>JAGYZC010000007.1:817358-3217358 GCA_020091625.1 Termitomyces sp. 'cryptogamus' | reverse complement strand
TCTCCAACATCAACTAGAAGAACCTCACCATGCAATTTCCTGGCCCCAAAGCAAGTCTAGCAGCTGCTATCCCCCTCTGCCTCCAGTCTATCTCAGACTCTGACATCTCTGAACTCAGTGCCAGCACCTCTGGAGCAACCCAAAGCCCCTTGACCTCCAACAACAACCCAAAAGGTGAAGAAAACACAACTCTGCCCCAGTCACCCTTAATCAACTCACAATGGCTGCTCCCCAACATATCCCAGAATTGATACAAAGGCCTGCATTACCCCAACCAGTGATGCTCAATCCCTTCAAATGACTTCACCACCACTCTGGACTTGACTGCCACTGCCCTGTCACCCACCCCCATTGATTCCAGAAACTTCAACATTAAGATCATTGATGCCATCCCCTTTGCATGCATCTTACAAAACAGCACCCCTGCCTTCCACTTACAAATCACACCAGCCTTACTGGAGGAGCACCTCTGCACAGAGACTACCATGCTGGAGAGCAAAATGGAGGAACATATCCTATACAAAGTAGTTCCCCCAGAGTATCATGAATTTGCTGATGTGTTCTCTGAAGGGAGCACCAAAGAACTTTCCCCACACTGCTCCTACAACCACAAGATCAACTTTGAAGAAGGCATCTCACCTCCGTTTGGCAAGATCTACAACATATCTGAGATTAAGCTCTGGGCCCTGAAGGACTACCTTGATGACATGCTTGGCAAGGGCTTCATATGCCCATCAATCTCCACCACCAGTGCTCCAGTCTTGTTTGCCAAGAAAAAGGATAGATCACTCCAACTTTGTGTAAATTATTGGGGACTCAATAAAATCACCAAAAAGGACTGGTATCCCCTCCCTCTGATTAAAAATCTCATTGACTGCCTCCACAGTGCCAAGATCTACACAAAGATAGACCTCTGCTCTGGCTACAACAACATCTGGATTGCTCTAGGACATGAATGGAAGACCGCCTTTTGCACCCACTACAGCCTCTTTGAGTACCTTGTAATGCCCTTCAGAATGACTAACTCCCCCACCACTTTCCAATACTTCATGAACAACATCTTCCACAATATGAATGACATTTTTATTATTGTGTACCTGGACAACATACTGATCTAATCAAATTTGCCAGCAGAGCATCCAGAGCATGTCTGCCACATCTTAGAATGACTTTGGGAGTACCACCTCCATGCCAAATCCAAAAAGCGTTCTTTCCACATGACAGAGGTCAAATACCTCAGAGTTATTGTCACTTCCAACAGCATGCACATGAACCCTACTAAGGTCAAAGCCATACTCAATTGGCCCCTGCCATGGAACATCAAGGAAGTACAGTCATTTCTGGGGTTTGCTAACTTTTATTGCTGTTTCATCAACAACTACTCTGGAATCACCAAATCACTCAACCAACTCATGTGGAAGAACACTCCTTGGGATTGGAACAGCAAATGCCAAAGTGTATTCCTCCTCCTCAAGAAGGCCTTTACCTCTGCTCCAGTCCTCCACCAGTTTGACCCCTCCCTGCCAATCATGCTTGAATGCAATGTCTCCAACTATGCCATTGCCAGAATACTCTCCCAATCAGACTCTAGAAGAAAGGAACTCCACCTTGTCACCTTCTACACCCATTTAATGATCCCTGCAGAGCTCAACTATGACATCTATGACAAATAACTCCTTGTGATCATCAAAGCCTTTCATCAGTGGCAGGCCTACCTCAAGGGATCCCCACACTGCATCCAAGTCTACTCTGACCACAACAATCTGCAGTACTTCACAACTATGAAACAACTCAGCCACTGCCAAGCTTGATGGTCTGAAACCCTCTTGGAGTATGACTTTACCATCCATTACTGCCCTGAACAACTTGGCGCAAAGCCTGACACCCTCACTCAGAGGTCCAATATGTATCCAAAAAAGTCATTTGAAGCTAAAAAGAACACATTCAACCATTGAGTGGTAATTCCCCCCCAAACATCTATATGCTGTGCTGATTTTAAATGAAGAAAGAATCCTCCATCAAATTAGAAACACACCCCTGGACTCCTTCTTTACCCAGCATAATCCCCACAACAACTCCATAGACAAGTCAAATGCCAAAAACCCCTTTACACTGTCTCCAGACCACCACCTCCTACTCTGGAATGGATGAATCTATTCCTCAGACCACAAATCCATTCACCTCAACATACTCTGGCAACACTACAAACACAAACTCCATGGACACCCAGGAATTTATAAGACCCTTCAGCTCATCTCCTGAACTTATTTTTGGCCAGGAATGAAGAAGGATGTCACGCAATATGTAAGGGCCTGCAAACCTTGTCTCCAAGCCAAGGTACCCTGCCACCACCCCCATGGACTACTGAAACCCCTCCCTGTCAGCCAGCACCCCTGGTCCTTGATATTGATGGATCACATTGTCAAACTCCCTGACTCTGAAGGTTTTGTCACAATCCTTGTCATTGTCTGCTCACCTCACCAAACAAGCCCTCTTCATCCCCTGCCACACCACTAACAATGCTCTGGAGTTCACCAAACTATTCCTCAAACATGTATTCTCCAAGCATGGACTCCCAGACAATATCATCTCCAACCACAGCCCTCTGTTTGTATCCCACTTTTGGCAATTGCTATGCAAAGCACTCAAAATAAAGACCAATCTCTCCACCACCTATCACACAGAGACCAACAGATAGACAGAATGAGTAAACCAGACATTGGAACAGTATCTCCACCTCTACATTAACTATTTACAGCACAACTGGTGTGCAGAACTCCCCCTTACTGAGTTTACCTACAACAATATGCCTCACTCTGCCACCAGAGTTTCCCCCTTCTACATCAACAAGGGCTGCAACCCTTGACTCATGCTATCCCTCAAGGACATCCCTTCTCATGTTGCCCACAAAGTTGCCAAGGACCTTGAATCCCTTCACTAGTTCCTCCAGAATGAGATCAACACTGCCAATCAAGCCTACTCCAAGCATGCTGACACACAATGCAGACCAACCCCCAACTAGTCCTCCAGCACCTTGATCTGGCTCAATTGACAAAATCTCAAGATCTAGAAACCCTTTGTCAAGCTTGATCACAAGTGTTTTGGCCCTTTCAAAGTCCTCCAGAAGGTCTCTACACACACTTACAAGCTCAACCTACTTCCAGGCCTGAAAGGTCTCCACCCCATATTCCACATATGACTCCTTAAAAAACATGTTCCAGACCCCTTCCCTGGGCAATGCCCCAGCTGACCACTCCCTGTTGAGGTCAAGGACAAATACCACTACAAGGTCAACCAAATCCTTGATTCCCATGTAGTCTGTGGCCAACCCCAGTACTTAGTCTGCTAAAAGAGCTATGGACCTGAGGACAACACTTGGGAACCCCAAAGACACCTCAATGGAGCCTCCAACAAACTCTGGAACTTCTATTGATGGCATCCCACCAAGCCCTGGGACCCCCAGGGCTAGCAAACACAGACAGCATCAGTGGGCATAACCCCTGCCTCTGGATTCATCAGGGATTCAACTCCCACAAGTAACTCCTACATGTTTTCACTTACCCCTCTCTCTCATACAATCTGAAATCCTCTCATGCTCAGCAGAAATGCAAAAGATCAATATGCACAGACTATGAATACAATTATAGAACAAGAGGGAGTGCAGGGCAGCAAGAAATCAAGAGTCCAAAGGTCCCCTTCACTCCCTCTCCTCCTCCAGAATCCTCCACACCACACCCCCAACCAAATTCACCTCCATCTGGGCAACCACAACAGCAAGAATCTCTGGCTACCTAGGCAACAGCTCCCCTACATTAGTCACTACCTCCCACTATGCTCTGGGGTCTGCCACACTCCTCTGCTGATGTCCTGCCAGCAACTACCCCATCTGACAAGACCCCTGCTCCAACTCCAGCAGAAGCTCCCCAGACATCCATGCCAATCCATCCTGCATTGAAGCAAAAGCAGCTAATGCCCTGTCAAGGAGGATGTGGTGCTGTTGGACCCAGTCTAGATAGCTCCAAGTCAGTAAGATTGTAGGAGCAAAAGGGCAAAAAGACTCACACATTATTCTCCTCTGCCCCAAGGCCACCTTGTTGGCCAACCATTCCTCCCACTGCCTTCCCACCTCTGCCCTAATCCCTCTCTGCCTCCACAGCTCCTTGCCCCACCTTCACCCTCTGCTCTGCCCATGCCTCTGATTGCTCCAGCCATTCCTGCAGGCCCTGCACCTCTAGTGATCCCTCTGCAATCATCCACATAGCCCCCTCCAGCTCCCCTTGCACCAGATTCTGACTCCTCCATGCCTTGTCAAGCTCCTGCTGAACCCTATCATGGTCCTCTGTGATTCTCTGGACCTCCTCCTCACACAACACTAACAGTTGAAATAGCACCTCCACCCCCACTGCCAAAACATCTCAGGGACAATGGGAGAGGGAATGGGGCCCCTGCTAGACCCCTTCATCAAAGCCTCCAATGTGGGGGAGTAAACATGTGGCTCTGGGGGACCTGTCATTGACCCCTTCCCTTGTAGCCACTTGCTGGGCCCCACCTCTAGAGAGGGGGATGCCCTCCGCTTCTCCTTGTTACGAGTCATGAGGGCCCCCTCTCTCCACCCACTCCACAGAGGTTCCACTTTCATTGACTGCCCTGCACTGCTCCCACATTCCATCCCAGATCCCTGACCCAACACTCTCCCCTTGTGCCCCTCAAGCATCTGCACAGCCACCCACTCCACATCCTATCCCTGCTCCTCTGACATGCATGCCACTTGCCAACTCAATGAAATAGGGCACTTCTTGTGCCTCAAACAACAAGAAACACATACCAAAGTGTCCTGCCAGAACCCTAGTGCTAGCTTCTTGAAACTGCAGTGATCCTCATAGCAAGCACAAACAGCACACTGTGAAGTCAAGTCATGTCAAAGCTTGGCAAAAAAGATACTGGATGCTCACCAAAGCCTCTGCCTGACACTACTCCAGGGTCAAGGGACCCCATGCCCACTCCACTGCCTCTGCAAACTGCTCTGGGGTCACCTCTGCCTGGGGAACCTGCAATGCCTCAGGGACAATCTGTATCTCCTCCAGATCAAAATTGGGCTTTAAGGACTGCTCTGCCAACACTGAAACTGACTCTGCCAGGACTCCACCTGGGGATGGGACCCCTGACAGGCTGGCCACAGCTGCAGACAATTCTGTCAGACTAAATCAGCAACTCTGGAGTATAGAAGAAACAGATGCACACTCACAACTATGGTACATTGCCATGACCTGTCTATGACTGTGGGAGGACTCAGACTCTCTTGAGGATGAAGGGTTGGAGGAGGCTGAAGACAACACTGATGGTGTGGGAGAATAGGCAGAGGACAACATTGTAGAAGGATAGAGAATCCTGGGGTACATCTGACCCTTTTTAATGGCTTGAGAAGAACTCTCTGACAAACAGTGGCCATGCTTTGACTTTGTTCCCCACACTGCCACCACTCACTACAGTTTGATCAATATTACTCAACTTCAATTCCCACACCCTGCCAACCCCCAAACTGCACCCTGTGTCTCAAGAGTCTTAATGCTAAGGGGGGAATAATGTCACAATCCACTTCCTGAACCTCTGACATCATTCACAGCCTGCTTGTTTGTCTGGAGTCCCTCCCTGACACCCCATCAAACTCCCCCAGCCCTTGCCCATCCCCTGTGCCCACATGGAGTAACTCCAATGCTTCTCTAGCAAACCTCAATGGCCCCCTGACCAGCTCTGATGACTTCTTTGCAGCTATTGACACTTTTCTTGAGCCCCTAGAACCCTTCTCCATTGTTCCTGGCCCATTCTACACCTCTGATCCACTGCCCTAGTTCACCTGACCTGTTTTAGAGCATCACAATGACTTCAGAGTGGCCTGCATCCCCAGCTAATCCCATTAGAATGTCACTGCAGCCCACCCCTTGATCATACATGACACCTATTGACTTCACACAGCTCCATCAAGCCCCACTGCCATATCCACTGTCCTCTAGAACTATCCAATAGTCAGTATATAAGTCATAGAGTAACTCCTTGTACTCTAGTCTTGATATTACCTGCATTAACTGGTTTCTTGTGTCTTGTGTTTCTTTCTGTCTCTATTTCTATTTTTAGTTGCAAATCTATCTCTTTTCTCTATCTTGTCTCACCTTGTCTCCACCTCATTTCAACTGTCTATATTTCCTTTGTTTCTCTAAGTTCCCCCATTTCCAATGTCAGTACAAACTCTGTGCATGTGCTACAACCCCTAAACATTCTTACAACAACTCCAGACCTCACTCCTTGCTTAGCCCCAGAACCCATCAAGTCTTAGTTGATCCCCCATCAAACTCCAGCTCTGCCCCCATCACCTGCAGAGCCTCCGCTTACCCTGCAGCCTATTTGCATGCCTACAAACTTGTTTCTGATGCCCACACAAGTCCAATGTTTAATATACTTGGTCTTAGACTTCCCCAGACCATTCCAGACTTGCTCAGACCACTCCTCTTAGCTTCCCTTTACAAGTCTCTTCCCTCCACACCAACCCCTGAGCACTAGGTTATAAGTGCAGGACATCATGTCTGCCTAGTAAGGATTTGCCAGTGTAGCTGAGCCCCCATTGTCAGCAGAACCTGACATTAGCCTCTGAGACAAATTCCTCTATGGTCCTCACTTCAGGAGTAAGTCTGCCATTGTGTATTAGCACAACAAGCATGTTAGAGGGTATCCCCTCCAAAAATCACTCACAGATTGTGAATTCATCTGGAAATACAGCCATATTTTGAGCATGGTGATGATGTCTGTTGCTGCATAGCTGCTGTGCAGGGAACACAACAACTAGTAGTTTCATAAGTAGAGTATGAATGGTGATAAGACCCTATTCTACTAAGTACAGATTTCTAACTTTTTCTATGTTGTGGTGACTTCCAGATTTTCCAGTTTCTACATGATGTGATGGTCACATGACTTTGTTACATGTGACCTGGACCCTCAGCACACTGGCCAACTTTCTCCTAGACTGGTGCTCTGCTTAGCAAAGTCCCTGACACTATTTCCTTTCTTGGTATTATTGCTATAGTTTCATTATTTTTTGTTTTGGACTTATTTTCTTGATACATGCCACCATAGCAATCAGCATACTGGCTGTCATTCCAGGTGTCAAATTAGCTACACTTTAGGTATTTGACTTTCACAAGTCATTCCTCCTACAAGTCATTCCTCCTGACTCACCTATGTCACTAGTGACTCTTTTCACCATTATTGACTCCTTTTAGTTTCATTACTTTTACTTACTATACATACCATCATGTTTTCTATACTACCATCAAAGAATCACACCTTGTCTTTTTGTTTCCACACTATGTACAGTAATCCTACAACTTGGGATACTTCTGTCTTATGTGAACTTATGATAAGTAATCCATAACCAAGTTTCAATACCAAGTCAAGATGTGGGTTAAATGGTCCTTTACAACTAAAAGGTGGAAAAAGGGTCCTTTACAACTAAAAGGTGGAAAAAGAGCATCTCAGAAAGCTGATAGATGACTAACATCTGGTAGCAGCACCTATTTTATCAAACATTGGTAGCTCAGTGGGTGACATTGTAAGAGATGAGATTTCAAGGGATGGGAACACTGTCTCCCACATTTGGCAGTGGCTGTACATATATGTGAGCTATGTCCTAATTTGGACACAACCCACCTCCAGACATATGATGTTGCGAGCCTACAGGACGAATGGAAAACAAACGATCGTGCTTGACCATTGAAGAAAGCGCGAAGAGTGCTACTGTATGCTGCGCAAATCGGACCTTGACTTGTTGTCAGCCAGTAGCCTGCGAATGCTCAAGGGGTGTCGTACGATCGATAAACCTTAATCTCCATTCTATGCTTGAATTCATGAGTTATGCTTGGTTTATCCCATATATTTGCACCTGTGCTCTAGTATATGGCCTTGCAAACGTACGTACCAGTTGACGCACCAAGCACCCGCCCGTTGATTATTAGCAACTCTCCTGCTCTATCATATGTCTTTATATGTTCACAAGGTCCTCTACTGTGGTGGTGATATTTTGAACCCCGGTTGCAATGTCCCTAGTCTCGTGCTGCGGCTGCTGGTCCTCTAGTGCACCGGAGTTCGCATCTGGTACGGATGTCGCTTGATCAACGGATGTGGGGCTAACAGATATGTTCGTCGAGGCGTGTCGAATCCCTATCATCCAGTCAGGGGTCTTGCTTGGAAGTGTGGTGGTCAGATAAAGCGTAGCCTTGCCAAGCGAGAAGAAGGGGATGGACAGCCCGTCTGAGGAAAACAGAAGGTCAATGTTGATTTATGCGAAGACTATGCCATCTTACGAATGACAATAGAGCAAAGTACAATGAAGGCAACCATTGGCTCCAGAGATGCCGCTAACAACTCTTGCTCGTTTTTAGGCGGATTGTGGGCAGCCGGTAGTTTATGTAAGGCTAGAGAGGAAATGAAAATTGCACCAACACCCATCTTAAGACTTGATGAGACAACTGAAAGGAAAGCTGAAAGTGCTAAGCTTACGGGACCTATAACACATGAAGTCAAGTGTCAATACAGAATTAACGTCAACTCACCAAAATGACCAGAAAACAATGCTTCACGCCAAGTCCGAATTTCTGGAACCCATCGATAGAGTACCATTATAGCTGGTATACGGCGAAGCGCAAGTATTATAAGAAAGAGGATAACAAGTCGCCAAGGGGTAATTCCGAGTTCGGGGGAATTGAAAGATTCAAACGGAAGCCAAGCACCAATGTATATGAAACAAGCACAATTAAGGACGAGATCAAGGATGGATGCAAACGCTTCGCCTTCGGTGTGATCATTGAATTCTCCATCCCATGAGATGGCACTGCCTGGATGATTTCTCAGTTAGTCACAAGGACTCAGGACATGGATGGGGAGAATAAATACCTGCTGCAAAAGCAGCTAGGAGGTCATCGCTACCAATTGTGCTTACAACACCGGCAATAAAAATAGCGAGAGCAAGATACTGTGCTATATAAGATTCGCGGTCGATAAACCCACGTTGATGAGAGAATTTCATCAAGTGAGAAAACATGAGTCCCAAGATGACACCAATGACGATGCCCATAACTACTTGGTCTGGAAGATGGATCAGCGGAATCAAGCTAGTCAAAATGCATTGACTCACAAAGCCATCCCACAAGAACCCAATGAAGGATGGCCTCCTGTTTAGTTTTGTCGAGTATAAGATAAAGAGATATTGTTAAGAATGGGTAAGCGAGACCATCGTTGGCCGCAGATTCTGCCGACAATATACGGCGAAGATTAAGGGGTACATGTCTCTCCGCATATTTACCACCTTATTGGCAAGACTTCAGCATATTCCAAAATCAGAACGGCAACGTCAGGCTGACCTACGATAGCAGCACAGATGATGGGGTCGGTAGGGGTGAGACACGCAGAGATGGCAAGGCATGAGTAGAAACTCAGTTTTGGAAATAGACCGAACAAGACGCCTGATAAAGTGAACGTTCGTGAAAAGTGAAATTATGATGACTATTGGCTCACCTGCGACAATGAGCCAACCAATAGCCATTGTAGGTACGACCATAACAAGGAGGCTCTTTCCATGTCTGGCCATATATGATTTGGGAAGTTCTACGCCGATGGCGAAGAGGCCGGTGGCAAGAACGATGCGAGTGATCTCGCGGGTTATGAAGGTAGTAGAGAAGTCCCAAGATCGTGGGGCAAATATATCTGCGCCATGTGGTCCTATGGCAATACCAAAAGCTGTTCCAAGCACGACTTCATTGAGGTAGAACTGGATCAGCGTTGGACATCAGATGAGCCATTGAGATGAGCCATTGAAAATTGAGACGGCTGATGTGGTCAACTTACAGTTTCCTTGACTAGGAGCGAAAACATGGAGAACTAGGATAGAAGAAAATTAGGAGAGGTAGTATGAGATGTACATTGAAGACTCACTGCAACAACGAAACCTCCGAGGCATGTGTACACCAACCCTGGGGTTGTTACCTTGAGCAACAGCAACTAGGTAAGGACCAGATATGAATGGATGTGACACGAACTTCGAGTAGATTGATGGCCATGGCACAATGATAAAGGTTGAGGGTACACAACTTGACGTAAATGCGGATTCACAAGGTAGGAGCATTTTCAGAGGCCTCTGCGCAACAGGCGCATACCTCGGCGCCCGGTCATCGTCAATGACTTGAGGCCGCCGTCGGCATGGCGCTAATAGGTGAGCGCTCAGCCGCTCTCTCACCTTCAACAGTTCTTTCTGATACTGTCCCCGCGCGGAGCAGTGTTCTCAGACCTTTTCTTCTTTTGTTTATTATTGATTCTCTGTATTGATTCTCTGCATTACTCTGCATTGCAACTTACAGATGATTTGATCTCATTTCTTACCGTCGAAGATTGAAGTTAGGGCCGCTGCGTTGATCTCAATTTTCTATAGTAAGCCTAGCTCGTCGGTTTTCCGAACGTGGCTTCATCATCAATTCACTCCTTTTCTTTATTTAGACCTTCCGCGTGTATCCTATATTTTTTCGCGCCCACTCCCTGTTTCTCATATTCAGCAATCTTAAAACTCTGATTATCTTTGTACTATATTGTATTCTTATCGTATTGTAGTTTTCGCGTTCAGCCATCACAGTAATATATTCGTCAGATCGCAAACTTCCCAGAGAAAGTGTCTTGAGATTGGCGGACCGATTAAATGATCCTAGACATGAATCCAGGAAACAGATTCCAACTTCCAACAATTGAATAACAATTGAATTTGAGAATATGTCTTGCAATCGAGCTAGCCATTAGACTTGATCAGTACCATAATCCTTATCTCAAAGAGACAGTAACTTCCAAAACGATAGGCTCCCTACACAAGGAGCCATGCGAGAGGTTGTAATTAGTCGAGCAGAGTGCTGCACATCGGGAGTGCGATGAATCAAGCGGCGGCGAAGGATACGGGACTAGTTCTAATTTGTTGCGCGCGCACTTTTTCCGCCATGATACAATTTTTCCTGGATTGATTACAAGCTATTATCGCTATGAATCGTCCAGACGACACTCGGCTCGACAAAGTGAAAGTCAAACATTGAACGTTGGTTGAACATCGAGGCCTGAAGACTGGATACTGGGTGCTGACTTTAGTATTTCGAACGAAGACGCATCAAGAGTGCTGTGTCAATAATTACAGCGACATCAACGTCATGTCCCATTCTAAAGCGCAGAGTGAAGGACCTATGTGTGCCAGAGTGTGCTGTGCAAGTACCAACTGACTATGTAACAATGTCAAAAAGCCTTGATGGCTATGCCAAAAGCATGTTGATCACCCGGCGACCGCAGGCGCGGCGACTTATATCCACATCCACCAGGAATCCTGTCGGAATTGCCTCTATACTATGAGCTTGGACCAGAATCTCTTTACGCTGCATGTCACGCCAAATAAGGACAATCCACATATCGTCGATCTCATTGACCCCTCCGGTACTATTCATTATAGGAAACATCGACTTCCTGGAGTTGAGTACAAGGCAGAAGTGTACGGTACGTCCTTTTCGGCCTCGTTTGACGTATCAAGGACTAGGTTTAACAACTCGTTTAATATCGTACTGCAGACCCCATATCGCAGTCTCTGCTAATCTCCGCAACATCTCCTAATGCTACAAGCAAGACCAAGATACTTGAGCTCTACAACCCAACCATTCTCGTTGAACTGAAATACACCGGAACCCTATCGTTTCGCTGGAGTTTTAATTGGGAAGAGTAAGCCTCTCTCATCTTCTAGGCCGTCGTCGATCGCCGATCATCATATCATCTTGCTCCCAGACATAACTTTGAATGGAAGCGCGAGGAATGCTACATGCTGCGCAAACCGGACCCACCCGTGCTTGTTGCCGTCACTAAAGAGCCTGCTGGGCGCCTCAAGACGACAACGGTCCAAATCCTTGATTACAATCTCAATCGGTCCGTCTTCAAACTTCTCAATTTCTTGATCTTGACTTTACCTGATGCTTCTTTCAGATTTGATATCAACGACCGTAAAGGCCTTGAAATAGTAATTCTAACTGCATTGTTGACGTTCTCCGACGTTAACGAAGGATATCACATGCCACAAGAGACGACTATACGCAGCGCAGCACGAACGCCCATGGCACCTACTACTTCCGCCGTGTCTAGGCAAACGCGTTTGGCGGAAGAAGCACCTCCTCCCACACCCCCTAAGCCTGAATCGAAGACGGGCGTTGAGAGGATCGCTGAGATACAAGCGTCCCTTGGGGATTACAACGAAATTTTTGTCGAAGAAGAAGGCCAGGTACGACACTATGCCGAATACTGCTCGCGCTTACTCGAGGTATGTACCTCATTTCATTACCCCTTCACTTCCTGGCTCTGATGTGATGCTCTTCTGCAAGGATGATGCTATGCTATTTGTAACAATCCGCTCGGCTGCGGCGGAACAGGTGCCGAAGGTTCTGCAGGTCGTGCAAGAGACGAAACGTATTAGGTATAAAGCAGGTTAGAAGATTTCTCTGGTTACTTCCGCTCTTCCGTTGGCTTGGGCCAGACCTGACGCTGGGGGTTTAGGGCTCTCTGAGGAGACTGATTTACATCAATACGTGGTGTATGATGAAGTTAAGAAGAAGGGACCAAGACGTATTAATCTAGACGATGTTAAACCGACAACCACGTACACGCCACCGACAAGTCTTACTGTTCATTTGAGTAAGATCGACATGCCGGAGTTGCAGCCCAAAGCGAGTACAGGTGAAAGATTGAGTGGCGGCTCAATGACCAGAGACGCGTTCAAGGACACGTCAAGGAAAGATAGCAGCCCTGGCAAAGACTCTAAAGCTAAAGATTCCATAAAGAAGGATGAGAAAAAGGGTCGGTGGAAATGACCAGTTGTATTTGCTTTCCGTGACTGACCTGACGGTTGGGTTACCTTTTCTCTCCACTTCCCAAATTGACAGCTTCTAGACGAACAACTCCTCCACTCGACTCTGCCAAGCTCATCAAAGGCGGTCAATCTCCCTCCCCCTCGGCGCGCGGGCACGCCCAGGCTCACGACTACTCACATCCCCATCAACCTTCCCCTTCCCCACCCCATCCCGCCTCATATGCTTCCCCGCCTGCTGAACCACCCTCTCGACCAACGTACGACTTCAAACCTTCCGACTCGAATCCATCCGTCCCATTCCCCGCTCCAACGGTGCCCGGTCACGGGGCGCTCAACACGGGCTGGGACCGTCCAAACGATTACTATACCTCTCAGCCCCTCTATGGACCAGGTGCTTATGTGCCTCCGATGCATCATACAAACGCCGCCTCAGGTCCAGCATCAAGCGGCTCATATCCTCCATCTCACTCTAGCTACTCTCCTTCATATCTTTCGCCGCCGCCGCCGCCGCCGTCCCACCCATCTGTTTCCAGTCGTCCATCATCTCCATTATCTGGTCACAAGCCATCAATGTCTACCAGCCTACTGGATAGCTTCTGGAGACGGTAGGGAGATCATAGAATTCAAAATGGTTATATGTGTGTAGAACCAAGACAGGACTAGGTCGTTATCAAGTGAATCCCGCCCCTCCGATCTCGGGAGCTTGTTTTCGTTTTTCGTTTTTCGTTCTTCGTTCTTACCAATATGTGGATTGGATGGTTTTTTTTTTGGGAAGGAAGGACATAGTAAAGCGATATCACACAGTATCTCAACACATATTTGTATACCGTGGACAAGTATACCCCAATCTATGTAGATCTAGTTTTTCTTTCTATGACCTGCAAGAGTAGCCTTTAGCGTCCGCGATCGGCTAACCACATGAAACACCGGACATTATGATTGGGGTCGCGCGCGCGCGATTGCCGTATTTACTTCCTACCAAGCGGCAGCACCCAGCCCTGCGCGCCACAATGACAATGATCATCATCAGGGGTCTTGAACATGACTCAAAACCCGGCTGCGCTTAATAATAATAATAATAATGATCATTTTCTTCTTCTGCTTTACATAACCCAACCCAACTAACCATATGCACTAAACACCCGTTTTTCGATAATTTATTGAATTGCCGTGAACGACCCACCCACTCCCACCGTCCCTGAAGGGCTCATAAACATATATATATATATAGCGTTAATTAAATCAAAAAATCTCATCATGTGTGTACTACTAGTACTTATAGACGAAGTTTATACCGGAGGCAGATGAGGCACGGCGCTAGCGGGTGGACATTGTACCCCATTGCATTGTTCCCCTGCTTGCGGACATCCGGTGTCCTGATTGATGCTTTTACGCTTATCATGAGATGGAGCGTTCGATAAATACATATGCGTTACGCGTCAGTACGAGTACGCGATGTCCGCCGGGCCCGTTAAGTATCCGTATCCGTATCCGTATCCGAGTCCGTACGTCATTTTTTAACTGCTAAAATAATCATCCCACGCGTGACGCGACGCGACGCGATAGTCGGTGCGGTGCGGTGCGGGTGCGGCGCCGAACACCGACGAGGGCGGGGGTGTACACATACCGTAATTTATCACTGATCTTTTTTTTTTTTTGTTTCTGGCAAAACTATTTTTAATCTTTGATATATCGATACTTGGGCTGAATTCCAGATGATTATCCATGATCAAGTAAGTTATCGATGATGATGATGAAACGCGACGCGCGCGATAGTTATGTAGTACCGGAATGACGGTGAGGAGTAACTGCATTTGACAACTGGTCTAGACAAAACTATATTTTTTTACGTATGGTATGGATAATAGACATATGACAGTTGTTTCATGCCCGTCTATTGGATTAACTACTAGGCTAACAAGCGAGTGCTAAGTAAGTTATTTAACTGAAGGAGGGACCGACGGTCCAGGGGTCCAGGGCGGGGGGCGGTGGACAAAACACCAAAAACGCAAACGCAAGCGAAACTCAAAAAACGTAAAACAGCTCGTCGGAAACCTCCTCGAACTCGAACGTAAAGAGCTCGTATCGTAAGAGGATTTTGCGGATCGAGTTTACTTCTTACATACTCACAACAGTGATAGCTGTGCAGATCACTGGGTCATTTTCGCAGCTTGAATCGCAGGCAGTGCTTTTGCGCAACATGGTAATCCACGTTTCGGTTTGGACAGATAACATGAGGGATGTACACGGATGTATGTATTTGGCGAGTGTACCCACGTCAACGGGGTACGAAAGATACACAACACAGCAGGGCTAAGATTAGTTTTGTAGAGATGCACGGGTTACATTGACCAAAAAAAAAAGTACAAGTCAAGCGAGAGTTTTGTACAAACGCGATCACAGACCGCGGTCCTTGTTCATCGCGAAAGAAAAAAGATTATTAAGAGATAAAAAGATTGTTGTGGTGCGGTGGTTTATCAGGAGTACAGAACGAGAAGAGAAGGAGTGATTAGTTAGAGAGAAGGTTGTGCAGAATGTATGATGGTGAAGACAATGATGGTGGTGGTACAAAGCGGGGTCCGATAGATACTAAGATAGACATGAGAGATAAAGTAGAGAAGGAGCGGTGTTGGTGCACTATGTGGGGCGGATGCGGCAGAGAATGCAGGTGCAGCGATAGCTAGAGCCGCGGAGTGAAGTTGGGGTCGGGCAGTGAGCCTTCGAATGCGAAACGCAAACGCAAGATGAAGCAGGTTAGGAGACCCTGGCGACCTCGATAAAACTTCGCCAGCTGAATTTGGTAGAGTCATCCTCGGCTGTTTGGAGATCGATGAAACTCTTGAGTGAGAACCAGTCTTTACTTGTGCTCTGGTGCTTTCGGGAAGAAGTAGATCTGGTTCGCACCGAGGATGGGAAACGAGGACCGAGAGGCACGGTCCTCGGCTCGGACAGGGATAGGGGTGGGGAGGGAAGGACGAGATCCTCGGGTTCGTCGATGAGAGGGAGGGTTGGAGAATCGTCGTCGTCGTCGTCGTCGGCCTCGCTCTCCTCGTCGCTCATGCTCATAAAGTTGCGCTTGATAGGCCTGGACCTGCGTCGGGTTGAGTTTGTGCGGCCTTCGAGACGGGCGAGCGCGTGTGAGCGGTTGATCTTGCGGATGGTGGGGGAGACGACGCTGGATGTGGAGTCGCGTTTGGGAGAGACGAGGAGGGCGGGCGCGGACTGGGATGCGCGGTCGAGGGAGAGCCCAAGTGATGGGTTGACCGCGATGGACGGGAGGCGGGGCGGTGGGGACGGGGGCTGTCTGGGCACGTCTGGGAGAGTGGTGGATGGCGCAGGCTTTGGGGAGGGAATGCTGCGCATCGAGTCGCGCGACCGGCGAAGGCGCAGGGAGGGACTAGAGACGGTGAGACTAGGAATGACAATGAGCTGGACACATACGCTTCGTCGTGGCACAGGAGGCCCGAGGTGAAAAAGGGAGAGTAGGGAGAGCCCGTGCGGAACATGGTTCTGCAGTCCAGCGAACAGCGTCGCCGCTTTTATGCGATCGAACCAGATTCGCCACAGATCACGTCACGTCAGCCGTCCCACGCTTCCGCCTCGTCTTTTGTCTTTCGATCACCGACGCCCACAGGTCCGTGCCTATCCTGAAACACCATGCATGTCCGGCTACTCGGGCCTATGAGAATAATAGCCCAGAACCCGACTCATCCGTAGTCCAGGTAACGTCAATTGTCCATCCAGTGCGAAAATCTCTTCTCCAAGCCTAACGGCCGGTAACCACCAACAAAACGTGTTTGCTGCACGCCCTTTTTGCTTTCTCCCACATCACCTGCAGGCAACCTCTCCCTGCGTCCATCCTGATCCGGCCACACCTGCATCGGTGTCGGTCCGACCCCACTCGCGAATCACTCCAGCTTCCTGCCAATGTGCATAAGAAATACTCTTTCCTTTCCCAGTCTTCCATCTTCACACACCTACGCACTCATTAAGCTCTCTTCAGCTCTTCGCCCCTTAATTACCTGCTTACAAGCCGTAACACATCGGCCTTCCTTTTTTTGGTCACCGAGCCGCCCCTGCACAATCCGGTCACCTAAACCGAGCACACCATCCACCTGACCCAGCGCCCGTCGCAAACCTTCAAATGTCACCTGCGCGCCACCGGCTCTTCCTCGTCCCCCGGTTCCCGACTCCCCACCCTGAAGTCATCTGAGCGCATCCTTCCCAGGCACCCACTCTCACCTGATCACTCTTATCGCTCATCACGACAATGCTCGTTTTTTCTTTGTCACGACACGTTGTAAACTTATCAGATATCACCTACATACATGCGTTTTTTTTTTCATTTCCTGCTGCCTCGTTTACTCTGGGCTGATGAAAAAAAAAAGCAAATGTGTCCAATCAGCTCCAACTCTCCCGATCGCGAATCGCATCGCATCGCATCGCATCACATCCGCTCCTCCCGACCTACCGGCAATGCAATGCATGCTGCGCAGTGCAAGAGCACGATCAAAACATGTAACGCAGTTCGGAACCATATAATAGTACTATTCAATCTCTCATAAGCTCAATATATATGCATGTACATAGCGCACCACACTCGCCTCCATGTTCGGCCCACAAACCCGCATTCTGACAACCGTAACTGACAGGATCACCGGAAGGGTCTAAAGTTGTCGACGATGACGAAAGACAGCCCCGCGCTCCCGACAACTTCGGCTCAAGCTCAACGGTCCGAACGTTCAACGGGTGCTATTGTTCGCTTGATTCGAATTCTATTGTGTATTCGCTGCGTACAGTCTACATACATGTTATCCGCGCCAACGTCGCTTCTACATATAGTGATCTCCGTCCATTGCTATCGAGTATCATTCACCGCCAATTGAGTTGAATTCGATCGCTTCCAAAGGTCGCCGATCAACCCAAGAACTACATACAACAATAATTCAATTGTGTTCAACTGATAGTACAATTGAGCTCTACGCTTCCCCAAACATTCCACTGCATACTTACCTATTGTCAATGTCCAGGCTACGACAATTAAAAAAACTGCGCGATACCAACGACAACCTTGCAATTTATTGACAATTATAAGTTATTATGGACATTACGTACATGACATACGCGGATTGCGATGACCTTCTTCTCTCCATCATGTCTGTCAATAGCCCCACGCTAGCACTTGTGCACCCGTGACCAACCCATGGGAATTTTTACGAAAACCCCCCACCTGGTCGACCTCGAGCTCTAGTTCTACGCCGCCGTCCGTTCTGATGGGGTTAGTCTGACAACCACCAACCCAACCCTTTTGAGGTATAGTTTATCTGGTGCCTGCGTACTTATCAGAAATCAGAAATCTAAAAAAAAAAAAATCAGGATGTGGCGGACGTTGTCATGTCGCGTGGCTGGACCGAACACTATTTTTTCAGTCGGGTTCTAATGCGAAACTCTAAGTCTTGGAGTATTATTTGGGTTAGACGTTGTAAGTACCTGTTGGGATGTACGAGCGAGCGAGCGAGCGTCGATACAACGAGTTTGTCGACGCAGACGTAGAGGGACGGACTCATCGTGTCACCGTGTCTCGACCTCCACCTACCTGCATACCGAGTCTCTCAAGTAACATAACATCGCTTCCCTTCCCACCTAGGAACCCGTTTCATGCCTAAACCTAAAAAATGTAAAACTACACCAGGCTAGGTTTAGGCCCTTGCCCACATTGACAGATCCAATACTAACTAGTAGTTTTACGAGAGACGGAAATAGGATGCCGAGGCCGAGTCCCCCCCCCCCCCTCCCGCCGGAAGTGTCGATGCCTTTACGGTAACATTGCCTCGATTTTCGTGTTTCATGTCTGTCTAATTTTTGTTTTTTTTTCGGGAGCGGCTTACGATACAACTTTAATGTACATGTTCGAAGATATCATCTTCTGTAGCGAGCTTTCGGAGCCACGAAGTTCCCACATGTACTAACTAACCATACTCGAATTGTTTTTCGGACGTCCTCGGGCCTGATTTCCATGAAATTCCTCCCGACAAGACAGAACATAATGATATAGACCTTTCGGTTATTTTGACATGCGAGCGAAATTGTGACAGCCTCGTCCCACGATGTGTTTAATCCTAGACTTCTACTAAATGCTGTTCTCAGCGGCCGAACTATAAGTGGGATGGCTCAAGGGGCTGAAGCAGTCGTGTCGACTGCGCTCACTAAATCTTTATCGGTTGAAAAGAGCAATAATGGAATTAGGAGAAATCGTTTTTTGGGTTGTGTTTCGTAGACGTTTGCATGCTCAATGCACCGTTTGTGTGGTACGGAACTCTCACCGGTCGCTACCAGTCTATGCTGCATACGCCTAATACGGCAGGTTTAGTGGGAGTTACAGTTCGCAAGGCTTCAAAACGCGTTGTACGCGCAACTCTGGTCAGTAAGCATGGATGTGCGTCGCTGAAAAATCAGAATGTGAATCTCAATCTCCCGTCCATCCCAACCGACGCAAGTCCCGTATACACTCTTCCTTTTCTCTCTGGACTCTCGTCCAGTCCTCGACAACTTGCTTGAACCCCCCACCATCGCCATCCACCAACTCAAGCATCGTCCCATACTCACCCAGCTGGCGATCAAGCGCCACCTCCTCCTCTCGCATTTTCTTCTCCTCTGCCCTAAGTCTTGCATACACGCACGACAGAGCCTGTGCCACATTCACATCGGGGTTCTTTGTTGACCGATGGTCGTATAGCGTCTGCGTTGCTCTCGCACGGATGAGGGAGAGTTTAATCAAAGAGGCCTCGATACGTGCGGCGAGGAGCTCGTCCGAGGCAGCGCGTCTGCTGTTGATTTTGGGCGGGTGCTTGGAGACGAGCGAGATCAAGTCGGCTTGGAGGCGAGCGTGTGACTGGGTTCGATACAGACTTTCAGATGGTGGGAGATTATGTCGGGTGTGTAACTAACCTCGCTGATGATGTTCATGAGGTTTTCAAGCCGGGCGTATGCTGAGGTGACCTCAGATCGCGCTGATTCTATGGAAGATTTTAAGGAAGCAATGCTTTCGGGTAGTGACCATATCAAGCGATTTCGTTCCTCTTCACTGAGATTCTGCCAATCTGGGAAAGATGCACGTCATGAGGCTGGAGCTTATAAGAGAATAGCCTACCGACATCTGCATGAAAAAACTCAGTTATGGAGAGTAATGTTTTATCTAATTCTTCGATGAGACGTTGCTGAGCCTTGGGTCCTAGCTGCCAATTGTCCACTCGGATCGTGATGTGACAAGGGCACTGCAACTCACTTCAGATCTTGGTGAAGACAGTCCAAAACGCAGGATGTCATCCTTGGAAAGGCCATTCAGCTTGGAAGTGTTAGATTCTGAGTCTAGGACCTCGGATAAGGTGATCTCCCGACAGATATCCTACATGATTAGCACGTACTCCTCCAAAAATAGTTTGTGATACCAAACAGAATTGCATACCTCATTGATGGTATTCGGACAGACGCGTGCGACGTCAAGTATAAGATCCCTGAGGTACCTCTCCTGTCGAGATCCGTTCTGTGAGGATTCCATAGCGGTCAACTGTGCTGTCATAGGTTGCCGCTGTAAATCGATGTCAGCGGCAGGGCTACTGCGAAAGGTGAGCTGTCCTTGTCAGCTTTTGAACGTGAGCACGAACAGTCACACCACGTGTCACTCCAGTCACAATGTATCGAGTGTCCATATTATAGCACTCAGGCTAGCCAAGAATTCAGCTCGAGTCGAGCATTTAAAATGTATAGAGGCACATGTATAATATATGTAAGAATGCTTCAGCACTGGAACGTGATGAAGCACAGAGCCTATGATGCTTTTTTTCTATCTTGGAAAAAGGCACCCTCCATTGTCTTAAAGCCTATTGATTTCCCTCAGCGGCAACATACCTGCATTGAATACATCATACAGCCGTTTTTTCTCGGTCTTTCCCATGGAAACATATCAGCAGGTCATGAAAGAATGTAAGTACATATCTCAGCAAACAGTGACGAGCGGCCCGATTCGGTAGCCGCGACCATTGAAGAATCAATACATGTGCCGTTGCCTTGACAAGGTGGCGGGCAGGTCGAAATGAAAATGCAAAGCCACACATGTGCACCCAGGCACACCCGTCAACCTTCTCCACTTTCAACTCACTACATAATAGGGGCGCTCAATTTTCTCTGTCCAGCTTGTACAGCTCACTTTTTTTGAGAAAATTATTTAAATAATTGTCGGATGATGCCAGTGTACTCGCGCCAGTGTTCGAGAACTCTCCCTTCTTCAAACCTCAGCGGAAAATCGGCGAAGTGATGTCATGAATTCCTGTGGCCTAGTACTTTCAAATACAAGTTTACAGTTCGTGGAGATTTCCGAATGTCTGTACTGGAAAAAAGCGAACTGAGCAAACTGAACAGAGAATTAAGCACCCTAGTAATGGCCATTGTTCTCCCGACCGAGATATACCAGGAGATCTTCAAGTACGCTTGCACTGACGACGGAACGACGGGCCGGTCTCTTTCTCTTGTCTCCCGATACTTTCACGAAGCATCACGGCGATTTCAGCTCCAATGTTTAGCTCTAAAGGGAGAACGTCAACTACATGGCTTTGTGCATTACTTGTCTGGTTTGCCTCCTAATGACCGCCGCGTTCGTCACTTATGTATATCGCTTGTTCTTGATGCCGTGCCAAAAACAACGAAATATCGACTGGTTGTAGACGAAGGAACGTTTGACTTCTGGGAACACCGGGTATGCCGCGTACATTTTGCCTTTTCTTTGCTCTAAATAGGTAGTTCGAACAGGAAACTTCGGCTTCATTACTGCAACTTTTGCGATTCGTCTCACCATCACTCGCTACGTTACATCTGATCTCGAACCTCAGAAGAACGAGTATCCTTCTTCCTATCCCGCTTCCATTTCTCCAAAGCTTAACTATACATGGCCCAATGCGCGTTGGAAGCCGTATCAAAGACACCCTTCCTATGTTCCCATCTCTACAACACTTGTCTCTCAGACTCTTCCATGAATACCCCACGACTACCCTTCGCCAAATCTCCCGACAAGCTCCGTCACTGCGATCCTTGTCATTTTCTCTGGATCGTCCAATGCCTGTTTTATCGCGTGATTTTGCTCGTGCCCTGGAGTATACATCATATGACCCAACCCAAGGGTTTCCCGTCTCTCTACTTCGAATTCACGTCCGACATATAGCTGACTCCGTCGTCGAGAGGAATATTTGGCTTAGAAGTGCACAGAAAGCGATGCTCAAGGAACTTTCTGCGGTCGTCGAGAGGGATCAAAGAGTAGCCGTTGTAGGGATTTGCCATTTGCTCGACTACCATGAAGCACAATTGCATTGGCTGGAGGCAGATTATTTCCATGATTGAGGTTTATAAAATATCCATGAGTATTACTATTATACCACTAGATATTTTTCCGGGAGTTGTCGGACATTGCTTTGAAAAATCTTTGTAGTCCACTGTTAATCAAACCTCCAGCACTTCCGCCGAGCAATTTTGCAGCTTTGATACCTGCCGCGAGAGTCTCTACTCCTGTTGCAGCTACGTTGAATGCCGCAGCTGTCCTGTCGACCTTGTAGTTTCGCGCACCGGCCACCATCATCAGTGCCGCTTTGATGGTATCAAGTTCGTTCAGAACTTCGACCCCAACAGATCTTGCCCAGACCACTGGCTCAAAAGTTGTTGTATAGAGTTTATGAAGTTTGTCGATTGCGCTCATGATGGTATGGTTTTCAAGGTACCTCTCCTGAGCATAGAGTAACAGAGCCACATACGAACCTGGTATTGGAATATAATCAACCATCATCAGCCAGGCCGAACGATTTGGTAGACGGAATCAGAATGATGGGTGTTCAACTCACCGATGTCACCACCTTGTTTGAGAGTGCCTTCTATGCACCTGGCAAGGCACTCAACATCAGCAAGGCCCATGTTCAGACCCTGTCCAGCAAGTGGGTGAACAGTGTGTGCGGCATCTCCGACAAGTACAGTCCGGCTACCATGTCCTTCACCAATGTACGCCTCGATGTGGTTGAATTTAAGAGGGAAGGTCGCGACCGTTCCAGGTTGTAGGGAGGTGACGAGCGGGGGAACAAATCCCGAATCTGCTGCAGGAATGCCTGCATCTTCCCTTACTTCGACTGTGGCGGATCGGTATGCGGAGTATGGGTCAATGGCATGTGAGTCTTCCCGCCATTTAATCTCTTGTTGTATTTCCGCTAGTGTCAGAGGTTGACCATTTGCTTGCGCCTCGATGATACGGTCATAGAGGTATCTCAAAGATATCTCTGGTAATCTGAAGGCGGCATTGATCATACTTGCCAGAACTGCAGGCTCTGACGCTGTGAGAGCTGAGGCAATTGTAGGTCTAGTGGACCAAACGAGCGAAGAGACAGTTGGGGAAAGGGGTAAAAAAGCAATTGGGCCGGTCGGCAGAAAACGCTGATACGCAGTTCTGTTGGGAGCTTGGAATGCACTGCGCGGCGGGTGGACCATGGTCGCAACAATTCCAACTGTATCGTAGGACCAGCCAAACGAGGGTATCTGGGCATACGAACGAACGGGGGAGTTAGATCCATCGGCGCCGACGAGTAATCGTGCCCTCAGAATTCGGCCGTTCTCAAGATAAACCAAAGGCCAACCACCCCGTTCTTCTGTATCTCGCAGGATAGACTTGACTTTTGTCTTGTCAATGAGCTGAACTTCAGGAAGTTCATCAAGACGCCGTAGAACTCCACGTTGAAGATTGAGGTTTTCAGTCAGGCGGGCCATCCCTTCCTGCGAGTTTTCCAAACCGATCTCGGACGCAGAGAAAGTTAGTCGGGCATCAGAAACGCCATCCCATACCTTGGTGAGGTTGAGTCGGTGAATATTGGAGAGTTCAATATCCAGCAAACCTGCATTTCTTCAACTGGAGCTGTCCGACGCGTGTCGACATGAGCCCAAGCACCAATGGCTAGACGGCATAGTCAATCCTCAGCAATTTATCTTGAAAAAGTTAGTACCTCTAAGAAACGATTGCGATGTGTTCGTTAAAGTGCTGACTCTATTGGAGTATGTCCCGGGAGGAGGTGCCCATTGCTTGACTTTTGAGAGGTCGCCACCTTCAACTAAACTGATGCGCAAGTTCTGGCGAGCAAATGTCGATGAGCCTTATAGATTTATTCAGTTTGATACTGAAGCCACAACAAACTTCCAAGTTACCGAGCGCGGTAGCAAGGGTTAATCCAGCGGGCCCACCACCGACAATTACGACGTCACATTCTTCAATGTCCTCGTTTTTTGCTGTCGAGTAGAGCCTCCTCGATTGACTGAGAGTACCGCTTCTTACTGTCTTCACGGCCAAATGGAACCTTGAGGCTCTCAATAACGACATAGGTCGAGAGGAACGAAAGAAAGAAATTACTGATTGCACGTGCACGTGTTACCAGGATCATGATGCTTGGGTATGCTCTCTCGATCGTCTCGATCACTGCTCTAAACCAGAAGTCAGTCTAAGGCGGTGCGCCGCAGTAGGGTGCGGAGGCTTATCCTCTTCTATCCGCCCTTATGGCTACGACAGCTGCACCTGTATCAGCTGCACAGGCAATAGGGGAATACTTACAATCACCGGACGATCTCGTCAAGATATCTGCATACAGAAAGAAACTGGAAAAGGAAAAGGCCTCTATTCACGCTAGGCTGAAGAACGGCGTCAAGGAACAGCTTCAGGCTACACGAGAAGGCTTAAGAAAGTTATTCAATACCCGTGACAACGTCCAGGCTATTAAGGATGAAATGGCAGCCATGGAACGACAATGTATGGACCCTGACAACACAGTATCGACGTTTGACCAGATCAGTCGAGTACGTTTAATTCTTGAAAATTTCGACCACATCTAACAGTCCCTACAGGTCTCAATGGTTCACCGCAATTTTGAGTCTACAGAGGAGATGGTCAACAACCTACTCGAAATGGCTGAAAAACTTGATGTCCTTGAGAAGCTTCTCACACAAGATAGTGCAGACATTCTCGGACCTGCTGAGAACCTTCTATTCATTCACTATCAACTCAATCGACTGGAGGCTTTTCGTAATCATACTATGCACCAAGCCAAACAAGCCTCTCCTAGTTCGCGGGCGACTCTACAGCGCTGGTTTGAACGTCTGAACCACGTAATAGCGACCTTCGATGAGTACATATTGGAGCTTGCCCGCAACATCTTGCCCATTGTGCGAGCGGGCTACCCTGACGTTGTAGTACGGTTAATCAAGATTGCAGAAGTGGAGGGTAAGGAGGACGAGAAGGTATTTCGATTCTTGTACAAGAAATGGTGGTCAAACTAACAGAGCATGTTTGATAGGCTATAGTCATACGTCTAGTGAAGAAGGCAGCAAAGTGGAGTGCTGCGTCGAAATTCAAGTCAATGCAGGCCAATGCTCGTGTCATCAAGCACTACCGGTCAAAAATAACGAAAGCGATTACCGACTCTATCAGAGATAAATTCCACAAAGCATACGAACGCGATAAACAAAATCCTGCTACCTTCCTTTCCAATCTTGGATGGGTATATCAGGATATTATCCGGATTGAAGAAGACGTCGTGCCCTGTTTCCCCACGGAATACGAGATATACTCTCTATATATTCGCGAATACCATAAAACTCTTAATGCAACAATCAAGACGTTGGCAGCCTCAGGACCCGAAGCAGGTGTCCTGCTTACTCTCTTCGAATGGCTCAAGGAGTACAAAGCAAATATGAAGGAACTCAGGGTTCCATCTGATCTTCTTGAGCCGCCACTGCTGGATGGGAAAGACCAGTCTCTTATCGAAGACTACCTTCAACTCATCATCAAAAAGCTCGATGAGTGGTCTGCGAACTTGCTGAAGACAGAGATTGCCGAGTTCACCAAACGCGAAGAACCGCCAGAAATTGACAATGATGGCTTATACGGCACTCAGGGCGCTGTTATTCTCTTCCAAATGGTGAACCAGCAGGTCGACCTGGCTACAGAGAGTGGGCAAGGTGCCATATTGGCTCGCGTTGTTAGTGAAACCAATCGTGTCATGAAAGGGATACAAGATCAATGGGTCAAGACTGTTGAAGTCGAATTCAAGAAACAGATTGAAAAACCAGATGAGGTAGCGGGCGGTCTTGTTGAGTATTGCGTTGCCCTCGCTAACGATCAAGTCAAATCCGCCGATTACGCTGAAGCACTCCTTGCCCGTCTTGAACCACTCGTGTCAGAGAAATACCGTGTCACAATTACTGAGCGCTTGAACGATGCAATTGACGGGTACCTCGATGTGGCAAAGAAATGCACTCAAACGCTTATCGACATGATTATCAATGATCTGAAACCAGCAACCAAAGGCCTATTCCAGCAAGTTTGGTATGACGGAATTTTGGTACAGATCGTGGAAACGATGCGCGACTACATGGCGGACTACCAGAGTTACCTCAACCCCTCACTTCTAGAGCTTCTCATCGACGACCTTCTCGATGCCTTCCTCGTCTTATATCTCAATGCGCTCGCAAACTCGCCCAAACTCAGAATGCCTGCTGCAACAGATCGGATTCGGGAGGATGTTGGTCTTTCATTCACATTCTTTAGCACTTTGAAACCTGTGAAAGAAGTCGAACAGTCTTTCGAGGTTATCGAGATGATACTAGCATTACTCGAAGCTTCGAAGGACATGGTGTTCCTGTCTTTCTGGTCATTTGCGAAGGTACACGGACCTAATATCAACTTTGTTGAAGGACTGATGAAGGCGAGAGGCGATCTCGACCGGTCGGCAGTCAGCGAAGTGTTGGAGAGTGTCAAGAGAAAAGTCAAAGAGGAAGGGTTGACAGATCGTAAGTCTTCGAGCTACATTGAAATTGTTGCTGACAGTGAGTGTACAGCTCCAGAACCTACGATAATGAAGAAAGTGAATATCCAAAACTCATTCTCTCGATTCTTGCGCACGAACTAGGTATATTCATTCTTACTCATCACGGCTGTACTTATTCGTATTTTTCATTTCATCCATCATCTGTATGAATATACGTGCACTTCGATACCTCTCGAGTACATTACAACGTAAACTAATTCTCCGAATATTGTTCATTCGGTCTTGGCTTTATCGACTGAACCGCTTTGTATGGATCTATCCGGTAACACTGCCGCGACCTCGTCGATCTTCTTAAATTGCCACGGGAAACGGGATGGGTATAAGAAAGGACGCAAATCAAACCCTATTATAGATGAGTGCCTGTAAAGACTCAGGGAGACATAGAACCAACTATTATCATCAGGGCTATAGGATTCCTATGAGTATTATATGAGGTACGCTGGTAATGATGGATACCGAGAGAAACCTACCGCATGGTAAGCAGGTGTCAAAGTCGTCATCTTGTGCCGGTTTCTTGCGTGTTCAAAATAGAATAGTTTCACCTTTTCTGCAATCTGAAATTGTGTAAGCCGACCCATGACGAGTGACAAAAAGAAAAAGACCTGTAGAGGTGACAAGAAAGAACCCCATTCATGGACTAATTTCGTAAATGTGCTATAAGGACCATATTTCTGAACTTTGCGGAGTCGCCCGAACACAGATAACTCGTCATAAGTCATCCCCATGTCAGCCTGGATATACTAATGTCAAAAAAGCATAAATGGTCAAAATCCCACTCACCTCGTCCGATTGCACGTAGTTTTCTGTCATAGGTTCTAATTCAGCCGTTGGCACCGCATCGAGGAAACTACAGGAAAACGTCTAGTGATGGAAACAATACAGCCAGTGAAAGCCCACCTGGCTAGGATCGGCAAGTCGAATGCATGCTCGGCGTAGGCAATAAACTTCTTTAAATCCGTCTTGCTGATGCCGCCGATGGGATTGATATCAGCTGCAAGATGTTGCACAAGTGATCAGAATCAACTAGATGTAACACAGTGAACAACGAACCAGAGGAACAATCGTATTTTGTCAAGTATCCACGAAGGCTGTCTCCAGAAATGGTCAGAGCAGCAATGAAGGGAAATAACTCAAGGGCCACCTTTCGTCGACGTTGGCACTTCCGAGCACAAGTAAACCCCCTGATCGCCCACGTACAAAAGGTAAGAGTTGGGCAAACATATAAGCAAGCACCATCCGAAGCCTTGCCTGTGCTGAAAGTCAAAACTAGGCATAGACTGGTAACTACGAATTGACGAACTTGAATGTTTTGAAGAGCAAGATTCTCGGCATTGGTGCCTCCATGGCTTCTGAATTGCGGGCGAATGCCCGTCACAAACCCGAAAAGGTTTCTGACGGCAGTCACTACACTGTCCATATTGAGGTCGGTATGGTAGCTAAATGATGTAAAGATCTCTGCTGCCTCGTTATTCTTTTAACACACCTTCCAATTGCAAAAGAGAGCTGTTTTGCGCGTTTCCTAGTCTCTGCACTCGAATTTTCTGTCCCCATATAACAAGTATGAAAGATTCTACCGGTAAATTCGCGAGGATCGATGGGAATGTAGGTCGAATCCTCAGGTTCTCCTGCGATGCGCCTTGCGTCCGCGATTACCATCTGGTCTGCCAAAATTCATAACGGTGACTGTCACAAATTAAGCAGCTGATTTGAATGGATATCAACTGACCTCCGCGTTTCGCAGCTTCGGTCACAAGTCGAGACATGGAGTAAACTATAACTGCCGTGGCGCAGCTATCTATTCCGCCACTAAGTGGGACAAAATACCCCTGGGTCCGGGATCTCCGAAGGTAGTCCCAAAGCCAGCATGCAGGGCCCAAGCTGGTGAAGATTATTTAGTCCTTTCTAAAAGAAGGACTCAGATTCAAAACATACGCGATCTCTTCTTCAGGCGAATGAAATCGAACATCGATAGAATTGTTTCCGCTGAGGCTGGCTGAGTCTTCTCCAGTTATGTCGTCAAACTTTCCACGGGATAGAGCGAAGGGTACTTCAATCCTGTGATATCTTTCTGCAGAAGCAGCTTGCATGCTTCTGCTGCTCTTAGCACGATGTGCTCGGACGTCCTCGATATCAATAGTGGCGCTGACGACCTCTACATCATTCAAAGAGAACTGGGAACCTTGTGCAATGATACGCCCGTTGACGGCAATCATAGCACATCCGTCATAGTAGAGACGGTCACCATCACAACCTTGCTGATTAGCATATAAGTAGATGCCACCCAACTGTACAAGAACAAAGAGCTAATGAGATTCGGATATGCTTGTAATCGAGTCTGAATTATCACCTTCAGAGTAGCTTCTTTGATAAGTTCCACTCTGGTATAGAGCTTACGAAGCTCATGGTGGCTTCCGCTAGAGTTAGTGAAGATTTCAACCCCGTCAAGTCCCATGAGAATGTGAGGGCTGCTGGTATATCAGGACTAAAATAATCGAAAATTAAGTTTTATCTACCTAGCAGGTGTGAACAACTCTTCACATAGCTCAACACCAAAACAGGTGTCTGAAGTACTGATAACTGCATCACCAAAGGGAACTTTTGTCTGATGAAAGCATCAAACAAGCATCCCGCTAAGAGAAAAGGGGTCATACTTGCTTTGTAACAGCTTGTATGATTCTCGGAAGATAATGGTCTTCCCATTGTCTATGTTTCATCCAAGGAGTGAAATATCGGAGTTCACGGTAGTTCCCGTCGTTCGCAAGCCACATCTTGGGTCTAATAAGCAATATTCTTCGATCATGTATAATAACGCGACAGTTGTAAATGACGTTTTTATGCACGATTGGCCTGCATACATTGGTCAGTTTTTATTATGCTACACAAACTACTTGAAAACATACATGCCGATATCACAGACGATTCCCATAGCCTCGTCCGAAACCAAGATCTTCGCTAAGACTTCCCAAGAATGGAGGACCGTGTCACCTAGGAAATGAGATGACGGATGATTCGTCTATATCATTAGGGATGAGATACCTTCTAGGAAATGGTCTAAGCATCCGTATCCTCTTTAAAAATTAGAGGAGTGGTGCGAATCCGTTCAAAAAATCGACGTACGGTATCTCTAACTCTGGTCCCACCCGCAGTGTTGCACCCCTCTCTTTTGCGATCGCGATACTCGCCAAAATACGTTCTAAGTTACCCTAAGAAGTCTCTTGAAGTATGATCGGGGTATGAGGGGTGCGGTACTCACTTGAAAGTCCAACGCCCATTGATTTAATGAGCTTGACCATAGGTAATAAATCTCAGAAAGTTGGTTCGACGTGAAGGGCATACCATCTATGATTTAATCAGTACGGATGGTCTTGTGTCACGAGTAATTTCTCGCGTACGTTGCTAATGTTATCAGATGTCCCATTACAGCTTGTAAGGAATGTTGTTAAGAGTAAGACCTAGGCAAGACTTGGCAAGACGTGCAATCATCGGAAATATCACCCAAATCTTCTCGGATATAATCTCGGATGTGGAACCACGTGGAACATCTTATCTGATTCTTTGTCTTTGTTTACGTCCATTTGATTCCAGAATTTCTGGTTCACCACTGAGCTATGTCTTGTGGCTCTTGCCATTCGACCAATGTACTGAGCTATGTCTTGTGGCTCTTGCCATTCGACCAATGTGGGAGAGTGATAATCTTTTTTCGCTAAAGCTATAACTCGCTGTTTCATCTAACTACGTATGTCATGCTCGACGAGATGGTCTTTCATGTACTGACACTTTTTGCACGGTCCCTTGTGTAGAAAGCCAGAAGGAGAGTCTGCCTGTTGTCTTAGGAATTCGCTGAGTTCGCTGTGTATTGTCATCTTCTTATTCTCCATCAAGTCTTTCATGATACTCTTATTGTCAATTGTATCATATTATTGAAGGTCATAAAACTGAATCTTACTTGAGCATCTAGGGCATACTTTATGGTTCTGAAAAAAAACCTACTATGCACAACAGTGAGTGACAATAGACCCTTTTCAGGGCTTATATGACCATTTTCATCTAAAAACTTAGCTTCAAGTCATGTCTTATTCAGTTTTTGATGGAGCCAATACTATGTCAGTGCAAGCTTTCCTTTCAATTTCCCAGTTCTGTAATTCTATGCTTACCCAAGATATGGATATAATAATCATATATGAACATTTGTTAAAGGACATCCCTTACAATAATAAGAAAGGTGTTCTATACATCAAGACCACCAGTTTTTATTGGAAAAGTAGTTTGTCTCCATCAGTAGACCTACCGTCAGCCAAAAAACTGTCTAAATGTTTGGTCATTTTGTAAAGACTAGCTCATATAGCAACAACCACTAGATGATTAATTCCTGAATTGATATATGTAGAACTCCTATATCTTAGCTTCATAATAATTAAGTCCTGGATCATGTGATTCTGATCAAAATTAGTTGTGCAATAAATCAAACAAAATATTCAGTCATTGGGACAGTTTTTTGACCTCCTATGAAAATTCTAACCAATACTTGGTATGTCCTCCTTTGGCTTGAATAACTGCCTGAATCCTTCTTGGCATGCTTTCTATCAGATTCTGGCATGTTTCTGGAGGGATGTCATTCCATTCCTCTACCACTCTCTTCCATAGCTCATGCACTCACTCCCTTTGGTGGTGTTGGATAGCTTTCTTTTCAGGTGCATCTACAGGTGTTTAATGGGATCTGCTAAGATGCCTTCTTAGAAGTGTTTTTTATAACATTGTCCTGCTGAGAAATCTATTCCTCCTCTTCCATCTCCAACTTCTCAACACTCCCCCTGTCAGGTTCCGCTGACCACGGGGGCTCAGCTACACTGGGCGAGTCCTTACTAGGCGAATGTGATTCCCTGCACTGACAACCAAGCACTTGGAGGTGTTCCAAGCACTGGGGACTTGTGAGGATAGCCAGGGGAGATTGATCCGAGCAAGTCCGGGGAGGTCTGGAGGAGTAGAGGACAGGTTGCGGGGGAGGGGGATGGACTTGGCAGGGTTCAGGCATAAGTCTGTGTGCGAATACTGCAGGTGCGGAGGAGGTGGAGGCTACGCAGATGACAGGAGTGGAGCCGGAGTTCTGATGGGGGATCAACAGGGATTGATGGGGTTTGGAGCCAAGTGTATAGCAGGGTCTGGGGGTGGTAACGAGCGTTGGAGGTTTGTAATTGTAATTGTGGAGTTTGTGAGGACATTACGGTCGAGGACTTGAACACAATAGACAGAATCAAACGGGATGAGATGGAGTCGAACGAAATAGGATGAAGACGAGATGAAAATGAGAATAGATTCAGGCAGAGACACGGAATGATAACAAAAGATAACAGAACAGAGATGAGATAAGACCGGGAGACTGAGAATACAAAAAACGAAACACAAAACACAAGAAGGAACCAATCAGACCATAGGTAATGTTAAGCAATCTCAAGACTAGAGTACAAAGAGCTACTCTATGTCTTATATACTGACTACTGAAGGGCTCTGGGGACATCAGCTGTGGTGGTGGGGCTTGGCAGAGCTCGATGGAGTTGATGGGTGTCGGTTATGATCAGAGGGCGGGCCACATTGATATGTTGATGGGATCAATTGCGACATGGTCCATTCCAAGACTGTCGTGATACTCCAGGGTAAGTCAGGGAAGCCAGGGTGTCGAGTTGATGATGTGTAATGGGGTCAGGCATGGCGGGGGAGTGGTCCCAGGGGCTCAGGAAGTCTAGGGGAAGTGCTGGCGGCTGCGGGGAAGACGTTGGAGTTGGCCAGGGGGCCATCGGAGTTAGCCAAGAAGGTGCCAGAGTTAGCTGGAGTAGGCGTGGAGTGCTGGGGAAGTTCAATGAAGCATTGTGGGGGGGGGGTTCCGGGGGAGCGGGGGTTTGTCGGGCAGTGTATGGGGCTTCAGGGAATGGGTCGTGACATCACTCCCCCTTCAGTGTTGAGACCCTTGAGATGCAGGGAGGTGGGTCAGGGATCGGCAGGGTGTGGGAGTCAAAGCCCAGTAATATTGATCAATCTGCAGCGAGTGACAGTGGCGTGAGAGGCAAAGTTGAAGTGTGGCCACCACTGCATCAGGGGGTTCTTCCTAATCAATTAAAAGGCCTTGGACGTACCCAGGGTGTCATGACCCGTCCCCTGGACCCCCGCACATCGTCCAGCAACCTCCCGATTCTCCAAAACTCCCGACGCTCCGCCGAACTTCTGCCCATGCCCCGCGCCTATTTTGGTTAGCCCCGACGCAACCTCGGCTAACTCCGACGCCTCCCTGGCTAACTCTGATGGCCCCCTGGCCAACTTCAATGCCTTCCCCGCAGCCACTGACACTTACCCTGGATCTCCCGAACCCCGAGAGCCACCCCCACTGTTCTTGATCTTTGCCACCCATCATCAACTCAACACCCTGGTTCCTCCAACCCATTCCAGAGTATCATGACAACCTCGGGGCGACCCATGTTCCCAGATGATCCCATCAACATATCAGCATGGCCTGACCCTCGATTGCAACCGACACCCGCCCACTCCATTGAGCTCCACCAAGCTCCACCGCCGCAGCTGACATACCCTGAAGTTCTCCGGTAGTCAGTATATAAGACGTCGAGTAGCTCTTCATACTCTAGTCTTGATATTGCTTAACGTTACCTATGGTCTGATTGTTTCCTTCTTGTGTTTTGTGTTTTGTGTTTCATCTTCCTTACTCTCAGTCTCCTGGTCTTATCTCAGTCTCCCGGTCTTATCTGTCAGGTTCCACTGACAATGGGGGCTCAGTACACTGGCGAGTCCTTACTAGGCAGACGCAATGTCCTGCGCTTATAACCAGGCGTCCGGAGTTGGAGTGGAGGTGGGGAAAGCTTGCGAGGGGGTCCCTAGGGAGAGCGGCCCGAGTAAGTCCTGAATGGTCCGGAGGAGTCTAAGACCGAAGGTACTGGTCGTTGACCCAGGGCGGGTGTCAGGGCTAGTTTGTGGGTGCACAAATAGATTGCGGAGTAGGCGGAGGCTTCTCAGGTGATGGGGGCAGGGTCGGAGCTGGATAGGGGATTACCAGGGCTTGATGGGTTCCGGGGCCGAGCAGGTAGCGAGGTTCAGAGTTGTCATAAGAATGTTTGGGTCGTGGCGCATGTGCAGAGTTTGTACTGATGTAGGGGGCAAGGAAAACTTAGAGGAACAAAGGAAATATGTACAGTCGAGACGAGACGGAGACGAGACGAGACTGAGAAAAAGATAGATTCAAAACTTAAAAACAGAAATAGAGACGAGACAAGAGACAAAACATAGGAAACTGGTAAATGTAATATCAAGACTAAAGTTTGACGAGTTATTCTACAACTTATATACCGACTACTGGGTACCTCAGAGGGCGGCGGATATGGTGGCAGGGGTCGATGGAGCTGTGTGGAGTTGATGGGTGTCGGGTACAATCTGTCAGGTTCCGCTGACCTCAGGGGCTCAGCTGCACTGGGCGAGTCCTTACTAGGCGGGCGTGATCCCCTTGCACTGGTAACCGGACACTCGAAGACGTTCCGGGCACTGATGGCTTGTGCAGATAGTTGGTGGGATGTGATCTGGACGGATCCGGGGAGGTCCGGAGAAGTCGAATTGCAAGGAAATGAGACGGTCTTGGTGGGGTTCAGGCAGAAGACCGTATGGGAGATTCGTGGAAGCAAAGGAGTAGGTGGCTGTGTGATCAATGGGAACGGAGCCGGGGTTTGATGGGAGATCATTTGGAGTTGATGGAGTCCGGGACCGAGCGAAGAGCGAGGTTCAGACCTGATGAAGGAGTGTCGGGGTTCCCAATTGTAATTGCGGAGTTCGTGAGGTCGTTAGGGTTGATGAAGACTTGGGCACAACGGTCAGACGGAGTCACCAAGACAGCGTCAGACGAAATGGGATGGGGTTGATATGGAACAAGAGTAGATTTGAGTAGAGATACGAAACAATAACGAGAACAATAACGAAATGGAGACGAGACAAGACCGGGAGACTGAGATAAGACCAGGAGACTGAGATAAGACCAGGAGACTGAGAGTAAGGAGAACGAGACACGAAACACAAAACACAAAAAGGAAACAATCAGACCATAGGTAACGTTAAGCAATATCAAGACTAGAGTACGAAGAGCTACTCGACAGCTTATATACTGACTACCAGAGAACTTTGGGTTACGTCGGCTGCGGCAGCGGGGCTTGGCAGAGCTTGACGGAGTGGGCGGGTGTTGGTTGCAATTGAGGATCGGGCCGCACTGATACGCTGATGGGATCATTGGGGAATGCGGGTCGCCCCAAGGTTGTCGTGATACTCCGGAGTAGGTCAGAGGGACCAGGGTGTTGAGTTGATGATGGGTGGCGAAGATCAGGGACAGTGGGGGTGGTTCTTGGGGTTTGGGAGATCCAGGGTAAGTGTCAGTGGCTGCGGGGAAGGCACTGAAGTTGGCCAGGGGGCCGTCGGAGTTAGCTGGGGAGGCGTCGGAGTTAGCTGAAATAGGCGCGGGGCATGGGCGGAAGTTTGGCGGAGCATCAGGGTTTTTTTGGAGGTTCAGGGGGTTGATGGACGATGTGCGGGGGTTCAGGGGACGGGTTGTGACACAATCCAAGGTCGGGCCATGGCAGTATTCTGATGGGATCAGTTGGGGGTGCGGCCACTCCGGGGATGTCGTGATACTCTGGGACGGGTCAGGTAAACTAGGGTAGGGGGTCGGGGACATATGACGTGGCCAGGAATGGTGGAGGAAGGTTTCAGGGGGGTGTTGATGGTCATGGAGAGGGAGTTGCCATCGGGGTTTGCCGGAGAAGCATTGGAGTTATCCAGTGTGGGCGGGGTTCAGGGGAGTTAGACAGGAAATCGGGAGGGGTTGGGAGCAGTGTCTAGGGAGTGGGTTGTGACATCACCCCCCCTTCAGCGTCAAGACCCTTGAGACATGAGGAGCGAGTTGGGGGTCGGTAGGGCATGGGAATCAAAGTTGATCAATATTAATCAAACCGCAGTGAGCGGCGGTGGCATGGGGAAGGAAGTCGAGGTGCGGCCGCCGTTTGTCAGGGGCCCCTTCCTAAATTATTAAAAGGGGTGGACGCACCCGGGAGTTCCCCAGCTTGTTGTAATGTCTTCTTCAGCTTATTCTCCCACAGCATCTAGGTTGCCGTCCCCGCCTTCCCAGCCGTCATCTTCCAAAGATTCAGAGGGTCGCCGAGATTGCCGTCAGGTCAAGGCAATGTACCGTAGTCATGAGTGCGTTCCGTCTCATGTACCCCAGAACACTGATTGTCCCTTTGCAGAGTTGTCCACGGCCATGGCTGGTCCCTCAGGGCCACCGTCTGGCGCGGATGCAACATAGCCACCAGCGAGCGTGGCCCCTTCTACGCGCTCCAAGTCTGGCATTTGTCCGGGGGTGGTCTGGCTTGTCCCAGAGGGTTTGAGGGTGGTACAGGCAGAGGTGATGCCGGAGCAGTTTGCTGAGGTGGTGGGTCAGGCAAGGGGTCCCCCCACCCTCGAGTGGTGTCAGGCGGTGGCCCCGGTGAGTGGCTACTTAGCTTCATGTTTCCTGGACCAACATGCCCCTGCAGTGTGCGTCTTGTACCTGACAAGGGGAGCAGTGTGAATTTGAGGAACCTGCATCGGGGGTATGGCAGGACACGTCGGTGTGCCTTCCATGCTGTTTGTGGCACGAGAAGTGCTCCATCACCCTGAATTGGCAGGCCATCTGCATCGCGGCGGAGCAAGGGTGGGATCAAGGTTGGGTTGCAGCGCAGCTGGAGGAAGGGCAGAAGGGCAGGGTGTCGGGGAGGGGCTCCAGGGCTGGGGAAGGGGAACGGGTTAGCGTGCCTGTCATGAAGGTGGGCCCCCTGCAGGGTGGGCAGAGGGAGGGGGCCCCTTCCACGCAGGAGAAAGGGAAATGGAGAGCGTCCCCTTCACCCGAGGTGGGTCCCAGTAAGCGGGCGCAGGGCAAGCAGGTAATGGGGGGCCCCCCTGGTTCCGCGGTGTACTCCCCTACATCCGGAGCCCCCATTGAGCAGTTCGCAGATGGGTCATGGTCAGTTGCGGAGGCCTATCTGTGGCGTCGGGTAGAGGGCTTGGAACGGTTGTTGGTCGCATGCGAGGAGGAGATTCAGGGGGTACGGGAGGAGAGGGACGGGGCTCGACAGGAGTTGGACGGGGTTTGGAGGGAATGGGACTTGGTGCAGAAAGACAAGGATGTTGCCGTCAGGACTGCCGCGGAGCGATTGTCTCATCTGCAGGAGTTGGAGGTGCAGACGGTGCATTTGCAGGCACGGGCAGAGGCGGCGGAGGTGGCGACGCAGCAGGCAGGAGGCTCAGGGGTGTGGGAGACCCAGCAGGGTTCCAGCGCTGGGGAAGTCCAGGCAGCGGCGAAGAGGGCGCAGCAGCGGGAGGAATGGCTTGCCAATGAGGCGGCCTCGGGCCGGTGAGGAGTGCTTCGTGAGTGGTTTCTCCACTTTCGTCTCCTAAGCACTGATTCAGGTTCCATAGACTGGGCCAGGGAGCATCACATCCTTCTTGACGGAGCATTGGCAGCGCTGGGGTCCATCCATGATGGGTTGGCGAGGATGCCCGGGGACCCTCCGCCGGAGTTGGGTCAAGGGGTTACGCAGATGGGGCATTTGTTGGCAGGGCATCAGCGGAGGGCGATGGCAGATCCCGGGGTGTGGTGGGAGATGGCGACAGACGTGGGAGAACCGCTTCTTGGGCAACCCGAGGTTCTGGTGGCGGTAGTGGCACAGTTGGAGGTGTTCATGGTGGGAAGGGTAGCGGGGTTAGGGTCGGAGGAGGAGGGAGAGTGAGGGGAACTCAGACCCCGTCGTTGACTTGTTCTCTGCCCCTTCTTGTTCGAGTATATATATGTACACTGCTTGTTCTTATACAGTCTCTGGTTCTTCTGCTGAGTGTGGGAAGTTTCAGATAGAGCGAGGAGAGGAGTAAGTGGAAACACGTAGGAGAGTACTGGTGGGAGTTGAATCCCTGGTGAACCCAGAGGCGGGGGTTATGCCCACTATTGCCATCTGTGTTGGGTCAGTCCCGGGGGTTCCAGGGCTTGGCAGGATTTTGTTGGTGGAAGTCCCGGAGTTCGTCGGGGGCTCTGTCAAGGTTCTTTTGGGGTTCCCACATGTCGTCCTCAGGTCCGTAGCCTTTCCAGCAGACCAAGTACTGGAGTCGGCCGTGAACTATCCAGGAGTCGAGGATCTTGTCGACCCCATAGTGATACTCGTCCTCAACTTCAACGGGGGGCGGTCGGCTGGGGCGTTGGCTGGGGAAGGGGTCTGGAGCATGCCTTTCAAGGAGTCGAACGTGGAACACAGGGTGGAGGCCCTTCAGGCCTGGAGGCAGATTGAGCTTGTAAGCGTGGGTGGAGACCTTCTGGAGGATCTTGAATGGGCCGAGGTGTTTGTGGTTGAGCTTGATGGAAGGCCTCCGGGTCTTAAGATTTCGTCGGTCAAGCCAGACCAGGGTGCCGGGGGGCTAGCCGGGGGTTGGCTTGCGACAGGCATTGGCGTGCTTGGAGTAGGCTTGGTTGGCAGTGTTGATCTCATCCCGGAGGAATTGGTGGAGGGATTGGAGGTCCTCGGTGACTTCGTGGGCAACGTGGGAAGGGATGTCTTTGAGGGACAGCGTGAGTCGAGGATTGTAGCCCTTGTTGGCATAAAAGGGGGAAACTCCAGTGGTGGAGTGAGGCGTGTTGTTGTAGGTGAATTCGGCGAGGGGAAGCTCTGCGTGCCAGTTGTTCTGTAAATAGTTAATGTAGAGGCGAAGATACTGTTCTAACGTCTGGTTTACGTGCTCGGTTTGTCCGTTGGTTTCTGGGTGGTAGGCAGTAGAGAGGCTGGTTTTGATCTCGAGCGCCTTGCACAGCGATTGCCAAAAATGAGATATGAATAGGGGTCCGCGGTCGGAGACAATGTTGTCGGGAAGTCCGTGTTTAGAGAATACATGTTCTAGAAATAGTTTGGCAAAATCTGGGGTGGTGTCAGTGGTGTGGCAGGGAATAAAGAGGGCTTGTTTAGTAAGGCGGCAGACAATGACAAGGATTGCGTCGAAACCTTTGGAGTCAGGGAGTTTTATGATATGATCCATCAATATTGAAGACCAGGGGTGGCAACTGATGGGGAGGGGTTTCAGTAATCCGTGGGGGCAATGGCAGGGTACTTTGGCCCATAGGCAGGGTACTTTGGCCCATAGGCAGGGTTCGCAGGCTCTTACATATCGCGTGACATCCTTCTTCATTCCTGGCCAAAAATAAGTCCGGGAGATGAGTTGAAGGGTCTTATGAATTCCTGGGTGCCCCCGGAGTTTGTGATCATGGTGCTGCTGGAGTATGTCGAGGCGAATGGACTTGTGGTCTGGGGCATAGATTTGTCCACTCCAGAGCAGGAGGCGGTGGTTTGGGGATAGCGAAAAGGGGTTGTCTACGCTCGACTCATTGGGGTTGTTGCAGGGGTTGTGCTGGTTGAAGAAGGGGTCCAGGGGTGAATTCCTGATTTGCTGGAGGATTCCTTCTTCGTTTAAAATCAGCATGGCATGTAGACGTTTGGGTGGGATTACCACTCAATGGTTGAATGCATTTCGTTTGGTTTCAAACAATTTCTTCAGATACATGTCGGGTCTCCGAGTGAGGGCGTCGGGCTTTGCGCTGAGTCGCCCGGGGCAGTAGTGAATAGTAAAATTGTACTCCGAAAGGGTTTCAGACCATTGAGCCTGGTGGCGGCTGAGCTGTTTTGTGGTTGTGAAATATTGCAGGTTGTTGTGATCAGAGTAGACTTGGATGCGGTGCGGGGACCCCTTGAGGTAGGCCCGCCACTGACAAAAGGCTTTGACGATTGCAAGGAGTTCCTTGTCGTAAATGTCGTAGTTTAGTTCCACTGGGATCATTGATCAGGTGTAGAAGGCGATGGGGCGGAGATCCTTGCCCCCCAAGTTCGACTGGGAGAGTATCCCGGCGATAGCGTAGTCGGAGGCGTCACATTCGAGCACAATCGGTAGGGAGGGGTCAAAATGGCGGAGGACCAGAGTGGAGGTGAAGGCCTTCTTCAGGAGGAGGAATATGCTCTGGCACTTGCTGTCCTAATCCCAAGGGGTGTCCTTCCATGTGAGTCGGTTGAGGGGTTTGGTGATCCCGGAGTAGTTGTCGATGAAGTGGCAATAGAAGTTAGCAAACCCCAAGAATGACTGTACCTCCTTGACATTCCGTGGGGAGGGCCAGTTGAGTATCACGTCGACCTTGGCGGGGTCCATGTGCACACCATCAGGGGTGATGATGACCCCAAGATATTCGACTTCCGCTGTGTGGAATGAGCACTTTTTGGGTTTAGTGTGAAGGTGATACTCTCGGAGTCGTTCCAGGACACGGTGGACGTGCTCCAAATGCTCCACCGGCGAATTCGAGTAGATCAGGATATCGTCCAAATATACAATGACAAAGATGTTGTTCATGTCGTGGAAGATGTTGTTCATGAAGTACTGGAAGGTGGCGGGGGAGTTAGTCATTCCAAAGGGCATTACGAGATACTCAAAGAGGCCGTAGCAGGTGCGAAAGGCGGTCTTCCATTCATGTCCTGGGGCAATCCGGACATTGTTGTAGCCGGAACAAAGGTCAATTTTTGTGTAAATCTTGGCACTGTGAAGGCGATCAACAAGGTCTCCGATTAGGTGGAGGGGGTACCAGTTCTTTTTGGTGACTTTGTTGAGTCCCCGATAGTCCACACAGAGTCGGAGGGATCCGTCTTTTTTCTTGGCAAACAGAACTGGGGTGCCAGCTGTGGAGATTGAGGGACGTATGAAACCTTTGCCAAGCATGTTGTTGAGGTATTCCTTCAGGGCCCGGAGCTCAATTTCAGACATGTTGTAGATCTTGCCAAATGGGGGTGAGGTACCTTCTTCGAGGTCGATCTGGTGGTTGTAGGAGCGGTGTGGAGGGAGTTCCTTGGCACTTCCTTCGGAGAACACGTCAGCGAACTCATGGTACTCTGGGGGAACTACTTCGGATAGGATCTGTTCCTCCATCTTGTTTTCTGGCGCAGTACTCCCCATGCGGAGGTATTCCTCGAGTAGGGCTGGCATGACTTGCAACTGGAAGGCGGGGGTACCTTCTCGTAGGAGGCGCGTGAAGGGGACGGCGCCGATGATTTTAATGTCGAGGTTTCCGGAGTCAACGGGGTTGGGTACTGTAGGTGTAGCAGTTGGGTCTGGGGTGACATTGAGATCAGGGATAGACTGGAAGCAGAGGTTGATGGCGGCTGCTAAGCTTGCTTTGGGGCCGGGGAATTGCATGGTGAGGTTCTTCCAGTTGATGTCAGGATTGACGTCTTGCAGCCATGGGAGTCCAAGCACAATCGGGGTCGACGGGGGTAGTTGGATAATGAGGAGTTGGGCCTGGAACTGCAGGTCATTATTGAGGGTGAGGGTGTTGTTGTGGTACTGCGTGATTCTTGTCATGGCAGGGCTCCCGTCAAAGAGTTGGAGCTCAAGGGGTTTGTCGAGGTCGTTGCATCGGAGGTTGAGTTGGTTGCTGACAAAGACACTGGAGGCGCCGCTGTCTACAAGGGCAGGAAGTATCTTAAGCGAGCTGCCAAGTCAGACGTAGATGACAAACGATTGTGCAGACCTAGAGCGAAGTTGCGGCGGGGTCCGGGGTTGGTCGATCGTGGTCTCGGAGTTCTCGGAGGGGGGTGAGACATTGAAGGGTACCAGTCCGGAGTCGGTGGGGTTGTCCTGGTCGAGGCGTAGGGTGAGACTGGGCCAATCGATGCGGGGATTGGTGGAGCGGAGCCATGAGAACCCTAAGACGACGGGGGCGGAGGGGTGTAATTTTGTGATGAGTAGTCGGAGTTCTTGCTGTTGTCCATTGGCGAAGGTCAGGGTTGTTTCTAGGCAATGAGTGATGTCTCCCACTGGGGTAGAGTCTCCGTCAAAGAGTTTGAGGGGGATCGGGGCAGGGAGGCGGTGGAGGGGTTGTGGGGCAAGCGCTGCCAGGGATTCGTCAACAAAGTTATTGGTGGCGCTGCTGTTGACTAGTGTAGGAACGGGTTTGTTGGTGAAGAGGAGAGTGGTGTGGAGGAGGAGGTTTGTGGAGGAGTGGGAGGGGAGGTGTGCTGGGGGGTTGTCTGGGGCGAGCATCATTGCGCGGAGGAGTGTGGTTGGGGCGGAGAAGACGTCGGGATATAGTCCGCAGTCTAGTGCGTCTTCCAGACCTAAACTGCCAACTTGTTTTCCGTGAACTGGTAGTTACAGTCTTCTCCGTCGATCGTCCACACGGCGCGTCCCATCACCTGTCATTTAGGGCAACTGCGAATAAAGTGCCCCTGCTCACCACATAGGATGCACATGCCCTCCTTCCATCGTTTCTCCTGCGTTTCCTCCAGCACATTGATCCATGGGCTGTCTTGGATTCTGTTTGCGCATAGGGCTTCTTGATTGTCGGCGGGGTCCAGAATGTTGTCGCAATCATTGGGGTTGGTATCCAGGGGTACTGGGGTGTCATGGAGGTCAGCAGCGTTGAGCTGGGCGGGTGGGCACTGCCCCGGGGGTCGGTTAGTGTTGGGGACTCCTCGGCCCAGAGGGAAGTGGGGTGCAGGGTTAGCAGGGTTAGCGGGGATTGAGGATCAGATGCCATTGGTTGCTCTGGCCTGCCAGTTGGTGTTACCGGAAGTGTTCCAAGAGGTCCGGGGCGCCATGTTTTTGCTGCGATCTTCCCAGTAATGTTGGTTGACCTGAGTAACGAGCGCCTTGTACCTGTTGTAGGTGGTTTGTTTGGGCGCGAGGCGAAGGATGTCCTTGATCCGTTGGGGTAGGGCATGACGGAGGGCGAACCGGAGGGCGTTGTAATTCCAGCCGGTCTCATAGGCCTCTTGTTCGAATCATATGATGAAGGTCATGAAGCGTTTGTTGTCACGCATTCGGAGGTTGAAGAGGTTTTCCTCTGCCTCCGCTACAGTGTCAAAGACGCCAAACTTACTCAAGAACTCTTGGGTGAAAGCGAGCCAATTGGAGAGTACAGGATTGTTTGGGTTGAACCGGAGTAGCGCAGTGTAGTGGTTGAAGGCGATGCCCTGTAAGTATGATGCGGCAAAGGCTACTCATGAGCTCTCAAGCTGAAAAGTGATGGGCTTAGCTTGAAACATAGTTAAACACTGGGTCAGGAAGATTTGCCACTTCCGAGGGTCACGGCCGGTGAAGGGTTCAGGCTTCTGGATGTCGAGCTTACTCTCCCGGGCCAGTGTGTTGTGGGTATCATCCTGTGAATTTTGAGTTCGAGGTGGGGGTCCGGCATTGTAGTAGTAGTAGTAGTAGTAGTAGTAGTAGTAGTAGTGATTTCCGTTTCCGCGCTGGGGGGGAAAGTTGTCCATCGCCGGGCCCCATCCTCCCAGGGGTCCGCCATTGGGTGGTCCTCCACCGGGGTTTTGACCCACACTACCCGGGGCGGGTCCTGGGGCCCATTGAGGGGGAGGGGGTCCTCCAGGGTTCGGGGGTCCGAAATAGTTGGCGTCGGTGGGGGGATTAGGCATTGGGGCAGGCAGGGGACAAGAGGGGTTGACAGAAAAAGGGGGTTGGGGCACCCCAGGGCCCATGGGCTGTTGCGGGGGAACTGGGGCGTTGGGACGGGGTGGAGGGGCATTGCTACGAGGGGCGTGGAGATCAAAGTGGGTGGGTCGGTCTCATTGGGGCCCGTTGCGCAGGGAGTGTTCGTCGGCAGGGTTGCCTGGCTCGTCGATATAGGAGAGGGTCCTGTTGTCGTTGTCAACGCGTAGGGGCGGTCGTTGGGAATGGAGTTCGGAGGCGGCGGGTTGGTCCCAGGTTTGGAAGGCGCTGGGCACGGAGCTGGCCCAGGGCCGGGCAGAGAGAGCCAAGGTGTGGGCAGTGGGTTGGTCGAACAACCCCCCCACGGGGTTGAGGTTCCTCAAGATGCTGGAGGCCGCGTTGAGTTCTTCCTGCTGATGGGGAACGGAAGATGGGGCTTTGTTTCATGTCCTGATGGGTTCCTCACGTTGCACGTGGAAGGAGCAGGTGGGATCCAGAGGGTCTTCAAAGGGGCAGGGGTTCGGGCTAGTGTGGATTTCTTCGACCAAGGTGCGGAGCTCGTTCCGTAAGTTGTCGTCAATGCCCAGGGTGCCTTGTGTATTCTCCGGGAGGTTCCCTTGCAAGTAGCATTCGTGGAAGTTGAGGAGTCAATCCGCCCAGACCTCTGGAGTTGCAGAGGCGTCAGGGTAGCCTAGGTTGGTGAGAAGGGTGTGGGTATGCCTTGCGAATTCCGCAGGGGACAGGCGGAGGAAGCGGAGGACTTTGTCGCGTTGCTGGGTGTAGGCTTCGATCCTTTGCTGCCTAGGAGAAGGAGGGGTTTGAGTGGTGAATGGTGGGCAGGGGGGAATATTTATCCGTGGCCTCCGGAGGGACTGGGGCTGCAGCGGGGATTGGGTACACATAGTAATGGGTGGGGGGGAGGTAGGCGGGGTTGGGGGGTGCTGTGGAGTATCCTCTGGGGTTGATACGGGGGTTGTTGCCATTGGCGTGGAATGCAGGAGGGCAGCGCCAGCCCGGGGGTATTCCCTGGCTGATGGAGGGGGCGTAGAACACCTGGTTGGGGTCAGGGGTCCAATGACGGGGCACATATTGGTCCGCGAAGGGACCCGGGTAGAATGGGGCGTAGGAATTTTCCAGTAGGGGCCGGCCGTAGGCGTTGGTTGGGTAACCAATGGGGTTGTACGTGGGGTTAAACGCAGACATCAAGAACGGGGTAAGGGGGAGTCTTGATATTATGTCAGGTTCCGCTGACAATGGGGGCTCAGTACACTGGTGAGTCCTTACTAGGTGGACGTGATGTCCTGCGCTTATAACCAGGTGTCTGGAGTTGGAGCAGAGGTGGGGAAAGCTTGCGAGGGGGTCCCTAGGGAGAGCGGCCCGAGTAAGTCCTGAATGGTCCAGAGGAGTCTAAGACCGAAGGTACTGGTCGTTGACCCAGGGCGGGTGTCAGGGCTAGTTCATGGGCGCACAAATAGATTGCAGGGTAGGCAGAGGCTTCTTGGGTGATGGGGGCGGGGTTGGAGCTGGATAGGGGATTACCAGGGCTTGATGGGTTCCGGGGCCAAGCAGGTAGCGAGGTTTGGAGTTGTCATAAGAATGTTCGGGTCGTGGCACGTGCACAGAGTTCGTACTGACATAGGGGGCAAGGGAATCTTTAGAGGAACAAAGGAAATATGTACAGTTGAGACGAGATGGAGATGAGACGAGACTGAGAAAAAGATAGATTCAAAACTTAAAAACAGAAATAGAGACGAGACAAGAGACGAAACATAGGAAACCGGTAAATGTAATATCAAGACTAAAGTTCGAGGAGTTATTCTACAACTTATATACTGACTACTGGGTACCTCAGAGGGCGGCAGATATGGTGGCAGGGGTCGACGGAGCTGTGCGGAGTCGACGGGTGTCAGGTACAATCTGTCAGGTTCCGCTGACCTCGGGGGCTCAGCTAAAGTGTGGGCGGGGTTCAGGGAAGTTAGATGGGAAATCGGGAGGGGTTGGGAGCAGTGTCTAGGAAGCGGGTCATGACATTATCTCAGTTTCCCAGTCTTGTCTTGTCTCCATTTTGTTATTGTTCTCGTTATTGCTTTGTATCTTCACTCGAATCTACTGTTGTTCCATATCGACTCCATTTCATTTCGTCCGATGCTGTCACGGTGACTCCGTCCGGCCGTTGTGCCCAAGTCTTCCTCAACCCTAATGACCTCACAAGCTCTGCGATTACGATTACAAACCCCGACACTCTTTCACCATGTCCGAACCTTGCTCTTCGCTCGGTCCTGGACTCCATCAACCCCAATTGATCTCCCATCAAACCCCAGCTCCACTCCCATTGATTGCATAGCCGCCTACTCCTTCACATCCGCAAATCTCCCATACAGTCTTCTGCCTGAACCCCGCCAAGCCCGTCCCATTTCCTCGCAATCTGACTTCTCCAGACCTCCCCGGATCTGTCCGGATCACATCCCACTGACTATCCACACAAGCCATCAGTGCCCAGAACGCTTTCGAGTGTTCAATTGCCAGTGCAAGGGGATCATGCCTGCCTAGTAAGGACTTGCCCAGTGCAGCTGAGCCCCCAAGGTCAGCAGAACCTGACATAATATTAAGACTCTACCTTACTCCGTCCGTGATGCCCACATTATCTCCGCACACACGATCAAATAACTCCAATGTCTATAGTCTACCCGTGCCTGGAAACCCTTATGATTCATATGGCCCTGCCCAATTTGCTGAGGCACATTGAGTCGCGGATCCAACACTAAACGTCCCCTCCGCTCCGGTTACATCCATACAACGGCTCCCCCCATGGACACCCTCCCCAACTCACACCCAACCTCCAACCCCTCGCGCAAACCGTCAAATCATCCCCCACCCCACCCTTACCCTCTCCGCCAACTCCATTCCCTTGCACAAAGTTGACCCCAACATCGCCCAAAGAACAGCATTCCAAAACCTGGCAACCATCCAACCAAATGAGCGACAAAGTCTCCGGCACCACGCCAACCCTCCAACCCACAATAATGCCAACCTGCCACAAAACCATCACCTATTGTGCGAAGGATTGCCAGCCATGATGAGACCACTGAGAGCGTGCTTCCCCAAAGCCCACCTGTGGATCCACTAACCCACTAGCAACCCCACAGACTGACAAATGCGACTAATCACCAACAACATCACCGAACCCTACTATCGACCACCTGACCCTCACCCCGATCACCCCCGAGGAACTATGCCCTCTGACAACTAGCCCCGAAACCACCAAAATTAAGCTTGACCCAACACCCCCAACAACAGAGCAGGAACCCCAGACCTAGGCTACACTCCAACCCCAGAACCCGCTTCCAGACCTCGGTTGACTCGGCCATCACTTCCACCCAACAAATAAAGGGGCCCCAACACCTCTGACCCAACCCTGACAACCCCGGAACAAGACCAAGACATCCCTGAGCTTCTAGAGGGTCAGGAAAAGAATGGCTACGCACCCTCCACCCCGCCACCTGAAGCACAGCCCCAAAGTTAATGAGGAGGACCACGGCACCCCACTCCCAACAAGGGACAACTCCGGACCATGCTGCTATTTCAACACCTTCTCCCACACCATCCGGAACCCCCAACAATGAGGACCCTGGATGCCAAACCTCCCCGCATGCCACCTCTGAACCTAAACTCCACCCCCAGACCCCGCCGCCTCCCACAAAGGAACTCCCAGCATAGGAGCCACCCCGAACTAACTATAGGAAGAAGGACCCTATATGAAGTAGTTCCCCCAAGTACTCTGAACTCGCTGACATGTTCATATAAGGGCGGGAGAAGCCCCACCACCATCCAGAACACGTCGACCAGCCGCTCAAGCAACCTGATGACCCAAAGGGCACACACTCCGATATCCTTAAAGGACCTCCCCCACCTGGCTCGACAACCCAAACAACCCCGCGCCAGCCCAAAACTGCCTGACCCACCCCTCTGACCCCCTCCGAACCCCTCAACACAGCTCCAGACCCTGGCAACACGACTCCAGGGCCTCCGCTCCGACTACAACATTTGATCAAGGGAACTCATGGCGCCAGCCCAACAACAATGCCCTGGTAGCCCCAACTCCACGACATAAATCACCACCCGCTCCGAATCCCGCCCCTACGCCGGAATATGTCCATTGAACAGGGACCACATCATCGGAGCACCCAGAAGCAAGCCACATACGAAGTATCCTCTTTGGAGTACCCAGAAGCAGGCCACACACAAAGTAATCTCTCAGAGTACCCTAAAGGTTGCTGATGCCTTCCCCAAGAAGCGAGCAGTGCCTCTCCCCACTGCCACCCCCGCACTTGCAACAATCTCCAGGCCACTCTGGAACACAAATGAAGAGTTGCCTCAACCCTGCCGTGACTCCCAGGGAGTCCCACTCCAGTGCCTCCCCATGACCGACTTCCCCGCTGCCCCCCAACAATTGTAAACAACCATCTTCCCCCATTCAAGCTCAGCTCCAGGAGCCACCGCCACTCCTGCGTGACAACTCCGCTGCTCTGCAAAAAACCCCACTCTGGAGCTCCCCCTCCGATTCACGACACAACCCCACTCGCAAGTTAAGACCCAATCCCAACCCCTGCATCAGCTCCCAACCCCTGGTACTTGCGCTTGGAACTGCGGACCAACAAAGTGCACCTCAGACCCCTTCCTCCGCCCGCACCTCCCCCAAAGCCAACACAACCAACAAACCCCCACCAAGTGACCCTTGTGTCGACTCCGGGACTGCCCACTTCTTCCCCGATGAAGGAACCACTGACCCCCAGGAAGGAACATCCTTCGGAATGAGCCCCAAAGCATCTCCATTGAGGCAAGCCACTCCTCAACCAACCCCCGCGCTGCCCCTGCCCAAAAGAAACATCCACCAACACAACTCCAACAGACCTCCAAACTCGAGGGAGTGTCAGAAATATGTAAGACCCCTCTGTCCATCTTGGGACTTACCTTTGGTCAGGAAAGCAATGTCACGTAGATGACCCGGAACCTCAAATTTCAGCTCCGGACCCAAAGGAACTGGTCAGGACTGATTACCCTGCATCCTGCCCCCTTGGTCATCAACACTCCGGAGCACACCAAAGCGCCACTCGAACATGCCTGCCCACAGATGCAACACTCCGAAACACGACCTTGACCCAGACCAACTATGCCGTGAGGACAAACCTCGCCCCACTGACCCCCACCAATGAAGAGGGCCCCGCTGCCTTCGCCACCAGTGCTGGCATAAGGGCCAGATCACAGGAAGACCTGTGTCCCCCCCGCCAACCACACTGCCAAGAAGACCAAAGCCCCGAACCCGCTGGACACCTGTGAAAGATTCAAAGGTCCGCCCTCCAGTACCAACATGGCGCATGTTCCCGCCGCAGACTAAAGAAAACCCCTACACCCCTGGTCGGAAATTCTGAGAATCAAACTCAATACAACACCCTGAAATGCCACGGGACTCCACCGGAGAACTCCCACCACCCCCGCCGAACCTTAGGAGCCCTCCCTGCGATGCCCCGCCCCGTCCCAACAAACCCCGGGACTAGCCAGCACAGACGGCACTAGCAGGCATAACCCCCGCCTCTGGATTCACTAGGGATTCAACTCCCTCTCACACCCCTGCATGTTTCACTTACTTCGCCCTCATACAAACTAAAACCTCACTTCACGCGCCCAGGGACCAAGAAAAGGACATGTTTGCATACAAAAATTATATATATACAAAAGGCAAGGGAGGCAGCAAGTCCAAAAGCAACAAGAAACGGGGCCCGCACCCACCTCACTCCCTCCCCGGACCCCCCGGCAACCCTATCCCCAGGTTGACTTCCATCTGGGCCCGCACCACCGCTAAGACCTCCACCAACCCTGGCAACACCTCCTCCGCATCAGCCGCCACCTCCCACCATGACCCCGGGGCCACCGCATTGCATTGCTGATGCCCTGCCAGCAACCTCTCCAATCACGCCATCCCCTGCTGCAACTCCGGGGGCTGAACTGCGGACTCCTGCATCAATGCGTCAGACGCTCCCGCAAGCCCTGCGCCTCTAACGCTTGCTCTGTTGCCACGTGCACCAATGTGTTCCTTTCCCGCTCCATCGCCTCTTTCTCCATCCGCACCACATCATGGTCCTCCCTCACCTGTCGGAGCTCACCCTCCCATACTGCCAATGATGTTGTCAAAGCCTCCACCTGCTTGCAAAGGAAGACCTCCATGATTGAAGGAATAGGCGCGGGGGGACTCGACAACTGTTCCGAGAGAATGCCCGGGGTAGGAGAAAAGAGGAGAGACTCCGGAGGCCCCGCCGATGGCTCACGCCCACGTGGCCTCTTGCTGGGTCCTGCCCCCAAGGACGGGGAGGCTCAACGCTTCCCACGAATCACTGCCGAGGACGCCCCCTTTCCCCGACCACCCCACAAAAGCCCCACCTTCCCCGCAGACTGCCCCATGCTCCCCTCCTTCAGCAATGCAGGATGAAACTTGGTCCGCTTCGGGACCCCCGGAAAATCCACCACCACCACCACGGACAACTCTACAAAAACCCCATCAGTCATCCCGAGAAGACAGAGAAGACAAGTCGGTACCACTTACAACTCCGGTCCCTGACACTAGCATGGCACCGATGCTCAAACTCCTCCCCCCCACTGTCATACACCACCACCTTGTCCAAATCAGCGAGGGAGACTACTGGAATGCTGGGGGAAGACATGACGAAATTTGGGAAATCCCGGGGTATGTCCAAGGCTTTTAATTGATTGAAGAGAACCCTGATGAAGTGGCAGCCGCGCTTTGACTTTGTCTCCCACGCCGCTATCACTTGCTGTGGATTGATCAATATTGCTTGGCTTTGACTCCCATGCCCTGCCAATCCCCGTCCTGCTCCCTGCGTCTCAAAGGGTCTCAACGCTGAAGGGGGGGTGATGTCACGACCCATCCCCTGGACCCCCGCACATTGTCCAGCAACCTCCTGATTCCCCAAAACCCCCGATGCTCCGCCAAACTTCCGCCCATGCCCCGCACCTATTTTGGTTAGCCCCGACACAACCTCGGCTAACTCCGACACCTCCTTGGCTAACTCCGATGGCCCCCTGGCCAACTTCGATGCCTTCCCCGCAGCCACTGACACTTACTCTGGATCTCCCAAACCCCGAGAACCACCCCCACTGTTTCTGATCTTCGCCACCCATCATCAACTCAACACCCTGGTTTCTCTGACCCATTCCAGAGTATCATGACAACCTCGGGGCAACCCACGTTCCCGAATGATCCCATCAACGTATCAGCACGGCCCAACCCTCAATCGCAACCAACACCCGCCCACTCTGTTGAGCTCTGCCAAGCCCCGCCGCCGCAGCTGACATACCCCAAAGTTCTCTGGTAGTCAGTATATAAGACATTGAGTAGCTCTTCATACTCTAGTCTTGATATTGCTTAACATTACCTATGGTCTGATTGTTTCCTTCTTGTATTTCGCGTTTCGTGTTTTGTGTTTCATCTTCCTTACTCTCAGTCTCCTGGTCTTATCTCAGTCTCCTGGTCTTATCTCAGTCTCCCGGTCTTGTCTTGTCTCCATTTCATTATCGTTCTCATCATTGCTTCGTATCTTCACTCGAATCTACTCTTGTTCCATATTGACTCCATTTCATTTCGTCCAACACTGTCACGGTGACTCCGTCCGGCCGTTGTGCCCAAGTCTTCCTCAACCCTAACAACCTCACAAGCTCCGCGATTACAATTATGAAACCCAACACTCTTTCACCAGGTCCGAACCTCGCTCTTCACTCAGTCCTGGACTCCATCAACCCCAATTGATCTCCCATCAAACCCCAGCTCCACTCCCATTGATTGCATAGCCGCCTACTCCTTTGCGTCTGCGAATCTCCCATATGGTCTTCTGCCTGAACCCCGCCAAGCCCGTCCCATTTCCTTGCAATCCGACTTCTCCGGACCTCCCCAGATCTGTCTGGATCACATCCCACCAACTATCCGCACAAGCCATCAGTGCCCAGAACGCTTTCGAGTGTTCAGTTGCCAGTGCAAGGGGATCATGCCTGCCTAGTAAGGACTCGCCCAGTGCAGCTGAGCCCCCGAGATCAGTGGAACCTGACACCGGGGCTCCCTCAAATTCTTTGTCATGTCCCCTCCCAGTTATTCAGCCACTTCCCCTGCCCCGTTGATTTCAGACGTGGACATGGTGATCATGTATAACAGCAAGGGGGAGGAGTTCGAGCGTCAGTGCTGAGCTGGTACAATATACCAGAGTCGTGAGCAGCATTGACCTGTTTCTCCAGGGTGGCTGACGGAGTTCTACAGAGTTGTCTGCAGTGGTGGCAGGTTCTCCGGGGGGAGAGTGTTGGGGCGGCTGGGCCCTATTTCTTGTCGTCTTTGAGTTTGCCGCTCTGCTCTGCCTTGTATTATATATTTTTGTACTTTTCAATGCTTCCTCATCATTCCTGGGTATGTGAAGTGAGACTTTAATTTGTGTGAGGGTGAGGTAAGTGAAACATGCAGGGGTGCTGGTGGGAGTTGAATCCCTAGTGGATCCAGAGGCGGGGGTTAGGCCCACTAGTGCCATCTGTGTTGGCTAGCCCTGGGGTTGTCGGGGTGGGGCAGAGTGCCATAGGAAGAGTTCCAAGGCTTGGCGGGGGTGTTGGGAGTCTTCCTGCAGAGTTCTGGAGTGCTTTTTGGTGTCGTTGCTGGGTTTGATTCTCGGGGTCTCGGACCCAGGGTGTAGGGGTTTTCCCCAGTCTGCGGCGGAGACGTGTGTTGTGCTAGTTCAAGAGAGTGGACCTCCGGGTCTCCAACGTGTGTTTGGGGTGGTCAGGGCTTTGATCTTTTGTAGGTGCAGCTGGCAGGAGGGGCGGGGTCTTCCGGCGGTCCAGCCTTTGTGTTGACATGGGTGGCAGGGTGAGGTTTGTCCTTGGGGCGCAGTTGGCCAGAGGAGGGAGTCCCTAGTGGCCTAGCAGTGGAGCTTCTGGGGTAGGGTGGTCCCTGTAGTAAGTTTGCAGGGGACTGGTTTCTGTGCCATCTGTGCTGTGGGATTGGTCAGCATAGGGGCGGTGGTACTCCCTTAGGGTTGCAATTCCTGGGTTGAGGATGCCCAGAGGTTTTCATTTGGTGGGGGTGTGTGGAGCAAGCTCCAGAGTATTGTGCTTGGTGAAGGGCACTCGGGATCAGGCTTTGCTGTGCTCCGGGGTGTTGGTCTGGGTCGAGGTTGTGCTCCGGAGTATTGCATTTGTGGGCGGGCATGTTTGGGTGGTGCTTTGGTGTGCTCTGGAGTGTCAACGACCAAGGGGGCAGGGTGTGGGGTGATCAGTCCTGACCAGTTCCTTTGGGTCCGGAGCTGAAATTTGAGGTTCCAGGTCATCTACGTGACATTGCTTTCCTGACCAAAGGTAAGTCCCAAGATGGACAGAGGGGTCTTACATATTTCTGACACTCCCTAGAGTTTGGAGGTCTGTTGGGATTGTATTGGTGGATGTTTCTCTTGGGCAGGGGCAGCGCGGGGGTTGGTTGGGGAATGGCTCGCCTCAGTGGAGGTGCTTCGGGGCTTGTTCTGTGGGTTGTTCCTTCTGGGGATTGGTGGTTCCTTCATCGAAGAAGAAGTGGGCAGTCCTGGAGTCAACACACGGGTCACTCGGTGGGGGTTTGTTGGTTGTGTTGGCTTTGGGGGAGGTGCGGGTGGAGGAAGGGGTCTGAGGCACATTTTGTCAGTCCGCAGTTCCAAGCACAAGTACCAGGGGTCCGGGGTTGATGTGGGGTTGGGGTTGGGTCTTAACTTGTTGGTGGGGTTGTGTTGCAAATTGGAGGGGGAGCTCCAGAGTGGGGTTTTTTGCGGAGCAGTGGAGTTGTCACGCAGGAGTGGCGGTGGCTCCTGGAACTGAACTTGGATGCGGGAAGATGGTTGTTCACAATTGTTGGGGGGCGGTGGGGAAGTCGGTTGTGGGGAGGCATTGGTGTGGAACTCCCTGGGAGTCATGGCAGGGTTGAGGCGACTCTTCATTTGTGTTCTGGAGCAGCCCAGAGGTTGTTGCAAATGTGGGGGTGGCAGTGGGAAGAGGCACCGCTTGCTTCTTGGAGAGGGCATCAGCAACTTTTAGGGTACCCCAGGAGATTACTTCGCATGGGGTTTGTTTTGGGTTACTCCGTTGATGCAGTCCCTGCTCAATAGACATCTTCCGGCATAGGGGCAGGGTTGTACGGAGTGTGGGGCTGGCGTCATAGGTCCCCTTGGTTGGATATTGGAGTCAGAGTGGGGGCCCCAGAGTCGTGTTACTAGAATCTGGAGTGGGTCAGAGGGGTGGATTGGGGCAGCTTTGAGTCAGCACAGGGTTATTTGGGTCATCGGTCCTGGTAGGGGAGTCCTCCCTGGATGTCAGAGCATATGCTCTTGGGTTGTCAGGATGTTTGAGTGGGTTGTTTGGCAGTTTCTGGGACAATGGTGGGGCTTCTCCCTCCCTTATGTGAACAGGTCAGTGATTTTAGAGTACTTCGGGAACTACTTCATATAGGGCCATTTTTCCTAATGTTAGTTTGGTGTAACTCCTATGCTGGGGGTTCCTTCGTGGGAGGTGGCAGAGTCTGGTGGCGGAGTTTACATCTGGGGGTGGTGTGCAGGGAGGGTCGGCATCAAGGGTCCTTAATGTTGGAGGTTCCAGATCGCACAGGAGAAGGTGTTGAGATAGTAGGCAGGCGCTGAAGTAGTGGGTGGGGGTCTGGAGTTGTTCCTTGTTGAGAGTTGGGGTGCCGGGGTTCTCCTCATTAATTTTGGGCTGTGCTTTGAGCAGCAGGGCGGGGGTGCATAGCCATTCCTTTCTTGACCACCTAGAAGCTGGGGGATTCCTCAGTCTTGTTCCGGGGTTGTTGGGGTCAGGTTGGAGGCATCAGGGCCCCTCCATTTGTTGGCAGAGGTGATGGCCGAGTCAACCGGGGGGTCCTAACTGATCCCGGAAGTGGGTTCTGTAATTGGGGTTAGCGTCGGTCTTGGAATCTTGTGTCATTGTGGATGGGGTTGCTGGGTTGGGTTTGATTCCAGTTGGTGGCGGGGCTAGTTTTGGAGGGTGGACCTTCTCAGGGATGGGTGTGAAAGTTGGATGATCTGGTGGCGGGGTTCTGCTATTGGGGTTGTGGACAGACTTGATATTGTCAGGAACCCGCTGGGTCTATTCCTGATGGTGCACAGGGCTGTTGTGGGTTGGAGGGTCCAATGGCGGGATTCGGGGGAACGCATTCTTGGAGGTCTTGTTGTTGTCTTGGGGGGTTGGCAATTGGTCTTTCATGTGGTGAGCAGCTTTCCCCGGTGGGGCCTTTGCTACTGTTGTTGGAGGGGTGAGGGTGTGATGTTGGAGAAGTTGTTGAGCACTGGGTTGAATTGTTGCTGGGGTTTTGGGTGAAGCTTGGGTGATGTTGGGGTCAGCCTCTTGCAAGGGCAGAGCTGGGGGAGATGGTGGAGGGGGGGGGGGGGGGATGAGAGCTGTAAGAGGGTGTCCATGGATAGAGCCATTGTATGGATGTAACTGGGGCGGAAGGGACATTTTGTGTCAGATCTGCAACTCAATGTGCCTTGGCCAATTGGGCGGGGCCATATGAATCATAGTGGTTTCCAGGCATGGGCCAGTCATAGACATTGGGGTGTTTGTTGGATGTGTGTGCGGGGTTAGTGTGGACATCACAAGCAGGGTAAGGGAGAGTCTTGATATTATGTCAGGTTCTGCTGACCACAGGGGCTCAGCTATACTGGGCGAGTCCTTACTAGGCGAATGTGATTCTCTGCACTGACAACCAAGCACTCGGAGGTGTTCCAAGCACTGGGGACTTGTGAGGATAGCCAGGGGAGATTGATCCGAGCAAGTCTGGAGAAGTCTGGAAGAGTAGAGGACAGGTTGTGGGGGAGGGGGACAGACTTGGCGGAGTTCAGGCATAAGTCTGTGTGCAAATACTGTGGGTGTGGAGGAGGCGGAGGCTATGCAGATGACAGGAGCGGAGCCGGAGTTCTGATGAGGGACCAACAGGGATTGATGGGGTTTGGAGCCAAGTGTATAGCAGGGTCCAGGGGTGGTAACAAGCATCAGAGGTTTGTAATTGTAATTGCGGAGTTTGTGAGGACGTTACAGTCAAGGACTTGAACACAATAGACAAAATCAAATGAGACAAGATGGAGTCAAACAAAATAGGATGAAGACGAGATGAAAACGAGAATAGATTCAGGTGGAAACACAGAATGATAACAAAAGATAACAGAACAGAGACGAGATAAGACTGGGAGACTGAGAATACAGAAAACAAAACATGAGACACAAAACACAAAACACAAGAAGGAACCAATCAGACTATAGGTAACGTTAAGCAATCTCAAGACTAGAGTACAAAGAGCTACTCTATGTCTTATATACTAACTACTGAAGGGCTCCGGGGACATTGGCTGTGGTGGCGGGGCTTGGCGGAGCTCGACAGAGTCAATGGGTGTTGGTTACAATCAGAGGGCGGGTGTCACGACCCGTCCCCTGGACCCCCGCACATCGTCCAGCAACCCCCCAATTCCCCAAAAAACCCCTGACGCTCCGCCAAACTGCCGCCCATGCCCCGTGCCTATTTTGGTTAGCCCCAACGCAACCCCAGCTAACTCCGATGCCTCCCCAGCTAACTCCGACAGCCCCCTGGCCAACTTTGATGCCTTCACTGCAGCCACCGACACTTATCCTGGATCTCCCGAACTCCAAGAACCACCCCCGCTGTTCCCAATTTTCGCCACCCATCATCAACTCAATGCCCTGGTTCCTCCAACCCCTTCCGGAGTATCACGACAACCTTGGGGCAACCCGCATTCCCCAATGATCCCATCAACATATCAGCACGGCCTGATCCTCAATTGCAACCGACACCCGCCCACTCTGTCAAGCTCCACCAAGCCCTGCCGCCGCAGCCAACATACCCCGAAGTTCTCCGGTAGTCAGTATATAAGCCGTCGAGTAGCTCTTCATACTCTAGTCTTGATATTGCTTAACGTTACCTATGGTCTGATTGTTTCCTTCTCATGTTTCATGTTTCGTGTTTTGTGTCTCATTTTCTTATCTCTGTCTCCCGGTCTTATCTCAGTCTCCCAGTCTTGTCTTGTCTCCATTTTGTTATCATTCTCGTTATTGTTTCATACCTCCACTTGAATCTACTCTTGTTCCATATCATTTTGTCTGACGCTGTCTTGGTGACTCTGTCCGACTGTTGTGCCCAAGTCTTCATCAACCCTAACAACCTCACGAACTCTGCAGTTACAATTACAAACCCCGACACTCCTTCACCAGGTCCGAACCTTGCTCTTCGCTCAGTCCCAGACTCCATCAACTCCAATTGATCTCCCATCAAACCCCAGCTCCACTCCCATTGATCACCTAGCCGCCTACTCCTTCGCTTCTGCAAATCTCCCATACGGTCTTCTGCCTGAACCCCACCAAACCCGTCCCGTTTCCTTGCAACCTGACTCCTCCAGACCTCCCCTGATCTGCCTGGATCACACCCCACCGACTATCCACACAAGCCATCAGTGCCCAGAATGTTTTTGAGTGTTCAGTCACCAGTGCAAGGGGATCACGCCCACCTAGTAAGGACTCGCCCAGTGCAGCTGAGCCCCCAAGGTCAGCGGAACCTGACAGCAGGCTGCGTTGATATGTTGATGGGATCAATTGCAACACGGTCCATTCTGAGACTGTTGTGATACTCCAGGGTAAGTTGGGGAAGCCAGGGTGTCAAGTTGATGACATGTAATAGGGTCAGGCACAGCGAGGGAGTGGTCCCAGGGGCTCAGGAAGTCCAGGGGAAGCACTGGCAGCTGCGGGAAAGACGTCGGAGTTGGCCAGGGGGCTGTCAGAGTTAGCCAAGAAGGTGCCGGAGTTAGCTGGGGTAGGCGTGGAGTGCTGGGGAAGTTCAACAAAGCGTTGGGGGGGGGGGGGTTCCAGGGGAGCAGGGGTTTGTCGGGCAGTGTACGGGGCTTCAGGGAATGGGTCGTGACACCCCCCTTCAAAATCCCACAATACTGTTCTACATTCATCTTCCTAATCTCAGTAAGCTTTTCCACTCCATTCCAACCCATGCACCCTCATACCATGTAATTGTTGCCTCCTCCATGCTTGACTGTTAATGCAGTAGTCCTGTTAGAAAGTGGCACTCCTTTTTCCTTCTAAGTATGCATAATGGACTATGTGTCATGACCCACTCCCTGGACCCCCAAACATTGTTCCCAACCTGCTTGCTCTCCTGGAGTTACCCCTGATGTCCCCTCAAACTCCTCCAACCTTTGTCAACCTACAATGCCTACTCCAGATAACTCTGATGCTTCTTTGGCAAACCCTGACAGCCCCCTGGCTAACTCTGACACCTTCCCTGCAGCTGTCAATGCTTCCCCTGACTCTCCTGAGCCCCTAGGACCCTCCTCCACTGTTCCTGACTCTGGCATATATCACCAACTCATCTCCCTAGTTTGTCTGACCAACCCCAGAGCATCACAACAACTCCAGGACAGCCTGCATCCTCAATTGATCCCATCAGAATATCACCACAGCCTGTCCCCCGATCACAACTGACACTCATTAACTGTGTCCAGCTCCAACAAGTCCTGCTGCCACACCTGCTGTCCCCCAGAGCTCTTTAGTAGTCAGTATATAAGTTGTAGAGTAGCACCTCATACTCTAGTCTTGATATTACCTACCTATTGCCTTACCTGATGTGTCTCTGATTGTTTCTGTCTTGTGTTTTGTGTTTCATGTTCTGTTTCCCTTTTATCTGTCTCCTGGTCTTGTCTTGTCTCTATCTCCATTATCATCTCATTATTCTTTCATATCTCCACCTGAATCTATCCTCGTTCTCATCTCAATCTTGTCTTGACTCCATCTCACCTCATTTGACTCTGTTTTCATTATTGTGTTCAAGTCCTCTCAACCTTAATGCCATTATGAACTCTGTGCTTATAATTATGAACTTCAAACATTCTTTAAACCAACACTGGACCTTGCTATTTGCTCAGCCCTAAAACCCATCAACATCTGTTGATCCCCCATCAAACTTCAGCTCCACTCCCATCACTTGCATAGCCTCCGCTTACCCTGCACCTTCAATACTTGCTTCAGGGCTTGTACCTGACATCCCACCAAGTCCAACCCCTTCCCCACAACTCATCCTAGACTTCTCCAAATCACCCCAGACCAGTTCAGATCACTTCCTCTTGCTTTTCCTCCCAAGTCTCCAAAGTCTAGACCTTCCCTGCAGTGCAGGACATTGTGTCTGCCTAGTAAGGATTTGCCCAGCATAGCTGACCCCCTGTGGTCAGCAGAACCTGACACTATGGACTTGTCTGAACAATACTTTATTTAATATACATGTATTCAGTTTATATCAATACTTTACACATTGCATAAGAATAATCTTTTTGTTTCTACATTACATGCAGTAATTCTATGACTTGGGATACTTCTGTCTTATGTGAACTTAAGATAAGCAATCCATAACCAAGTTATATTTTTTTGAAGTGCCTAATGTGGTACTTGTATGGAACCCCAAGAAACCTGAGTTTGTCATTTGAAGCTAATCAGCTTTGACATCAGTTTCTTCAAAACTTTGATCCAAGAATCCACATTGGCCATGTTGGCATCAGATCACATGCTGAACCCACACAACTTGGACAGAGACAATCATGTTGTCTTGAGCAGTGGACAGCAGTCATCAACAATGACTGAACCAACCTCTGAGAAAACCTAATGGGTAATAGTCAGAGGTGGGACTGAGGAGGGCATGCCCTCCACTACTAGGGAGATGCCTGCCCAAGTCAGCCCTAAGGTTAGTGCCAGCTGCACTGAAGCAAGTGCAAATTTGCTGAATAATTGACTGCTCATCATGAGAGGAGAACTTAAAGGGGCAGCTACCTCTGCTGTTTTCCTTGTCCAAACCTGCCTCCTTCCTTGATTCTTCCAATAGTAGACTTTCCCAGACCCATTTTAGACTAAATTTGACACAGACTGTATCTCTCCTTGAGAAGAGAAATGACTATAGAACACAGAGCAGAAGATGTGGGCTTCATGTGGTGATAGAGTGAAAGAAAGATGGTTGAACTTGATTTTCAACATTTTCAACAAATGTAAACAATGTCACATGACTTTTGTCAGGGTCCGCTGACCTCGGGGGCGCAGCTGCACTGGGCGAGTCCTTACTAGGCGGGCGTGATTCCCCTGCATTGGTGACCGGACACTCAAAGACAATCTGGGTCCTGGTGGTTTGCACGGGTAATTGGGGAGATGTGATCCAGACGGATCCGGGAAGGTCCGGAGAAGTCGGATTGTGGGGAAATGAGACGGTCTTGGCGGGGTTCAGGCAGAAGGCCGTACGGGAGATTTGCGGAAGCAAGGGAGTAGGTGGCTGTGTGATCAATGGGGGCGGAGCCGGGGTTTGATGGGAGATCATTTGGAGTTGATGGAGTCCGGGACCGAGCGAAGAGTGAGGTTCGGACCTGGTAAGGGGTGTCGGGGTTCGTAATTATAATCGCGGAGTTCGTGAGGTCGTTAGGGTTGATGAAGAATTGGGCACAAGGGTCAGACGACGTCACCGAGACGGCGTTGGACGAGACATTATGGAACAAGAGTAGATTCGAGTGGAGGTACGAAACGATAACGAGAACGATAACGAAAAGGGGACGAGACAAGACCGGGAGACTGAGATAAGATCGGGAGACTGAGATAAGATCGGGAGACTGAGATAAGACCGGGAAACTGAGAGTAAGGAGAAAAAGACACGAGAACGAACACGAAACACAAAAAGGAAACAATCAGACCATAGGTAACGTTAAGCAATATCAAGACCGGGGTACGAAGAGCTACTCAATGACTTATATACTGACTACCGGAGGACTTCGGGGTACGTCGGCTGTGGCGGCGGGGCTTGGCGGGGCTTGACGGAGTGGGCGGGTGTCGGTTGTGATCGAAGATCGTGCCGCGCTGATACGTTGATGGGATCGCGGGTTGTTCCGAGGTTGTCGTGATATTCCGGAATAGGTCGGAGGAAGCAGGGTGTTGAGTTAATGATGGGTGGGCGAAGATCAGGAATAGCGGGGGTGGTTCTCGGGGTTTGGGAAGCCCAGGGTAAGTGTCAGTGGCTGCGGGGCAGGCACCGAAGTTGGCCAGGGGGCCGTCGGAGTTAGCCGGGGAGGTGTCGGAGTTAGCCGAGGTAGGCGTGGGCATGGGCAGAAGTTCGGCGGAGCGTTGGGGGTCCTTTTGGGGGTTCGGGGGTTTGATGGACGATGTGCGGGGTTTTGGGGAACGGGTCGTGACATCACCCCCCTTTCAGCGTCGAGACCCTTCGAGACGCGGGGCAGGACGGGGATCGGCGGGGCGTGGGAGTCGAAGCCGAGCAATATTGATCAATCCGCAGCGAGTGATAGCGGCGTGGGAGGCGAAGTCAAAGCGCGGCCGCCGTTTCGTCAGGGTCCTCCTCACTCAATTTAAAGCTTTGGGCGTGCCCCGGGGTTCCCCAAATTTCGTCATGTCTTCCCCCAGCGTTCCAGTGGTTCCTCCCGCCGATTTAGACGAGGTGGTGGTGTATGACAGTGGGGGTGAGGAGTTCGAGCGTCGGCGCCGGGGTAGCGTTAGGGACCGGAGTCGTAAGTGTTGTCGAATTTTCCTTTCGGGATGGTTAACGGGGTTCCGGTAGAGTCGTCCGTAGTAGTAGTGGTGGACTTTCCGGGGGTTCCGAAGCGGACCAAGTTTCGTCCCGCGGTGCCGAAGGGGAAGGGGGCGTCTTCGGTGGTGGTTCGGGGAAAGCGTCGAGCTTCCCCACCCTCGGGGGCGGGACCCAGCAAGAGGCCGCGTGGGCGCGAGTTGTCGGCGGGGCCTCCCGAGTCTTCCCTCTTTTCCCCTGTCCCTGGCGTTCCCTCGGAGCGGTCGTCGAGTCCCTCCGCGCCGATTCCTTCAATCACGGAGGTCTTCCTTCGCAAGCAGGTGGAGGCCTTGACGACGTCGTTGGCAGTACGGGAGGGGGAGCTCCGCCGGGCGAGGGAGGATCGTGACGCGGCGCGGACGGAGAAGGAAGCGATGGAGCGGGAGAGGAATACTTTGGTGCGCATGGCGACGGAGCGGGCGCTAGAGGTGCGGGGTCTGCGGGAGCGTCTGGCGCAGGTGGAGGGGCAACCCGCGGGGGAAGCGGAGGGGCGGGGACGAGTTCCGGAGGGGGATGCGTTGTGGGCGGAGCTGGAGGCGGCGAGGCGGAGGGAGGATTGGTTGGCCAACGAGGCCGCCTCGGGTCGCGCGGGGATTCTTCGTGAGTTGTCTCCCGTTCCTTCGTTCGTTATTGACGGTTCATTTTCGGAGTTTAGGCTGGGTGCGGGAGCATCGGGTCCTCTTGGACGGTGCCTCCGCGGCGTTCACGTCGATTCAGGACGGGTTGACGCAGGGGTCCGCGGTCCAGCCTCCGGAGTTGCAGCAGGGAATGGCGCGGTTGGAGAGGTTGCTGGCGGGGCATCGGCGACGCAATGCGGTGGCCCCGGGGTCGTGGTGGGAGGTGGCGGCCGACGCGGGGGAGGCATTGCCGGGGTTGGCGGAGATCCTAGCGGTGGTGCGGGCCCAGATGGAGGTCGACCTGGGGGTTGGGTTTCCGGGAGGTTCGGGGAGGGAGTGAGATGGGTGTGGGCCTCGTTTCTTGTCGCTCTTGGACTTGCTGCCTTCCCGCCTATTGTATATATGATTTTTTTGTACGCGAACATGTCACTTCTTGGTCCCTGGGCGTGTGAAGTGAGATTTTTAGTTTTGTCTGAGGGCAAAGTAAGCGAAACACGCAGGGGTGTGAGAGGGAGTGGAATCCCTAGTGAGTTCAGAGGCGGGGGTTACGCCCGCTAGTGCCGTCTGCGCTGGCTAGTCCCGGGGTTTGTCGGGACGGGGCGGGGCATCGCAGGAGGGCTCCCGGGGTCTGTCGGGGTTGGTGGGAGTTCTCCGGTGGGGTCCCCGGCATTTCGGGCGGTGTCGTTGAGTTCGTTTCTTGGAAATTTTCGACTGGGGGTGTAGGGGACGTGCGTCGTTTTGGTAGTAGAGGGTGGCCTTTGAATTTTGTACGGCGCCCAACGGGTTCGGGGCTTTGGTTGTCTTGGCGGTGTGGTGGGCGGGGGGTAATGGGGGTCTTCCCATGGTCTAGCCCTTACGTCGGTATTGGTGGTGAAGGCGGGCGGGCCCTTTTTTATTGGCGGGGTTGGGTGAGGCGGGGTTCATCTTCGCAGTATAGTTGGTCCGGGTCGGGGTCGTGTTCCGGAGTGCTGCGTCTGTGGGCGGGCCTGTTTCGGGTGGCGCTTTGGTGTGCTCCGGAGTGTCGATGACCGAGGGGGTAGGATGCGGGGTGATCAGTCCCAACCAGTTCCTTCGGGCCCGGGGCCCAATTTGGGGTTCCGGGTCATCTACGTGATATTGCTCTCCTGACCAAAGGTAAGCCCGCGGCGGACAAAGGGGGTCTTACGTATTTCTGATACTTCCTCGAGTTCGGAGGTTCGGGGGTCTGTGGTCCCTTCATCGGGAAGAAGTGGGTGGTCCCGGAGTCGACTCAAGGGTCACTCGGTGGGGGTTTGTTGGTTGTTCATGGTTGTTGGGGCGGCGGGAAGGTCGGTCGCGGGAGGGCACTGGAGTGGGGCCCCCCGGGGGATGCGGCAGGGTCGGATTTACTCTTCATTCGTGTTCCGGAGCGGTCCGGAGATTGTGCAAGTGCAGGGGTGATAGTGGGGGGAGGCACTGCCAGCTTGTCTGGAGGCCCCGGTGATGTGGTCCCTGTTTGGGCGGACATATTCCGGTGTAGGGGCGGGGTTCGGAGTGGGTGGTGATTTCTGTTGCGGAGTTGGGGCTACCAGGGCATCGTTGTCAAGCCGGCGCTGTGAGTCCTCTTGGTCAGATGTCGGGGTCGGAGCGGAGGCCCTGGAGTCGTGTCGCCAGGGTCCGGAGCTGGATTGATGGGTTCGGAGGGGTCTGGGTGGGACTGTTTCGGGCTGGCGCGGGGTCGTTTTGGGTCGTCGAGCCAGATGGGGGAGGTCTTTTGAGGATATGGGAGCGCGTGCCCTTGGGGTTGTCGGGTCGCTTAAATGGCCGATCGTTGTTTTCTGGATGATGGTGGGGCTTCTCCCTCCCTTATATGAACATGTCAGCGAATTTAGAGCACTTAGGGAACTACTTCGTATAGGGTCCTTTTTCCCTATAGTTAGTTCGGGGTGGCCCCTATGCTGGGGATTCCTTCGTGGGAGGTGGCGTAGTCTGGTGGCGGAGTGTAAGCTCGGGGATGTTTTGGTCCTGTTCCAGGGTTGTCAGGGTCGGGTCGGGGAAGTCGGGGCCCCTTCATTTGTTGGGCGGAGGTGACGGCCGATCGATCGAGGTCCGGAAGCAGGTCACGGGGTTGGAGCATAGCCTAGGTCTGAGGTTCTTGTCCTGTGGTGGATTCGAGCTTGATTTCGATGGTTTCGGGGTTAGTTGTCGGAGGGTTTATTTCCTTGGAGGGGGTCGATAATAGGGTTTGGTGATGTTGTTGGTGATTAGTCGCGTTCGTCGGTCTGCGGGGTTGCTGGGGGGCCGGTGGATCCACAGGCGGGCTTCGGGGAAGCGCGTTCTCAGTGGTTTCTTTGTAGCTGGCGATCCTCGCGCTGTGGGTGACTGTTCCATGGCAGGTTGGCATTATTGTGGGTCGGAGGGCTGGCGCGGTGCCGGAGACCTTGTTACTCATTCGATCGGATGGTCGCCAGGCTTTAGGATGTTATTCTTTGGGTGATGTCGGGGTCGACTTTGTGCGAGAGAGCGGAGTTGGCGGGGAGTGTAGGGGTGGGGTGGAAGATGATTTGACGGTTTGCGCGAGGGGTTGGGAGTTGGGTGTGAGTTGGGGAAGGTGTCCGTGGGGGGAGCCGTTGTATGAAAGTAACTGGAGCAGAGGGGACGTTTGGTGTCGGATCCACAACTCAATGTGCCTCGGCAAATTGGGCAGGGCCGTATGAATCATAAGGGTTCCCCGGCACGGGTAGACCATAGACATCGGAGTTATTTGATTGTGTGTGCGGAGATAATGCGGGCATCACGGACGGGGTAAGGTCGGTCTGGATATTATGTCAGGGTCCGCTGACCTCGGGGGCGCAGCTGCACTGGGCGAGTCCTTACTAGGCGGGCGTGATTCCCCTGCATTGGTGACCGGACACTCAAAGACAATCTGGGTCCTGGTGGTTTGCACGGGTAATTGGGGAGATGTGATCCAGACGGATCCGGGAAGGTCCGGAGAAGTCGGATTGTGGGGAAATGAGACGGTCTTGGCGGGGTTCAGGCAGAAGGCCGTACGGGAGATTTGCGGAAGCAAGGGAGTAGGTGGCTGTGTGATCAATGGGGGCGGAGCCGGGGTTTGATGGGAGATCATTTGGAGTTGATGGAGTCCGGGACCGAGCGAAGAGTGAGGTTCGGACCTGGTAAGGGGTGTCGGGGTTCGTAATTATAATCGCGGAGTTCGTGAGGTCGTTAGGGTTGATGAAGAATTGGGCACAAGGGTCAGACGACGTCACCGAGACGGCGTTGGACGAGACATTATGGAACAAGAGTAGATTCGAGTGGAGGTACGAAACGATAACGAGAACGATAACGAAAAGGGGACGAGACAAGACCGGGAGACTGAGATAAGATCGGGAGACTGAGATAAGATCGGGAGACTGAGATAAGACCGGGAAACTGAGAGTAAGGAGAAAAAGACACGAGAACGAACACGAAACACAAAAAGGAAACAATCAGACCATAGGTAACGTTAAGCAATATCAAGACCGGGGTACGAAGAGCTACTCAATGACTTATATACTGACTACCGGAGGACTTCGGGGTACGTCGGCTGTGGCGGCGGGGCTTGGCGGGGCTTGACGGAGTGGGCGGGTGTCGGTTGTGATCGAAGATCGTGCCGCGCTGATACGTTGATGGGATCGCGGGTTGTTCCGAGGTTGTCGTGATATTCCGGAATAGGTCGGAGGAAGCAGGGTGTTGAGTTAATGATGGGTGGGCGAAGATCAGGAATAGCGGGGGTGGTTCTCGGGGTTTGGGAAGCCCAGGGTAAGTGTCAGTGGCTGCGGGGCAGGCACCGAAGTTGGCCAGGGGGCCGTCGGAGTTAGCCGGGGAGGTGTCGGAGTTAGCCGAGGTAGGCGTGGGCATGGGCGGAAGTTCGGCGGAGCGTTGGGGGTCCTTTTGGGGGTTCGGGGGTTTGATGGACGATGTGCGGGGTTTTGGGGAACGGGTCGTGACAACTTTGTTCAATGTTCCCATACTCAGGGCCCTTCAAGCCTGAAGAGCCAGTAGAGTTGAAGTATACATGCAAATGATTGGGGCCTCCAGGATGGGCTTCTGACCTTCCAAAGATGCATCTATGTGCCTGATATCTCAGAATTCTGTCAATGCATTGTAAAGCAGCATCATGACTCTCATGTGGCTAGGCATTCTAGTAGGTAGAAGACATTGTAGCTGGTGTCCTAGAACTATTGGTGGCCACAAATGTCCCAGTAGGCACCTACACTAGCATATGTGACCTCTGCCTCTGCACCAAGCCTCATATTTGGCTGCCCATGGGTCTGCTCCACCCCTTTCCTATCTTGGCTGCCCATTAGAGTGTTGCATCTGTGGATTTTATTGTCAAACTCTTAGATGCTCATAGGTATGATGGAACCATGATAGTGGTGGACCTCTACAGTAAGTGGACCAGCCCACTTCATTCTTACACACACTACCTGCTCTGCTCTGGGAGTGGCCAGCCTGTACCAGAAGACCATTTGCAAGTTCCATGGTCTGTCTGATAGATATGTCTCTGACTGAGGTCCTTAATTTGTGGTAGAGTTCACTTGGAGACTGTACCACCTGCTAGGAGTAAAGCTCCATACAACCACAGCCTATCATCCTCAGTTGAACAGACAAACTGAGTGTGTTAACCAGAAACTGGAGCAGTACCTTCATCTTTTTTGTAATGAGAGGCAGGACAATTGGAATGAACTCCTGCCACATGCCAAATTCCAGTACAATGACCACATTTACTCTTCTACACAAAATTCCATTCTTCCTGGACACTGGACAACACCTTTGCATGGGCTTTGAATCTTGAGCACAACTGCCAAAGAATGACTTGGTGAATGAGTTTATAGACAAGATGAAGAAGGTGCAGGAGGAGGCAAAGGTGGCATTGGTGAAGTTGAAGGACACATAGCACAGTACTACAGCCAATGACAGACCCCAGCCTCCTCATACAAGCCTGGAGACTGCATTTATCTAGATAGCTCTAACATAAAGACAACAAGACCATCTCAGAAGCTGTTGCATCATCACCTTGGCCCCTTCATAGTGGAGAGATAGACCTGCAGCAGCTGTACCTAGTCTCAAATGTCATCAAGCTGTTCCCTAGATTGGTAACTACTCCCTCCATAGATATGTCTTGGGTAGAGGGACTGGTGTAACTGAGTTTGAATTTGGCAGAGACAATGGTTGATCAAAATTTTTTAAAAATCTATCATCAGATTGTTCTGAACACCCAAATTGGGTAAGTCATCCAAATAAGGAATGATCATGTCATGTATTGTCACATCAATGACTTTTCTACAATACACCTTTTCTCCCCATACATATGCCTCTACATTGATGGAAAACACACTCAGCTCATTCTATATAGGCTCATTCCAGCTGGATTGTGCTATTGACTACCCAAACTCAACAACTGAGCCCACTATTCAACAATATGTAGATCAGCCAAATGTACACTTCACCCAGCCCACACCATGATGAGGACACAAGATCCAAATTCAAAGGTCATGGGATAGCAATACTATTAATTTTAGGACTAACTCCAAGCCTCTGGACACACTTATAGATCATGATGAAGTCTTTCAAGCTCCCTCTGTATCAATTGTACAAACTGGTCTCATGATGCCTCAAACCCTGTCAAATCAGATATCATAAACTCAGGAACTTGTCTTCCAGTGCCCTCAGACATGCCCTTTGCTCCTAGTATGCCACTTGATGTCATGACCCACTCCCTGGACCCCCAAACATTGTTCCCAGCCACCTTGCTTTCCCAGAGTTCCCCCCAATGCCCCCTCAAACTCCCTCAACCTTTGTTTACCCTCTGCACCCACTCTAGGTAACTCTGATGCTTCCTTGGCAAACCCCAATGGCCCCCTGGCTAACTCCAACACTTTCTCTGCAGCCTTTGATGCTTCCCCTGCCTCTCCTGAGCCCCTGGGACCCTCCCCCATTGTTCCTGATGCTGGCATATGTCACCAGTTCAACACCCTGGTTTACTCAACCAGCTCCAGAGCATCATGGCAACCCCAGGACAGCCCATGTTCTCAACTGATCCCATCAGTATATCACTGTGGCCCATCCCCTGATCACAACTGACACCCATCAACTCCACATGACCCCAATGAGCCCCACTGCCAGACCTGCTATCCCTAGAGCTGTCCCAGTAGTCAGTATATAAGTCATAGAGTAGCATCCCATACTCTAGTCTTGATATTGCTTAACATTACCTATGTTCTGATTGTTTGCCTCTCTGTGTTTCATGCCTCTTATTATGTTTTCCCTTCTCTCTGTCTCCCAGTCTTGTCTTGTCTCCATCTCTGTTATCATCTTGTTATCATTTCATATCTCCAATTGAATCTATTTTTGTTCTTGTCTCAATCTTGCTTTGACTCCATCTCATCTTGTTCAACTCTGTTTCCTTTATTGTGCTCAAGTCCTTTAAACTTTAACACCATTACAAACCCCACACTTATGATTACAAACCTTGAACATTTATAAACCAACTCCAGACCTTGCTATTTGCTTGGCGCCAAGACCCATTAACATCAATTGATCCCCCATCAAACTCTGGCCCCACTCCCATCACTTGTGTAGCCTCTGTTTGCCCTGCACTTCCAATACTTGCTTCCAGACTTGTACCTGACACCCCTTCAAGTCCAAACCTTCCCTGTACCTTGTCTTAGACTTCCCCAGACCACCCCAGACTTGTTCAGACTGCTTCCCCCCACTTATCCTCACAAGTATCTGAAGTCCTGACTTTCCCCAAATGCCAGGTTATCAGTGCAGGACATTGCATCTGCCTAGTAAGGACTTGCCCAGTGCAGCTGAGCCCCCATGGTCAGCAGAACCTGACACTTGAAGCTGCAGTCACATCTGACATGGACATTCAACCTCTGGATGCTGCTCTCAGTCTACTTGATCTTGCACACCCAAGGATTGATGAAGGCCAACTCCCACAACAGGAACTGGACTCTTCATTTGGGAAGCTTGTAGATGTTAACACTCCTGATTATCTTCTCTCACCACTTTTCCCTCAGGCTGCATCAACTCCTGATATCATCACTTCATTGCCAACACTTCATGATGATAAAGAAAATTTCATTCCTTGTTCACAGAAGCCAACCATTTCCAGGACCACAGGCATTCAAACAGCCCTTTCTGCTCTCTGATCCATACACATGGTCTCCAACCAAGTTCCTTCTCATGCTCATTGATGAAAATCAGACAGATATACTCCTTATTGAAATGCTTCCTACTCTCCATCTAATACTCCATGGCTCACTGAACTTCTTGAGCAAATATGGGGCCATCCAAAAGGTGCCAAGGCAATGGAAGGTTGGTTTGAGCCCCTCACCATTGATCATGTATCTAATGTTGTCTCCATGGAGATGGAAAACACAAAGCTGCATCTTCAAATGACAACAAATCAAGTCCTCTCCAGAGTTTATTGAATCCTTCGATGTCCAAGCAGTTATGGAACCTGTTGCCTCTGCTACACCTGCCTGGACTCAGATAATCAATGTTGCAACGGAAACTAAAGAGTCCAGTGAAAAGGTGAAGACACCATGTTCTCAAAATCACTGTTCAGTATGTTCAGCAATTGATAGGATTGAATGAAGACTACATTCATACACAGGAATGGGACATTCTAAGCTCTATGGCTCATTTCTTGCAATCATGATCATCTGCAAAAATCCAACTTGTTATTGGTCTTATGGCTGTTTCTACTGGTGTTTTGCAAGTTCTCCTTAGTGTTTTGAATCAGACTGGCTTGTCTGTCTCCTATGCTTCAGTTCAAAAGGTTATTGAAGCACTCTCCCAATGCTCCCTTGACACAGTTTGGCATGTTGCCTCTGGACCTCACGGACTTGCATATGACAATGTGAAACTCTCCACTTCAATTTTTGTTGAACAAACATCAAATTCAATGAGCAAAGTACAATCTGGTACATTTGGTGTCATCTATGAGCTGTTCAATGCCTCTCCCACATGGAACTTGCGCCAATGATAAAATGACTCAGAGAAGCAAAACCGCTAATGATGACTGATCTTTGCCCCTCACGCAATGCTGCTCAATCGTACTCAGCGCAAATGGCTATCAATATCTGTCAACCACTTCTACAGCTTGTAGGTGCATTTTCGAGCTACAAAGAACTCCCTGCACTCCAAAATTTGCCTCGACGTTGCCTTCCTCTCAGCTATAAGACAACATTTCATCCATTGCATGTCTTGACTATTGAGGAGGCATCAGTCAAAGGCAATATTCACAATGACATTTACCTCAACCAACTGAAGATGTCAGCAAACGACCTGAACAAACAATGTTATACCAACCCTTAATGATCAGTTGACTAATACACAAATTCGCAGTGCTCAAAATGTTTGAGGAGATGACATCGTGTCATTTGAAGTCTATGTAAGGACATGTGGTATGCTGGTGCTCATGAGTGTTATGTGCGTCTAGTCTACGAAGACCATTATGGTAACAAGTATAAGAACAAATGTGATGTATGCTGCAAACGAAAGCTAATGGAGAGAATGAGACTGATCAGTACGGAACAGAGTAGAATGCTCTTTTCTATGCATAAGACGGGGGGCCTAAAGAAGATTAACCGGATGCAGGTAGGAAAGGAAAGTAGATACCTACCAGGCGACGCTCTGGATTGAAGAGCAGTAATTAGGTTTGCCTTCTCTTCCGAAGTGAGATGGTCAACCAAGCGAACCAAACCATCCATTGTTGCTTTCCGGTCTTCTTTAGTTAATTCAATCAGACGGCGCATAAGATGATCGGCTTTGAGTTGTATAATAGTCTGCGAGAGGTCAAGCTTCTCAAGCGCCTCTGCAACCTTACGGTAGTCAGTTTTTGAGTCGATTTGCACCAAAGAGTCCAATAATCGTGTGCGATATTCCACGGTTGAGTTCGGCGAAGCTTCTGCAATATCCGCGAGAGCGGCAGACTTGGCGATGCGAGCCCGTACAGCCCAGTAGAAGTGTCTTCGAGCGTTCTTCCAAACTGTGGGTTTGGCGCAACCTTTTGCTTCCATGCGACCTGTCCGACTAAAAATACGGTGTCACCATTGAGATAAAATGGCGAAGAACGAAAAATCAACTCACTCGTGGAGATCGGCATATAGAAGCGCAATTTGTTTATACGTCGGTTGCAAAAGTGTCTCTCGTTTAGCCAATTCGGCAGCTGCCGTTGCTTTCTCTTCCGGCGTCTTGGACGGATCCTTCGTGTCGCGCTTGAGAGAAGCGTACGACGAGTCAAGACGCTCCATAAGGGCCAGGATTTTTTCACGACGCATCTTGATCTCGACAATACCCTCAGGTTCGAGAACACCAGCACGAGCATCGACGTCAGCATACATCTCCATCTGTTCTGAGTTGATCGACGGATCAAGAACAACCCAGGCACCTCCACGAAGCTCGCCATTGGGAACAATATAAACGAAGACGGGTTGCTTGTAGCTTGAAAGGCCGTCGACAATCTTCGACCCTTGTTTGAGCACTTCATCATACATGTCCTGTTGACCACCTGAAAATCCACGCCAATTAGCGAAGATGATCAAAGGAAGCCCCTCGCGATTGAAATCGAAGATAGCTTGAGCAGTCTTGTAGGCAGAGTTAGGGTACCAGACCTGACCAGCTTCCATGATGCGCTGCTCAAAGGAAGCAGGATTAGCAGGGTCAGCCGGTACAATACGTTCAACGGTACGTGTTTCAACAGCGATAACACCCATCGGGATGCCTCCAAGACGAGCGCGTCCAACGACGACAGTTTGTGCCCATCCGCTCAATGTCTCCTGGAATGATCCCTTGTCGAAGAATCCCGATAACCACTCCGATGATTGGTCATCGACCTTGCCTTCGATGAACCACCGTGGATCGTAGACACCTTTTGGAGGTGTATAATCGATGTCACGATCCCAGCTATCTGCGATCTCCCGCACAGGCAAGGGACCACCCTTGAACTCGGGGATATAGGATAACCATTCAAGGATTTGGGTCGCGCCTTGTAGATCACTGCTCGCCGTGAGGTGTGACACGCCATTCTTGTGCATAATCTGTGTACCACCGAGTTGCAAGTTAGAAGTGTAAACCTCACGGCCAAGGACTTTATTGAGGGCGCCTGCACCAGTGAGAATGATAGGTTGACCTTCAACCTGTACCGCGCGTTCGCCGAGACGAACAAGGTAAGCTCCGATACCAACGGAGCGTGCAGTAACGAGGGTGACAGTGAAAATGTCATCATAGGCTCGCGAGGTTTCACCAGCAATGAGACCAGATCCTCTGAGGGATTCTACGCCGAGGCCATCTTGCAGACCGATGAGATCAGTAATCTTGTAACGGCGTTCGCCACCTTCCTCAATCTCAACAGTGCGTACTGCGTCTCCCCCCTTTTCTTGAAGTGTGAGATAATTCTCGGGGGTAAGATAAAGGTAGCTGATCCCCTTTTCAGGATGAGTGTCGTCATTCCATGCGGCGGAGAACAGAGGCCAGATCTCTTCAGCGATACCAATCCGAGCACCGGAGTTGGCAGACAAATAGATACGAGGAAGGCCGTGTTCTCGAGCATATTGGGTCACAAGGTAAAAGTACTGGTCCTCAATGGGACCGAAAGACCCAATCTTGTAAGTGATGTCATTCGCTATCACGACAACCTTGCGACCCGTCGGAAACTCAGGAGTGCGAAGGTTAAACACCCAGGCCACCATGCCAAAGGTGTTGTTGCCAGGGGCGCGGTCAACTTCCGTCAGTTGGTCATGCTCGTCCAGCACAAGCTCCCTAGAATCCAAAAATACCTTAGGCATATCCAGTGATGGGTCAGTGGTCCGAGATTTAACCCATACGTTATGCAGAGCTTTCGAGAATAGATCGGGGAAATCATATACGTAGGTGGTACCGATGAGATGGGCTTGATAACGCTTCGGCTGTAAAGATTCTTTGGTGGGGTAGGCTTGATGTACGGGTTGAAGATGAAGGGGCCCTTTATCGCCAATTGATTTTAAGATGGTAGTTCCTTTGTCAGTAGTGATTTCTTGGTATCCGTGGTAGTTGACAATGAAACCAGAGACATTTTCGATAATGCAACGGATCGGAGTCACATTCCCCTCATTATCTTCAAGAGTGATTCTGATTTCCGAACCCGTGACGTGAAGGCGCCAAAGTCGCTTGCCATGACGCTCGATGAATCCAGATATGGCTGCAAGAACGTCTTCATATGTAACGGCGAGATTATAGATGAAGTTCATGAAAATGTGGTTGCAGTCGGCACCACGATATTGCGCACTGACAACTTCAAGTGCATCCAAGACAGACGTAACAAGACGGTCAGTTTCAGAGATAAGGTATTCTGCCGTGCTCATGGTTCCTCTAAGGCGACCGGGACGAACAAGGGCGCGAATGAAGAACCTGTTATCAAGTTGATTCTCCCGGGCAACGGCATGGTAGATATGGATTTGCTTTGCTTCAACAAAACAGGGTTTCAAGTTATAGTTGGACAGGCGGCTAAGTTCCAGTTGGAAGGCAAGAGCAGGCTCGATGTTGCGAATGGCTTGCTCTTCTCCCCACGTGCCGTCGAAATCACGCAGAGTATAGTAGACGGGGTATTGGCCACGGCGGCAAATGAGGACAGAAAGGCGGCGGACACCGCGACGAGCAAGAATGGCTTTCTGAGAATTGACAAACTGGGTGATAGTGGTCGTCCAAGAGCTTTCCGGCATATCATCTTCATTACGGAAGATGCGGAGGGCCACATTTACGACATTAGGCGGTTGACTGTCCGGACCATAACGCTGACAAAATTCCTGGTAGTCATACACAGGGAGCATCGAAACAACCTTTTCAAAGCCCCGAGAAAGGGCACCGATGTTAGGGAAAGAGGCGATAGCGCCTGTTCGGATGGGCTGCGATTGATGACGACTGATCATATACGTCAAGTCGCTCACGGAACCCGAGCGTCGATTCTCCCTAAAACCGAATTCAAAATGTCTAGAAGAAGCCGATGAAAAGACATAGACATACCCAAGACGAGGGGTTGAGGGCGGCGAATGTGACTGTCCCAGGTTGAAGCGCCAAGTGACAATGCTGGGGACTTCTCCATCATCAAGAGCGTCACCTTCTTCGTAATCAATAGAGAGTAATGTATAGGCCTTATATGCACGACGGATATACACTTCAAAAGCAGCTGGAGAAGAAGGTTAGGATCAAGGGATGCATTCACATCAGGAAACGAACCAAGAGAAACCATTGGGTCCTCGTGATTGAAGAAAGCAGGAAGGACATCATACACCGTATAACGGGAGTCGCTGAGCTCTTTCAACACCTCCGCAGATGGTGTTCTACAGACCCGTTATTGGCATGGCTGTGAACAAATGGCGAACACATACCTAGGACCCTCTTGACCTTGCTCACCATAGTAGTTGTTATAGACCGAGTTCTTGAGGACAGCTTCCATCTGGACCAAGCGCTCTTCATAGGAAGGCATCTGACCAAGGATAAGCACCTCGCGCGCTTTCAGCGCCACTGTAGTAGATGATCTAGTTGATTGATGGCGTCATTAAAGGTTGTCTAAGGAGAAGGAAGAATCTTACTTTGGCTCAAGAGCAGCCAAACCTTGCAATGCTTTATAGAGCCGTCCCTCAGTATTTGAAACATTGAGGTTGCTAGTCTTGACGTAGTCGAGAACAGCCAAAACCAACTTCGCTTTGCTCTGCGCTTTGATATGACTCAGGACGAGGCTAACCACTTTGTCAAGATCGTCCTTATGCTGCTCACGGAGAGCGAGAACACGAGCTTCAATGCTACCCCCAAAGAGCTTCTCTGTGGATGCGTAACGTTCCAGCAAAGAAGCCATCACTGCAGTTTCATGACCCTTCAATCCACTCTGATACCTCTCTAGAACTTCAGAAAGAGTACCAAGTGAAACTCGGAACATAGCACGATCCTGGGGAAGAACGTGGTCCTCAATATAGTGTTCAATCACTTTCTTGATGCGAACAGCAGGAAATTCGACGCTGTCGCCTTTCGCCTTGGCGGCATCGATAGCGTGTCGGATGCTTTCCTCGAGTTTGGCAGGCATGCGACCAGAAAGGGTGGAGAGAATTGCCTTGGCTTCAGAAAAGGGAAGTTCAGGTTTGTGAAGTAAGTCGATGAGATCCTTTAGTGTTGAGGCCATTACGGCTTGGTTATCGAAACCATCGAGAATGTCGTGCAGGATGGCTATGCATCTTACATACCTCTGATGAGGCTTGTTACCAACGACACCAGGAACACCCATGGCTGGAAGTTGGCCTTCGAAAGGTTTTGCATGCTTGACGCGAGCAGGGTCGTCCAGCGTCAGTATACCAAGAATATCTCCAGGATCCAAAGACACCCCTGGCTGTTTGATAAGCTGAACAACGCCATCCTCCGACGCAACTAGGGGCATGTACATCTTCATAACCTATCAAACTTATGATCAGGGCAAGTTAAAAGACTCCACGAGTGCTCAAACGAACCTCAATCTCGGCATATTGTTCACCAGCATTTATGTGATCACCACTATCGACGAAGAAACGGATAAGCTTCCCTGGACTGGGGCTACGAAGTTGAGTAGGATCGTTCTCCTGCTCAATCAAGCAGGTCTTCGCATCAACCATTAGTCTGAGAGCACCGACTTCCTCACGCCAATAGATGGAGTGGCTCTTGCCATCCAACAGAACAAGCAGGCCCCCGTCAGCAAGAGGCCGTGCACCAACCATGGTTCGGCCTCCATTGAGGTAGAGTGTCCATACGGTCGATGACGAACGAGCGGCGGTAAACGAATAACGGATGTTCTCATAAATGAATTCGATGCCAAAGACTGTCTTCAAAATGTCCTTAGCAGGAACTTGGCCCTTGTCAAGTACTCGCTTGTATTCAGTCCAGCAAGCTTCCGAAGCGAGGTAAGCCTTGGTGACAGCACCACAGATCACCGCGAGGGTCGCATCTGGGCGTTCAGCGGTGAGTTTATTGCTGATCAGAGAGTCCAACCAGCCCGTCGTGAAATTGTTCTCCTTGAATGCTTCCAACTCAAGAAGCTTGATAAGATATTCTACAGTAGTCCTGAAGTCGCCTCGAATACTGAGTTCCTTCAGTGCAACGATCATATTCTTTCTGCTCTCGCTGCGATCTTCGCCATAGGCGAAGATATGACCGAATTGTGAATCAGCAAACTCGTGGAGTCCACCTGCAGTAGCAACGGAGAAATAACCCCACACATTCGTGCTAGATCGGAAGTTGAGTTCCTGGATGGATCCCGAAGATGGTTTGAATCCAGCGTCTGGGTTTTCCGCAGTAATACGAACGGCAACGACGTGACCCTTGGGACGCGGCTTACGCTGGATCTGATTAGCATCGGGCTTGACCATATCGAAATCAATCTCTGAGGAACCATTGGGTGCTACACCATACAGCTGACGGATATCCCGGATTCGGTGCAAGGGTATGCCCATGGCAACTTGGAGCTGAGCAGCCGGAAGGTTGACTCCTGTGACCATCTCAGTCGTGGGATGTTCGACTTGAAGACGGGGGTTAAGTTCCAGGAAATAGAAGTAGTCCTCAGCAGGGCTATAGAGATCTTCAAGCCCCCGATGTCAGTAGAAAGTCCATAACACGTACTTAAGCAACTGGAACGGATAACTCACATTCCACAGTACCAGCACTAACATAGCCCACAAGTTTCGATAGACGAACAGCTGCCTTCTCCATCTGTTCGAAGGTTTCCTCCTTTGCGATGGTTACGGGTGCCTCTTCAATGATCTTCTGGTGCCGACGTTGCACGGAGCAGTCGCGCCCGAACAGTGAGATAGCATCGCCATATTGATCAGCGAGAAGCTGAACTTCCAAGTGTCGTGCTTGACCAGCGAGCTTCATGATAAAGATAGGTGATCCTGAGTACAAGAGAGTTATATATGCAATAAGCTCAAGAATCAATGAACGATACCTGGGATTTCTCCAGCGACTGCATGGTATGCGTTTTTGAACGCGTCGGCTGATTCAACCTTCCTGATACCCTTTCCACCACCTCCCTCACTTGCTTTGATCATGACAGGCCAACCAATCTGCTCGGCACGTTTCAAACCTTCCTCGACGTTCGTCACGCATGCTTCAGCATACACCTTGTCAGGCACTGTAACGTAACCAGCCTCTGAAAGGACCGTCTCTGAAATACCTGTTCCAGACCAGGGCATCGTAGGGACATCGGCGCTCTGTGCGACGATGGTACTCGAGATTTTGTCACCTAAACTCCTCATGGCATTCCCTGGAGGACCAATAAATACGATTTTGTTCTTGCTCGCAGCTAAGCTCTCGGGAAGACGTGGGTTTTCGGACGCGTGTCCCCAACCCGCCCATACAGCATGAACACCAGCGCGTTCGGCGACATCCACGATGAGATCGACGTTGGCGTAATTGTTGTTGTTTGTGCCCCCTGGCACTTCAATATATCGATCGGCCATGCGAATGTATTCCGCGTTAACCTTGAGATCCTCAGGAGTTGCCATAACAGTGAACTCGACCTCGCGCTCGCGACCAAACGTTTCGTAACTCCATTGTCGGATGGATCTGATTTCCTTGACGGCAGCGATACCTGGGTCAACCAGCAAGTCAAAGAAAATATGAGGAAAATTCGTTCTAAATACCATTGTTGGCAATAAGAACCTAGAACTCTCGTCAGTACATCGATCTACGGCGAGACGTGTCGTACTCACTTTGGTAATTACGGTATGGCCGCCGTTCTTCTTCACAAAATCTGTAACACTACCAGCCGGAGCATTTTCGAGAGAATTGCCACCTATCCGAAAACAAGTCAATATTAATCAAGTCCTAACAAAATTGGCATGGCGCGCGCCTATAAAATGCTGAACTCTGGAATGATCGTAGGCCGACATAGCGGTTCAGAAAGCGGACGCCTGGCGAGGACGACGTGCAGGGACCGTAATTCTGGAAGGTAAAAAGAAGTAAAGCGCTCCTCTGGGGTCAAACTTATGATCGGCCCCAAAATTCATGGCACCTTACGTCAGCAACTCCGGACTACTTACTTCGCTTCGAGTCCTCATAATATTTACTCCCGCGAGGGTTGAGGGGATAAGGGATTTTCTCACTCAGAAAAACTATTGCTGCTGCAGATACAGGCCAGTTACAGTAACAGCCGCGTCGATCTGCAGCAACAAGAGAGAACTTGCGAAGAACTGGTTCCGGGGTAATTATGACGTTTCCCCAGAACTTGTCGCTTACGGACTTGGCGAAGGAGCAGAGTCAAAGTTAACGCTTGTACGAAATGCGGCATGCCGTACAAGCACATCATGAAAATTGGGCTTTCATAGAAGATGAGAAGCACTGTATAAAATATAATCACCGTGTTACAAGCGTTCGTCCACTAGTAACGATCGTTAGTCAAGGAACCAGACAGTGAGAAAGTCCGATACATACGTTACCGTCTTCCTCTCTGTTGTCGCTACCTCCGTCTTGGCCCTATTCAGAACTTTCTGGAATTCCGCCACACGATGCCTCATCCTTGAATGCATGTATGCTTTGGAACATTTGATGTGATAGTGGAGGTAATCACGAAAGAGTTGGATGTGCGAAATGGTATTCGAAGCAATGGAAGCATTGGCGAAATGGCGCGGGAAAAGGACGAAGGTGAGATAACCAATATCATCTGTGTTGCGAAGGCCGGGGACGTGGCGAATTTCAAGTGGAGGGTCCCGATTAGTATACAAAACCTGGGGTGCATCTTGGACGTTTGGAAGCCGACGGCGAGTATCAACAAATTCCTATCGTGCATCATGTTAGTACCCGGAAAAGTGGCTAACCAGTAGACTACCTGAAGGAAGACCTTTCCAAAGATACGGTCGGTCTCATCTTTGAATATAGTGGAGAAGATAACAGTGACGCGATCTGGAGCAGCCTGAACGTAGATAGCTTCCTCGTCACGATAGTGAACCTGCATCAATTCTCCCTGTGAGCCCCCTGACGCCTCCAGCTCCTTCTGAGTCTTAAACCCAAGCTCGAATGGAGCAGCTAGAGCATTGCGTTTAAGTAAGGCAATCGACAAGATGAACGCTTCGCGAGTCTCTGAAAGGAATTCAGTATGTCTTATGAGAAGTCATTCATAAAGTTACCTGCATCGGGTGGTACCTGCTCAAGATCAATCACCAAACTCACGTTATATTCGTGTTCAGGTTGCGCAGTCAGCATCGACCCATACTCCCGCTTGAGTATTTCCAAAGCTCCATATTTTACAAGCTCGTCCCAGCACCGAATGTGCATGGAGAGAAGAAGAGATGTCTTGCGTTCTGGCGTTGATAGATGGAACCGAACGCCATCAAAGTCTACAAATTGAACATCGAGGGATGAAGGCCTGACGAATTGAGCCAGATCTCCTTCGGTAATAGATTCATTGACCTCACTTGGCAATCTTCTCTGCGAGAGTGGTTTGGATAATGGAGTTTTGTGACTATGCGGGTGGGTTCAGTCAAAGGTATAGTGATAAAAAAAGCATGGATGGTACTTCAAGTAGAATCATGCTTCGAGAGAGATATACGTGTATTCAGTAGGGATCCTATGGGTCGGACTGTTGGAAAGCAATGACAAGACCTCGCTAATGTCGTTCAGCGATCGCGCCGCAGCCCGTGATGTTTTCCATCACATGATCTTCGGCCCGCTGGAGTGGTCGCCTAGTAGGATATGATTTAACTCCCAGCAATTAACTCATCATGACTTGAAGCTAGACTCTCTCTATGAATCGGTCACGGACGCAGAATTAGTCAGTCTAGCTACCATAAGGACCACGTGCAAACCACACATGTCCAACTTGGTTATTTGGAATCGGTGGAGACAACTTTACATGTACGACCAAATGCCTTGACACATTGCTTCATAGGTGTGAAAAAAGTAGGCAATAGAGAAAATGATAGCTCCGCAAGTCGTTAGATGTGTCTACCCAACAGCAGAAAGGACATCCCAAGCATTTTTGTTCGCAAGCGCAAGTAACACGAGCAAATGTACATGTTGCCATCATCGATACTCCAACGAATGTGCATAGTGAGCCGTTTCTATAATAATGGATCATGAGTCAACTCTGCTAAAAGTGCCGATGAGGAGGCATGACTTGAAAAGATGAGAGTTATTTGCCTAACAAAGATATCATCTCCAAGATTGTCCTTGTAGAGCGGCTCGAAGAGAAGTTTTCAGTTAGCACGAGCAAAGTGGACCTCGATGTGACTGGCTTGGAGTAGCAATACTTAACGAGGAAGCCTAGGATAATTTCACTGCGCCCGGATCAATGACTCACCCATTTACATTGAGCCCTCAAACTCTCCATCAACCAACGCCGAGCAAGGGGTCCTTTGTGCATGGAATCCATGGGAAACTTTGAACCCTAATGGAACTCAAAAGATGAGGGCAAAACTAGTGTGAAAAAAACTCCATCTTTATGTTAATTAAGTAGTCCGTTCCAGAGGAACTCGTGCCTGTAAGCACAATACATATTTGTAAGTGAGAACTGAATGAGGACTTGGTAAGATATGAGTTGTATGCGTCGAACATATGAGGTATGGAACATGTGGTTGTGTTAAACAAGGGATGATATGCGAATGATGACGACGAGAGCAAAGGGGATAGGAAAAGACGTCAGGAAATCCGAGGATATTGATCTATAGAACGAGTGTACGCAAGATGAGGTCCAAGACCCACACAGGTGCAACAATGGCAGAATGGATCAATACACGCCACCAACATCACCGTCGCCGGTGCTGCTGCCACATAGCTAGCGGCATATCTTCCTCTTCCCCGTTCACGCCGACATCAGGGTCCTGCCAATCGCTAGAGACAACGGCATGCGCACTAGCCACTTTCCGCATCTTACCATTGGTCATCGGTTGACTTGGCACAGCTGTATCAGAAATAGAGCGTACAGGCATTCGATGTTCAGTGCCGTTATCAAGAGCGGTGTGCTCTTGTGATGAGTTGGGGTTGTACCGTCCGTTATTACGCGCAGGAGGCGAACGTGGTCGAACGGGCGGAGACGGTAGAGATGGCGAGGGCTGCCGCTGCACTTGGGATTGCTGATTATACCACATTTGTTGTTCTGGGGACATCGCACCGGGAGGTAGCCTAGACTGCTGAGGTATGTTGTCTGCTGTATAGTAAAATATGTCCCCGGGATGCGTCGCTTGCGGTTGCATCAACTGTGGCGGGTTGTTCTGCTGTGAATATTGTGGCTGACCGTTGGTATTGAGCGCGGGGGCAGACGTAGACCGAAGTATAGGTAAACCACCCTGTTGAAATTGACCGTTGTATCCATTGTACTCCTGCTGCATTTCACGGTGTTGCATCTCATACTGTGGGCCCCTTACGGGCATTTCTGCACGACGACCTACTCCAGGTGGTGGCGCCTTTGTCAATGAGCCTTTTCGTCCCGATTCCTTCTTCTTCATCTCCATGTCCCGCTCCAATCGTTCTTTTTCCTGTCTCTCCCTTTCTGCTCTTTCCCGTAATTCTTGCTGCTCCCGTTCCCTCCGTTCCCTTTCAGCCTCCGTATCGTCTGTATGGTGTGTTTCCGCCGAACTTGTGGGTGGTTGTGCCGTCTGCGCCTGCACATTGGGCGTAGACTGTGGGTTCTGCGTCTTGTTGATGACGCCTAGATACCAGAACATCAAGTTACTTATGAGTACCTGCTCGTAGAGTGGGCGCCGTGGGTTTGCCAGTTTGATGTGGCTTAGTCTGTAGATGGCTCTCTCTACGTGAATCGGGTATCTTGAATAATTATTGGGACCTATGCCTGATGATAGTCCGGATGATACGGGGGTCTTAGATTTGGGCGCTCCAAGTAATGCTTGAGCTGTTTCACGCCCGGATTGACCAGGCGATAGCAGAGGCGGAGGGACCTCTTCCTGTTTCTTCTTCGATCCGAAAAGAGATCCAAAGAAACCTGAATCTTTCTCCTTTTCTGAGGCACGCTCTCTATTCTCGGAGTCCCTCTGTTTCCCTTTCTTCGCACCTTTATCTGCGCCCCATTTGCCAAATAAACCTTTCTTGTCCTTCTCCTTGCGAACTGGCGGTGGACTAGATGTAGTAGGAAGATACGGAGGCGGTGAAAGAGTCACTGCAGGAGGCGACTGAGAAAGGGATGGACGCTCGGCGGATGAAGCGGGTGACGGTGGCTCAGACGGTGATGGCGTGCGTGACAGCTGCTTTTCGGCCGAAGGTTGTGGAGACAGGAGACGTTGGGGTTGTGGCTGATGTATGACAGGACCTAGAGCTTCGAGAAGCTCTGGTTGAATCTCAGAAATCGGTTGAGGTTGTGGCTCTTCGAGGAGGTCGATCTCGGCTGGAGGCGGTGATGAGCTGATAATGACCGGGGTATGGCTATCGTCGCTGTCCTCGCGTGCGTATGCGTCAAATATAGACGTTTCTTCGCTAAAGGATTCCGGTCGTTGAGCAGACCCTTCATGCATACTGCGACGTTCTCCGGGGCCTAACTCCACTGAGTCTCCATGATCGCTGGAAGATATATCGTCCGACGAGCGTGGTTCAACGAAAACTGTCTGTGCCCTTGTTGGCTTCCTACGAGATCCACCAAAGCGATGACCTCCGCCATCCCCAGACGAGCCAGCTTTCCGTATTTTTGTTCGAGCAGCTCGTCGAAGAATTTGGCCGGGAGGAGGCACAATGATGGGGACATCCGCCTCGTCCATATCGGGCATCTCGTCCATGTTGCCAAGGGCTAGTAGTCCATGAGAATTGCATATAGTATTTGTGATGTAGACGTACCTGATGGCGGGACATTCATACTCAAACTTCTCCTCAACACGACTCTTAGTCGTGAGGGGTCATCGCTGACCGAAGCCTCCTCTGCTAGCTTTTCCAGCTTCTGCAGGTCATCGAAGGTAAGTTGAGGTCCCTGGTTATGGTAAAAGCTGCTGCGATTTCGCCTGAGAGGGACGATGTTCTCATTCTCAACGCCATCATGCTCGTCTGGCCTGTACTGACGACTAAGCATTGACTTCTTCCGGCCGAGACCCGAGGACGACACGAGAGAAGAAAAAGAGCCTGATCGCCCGAGAGGACCTGACCCGTCTTCCAAAGAGGGGGAAAGCCTGGCATGTTCCTTGAGAAAAGCTCGGAACTCTGCTGGGGCTATCTCAGGATGTACGCTGGCAGGGACCCATAGGGACTGAAAGAGAGGGAATGTGTCGTTTGCCTGGTTGGGTGGAGTCTGAGGAGGACCTTCAGAGCTACTTGTGCCAGATCCGCTGGCACTCTCAGATGAAGACTCGTCGGACGGCGAGAGGCGATATGAGGTTGGAGAGGTCGGGGAAGACTGGTTGGGGAGGTCGAGATCGATGGTGAGGGCGCCGGGAGTGACAGAACGACGACGGATGTCTCTGAGGGCCTCGACCTCGCGCTGTATGTCGTACTCAGAGGGCTGGAGACCGGCGGGCATTGGAGAGAAAGGACGAGGTGCGCTGTGGCAGGCGCCCTGATGACGAGACGAAGCAGAGGGTGGCGGCGCAAAGTAAATGGGCGTTCAATAATGACAACTCCCACAAACTTTGTCTCATGGCTACATCTATTCAACGGCCATTCCTGCCCCCTTCTATCTCTATCAGATGACATCCCATCACTCTCAACGCATGCTTCCTCCCTCCGTCGTCCCGCTCTCGCGTCGCAGCTCCTGCACGACTGCCTGCACCAATGTCGTCAGCTATTCCCAGTCAAGTCAAACTACTACTGACAGCCAAAGCCTCTGCGTTGGCCCCGCCCTCAATCATCCCAACACACGTCGCCAGTGTCTCCTTGTCCAGCTGCGTGTTCAAAAGCTGCGACATCTCAAAGAGGACTGTAAAAGACATGTTGGTGTCCAGAAACATGCTACTCTTTCTGCTGTAACCTACTGTCAAGTGTTCGTTGGGCAGAGCTAATGCGGTCTGACTCCCGCGTAGACATCGCACAAGGACTCTACACTAATAACCTTAACAAGTTTGTGGCATCACCATGCATGAATAGAAATTCCCACGCTTCATTTTACCCACTCCCTCACGATGGCACCGTCCAAAACACCAAAAACGGCGGCTTCTGCCCCAAAGAAAGAAAAGATCTTCCATCCCTCGTCACGCAAAGCAGACCAGCTTGCACGAAAAGCTTTGAGAAAGGGAAAGCTCGGTAACCTTGCGTCAAAACGTAGCCAAAAGCAAAACTCTCTTGGTATGTCGTTCGCCAACAGAGGTCGACGTCTCCTAACCAAGGGCGGAATAGTCGACTTTTACGGTTTCTTCTTTCAAGCACTCCCAGAAGAGGGCGTTCTCACCCTCTCTGAGCTTCACTCTGCCATCAGGGATGTCTGGTTATCAAGATTTGATGAGGAACTCGAGCAGGAACAAGCTGCTCGGCGCAAAGGACGGCCCAAGAGTGCAAAAGAAGTGAGATTGCAGGAGATAAAGCTACGAGAAGCAGAGGAATATCGGACCGGGATGGGTGAGTGTGAAGCTTCACCAAACGCAGCTTTATTAGACGTCCAAGCAGAGGTCATAGATCTTACGCATCGTGCCACGGTTGAGCTATTTCGACGGTGGGATCAGAAAGAGGCCGCGTATATTCAGCTACTCCGATTTGTTCGAATAACCAGCACCGACCCTGACATAGTAGTCGTCTCACGGCCAGGAAAGCACATATCAATATCAGGAGGATCGGGTACCGAGGATCATGAAATGGGAGATATTGAGGGGTAGAATTGTACTTTGTATCTAATCGCCATCTTATCTACTTCTATACGCGGATTTGCGGATGTATATTTTAAAGCCTTCTTCCGGGAAGTACGGAAAACATAAAGTTATGTCCAAGTTGGCGGCATCATTTTTTTCAAATAATAAATAAGATCGCCATGCAATGTTTGATGCCACACGCAATAAATGCAACGATCAAATTGCAGATCATCTGTTCTGGACGTTTATAGAGCGGCAAGGCCCCGTCTAGGCGGCGTTAATTTATGATAGACCGTACGTATATATTCTAGAACGCTCCGTGTCGAGGCCCACGCCTATTGATCGATGCCTTCCGCTACACCTCATGTTCTAATAGTGCGTGTTCTGATGTTCAGCGGAATTTTCACTGTTAACCGACGGCTTGCCATAGGTTGGAGGTGGTCCTTCGGGACTTGTCTGTGCTCTTTCCCTCATCAACAATGGCGTGTCTGTGCGCATCATCGAAAAGAGTACCGAACCTCGCTTGGGACAGCGCGGTGCGGGCATTATGGTATGTCCCCTCTTCCTTCCTATTTTTTTGTCCAGGATACCAACGAAAACAGCCCCGCACTCTAGAAATTTTCAATAGTTTTGGATGCGTAGACGACGTTTTGAAGCGCGCTATACCCCCACCTTTGACTCGTCGATATGAACTCCCAAAAGGCACACACCCCATTGGCGAGTTCGACATGTCCCCTCACATCGAACCCACTCCATCTTGCCCCTATGTACGTATCATCCTTCCCCAATCTTTCACTGTGATTTGATCACTCGAGTTTAGAACAACATCGTACTCCTCGGCCAAAGCCATGTCGAAGGTATACTACGCGATACACTAGCCAAACTTCAATGTCAAGTTGAAATTGGCACTGAGCTTGTTTCTTTCGAGCAGAACGAAACCGGTGTGAACGTACACCTATTGCGGCATGGTTCAGATGGTTCGAATGTAGAAGGTGTCCCCGAGCATGGTAGTTTTGATTGGATGATTGGTGCAGACGGTGCACGGGGTATCGTGCGGAAAATGTCGGGATTCTCCTTTCTTGGTGAGACCCGAACGATAGAGAATCATGTCGTAGGTGATGTTTACGTCGAGGGGTTGTCACAAAAGGTAATTTACTCTACTGTTTCAATTCAGTTTTTCTGATGTTTTATAGTACTGGCATATGTGGGGCGATGCTAGCAGCATGCTGTAAGTAATATCTAGCCAACATGCGAACCTCTTCAGTAACATTCGAACTTCAGTGTCAGCTTTCGCCCTACCGAAACTCCTGGACTATTTTCCTTCGTTATCGCCGGTCACAAAGTGAATCACAGTCTGCTATCTTCAAATGAGGAAGTTCTAAGAAAATGCTTTGCGGAAAACACTGGCTCAAAAACTGGCCTCAAGTTTAAAGAGATACCCTGGGTGAACCATTATATGTTTGTCGCACCGCCTCGTTTCGAAATACATGTTCCTAACCCACTTATTAGCCCGAATATTCGCATGGTTGAAACTTTCCAGAAAGGACGAGTCTTTCTTGCTGGTGGTACGTCCAACTAGAGGTTCAATCATTGTTAACTTTTCTCATCGAACCGTCAAGATTCTGCGCATGTCCATAGTTTCACCGGTGGGCAGGGAATAAATACCGGCGTCCAAGACGCCTATAACCTGGGATGGAAGCTTGCACTCGTGCAACGTGGACTAGCCTCCTCTTCCCTCCTTCGAACATATTCCGAAGAACGAATACCCGTCATCAGAGAAATGCTCGATCGTACAACACGAATCCTCAAGCGCACATTCACAGAAAAAGCAAGCGAATCGTGGAATAAGGCGAACGGGCTCCTTCAACTTGGTATAAACTATCGCTGGAGTTCTGTTGTGCTTGATGAACGCAAACGGGCTGAGGATGCCGAGTTTTCAGACTTTGACTTTGGTGACGAGGAAGAGGAGGAGCCATGTAGTGCCATTGACGCATACGGTGGAAGCACTGAAGGGACCCTACGTGCTGGCGATCGTGCCCCTGACGCTACGGCCCTTGTGGATATCTCCAAGCGTGCAGTGACGTACCGGTTATTCAACATCTTTAGTCCAGGTCATCACACTGTCCTCATATTCTCAAGAGCGCTTGATCGCTGTCCTGCAATTGTTAGGGCGCTCAAAGAACTTCCACCGGACGTTGTACGGTCTGTCGTACTTTTGAGGCGTGGGCAAGGAATACCAGCATACTGTCAAGGCGTTACCTCCGTGTTCGAGGATCGGGATGGACATGCTCACGATGCGTATGCAATCACGGATGAATGGGCTGTTGTGGTGATACGACCGGATGCGGTCGTTGGTGCGATTGTGGGCGGCGCAGAGGGACTTCGGAGCTACTTTTCGAAGATTTTTATGAGAAGATGATGAGGCCTTTTTTTTGAGCTGGATAATAGTGGATAATGTAATATTGTACTATTGATAACCCCTCGCCTCTGGAATTTCAGGTAATACGTTGAATTCAATATACAGGGATACCTGCGTGTAGAAGGAAGAACTTCGGGTGAGCCGTTTTAGATTGTTGATTTGTCTTGCTTATGGACAACATCGAACCCCTGCAGTGACCACGATGGGCAACGACATGATACGCCGTCTACCCGCCTATCCCTCCACTACTGCACGAAAATCCCTGTCTCCTACTCAACTGGCCACTGTAAACCAAACTATATCATCCGCTCTCCTACAAACCATCGCGTTGCCGCCCTCAAAGCGCGATTCTCCAGCAGCACGCGCTTTTGTTACATCCTATGCCAAGGACACAGCTCTCCAGACCTTGCAGAATCTAATCTGGCAGTCCGGATCTACTTCGAAGGATGAGAGAATCATTCGAAAGCGTACCTTGATCCTTGCAGAGAAAATCGCTCCAGTGCTGGAGACTCAGACCCTTCTGGATCTCGCGATTATTTATGCACAAACGAACGAGTCAAAGATCGGGCCAATCTTCCAGGAGGCTCTCAGGTCTAACCCAGTCCTCGTCCAATCAGTGGAGACAGATTTCGTGCCAGCCCTTACATACCTATTCAACCCATCTCAGGGACTGTACGCCATTCGCAAGACCGCACATTGTACCGTGTCCTTCCTTCGCGCCTCTCCTCCAGAACTTGTTCGTTGCTTCTCACATAACCAGGCGTTCATTCTTGCCCTTGCTACCCTCTATGATCAAGGCCTTGGATCTATCGCCCAGTCATACGGTGGACTATCCACCCTCAGAAACCCCAATCCCGCAAGTAGTACCGTTGATGAGTGGGAACCGATCTGGGTCCAGACGAAAGTTGACTTGGTCGACGCGTTCCATATCATCATCACCTCTCTTCTCAATGATATCTCCACTGCATCAGGACGCGCCCTCGCTGCACATTCCGAACGTGCATTTGGCATTATCTTCGCTCTCCTCGAACTCCCCTCGTCTTCCTCTACTGCCTCCTCAACATCACTCACTCCATTTTTCAATCGTTCACTTCTCGCGGACTACCAAGAATCATACTCTCTTTCTAAGACTCTCTCCAATGCACTTCGCAACGCCGCCGAGAAAGATGAACGTCTCGACCTCCTAGAATCCATGTTGCAATCCTTAGAGTCCTCCCCACCTGACAAATCTACAAGACGCAAAGATGCAGGGGCACTCAAGATCCTAATCAGGTCATCCGGCATTGCTCCTGGGATCGATAACCGTGGCGACGGAGGCAGACTTCGTTCCACTCAAGGCTTGGTAGATACGACGAGCAGAAAGGGAAAGGGCAAGGCTACCCAGCCGACCTTGGTTGCCCCATCCTTAGCTACATCCTCCTTAGGTTCAACGTCCTCGGTCCCTGATATCGACATCAAGATCACACAAGTTCTCGATATCTTCCCCGACCACGCGCCAAACTACGTCCGTGCGCTGTTGGAATACGCGACGTTTGGAGGCGACCCGGAAAAAGTGGTCATGGCGCTCCTTGATGGTTCTGCTCCTTCGTCTGAAGATCTGGAATCTATGGCCGCGGCCACAGCCATCAGTGATGCGGACGATGTGGGACGATTTGTCAACGAGCGAAAGAACGTGTTCGATGATGAAATAATGGATGTCTCGAAGCTGCGCGTTGGCAAAGCAAAGTAGGCCTTCTCTTACTTCTACTTATATTGAAGCGACGATATTTACACTATCTACAGGGAAGACGCGTCACATGTGCTGAGAGACAGGTCCTTCATTGAGCAGATGAAGGCGGATATTCTGAGGAGAGCCGAGGCCATTTCTGATGAAGAGGAGGAGGAAGTTTTCCCATCCTCCAAGCCCAGAGGAGCCGATTATGCCTTCGATGAGGAGGAAGATACGGGTCCTAGTGGAATCAAGGTTGCAGGCGACGGGGAGGAGAGTAACGATTCGGAGACCGATAACGATGACGTCCAAGATGTAGAGAGGCCACCCAAATCTCTGGATGCCGAGACAATCCTTGAGCTGGCGTACATCAAAGATCCAAAGTTGTTCGACAGGGATGCACAGACGCGCAGGAGCAAAGCGCGTGCAGACTTGAAGATGCAAACCAACTGGACTGATGAGCAGATTGAGGGATGGAGAATTATGTTGGATAAGAATGTGAACCCTATTCCTCTTTCTCACTCTTACACTAATTGCTGATGCGTGATTCTATAGCCTCGAAAAGATAGGATACTTCAAAAACACGAGTTTGCGGGGAACCATCATGAGACTCCTTTGGTCACTATCGCTAGTTCGAGCGGCGGACCCTTAGGCGGCGTACGAGGGCGTGGTGGCGGCGGCGGTGGTAAGGGTAGAAGCGGTACCGGCAGCAGAGGTGGGAGGGGTGGGAGTACCGGCGGTGGCGCTGACAGCGCCAGAGAAAGGGCTTGGAAGGATAAGAACAAAGCAAGTAGGGCGAACCACAATCGTAAGAAAGGACATGATAAGAAGATGGCCCGTGCTGGTGCTGTGGCCCCTCCATCTTGAACCATCTCTTACCTTTACCACACTGGGTTCACTTAGATCTTAATTAAATTACAAGCAGCATCTCAGAAAAGCAATCCACCTCAGGAATGCGAGGCAAGAGAGTAGGTCAGTGGGAGACTATCCCCGAATATCGAGACCACGAAGACACTCGTATGATGCTGTCCCCAGAGTCAGTCATAGGAATCATATTGGTCAAGTATCCCATCTGCCGCGCCGATTCACCAAATGTGCCAGTGATCGTGGTAACATTCACTACCTAAGATTCATGTATTTCTACAGAATCTTCAGGTCCGACGATAATCTTGTTTCGGAGCGTAGAAGCAGCAATGAATTCGAACTTCTGGTGACTTTGAAATTAGTACTTTTTGACTGTATGGCCTAAGATGGCCTACGTAATAAGCGCGACTGCTCTTCCTACATCACCGACATGGTTTGAGAGAACAACAGCCTCGAGGCAATCCTGCAATCATCTTGACTGCCACCATGGACGTGTCCTCTGTACTTAGTGACGATGACTACGACGTTGTATCTAACCCAGGCCAGCGTTCGCTGGAATCTAGTACTGCAGACTTTGGACATATTCCAACGCAGAATGTCTGTGAACCACCTCCATCACAGATCGCTCGCGACAAATTTGATTCTGTCTCATGGACTGCAAACGACATCCAAGCCTACGTTCGCAAAGTTCTCGGCATCGCCACACCTACTCTACTTTCGAGTGACACAACAAAACGAGTATATATTGACGGGATGTTTGATGGTTTGAATGCAGGGTCTGCTACAAAATTTTGGCAGCTTGGCTTCTACTAATTGTATCCTTTGACAATCTTTAGGCATGCTCTTCGCCTACGACAAGCCAAACTCTCGTTTCCTTCAGTCTACCTCATCGTGGGAGTGTATTCGGACGATCAACTGCGATCACATGGCTATGATACATTCTTTCCTCACGTCGAACGATGTGAAGTCGTGAGACATTGCCGATGGGTGGACGAAGTGATCACCGATGCGCCTTACGTGCTCAACCTCGATTTCATCGACCGTCATAGGATTGACTATGTTTCCCTTGAAGAAGGGACGTCTGTAGATCCTGGCTGCGATAAAGCAAGACTCAAAGGCTATGATGCTATGAAAGATCAGAGTGTGTTTGTCCATCATTCAGAATCTTGGACGTATCAAGGCTCATACTAAATTTTAGAGATCGTCGTCCCAACCAGGAGAACGCCTGGGATTTCCTCAACATTTCCAGTTCTCCCAGCGACTTGTGTGTCTTCGGAGGAGCCTCAGACAATGCAAGCTGAGGTCTATGACATTGGTCCGCATGCTCCATGACCTTCTTTTTCAAGATCATGATGCCAGTGTGATCGCAGTCTTCTTCTGCTAGTAGCAGATTATTTATTTGAAGTACTAGTAGCTGGATTCATGATACAACTTATCTTGTTGGTAATTGCTGATTCATGCCAGCCCCTCGACAAGTTTCCAGTAATCCGAAGTACTTATCGTAATACTGAGGTATGCGTGGTTGACTGGTTCAAGTCGATTCGGCACGGTGGTCTGGTGGGAAATTCAGTATGTTCGAACTTTATGACATGATCCTTACGTAAGTTTCTGAGGACCCCCACAGTTGGAACGTTGGCATCGGCGGCCTTACATTATCTCCCTCGACATCCAGGCTCTGCCCTTGCTAGTCTCAAGGACTTGATTTTTCTAAATGCATGCTCAAGGCCATACGAGCTGGAATCGTTCAAAAAGTGTTGGCAATCGTCCAAGTCACCTCATCACTCCAACAATCGCCGCAGCTTCAGCGATGGCTTGTGAAGACTGCGTCCCCACTACATACGTGACGTCTCAATGCACTGACCAGTGTGTTGTCATTACCTGCGACGACCCTCACGAGCTGAATGAGTGCCCTGGGACCGGAGATCTGCACTGCGACTTGGTCTGTGATGGCAGTGTGAATTGTATTGACTGCAATGGTTTTGACAAAATCGTAAGTTCCTCGTCCATATGCATTGTTTATCATCCTCAACGATTGCTCCAAAGTTTCAATGCTGTACTGACTATCATTCGTACTCCGCGGAGCCATGCAATCTCGAGCACATATCCAGCACCTCGTTCCCTTATCCCTCATTAGAGGAGATTTTTTGTTCATGCTCCAACTTTCAGCATGCTGGCCCCCCGGATTTCCCGGACCAGTTGCAATGCGCCAGCCCTCTTGAAACCCTAAGCCTCCAGTCCACACTTCCATCGACTCCTCTTGACACTCCTTGCCGTAGCCCTCTAACAAACTCTCCCGTTGGCCTACCGACTTTACCGCCCCCCAAAAATCCCGAATCTTTTACCTGCATGTGGGCTCATTGTGAGGCGAAGTTTTCTTCTCTCGCGGAACTTGTCGGACACGTAAATCTCGACCATCTCCGTTCGCCCGTCCACCAGCAAGAAGTAAATAATGTTAATGTTAATCCTGCCCCTGATATTACCAATATGACTTGTCAATGGAGCGATTGTACCGCTTATCCACCACAGGCTATTCCTACGTCATCGACAGGTGATCAAGCTAGCGAAGTCCTAAACTTTCTTACCGCCCATTTGCTTAATGATCACCTCGGTATCATTGACCACAATCCACCGCCCGTTGCTACCATAGCGTCCACCTCTGGAGCGTCCCTTGAAAAGTCAGGGAAAGTCGATATCCCAGTAACACCAAACGCTAATACCTTCAACTGTCTATGGCGGTCCTGTGGACGATCGTTTGACAGCAATGGATCCTTAACTCAGCATCTCAACCTCGACCATATCGGATCTGGCAAAGCTTATTATGAATGTTTATGGGATGGTTGTAAACGCTCTGGCACACATGGTTTCTCCAGCAAGCAGAAAATATGCCGACACTTACAAGTCAGCATATAGTTTCTTCTTAGGTCTCCTGCTCACCCACTTTCCCCTTTTAGACACATACTGGACATCGTCCTTACCAGTGCGATGTTTGTCATCAGTATTTCTCAGAAGCCGCTACGCTGCAACAACACATGCGTAGACACACGCAAGAAAGTATGTATGCCATCTGTGTCCTTATTTTCTTCTGACCGTACTTTATTTATAGAGCCATATGTTTGCGATTATCCTGGATGTGGCAAGACTTTCGCAATTACCGGAGCCTTAACCATACACAAACGAATCCATAACGGTTATAAGCCTTTTAAATGTGCATTCTGTGATAAGTGCGTAGTTCATCATGTGTCGGATATGCAGTTCTGCAGCTTGTCTCACATATCTAGGGCGTTTTCCGAATCTTCTAATCTATCCAAACACGTAGGTTGTCTCTTATGTTATATGTACTAGTGCTGATGTCTTTGCCTCAGTTACGAACCCATACTGGCGCGCGCCCATATTGTTGTACTGAACAAGGATGCAACAAATCATTTGCGCGGCCTGACCAACTGACAAGACATCTTGGCGTGCATAGGAAGAGGCATCTCGATCAAATAGATGCCTCTCGGGCTGTTACAGTCTCGACTCAATGATGCATACCTTATAACATTTCTGGATCTGATACAATACAGTTTATTTGACAAATGTGTAGTGTGTAATTGGTTGATGTGTATGTGGACGGAATTATCAAGGTTAGGTATGAAATTATGCACTGTGCAGATATTCTGGAATTTCAATCGCCTGTGTGTCAGACACATCACTCGTCGTCGAACTCTTCCAATCCTCCATTCCCCGTCATACTGAGCTGAACAACTTGTACGACGTCGTTGATGTCTTCATCTTGCCGACCTGAATCGGCTGTCTGTTCGCCCTGACTCATGTCAGACAATTGAGGAACAGAAGACTTCTCTTCTGGAGGGTCAAGGAAGTTAAGGCATCCCAGTTGACAGCCCCGCCAACGCATTGGCACAGAACTTCCAACTTCGACGCCTGCGATCATTGTTTCCCAAGTATATCGCTCCTCTGCATGTTGGATAAACAGTCTCGAAGTGCCCAGCCGTTGATGTTTTGGTGATGGGCACAGTCCAACTCCCGTCACATCTGCAGCATATCTGGTAGTTGTAGTGTCGGTATCTTCCTCCAAGTACACCGACCCAGGTAAGCACACATCTAATGTCCTTCGAGCAAATGGTGGCAAAGGCCATGGGAAGTGGATTTTTTGTGAAGGTGAATGCTCTGTTGAATGTAGTGCAGGAAGTTCCTCTGGTAGGGGAAGTATATAATGAGATTCGAGAACCGTTTGTGAACTGGGTTTCGTTGGATCAACTGGTGAAAGTAGTAATCTCAAGAGCAGCTCATTGAGAGGAGGAACTTGACTAATTATCTGTATTGTATCGGAGACTTGTCGCCGCTGCGCACTAGTGAACTGGAGTTTTTTTCGGCTTACAGTCGATGAACCTAGAGAGCAAGGATCCAAAGAAGGCGGTGGAGCTTTAAAAGGATTAGGAATAACATATAAGGATTTGAGATTCATTTGTAGCATTTCGGCAGGTAGATACCGGATACGATTCTGGCCAATGCTCAACTCTTCCAGGCCTCGCAGTTGAACAATTTCTGGAGGAATATGAGTCAATTTGTTGTTGCCTAACGATCAACAATCAACCAATCTTGTTAGCTTTTCTGCACAAAATCAAGACTCACGTAGCGATAAGATCGTCAAATTCTCCAGATTGCCCGAACGAAACAGAGAAAGAGGTATGACAGATATGTTGTTATTAGAAAGGAAAAGTTGTATCTTATTTTTGGGGAGTCCGAGAGGTACTGTAGCAACGCTCTGAGTGCGCAACATAGGCCTTCCCCAGATATCTGCGCCTGCCGGTTCCGTAGAGGCACGGTTCAGAGGTCGTGTGACAGAAGGGACGGTAGGAGTCCGCAATGTGGGGAGAACATAGTCTGAGTCGGAACGCGCCGAAGAAGTCCAGAAAAGAGACAAAACCTCGATAAAAGACTCAGGAATGTGTGTAAGGTCAGAATTTCTGAATGAGCAGAGTGAATAATAATCTGTCAAGGTATGTAGAACATACTGACTCCAGGCTGACGCGCCCATTACCTTCGTCAATGATTGACTCGCTCGCTTTCTCCCATATTCCTGCTTCGGCTTGGTTTTGAATCACGACAGTGGGAACGGACGAGAGGTATGTGCCATTTGTTGATGATAGTTCAGCGTGTGATCCAGATGTCCTGTGGTATCTCAACTTTTTCGGTGCATTGGACGGTGTAGTTGGGGAACTTGGACGTTTTTTCTCGTATTCCGGAGGCTTCCAATTATTACTGGAGGCTGAGAAAGGGTCGCGAGCGAGCGACATGGGTGGGATATCATTATCCTGGTATATTTCCGCGCCATCGGAACCAAGAGATGAAACCGGGGATGATGAGTCGATAAAGGCTGCTGGCGACGAAGGAGGAGATGATGAGGACGACGAGTGGACAACAAATACAGTAGAGTACATAGAGAAAGTAAAGAGTCCCCTAGGGTCGATAAACAGAGCGCGACCATGTGACTATGTAGTCTAAGCGCGGTGTTTCTCGAAAATATCAGTCATACTTCATTATAATCTAACGTAGACCGGACTGAAATGAGAAGCCAACGACAGTGATCTCGTACATCCAAGAATATATGTAACTTCAACTTCCACTTAAATACAGAAGAGTGAGGATCTCGCCTGTTCGGCCCTCTTTGGAATCTTCCAGAGGGTAAGCTTGAGATGACCGTACATATCTATGTCAATCGAAGGTTGTCTTAGGAATTAAAGATCAATTAGTAGTAACGGGAACAGTCTTCTGTGTTGCAGGAGTTTCGGTCACCTTCTTCGCAAGCTCGAGAGTAATAGTTTTGCCTTTCTTCCGCATCTCCCGCCATTGTCGAACTTGGTCGACAATGAGACCCTCTCTCTTCTCCCTTCTCTCTGCAACCAGCCGAAGAATATGTGAACGTTTCGTTGCCATTGGCTCCTTCATGTTCCACCCCTTGCTCTGACCCTTAGTTAATCTCAACATCTCGTATTTCTTCGTCGCGCGAGTAGCCATGATCTGGAAATTATCTTCAATCCACTGCTCCCGCTCCCCCTTCTCTTTCTCCGGCATATCCTCGAGTCGGTGGGGATAGTAGAACGGATCAACCAAACCCACGACGGCACGCTTGTAGGTCTTGAACGCCTTGCGCGCAGGATTACGCTTCGACGGCGCGGGGGCGATGTAATTATCTGTACGAATGTAGGTTGTTTTTACACCGTAGACTGCAAGAAGGTAGGAACGGAGATCGGTCTTGGTGACTGACTTTGGAATGCGGAAGGTGGCTTCGTAAGGATTATATGGTTCTCCTTTGAGTGTGTTATTACGAACGAGTCGAATGATGATGTTAGGAAGATAGACACGTCGGCCGACAACTTCTGTCTCTTCGACCCCACCGCGCTGTACTGTCCTGAAGCCGCGCACCCGGGACCTCCTCTCATTCAACCTCTCAATCCATTGGGCATCTGTAATCTGCTCTCCATCTATTTCCTTAAGTTTTTTTGTAGCTTTAAGTCGCCTGTAGCGCGCAAATTCAGTAGGTGTGAGACCCTCTGGTGTTGAGTCGGAAGTCCCAACTGCTGTTGGACCAAATCTTTTCCGGCGGCGAAGACGAACAGCAAGAGGAGTAGAAGTTGTCCTTGCGATCCGAGCTGCTTCCGGTAGGATCGCCGGGGGCTTCGAGGAGTAGAACCGTCGGGCAGTGAGAGCAAAACACTGCATCATATGCGTTGCAACGTCGCCTGGGAGAGAAACCGGGAACTTGAAGCTTGGAAAATTATTGACACGTGACTCAGAACGACTGGAGTTCTCCGGGCCGCCTCCAAATTCCACGACCACAAGCAACACACCTAGATCTCAGCCTCAACGTTTGAACGGTGGATAGCTATGGCTATCACTTGCATGAGAGTCTTTAGGACCTTCAGCTCAGCATGCGCGCCGATGACCGCAATCATTGGCTTCTCACTGCTCTTGACCTGGATATTTATCCTGTATCAGCCAAATCCTGGTCCTGGTTCTATTCAGAAACTCGGATGGCAGTCTTGGGAAGTTGTCTCTATGTCAAATGACTCACAGAGTCCATTCCAAGGCGATGCTACCAACTTAGAAGTACCAACTGACCCCGAAACACCAGACGTCGACTGGTGGAACGTCACCGAGCCAGAGCCACAAGTTGATTCATCGAGTTTTCCGTTAGACGTGTGGGCTCCATTGCTTCCTCATACTGTTGGTCGTATGTACATATCAGGGCTGTCGTATCACATTCCCTAACGTTTGCCTCGTCCCTTCAGTCTCTGAGATTACTGTCACCCAGTGTAGGATAAATCCGACTTTGGCTGAAGAGTTATGTGCCCCCGATTCAACGAGCGAACAGGATGCTATCAAAGGAAAGTGGGTAAGGGTTAGGCGCGATTTGAATCTCGAGGGAGGTTACCTGTCTCCCTATCTGGTAAGTCTCTTCCATCGCTATCAACTCTTGTTCCTCATCGTTTTAGAACATTCACTATCGACGTACGAGACGGCAAGATATCAATCTGATCACCGATATCCAACTCCTTGCTGACAACGAGGAGCCTTCAGCGCCTGGCACATGGCATAAAGTGACCACATCTCTCAGGGCAGGGGTATTCCGCGCTGCTCCGCTGTACTTATGGTATCGGACTGGGACCACTGCGGGAGAAATGACTGCTATCGAGCGTTCCAATATCATCACGGAACTGGACGTCTTGTATGGTGAAGACGTTCCCTGGTACGGTTTCGAGAAGCTTGAACCGCCTACGATGCCCAATCAAGGAAACGTGGAGGCTACTTGGATAACATATCGACGTGGCGTGAAGCGTGAGTTCTGTTTGCCTACAATTTCCTCCATGATAATGATACAGGTGCTTCATCCAGCCCCACCCCGTGCACCACCTTTGCATTTCTCCCGCTCCGGAAAATTCAAGATCATGCAAGTAGCCGATCTACATTACTCTGTTTCTCAAGGTTTCTGCCGAGATACCGACCGAAAACCATGTGAACATTCAGACAATTTAACGACTACCCTCGTTGGTAAAGCTATAGAAGCTGAGAAGCCAGATCTCGTCGTCTTTTCGGGTGATCAGCTCAACGGACAACAAACCACATGGGACCCCAAATCTGTTCTTGCCAAATTTGCAAAGGCTGTCACCGACAGAGGAATACCTTGGGCTGCAGTATTCGGGAATCACGATGAGGAGGATGGTATGCCAAAAGACGAGCAGATCATGTTAATGAAAGGTCTACCCTATAGCCTCGTCGACGGAGGTCCAAAGGATGTTTATGGGGTTGGTAACTATGTGTTGAAGGTGCTGAGCGCGGATTCGTGAGTCTGGATCTTAGACTACGCGTCTCTGCCAGTCTGACACTTTACAGCTCCAAAACACACCTTTTAACTTTATATTTTCTCGATTCTGGTGCCTACGCTAAAGGTTATTTGGATTTCTTTGGTTTCATCCCCACTGAGTATGATTGGATTCATGAGGTAAAATGAATTAATGAGTCTGGCAGTCTGAGTCTGATTGATTTTCTTGCATTAGAGTCAAATTGATTGGTTTCTGCAGCAGTCCAGTATGTTCTTTGACACATGGCTTGAATCAAACCCTAAAATCGTGATTCTAGGTATGATCAAACCAATTGAGAGGCCATTCAGGCCAGATTCAACAAAGGATCTTGGTCATGTGTGGAATACAAGGCAAGAACAGATAGCTCCTGACACAAGAAGGCTAGCGAAGCCCAATGCGCTGATGTTTTTCCATATACCTTTGTGAGTTTATCCCGTAGCTCCTAGTAAGACCTAATAAGATTTTTGTCAGACAAGAGGCTTATGCGGAGGCGGACTCTGATCCCCGAACACACAATGCCCTTGATGTGGGCATTCATGGCCAGGAGTCCCCCGGAAATGCGAAAGGTAATGCAGGATTCTATAAGAATGGAGTCCTAAAAGCCATGGAGAGCGAGCATGTCGGAAAAGGCAACGCTCTCGAAGTGAAAGTTATTGGAAATGGACATTGTCACAGTAGGTTTTCATCTGTTTGACGACGTGGAATCTCCGATTTACCCTACTAGTCACTGAGAACTGCCGTCGTGTCAAAGGAGTCTGGAATTGTTTTGGGGGTGGCGGGTAAGCATCTAAACCGGCCGTTGAGTCCGGGTCAGCCACTGACCGAAGTCGTAGATCCTATTCTGGATACGGAAAAGTCGGGTAGGTGTGACCGCACTGGTATAATTTTGAACACTTATGTATTCGTGTGTAGCTTCGACCGTAGATTTAGGATCTACGAGATTTCCGAGTATGGAGAGACGATCAGGACTTACAAAAGGACAGAACAAGATGAGATTGTGGACGACATGATTCTTGCTGGTAAAGGAGCTCCTCCGTTATAAAATCTGGTCACTCTGTATTAAACTTGAGATATCCATGTATCGCTGTAATATTATTCAAGGTGCACACACTGTATACGTTTTGTATCTATAGCTCTACCTTGTCATAACTCTACCTTGTCATATTTACCCAAACTGAACATCATTTTCGCACGGCACATGGCCGAGTTCGGCTTCTGCTTCATTTGGTGCAATTGCCCCTCATAACTTGCCATCCTTCATCAGCCTCCACAATGACTTCAAGATCCAACAGTAGCCAAGGTCATTCATCGCGACGCGATAATCAATCGGCGTCATCATCCTCATCTACAGCGGGCCGTAGTGAACGAGGCACGCGTCACACAGTGAGCTTTAGTGCCAGCTACTATCCGCGCCAGTAACCAATTTTAGAAAGTCAAACAAACCCGCCGTGGAGTCAGCAGTTACACGCCTTTTGGTTTCAATAAAGCAACTTCTTGAGTCCCTAACACTATGGAGTACTGTAAAAATGGACGAAAGTGGTGTCAGCGATGTTTATGTTCGCCTGGGAAACGACTTCAACGCAGCTGTGGCTGCATTCTCAAGGTACAATATCGACATGTCGTAAGTGTCAGCAGCTTAGTCCTGAGCATATATTTGATTCGAGGATGTCGTACTTTAGCGAACTTATGACAGTACCTGATGATCTTCGGAATGTTCTTGAACAATGCCTGGCCGAAGATGCCACACCAGAAAATCTCGAGATCTATCTACCCACTGTGAGACGTATCATTACTGATCTGTTGACCGGTTTGCGAGGAAAACAAACGATATATCGTCGGATACAGCAGAGATCAGGAGACTCGGTAAGCGGCCATGAGAGGATGGACAGCCGTTCCTCTCGTGGAGAGCGAATGTCAGAACGAACGCCAGGGCGGGGCGAACAAAGGCATCGATCACAACATTCACGAACGATTGCAGAGGGGGAACGACCGGATCGCGAGGGTGTAATTAGAAGGAGCGGGCCATCGGGAAAAGCAGACTCCTCGCAAGCTGCAGCGCCGACTGACGACGACAAATTCATTGGCGGGTTTGCACCTTCCATCACCGAGCAACCGCCACCAAATTCAGAATTTGAAGAAGAGAATATTCCGGTTCCAGTTGAAGCACAAACGAAGCAACGCTCTCCGCCTGGTGTCACAGGTGCACCAGTTTCTTCCCAACTGGGCCTTCCATCCAGTCCTGCATCTGCTCATATTGATGCCACCCCAAAAGCTTCGCCCACTCCCGTTGTACCAGCAAGTGTCAAAAGGTACTCTCTTGTGGATAAGCCGATGTCTCCTCCCACTGTCGTAATTGAACCCTCCAGTCCTGGCCAGGATCGCGATAAATCTGCTTCCCCAGCACCTCAAACACCTCCTGAGATTGCGCCTGCAATGGCAAATTCTTTGGCTGCATTGAAAAAGAATGACGTACTTGAACGACGCGCATCCAAACGTTTTTCCACCTTCAACATATCCAAAATGACGGGTGCGTCGCCGCGAGAACGCCCTGTCCGTACCACCCATTCCAATCGACGATCATTTGCTGCGTCATCAGCGTTAACACCAGGAGAACTAGCGGTCCTTACTGAGGAAGTAGACGATGGTGAAGCCCAGGGAGCAACCTTGACTTCTTTGCGCCGTGACAATAGCGCAAGATCACGCTCAATATCCAGGGCTGCTACACCTGAAATCCGGCAGGGCACTCCACCCGTACCTAAGTTGCCAAAATCTGCGCAGTCGTCTACAACAGTTGAAATCGTGGAGAAGCCTGTTGACGGCTCAATCGAAAGTTTCGCTGATCCTTCCAAGATGACAGTCTTCTTACAAATCGGGCGTGAGGTGAAAAAAGCTGTTATCGAGTCGAGTATTACTTTTGCCTCTTTGCGAGTCTTGTTCGTGGATAAGTTCTCGTACAATCCAGGACAGGATAATTTTCCGGCGATCTACATCCGAGATCCGTCGAGTGGTGTTCAATATGAACTTGAAGACACTGATGAGGTCAAGGATAAATGTCTCCTCTCTCTAAATATAGAACGTTAGTTCTCTTCACGGGATATTGCGTGTTTTTTTTACTGAAACAAACCAATAGCTCTCGATCAAATCAAGCAGCATATTGACGCCAAGATTCTCAGCCTTTCCAATGAACTCATAGAACTGAAAACCGTTGTCACATCCTCTGGTCAGCGACAACACTCCATGCTATTTCCAAACATTGTTACGGAGCCGCTCGCTGAAAGTACGCCCCTGGCGAGCCGTCCCTCTGATCGCCAATTCGCACACGTCGCTCGACGGCTGTCTCGCTTCGTGGGCGATTCTGCTGGTTTCCAATCCATTCAATCGCAAATCCAACCGCAAATGACAGGTCAGTCCTTGCAACCGCAAATGACCGGCGCGTCTGTACTTTCAGACTATTCGAGCCGAGTCGTCACTGATTTGAAGACACAATTCGACGAGGTACAGAATCTACGTCGTGATCTTGGCATCATGCGACAGCTGTACACCCACTTCATGAAACAGACTCAAGAATCTTTGAGCACGCTCAGAACACAAACGAGTTCTGTCAAACAGATTGCTCTTACCAACGTTGGTGGTGCACGAGGATACATTGACACAGGCAAAAAGAAGCTAGACTCGCGTAGTCAGAATGTGCTGACCGAGGTGGAGAAGCTCCTGGACACCGTCGATAACATGAAGGACGACGTCATCAAGAGGCAAATCACACCAAAGGAGCTCGTTGTTAAAACTGTCAAGAGGGAAATCGACTCCGTTCACAAAGAACTCGAAAGTCTCACAGAGCATATCAAGACGATCAAGCCAATGTGGAAGAAAACCTGGGAAGAGGAGCTGCAGAACATTGTTGAAGAGCAGCAGTTCTTGACCCATCAGGAGGAGTTCCTCAATGATCTTGTGGGAGATCATAAAGCGGCTGTTGAGATATTTGGACACATCGACAAGGTCATATCCCTCCGTAACCCAGGACCAAATGGTACCATCAAACCACGTAGTCGGACCTTCCGCCCCCCGCCACCTTCCGAGGGTGATGGCCTTAGCAATGTAATGCTCGAGATCCGCGGTGCCGCCGTTGACCCAGAGAGACGGATGAAGGCTATCGAGGCCAATCAGAAGAATCGGAAGAAGGAACTTGAAGCGCGGTCTGACGCGCTCCATGCTGAGTTGCATGAGTTTGTGGATCAGAAGAAATTGAGGATGACTGGTGGCGCAGAAGAGGCCGAGCGGGTGCGCCAGAAGCGAAGTGAAGCCACTCTAAAGGCAATGTTCAATTCGAACATGACTTCACCGCCCTCCTTCAGCCCAGATCTTTCTGCATCACCTTGATTAATGATTCTTTTCGTGTGTTTTTCTTTGCCGGACAATATCGCATTGTACAGTCGAAGCTCTCTTGCGTCATTAATCGTCGATCATCTTTCACCCTGATCAACGGTGATTCACTTATTTTTTTGGCCAGCTGCAAAGAATTGGGACTTTATCTGGTTGTCTTGTAATAGCATTCGTTTCGCGTTTTGATAATACGTAATTGCAAACCGGTGTGATGGATAAGAAGAGTGATTTTCCCCGGTATAATTGTTTACAAGATGCTAAAAATACAACTCGAAGCGTCGGTCTATACCCCTTCAAACGGTATGTTAATATCGGAATGTATTAGAGCCCGAGATACTGTTGTTGGACCTTGGTCGTTCACTCCTTCTCCCATTCCATCAACACCTTGAGAAGTAGAGCTACCCATGCCTCTGAATGAGCGCAGTGACTTTGTGCCAAATGTCAGATGTCTCTTCCAATTTGTTGGAGAGGCAGGGACACTCCTAGAGACCAGAGTCAGACATGCCAAGACTGAGGAGCCAAGTTGATAACCGGCACTCACGGAACCCTTTTCCGAGAAGTCTGGGGCACAGTGTCTGTCGGTAATTGAATTCGCCGTGGGGTGAGCATGAGGTAGGAGAGACTGAACGGTAGTAGGCCCATAGTGGTCGAAGGTTTGGCAAAGAGGCCGGGAGCAATCTACCTTTGAGACCGATGATTAGTCAAAAGAAGCTCCTGTACGTCTTAAGTTCCACTTAGCTTGCAAGGGCCAGCCGGCCAGCTGCCAAAGCAAACAATTGCCCAAAGAAATCCCATTGTTACTCAGAGGCCCAAAGTCGCAAGTCGGAAGATCTAGTGCGATAAGATAAGATCGTGATTGAGCAACAACCGGAAGCAACCTGTGGTCTTGTGGACATACATACTTGCTTGTATCCGAGACTGTCGCGGGTGGCGTATACGTATACTCCTCATACTTATCACAAGCCACCTTCGCACCTAGCGCTCTGGAAATCTCCATTATGTCGCTAGAGTGAAACCCGAAGCGCCGGCATTACCATTGCTTATAAAAGAATGGCCTTCTTTGGACCACCCACCTGCTCTTCCTCTCTTCCCCGTATCCTCACCCTGTACTCTCAATATCTATGCCTCAGGTACTTCCTCGCACAACCTCCACTTGAATACAGTGCTCTGACGCTACACACCCAGGCTCAGGTAGTACAGCTTAGTACTTACACTCTGGAGGAATCACCCCGTCAACAAACTGCTGTGTTCATCAACCAGACAGACATCGAAAACTGTCCTCGATGTGGGCTCACGTTTATCAGATGAATGACCGGGCTCTGATGTTATCCTTCAAAATATAGACAACTCGTCAAACGCTAAGGACTTGACTCGGAGACAACTTGCCCATGACATCCTTCAAGACCTGAATACCATGTAAGAATTCTCGGTGTGGTGCTTGTGATGTTATCTCACCAGTGCACGTATGCAGAGAAAGAATAGCCAACGCCTTCGCTGTTCATTGAATTCATTGAGTTCACTGACGTCGATGATGATGCCTCGTGATGTGTAATGCTACAAAACCTTCGTTCGTTCGATACAATAGTCACCATGTATTACTCTATGTATTTTAGCGTCAACAATGGATATTATACCAAGAATTGTATATCTCCAATAATATTATGGATGATCATTTTACAGCTGAAACTGTCGATACACGGTGTGACAAGTTTCTTGGTCGGACACTCATGAAATTGCCACCACTTCAACCTTCTAATGCCCATGGAATGCATGTCGCCATCCACATCTCCGTTGGTCGTCGCCATCTCCCTAGATATAATCCGTGATCAACCTCAACGTGATGACGAGTTTCGCACTCTGCGCACGCAACGGATCGATTTTAAGCAGGCAGACTTGCATAACAAGATCGGCTGGTCGCCGAACAGCAGTTGGTGGCAGTTTTGACGCGATCTCAACATGTACGCGCTTCAAAACTTTAGAGTGGGGCCGCATGGTCCGATAAATGATAAGGCCGCCATCGTATGAGTTTAGTATAAACAAGCAGCGTGACGTTAGATTCCATACCTCCCGCCAGTACCAATCACGTCTTCTTGTCTGTTAATCTTGCCGTTGTTTGATGATCGAGCTTCTAGGATTTGCATCGTTCTTGAGCGCGTCCCATCCCCTATCGCCATCGCACATCGGGAAGTCATCTAAGCATACCCATTCTGCAGGGTGCGATCGTCCCAAAAGCCGGACTTAATCCGTGGTACAGATGGATATTAAGCGTCGAAGTGGAGAAATAGAAAGAGTGATCTTAATCAACAAAGCCTTGGAGATGTATCTCCTGAATGGTCTAATCTGAACCAGATCGGTATTGACTTCCACATCTTCTCCCTCTCCCTTGCTGCCCAAGCCTCTAAGGACCTCGCACAGGCTTTGCATTCAGAAAATTCTGCGCTTTTTAGTTGTCCTAGCTCTTCTGCGACATAGAGAGGATCATAACATCCCCGTTCACGATCGAAGAGATAGTGCTGAGTGGCCAAAGCAACGAGTTCTGAGAAATCCTTGCGGCAGGCAGCAGCAGATACACAGACAGCAGTGTGTGACACCCTGCGACTGTGTGATGCGGTCAGTTGAGTCGATCGAACGTTTTGACTGCTCCCCATGGCCGTTATTAGAGAGGTAATAGCATGTTGGCTTGCCTCTTTGCCAAGACAAAGCCTTTCCAGGTCTGCATTCGAGAGGGTAGAAGGAGCTGGTGGTAAAGGCCGATAAGTCTGATCTTCTTCAGTTGGCTCGAATATATGGCTGAACGAGTAGCGAGAAAGATCATAGAAAGCGGCGGGCAGGAGAGATGGTGCATCAACTTCTCGTGCGAGATTTATGACGGCCTAAATCACTGTCAATGACAGATACATAGAAGGGGAAGAAAAGCCAGACGAACGATTGGGTGGGGATAAAGATGACTAGCGTTGGTCAAATCAGTCTCGTGTGTACGTGCAAGATCTTCTCTCGCGTCCCATTCTTTGAGACTGGTTGGCCAAGCCTTGCTGAGGTGAGCCAATGCCTTGGTACGTAGAGAATCAATGAGATATTTCGTAGATAATCGAAGAACGCCAGAGACTACGAGGAAATCTTCTTGGTTGTTATTGCCGAAAGTCCTACGGCGACAATTAGTGTTGCGTTGAGGGGAAGATTAAATCCAAGCTGGTTCGCCCACGTACGGTCCATCATACACTGCGCTCAAGAGGTTTCCGACGTCTTCAGCAGCATCATGTAGATCAACAATAGGAAGTTTATCCATGTCATCCTCCAGTCCTTGGTTTGATATCATGTCGGTACTCCCTGTTTTAGGCTGTGACATAGAAAACATGTCTCTGAAAAACATGGAATGGCGTTCTAGTACTGACATATGGACTTTGAAAAGCGTCCTTTCTGCCCGACAAATCAGGCTGCCATCGTAGAACCATAAATCTGAGTGGCGAGTACACTGTGACACAGGCGTATTGTCAGCCTCATCAGGGACATCTATCATAGGAGAAGAGATATGTTTAAATACTAGGGGAGATGGTCGTGTAGCTGTAGTCTGTTGTCGCGTGGTTCCAGAGCTGGAAGAAGGCTGCACCAGGTCAGAAAATGTGTCTCGACGCGAGCTCATGCCTCAGACATGTAATACAAAGAACAGAAATCAGCAGCGCTAGCACTCGGGCTGTGGTTCCATCCAGAATCAACTTCTTCGGACCTGAAAGCCTAAAAGATGCTATCTTATCTTATCAACAAAACTACACTAGTCTTGTTCTGCTTCTACTTCTAGTTTCTTGTCTAGCGTATCCAACAGCACACGCAAATGCTCAGCATCAGCGATGAGTTGGTTAATACTCTTCTCTCCTTTTTCATCATTCGGAGGTGATGTCTTGACCTCGGGCTTGAGGCTCAGCTCATCAACCGCTCGCTTCACAACTTGACTCCATGTCGTTCCCTCCCTTTCCAACTCCTCAGAGAGCTGATCTTTGATTCTCCGACATGTACCAACACCGTCATAGCCGAAACCAGTGTAAACTTGAACCAGCGATGCTCCTGCTTTGGCGTACTCAAGGGCATCAGCGCCTGTGAAGATGCCACCACATCCAATCAAAGGAATCGAGGAAGGCAGATATGAGCGAAGAGTGCGAAGAGCCTTCAACGAGTATGGCTTGACTGGAGCTCCAGACAGACCACCAAGTTCAGTCTTGTTGACTAGATTACTGTGGTCATGACAGAGTCGCTCACGACAGCACATGTTACTCACTGCTAATAAGAGATTTTGGTCTTTGGATGGTAGTGTTGCTCACAATGACTCCGTCAATCTTGCTCTTTTTAATGACATCCGCGATATCAATGATTTGGGCCTCGTCCAAGTCGGGAGATAACTTGAGTAGTAATTTTGGTCTTGTGGATGTAAGGTCAGACACAGGGAGGTCATCACGAGCCTTTGTAACGCCATCAAGGAGTTTTTCTAGCAGATCGCGATTCTGAAGCCCTCTAAGAGCAAAGTATCAGCAACATGGAAAAGTCTACGATTTTTCGGACAAATTGACTTGCCTGAGACCTGGCGTATTTGGGCTAGAAACGTTGACTACTAGTACATCAGAATAAGGACCGAAGTTACGGACACCAGTGATGAAGTCGTCAATGGAGTCTAATGAGGAATCTTTATTCTTGCCCAAGTTGACTGCAAGAACGGATTCTGGGCGAAAGGCCGCATTATCGTGTGTTTGTTGAAAGGCGGGGATCCGAGCACGGAGTCGAGCAAGAACAGAGGCATGTCCATCAGACGGAAAACCGTACCTATTAATCAGGCCGGAATCTTCTAAAAGACGGAACACTCGAGGCTTCGGGTTCCCTGGCTAAAGGAAATAAACATACCACTTCCAACCATTGGGCAAGAGACTCACTTGTGGTTTCGGAGTAACGCTTCCAATCTCAACCCAACTGAAGCCAAGGTTGAAGAGCCCTGTAAGGATTTGGCATGAATGGGCAATAGCCACAGGTCAAAACAAATATACCATCAATCGCCTCGCCATCCTTGTCAAAGCCTGCAGCAAGCCCAATGGGGTTGGAAATCTGCTTGCCCAGGAACTAAGGCCAAAGGTGAGTCTTGTAACACTTAGTGGATCAAATTGAAGTCACCTCCGATTTCAAGCGTGAGTCGTCGGAACAAGGATCTCTTGGTCCAAGCCCACTTTTCAACACCTTTACTGCAATTTTATGACCTAACTCGGCATCCAACGTATGTCGTAGGGCAGGCGTCAAAATATACCGATGAAGCGCGGAACGGGCATCGAAATAATAGACAGCAAATAAACCAGTCGAAATAACAAAAGCAGTCGCGTAAATTCCCCTTCTGATAGGTGAAGATGATGATGCAGTCGATAGAGACCGGGAATGGCTGTGGATGCGTGCAACGAGCGGTCCACGTCGAAGGGCCAACATTGTAGAAACGAGATAATGGTGTATTCACCCAGTCATCGATTACATAATAATATGTAGTTCACCTCGTTCCAAAAAGAAACCGCATATACCGCATATGATATAGTGTGGAAAACATGACAGGACGAGAGAACCATGAAGAACGCTCATATACATATACACTACATGTGTAAGGTCGTAAATACTGATAGTATGAGTAAGGTGGAAAGAGATGTCGTATCAGTATGCTGTGTGATTTTCACAGGTGCACCTCTTAATAGATACGGATGACAATAGAAGTAGCTTGGAAGGTTACATATTTATTTTATCGACATCTTAGGTACCTATCAAAAAAGATAAAGTCTAGGAAATCAATCGAGGGGCTCTTCATATGCAAACTACGGCTCAGAAGTCGATGGAGAGGTAAACCCCTCGGTGTTTATCCTAGCAAACAGACTACAAGAAACATTTTGTGAGGCCAATGAAAAGAGCAGTGAGTGTTGATGCAACCGGTGATAGTGTAATGTTATTATGGCCATGGGTCATTCAATTTGGCCCGCGCTTCGGCAAGATATCTATATCATCGGCCAACTCCGACAAAAAATTTGTGGTTGCTGATAACTTTAGACGTGCACATCATTTGCTCCCGCCTCAGTGTCTTCTCCCTTCCCCCTTCTTTTACGATGGATGTGAGCATCGCACTATTTATGATCGTTCAGCATGGTTCTCACCAGCTTTCTTTCTTTCTTCCTAGCCGATCTTTATGCAAAATCTACACAATCTGCTTGTCCAGACAGTATCTCCTGATACCAATAGTGTCAAAGCTGTGAGTGCGATTATTGATCGGTAGATGTACATATCGGTCTGAATAACCTGGTTTTTTCTCAAGGCGACCGCACAATTGAACGCAGAGTTTTACAAGACCCCAGCATGTATACCCGCTCTTGCCAATATCCTGGCAAGCTCACCAGAACAAGCTGTATGTTCGCGTCTAGATTACCTAGATTTCTTTTGACGACGTGTCTAGGTTCGACAACTTGCCGCCGTCGAGTTGCGAAAACGAGTCGCGCAAAACAGTGGCAATCTGTGGATAACACTCCCCCAAAATGAGCGCGAAGAAATCAAATCAAGACTTCCAGAACTGATCTTGGCTGAGGTTGAGTGAGTCTACCACCTGAAATCGCGTATTTTCAACAGATCTGTAGCTAATCGCAATCCATATCTAGCAATCTTGTCCGTCATTCTGCTGCGAGGGTCGTCGCTGCTATCGCCACGATTGAGATACCTCTCGGAACATGGGGTCAACTTCTACCTTTCCTTCACCAGACTTGTACATCACCACAAGTATCGCATCGTGAAGTCGGCATCTACATTCTTTTCACCGTACTCGAAAATATAGTCGAAGGGTTCCAAGAACATCTCCAAAGCTTCTTCAAACTCTTTGAGCAGTTACTGGTTGACCCTGTTAGCATCGAAGTCCGAATTACGACTGTCAGGTACGATATCATTAAGAAATTTCCCTTGACTTTTGACAATCAACACCTTTTTCCAGAGCTCTTGGCGTTATAGCTCAATACATCGACTCTGATGATAAAGACGATCTCGTATGATGTTCTCTTCCGTGATTTGACGCCGGTTCTGACCTTCTCTCCAGAAAGCATTCCAAGCCCTTCTACCTGCCATGATTCAAGTCATCGGACAGTGTGTTGAGACTGGCAATGAGAACGGTGCAAGGCAACTATTCGATGTATTGGAGACACTTCTCATTCTTGTGTGTACTCCTGACTCTTGTCTGCGAATCCAGCTCATCGCACGTTGTAGGAAGTGCCAATTCTCGGTAGACATATACCTGAACTTGCACACTTCCTCCTTCAATGTGGAGGCAATAGGAATTTCGAAGGCGAGCTTCGTGTTCTCGCATTGAACGCCCTCAACTGGACTGTACAATAGTTCGTGCTCTCTTCATTTTTCCTGTTGTAGCGTGAGTCTAACATTTGTCACAGCAAAAAATCCAAGATTCAAAGTAACAATCTTGCCCCTGCCATTCTTGAGGGTCTTATGCCTATCGCTACTGAAGAAGAGCCTGAAGATTTGGATGATGATGCTCCCTCTCGGGTGAGTTTTTTTGATTTCCAGAAATTGCAAACATCAAAACCTCAACTCTTTACAGTCCGCCCTGCGTATCATTGATGGTCTTTCGACCAACTTGCCTCCTTCACAGGTATTCCCCGCTCTTCGTAACCTCATCCTTCAATACTTCAGCTCGCCTGATCCTCAAAACCGTCGCGGCGCCATGCTCGCGCTTGGTGTCAGTGTTGAAGGTTGCAGCGAGTATATGACCCCCCTCATGAACGAGGTCTGGCCTATCATTGAGACCGGTCTGGTTGATGGCGATACTTCGGTCAGGAAAGCATCGTGTGTGGCGGTCAGCTGTCTCTGTGAATGGTTGGAAGACGAGTGTGCCGCTAAGCATGCCGTGCTCATCCCTGTATGTCATTATGGTCAATTTTGGTCAAGCTGAGACTTAATCCATACCGTAGCGCATCATGGATCTCATGAACAACACCGAGACCCAACGATCAGCTTGCACTGCACTTGATGCCCTCCTCGAGATTCTTCAGGATGTCATCGACCAATATCTACCTCTTATCATGGAGCGTCTTGCAGGTCTCCTAGAGACTGCTCCTCTTCCTGTCAAAGCTGTTGTGACCGGCGCCATTGGCAGTGCTGCTCATGCCTCCAAGTCGGGCTTCCTCCCCTACTTCCAGCCTACCATGGCTCACATTCAGCACTTCCTTGTCCTGACTGGTGAAGGTGAAGAGATTGAGCTTCGTGGTATTACCATGGATGCCATCGGCACATTTGCAGAGGCCGTCGGAAAGGATGTCTTCCGCCCCTACTTCCCCGACATGATGAAGCAGGCGTTCCAAGGGATTGAGATGGGGAGTGCGAGGCTCAGAGAGTGTAGTTTCCTCTTCTTTGGTGTTATGGCTCGTGTCTTTGGAGAAGAATTCGCCCCGTATCTGCCCAACGTTGTCCCGGCCTTGTTAGCAAGTTGCAAGCAGGATGAGCACGGAGATGAATCTATTGCTCGTAAGGCCTATATGTTATGCTCTCTCTGTTGACACACCATTGACTTCTTGCATAGTCTCTGTCGCCGACGCTTCCTCCGCCTTTGCTTCTGGCTCGTCTCCTGCAAGTGCCATTACGGCAGGCGATGCTGATACTTCTGTCGAGCTTGAGGACGTCAATCTTGACAAGCTGATGGATGTCAACAGCGCAATTGCTGTTGAGAAGGAAATTGCTGCGGATACAATTGGAACGTTATTCGCCGCCTGCAAGGCCCACTTCTTCCCTTATGTTGAGCAGTCTGCCCTCGAACTGGTTGCACTCCTTCCTCATTACTATGAGGGTATCAGGAAGAGCGCCACTGACTCGCTTTTGGAGATTGTTAGGACTTTTTATGATCTGAGCGACCCACAGGAGTGGAAGCCTGGTGCGAACGTGGTAGGTTTAGTCTCTTTGGTATCTCACTTTCCATTATCTTACTATCTACTGCGAGGCCGTCCCACTCAGCTCTAGCGTCAAGGAGCTTGTTGGCCATGTTTTGATCCCACTCTTGGAGATGTACGAGACTGAGGACAATAAGTAAGTTTCGTTCTCTTTACGATCCAATTTCCCACTCCTCCTGTGATGATACACAACTCAGCTCACTTCGAGCCAATTGGCCATGAGACATTGAAATATTCTGACCATATCTTGATTTCTCCACCTCCAATCGCCTTTGATGCGCTCGATGCTTATTATTGAAAAAACTCTAGATCTGTTGCCTCTTCTTTATGCGTTGGTCTTGCAGAGACCATCAACAAAGTTGGACCTGCGTTCGTTGAAGGCCGTAAGTCTCTTTCATGCATGTAGTTGATTGGTCTTGATCAATGGGTTTGATAAGACCTCGATACTGTTTGTAACATCGCCATTCAAATCCTCGAGCAAAAGGCATTCTGTCAGCAAGATCCTGATCAAGACGAGGCAGAGGAGGCTCCTGAAGATCAGGCCGAATATGACTCTGTCCTCATCTCATCTGCTGGCGACCTTGTTTCCGCACTAGCCCAAGCTCTGGGCTCCGACTTTACCCCTGCTTTCACCAGGTTCTTCCCTCTGATTGCGAAATATTATGTATGTTGGTGAATTTCACTTCATATTTTATTGACTAAATATCACCATCGTAGAAAAAGAATCGCTCTTTGAGTGACCGCTCTTCCGCAATCGGATGTCTTGCAGAAATCATTGCTGGGATGAAGTCGGCCATTACTCCCAATACCTTGCCCCTCCTCGAACTCTTCCACCGTGCGCTTGGCGATCCTGACGCAGAAGTGCAGAGCAATGCTGCCTTTGCTGTAGGACAGCTCGTTGAGAACACTCAAGACGAACTCGCGCCTCAGTATCTCCACATCCTTGGGGCCCTTCGACCACTCTTTGACGTTACACCGGATTCTCCTGCTGCCAAGCTCAACGCAAAAGACAATGCTGCTGGTGCAGTCGGTCGTCTCATTGTCCGTAACATGTCCGCCGTTCCTCTAGAGCAAGTCCTTCCTATCTTTATCGACGCCCTACCTCTGAAAAATGACTATCTCGAGAACCGACCAGTCTTCCGTGCCATCTTCCACCTCTTCCAAACTAATGGCGCTGTGCTTTACCCATTCCTTGATCGCCTACTCCAAGTCTTCGCCCACGTTCTGGATCCAAGCCATGCGGATCAAATTGGAGATGATATTAGGGCCGACCTCATCCAGTTGATTGTCGCAATCAATAGGGAAGATCCTGCCAAGGTGCAGGCGTCCGGTCTGGCTATTTGGTTGCCTGGTGCTTGAGAACGATTTAAATCTCCTGTCTTCATTTTTTCCCCTTGATTCTATAATGTGCTTCGGTCTTTCATTGTTAATATGAGAACATTTTGGTTACTTACACTCCTGTTGAATGCAACTTTTATTCTGACATGTGATCTGGTAAAAGTAGCGCGTTGTTGTCTGCTGTTGACGTTTCCACTCAAAGAACACACTTGTGAGTTCGCTGGCCGACTCGTCGCGCGGCTGAAAACCACAACGCTCCCCGCCATTATTATCTCCTATGCTCTTCCCTCTTTTAGCCTTTCTTTCTCTCGCTCTAACCGCATCATCTCGTTTGGTTGCGACACAGCCTCCATGTGAACAACTGCCTCTTATCGCACGCGTCAACAAGCCCTACTCTTGGTCACTGTCTCCCCGTACCTTTACCTCAACCAAAGGCCCTATCAGTTACTCTACGTCTACGCTTCCGCCATGGCTCTCCTTTGATCCAGGAACACAGACTTTTCATGGGACGCCTGCTAACACGGATCAAGGTTATCCGGAGATTACTGTCATGGGCAATGATTCTGCAGGCGTACTGTCAGAGAAAATCACTCTAGTTGTAACCGACCATGCTGAACCTACGATAAACCTGCCTCTATCCCAACAATTCTCTGAGCCAGCGCCATCCTTGTCCTCGGTTTTTATTATCTCACCTAACACCAGTTTATCAACGGAACGCCCTGCGCTGCGAATACCTTCAAGATGGTCTTTCAGTATTGGTTTTCAATACGAGACATTCTTGTGTCCGTCTCAACTTTTCTACGAAGTGCGGCAAATAGATGGCTCGCTTCTTCCCAACTGGATGAAATTCAACTCAAAGGCAATAACACTCAATGGCGTCACTCCTGAAAAGGACAAAGGTTCTGGACCTGCAGTCATATCACTTTCTCTATATGTTTCAGATCGAAAAGGTTATTCTGCGTCCTCACTACCTTTCACTCTTGTCGTTTCGGATCATGAATTGTCAATCAAAGCTGCTCCTGCGAATATCAACACTACGACAGAAACTGCCTTGAATTTCAGTCTTGTCTCGCAGTTTGACGTTTCAGGCATCTTTGTTGACGAGAGACCAATAGAAAGGAGCGAAATCAAAACCATGGTGATCGATACGAAGGAATATGGCTGGCTGAAGTATGATCACGGAAGTTGGACACTCTCTGGTGACCCAAGAAATGCTTCTGTTGGACAGATTTATCCCCTGTTCGTGACTCTCGAGGCATTCAATCAATCTCTTCGCGTACCTTTGGACCTAGAAATTGTGCCTTCTTACTTTTTAGCTGCCACTCTCCCACCAATCCAGGGCATTCCAGGAGAAGCAATAGACTATGATCTTCGCCACGATTTCTCAAACGTCACAAAACACAAAGATGACGAAATTACGCCTACATTTGATCCTCCCAAAGCTCAAGAGTGGTTGTCGTATCACCGTGAATCTGGGAAATTGGAAGGCACTGTTCCTTCTGACTTCAAGGAACAACAAATCACCATCACGTTCAAAGCATACTCTTCTGTTACGCGTTCAAACTCTCATACAAAGCTCCCTATAATCTTTGCCCCGCCAGAACACACAAAGAAAGGCTTTCACCCCTTGGGATTGTCAGCAGCAGCTCACACGAGACTGGTATTAGGTTTGGGCATTGCGTTTGGTGCCATAGGTGGGCTTTGCTTATTGGGAGGACTTCTTGCTGTTTTCCGCCGCTGTGCTAGAGTAGAGGACACCGCAATCGGTGGTGAGGAAGGGCGCAATGTATGGAGCGAACAGGACAAGCAGTGGTATAACGCTGGGCGTGGCTACATATGGACGAACCGTGATCGCAACCTCACTGAGAAATCTGTCCCTGCCCCAGATCGACCGTTCAATACGGGTCAAGGCCCACACGAACGTACATATGGAGATCTTGGACTAGGCCTACGACGGGTTTCTGAGCGAAGCGGTTCTGAAGGGAACAAGTCGAGTCCCGGTGTTATGAGCAAACGCGAATTTTTTGAGAGACTCAGGGAGACGGTTCGCGTTGTTAGTGACAAGGTACAAGGCCGTAAAGTTTCTCGGCTACGCCCTATCATAGGGAGGCCCATTTTGCCACAGCAGAATGAGTCTATGATAATTAACTCGACATCGACTTTCTTCGAACAAACAGGCCTCCCCAGCCACCCTGGAAGCACAATAATGACCAATTCACCATCGACATCAACTGCTGAACACTCAATACCGAGGCGACGGGCTGACTTTGCGCCGCCCAGATCACCTGCACAGGCGCACACGCGATTATCAAGGCAGCTCTCCTCTGGCTCGTCAGCTTCGAATGTCTCCGAAAAATTACATGCATCAGAGGCCACCGTGCAGACAGCGTCAAAGGCAATGAGTATACACAGTGGGAAAAGTGCGAGTGGGAAATCGTTCATCACTGAGCCACCAATAGCGGCAGGGGTTCGTCCTCGGCTTGTTCCTTTCACAAGCGCGTCGCGTGTGCCCGTTCCTCATCGTCCATCGTCACCTAAAAATGATGGCGGATCGTCGGCCAAGAGGGTCAACAGCCAGTCTGCGAAAGTGTGGAGGAGAGAGCCGAAAGACGAACTAGGGAAAGGGGGCAGCAGTGACGAACTCAAAATAGGACTTCATTACGTTCAGAGCTTGGGAGCAGATTCTCAATCCGGTTAATTTGTGTACGTGGGAGTGCAAGCGTGTGGAGATGAATTAATTTACTGTATTTTCAAGCCATCCTAACTCTACTCATCATTACTATTCAATTACTATTCATGTACCACATACTTAAATCAAAATGCACAATGCTATCATCAATCCATCCTTTTGAATAAAACTAATTATGATAATTCAATTCAATGGTGCAAAAGCTGTTTCACGAGCTATCTGTAGTAACAATCCACTGTTCCTATCTAACGAGTCTCTGGATGTATTTCTGTAAAGTCCGTGTACATCCTCCCATCTCTTCTCGAGAAGCAATAATCGTGGATTATGTTTTCCAGATGAGGAAAGCGAGGGATCCGACATAGAAGTAGATGAAATGCTTCGTTTCTAGATGCACGTGGGGTCAGCGACACGGAGATGATTTCGACATGAACACGTGGAGATGGACGCGTATTTTTGCGCGCAAACGGTTCGCGTAGGTGGGGAAGACAATAAACTTACCATGAGTTACATAGCTACCGAAATTCTTCCCGACGACGACGTGCCATGTTGGTCCATGTCGTCGATCAAACTCCTTCTTGATTTGGGCAGCGATATCCTTTTCGATGGTGTACTTTTCGAGTGCGGAAGAGGTGATGTCGACACTCTCCTGCTGCATCTCTTCACTCATGTCAACGTTTTTGATGATGGCCTTAGGCCCCGCGCTGCCCTCTCTGGCGCCCGAAGCAGCATCGGCGGTATTAGGCGCGTCAGGTTTGATGTCAGACATGAAAACTGGATATAAACGATGATGTGAGCAACTGAAAGGTGATCTGGAGCAGAGACAGACATTGAGGCCTGAGGTTGTGTCGGTGGTGATGGAAAGAGGCCAAGGACGTGTGTTGGTCCAACTTATAAGTTTCGGCACGTGCTTGCGCAGGGTCCCGATGCACATGGCAGCCTGCGTCGAATCTCATACATTCACCCTCCAATGCCTCATTCGTTTACTCCAGCCCCATGGCGTACTCATGCCCTTCACGTTACGGGCACATCTGCAGCCACATGTCCTAGTATCAAATGTGCCTCCACACTGGCATATGCTCTGTGCCCTCGTGCATCCAGTACACTATCTGCACAGTTCTAGCTCTTCTGAGGCGCAGAAACGCCCTCTGCCCAGCCCAGTTGACCCCGTAGTTGGCCCAGAATGTACGTCATCGTCGGTTCAGAAGCTCTGATTGTCCGAATGCTCGTGTTCACGTCCATATGCCCGAACCATCGTAGGCCCACCTATGCCCACCCCTTGCAATTCACACCTTCTCCGCACTGTGTGTCTATTTTGAAATATCTAGCAAGTGCTTTCTTTCAGTCACTTTAAGCTTAGCCTTGTTGCTGCATGTGGATGTCTACTGATCTTCCCAAAGGCATGCACATGTGTCTTACTAAAATGTAGTCTTGTTCTTGGATCGCGTGCATTCTACTGAAACCATTTACTTGTCTGGCCGATCTCTCGGTTCACTTCCTACCGTGCTACAACTCATTCTTCAATTCTCGCATGTATATGATATCTCCTTGATGATGAGGTCTTGACGCCACCGATTGTTGTTGGATCTTTCAAACCTGAATGAAATGGCTTTGGTTTGCCCTTGTGTACCGATGAGGTCCTTGACAACAGGTAAAAGAAAACGTCAGGTGGCATGGAGCTGCCTGAACCGGTACGGTACAGTTTCTATCCATGCCAAGCTTGTGGCTCATAATTAGATATGTGACGAGAGATGAGTGTGTTAGCCTTTACTTAGCTAATTCCTAGGCTGGCGTATGCTCGGCTATACCGATTTCCCGCGTGCTCGCCCTTCCTTTGTCGTGTGTCTGCGAGTGCTTGGTTCTGTCAGGCGAATTGAAACTTCGAAGGATTATCAAAACGTGGTCATTATCAGCCTTTACGGTGTGATGTCGGTGATATTTAACCTGAACTATGAATGCATGCATGGCTTGTGGCTCGTTACTAATGTTGTAATTCTTGTTGTTGCAAATGCATTAACTGTCATTGCCACGAGAGTTTGAGGCCCGATATGGTGACAATTGTCTTACGAGACTTGAAAGAGGTTTGGCTCTGATGTGTTGGTAATAGGGGGACTTATATCGGAAGCAGCGGCATCGTTTTGATCCAACCCGAATTCGGGATAGGCACCTTCGAAGCCACACGAACAATTTTCTGGGCCGCATGGTCATCATGAACAGCCCAAAGTAATTTTAATTTGTTCACACTCTCACCGGTCAGACCCTGTAAAACAGGTACTGTCTCCGTTGTCGTACAGAAACAGACACGCATTGAGCTTGTGAGAAATTACGAGTACACACCAACGGATTTTCCACTGCTTTCTCCCAGAAATGGATCTCCGCATGGCTCGTCCAAATCCCACTGTTTCTCCAACCTTTTGCAGATTTCCTTGAATGTCTCAGCTGACCCCTTCTCATGTGCAACCGTCAAAGACATCACGAGTACTTCCTCGTCACTTTCGATGCGAACCTGAGGCCGGTAAAAGTCTACTCTGAACTTAACGGCCTTGAGAACATTCATGACCCCGCTCGGCTCCTTCACCTCTTCTAAACGGCATTTGAGAACACCCGAACCCTCCGGATCCTCCAACACGACACGAATGTTCATGGCCATCAGGAGGCGCCTACACTCGTTCCGCGTGGTTTCGCGGTCGGCGACAGAGAATAAATGAAGAGGCGCGGGCCGAAAGCTAAAAACGTTACCGAGCCAGGTGCGTTTGGGAGAAGAGAAAGGCGAAAGAGTGAACGGTTTTGGAGTAGACGAGGAAAAGGATGTTGTATCAGAAATACCTGACGACTCTGCGAGAGACTTCTGCTTCTGTTTCTTGACCAGTTTCCCATGTTCTTTTCCTGTTGGCTCAATTATGTGGACATGCTTTTCTAGACTCGCTTTATGTTCTTTTCCTCTCTTCAGCGAAGGTTTTTTCATGATGTTACCGCCTTTGTCAACGAGAAGATAGTCGTCGTTGTGCATGTTTTCTTTGTTACTTGAATCAGTGATGACGGAAGCTGGTCGATGTGGTTTTCGTTTAACGCTCAGAGGCCTAGTTTCAGTCAAGGGTCTCGCTCTTGTTCTAGTCACTGGTCTGGAACCGGAAGTTTCAGAACCCAGACCTTGAAGGTTGATTTCATAGTTCGGCGTGGAAGGCGGGACGGAAAGTTCACCTGGATATTCTCTGCGAGCAAAAAGACTGAGATTGGGAGACCAGAGACCATTTTCGGAAACAGCCGCTTTTGCCTGTAGAACATTGAGGTGCTGAACAAGCTGGTGAAAGAATGCCTGCATCTTGTCGTCTTCGAGTTCAGGGACTTCGAGTGGGGGAAGGGGGGGACTATTCAAGAGAGCAGAAACAGTCGAGGGAGATGGAAATTGAACTTCGATAGCAGGAGTCCGAGCTTTAGCGAGGGATTCTTCTGAACTTTGAGTGAAAAGTCGTTTCTGACCTGAAGCCCTCCGCGGAGTAGGGGGGTCATCGCGCGGGGGGAGTGAAGACGGAGAAGGATAAATGGTTGCAATGTCGACGGCGTTCTTTGCTAGAGCCTTCTCCTTCCTGCTTTTCTTGCGTCGAAGACGATCTTGCGTTATTTTCTCTTCTTCGTCCCGATAGAGTTCCAGTTTACTTGCGCGGTATTGCACCAGCAGATGATAAATCCCTTTCTCGAGCCCAGGCTTGTCATTTGACAATCGCTCTTTGATGTCTTCGTCAGAAGTGCCGCTCCATAAAGTACGCAGATTCGCGAAGATGTCGGGATCAATCGACTGTATGTCGATAGGTTGTGCCGCGCTATCCAACCTCGGAGCCACATTGATAGGTATCTTGGGTGAATGAAGCATAAAAAATGGATGAGTCATGATGTCAGGCATAGTAATTCTCTCCGCCACGTCGATCGTAAGCATTCGGCCGATGAGGTCTTGCGCTAGTGCATCCATATCTTCAGGAAATTCAAACGTCCCTGCCTTCACCTTTTCCAGAAGCGGTCCCATGTCTTCATCATCAAAAGGGAGCTTTCCGGCCAAAAGAGCATAAAGGATTACACCGCAGGACCAGATGTCAGCCGCTGAGCCGTTGTACATGATGCCCGAAACTATCTCCGGAGCAGCGTAGTGAGGGCTACCGCATGACGTACGGAGCAGTCCATCATCAGTTGCTTGCCATGCAGCCATTCCAAAGTCAGCGATTTTGATATTGAAGTCTTGATCAAGTAGGATGTTTTCGGGTTTCAGATCACGGTGCGCGATATTAAACCTGTGACAGTAGTCCATTGCGGATATGATCTGTTGAAAGTAGTTCAGCGCTTCTGATACTGGCAGTTTGCCTTTGTTACAAAGGTGGTCAAAAAGTTCGCCGCCTTGGATGTACTCGAGGATGAGATAAAGCTCTGTAGACGTTTCCCATACATCATAAAGGCGCATCACGTTTGGGTGATCCAAAAGTTTCATGACAACGATTTCTCGTTCGATAGCCAATTGAGTATGATCGGTTGCGTCCGCCATACGATTGATGGAAACTCGGGAGTTGAGCGTCAACTTCGAGATTATCTTTATCGCAGCATACTGGCCATTCTCTGAGTGTCGCGCAATCTTAACACGACCTGAGAGATTCATAGTTTGCAGTCCATAAACTGAGTCGATTTCGAAGAGGAGAAACGTGCACCTGAAGAACCCGAACCTATCTCTCTCCCAATCTTCCATAGCCCTATCCTTCGCGGTGCCGAGGACACTTTACGAGAAATCAAAGAATCTCCTGTATGAGACATGGTGTTTAGAAAAGAGAAGGCTTATGCGGCTGACCTTAGCATGTGAAGCGTAGTGCATAGAAGTGCGGCTGAGGAAGCCAGGATAAACAAAGGTAAAGAACGCGTCCTCAAGTGAAACGAGTCACGAGTTCGCAACTGCCCCTGTTCCTACAGTGCTCGGTTGTGGGATTCATCAGAGGCTTGCTCACTGACTACATATTGACTGTTTCAGACCCTCATTGGTTATTGGTTACCTTCAAAGATGATGCAGCCAACTCCAGCGCCCTCTTCGGCACCCAACTCTCCTAAATCCCAGCCAACTCAGATTGAGGCCGAAGAACAGCTGAAGCCGCCTCCGCAAAACATGGGAAGTGCCCCGTTCGGAGTCTTAGTCGGACTTTTTGAGAAGCTGTCAAACGAAAGGAAGCACGAAAGGAAGAAGAAGCTCATAGACGCTTGGTTCAATGTATGCCCGGATAAACTCAGAACTTCCTGGCAAATCTAAGAGTTCGTTATAGCACTGGCGCGATGAGAAAGGATTTGACCTGTATCCAGTACTGCGCCTGATACTTCCGCAGGTGCGCTTCGAAGCGGCTGGGATGGCAGGTGTACCGACTGACTATGTGGCGTTCACAATGTCTACCTATAGAAAGATCGTGAACGTGCGGTATATGGGTTGAAGGAAAAGAATCTTGCTAAGACATACATCAAGTTGATTCCATTGGGAATGAAAGATCCGGATGCTATTCGCTTGTTAAATTGGAAGAGGCCAACAGAGAGGGAGGTACGTATATCTTAGCCTATACTAGGCTCCACTGATAGCTTGTCGCGGCTTTATCAATTTCAGAAAACATCCGGAGACTTTCCCACTGTCCTATATGAAGTCGTTAGCAAACGTTCATCTGTCATTGAGAGCTCACTTTCAATCGACGAGTTGAACGGTTTATTGGACGCATTAGCGCAGAATATGGGGAAACAGTAAGGTCCTTTCCTTACGACCTTTCTCATTTCTCACATCAATCTAGAGATGCCCAATCCAAGATTTTACAGAAAGTGTATAACCGCTCCACACCCACAGAACAGCGGTGGATTGTGAGGATCATTTTAAAAGGTGTAACGAGAGTTCATTCCTTGATTTCGAGATACTCATCCTTGTGCTCGAGATATGAACATATCTGTGAAAGAAACGACCGTGTTCGCAGTCTTCCATCCAGACGCGCAAGATCTCTACAATACTTGTTCAGATCTCAAGAAAGTTGCATGGGAACTTTGGGACCAAACTTTTCGACTAAACGCTCAAGTGATTATTGTTATCTTGCTTGATTTATGAGCGATAATTTCTGATGGTCTATCACTGATCACTGTAGGATAAAACCGTTCAGCTTTTCCATGCGTTCACTCCTATGTTATGTAAACGACCGACCAAAAAGATCGAGGACACAGTCAAAGAGATGGGTGGCTCCGAATTTTTTATCGAAGAAAAGCTCGATGGTGAAAGGATGCAACTGCATAAGAGAGGGAACGAGTACTTCTATTGTTCCAGGTTGTATTCTTTCGCATGTGCTTATGTCGTTCTCTTAACACCGGTATCTCAGAAAGGGAAAAGATTATACCTACCTCTATGGCAAACATATTGGGACTGGCAGCTTGACTCCATTCATTGACAAGGCGTTTGACCCAAGGATTGAGGAGTTCGTTCTCATTTGGTGTCTGTACTCGGATCTCTAAATAGATCTTACAGCATCATCCTCGATGGTGAGATGTTGGTGTGGGATCCAATATCCGAACGTAATCTCCCCTTTGGAACCCTGAAGTCCGCAGCGTTGGGTATAGTTCCCAGTCTTCTTATCCACTACCATCTTATCAACTCTTCTCTCAGACAAGTCGAAGAAAGAGCACAACCCTCGTCCGTGCTGTGAGTCATGCGTCTTCTCTGTCCGGATCTATATCTCAAATTAGAGAAGTCAAGGTCTTCGATCTTCTATATCTTAATGGCCAGTCACTTCTTGATAGATCAACGACTTTCAGGAAGAAGAATATGCGTAGTTGCCTCAAAGAAATCACGGGACGCATTGAATTCGCAGTGGAATACAAAGGGAAGACGGCAAAGGACATCAGAGAGCGGATGGATGAAGTTATGGCCGAAAGAGGAGAAGGTCTAGTCATCAAGCACCCCCTAGCGAAGTATGTGCTTAATGGGAGGAACATGGATTGGATCAAGGTACGCTGTCCCATTTTTTGTGATGGCCAGTCAGCTCATTATGAGTTTCAGGTTAAACCGGAGTACATGGTAGGTAAAATTCGCCACAGTCATTACACACCCACTTATTCCCGCTCCAGGACAACATGGGGGAGACAGTTGATGTCCTCGTCGTCGGTAGGTTGATGAGAACTTTGCTTGTTTTTTCGGGATATTCAATATCATTTTGAGGCGGCAACTATGGGTCTGGCAAGCGCGGCGGTGGAGTGTCCACGTTGATTTGCGCAGTCCTTGATGATCGACGACCCTCTGAAGATGACGACGAACCAAAGTAATGTTTCTATCATGGTAATTTGGACGACTGAATCGATTAACGCTTGTTTTCTCTATCAGATACAGTTCATTTGTTCGCATCGGCTCTGGCTTGTCATTCGCAGACTATGTGTGGGTTCGTGAGAAGCCATGGAAGACTTGGGATCCCAAACACCCTCCAGAGTTCCTATTGACTTCAAAGCGGTCTCACGAAGATAAAGGCGATGTGTATCTAGAACCTGCGGAGTTGGTCACAGCTATAATTGATTCTAGCTAGCGCTAAGCTTTACTATAGTTCGTTCATCCTCAAAGTGAAGGCTGCGGAAATTGTCCCTTCAGGTGTGTATCGTGCCTATGTTTCCTGCAGCCGATCCCATAGATTTTTTTCAGATCAATACGACATGGGCTTCACAATGCGTTTCCCGCGAGCACTTTCCATTCGCGATGATCTTAGTATTGCAGATTGTGTAACCGCAACAGGTACTAGTACAAAAATTCTCTTCACTCGGAAAAGGTAGTAACTGACTTCACAGAGATCTTGGAAAGCATTAGATCCGAGAAAAAGCGGAAGATGGAGAATGATGCAGGGCGAGTCATCTCTGTCCGGTGACCAGATTTGGGATTTGATCATGACGAATGTCCATTTGCAGAATTTCACAGAAGAAGCGCAAGACCGTCGCTAAAAAAGTATGTCATGTTTTCAACTCTGAATCATGCCTCTCATCATGCCTCTAGCCGGTGGTGCTTCCAGAATACCAAGGACCAAAACTCAAGGGAGTAGCAGTCACGAGTCATCTTTTCGGCGGTATGAAGTTTGGTGTGTCGCGTCCATCTGATAATGTCGTACATGATGAGACTATACATAGTGGTTATGTCTGATCCCAAATCACGGACAGGGGATCAAGACAAGAAGGATCTCATGAAACTGTTAGTTTCCTGATGATTTCCCGGTTAAGGTCGGACATTGACTTGAATTGTGCTAGCATTCATACGAATGGCGGAACATGCGCGCAGATTGCGACAAGTCAAGTAAACTTGTTCGTTGTATATGGCGGCAAGGTTACTCGTATGCATTTCCTTCGTAATCAAGACGTCGCTTCGATTGATTCTGCCTACATTGTTTCAGCCTATGATCTCAAATTACTGATTAACAAGGGGATTTATGATGTCATCAAACCTGAGTGGGTGACTGACTCGGTGGAAAATCAGGCTCTCGCGCCTTTCTTCAAGAGGTTATCTTTCTGATCCTACACACTAGACCGCAATTCAACTAATCAATATACAGATACTTCTTCCATGCAAAAACTGAACGAGTCGAGGCAGACGATTTTGAAGATGCAGGCATGGATGAGGTCGAAAACGAGGATAAGTCGTCATCGCCCACTCCCCAAGCAAATGAAGAATCTCCAGTCCCATCTGTGAAGGAGGAGCAGGAGGACGCTGTGAAAGAAGATCAGCCCGATGACACTGACCTTGCGGACTGGTTTAAAGTCGATGATACAAAGCAGGAAGAAGACATCCAATACGAATCGTTTACAGACGCAGACTCTGACAACGCCGATGTTGCGGACGAAGATGATGATTTTGATGACTGGTTCAACATCAAGAAATCCTCCACAGAACCTACTTCGACAGAACCAGGGTCAAGCCAAGCTTCCTCGGTAGGCGTTTACTCTATATGTCGGCTTGACTGCTCACTATGTTGTCATAGTTCGTCAATGTCACAATGGGAGAGACTGAAGATGCCATGGAGTATGATCAGGAAAAGATCTTGAAACATCTGTGCGTCTCTTACATTCTTACTTCCCTTCCGCGATCTCTCACTCGGTTGGAAGATGCTTCTATCTTGATTCCCCCGAAAACGCCCAGAAAAATGGCTTTTTGATCAAGTCCAAGAAGGAAGCTGAGCTCAACAAGAGGTATAGCCAACATTTTTTATCCAGATATATCTAATTGCTTTTAAGCTTTGCTGAACTTTCTGCGAAGATCATTGAGAACGGAGGGAAAATCGTAGCTCTTTCAGAGCCGAAGCTCACGCACATCATCATTGATAAACGGGATGACAGTCGGCGTCTGGAACTTATGAAACGCACGTCAAAGTCGGTCCTCATTTTTGTTCCATAGAGCGATGTTAAAACCTCTCTTCTACAAGGCCCAAGAGGCGTCACCTCGTTGTCTCTGAATTTATACAGGCATGTCTGGAGGAGGAGACGTTGCTCGATGAGGAAGGTAAGTGAGACTCTGTGATTTCGAGCACTTCTTACTGATCCGCTCGGTCAGATTTTGTTCCTTAAGACCATTGCAGTCTGGACTTGCATGATGTACAGGGTTTTTATCTCATCAATATGTTAATCCATACTAAGTAATACCATTTGTGGCTGCTGATCATCTCGTAAGCGAGCTATGAGTATGTAGTGTTACTAGGTGCTCAATTCTTTGTTCAGTTCGTTCAGTTCACATTTTTTGAGAGAATTCAAGCAACGCCCGATAAAGTGCCGAAAAGCCGGCAAACGATCAAGCTTGCAATCCGTCTAATCCAAGGAGATCATTGAATACGGGATCAAGTAGATGTAATCAATATTGACTGTCGACAACTGACATGCCTAAAAGATCTGTAACTGATAATATTATTCAGTCTGAACTACTCAACTTTATGACACTCCGGACGTCGCAAAAGAGAGGGGCTCAGCAAAATTTTGCAATCAATTCAGGAACAACCTCAAATTGCGAGTGAGCTCTCTATGAAGTATCCGAAATTATACAAAACTGCAAACTAGGAAAAACATAATTACATAGGTGGTCTCAAACAACACAGAGGACAAACATGATGAGTCAAATGCTCTGTGTTGTGAAAAATAGTTCTTGCCGAGGAGAATGATTTCAAACCGTGCTAGCAAAAAAGTCGCTAAATGAAAATTGCAAACTGTTGTGAATGGGTACACTCAATTCTTCATTTGGAGTTCACAAAAATTTCTGAATGCCTGCAGCGTCAAAAAATGTGAACTGAACAAATTGAATGAAGAATTGAGCCCCCATGTCATTAGGATTTTCGTGTCACGCAGAATCACGCTTTGGCACGTGACATTATTGCGTTTTGCCATGAGCTCTAAGTATCTTACGTCCTCAATCAGAGGTCAGTTCACGTATGCTGAAGAACAGTGACCGCAGCACGAAGCCAGAATCACAGCAAGCGGGGTCGATTATGCCAGAACAGTAGAAGAGGACTGTGGGCATATGATCAACCGCGAGAACGGGCCTGGCAATGGGTCTACTGGCCCGTACACCTGCTCGATGTTCCCATCCACTACCAGCCAACTCCTATTCTGAGGCCATGACTCTATATCAAGAATCTTCACAAATAACTTCTGTAATCCCCAGGGTGGGGATCACTTAGACCAGGGAGTATTGGGGCCCAGTGGCAGCACAGAAAAACTCCCCGGCCCGCACGCTCTGTTGGTATCGGAGCTTAATTCGTTCTCTCGGCGAACGCGCAGTACAGGTCGAGGGACAACCTATCATTCTCACTGGTGCAGGTGCCCTCAATAAAGTCCTTGGCCGTGAAGTCTACACCTCCAACTTGCGACTCGGTGGCACACAGATTTGATGCACAAGAACGGTGTGTCAAACCCCACGGTGAGCAGTGATTCGAGGGGTTATCCCATATCCCTGAGTTCGAAGGTGATCCCTTGCCTGTGCGGGAGATCGCAGATAGCTGGGATCGTGACATTGATTATACGCCTCCAAAAGGTGTCTACGATCCACGGTGGTTCATCGAAGGCAAGGCCGATGACCAATCATCAAAGTTGTCATCGGGACTCTTCGACAAGGAATCATTCCAGGAGACATTCAGCGGATGGGCACAAACTATCGTCGTCGGACGCGCTCGCCTTGGAGGCATTCCTATGGGTGTTATTGCTGTTGAAACATGTACCATCGAATGTATCGTACCGGCTGACCGTGCTGATCCCGCTTCCTTTGAGCGGCGCATCATGAAGCTGGCTAGGTCTGCTATCTTAACTCTGCCTACAAGACTGCTCAAGCTGTCTTCGATTTCAATCGCGAGGGGCTTCCTGTGATCATCTTCGCTATTTGGCATGCATTTTCAGGTGGTCAACAGGACATGTATGATGAAGTGCTCAAACAAGGATCGAAAATTGTCGACGGCTTTTCAAGCTACAAGCAACCCGTCTTCGTTTACACTGCTCCCAAATTTTTGATCTGTATATCAACTCGAGATGTACGCTGACGTCGATACTCGTGCTAGTGTTCTCGAACCTGAGGGTATTGTCGAGATTAAGATGCTTCGTGAAAGAAATCCTGGCCCTCATGGAGTGTCTTGACTCATCGTATGCTTCTCTCAAGCGTGATACGAAGGACCCGTTCAAGACGCCGGAGGAGAAAGCAATGCCAGGTGCTGAATTGGCCAAATGAGAGACATTTTTCGCAACTGACATATAGACAAATTGCGCTTCTATAGGCCGATCTCCACGAGAGTGAGTTCGTTTTTCGTCCTTTGCCATTTTGTCCCAATGGTGACATCCGCATTTCTAGTCGGACAGGTTCGCCAAACCCACGATCTGGGAGAACGCTCGAAGACACTTCTACTGGGCTGTGCGGGCTCGCATCGCCAAGTCTGCTGCTCTCGTGGATATTGCAGAAGCTTCGCCGAACTCCACTGTAGAATGCCGCATACAATCATTGGATTCCTTGGTGCAAATTGACTCAAAACCTGAGTACCGTAAGATTGCAGAGGCACTTGAGAAGCTTGACCTCTCTCAGACTATTATACAACTCAAAGTTGGTCATTTCTTGCACCGTCGATCGAATTAAATAAAGAAGATCGGAAAGTAACAATGGATGGTTTGGTTCGCCTGGTTGACCATCTCACTTCGGAGAAGGCAAACCTAGTTACTGTTCTTCAATCCAGAGCGTCGCCTGGCAGGTATATTCCTTACTTCCCTCATTCTGTTGCTGTAATGATCAGTCTCATTCTCTCCATCAGCTTTCGTTTGTTGCACACATCACATTTGTTCTCATACTTGTTACCATAATGGTTTTCGTAGATACTACATTAAACCTTCTGAGCACCAGCATACTTTACATAGACTTAAGTACATGACACAATTCATATCATTGTTTTCTACAAGGAGTATGAGTAGCCGGGTCAGCGGGCAGCCTTGAAGCTTGAAGCTTGGCCGATCTGGCTTTCATACATATTTCTCAATTATCTCAATTGTTGTTGTCCTGCTAGTCAGCCTCAGTTGCTCATTGTAATTGACCACGCATCCGAGGCTGTAAGTACCTAGGCCTCGACTTATTGCATGGCACTATCTGTCATGTCTTAGATTAGATCAACAATCATCATCACATCTTACTTAGATATGTCTCAGCCACCTGCTGAACCACCAGCTGAGCCAACATTCAGTCAGGGTTCATGGGGCTGGTCATTCCTACTCCGTCACATTGTAAAACTTTCTTACTCAACACATCACTTGAGACAGCCTCGAGAGAGGTCTTGGAACCCATCAAGAAGTGGTATTGCAAAGTTATTAAGGACCCCAACTATACGTGCCAGGATAATGCTGCTAGTATCAGAGACTGTATGCTTTTTCCCTTGCCAAACTTCTGACAACCAATATCTTACTTGCTTTTAAAAGACCAGAAAAAACAGTTCCAGGAACTTATAGCTGACAAAAATCCCCTTCCTGTTAGCATCATCAAGGGTCTCAAAAGACTCTTAACCTCCTTTCCTTATCAACATGTCAGAAGATGCAGCTCATGGGTGGCTGGTGACCATGGAGAATGTTGCAATCATGACTAAGGCTGAACAGCAGGCTCAGGCTAGTAAAAGCAAAGAAGGAAAAAAAAGTATACACCTACTCTCCTTTTCACCTTCACTGAGTAGCTGACTGTAATTCAGTATTGCTGGCATCTCTTTCCAAGAAGGTTTTGAAGATTAAGCCAAACACAGGGATATTGAGGCCAAATACAGGGATATTGAGGCCAAACACAGGGATCTTTCCAAAAAAGTTTCCAGGATCTCCATAATGTGTGGTGATTATGACTTGTGCTGGAGGTTTTTTTTTCTGATGAGAATATCCAGCATGTACTTTGTCAAAATTTACTTGACATAGCTCATGCAAAAATTCTGGAGGAAAATAATGTTCAGTATGATGGTCCCCAATCCTGGCTACTCTTAGCAGCTGTAGAAGCTGCACTGCCATATCCTCAAGTTCTCCAGAGCAGTGCCCTTGAGATGATGTTTACCCATGAGGAAAGTTTAAAAGACATTGGTATGGCTAATTTGGCTCCTGATCTTACAGACCAGGAAAGAAAGACACTGTCTCAAATATACGTTACATTTATGGTTTTGATCCATCACTTGAAGATGAGTAATTATCATTTGATGTACTTGAATTTCTATGTGTTATCTGTCACATTGCATATGTAACTCAGACATCTGAGATGGCATCAAAAAAGCACTTGTCTATTCATCCAGCTCATCTGTTCTGGTAAAGACCTGCCAAAAAAACTTGATATGGGGGATTTGAAAGTGCTGCACCTCACAGTCTATTACAAGTATGTGAAAGCCCAGAGATATGTGAAGGATATTTCATGGTTCTTTCACCATGATATCCATAGTGATGATGTTCACTGGATCAAGCAAGGAGCTCTACACATGATGACACACATCTTCTCCAGAAATTTTGTGATGACTTGACTCTGTATTTCCATATTACTCAAGCTCTTGCCTTTACTTTGGATCTACTTTATGACCATACATATCTATTTATTTAAACTCAAATCTTGAAAGGAACCATCCTCATTTGGATATGGCATTAGAAAAAAGTTGCTGAAAAGACCCACTTGTTGCTGAGCACCATTTTTGGCATTTCTGACTGGACAGCAGCTGATTAGTTTGACATGGCACAGGTCATAACACTCAGCATGTGAGGCCTAGCCACAAGGTCTGGAACAACATAGACTTTGCATGGGATTTTAGCAACCATGACACTTATTGATCATGAGCCACATCATGTGGAGTATAGACTCTGGGTCTAGAATGACAAGGCCGGGACCTTTCTTAGCAATGATCACTAGCAACTTTCTGGGCAACAACATAGCTTTCCCACCAAAAAGGGATATATTGACAGTTGTGTGATTTTTTACTTATCATTTTTCTTGTTGAGCTTACAAACATATTTGAATGGTGTTTACACTTCAGGTATTGACATCAGACTCGCTCTTTTCTTGCAATTAATTACCTTTATGCATTACATTGACTTTGCTTATTTTTTTTACTTGGTTACAGATTGACACCTTGTATGCATCATAAGCACTTTGGCAGATGCCATTGCTAGAGGCAACTATGATTTCTTTTCCCATACTATATGAACAGTATAAATACTGCCTGTACATAGAGACCACATTATCAAACAAACAGAGTACAGTTCCCCCTCTATCTCTAAGCTTACCAGCTTGAGATTTCACTTTGCTCTTTATCTCTCTCTCACCATCAATAATGACTTAGTGACAGTCTTGTTGACTTCAACTGTGACTCTGTGTGGTACCAATTGTGGGTGCCCTTAGCATTTATCTCAACTTAGCAACATTAGCAACTATGGCTAGCAACTAGTTTGAGTTTGTCTCCATTTCCATCTTTTGCTGTCACTTCCCCTTTTCTCTACCCCACTCTTCTTTTACTGCTTAAGTCCACTCTTCCTTAGCAACTCTTTCACCTTCATTTGTTTTCCCTTTCTCTCATTAGCAATCTTTTGTTACCATCTAGCAACTCAGGCTAATGATAATGACTCTTTCCACTTTGCACTCCACACACACCCCCATTCACTCTAGTTCTCTGGGACAGTTACTGACTCACCCTCATCTATCAACTTCCTACTGCCAGCTACCCTATCTAGTGACTAGTGTTAGGTCCTCTTGTTAGGTTTCCTGCATGGCACTAGGTGGTATAGGAGCACATCATCACATAGCAAACTTGGCCATATAAAGGTACTTATACCAACCTCAAGCCACTTATATAGAAGTCATGTCATAATGGCATAGTCTGGAAGTCCTGTTATCCTTATCTTGAACTTATCTTGGTGGAACAAGATAGTACAAAGTAAGTGGATTTACAAGAGCCTTGTGGGATGGGATTACTACCTGACTTGCACTATGGGATGAGATTCCTACCTGGCTCATAAGATATGTACCTCATGAATTTTGCCAACCTCTGAGAGTCATTTCCTGTGCTCCTTCTCATTATTCTACTATAACAATAATACCAATATGAACATTTCTTTCCCTCATAAACATATGATATGCAGGTGTACATTCCATAAGTAGCCATTACAAAAATAAGTACAAGAGGCTGGAAAGCATACCAGTGCATAAAACAGTACAGTACATAATAAACATACAAGTTGATGTGAGCATATTATAAGTAGCACATTACAGTCCAGAGCAAATTGAATAACATAAAAACAGTTGATGTGAGCAGTATAAGAACACATAGCAAAGTGTGAGGGCAGAGCAGAGTGAAAGCACTTGAAGTCCAAGTCATAGTAAAAGTCCAAGTCCATCGAATATTACTTACAAGTCACCAAAATTGATATAAGGATGAACTTAAAGTCCATGTCCACACAAAAAACATGATTGCCACCAGATGTCAGTCCAAGTATCCAGTCTGTCAGTTTTTGCTTTGTCCTTTTCCTTTAAAGTGGGGCTTGTCACCAGATTTGGCATCATCTTCACTGGAGTGGACATCATTGTGATTGTGATTGTCAACAGTGTTGTCAACTGCATTGTGGCTACTGCCTGCCTTGTAGTCATCCCCACCTTCTTTAGGAGCATTATTTTCTTCTGGAGTCTCACTTTCCATGTGTAGGTGTTGAACTGGTTGATGAGTGGAACTCTCTGCCTGCTGAGGCTTGCATTTTGAATGATGTGTCTGCTGTTCCTCCTGTCAGCACTGTTCTGCATCACAAGCTTGTGCCCTTTCCTTCTCAAGATAGGCCTTATGAGCTTTCTTGAGGTGAGAGATGTTGTTTTTTGCCTTGGGAGCAGGAGTGCCCACTTTGTGCTTGACCCAAATAGTACCATCCCACCATAAAACAAACTGAAAAGAGTTGATCATCATCAAACAAATGAAAACAAAAACAAGAATGATTTCCAGAACTCAAGGGTTTTGCATGCCCATTTGCTGTCATGAGGGGTGAACAACAATAGGACATTGTAATAGAAGTCAGTAAAATTGAAAAGACCCTCCTCCATGTTCCATGCCATTGATGAACTTAGTCCAAACCTTGCCTATGCATGGTCAAATCAGCCAAGACATCAAATACATAGGATAGAATGAATACCTAAGCCACTGCATATGCTACTATCTCTGCTGTCATATTAGTGATACTATATTTATTGGTGATCAGGTGCTTGGTTGAATATTTCTTGGATCAATTGATCCCTGACCCAAATAACATATATTGACAAACCTGTGAGATGATTAGCATGTAAATGATACTATGAAATGAATGTACATCAATGATGAGGGCACCTCAGCATAAACCTTGCATGATCTGTTCATATTCCTTGTCATTCTCATCATCAAGCTTGCCCTTGACCTAACTGTTCTGACCACCCTATTCAGCCTCATCTAGGAAGCCTGTGGGACTAGTGAGGAAACATCAGGTATTGTCATACATAAACAGAGGGAAGTCATGGGCCATCACTTCTACTTTACCATTGCATAATAAGACACAGTATCTGAAAAGAAAATGATGAAAAGAGAGTAGGGAAAAAAATTAAGCTTACATGTTGTTGTATCTCCAAGCCAAAAATGCAGGGCATATAAGTAAGCTGGTATCAACATGATTAAACCCTCTATTGCACTTCTGATTGGGCAAAGGAATGATAATAGTTGAAAGTAGGTATCAGAGAGATGCATTCTGCATGAGCATCATGATTGAGTCCTTGACCTTGTGAGTATCAGATGTTCAGGCACTTGTTGCTCCTTTTACAAATTAAGATGATGGCTGTTAATATATCATAAGGTAAAAATAGTTTAGGATATGCATACCAAATTTACAAAATTCCAGAGATCACTCTTGTATAATCTTTGCCATCCATGTCCATGCAAAACTTTACCAAGTACTTTGGTATCATGAAGTCCAGAGTGACAATGGTATTGAATGCCCATGTCAGATTCCGCTGACCACGGGGGCTCAGCTACACTGGGTGAGTCCTTACTAGGTGGATGCAATTCCCTGCACTGACAACTGGGCACTCGGAGGTGTTCCAAACACTGGGGACCTGTGAGGATAGCCAGAGGAAATTGATCTGGGTAAGTCCAGGGAGGTCCGGAGGAGTGGAGGATGAGTTGCGGGGAGGGGGGATGGGCTTGGCGGGGTTCAGGCATAGTCCATGTGTGAGCATTGTGGGTGCAGAGGAGGTGGAGGCTATGTGCATGACAGGAGCGGAGCCAGAGTTCTGACGGGGGATCAACAGGCATTGATGGGGTTCAGAGCCGAGCATATAGCAGGGTCCAGGGTTGGTAGAGAGTGTTGGAGGTTCATAATTGTAACTGTGGAGTTCATGAGGATGTTATGGTCGAGAGGACTTGAACATGATAGACAGAATCAAACGAGACAAGACAGAGTCGAACGGAATGAGACAAAGACAAGATGAGAACAACAATAGATTCAGGTGGAGACACAGAATGATAACGAAAAGACAATGGAATAGAGGCGAGATAAGACCAGGAGACTGAGAATAGGGAAAATGAGACATGGGACACAAAACATGAGAAGAAACAATTAGAAACACATCAGGAAAGGCTGGTAAGTAGGTGGTTAATCTCAAGACTAGAGTACGAGGAGCTACTCTATGTCTTATATACTGACTACTGAAGAGCTCCGGGGATGTCAGCTGTGGTGGCGGGGCTTGGCGGAGCTCAATGGAGTCGACAGGTGTCGGTTACAACCGGAGGGTGGGCTGCATTGATATGTTGATGGGATCAATTGTGACATGGTCCATTCCAAGGTTGTCGTGATACCCCAGGGTAAGTCAGGGGAGCCAGGGTGTTGAGTTGATGATGTGTAATGGGGTCAGGCACAGCGGGGGAGTGGTCCCAGGGGCTCAGGAAGTCCAGGGGAAGTGCCAGCGGCTGCGGGGAAGATGTCGGAGTTGGCCAGGGGGCCGTTGGAGTTAGCCAAGAATGCGTTGGAGTTAGCCGGAGTAGGCGCAGAGTGCTGGGGAAGTTCAACAAAGCATCAGGGGGGGGTTCCAGGGGGACAGGGGTTTGTTGGGCGATGTATGGGGCTTCAGGGAACAGGTCATGACAATTTGGATGCTCAACAATTCAATGATTCCACAACAATGTATTGGAAATGCACAGCTTTGCTGCTAGAGATTTTGAAGACTTATTGCAGGTACAAGTATTGTTTTTCATCCATTTCTAGTTGAGTACTGATAGACTTTGCTGATCATTAAACAGCAATGCCTTGCTTCAAAGGCCTTTTCAAAAAAACTAGCCCCAAGGTCAACCAAATAATTCAAAACTTATTATTTGTCATGGGATCCTGGCATGCTTCAGCAAAGATGCATTTACATACTGACTGGTCTCTAAAAGTCTTCTATGGCCTGACAGCAGATCTGACTTGACATCTTTGCATTTTTGCACTCAAAGTCTGCCCTTGTTTTGATACATGTGAAACCCCCAAAGAGACTAATACTGCTGCATGATGGAAAGCTGCCTTGACAGCAAAAAAATTCAAAGCTGCCATTACATCAAAAAATTAGGGAAAACTAAGAAATCAACTGCTGTATCTGACTCTATGATGCCATCAGATAAACAAAAGTCTTTCACACTTAATACACCAAAAATCCATTCATTGGTGCATTATCCACATGCTATTTGACGTTATGGAACCACTGATTCTTACTCAACTCAAATTGTAAGTTGTGATCACCTTCTTTGGCAGTATTAATTGAACATCTTGATAGGGTGAAATGGAACACAAATGAGTCAAGGTGTTTTATGCTTGAACAAATAAAAACCAATTTGAAGCACAGATTGCTCAACAGGAGTGCCAACAGGCAAGATTGCAAGCCATGCAAGATGTCATTGAGGAGGAAGATTTACCACTGACTAGTCCTGAAGATCACCACTATATATCAAAGACCAGGCAAGTGCCAATCAATCTTTTGCAATGGTGTAAGGATAACAAAGAGGAGCCTGCTATAAATATGAGTCCAAATTGTTGAACATTCAGCAAAACATCACTAACTTGTCATGCTTCACTGGTAGGAATTTGTGCCAAAGCTGACTGATCACTTGTTGACATGCCTCCTTTTTGACAATGTTGAAATCACAGATGAATATCGAGGCAAGCTCATCATTAAGGACCAGAGGATATATGAGCACAAAACTTTATGGGTCAACTACACCACCTATGATAATTGACATGATCAAGACACAATCAATCCTTGTCAACAGTCTGATGTCATGCTTCTCACTGATGAAGAGGATGGCAACTTTCATCCATATTGGTATTTTTGCATCATCAAGATATTTCATGTGATGGTAATCTTGAGAAGTGGACAGTTTCAACAAATGGAATTTCTCTGGGAGTGTTGTTATGGGCTCGACTATGAAGTCAAATCCAGTCCTATCACAAAACAATTGCATCAAATTGGTTTCTTGGAAGGCAACAATGCTGTTGGATTTATTGATCCTGCCAACATTCTCTGTGCAGTTCATTTGATCCTGAGATTAGCAGGTGATCATACTGATCAGTTACTGACTCCTTTGGTGATGTGGCAAACAAATGAGGGAGACACAGATTATGAATGATATTATATTGACATGTAAGTGTCAGTCTATTCAGTAGAACTTGAATCACTGGCATTAGAAATCTAGATTTGTAGACAGAGATATGTTTGTCTGGTTTACAGCAGGTGGAATCAGACACTGAATAACATACAAAACAACACAAATCTTCCAAAAAGAGATTAATAAATTGTATTCCATTGACTGGTCTGACTCACCCTCTGAAGACTCAGATGATCATCAACAATCAGAGCCTGATGGCTCTGCAGCTGACTCAGACTCAGAGTCAGAGGAAGGTCTCACTGCAAAAAATTTGTTCAAAGAAGACAGCAATCTAGATAATGAAGACAATAATCATTTGGCTGACTCAGAAGATGGTGAGGATGATGATGAGGATTATTTTGAAGAGCTATTGGGCTTTGGATCATTGTAGTTTTTCTTATGATGCTTTAGAAATTGTTTCAATGATATTTTCAGAGGTGGAAGTAGTACTGGTGGTTGAGGAGTAGAACTTGGGACATCCAAGTCATTTACCAGAGGTAAGCCTTCAAACCAGGGCTTGTCCTCATCCGATTCCAGTTCAGTTATCAATGAGGCTGTCAATGCCACAGATGGGTGAAAATGATTCTGGTTTCAAGCCTGAGTGACATACTAGTAGTGGTAGATGGGGAGTGGATATACTACTAGAGTTGTTAGAATGCCATTGCTTCTGTGGTGTCATGTGCACTGAGGGTTCAAGGTCAAGAGTGATGTCAAAGACTAATGATGGATTGATTGGCATTGCAGCTATAGTAGTACTACCACTAGGCCCTAGTGTGGCATAGTGAATTAACTTACTGTCACTTTGAATGTTATTCTGGATTTCTCCAATTTCTTCCCTAAAATACCTCACAACATTTGCCAGATCTGCTTCTACATGTCCCATAAGAAAGTTCAAATGTTGGTGTACTGCATAGGAGATGCTAAGCCTGGAACAGGATTCAGCATCAGCAATATGGAGGGAATGGGCACAATCCATGAGTGAAAGCAGGGGCCTGAGTGCGAAGGATGCATCTTGTCATGTATTTGATGCGTTGTGACTACTACGTGGGCCTGTGACTCATGGAAAGAAATTATACATGTAACTACAGAGCATTGTGATTAAATTTGATATTGAGTATCTGTTAGACACTCAGTAATAACCACCATACTAGCCACCATATACAATGAATCTCAGGAGGATGTTTCAGTGGTTTTTTACTGTGATAACGACATCAGGTCAACCCAGGTAAACTTAGGTTGCAGATATATATATCATACCTTTACTGGCACAAGCACGATTAGTTGTAAGATAGTTTCAATCATTTTCTAGGCCTATCATGACGATATGAATATCTGATAAACCATCATCATGTGGCTGTGATATTGCCTGGTAAAGTTAAATTAACATGGTAAGTCCCTGGCTTTGTCAAAGATTCCTAATGCCTGTATGATACCACGTTTGTTATTCAAAATCAGAATATGTTTCACTCAGCTTGAGGCACTCATCCTGAAATTACCTAGTATTTATTGATCATTGTGGGTTTAGGGATCACAATACTACCTAACACCTTGGCACCATGTGTCCCTCAACCCAGGGGTCCCAGGCCATGTTTGGCCAAGTTTTCTAAGCGACCTTTTCCTGATGACTACACAGATAGTGTATCAGCATTTTCAACAAGGTCACAACGCTTCATCCATTCTCGGACAGCCTCAAGGACTATTTTCGCCATTTCTTGAAAGCCCCGCATGAGAATTTAAAGCCTGCACCAAAGTCCTGGACTCAAATAATGTTTCATTCTCGACGAGAGACCATGGTTGTCGAGTTCCCTATATCGAAGGAGGTGGAGTGTGTCCGCACCATGATTATGCTGGAGGTGACGAAGGCCAAAGTAGGGCATGGTATAAATAAAGAACTCCATGTCGTCTTGATAGTGTATATACAGTTGAGAAGAAGATACGTACGTAAACTGACGAGACCAAGTTTATGGGCAGAAAACAGGATGGGATGACATAGGATTCTCTCGTGTCTCTCGTGCTTTTGTAACTGTTTGACGCAAAGTCAGGATGAAAAAATCTGCGATTTTCATGTACCTGTCTATTTGCTGGAATCAGAGATCTTTTTAAATCTGCGGAAGGAAGAAGAGGGGAGTTTTCATGCGTCGAACGCGTGAGTTAACAAAGTCACTGAGGGTTCCTGATGGACATAGAATCGATGTTTGATGATGGGCCTGCCGCGTATGCGCGATTGGCAATCCTTTCTCATTGTCTAAGGAGCTTTGCGACGAGGAACGGCTGAGTTTTGAAGGGACTCCTGCGAGGAAAAGGAGATGTCCGCGACCATGTAAGCATCCGGTCCGATCGCTCCGTATTATGCTGTGACATGTTTATTTTTGACAGCTCGGAACTATCCGAGGCCCGAAGGCGCGTCCTTGTTCCCATTTTTCTATCTCACCGTCCTACACGATACGCCTTGATACCTCCCTCTCTCATATCTTTCTCAAGTCCGACCCTTCTCTGCGCCACATCCTTAATTCTCTCTTTTGACGCGTTTTTAAGCGTCAAATTCCATTGTTACACCCTCGTTGGTGACCCATCATGTCTGAACCTCAGCCATCGCCCATTTCACAAATGCTTCTTTCGCTAGGCCTCACGCGTGAAGATCTAATGAAGGAGACGGACAACATGCGCACCTTCCTAAATACTCAAACCGCGGCCATTCTGCCTGCTGATGAAGCACTTAACGGCATCTCGTCCCCCTCTGTCGCTGACACCCGAACAACAGCCAAACCGCCTAGTATATCGAGCTCATTCACGCGTTCGTGGTCTCGTGCAAGTTCCAACGCCTTTCGAGAGAGCTCCCCCTCCCCAAACACGCCTGTGAAATCCGAACCAATTGAGGGAGGCATCCCGGCGCCCCTACGCGCGTTTGGTAGTATGGAGGAAGTCATTGAACGTCAAAGGCGGCAGAACAGGAAAGGGAAGAAGGAACGCCGGGAACGAGAGCGCGAGTTGCAGGCAAAATTGAATGTGCCACAAGCTCCGTCACCATCGCCTGGCAACGCGCCACAAACTGGTTTCAAGCTTGATTCTCCAACAAAACCACGCGTCGAGACACCCTTTACACCTGAATTTATCCAAGCTTCGGCCGGCGGGACGTTCTCTCAGGTTTGTGGATGATATTTGACGCGTCGTCGCACATTTCTCATTGGTTTCTGGTTCACTTAGGGTGACAGCACATCTGGTGTGCCAGTTACTCCTCAGCGGAACAAGTACTACCGCGAACACACCAATCTCAGCTCAAACACCTACCCTCAACCGTTCAAGGTACGCCTTGATTCACAGGAGAACGCGTCAGATTGACCATTGTCTATTCACAGACCCCGGTGAAAACCGAGTCACCCAACGTGACACCCGTCGTGCAACACCCGCCTAGCTCTTACCCGCAATACCTGACATATCCTCAATACCTTGCCTATGCCCGTCTACTACCTCCTCTCGGATTCCCAAGAGTACATGCTGGCCCTTCCGTGCTTCCCATTACACCGCAGAATCAACGCACTTACAAGACTAAATATGAGAATTCTCCTTTGCCCCCGTCCTCTCCACCTCCCGCGTCATCCCCTGTTACTACGCCAAGTCGGCCTCTGGTGAACCTTGTCTCCTCGCCAGGCCCAATGGGACCCCTTCCCGATGAGGAAGAATATGATAAGCTACCTTACACTCTTCCACCTGGCCCGTACTCGCCTCACAAACCAGACCTTTCCTATGCAGCGCTTGTTGGTCAAGCGATTCTCTCTTCTCCCGAACATCGGCTCACGCTTCAGGAGATTTATGATTGGATTACGATTGTTTATCCGCACTTTAAACGCGGTGAGACGACGTGGATGAACAGCATTAGGCATGTTCTGAGCACTACGATATGTTTCCGCAAGGTTCCTCGTGATCGGTCTGTTGGAAGGACACTCTGGGCCATTTGGGACGAGGACTTGGAATGCTTCAAAGGTGGAGGATTCAGGAAACATCTTTGTAAAGACATTGCTCAAAGTCTCGCCGCCAAGGCTGAACAATCGAAAGGCAAAGGTAAAAGCAGAAAACGCGCAGAAGGAGACGATGGAACAGATTCAAGAAAGCCAAAGCGCGCCAAGAGGGAACCAGTGGCAGCGCCGGCCGCTCCTCTGGCAACCTCTTACATGCCGGCTACATTGTCAGCCCATCCTCTGTTCCCGCCGACGCGTCCTACGACGCATCATCAACCCTACTATGAGAGTTGTATGCAGCCTCAGACTTTACCGGCGGACGTTATATTCCCTCCTCTTCCTGCTGGCGTTGGTTACAACCGACTGGTTTCGACTGTAGTTGAATCATCGACAACGGCTGTAGAAGGGGATTCGCAAACGAGTGGTGATGAAGCTTCCGAAGTTATACCATCGCCTGAGTCAACACCTATCGCGGGATCGGATTCGGCTCCGTCATCGTTGCCCGACCTGACGCCGAATTGTAGTTCTTCTAGTCCCCCGCCCGAGTCGAGCGATTTGGGCACCTCGAGTTCGTGTGTCGACGATGTTGATTTGGATGAGTATATCACGATTGGTGGCGATAGCGATGGGGAGGACGATGAAGAAGAGGCTCCTGCTAAAGATGACGAGGACAATGTGTTTACGCAGGCTTTGTTGAGCCCTGTGAAGGATTGGAGACAGTCACCTAAAGTGGCTGAGAAATTCAAGGCGCCGGAGTTCACACTGGGCTCAGGGTTCAAGCTTGAACTTGGCACAGTGCATTTGTCTGATGATGACGAGCAGCCTCTTTGGATGCGCACTAAAGGGGTTACCAGGAGCCCGGACGGAAGGAAACTCAATGTACGTCTATTTTTTACATTTGAAGAGCGTATTTAAAGTATATTATCTGCAGAAGAAGATGACGTTCCCGCCTATTCCTACTTCACCCAGTTTGAATCGGAAGGCTAGCTGTCATTTTGGGAAGGTTTCGAAACCATTGCCGAGCAAGAAGACGCTGGATGGCGAGCGCCCCTCTACGCCCACGCCTTCCACGCCACCGCGAACGGGGTCGCAGCTGCCAGTGTCGTCTGTTCGTACACCCTTGTCGTCGAAAGGAATCAATCCTGCGGCCTTGCATTCGGAATGCGATGAGGAGGACACGCGTGACCTGGAGGTGAACAGAACGCCTCGCAGGCGGGTTGTTAGCTCGGGGATAGCGCCTGTGACTCCGCGCCGTCTGGTGTTCCCGACGAACCAGAACGAATCACCGTTTTCGACACCAGCAGGGGGGATATTTTCGCCGTTCCGGACGCCTGGATCGCGGTCGGTGTTTGATCCGCATGACCCGGGTGCACTGCTGGACGAGGAGCTGAACCGGATGGGGGGAGAGTCGCCAGCGGGGCTGTTTGGGAAGGGCAGGGGGTCGCTTTTGTATGATAGTCCTGGGCTTTCGTCGAGTGGTTGGTGGTGATATCTAAGATGTATATTAGTTGGTATGTCACGGAATGTTACTTGTGCGTGACGCTCTGGTGTGAGCGAAGGGCTTTTTGATATCTAAATTGTATATTAGTTGGTGTGTCACGGAAGGTCACTTATGCGTGACGCTCTGCTGCGAGCGAAGGGCTTTTTGATATCTAGTTGGTATGTCACTGAGTGTCACTTGTGCGTGACGATCTTTGGCTCTGCTCGCTGTATCTAAATTGTATATTAGTTGGTATGTCACGGAACGTCACTCGTGCGTGACGATCTTTGGCTCTGCTCGCTGTGGAAACGACGCTGCTCGTCGCGATGAGCAACCACCACGAGCGTTCGCCGTCGCCGTCGGCGTGGGCCCCGCAGCTGTTTGACCCCGCCGCCGCCGTCGCAGATCTCCCCCAAGCCAGCACCCATCCCCAGCACTCCCAGAACATTCCCACTCCTCCGTCCAGTCCGTCTCCGCGCCCAGCCAGAGCGGCCACATACGCCAGCCACGACATCGCCAGCCACGCCCGCAGCGAAGATCTGCACCACAACTTCTTGCCTTCTGCTCTCAGCAGCAGACCGTCCACTCCTGCCTCGACAACCCACAAACTTCCCTCTTCTTCCGGCCACTCCAATCATGGCCTTGCACACCGTACTAGCTCTGCCTCTCTTGTCTCTGCCACCTCCGACTCCTCGTCTCAGGGCAGACCACCCCCCACCACCTTGTCCTCCGCCTCCGCATCTCTCACAAACACGTAAGCACCCTCCGGATCCATACAGCGCCTTTTCTCACCCATCACAGAAACTGTTCAGCGTGCGGGAGACCGATGCAAGGACCCTTTGTTCGTGCACTGGGCACCGTGTTCCACCTCAGTTGTTTCAAGTGCGGGGTACGCGTTTCACTCTATTCAATTTCAATTTCGTGCATAACGTGATTCCCGATTTAGGATTGCGGGGAGGTCGTCGCTTCCAAATTCTTCCCCATCGACGGTCCGGATGGCCAGCAGCAACCTCTCTGCGAACGTGATTACTTCCGGCGCCTCAACCTCATCTGCGCAAAGTGCAATATGGCACTACGCGGCAGCTACATTACGGCATGCAGTCAGTCCAGGTCCCTCGGATCTCATCTCTTCTGCTCACAGATTCCTCCTCCAGACAAGAAGTTTCATGTAGAACACTTTACCTGTTCCCTGTGCTCAACGTTATTTGGGCCCTCAGATTCTTATTACGAGCACGAGGGTGACGTATACTGCCATTTTCACTATTCAACGCGGTTCGCGACAAAATGCGCCGGTTGCAACAGCGCCATCCTCAAGCAGTTTGTGGAAATCAACCGAAATGCGCGGGACGAATGCTGGCATCCGGAATGCTATATGATCAACAAGGTACGTCCCTTGGCACCGACAATTACTTTCTCCGAGACTTTTACATATCCGTTTCCCTAGTTTTGGAATGTAAAAGTCGTATCTCCCCGACCAACTAGTATCATCGACCCTGACGAGGAACCAGCTTACGTTGAGGACGAGAAGCGCGAGTCTCCAGCCTCGCTGAAGGAGAAGCAGCTTCGCATGGAGCAGCAGGTTTATCGCATTTGGACGTACGTGCTCTTGATCATAAAGAAATAAATTCTCATGTTGAACATTTATAACTCTGTAGCGTCTTGTCGGCTTTCGAAGAGTCTAGTGCTGCTTGTATTTCAGACATGCTTAGACAGGTCAGCAACGGGCAATATTTGGACGCGATTCGTATGGCGGAAAGATTCATACTACACGTGGAGGTTCTATTTGCGACCATAGACGATTTGGAGTATCACTTTGCCCGGTCGAACATGAAAGGTGCGCGGATCTCACAGTTCTCGCTTAGGTTTGGCTGCCTCATGTTGAATGCTTGCTCGAACAGGAATGTCCCACGTCCGAGAAGCTCGAATGCTTTGTCGAAAGACCGTCGAACTGTTCACCCTCCTATCGCACACTCAGGAGACTGGGTCACGTAGGATGGGTATGACACAAGAACTTCTTGCCCTTGTTACAGGATTGGCACACTACCTCAAGATCCTTATTAGGATAGCTCTTACCGGAGCGTTGAAACTTGAGCGGGACCAGAGCGTGCGAGAGGCCATGGCGTCGTTCCTTGATAAGCTTCATCTTCTTGCAGTGCAAGGGGCAAACCCGGCTGCACGCAGGACGAACAAGGGGCAGAACGGCGAGCCTATAATACCCAGCAGTCATAGCGGTGCAAACTATGGAACTCAGGGAGTCATGTATGGATTTCGAAGCCTGGCGCCGGAGAACGCCGGCGACCCGCCTTTCAGAGAAGGGCCGACGAAAGTCTCGTCCAACAATCCTCCATCCGATCTCTGCATAAAGTGCAATCTCACCGTGGAAGAGGACTGTGTCCGGTTAGGTACCTATCAGCGATGGCACTCTAATTGTGTTCAGTGTATCAAGTGCGGTAAGGTTGCGGCTGTTCCGGTACCACCAAAGGAGCCTACACCCAAAACCGGTGAAGACAAGGATGGTTCGAAGGATCAGACGCCCAAACCATCCACAGCACGGAGACCACCTGCCAACGTGGGAGCATTCGTATATGAAGTGGACTCCAGACGGGAGACAACTTCCTTTGGTGATGTACCCAGCGTCATTCTATGTACAGATCACGCGCACAATGGCTGTCGAGGTGGCTTTCAGCCCGTTCAGCGACTGGAACAGTATGCTTTTCTGCTGAATGTTGCATTGAGGCGATTGTACCTGCTACTTAAGAAGCAGGGTGTTGTCCCCTTATCCCCAGGTACGCAGCCAATCGTCATTATGTTGTCTGTACTTGTCACAAAACTCGGCACTCTAGTCGTCACAACACCTTCGGAATCGGATCCATATCGCGGCTCGGGTGACATCATGCGAATGAAAGCTTCGGTGCATTTGGATCGCAAGCTGTCTGCGACAGCACGGCTACCGAAGCGTTCGACTATCGTTGAGAGCCCCGCAGGAAGGAGCGTGCACCCGTCCGATGTACTGCATCCCCAGCGGCAGCATGAGCATCATCCACAGGGGCAGCAGCATCAAGGTCCGATAATACATCAATCACCCCAACAATATTCCTCTCCGCCGACGTCACAGCGAGTCCCTCCGCCACATCTGGGTAAGCTCAGTGATGCTACTCCACCATCAGGCCAATCGCTGCGGCCAGCACTTTCGCGCGCCAATACCGAGGTGATGATCGTCGATGACAGCGCACCGAACTCGCCGGCCGAAGGCAATACACCTATCTCCAATCCGAGGATGGATGATAGCATTACTCTTGCCGATATTCCACAGCTCATGGAGGCTGCTCAGGCGAGAGAACAACAAAGGTCTTGGCCTCGGGAAAGCTCAATACCTTATATTGCTCAGTTGAGCCCTATGGAGCTGGCTATTGTCAAGCATGCTGCTGTGTTACTTTTGACAAAGTCGCCGCTTAAGGATGCGTTCGATCTTGATGAGGTGCTGGAGATGGTAGAAACAAAGAAGAGTAGGTTCTGGAAGACTCTTTTCAAGAATGAAAAGAAAAACAAGCAGAAGAAGGGTTCGTTTGTTGTTATCGTACATTTTGGACGCTCTGACTGACTGCTCTGGCAGGTGTGTTCGGTGTGCCCCTTGATGATTTGGTACAGCAGGAGGGTTCTGACTCGACGCTCGGTGCCTCTCGGGAGCCCCTACGAGTGCCAAGTTTTATCGATGATGTCATTTCTGCCATGAAGCAGATGGGTAAGTTATCATCACTTCTTCTTCGCGTTGCCGTATAACATCTCAATATATATTAGACATGTCTATTGAGGGTATCTTTCGGAAAAATGGGAACATCAGACGATTAAAAGATCTTACGGAAGCTATTGACCGTGATCCTTCGTCTGTCGATCTCACACAAGACAATCCCGTTCAGCTTGCTGCATTGCTCAAGAAGTTCCTGCGTGATTTGCCGGATCCCCTGATGACGTTCAAGCTACATCGGTTATTTGTCGCAACGCAGAGTATGTTTTAACCCACAGATCTGTAGCTGTCCAAAGTCTGATAAACCATCTAGATCTTCCTACCGATGCCGAGAGAATGAGATATCTACATCTTACCTCTTTGATCTTGCCCAAGAGTCATCGTGATACGATGGAGATTCTCTTCGTCTTCCTCAAATGGGTTGCTTCTTTTGCACACATGGATGCGGAGACCGGGAGTAAGATGGACTTGAGCAACTTGGCGACTGTCATCTGTCCAAGCATTCTTTATGCACGCGGCCGGGACGCGATGCGAGATGAGACTTTTGGAGCACTGCGGGTCGTTACGGTCCTTTTGGAGAACCAGGACGAATTTTTTGTCGTCCCTGAGGACTTCATTCCTATGCTGCAAGACCATGAATTCTTCGCCAACTGCTTGGAGCTTCCCGGAAAGGAGTTCATGAAGAAGTGTGATGCATATATGAGGGTGAGGGGCGTCAACGGGCGGAGTCAACCGCTGCCTCCCAACGGCTCAAGCAATGGAGGCCCAAGATACCAGAACCAAAATCCTAACGGCTCAGAGAGACCTGGTGCCATTGGACCTTCACAATCAGAACGAGCAATCAGACCACCGCCACCTGTACGCTCCGCATCCTACCAACATCCTTCAGGGGCTAGCTCGCCACCTCCGCCGCCACAAAATGCACCTCAGGCCCTCCAACGAATACCTCATCAGGAATGGACCGGCCCAGGACCACGGCCGGCCAATCCTATCAATAATAATACATCTGCTCGCCCTTCCTCATACCTTGGACCAAGACCAAGTCCCGATCCTCCAACCCTTACTCCAAACAACCACAATCATGGGTACCCTTCTGTTGTCCGGCAACAAACATGATGTACTCTGCATTTCCTACAGTACAGTTTATATATATATTTTCTGCACATTCATTGATATCGTCCTTTTTTTCTTCTTTCGAATTGACTCTGTAGTTTAACCTACGTACTCGTGCTCACATATCGGTACGACATGGACGAAATTGTTTGAAATACATACTTACGATACCCTTCACATGGAATAAAGAAGTTTGTCGACCAGGGGGGAGATTATCCTCCTCCATTCAAATATATAATTGGCTTATCAAGCATCGGCTTTCGGGAGTCATATGTTTTCTTTCTCTCCTTGCAGCTGCCAGAATGACTCAGATACAACCTCCGGCAGACGTTCCCAATCCCCTTTCTGTACCAGAGGATGCCCCAGAACATTGTCCAGTGAGGCTGAGCCCTCGATGATTCAATTACCGGTCGTCTACTAACGGATCATAGGGAACGGAATCTGAACTTGCAGGCAAGTCGGACGCATGCAACGGTTGTGCAAACCAGGAGATATGCGCATCGAATCTACCCAAGGGGCCAGATCCCTCTTTGCCGTTTATAAAGGAACGAATGGCAACGGTAAAGCGAAAGATCCTTGTTCTCTCAGGCAAAGGTGGTGTTGGAAAGTCCACTTTTACTGCTCAGCTCGGGTGGGCATTTGCTGCTGATGATCGTACGCAGGTGAGCCATTGCATATTTTAGTCTAAGATCTCCGGAAACTCAAAAGCTAATCTCCAAAGGTTGGCATCATGGACGTCGATATCTGTGGCCCGTCAATACCTACCATTCTTGGAATTGCAAACGAACAAGTTCATGCTTCGTCTTCAGGCTGGTCTCCTGTTTTCGTGCAAGATAACTTTGCTGTCATGTCTGTCGGTTTCATGCTTCCCTCCTCGCGCGACGCAATCATGTGGCGTGGGCCAAAAAAGAACGGGCTAATATCCCAGTTCCTCAAAGATGTTGACTGGGGAGATCTCGACTATTTGATCGTCGATACACCACCCGGTACATCCGATGAGCATCTCAGCATCGTTCAGTACTTGAAAGAGAGCGAAATTGACGGTGCCGTGGTCATCACAACACCTCAGGAAGTCGCAATACAGGACGTACGACGGGAAATTGATTTCTGTCGTAAAGTCGGCATCAGAGTGTTGGGTGTGGTCGAAAATATGTCTGGATTTGTCTGTCCAGGTTGCAAGACTGAATCACAGATCTTCAAACCAAGCACTGGCGGAGCAGAGAAATTGGCAGCAGATATGAGTCTCGAGCTACTAGGCCGTGTGCCCCTAGACCCTCGAATAGGGAAAAGTGCGGACTATGGTGTGAGTTTTCTGGACGAGTACCCTGATAGTCCCGCCACCACTGCATACCTAGATATTATTGATCGTAAGTTCATATTCTTGTGTTCTGGCGTCAACTCACACTGGTTTCCAGGCATAAAAGAGATCCTGGGAGATTGACTCTTGAAATCTCAATTCTCTTACTCTTTGCATACTATACATTGTATATTAGCATCTCCATATCCCTCTTATGTCGCATACCATGGTCGTTACTATTTTGTGGTATTGGCTAACACGACTATAGCTACAACATGACGATAGATGATAGAGCGCCTAATGATTATTTCCAAGTTCATATTCGAAATTTTCCTTCCTTTCCTCTCTTCATTTCCACAGGACCCTCGTTACCCTCAGGACCGAATTCTCGAGGCATCTCGGACGGCGGAGCGTCGGCCTCGGTTCGGCCTTCCATGATATACTTTCCAATAGGTGCAATTCCCGCAAGTCCACCCTCCAACCCTTCCACACTCTCGTGGATGGAGACCGTAGACAGCGTGCGTAGAAGCTTCCGTGTGACCTCACCCCCCGCCATAGATCCCGCCCGCGAGCGCGCAGGGACGACATAACCTTGTTGCGTTGGGAACACGACGGAGCCAGTCTGCAACGACCGTGAATCTGCTTGGATTTGACCCTCCGTTGTTGTGGGCAAATGCTGCGTTGGTGGCGCCGGGGATGGGTACGTCGAACCCTGGCGGGAAAGTGGTTGGTGTATACTCGACCGACGCGCATATGTTACTACAGGATCCGTTGGGATTGATCCTCGACGACGGCAATGCTCCGGACTTGATGAGAATCCAACTCGTAATATGCCTTCGAGTGGCTTGAATTCTTGCTTTTCTGCTTCCATTGTGGCTGACTTGTCGTCTGTAATATTCTGCGCGACGAAACAGGTTTTTGCCAGGTTTTGAGGCTCCTCGGTATGCGGGAAGGATTGAAAATCGACCGAGGCGCCCGACAAGTCGGCAGAATCATCAATAGGCAGGCCTCGAACCTCTCTGCGATACTCTTCAATTTCGTTCCAGAGCGCGGTCCGGAAATCCTCCAGCGTTTCAAGCTCCTCAATCTGACGCCACTTTTCGAACGTTCGTGCACATTCAGGCTCATCAGATTCGTCATGATACGATGCCAGCCATGGGTGTTCGAGAGCTTGTGGGACAGTTATTCGATCACTAGGATCAAATGCAAGCATCTTTCCGAGAAGATCGAGGGCTACCAAGTGTGAGCCTAACTTCTAGAACGTTGGATAAAACTGTTACCTTGGGGGTCAGCGGCTGGAAGAATCTTTCGGAAAGGAACTTTTCTTTTAAAAGGCAGAGAGCGGACATATGCTTGCGCCTGGGACACATCAGTATTAGAATCTACGATAAACTTTGTTGCTAGCCTTTTCACTACCAATTTTTCTGATGACTCCTTCATCGGGTGTCCCTGAATGATCAAATATGAGCGACCGCGATTATATAGAATACGCTTCAATCGTACCGAGCACGTCTAGGACTTTATTGAGTTGATCAACTGACAAAATGTGAAGCCGATTAGATGCCAATTTCCCTATCATCGATGTGTCTGCTAACCGTAGCTTTGACTTCGGTGTCAGCTACGCACATCGAAGACGAAATTAATCTCACTCTTTGCCCTTGAACAGCGGCTTTCCCAGCAGAAGCTCTGCCAAGATACACCCTATAGACCATACATCAACTGTGTTTTGTCGGTAAATCAGAGATAGCTTCCTCGTAAAAGTAGGAAACTTACTGGCTGTATCATATCGTCTGAAAAAGGACCGTTTAGGTTACCTTTGAGTGACCTGACAAAATGCAAGTCACACACCTGAATGCCAGCATGATCTCTGGAGCTCTGTACCATCTTGTGGCAACGTATTCCGTCAGATGCGATGCGTACTCGTCTGGCCGGGAATCAAATCCCCTGCTCAGTCCAAAATCACAGATTTTGAGCTCGCAATCTGCGTTCACAAGCAGATTACCCGGTTTCAAGTCACGATGTACGACGGAGGCAGAATGAACAAATTTCATTCCTGAAAAGATAGATCAATACGGAGGTGTATATGCAGGCACATAAAACACCAGCCTCTTAAGATTTGATAGAGAAAATATTGAACATGTTCATTTGTAAGACTCTGGCCCGACTTTATAATTTGGTGTAAATCCGCTGTATGACTGCCGTCATCATCGATCATTGCTCAATAGAAGACATCGCTTACCCTCCATAGGCTATCAAATGACAGGTTAGCATTCACTTTGTCAAAGAAAAGCCCGCACACACCTCCATAAATATGTAGCTTGAGTTGCATGAGTATTGTCTAAGAGTACAATAAAGGGTTACTCACATTTCATTGAAGTCCGGTGATATTGCATCGACGTCGATTAATCCAGTGATGTTCTCATGGCTTGCAAAGTGGCGCAATAGAGTGATCTCCCGCAAAGCACGTTTTGCGAGTTGAACCTTGTCAAATATACGCGTCACAAGCTTTATCGCAACTGTTTCCTTCGAAATCTCGTCCTCTGCCGAGCTGGAGGACGAGTCAATAGAGACGGATCCAGTAGATCTGGCACAAGGACGGACATTACAACTCCATAAGCTCCTGAACCCATTTCGCGGATCAATTTCCATCGCTTTTCTACATGGAATACTTTTCCAAACGATGAAAGTAAGGAATGATATCCTCTAAGATACAGAGTCAGTTGGAGGGGCAACAAGATAAGTCAGCAAGCTACCTCCGGCGAAGATTCTCCTCTGAGAGTGGATTAGATGACCTCCTTTGCCTTGATCTCCCTCGATCCACGTTCCAGGGTCCAGGTGACGCCACAGGTGAGACCTTGTCGTCTTTACCTTTGGACCTTAGGCGACGGTGACCGCGTGGACTTCGGTTGCGGGGTGACCGCGAAGGCATTATGGGCGGGGTTCGCTTGAGCAGAGAGAAAGAGAACCCAGGCTATACTGCGGAAGAATTGCGCCCAGTGAAAATTATGTGAGAGGTTTAAAGTGTAGAAACGTGATGTGAGAATTGTCAAAGCAGGCGAACATGACGTGCAGCCAGAGATCGTTCATCTCCGATCTCATCATATCATCAATTCTCGCAATCATATCAAAAATTACACCGTGCGTAAATATCATAAAAAACTAGGCTGTGTAAGTTGTAGTAGTACAAGTACTTAAGCGGGAGATGGTTCTGGTGGTGATTCCGCAGGTGGTGGAGTAAAGTCATCTCGCGGAGGAGGATGCAGCGGTGTCCCTGGTACCTCTTCACCGAAAATGTCCAGAAAGCCAGCAATACGGGCTTTATTCGTGCTCTTTTTGTTAACATAGTCTCGAAGTCCAGATTTTAGACTTGGTTGCTTGTCGACGAGCTCACGGAGCTGGTCTTTCGGCAATTGAAGCAGAGCGCCGAAGCTTGCCGGAGCAATGGCCTTTGCACAGCGAATGAAGCCCTCCCATAGAGGAGGGTTCGTCCAAATCTTTTTGGTAATCAGTCGGGAGAGCAATGTCGTCGACACAAAGCCAACGAGAGATTTGTAGGTCGTGACTGCTTGAATGACCTATGAACCAGACAGATCAGACGTTTCCTGATTCGAGGGTCAGTCATATCTTTACCGTTCGAAGGAACAACACGGGCAAGTCAGCCTCATCCATGATCTGTTGCATGACCACTGCGAGAATTTCGGAGCGAAATACATCGGTCATTGAGAAACATATACCAATAGCTGGACCGGAAAGATAAACTCTAGATCGTCATCCATAAATATAATGACGTACCCTCAATTGCGCTCTTCAAACCTATTTCCTTTTCGGAATCATGTAGAAGAACCATGAGTTCTGCGGGTGTCAGGAGTTCGCTTTGCCGAACGCGCGGTAAGTTTGAAGTAACACTGCCGAACGTCTGGGGCGGGGTCGTAACGATTGAACTGAAGACTGACCGAACCAAGTTCTTTGGTTCGGCCTGCCCATTGAGGATCGAAACGATCCGAGGCAAATGCCGCAGAATGTCCGGCTGAACAAGATGTGGTAATATTAGCGCTATCCAGTACTCAATGTAAATCAGGCACCAATCACCTTGTCCATCTCTGCAATGATAGGAATCAAAAAGCGAGCATCAAGATCTTTATCGTTGTCCTTGTGAGCAGCCTTGGCCTTGGCCTCTCTTTCGTTGATGAGAGCCTTGACGAGTGCTACCAACTGACCACTTGGTCGACCGTGTTCTGTGAAAATGGTCAAAACCCGGAGTGCAAGGGTCTCAGCCCCCTGAGGGATATTCCGGACTAATGTCAAAAGTTTTCCATGGCTCGATCCAAGGGAGCGAATAAGAGCGGTAATTAAGTCTTGAATAGCGTCTTGAACAGTTGTGTCCATCTGACCATAAGCCGCGAAGATCCTTCAATTATCTAAGTCCCCCTCGAAGACAGAATTAATGAATTCAAACGACTTACTCGTCCAAGAATTCGGGAACTTTGACAGAGAGTGCAAAAAGAAGCTCTACATGTTGAAGGACCTGTGACTTCTGTGCAGGAAGCTCGATCTGTTCAGGAAGATAAGGAGTGTGAACCAACTCTTCCGGAGGAAGTTGGCCATCTTCCATATTTTCGTCCTTGCCCTGAACATCGTGGTCATTGTGGGAAATGTCGGAAGAGTCCCCTGAATAGGCCTGTATCCCATCCGCTTTCTCTCCGTCCACCAGCATTGACACATTTTGTTCGGTCGCCCGTGTACGTTGTATTTGGAGTTTACGCAACATCTGAAGTGCAAATTCTCGGACCATGCCGTCCATGGGTTGTGTATTCGGAACCCAAAGCTTCACGGTGTTGATCGCGGCTCCTCTCGTCTTCTTTTCTGTAAATAAAAGGTTTGAGCTTGATCTTATGAATTTATCATACCCACGGCACTACCCACCAGAATGTGTCGTAAGCTCCAGTAAAACTGTCAAAGCTTCTGTTCTCATTGAAGGACGGTTGACCACGAGTCCGCGGAGGGTCGCGAACCCTACCTGCATTCTGTCAATACTACACATCCAATTTTTATCAGTGAGAACGCAAGAAAAATTGGTAAAATTATACCTTGAGGAGTCTATACATAGATCCCGCAGCAATCCAAGAACATCTTCTGGCACGTTAGGAAGATCAAGCAGGAATCGGGAAAATGTCCGGTCTTTGGCGTCCAGTAAGGTCTGATATGTTGCTACAATTTGGTTTAGCCATGTATCGTAGTTTGGTCGCTGACCATGAAAATCAGTAAGTCACATTCATGCTAGTGAAGTGCCTACCCAATTAGAATCTTCCGCGAGTCGTAACTGGTCATTGTACCATTCCTCATTCATCCAAGCCGTGGCTAGACGGACCCTGAACAAAGATAAGAATAAGCGCGTATTCTATTGATCTCGTAAAGTTTCAAGTTTGAGGTACCTCGAAGGAAAGTCAGACATTATATAGTCACACAGCGTCTGCCGTAGTTGATCCTGACGTGTATAGAAGTCGTGTCCCGGTCCGGCATCAATAGCTTCGTCGTCCATAGGGGGAGGCTCAGCAACACGAGTTATCATCCGCACAATGAGCAGCATCCAGATCTCTGTCGGCGAATGACCGCCAGCCTGTGTCGACTCCGCCGGAAGGGCCTCCCCAGCAACGTTCAGATCCCCAGCACCGATCCATATTCGCTTGACAGCACTACCGAGCTGTTGTATCCTCTCATCTTCCGTCAGCTCTCGCGGCGGTGGTATCTTAAAATTAATCAACTGGAGATTTGCAGCGGTAGCATGAATGTCAGCTGCAGACGGCTCAGCAACGACACCACCTGATAACTGTTCGATATTTGGGGTGAAATCTCAGATGAAGGATCTACTGTAGCACAGTAAATAGCACTGGCCTCTTCATTCAGCCGATCAGGCTCATACTCTAGTTCGTCTTGATCAATGTCCATCTGCAGCGGGTCCACGGGCTCATCTTTCACCCCGACGGGTGGGGGTGGAGGTGTCGAAACAGCTGGCCCAGCAGGTATGGGACGGCTGTGCGAATCCTGTGGTGTGAGAGACCGCCGAGATTCAGCGCGGAGCTGGGCAGCCCGAGGGCCAGTAGGTATCGATGGGGTAGGAGTAGGGGCAGGCGTTGTTCCCGTATGTTTCTCGCGATAAGAGTGGACCAGACTAAGGAAACTGGGTTCAGAAAATGCCTCAAGGTTGGCGATGATAAGTTCGGTAATGAGGTTGGCGGGGAGGGAGGTGAAATCGAAGGAGGCAAGGAATCCGAGATTTGCGGATATGGAGGGTGATGGTGTGCTGGAGCTTGCCTCTGGCTCGAATTTTGGGCGTTTGGCATCTGTGGGTTCTATCGAAACGGATGGTGGTCGTTTTCGCGAGTCGAGGCCAGCAGCTTTCCGTCTCTTTTCTTCGCCTAAGGCTTGGTCCATGCGAACGGCCTGTTGGTTAAGAGCTTCGTTAATCTGCCCAACATATGCAGCGTTGGAAGGTATTCTGAATGGAATATATGTTTAGATCCCCAAGGTTTGAAGAGGGGAAAGTACCGAGATATATGGATCATGAGAATGCGAAGAGACTTCTCCACACTCTTCACACTCGAAGCTGGAAGGTTAGCAAGTGCCGCAGGTGTCCATTGCTTCAAAGCAGTCACGACAAGAGGGGTCACAGATGGGCGCAGCCTTGTCAATGAAGCCCAGCTGTTGAGCAAAGCTGACAGTAGATCGGCATTTCTAAAATTCGCGAGTTGAAACAAGATTGGGATCAAAACAGTATCTACCACTCACTGGCTTGTATAAAAAGTATTAAAGACCGCCTCCAGAAGCTTCTTTCCTTCGTTCTCGCACTGGGCAACATTGATAAACGGATGGTCTGCGGGACAAGACGCGAGGTTTGGGTCATTCTTATTCTGCAACTGTGGGCAAACGGACAGTTCAAGTCATATTATACAGTGTGTATCAGAAATCCACACGCACCCGAGGATCCGACACACCACGCGTCTGTACAAGGATGACTTTTTGGACAAATTTGATGGCAGCGAATTTGACGCCAGCATTTGAGGTGGGCGCCCAGACAAACTCGATTATACGGTTCTTAGCGGTAGTGAGGATATTCCATGCTGTCTGCCCATTGCGACTTGTACAACTACATCAACTATTCAGCCGTCATAGTGCGCGTCTCGTGCCGAACGAAGACTCACGAAAGCCGGAAGAGTAAGGGATACACCGTAGTAAATGTCTGCACCACGACCTTGACAGTAGCAGGATTTGGATCGTCCATAAGCTGCACGAGCGTATCAAGCGCCTGGGATGCCACTAACGAGAAACCAATCGATTAAAAAACTTAAAAGACTCTCCAGAGTGAACAAGACTAACTCTGTGTGCGCTGGTCAATTGAGAGGGTTGAGCGACATATTGCAAAGTGAAGAAGGTCAATGACCCATTTCTTGAGAACGGATTCGCCGGCGTTCACAACGAGGGACAGTAGTGTACCAAGAAGAAGTGGGATGGGTGCAGGTGCGACTTCAAACTGTTCACGTAGAGCGGAGAGGATGTCCGCCTGTTCTTTGGAATTAGGTGTTACACTGAAGGCTGCCTGCAGAGCCTGCAGTGGGTCAACGGGATTGCTCGCCATCTCTACCACCGTGGTCGCTCCCTAACCTGCCTTAGGCCTAACCTCTCTTAGGGTTGTGACATTCAACGTCACGTGTACACCTTAAGTCTCATTCTATCATTCACGCGTATTTTGCATGGCCATGGAGCATGTATTATGGATGCAAAGTAAAAACCAAAGACATAAACTACATAAAGTCAATGATCTTCTATTTGAGAGGAATGCTGGAGCGAAAAGTCAGCGAAGGAATTCAGTGACACAGAAATCACTTACAAACGAGACGCTGGAGATCGAAAATTGTGGCAAGTGAGTGGAGTGCATGAACATAGGCGAAAGATACACACAGTGCGTTGCACCAATCTGAAGGATACAGTGAGATCAAGCGGTTCTCTATACAATATGGAAACACACGTACACCGGGGCGGCCGTGTTTGACGGGGCGGTATGAGCAAGAGAACTCGCCAAGGTAGTGGCCAGTCATCTCAGGCTTGATCTCGACGGAGTTGAACACCTGCAACCCAAATCAATTCAACTCCTCTGATACAGCACATCTACCACGCATCAAACCTTTCCGTTGTAGATGCCAACGACCGATCCAATCATCTCAGGCACGACAATCATGTCGCGCAGGTGAGTCTTTACGACGGCAGGTTTCTCATTCGGTGGGGCTTCTTTCTTGGCCTTGCGGAGCTTCTTGATGAGTCCCATAGGACGGCGCTTGAGGCCGCGCTGGAAACGACGACGGGCACGGGCGTGAACCAGCTACAACGCGGCTTAGCATGCTATATATGGAACTTTGAAAGTAGGCGTACTTCAACAAACTAGCGCAAAAATTTCATTATTTTCAAGCTGAAAGGACAAAAAGTAGGCACACCTCCTCGTTGCTCATATCCAAAAGCTTGTCGAGTTCGACACCACGATACGAGAATGTACGGAAGGTACGCTTTTTTTTGAGCTCGGCAGCGACCGTGGGGTCGGTGATGGAAGAATCAGCCTGTTCAACAATGGTCAATCAACACTTCCTCCTCCTCTCATCTATCACAACAGCAAATGGACATACCATAGTCGGTCGTCGAGGGTATTGGGGATGGTCTTGCTGGAATTACGAAGTTTGGGCGGAGTATGAAATCGGCAGGTTGTGGCTGAGGGATGAGAATTTCAAGCACGTGGTACTGTATAGTACTTCCCGGCGCTGAGATGACAAGTTTTGATAATGTTGTATTCAAAAACTCATCTTTCGGATAGAATCCACGAGTCCTCCCTGTGTGGATTAAATGTGAGTAGCCGCGTCTTCTTCTCGTCTCCGTTCGTTTTGTCCGGTCCAACTGAACAATCAGGCCGTGGATTGGAAGTATATTTGTGCTGCGGAGCTAGTCCTGACTTGTGTGATTTATTCTAGTGATTTGTGGCTGCCGTACCCTAAAACGTAACATTCAAAGTCTGTCTTTATGTCTGCCTATTGATCTTAAATGACTCACTTTTTTTTTCTGGCCCTGCAGATGCAAAACATCGCTGCTTACATCCTCCTCCAAATCGGCGGAAACGCCTCTCCCTCCGCTGCCGACGTCCAGAGGCTTCTTGGCACTGTCGGTATTGAGGCTGACATGGGCCGTGTTAACACACTCATCGCGGAACTCAAGGACAAGTCTATCGATGAGGTGTGTTTCTAAAGTAAATTGCTAACGTTATGTGTTTCAATGGTATTTTCAGCTGATCGCTGCCGGATCCTCTAAGCTTGCTTCTGTCCCTTCAGGTGGAGCTGGAGCTGCTCCTGCTGCTACGTCTGCTGGAGCTGCCCCTGCTGCTGCTGCTGCAGAGGAGAAGAAAGAGGAGAAGGTCGAGGAAAAGGTTTGTGCTAGTTTTATTTTTCAAGCTTTTGGCTGATTATGTTAACAGGAGGAGTCGGATGATGATATGGGTTTCGGTCTTTTCGATTAAAGTTCTACGTACATTGCTGTATTAGTGAATGTATCTGATTGGTCGTAATCTGTTGCGGAGTAAATGAATCGGAGAAGAGAGCGGCTGGATTTCTCGAATGCATCTTACGAGGGAACATTTTGATGGGGGAATATATCTTTAGCAATACAGGGGGCCGGCGGACGTGCGGCGGCATGGGCCGGCAGGTCGCCGGCGGCATCTCTTTGTACCTCTATAATCGCCGTGCATGTCTTTAGCGTTTTATCCATAACGGCCTTACACATGGATCCATATCGTCCCAATCCCTCCTCCAACTTTCTCCCCACTACATTTGATCATGATGACCGCGAAGATCAACCACAAAACGCAATGAAAGCCCCAAAGCGAAAACGCCTGGCAAAGGTTTTTATGGGTGGCTCTCTTCTGATCCTCTTCTGACCTTCCTTCCAGGCTTGTGACGCCTGCCACAAAAGTAAGCGACGTTGCGATGGGACAGGTTTGCAGAAAACTTGCTATTGTTCGCCATTCACTCATCTCACAATGATTTTTAGCTCCTTGTAGCAATTGGTTCGTTTCTTGTCAAGTCTTGCTGTCGGTCTCATTGTGCTTTCTCTAGCTATTATGCAGTCAAGCCATGCACATATACAGATGCATCTGGGCGGCCTGTACCAGCACCGCGGCCCTTCAAACCAGGACTCGACGATTCTTCCCAGGCGTCTACATCTTCAAATCCACTACTTTTTGCTCATGACAATGGTCAAATCAACGCGCAAACCAATATGCCGCGCAAGCGCTTTAGAAATGAGCGTGGAACTGCCGTTCTAACGGACGACATTTGTGCACCCTCAATCCCAATACCCATCGTGGAATCATCCCTCGCAGCACCCATTGAAAGGCCTTCGCCTATGGAACTAGACCATGCTCTTACCCGTGAGCTCACGAATCGTGAGTATCTTGTGTTGTAGCCGACGTTCTTGATGATGTTTTTCGTGCTCCAGTTTTTTTCACACACTGCCACCCAGCACGGTTGATCATACACAAGCCAACCTTCACTGCCCATCTCGCCCATAATCGTGTTCCTTTGTACCTTTTACATGCCATGTGCGCTCTGGCAGCGCCTCTATCAAAACAGCCCCACCTCCGCACAACTCCTTCCCGCTTCGCAGGACAACGGTTTGCCCAAGAAGCACGATCGCTTATGTTTGATGGTGCAGGGCGGCTTATTTGCGAACGCACTCTTGCAACTGCTCAGGCCCTTTGTCTTTTGCAGTTTCACGACATCAAGACTATGGATGGTAATAGACATTGGGATTCGCGGTACCATGGTGCGCTCTCTTTGTCTCTTGTTGCGCCTTTTTGCTGATGAGACGCTGCCTGGCAGATTTGGCGATACAGCTTATCGAATCGCTCAACGTGTATCAACACGATTATCCCACTCTCACGCCTGTTCCTTCTCCCGAATTTATCCAGGCTTCGATCGAACGAGAAGCCGTGCGCCGCATGTTTTGGATCATTCATTTTTTGGACAACCTGGCCTGCATTTATTTCAAGAAACCCATGCAGGGACTTTCAGAACACGGAAGACGTCTCCGTCTGCCTGTCGACGAGACCACCTTTGAGCTTGGTGTGCATTCCACACTCCCAGGTACGTGAAGCGGCATGCACAGGTTCCAAGAATATCTCGCCCTGACAATTGTCAAAAATAGAATATTTGTATCTCCCGGCGGTAAGGATGCAGTACTCTTCCGAGTTCGGGCATCTCATCCGCGTGGTCACCATTTACGCCAAAGTAGAATTTGCAATGGACGAGTTAACCGGTCAGTAAAATGAACGCGTTGTAACGTTGTCTGAGCTCTTACAAGCTCCTGCAGATTCTGATTCAAATCCCAACACGTCTGGGACCCTGCTAGAAGCACAACATATGATGGACGTACGTACTACATCTTCTCTTTTTGTCTTTCCTTTGATCGTGGCGCTCCCCAACAGTCATGGGCTAACACTCTTCCGGATCATCTCCGGTTCTCAGAACAGAGTTTACAAGTTCAGCAATCCATGTTTGAGACTAGCTCCAACGGTGGTGCTTGGTGCTGGTGTTGTATGCATATCTTCCACGCGTCGTCGGCACTTGCTCTGAATTATGTGAATGTCCATTTACAGGCTTTTTCTAAATTTTACCTTTCTCTTTTTGCTCACTGAATGTTCCGATATAGGCTCGGCAGCAACTTCGCAAGGAATCAAAGAGTGAACCCGAATGGGCCTTGAAGACGTTGGACCTCATTATGGAGATGCTGGGCGATCGAGCGAAGAACAGCATTCTTAGTGCGTGGTGGTGGTTTAACTTCAGTTATTCTGAGCTAATGGTAACGTTAATCCAGTGCTCACAGCACTATGGGTGAGATTCTTCTGCGTTTTCAGCTCTTTTTGTTTTGCTTCCATTACTAAGATCGCTACAGTCATCGATCAAATACTGTCGGCGGGATGACCCTCAGATACGCAATTGGTGCGCGACTTACGAAGAGGAGTGGGGTACTCGGATACGTGACCTCGTGCTGGAACGGCACCAAGTCTATTCCTCTTCACCCGCGCACAGTTATGGAGCCAGTCGCCTGCCCCCGTCAAAACAACATCCCCCACAAGAACAGCCGCCACAACAACCGCCATCTCAACATCGACGCCTGACAGATGTTCGGAACCCACCAATATCGGGGCCACGATCCTCTTCGCACCATCATGACTCATTCAATCGCAGGTCAGGTTCCTCATCTCCGACGTCTCTGGCTGTTGGTAGACCACTTGATATGCATAACGTTCACAAATCAAGTACTAGCGGCTACAGTCGCGGCGTATCATCACAATCTCATCTTGATCGAAGTATCGGCGGCCGTAACCATGCAGGAGGTAGCATGGGGCGAAATCAGAGCGGGAATGGGGTGAAGCGGGAGAGAGAATTGGAGGGGAACATCTCGCACCCCCATGGCCACAACGCACCACCACGACAGTTAGGTCGTGATGTCGATGCTGATCTCACCGCAGTGGATTTTGTGAGTGAGGGACGAACAGGGGAGAACGTCAATGTCGATGGAGGGCAAGAGCAGCCAAGAAGTGCAGGAGGTAACGTGTTTGGAGAAGGTCAACAGTCACTTCCTTCGTTGAAGTCGGTGGGGCTTCTAGCGGTACAACATTCGGTGTCGATGCCTGTTGGTCTGCCATGGCTCGCAAACGAGTCGCGGTAGAACCATTTCGATAAGGGGTTATATTTGGTTTACTTCGGGATTACGGTCCAGTGTACGTCATTTTTTGTTTTATTTTTCAACGTGTCTTGAGCCTTGCTACTCTGTTGTCATTGTATTTACATACTCGACCAAGTTTTTCACTTGCGCATTGCTGTTCTGCACTTGTTGTCAATTATTGTAGAAGATATCGATATCGTGGCAGACAATTGCAAACCCGTCCTTAAATACAACTTTAGTGCCTGGTTCGTTAGATAATACATATAGAGCTGTCATTATTCGGTCATACGACAGAAGACGAGATGCGGACGCAACAGAGGCTCGACGTGAAAAAAGACAGCGGGTGTGAACATATCCGGACAAACCCAGCTCATGCTTCAAGCTTCTTCAGGTTGCGATGGAGCTCCGGGTTGACGAGAGTGACACGAGCAAGAAGCTTCTCAACTACCGTATCCTTGGCTTGCTCATATGACTGAGAAATGGTCTGCAATTTCAGTTCCGTTTCCTTGTCCACGGTTGTCTGCGCATCGGACGTTGTACCAGCATGCTAATCAAGAAGATAGAGAGAACATTACAATCAGTAAATTAACGTGCAGGAATCGAAGGGCGCACTGATGATTCGAAAGCCCTGAATTCTGCCTCCTTCGCTTGTTTGTATGCCTCTATCTCCTTCGAAGCCTCCGACCGAGCATCCTTGAGTCTTTGCACGCGATCTGTGACAGACTTGGTTGCAAAATGAAGTAAAGGGAGGTAGATATGGCACCAACATTGGCGAGCTTGCTGGACGATCTTGGCAGCTTCCTTCTCCGCCTCCAAAAGTGTTTGAATTCCCTGAGATTGTTGGGCAGCCTGCAGGCGTATGAGAAGAGTTGCCTCGTTAGTACGGCAAACATCATACCATCTCGTCGAAATGGGTAAGAGCCAAGTTATAACTCCGATCACCGACTTAAACTCCATCATGTCGACGAGATGTGTACTTCGCTGCACATCTTGTCTTCTGTCTTGGCGTATCAATGCAACGAGCTTCTTGATACCTCTTCACTTGCCTTTATGGATGTTCATCTGATAATGATTCACTCTCAGCGGGGAACGTAGGGGGCCTAGTGAGGGCAACACGGCTACTATCATGTATTTCCTCAAATTCGCCCGCTTCAAGGGGTACGTCTTAAGCTTTATCACTGGAGTAAACTCAACTTGACCGAGAAAAAATTTTGACGCGTACCCCACTCGTGGCGATGTGGGGGCCATGATTCGTTTAATGTGAACTCTCCCATGAAGAACGTACATGTGAGGTCAGAGGCCGTGAGATCGTAGTAGAGAATTCTCCGCGTGACAGACTTGTGTTCTTGACATTTTCCTGCGGACACGTCGGTTCTCGGACGTAAGCTGGTTGTTCGTCCATGATCTACTTCTACTGAAAAAAACACACGGAAAAACGGCAGAGACGTCGGAGCCGGGAGAGCTGCAACAAATTTTCTTCAGCACAAGGCTTGTGCTCTGCTGAGTCTGCTCGTTGCACTTTCATAATGACTGTACTTGATCATCGTACGTGAATCTGCACCTTGACGATTCATGCACATTCTTCAATTGTCAACTCTGCACGTGTCCATCGCATAGGATATTCCGATATCAAAATTGCCGCGCTGCTTGTGACACATCGGAAGACAGCAGACGCGACAAGACATATGGATTTCCCACATCGAAATTTGAAAGACAACCTTTGCAGTGTGTACTCTCATATCGTCAACTTCAGCGAACTCGAACATGACCTACAAGAAACTAGCGGCTAGGACAATCAATAGTTCGTCCCGGCTCTTTGTTTGTTTGATATCCATACGGCCTAATGACACCTAGGTAACAATTTTCGATGACTGGCACATTTTCTATATAGCTCGCATACGCACCTGCGAATCATTATCCATTAATATTCCTTGTGCGCCTGTCTTGCCATACCTTGACATCTTGAAAACTTATGCATTGCCCTACAGTATCCTGATAGTGACACCACGCCTGAGCGACATGATGCGAGTGTTATTGTTACGGTTACGAAGCCTGAATCCACGAATGAAATGTACCACAAGTTTCACTCGTCTTCTGTAAATCTGCCAGTCCACCCGAGTGGTATTCACGACTATAGAGTATTCTCGCACGGAATAGTTCGACCTCGTATCCAACGAGTTGACGCTGTTATTGGATGTCTTTGCAATGATGCCTTGGAAGTACTTCTGTGGTGACATTTGAAAATCTCGAACTGGTGAGGCGGATGTGCTAGTTGTTATATTAAATAGTCCGTTGCCCACATAGATGACCCAGATTTCGTGGAGGGCTAGAGGTACAGGATAAAATCCAGTCCATGGCCTCCTGAGCGTCAATGTTAGTAAAGCCGTATGAAAAGTGCGTGTTCCATTGACACTTTCTTAATCAACCCAATGCAAATAATCTACAGCTACCGCTGCATAGTTCCTTGTTTCCTGGTGGAAAAATCCTCAGTTCCTACATGAAGTCTTGTCTCCTAACGACTTTTCAGAACGCACAGAAGTCCAATAATGAACTATGATCTCGAGCTAATCGATGGATATATCAGGATACAACAAGCATCTCGATAATCTGGAAACTACATTTTGGATTCGATGCTCCGACAGGAACACGCAATGGTCACCATTCTGCATCCTGTGATCCCAAAATCATAACGCATGGAGGTTGATAGGACATCCAAATATTTGGAACGCGCTGTTGTTGCATTGCAAATCTTGACAAATATCTCGACGGTCGGCTTTGCGGGGATCGAAGATGTCAACAATCCACCTCAGCAAAGATGGATGGGGCATGGAAAGTTTTCAGTTTGCACAACTACTAATTGTATCGGTCCATCTTATTCCATTAGAAACCTCGTCTCAATAATTTCGAATACTGTGTCGAGTCAAGCAACGGCCGCGGCTGATTTTGTGAGTAGACCTGCTGAATATCGAGATACTATTCCAAGTGACCGTTGGCAGAACAATTTATGGGCTTTACTGAACGGGTCCAGGTCTGGCTCTAGCCCTCCTCTATCAGGAATAGCCAGAATTGGTTGGTATCGACTTCTGTGGGTAAGAACCGGTAATGTTATTCAAGGACCATCTGTACCGTCTATGGAGGCTTCCTTCTGTGCGAGACCTGCGCGTGTCCCGCTAGTTGATCGGAGTACCCGGCATCATGAGACCGCAAGCTTGTGGAACCTGGGATACATGCCATTTTAGTGCTAAGGCATGACTGCACAGGAGAAGCGCCCGCAACGGCGCTCTTATGAATTATCTCAGTGAAGTGTGGTCTACTGTTCACCCGGATTGATAACAAGCTTGTAGGTATCGTGTTGAAAGATGGGATCCTATGTCTGCGCTCTCAATCCATTGTACGTTCCACTTGTCGTTCTGCCAGTACTTTCCACACGCAGATAGGTCAAGTTTGCCGAGTAAAGCTGCGACGGATCCAGTTGATTTCTTTTTCAGAGAAGTTATGCCAGTTCTCGGAGAATATTTTACTCCGCGATAATGTTCGCAAGTGATGGTTTCAGAACACATGGAAAATGGCGTGCGAGAAGTACTTACCGGGCAATTCCTAGCGTATCAAGCCCAGAAGCAACAAAAGAATGTGAACCATGTTCTTAAGTCCAATACCACCAATCTGTTTGGATGTTCATGTGGTATATCTTACGGCAATCTGCGTGATTATGTGAGGGATACTCTTCTACGGTTCGAGTCAACATGTTGAAGTTATTCGGCGAGATTCGGTGGCGCTACTCGAAAGACCCGCGATCTTGCACGGCGAATGCAGAATAACATGAATTTATATGTACACGCGATCCATAATGTCAATACGTATAATATAGCACGTTAATCGCGTGAAAGAGGTTCGTCGATCAAACCTTTACCATCAAGACATACGTGTGGAATAAAGTGTCACTTCCAAGTCCGAATCTAACTTACACTATCTTCGTCACACGCTCTCGACTATGATCCTGGGGCTAATCTTCTCACACGGACTTGCTTAGACACTTCGAGATTTGTGTTCCTTTGGATCGGTTTGGAGTCTCATGGCCTCTGTCAACTCTTGACCTGATTCGGAGGCCGGGCCAGGCCGCACTGTTTAATCGGCTTCAAAATGCGGATTAAAGCATTATGAAGAGTCATCATCGGGATTTTCGGTGCGAGAGGGTGTTGGAAAGTATTAATGCCCATCCCGTGATAGGGACCTCTGTGGCACTCTCAGGAACTCTTGTGAATCTCAGAATGTCTTCACACACCGTCGTCACTCGACGTCCCAACACCATTACCCTTCCGTCTCCTGGGAACTATAGCGGCGCACTCCACAACTGTATACGTCCACTTCCGCTCATCGTTACGATTCCTGATCAATCCATGTCAGACCTACAAGAAAGAAAGGAATCGCACCTCCTAAGTTGGGTTGAAATACCAACGATGACATCCAATCTTACACAGTGGACAGTGCATTGTAAAAGTTCGTTTGAAGTCATATCGTCGAAATCAAGATGATTGACATGTTTTGTAAGTCAATGGAGAAACCAAAGGGACAGGAGTAGCCTTGCAGAAGGCAGCTGCTAGGCAAGCTGCCGCTAAGCAGGCCTGTGAGGTTGGTCGCCACTAGATCCTATCGTAACTTCCATTTGACCAACCAGGAATACTAGGCGATAATGTCGGAATGATTATGAGCGGGATCAATGATTAGCTTCTCTAGCATTATGCTTAGACTCTGATTGATTACGCCACTAGTACTGCTGCCAGTACTACACAGAGTCACTGTGACTCCTATACTTGAAGTTGAAGTTCTGATTCTCTGATAACCTGTATTCCTCAAGTATTCCTTGCGTTTTGTCGTATGCCCAAGCGCGAAGATGAATAGCTTTTGATGATTGTTCAGTATGACATATTATATTTGCTATCTCGATGTGAGCTGCTGTGATTCCGCTTATCAATCGGAAGTTGGCCGCGGACAAATAAATTATCGTACGAGTGGTATCATTCATAGTATAAAGTAACACGATATTCAACCTACTCCCACCATTGATGCAAGAGTCTTTCGACGACAAAGTAGACGCTGCCCTATTGCTGCCGTCGTCATATACTCCCACTTCAAATCGCAATAGCTTTAGGCGCAAGATCGCGCTTTCTGTCTGCGTTATCGTTTATGGCATCTATATCTGGTTTGTCTCGAAGGGAACTGTGGTAGACATCTTTGATTTGGGCGACTTCACCCAGCCCCAATGTATACAGAGCGCTGTCCTTACACCGGTTAGAAATGAAGCCTTGTGGGCCTTACTGAGCTCAACTATTGGGACGGAGGCATTCGAGGCAAAAGCAGTTGAATGGATTAGTGGTGCTGTTAGGGTGCCGTGAGCTACACATCACTACATTCTCGAGATGCTTACCGATCTGCATCCTTTAGAACAGAATCCTATGATGACATGGGAGACGTTGGGGAGGATCCCAGGTGGGAGGCGTTCGTGCCCTTCCATGATTACCTCCTCAAGTCCTTCCCTCTAGTGTAAGGATCTTCTTAAAAGTTGAATCATGGGACCCGTGATTTGATAACTCAGGTAGTCATTCAACCCTCACGCTCCAAAAGGTCAACACATATGGCCTTATTTATACCTGGGAAGGATCCAACACGTCGCTTAAACCCCTCGTTTTGATGGGCCACCAAGGTCTGTTTTCCTTTACGATTAGCAATTCGAATAACGTGTTCAACTTCCTAGATGTCGTTCCTGTCAATCCTGAAACTATAGATGAATGGACTCACCCGCCGTACTCTGGTCACTTTGATGGTGAGTAGAGGAACGATATCATGGCTCTGTAAGCGCCTCAATCTGGGTCCAGGTTCAAGGGTCTGGGGTCGAGGAAGTTCTGATGACAAGAGCGGGCTTATTGGTGCACTGTTAGCCTTTCTTCTGACTCAGGTATATTACACGTCTCTGATCCTCTGCTAATAGTGCAAGTGTAGAGACCCTCATCAAGAGCGGATTCAAGCCGACGCGCACCTTAGTACTTTCCTTCGGTTTCGATGAGGAAATTAGTGGACGTCAGGTACGGGAGTCATTCACTCACAATCTTACAATGCTCATCAACTCCAAAGGGGGCCAGCAAACTCGCTCAAGCACTCTACGAGATCTACGGCAAGGACGGTGTTGCTCTCCTTGTCGACGAAGGTGGTATGTCCCTGATTATGATAAGGAATACCAGTACCCATCCTATTCTAGGAGGATTCACTGAACAGAATGGTACCATAATGGCCACGCCCGGTATTGCTGAGAAAGGATATTTGGATGTCCGTGTTGAAGTCACCATGCCTGGTGGACATTCGAGTGTTCCACCCAAACATACCGTAAGTCCTGTTACTTTTTCTCGATCTCCCACGACCGTAAGAGATATCCTTTTTCAGAGTATTGGCATCCTTTCCGCATTTCTGGTTGAATATGAAAAAAATCCCTCCAAAGTAAAATTCGTATGTAGTTTTATTCTTTCTTTTTGTACGTCCCTGACGTAGTAGTGACAACAGACCAGACAGGATCCCCTGTACAGCATGCTCCAATGCGTTGCCGAGCATTCCGAGGAGTTGGATGAAGACTATCGCACAATCATCAAACGTGCGACTACTTCAGACAAGTATTTACAACTCCTTGAGAAGGAGATCATCAAGAACAACGTGTATGCAAGCCTGATTGGCACAACACAAGCAGCCGATATCATTGAGGGGGGTGTGAAAGTTAATGCATTGCCCGAAAGAGCTTTTGCTGTCGTCAATCATCGCATCTCTGTTATAAGGTCGGTGTTCGAAGCCCTGCAGGAATAGATCTAGTTTGAGCTGATGGTGGATAGCTCGGTTGAGGAAGTTCAGACTCATGACACTGAGCTCCTTTCAAGGCTTGTAAAAGAATTTAATCTCACGTATACTGCCTTCGGCAATGAGCTTTCTGCGAAAGGTGGACCTTCGTCCGGAACACTAACACTCAAGGACGCTTTTGGTACCGCTTTAGAACCTGCACCCGTTACCCCCACATCTCCAGACGCTGTTCCTTGGTACATTCTCTCAGGAACAATTAAAGCAACATACAACTCCCACCGCTCTCTCACGGATGTAAATGAAATCATTGTGAGTCCTGGCATGCCTTCCGGGAATACTGGTGAGATTAGTCATTCTGAGATTTAAGAAGGAATTAATCGATATACTGGACAGATACTCGTTATTACTGGGACTTGACGAAACACATCTTTCGTTACAACCACCATAATTCCGGAAAGAAGACAAATATACTGAGTGGCGGCGTGCACACTGTGAACGAACGTGCGTGCATACATATATTCCGTTCCTCGCTCACATATACTAAACGCGAAGTAGACATCGAAACTGATGCTTTCGTCGAGATCGTCCGTTTCTTCGTAGTTCTCATCCTCAATGCTGACGAAGCTACAAATTTGTGAGACACTGTAGGTATACATACATAACGATAAATTGAAAAATTTGGTGTAATTATGTTGCTTGACTGTAAGTCACTATGATTAGATTAGTACATTAATGTGCGTCAAGTCGACCTGGTTGGAACTGCTGGAGATGTGCCGGTTAGGATGACGAATTCATCGAACGCCTATCGACACAATTTGGACGTTTGGGCAACACGCAACTATGTTTGCGACGAAAGCGTCACCTGCTCCAGAGACGAAGAGTCTCTTTACGTGGTATAATGAGTATGTTTCGCTATCAGTATCTTGCAACCTGGGAGAGTCCTGCCTCAGATGAGTCACCCGTAAGACATCACCTGAAGCTGATGTGTCTCTGTCGAAGGAAAATGAAATCTCGAGATTCGTCACCTGCACCGGGAAATGGGCCAATCGCCAACAATCGAAGATATCGTTAAAACCCATGTTTTCGTATTCAATGCGAATGGTGCGGAGGTTTGGAGCGTCAATGATACCATCTAGGTAGTAAAGAAGATTCGATAGGGTCTCGCCCATGGGATTTTCTTGATATCCGTCATAGTCATTCCTTTTGTTGGCGATCGCCGGAGGTATTCTGATAGCGATGGATTCGCATGTCTTATTGGGCGGTGGTTGACCATCTAAGACGTGGGGAGGATATCCTGCTAGCGCTGCCATGTATTTGAATAGATATGATGGAGAGGGAATATGCACATCTTTGAAAGAGATACGGGTGAAAAGTGTCTTCCAAGTCGAATTGACCAGTAAGAACGAAGTCATGAGGTCGATTCGGTCACTATTGGACAAGGAGAGTATCCATGCTTCAAGGATGATCTTCTCGAGCAATTCGGGTGGCAGAAGTGGAGAGTCCATAGCGGCGTCATTCCAGCTTTTCGATACATGATTTATATAGCCGCAAGAATAGGATTCATGGAGACGGTGAGACAATCGGAACTTGGTGAAACCAAAGGAGGTACATGAGACGCAGATGAAGGTACAAGATAATCAAGTAAAGGGGAAGTTCTAAGAGTGGGTCATGTTCAGGAGGTCAGTGAAAGAAGAGGAGACAAAAAACCGACGCCGTGCCATTTTTGGAACACGTCTATTTGCACTTGTGGTCACGAGGCGCGCCTTACCTGCAGTGGTTTCCTGAAATATCAAATCAATCAAGCTCATTTACCATGCCTCGAGGAATTCCAAATGCCAGAAGGGACGACACTGGGTTTCGATACACAACCTTCCATGTACCCCTCGTGTATGTGAAGCCTTTTCTTCTCGTCGCAAGTCTGGATTCACATGATGTGGTAGTGCGAACCCGAAGCATATGAGTACAACCTACCTCAAGTCAGAATCGCAGACAATCTGGGCGAGAAATGCGAAGAACAAGGCATCTGAGGAGAACCTACCCACTGACTCAAGGTCAGCGGCACGCTATTGCCTCGGCTATTGAGTATAGGATAACCTCTGTGTTAGCACAGGCGCGGCTCCCAAGTGATTGTGGTACACCCTGGTTCGCGCTCTGTGCTCATTGGGAAAGCGTCAGATGTATCCCCTACGTCTGTTCCGAACGTTGTCGCTCGCAAATGCAAGCCTCCTGTCCCAGAATTTGTCAGAATAGAGGGAGCTTCACGGCCTCGTAAACGAAGTTCTGATACAGGCGAGGAAACGCTGGAACAGGACCCAGTAAGCTATTCCTTTGAGGTAACATTGGTCCTTAAACATAGTCTATAGTTCGATGAGAAGATATCAGCTATTACCATTTCCCTGCGCGATCGAATGAAGTTTTATAAACTACGCGTAACCCACAACGCAACTACGATCGCTTCGACTTTCAATGAGCAGTTCAAACCAGAGATAATTGCAGAATATAACGATCCTTTCCGTGTAGAATGGACAGAAAAAGTATCTGATGAAGATGTGTATTTTGGTGAAAAAGTGAGTATTCGAACGCCATGATTATCATCCTCCCAATATTCAGATTACTACGCCCAATAGGCTCTGCGTTTGGCTGACCCACAAAAAGCTGGCTACGCGCTACGATACCCAATCTACGCCGCAAACTTCAATCTCCGTGATTACCCTTCTCTTCAAGTCGTCTTGAGCGACCTGGAATTGATCTTACGGACAACTTTGCAAGAGAAGTTCGAGGTTGATTCCAAGGATTACAAAGTATGTAGATTGTCATCGCGCTCAATCGAATGATCTCTCCATATTTGACATGTTTTTAAGGATTACTCTGTGATACTTGTAATTCCTGATAACTACGATCGAACATATGTTCGGGAGTTTGTCAATCTGCTGCTCATAACTATGGGCTTCAAGCAGATCTGTGCTCAACAGGTGAGAGCTGACTTTCACCAGTCCATATCGGTGGCTCCAATAATCTTATATAGGAGTCACTAGCGGCCACCTATGGCGCTGGTATTTCGAATGCATGCGTTGTTAATATCGGTGCTACTACGACAAGTGTTGCCTGTGTTGATGAGGGGATGGTGTTGGCCGACACAAGGTATGGCCTGGTTGCATTTGATTGACGATTAATTGACGCTCATGCAACACAGGATGTCGTTGAATATCGGAGGCGATGATATTACTGAATTTCTGTATGTCCTTCTAAAGAGGATTAATTTCCCCTACCGAGACTTGGATATCAATCGTGCATATGACTGGAAAGTCATGGAGGATCTCAAAAATAGGCTATGTACCCTCTCAGAGGCAGGTTGCTTCTGGTCAAGTATACTGCCATTCTAATCGGCCTTGTTTAGGCTGACGTTGCTCTTAACCTGTACGATTTCGTTGTGAGACGGCCTGATCGTCCCACTGAGAAATATGGTCTGCGCGCTTATGATGAAATTATTCTCGCTCCAATGGCACGGTTTTCACAGTAATATTCATAAGGTTATGCTAACCATAAATATCTCAGTGTTTGTTCGAACCCCGAGTTATTGAATTTGACAAGAAGCGGTTAGGTCTCAGATATTTTTCAAAAAATGTCACAGAGGAGATCATTGACCACCAGACCGATCGTGTCGTAAGTCACTTAATTATCGCAAATATATTCCTCGTCGAGCTTTGACCTTAGACGAATGCTATGGTTATATCGACACAACATCTAATGCCGGCAACCCTTCCTCCACACTCTTCACCCAAACAGAATCAGGCTGCAGGAAATACCTCTCTTCCAGGTATGTGCCCGGCTTGGATGCTACAAGTGGTACGAATCGAAGTTATTTCAGGCACAAATACACCTGCGGAGCAGCTTGACCCACAAGCAGCCATGGTAGTAGATGAACCAGAAACACTACCGGTGGTTCCGGCGGATGGAACGGACGGAACGGATGTTCTCGACGGTCAAGACGAGAGTAAATTGCCAACGCCTTCGAATCCGATCCAAACTGCCGAGGCTGGCGCAAATAACGCGGGGCCGAATCAGGGTCCGCCATCGCCTGTTGGCGAATTCTCAATCGACATCACGTTTGAGGCAAGTAAACTACCTCTAGATGTCGCAATCTTCAACAGTGCACGCGCTGCGGGGGGTGACGACAAAATTCGCAAGTATCTGCAGGCGGTCCTAGTCGTCGGTGGCGTGGCTCATACTTCGGGCATGAGGCACGCTCTGGAAAGCAGGTTCGTACAATAACTTTATGTATGCTTCGTGGGGTGATCTTGGTGATCACACTATTTTTCTTCGCAGGCTTCAGGCGATTGCGACGCCGTTGGTGCCAAACATGGAAAAAGTCCAGATTATTCCTCCCCCAAAGGAGGTAGACCCAGTCGTGTTAGCCTGGAAGGGAGCGGCGGTTCTTGGAAAGATGGATGGGGTGTCCGATCTCTGGGTGACCCAGTCCGACTGGGTAGCTATAAATTTTTCCCTCGGCTCTTACGCTCGTTGAACCCAACCCCTAGGATATTTTGGGTATGCGTGCCCTAAAGGAACGTTGTTTCTATCTGTAAGGACTAGATTTGGTATAGTGGCATATATGGTTTACTGGCGCTAGAAGGCTTTCTGGGTGATTGGTTCTTCGCGGGAACACGCACCCAGAAATATAACGTAGTGCTGGCAATAATTTAATTCATCTATAAGTACAACCAAAATCAAATGCATGAAAGAATGAACCCCTGAAGCGATGAAATGGAAAGAACAATGCACGGTATGGGTGGTATGTATACATGATCGTGTCCGTAGACCATTACGGGTAGGCCACCTAGAGACACATACGCGGATGTTAGCAAATGGTGGCGTGCCATGCGATGTGCCGCGGGAAGGGACTGGATCGAATAAGACTGGAGTGAATGAGAAAAGTACACGACGAAAGAATGATTGAGATGGTCGATGGTCCTTGAAATGCATATTAAAATCGAAGTGTGTCAAGAAATCTCGACGGGACAGAATCGGGAATGTAGATGGCGGTAGTACAATCGTACCGATACTTAGACGTCTAGACACCGAGTTTTTGTTTCAATTCTCGAAAATCTTGACAATTGAGCTTCGCCCAATCTCTCGCTATGCGATTCATCTCTTGTTTGCCTTCGCTGAGACCGGGCGCGGAAGTCAAGATTTGACGGTGGAATGGAAATGGCCGGTCAACTCACCCATCCCTTTTCAGCCATTCCGTTCTTGTAAAGCCACCCTCTCTCCAGCTAGATATATCCGCGTTGTCGTCCACCTTCTCATCTGCCTCCTTTGAAGCCTCCTTCTTCCGACTGCAGCTGGCCCAACCCAATCCCCAAGCTCCTTCACTGTCCTCCCTCTTGACAACCAGGGTACTCGATGGTGCCCATCGGAGTTTCTCAATTAGTGATTCACATACAGCAGCAACAGTCCTGTTTGGGACAAAGGGAAAGGTAGCATGTGAGCGCGGAGTGCGATCAGGAGTAATAACAAGTAAACTGCGACACATTGGACAGTCGACGGATTCATGCCAGGACCCACAGTGAAAATGTAGACGAGAGAAGAACCATTTGAGGATACAAAGTGCACAAAATGTGTGTCCGCACTGGCCCGGATTTAGGGTATATGGATGTGCCAAAATCTCACAACACCTGAATTTTATCAGATACAGATCTAGAGAAGGGAGAACTTGGACTAACAATGCACATGTAAAATGTTCTTCCAGTTGAGCAAGAGATGCCGCTGCCTCCCGTTGGGTAATTTGAGACAGCATTAAAGATACCTCAGCTTCCTTTTTCATTACTTGAAGGGCTCGCTCGTCTAGTTCGAGTGCTCTGCGTTTATGATCAATTTCATTCTTAAGCAGGATCTTCTCTCGTTTTATCAGTTCAGCAGGAGTTATTCGATGGGATCTCCGAATGTCGGAGGAGGACGGTTGTGGCTTTACTACAGATTCCAGTTCATCTGTACATGATAAGGTGCGTTCGCTGGCAACAGGCTTGCGCTTTTTCAATCTTGAAGGGGCGGAATCCGTTTCGGGAGGTCGAAAGGGTGTGTCTTTGAGGAGCAAGTGGAATAAATTGAGTAGAAATTTGGTAAAAATCAAATGAAACGAGAACATACCCTGATTTTTGTTGAGTCGAGATGACCGACGAGTCTTACGCGTAGTAGTAGGTCCCACGGGCGTTTTCGGCATCTTCGAGCTGAAGGACAACTACACAGTTACAAAGAGTTATAGACAAGAGCGTCTACGTTGGTCTAATGATAAATGATGGTCTCAGGGTCGAGATAGAGTCACGTGACTCGGTCTAATCGCTGGACCAGCCAAGAAACTGTTTCCAGATGAATCCATATCCCTCCATCCGAGTCCCTCCGCTCTCCGTTCTCTACGTCGGGAGGTTCTCTCCCCGTTCAACTCCATTCATCCAGGTGCTCCTGTTCCACTGCCGCGAGGCCCTGGTAGGGCCTTTTTTCAGTTGTACATAACATCCATCGTATTCATTATACTCTGTCACCACTATGCGTCACGCGGACTGGAGAATTAGAGATCTTCCGAGTGTTGCTTATACCACTCATGATCTCATAGTTCATGTCAAGTTTGGTCGCTCATGTATTGTCCGTTTGCCCAACCAACGCGCAGATATTAGTGTCACGTCTGAAAACACTTGTTCTGCGCTTCATGCATAAATACTACAGTGCAAAAACGCTCAAAATAAACAACTCCGACCATCAAAGTTTGAAATGACATTTCCTCCATTATGAATTTTTATCAAGCTCTCGGAATCAACTCCTTTCAATAATCTAATAATCCATCTCGTAACCATGTTAAATTTGAATTTTTTTTCAAAGATGAAAGCATAGCCTATGTACACACTTAAGTATGTTCCTGATCGAGGAATCCAATGTTTGATTCCATCAGGGAATTTGTAATAACAGGCAACAACCAGGTATGTATTGATGGCTAACTTGTGGCGGCTCATCTGATGCGTCGTCCAATTATTTATGTGTGTCCAATCTCCTCAGAGGGACTGAAATTAAAATGTAGGTAGCAGAAAACTTGTGCATGCTTGAGTTCGTCAATGTTACGAGGTATTGCTTACCTCTGTCCAGCCCTCCCTCGGCTCTTACTAGGAAACTTCATTTACTTGGTCGAGCCTTTCTCAAAAACTTCGAGTACTCTGAGGCACTGGGGCTTCAATCGTCAGCCAGACCGAAACTAACGGCGTCAGACACCTACCGCCAATATTGATCTTGAGGGTGCAAACACCAAATGAGAATTTAACATGTTCCTTGCCCGAAAAATTATTCATCCGATTCAGGCGCTTCTTCTAACTCCTGTTCTGTCGGGATTCTACTGTATTGAATTGAACACGCCCGTATTTCGAGAACTTTGTATGTAGAACTGCAGCCACAACCGTATGTGAGTCATTTTCATATTTCCACTTGCTGATATCGGTGCCAGCAGTGAGAATCAGGTGATTATACAAGGTAATTATTCAACGGGGAACGCCAGAGCTCTTCTATATTTCTTTGCCAAGATAAAATAGATCTGCATCATTGGGAAACTTGAGGATACTTGACATATCTGAACAAACCCATCTATTTTGCCAATTGGTGCCATCTTCTGTCGCATTGCCACTTTGGCTCTGCAAGGCTCTCGATTGACGCGATTCGAAGTGCAGGGGTTGGTTAGTCTAAGGGTGATAACTGTTCTTGGACATCCAGCGTCGCCACCCACAGACACCGTTTATTATTATGAAATGCTAAAGCTGCTCCCCCCTCTCCGGGTAGCCGGGCTCGGGTGTCAAAATATCCATCATCGTTCAGGGTGCTATATACGTCCCGCGATACTTGCCGTGTTTGCCGTTATCCTTTGCTTCCATTCGCTTCTCGTGCCACTCTCGGCGTGGAATGGGGTTATAACTTCTTCGGTTTCCCGGCGATTTCTGACCCCTTCAGCTCTTTGTCTTAGCAGCAGCCTCCTTGTGGTTTTAATCGGGCCATTTGAAGTTTGCAACTAACTTTCGGTCAAAACACTGTTGGGTACCATCATAGCTGCGCGTGCGTTTAATCGGCTAGAGAGAAACTGGTCATAAAAGATTTGCTCTATGTACCTACATACCTCCATATCGTGTTTTTAAACTAAGGAAGCCCATCGGGCTATCTGATCCTCCAAAAGTGCGGTCCGTCGAAGTGTCGATCAGCAGTTTAGGTAACATATGCGGCGAACCAGTCCATCAGAGTCCATCACGAATGTGAACTATCCTTCTCGGCGTCACAAAACGTGGCATCGTTTCAAGTGGCTGTCAATATACCTGTCTTCTGGCATTACAATTCTTCCACGGACTGATCAACGACTTGATCGACCAACCACATCATTGACGAAACACTCCGCGACCAACAGCGCCTTGTAAATGTGCTCGAGGCTCGAGGATATGCGAAAGAGATTGATCCTTGCCTGTCACAAAAGAGTCTTCTTTGATGCGAAGGTGCTCTTGTTGATATTCACGGTGATGGCAAACAAGCGGTGACGAGCCAAAGTCTGCAGATCCGGAACAAACGGCTGGCTGGATGGCCGATCGCAAGACCCGTTCACGTTCACGGAATGAAATTCAATTGAGGATATGTACCTTGAGCTCGGGTCTGGTGCCAGACGCGGGCCCGGAGAGAAGAGACACGACTGTAGGTTGAATAACGAGTTACGGGTCCGAAAAAGGCATTATTGTCGACGTGAACCAGGTCGGGATCTGACAGGGTCGTGGGCATTCGAGAATTCTAGAATTCCAAAGATATGATGATGATGTATTGATTCCTTGATTGTTCGGGCCAAGACTGGGACTGTAAATTGACAAAGGTCACGTCACAAGATCTAGATTCGGTACATTCGACATAAGCGGCATGTACTCGAACACAGTTGACAAGAACCTCTTAATCCTCAGCGGAGCCGTTTGTATCCTTCTTCTTCCTATCTATTATTTAATTCTCCTTCTTTTATAGTGGCTGTCTAATTCCTGCTTGGGTCATGCTCTCGCACGTCCTCCCAAGCCACCCACCAGCTCTCCTCATCCCAAAGTATCTTCCTGACTATCCTCTCCCCCATTTCGCGTCCTCAAAATCCCCTCATTCACCTTCTTTCTCTCATTCATACCCTATTAGTCTATCTCCAATTCAACCAGACTCACCTGCAACTGTGGAGGACGATATTTCATCCCCCCAGTCGCCACATTCTGGTTCTGGCAGTCACAGTTATGCTGATCGAGGCACAGGCTCCTTTGATTCCCCAGTCTCTCCCACAGAAATGTACGAGTCTTCTCTCCAGTCACACTCCTACCCTGTCGCACAGCAGTCCTATGCATCCGAGCCATCCTTGCAACCAAACTACCAATTTTTTGTTCATGACGGCACTTTGAGGGATTCCCAATTTGACCGGCCATACCTCTCCGAGTCTCCCTCCCCTGTGGATCCCCGATCATCGTCCTCGTACCCTGCCGACACCAATGCCAATCAGTCACAGGACATGCGGTCGTCCCAGACCTCCCTTTCTTACCTGCCTCATGATCGCTACAATGCGTCCCCAGACGTTGAGACCGACCGTTATTCACGGAATATTGGTTCTGACAAATACTCTGGAGGTAATAACACTCTTCTCCAAGGGGCTCCCATCGATCAAAGGCGTATGTCAGAACCTGCCACTCTTGCTCCTACCAATCCCTATAACGATACCCAGCCTCTTCAACGTATTCAATCCCAGTCTAATTACAATACATCTTCTCTCCCTATCCCTCGGTCTTCTGCTTATGTCAATTCCCTCCAACGAGGAGCAAGCATCGGATCGCTTCGAGACCTGCGTCATGTCCACCCTGATTATCCCCAAGCACAGCCTTCTTACATAGGCTGGAAAGGCCATCGTTCGCATCAAGCAGGGAGCTATCATGGGAACGATGGATTTGGCGCACCTATCTCACCACTTCAGCCTGACTTTACTGGAGGTCTAGGACCACGTGAGGCAGGTGCACCATATTCTCCCACCACGGAGACTCTCTACGGGACCTCCCCCCCAGGGACAGGAACATCAACCTCATCGCTTGGCCCTCTCAGTCCGGCGGAGCTGTTCGCTCACAAAAATGACATCAACCCCAACGCTGGGGACAACAGCAATAAAACATACTCATTCGTGGCACTTCCTGGCAATACTGTCAAGAAGCGCCCGCGTCGACGATACGACGAGATAGAGCGTCTCTATCAATGTTCCTGGCCCGATTGCAACAAGGCGTATGGTACTCTCAATCACCTCAACGCTCATGTTACGATGCAGAAGCACGGCCCCAAGCGCCAGCCAAGTGGTAAATTTTCTCTGCGCTGAAACCCATCCTGCCCACGTCTTACTCATTTTTTAGAGTTCAAGGAGCTACGCAAACAGTGGCGCAAGGCGAAGAAGTCGGCTTCACCTGGACCCGTGCGTCGACATAGTGTGAGCTTGCGCCACGATAGCCAGGAATATAATACCCGTCGTTATGACTCCCAAAGCGAGTCGAATTTGTTATTGACTCGCCAGCCTTCGTATTACGCATCGACAGGTCTTCCATTGATAGGGCCGCCCGTTCTCCCCGAGCCAAGCAACAGGATATCATTCTCTGTTGAGAGGAGTCGCTACGCGATCGACGAGCGTGATGAGCACTCGGCCGTTTACAGTACCCATGAGCGACAACGCCGCAGCAATAGCGCTACGTGGCAGGGAACACCCCGGCCCCTTCCACAACAACACTATCTATCGTCTTCATCATCGAACCAACCATCTGGCTTTCTGCAGGACGGTAATACCTGCTTCTCTTCTGATACACGAGGGCCATCTACTCAGCGTTCTCGTTCTCAATCGTCTCTCGACCCGTCGATGAGAAGACTACCTCCTGATAGCACGTTGTTGACCCCTCTCCCCGGATATCAGTCCTCGCTGCTGCCGCCTTTGCGGGAAGACGAACATCGAGATGTTCCGTATCCCGCGGAGACAGATTACCAAATATTCGATAATGGCCACGACGGAAGGCCGAATACCGGACATCGAAGCCTCGGCGACAACGAGGAAGAGTACTAGAGCTTTGCTGCAGTTGATGGCCCCCATCTCTGCAGGACTTAGCGAAGCATGATATCTATCAGTCATCACGCATCTTGGATGTTTTTTTTTGTCCTGCGAACTTCCCTGCTTTTCACATACCATTCCTTCGATACCATACTACTTTTGTCATATCACTTCAATTGCCTATATTAGTCCTTTCACTTATCCCTACTGTACATTATGCTTTTTAGGGTGTTCGTTTCGCGCTACCTTACATTACTATACCATGCATTAGATTCCTACTACATTTCAATGTACATTATATCAAGTCTACCGTCTACACACGCAGCCTAGTATTATTCTTTCGTTCTTTCGTTCTTTCCTTACTTTTCGGCACTTTACCTTGTAGCAACATATGTCTATCTTTATATCTATATATCATTTTGGAATCTAGAATTCAAGGTTTGCATTTTCCTTCAAGGACGTCATGAGGCTCTCCGTGAAACATTGTCTGTGTGGGGTAACAGGGTTCTGAGCACCCTGTCCCATATTGAAGAAGCTTCTTTTTGGGTTTGATAGAACTGTTTTGGATCTAGTGACGAAAAACAAAATTCTTTCCATCAAATTGCCTTCTATCAACTGACGCATCGCTGATAGAGACCTCGAAGTCCTCGAAGTTGTTCGCAATGATGTGATGATCATTGGACGAAAAAGGATTAATACAGTCACGTAAGGTCATGAAGAAATTACTCATCATTAAACATCGAGCAAACATATTCCTGATCTTGAAGATTTGTTCCCTCACATCACGGGATACTTGTCAACTTTTTGTTCTCGTGTCCAAGGATGGATGAGTCACCTGCCCATACTATGTTGTTTGAATCCCGTACCGTAGGTACAAAAATCCTACATCTAGACAGCGACCATACCTGAACGGGTCGCACTACATACCAGGCGTCGCGTAGTTAGGAGTGGGGGTCTCACAGATCTGACGGGAAATATCTTGGGGAGCATCCGAAAGGTGTGATCACGTCGCGGTGACATGCCGAATTAGAAGTCAGGCTCCTCTCCGAAGGTGAATACATACAAATAGCGAATACCCTTTGAGCATATTGCTTGTCGAGGGGCTGAGCATGATTCAAAAGGGTCGCAAATTTGTCTTCGAGTCCCGAATAAGTTGTCAAAAGGACATCAAATGATCGATCATTTGTTGTGTTTACAACTTGTCAAAGTCCACCCAGAGAAGTAGACCGAGAACGTGGGATTCCAACGATCATCGGCTTCAGAGGAGCGAGAAAGCAAGAACGTATGTATATCGATCTGGACTCAGTGGTTGTTCACAGACAGGCCAGGCTTGGAGCCGCCTGTTCGGCTTGAGAGGAAGAAAAAACATTCAGGCTGTCACTGAGTTAATGGATATGGCTGAGACAGGATATGTTTCTGACAGCGAAATAAGATCAAATGTACAAATCTTGTACTTGTCTTGAGGTATCTGTGACCTCGGCTTAACCTTATGTGTGGTCGAACAGGACTCGATTCGAAGACTTCTTGGGGGATGATGGATGAAGAAGCTTCAAAGATACAACTTTTGAGTATGAGTAGTTTCTACTGATCGCAAGGCCTTCTAGCGTTCTAGCGAGAGCTTAGCACTCAGTACTCAGTACTTAGTAGCGAAGGAAACTGAAAAAGAAAAGCCTAGATGAAACGAACATCGAAGAAAATCATATGAGTGATGAGACTCACCAATACTAAGGGCTGCGCTGTTAGCAAAAAGGAGTCAAACCTAAGATGAGCTTCGAGCTCGAAGCTCGAGGCTGACTCGTCCTTCACTCGACAACATCAGCTGCTATCCGAATCCTATATCCTCGGCAACATGTGGCAATGCATAAGCGCACGTGGAATGACGTATGTCACCGCAGTTCTACCGCAGTCTTGAGTCGACTGATCAAGCTCACGTTTGTTTTGTAGGAGCCATATCTGTGCTATATCAAGTGATTCACAGTACGATCACTCATAGCTTCAACGTTCAACTCCCCACCTACTTTTTCTTGATTCCGATCTCGTCTGTTCTTCGATCATGTTGCTAACTGACCTACCTATTGAACTTTTCCTGGATAATATTCTGCCATTTATGCAGATACCCGACATTCTCAACCTTGGATGCACGAGCAAGGTGAGACTGGGCGATTTTCGCGGCATAATAGCTTACAGAGATCAAGTTCTTTGCTGCCGTTTCCTCTGACGATACTTTTTGGCAAAGGCGCCTCCAGACCGATTACAACTTTTCAGGTGCCGGAACGGCTCGTACCAGCGGATGGAAGCTCATCTATCGCGGAATCTTCAAGCCCAGAGGTAACATTCACAAGACAACTCATCGGATCTTTATCTGACAGCGATCCGTCCGATTCTTCTCAGTCTACGTTTGGGGGTGGGGCGAATATAACGGTTGATTATCAATTCTTCTAATGCATTTGGCTTTGTAGGGAGAGGTCCAATGGCAGATTGGGTCTATCAGAGTTCCCCACGACAAGTATGCGAGCCCAAGTTCCATTTCCAGTTCAACTTCGTATTCCTGGTATTCGTATTGTAAGCCTTGTCGCTGGCGGAATGTTAGTCACTATGCCATACATGTTCTCTGGTTTATATCTCTCTAAGTGCTGCCCATAGGTCATTCCATGCATTGGATTCTGAGGGTCAAATCTACGTTTGGGGTCTGCTCTCCCCTTCGAACGTTGTTACTAAGGGTTAACAAGGTTATGTCATAGGCACTCTTGATCCAACTATGCCGTTTCTGCGAAACAGTGGGTTTGCACAGCCTGGACAAATTGCTAAGACCCCATTAAGGCTGCGGATGCCAGCAGTGACACGGAGTGTCAGGTGAACGCAACGATCTTTTCACATATCTCCTACTCTGACTGAGCGTGCTGTGCGGACACAAAGCTGCGGCCGTTTGCACGCATCAACTCTTGATTCCGATGGCCAGATTTGGACATTCCCGAGCTGGGGCCGACCATTTAGGCTCGTGTCTGACTTTTTCACCGACCCCAACTCCAAGCCTCTTCAAATCGAATGCGGGTGGGGCTTTTCTTGTGTGCTCACGGTATCAGGCGAAGTCTTTGTTTGGTGGCCGTTTTCCGGCGAGACAGCAGAATACATTGAAGCCACAAACACGCAAATGAATGAACAAGGTGACAAGGAAGCATCCGCTCTGACCGATTATTCGATACCTTGTGTTACGTGGGATCTTATTGAGAACCCAACCCGGTTGCCCTCAATACCTTTGCTTCCTGAATTACCGGGGGGAGACAATGAGAAGCCAGTTCAACTGATCCAGATCGCGGGTTTGGATGCACAGATCGTTGGATTAACAAACAAAGGTCAGGTCCTCAAGTTCAACAGCCTTTCTTCAAAAGAGACATCTTCCGCAGGGCGCTGGGAATACGTGAGCAGAACACTATGCTCCTGACGGACTCAGATCTCACTGTACTCCATAGTTACAGGAGTTCAGCAGCATCGAGAACATACACGCCGAATTCTCTAGGCTAGGATTAGAATCCCCAGGGACCTTGAAGATCACGCATGTATGTTGAACAATCCAACTGACTATTATCGACTTTTATTACGACTCACAGATTTCTGCCAATTTCATGAGCTTTATTGCATATTCAACGGGTTCCAGTTCGGTAGTATTAATAGGCAATACAGAAACCACGCCCCATACTCCGCCCAAGATTATCCCGGAGTTGCAGCATAAATCAATTATTTCTGTTGTTCTTGGAGATTATCATAACGCCGCGCTGACATCCAGTGGGAAAGTTCTCACTTGGGGTGCCTATTCTGCTGGAGCTCTCGGTCTAGGGGACCCCGCGGAACTTCCAATCGGCGCACCAGGTGGTTATCTTCGTGTGCAAGATAGAACTTGGGTTCGTAATGGCGGAGAACACGACCCTCCTGCCGTAGATGTCCCTTCGGAAGTAAGGTTTGACCATAACCTCAAGTCACATAAAGACAGGTTCTGCTTTTCCATTGCTGCTGCTGGTTGGCACACTGGTGCACTTGTCATGGATCTAGAGGTGAGTTGGAAAGTTACTGAAATCTTTGTATCTCTCTCATTTCAGACTATTCAGTCCGAGGAAGAAGAGGAGGAGGATGAGCCTGAGCCTGAAGACAGGCTACTGTGCCGACATATGTATGAGCAACCTCATACCCTTCCTGGCCATAGTCCACCCTTTAGTCCCTCAACGGGAATTCGAATTGGATTTGCTGGTCGAGGTGGTGCAATTGGGCCCAGGTGGGGCATCGGACGGGGTCGAGGCACATGAAAGAGAAGTGAGTTCGAAAGAGTTATGTGGATGTCTAGTGTCAAGTACTTGTTTCAAGTTCTCCGCACAATGATCGATTACCGTCAGAAGTAGAAATTGAACGTCACACAGAAGTAATGCAGGACAAGTTATGAACTAAAACGAAACAGTCTGTGTAGGGCAAAACAATTCAGAAACTGAAATTTGTGGGAAAAAGGAATGGGGAGTGATCCTTCACACGCTGAACCCTACGCTGAACCATAGAAACATTTTAATACAAAAAAGTCACAAACGACGGGCCTTACCGAGAATATGGGTCAAGTCCCTCACAAGGAATCATATTACTAGAGACCATCAGGCCATGTGTTTATGCCTTAGATCATAAGTCTTGAGCCGACGATAAAAAAGTCTTATTTATATTATCTTCTTTCGCTACTTAAAACGAGTCAGAATGTTGCGAAGAGGAACTGGCATGCGACTTCGAGGAGTTCCATCTGGTGTGGTTTGATTTGAGGTGCTGCCTCGTCTGAACGTCATATCATTCATCGTCCAACGCAGGCCTGCCTTGCTCGATGGCGACGCTGAGGTTTCTTTTTTCTTTTGATTCTCATCACAATTGTCCAAACGCCCAAAGGGTTGGCGACCTAGTAAGTTGGGAGTCGACTTGCGTGCCTCCGCAACAGTACTATGGGGGCGTAGTGGAGATTGATGAATTGAGAAGGCAGGCTTTTTGGAGAGGGGAACTTCTGGATAGGCAGATAGAGGGCGAGGACTCTCGATCTTTTCGTTTTTTTTATGTCGTATTTGTAAAGGGATACCGGGAGTAGATAAATTCACGGTGACCTGTTTCGATGATCGTGAATAGGTGTGAGGACGTGAATTGGCCTTTGAAACCGTGGGTATAGAAGAGCCTACTGCTCCCCCTGGAGTAGCTGATATATATCCCGTGTCGACGGAGGGCTTTTCAGGTAATGATGCAAATCTAACGTTCTTTGAACTCTTGAGGATTCCACGAGGCGAAGGCGTCATCGATGAAGGTTCGCGTACTTGAGGGCTCGGGACCGAAGGAAGGGGTGTCGAAGGAACCGGGCTAGGAGGGTGCGCGGGGCTGTGTGCGCGAGGTGTCAGAGACTCATTCGATAACATATCGAACGTCCCCAAGGCATCTTGCGGCAAGCTGACAGGCTTCGACTCAATGACTGGATGAGGGCCAGCTCGGCTTGACTTGAGTTCAGCTACCTGTTCGCCGAATTCATCCAGAAAAGATACTGCGAAAGCCCAATCATCATCGCTGGTGTTCTCTGAGTCCGATGCAGCAGTAAAGCTTATCTCAGACAGTGGTGAACGGACTGGTGATTTGGGGCTCAAGTCGTCGGTTGTCCGCGTAAAGACACATTGGGACCTCAGATTCGTAACCATATGTTCTAGGTCCAGAGAGGGCCCGCTACTAGCTAAGACGCTCTCGAATTTAGGAGAGTATGTCGACGGAGAGCCCAAAAACGCCGTCGGGATACTTGGATAGGGGTCTTTATCTATTTTTTCTCCGAGTGCTAGAGGAGGAAGCAACCGTCTACCTCGACGAGTAGCCAAAGGAACAGATGAGTCGCGCTGAGGCTTTATCGACGATCCAGTAGGTAGGGGGAAAGAGCTATGAGAATCAGATAACACTAGAGCTGGGGGCTCGGAACTGAGTCTATCCTTTTCCTTCTCTAAAACCGCGACATTTTCATCTAGATTGACCAAGCTATCCTTGAAAAAAGAGTTTAAATCTTGTAATTCAAGCATTATATCGACCATTTCCGGATTCATGTTTGCAGCAGGGACCTGTAGTGACCATCGTTTTTGTTTCCCTTCTGTGTTAAGAGTAATCTCGTGTTCGAACACGAGAGCTTTGCGAAACGATCCGGACTGTGGCAGACGACGGTCATTAATCCTCGGTAATATGGGATTGAAGGCGGAGAGGGCCTTTCTGTAACCGCCCCTGGCGAGAACAAGAGCATGCTTAAAGTCGCTTGGTGAGAACAGAGAACCTGAGGGGATCCAGGAACTTTCTTTGGCAGTCGGAGATGATTCCCAGGCGATGTGACCAGGAGGCGGAGTTCTCTTTGATATCGTTTCCTCCAGAGATAGACATGTAAGCTGGAAGCGAAAGCTGACAAGATGAATACTCACTACCCATCTGTCGATACACAGTGGCTCCAACAATAAGTGCTTCATCCGGGGAGGTGTCGCGATTGACGTTAATACTTTGAAGTCGTCCGGCCCCTTTTTACCTCGTCCAAAAGGATGGGACATGCAGCGATCATCAAGGAGCATAGGAGTGATTCGAACCGCAGGTCGTTCGGGAAAGGGTGGTACAGTTTCGTCTGAGTCGATCGACCAAAGCGATTCGAGGCTGATAGATGGCGACAGAAGTTGGCATTCATCAGGATCCAGAACGTCGACGAAATTGAAAGAACTAGCTGAGTTTGTCGAAACCAAACTCAAAGATAAGGAAAGGCCATTCAAATCCGACATCATGGTAGAGGATGACAAGAATTCTAAGGGATTCCTTGCCCATCAACTATTTATACAAAGATGCGGCTGACTCGGGCGGGCAAGTTGAATGTCGCTTCGAGAGAAAAAATATACAGATCACAGACGGATGAGAGCACCAGATCTTGAGCAATGAGGTTACCAAGTCTTCGAATCGACTACTTACTCGCCGGACGGTACCAGTGGATACCGTAACCGGAATAAACGAGCAATCCATATTGAACGAATAAAGAAATAGCTTGAACAATGCCAAGCACTGGATACTCACTGGCATACATGCCACTGGGCTAGCTGTCATCTGGCCATTGAAGCGGTAAGTGGCCATACAAGAGACTAAAGCGCCAAATCGAGGCTAGCCCTCGATCATTACATAATCGGGGCTATGCTGTGGCTTGTTGTGGCTTGTTGAAAACCGGCAGAATTCTCCGTTCTAAACTGTTTCCAGTCCTTTCTTCGTTCCCTGACCGGCTCTTTCAAACAGTAACAGCACAAGGGATTCAGGTGAGCATCGATTCTAGTGACTCACTCTTCCTCATCTACATACATGATGTTATTTCTATACACATTTGCACGTCAGTCTGAGCTATCTTGGATGTCAAAATACGCATTTATCTGATTTTTTTTATTCAACATATCGTCTGCGCTTTGAAAAAACGGGTCTCATTGACCTTTTTTTTTTTTTCAGAAATAGCGTACTACTAAAACTTGGAACTTCTTCGGTAAGTTTATCCATCCTTTCTTTCTTTTCTTTGATGATTTCGAGATATTTGCACGTCAGTCAGAAATTGGGCTCTCATAAACCATTCATTAGGATGACATTTACCCTTCTCTGATATTTTCGAGTTTTTCATCACAGCTACTAATGTCTATCTCTTCGTTAGCAACTGCAGTAGTGTCGCAATCGTTCCTGTGAAGTGCCATACTCTATAGTTTGTGAGCAGTCTTTTTTGTAGTGCTCGTACTTTTCTTAACTGGCGCAATTACATTTCTAAGTTTATACCCTTCCGTTCCGTAGCTCGCAATCATATTGAATCATCATATTTTCCGGCCTGTTAAATCATGACCTCCAACGGAGCCTCGTCTAGCACCAATGGTACCCAAGTTAGATCGGTTGCCTTGGTTCCTACCAACAACGTCACAACCCTCGAGGGTTCTACTGTCCGGGCAAGAATCGATCCTGCATTGATGGTTGATGACGTGGTAAAACAGCTGTGCATCAACCTGAAAATCAAGGAATCGCCAGCCAACTTCGCCTTGAGAGATGAGACGGATGAACTTGTCACCAATGATAATCTGAGGAAGAAGATCAAGGGCAAGGTTAACCTGAAGTACGTACCCTCCTTTTCTCTACAGTTTGTCAAATACCAATAAGACCCTGCAAGGCTTGTTAACGCGCCATCTCGCGAGGCCAGGGAAATAGTCGCCAAGCTCAGTCAACGGACCGAGAGGACTTTGAGACTAACTTTATTTACCCTGCAAAAATTCATACGTGTGCGGTTGATATGTTCTTTTCAAGCCTCACACTCCTAAACAGATCATCTATCAGGAAGAGCAATTTGCTCAAGAGTTTATTGATCACAATGGCTTGCGTGGATTGGTCTCTGTGATTGATGAATCAAACGGCAATACTTTAGCTGTGTGTTATTACAATGAACTTCCTGGCAATGGACCTCTGACCTTTTTATCAGTACGCATTGACGGCAATGCAGAATCTCATGGAGCTCGATTATGGGTGGGCAACACTCGATGATAAGTTCATTTTCAAAGTTGTCCAAATATTATCTTCTCCCACCTCGCTGATTAACGTCTGCCGCCCTGCAACCGCTATCTTGAAGAAACTTGTGGAAGCGGATCCTTTGAATGCCCCTGGATCGTTGGTAGCGAGTTCAAGCCAAAGTCCTCCGCCAGCCCTACCCGATTTGGTATATCAATATGGATTTAGAGTGGTCTTTGCGCAGATGCGGAAAGAAGAGAGGTTGTTAGAAACCGTTGTCAATCGATTGGGGAGCGCAGATACCGCAATGGCGCAGTATAGGTATGTTCAGATGTTATGAATCAGCTCTGGCTGACTGTCATTGCGACCGTATTGGACTATAATAGCATGATGCTCATTAACTCTCTATTAACGCATGCAAGTGACTCTTGGTGGGAAGAATTCATCGATGAGCTGGAAAAATTGAATGTACGAAAAGCAGTCATCGTAAGTGTTACCAACGTCCAAAAACTTAACAGTGTACAAAACTCAAAAATTGTTTGATTCCAGCGGTTGATGTCATTACACATTATGGAGGACTTGACTTCATGTATTCTTGATTTCCAAGCTAATATTGTGCGGGTCACGTACCGTAGGAAGACTACACTGGTCGATCCGGAGGTGGAACCATCACACGCTGCTGCCTTGGCCTATATCTGGGCAAGCTCTAAATTAGATGAAGAGACCGACGAGCAAGGTAATCTCCTGAAGTGGCGAAAATTAGGTTTTGAGACCGAGAACATGGTGCAAGAGTTCAGTGAAGTTGGTGTTCTAGGGCTTGACTGTTTGGTATGTCTTATTCCAATTGCACTTTCACCTACCATCCGTTGACTGTATGATAACAGAAAAAATTCGTAGAACACGATCCAGATTTTTCGAAAGTATGGTCTATTTGTTATGTTTCATGGGTGAATTTCCGATCGTTCTGTAGCTCGTGTTGGAACAGCTCAGTCGAAGTCCGCAACGTAGATGTTCCATTGCCAAGGCTTCCAATGAAGTAGTCGAGCTTCTGTCTGAACATTGGGCTATCTTCGCTCCAGGGTGTCAGTTGAATCCGCCATTCTTCTTTATGGTAAAATATATTGATGGCCTTTCTAAATCTCCAGATTCAACATCAACGGCGTTTCAACCCTTCTTCCTCGACTTTTACAAAGTTCATTCTCTGGCAACTCGTTTCTTTCTCCGAATGTGGACAGAGAGCGGTGCTGCTACAGAAGACTTCACGCGTGTGTCTGCCCTAGTGCGCAGTCAGTATGTACTATATCACACGTCAGCTTTCATATCTGCTCACAAAACCACACAAGAGTCAAGGTTGCCTTGCGGAGCGAGAATGTTCGCCCTTGGCACGATGTCGAACACGATTTCAATGAACAGGAATATCGTGAAGTTAGGGGTCGCCAAATGAAAGAATTGGAGTTGGAAGATGATCTTCTCAGTAAAATTCCTGTTCGGTGAGTTTCTCCTGAGTCTAGATTTTCAAAATCTGTCTTATCTATCTTTGTCCAGGAATCTACGAAACAAACTTTATAAGGAATCTTACGAGTTCGTTCGACAACAACGAATCCAGTGCCTTTTACAAGGTGCCTGGTTTGTTAATGCCTTACCTCAGTCGTCGCCGCGAGAGTCCGCCCGTCGACCGGGCCGCCCTTGGCGTTTCATGCGCTTGGTGAAATCTCTCATCACTCGTGACAGACGTTTCTGTTGAACTGAAAGTTTACACCTTATGTCAGGACACCGGCTCAAAGTATCTTCATTACGTAGATTCTGCTGTGAAATTTCCTGTTCGTAACGGCCTTGAAGACCTACCTGAGAGAATCGACGTGTCGATGATCAGCGAGATAGCGACAGGGACATGTGTGCCGCCGCCAAATGTTTTGAGAGACGAGAATGGCCTTCCGCCAACTTCTCCTCTCATTCCGTCTCCCCTTTCGTTTTCTTTGCTAAGCGCCCATGAGGGTTCTTTAGCAGATCAGATAGCTCCTGATCAGTCACGATGGGCTGATTGGACTGATGGATTGAATATGCTTAGGAGAGATGGGGGACACGTTGCTTCAAAAGAAACGGCGAGCTTCGTTCAAGCGCTCACGGAAATTGGCTTAAAGATCAAACTTCTAGGTGTGATGTCAAGATATAGCCTTGTGGATAATTTTGACGGATACTGAACTCTTTGCAGATCTTTCAGCAGAGAAAGTCGAGATACCCACTGGGCTGGTTGCGGGTCCACCTCCTGCCAATACGGATTTCTTCTTTTCAGACTTAGTGTAGACGTAATCACCCTTTGTCATACGTAGTTCACACTCTGAAATGCCTTTCTTCAAAGCTGTAAAGTGTTATCATTCCGTGTCGAGACCAGAACGATGAGTGTGATGATACCAATACACAGGCATGATGCAGTTGATGCAGGGGAGTATAATGTAGATAGTGATACCAGTATACAGGTTCGATGCAGTTGATGCAAGGGAGTATAATGTAGATACAATGCGTGAGGATATGGGATGTGTAATGTGTCATAGTGGTATGTCAGTATCCAGAAAATCGTAAAAAGAAACAACGGGGGGTTGAACCCCGAATGCAGTCTATGAAAATATGAGATCAAAAATCATGCACATGATACATAAAGCGAGGGTTAAACAAGGAAAATAGGAACCAATGGTCACAAACAATTAATGCTCAATGATGCCATTGACAATGGGTGACGTAGCATTAAGAGCACGATATTCCTCGCCAGCCAGGAAGAAGGGCTTGAAGATGGCCTCTAGATCTTGGAAGTCGTTATGCACAACGTTGACTAGGGACGATGTCTCCATGAAATCAGAAATCAATTTCCTAGAGGGAGAATCCTCGTCGTAAATCTGAGCCCACTGTTGTCCTAGCTCATAGGCTTCGTCCTAATAGCGCGCCCTAAGTAGATTGAATCAATGGAGGGTAAGAAAAACATGCCTTCCATGCCATGAAGCTGATAGCTTCTACAATAGTAGGCTGGACAATTTCTTTACCAGGGAACACGCCCCAAGTCACGGCGTTGGGGCCGTCAGAATGAGTGTTGGTCTTCAAGTCTCCACGGCTGTTGATAACATAGTAAGTAATGTTGCTATCCCGCTCTATATATTTGAGAAGGAGGTCAAGAAGGGCAGAATTAACGAAGAATTCCAGATAAGCCTATTAGTAATTAGGAACCGTTAGACACATGAAAAGCTATGTGCATACTTTCTGGTAAACGTATCCGTTGCTTGGGCCCCAACCATGTACTTTGTCGTCACTTCGAGCGCCATTCACAGCTGGCTGAGAATTGATGGTAAGGAAGCCCAAATCATTCATTTGTGCGAGTTGTGAAGAGATAACGGCTGTCTCCGAAGATGGCGCCTGATCGGACCAGGGAAGAGCTGCGAGCTGCTTTTTGCAGAAACGTGCAAAGAGAGACGAAATGTCAGAGAAGGAGGTTGGGTAGCCCCAAAGTTTGATTGCATCCTCTTTCTGAAAGTGGTTGAGGGAAAGATCAAGGAGCATATTTGATATAATCCGTACCGATTGTTTGAACCATACACCGTATCCATCTAATTCACCATAAGCCGGACTCCTCGAATCACCAAAACGTCCATTCGGATACTCGTCCCAATTCTCGGTACGCGAGATATACGATTTCGTCCTATTTGCCCAGAAGATGGGGCGGATGGTCTCTTGTCGCCTGTTGGGAGTAAGGGACTAGAGAAAAAGTGAGTCAGGGCCAGGAAATGAAGCGGCGGTGTTGTGTCGTTACCTGTCGCCAGGGTAAGGGCTTGAGGGTTTCCACTCGAGGAACCAGATTAAGCTCCTCCAAAAGCATCTTCGTCGCCTTCTCAAGGTTCATCGTGTAAAAATGTAATCCGAGAATTCCAAGGTCTTCCTTTAGTATCCGTCTGCACATATCGGCCACGAGCTTAGTTCCTATTGCTCTAACTTTTTCGTCGTCGTTCCTGTGAGGTTCTAGAGCATCCATGAAGAATTGTGGAATGACGGTCTTCGCCAAACTCGTTGCACGCATGAAACCATTCCAAGTCTGAATTGGAGCGATGCCTGGGACAATGGGAATGGTGATGCCGGCTGCACGAACGGCCTTGACCCAGTCAATGAAAATTTCGACGTCGTAGAACATCTGAGTGAAAATGAAGTCGACGCCGGCATCGATCTTTTCCTTGAGATATTTCATCTCGAGATCACGCTCCGCAGGGGGCAAGAGTTGAAACTGTGGGAAGCCTGGGACGGCGATGTCGAAATAATCGCCATAATTCTTGCGAATGTGTCGCACAAGGTCGATGCCATGTATGAAACCACCTTCTACTGCCTCCCATGCTTCTTGACCTGCTGGTGGGTCTCCCCTAAGAGCAAGGACGTTTCTACAACCATGGGCCTTTGCTTCCTGAAGGTACATAGGTTAATAGCGTGACATTGGCTATAATCTGATCGCGCACCCGTAAGGCAATGTCGACTTTCTCCTTAGGCATATTGGTGCACGTTAGGTGCATGCAAGTCTCTATTCCAATCAGGCCTTGGCATGTCTTGACCATCTCTGAGGTCAGGTCGGATGTTCGTCCACCTGCATTCCTGAGCAAGGATTCATATTAGGCATAGAAGCAGGCATTGTGAAAATTCACCATGTGATGTCTATGAATTCAGGGCCCAAGGCTCTCATGCGCTCTATGCGATCCAAAAGATTTTGCAAACCCTGAACATATGATCAGTTGGGACGGTTGGAGCCGATGTTCACATACCTGAGCTGTCCGAGGTGGGAAGTACTCGAAAGACCACCATACTTTGCCCTCCTTTTGCTGTTTCTCAATCTTTTGACTGATTTTCATTCGTGACAAGGAAAAAAGGGAGAAAGGGGAGTGGGCAAATAAACCAAGTAGAAAACCGTGGTTGTCCTTTTAAATTAAATTTGGATCGTACCATCAGATCTAGGATGATCGACTGGCATCTATCCGGAAACTCGCAGCTTTTTTATGAGTCATGTACTTCGACCTCGATACACGCCTGTGTTCGACCAACCCGCAATAGGGCTTCTTTGTACGTCCGCTGATACTTAGGAGATGTATACTGCACAGAAGCTAGTCTTCGATAGCAAATATCGGCGGTCCGCGATCATCGGTCAGTTGGTTCCACTGGGGAATGGAGCCACTAAATTTATATGTAACGCCCCGACTTAGAACATCTTGTAATGCACCGACGAAGCTTCGCTTAATAGTCACGGTCAAAGGCACATGGGCGTATATAAAGACAATTGTGAACCCCATCCATTCCACGAATCGTGTTAGGAAGTCGAGTAGTCTAAAGCAGACGAAAGGGTCAATTCGTTCCGAAGCTATATCAAACCTCGGTCGATGGTTTACGTAGGAATCAAATATGTGAAAATAGCTAAATATTACACTTGAGATATAACCGTGACAAAGCTTTCATGTGATATAGGAGGGTCATAACCAAAAAAAAAAATCTGGGCTGTAACAGATGAGAAGGAACTTTATAGAACTTCAGAACGAGATCAGAGTTTACCAGGTGGTTTTACAGCCGTCAATGTGCAACAAGAAGAACGACACAAGTCGCGAAGATAGCGACGACAACAACAGTCATTATAGCAAGATGCGGACTGAGAGAAATTTGAGACATCCAGAAATTATAGGTGAACAAAATTAGTGCCTTACTTCACCCCAATCAAAAAAGCTCGCATGTCTCTTATGTCACGGTAGCCTGTATGGTATTCCCAAATACCGGCTATTATTGTCGCCAAAGAGGCGGCTAGCTGTATCCCGGCAAGGGGTAAGCTCGTCGAATCCTCTGTCTTGGAAGGTGTTCCTTCGGGTTCAGGCACCAAGCGGGCACGTAAGAGGAGGGAAGATGATAAGAGCGAAAGTAGGAGAGCAAGCTTTAAGTGTGACAAAAGATTTCGTTCTAGCATACAAAAGTCTCTGGCTGTGCTTCCAGTGTTTGGGACCATGTAGTGTTCCATTTGAGTGGATATCATAGACATGATAAGAAGCTATCGGCAAATTCTCTATGCATCAGACACTCTGAAACTTGCAAGGATCAAGGAAGTCGACATACACGACTCGTATAATCCTATTCCTAGCACTAAATCGAGCAGAATACTGGTAGTTGATCAGTAGGACAGAGCTTGCTGAGTTGCGCTGGAGAGTAGTGGAGAGTCCGAATTGAAATTGAAAACAACTTTAAGTTAATAACAGGCTGATAACAGGAAGCGAACGGTCACGTGTAGTTCGCGTTTGTACGGTATTTGGTTCAAGTTCATTTCCTCCTCTTTGCTTTTACGACTCTTTACGACTTTGACGCAAACAACCAGCACTCAGACCCAACTTATACTATCCATGGGGTTCTTGAAGCGCATGTTCTCACTTGGCAGCAAGAAGAACAAGAAACAGCATCCGCACGTCGTTCGCAATGCGGACCCTAAGTTACGTGCTCTCGAAGAGGAAGAGCACGAGGCTGTTATAGGTCGCCTTCTGCGTTCTTCATCTACCCGTTACACAGTAGTATCCGAAGTCGAATATTCCTCACTACCTCCGCTGCGTGAGCTCCTATCTGCTTCACCCACGAGTTGATGGATACTGAAGACTGAAATGTAGCTCATCCAATCAACGACGTTCTTCAAGCTCCAGACGCGAATGCTATACGAACTCGCGGAGAATCAACGACTAGTATTGCCAGCAGCACGATTAGCCGCCGTGGGACATATAATGTGACAGTACATAAACGCAAGCAACACACTCCTGCCGAGTCGCAGAAAGCCCATTCAAGTTTCTCCGGTGATGCGACAGCGAATGAGCATGTCTCTGAAAACAAGGAAGTCTCTTCCCATCTCCTAGAACTTCGCTCGCATCCCTCTGTAGCCAGTCTACTCTCGATGTATGATGAACATGGGCGCATTCCAGATGAAGCCTTTTCCAACAATCTTCCCTCTCCTGAGAAACGTGAACGTCCTCAAACTCGCAGGAATGGGTCTACCCTACGTGAATTACTGGGTGAATCTGCGGGCATAACTTCAAGGAATAGCAATGAAGCTGGTTCCACCGAAGGTGATATTTCATGGGCGGAGCGATTCTTAGGGTATGTGTTATCTCCTGCATTGCTTCATGCATTTACGCTTTCCTATAGTGAGGGCGACAGTGCATCTTCTGCTACATCTTCCGTCGACCTCCCCACTCCTTCTACCCCTAACACTCACCCGAACAACGACCTTTCATTTGCCACGGACAATGATTTCTCTATGACTACATACGAAAATCCAGATATCTCATCTATGGAAGTGGAGTTGAGCGTTGCCGACTCCATTATCTCCGCTGAAATTATGTCTATGGGGAACCCCTATAAACAATGTGATCCAACCACTCCCCGAAGAGCTTCACAGGTCTTTCAATTCTTGACGGAGCGAAGGCGTTCCGCATATAATGACCAGTTGGATAGCTCTCTACCTGAACTCCCCAATGCCTCCAGTGTCTTGTCCCATGATGCATCTTCGAGCCGAAGCCATCGAGGTCACTTTTCTGATGATCCTATGAACGTTATGGACCCTACTCATTCAACAATGGCCATGCGACCTCCCAACCAGCCAAATGATGACATTCAGATGAATCTACCCTCTGTTTCTCAATCCAACAATGCTTCCACAATAAATACTCCTGCTAATGCCATTGAGACTGTGTGGGTAGCCCCCAACGGGCGAAGCGTGGAGAACCTCGTTAATGCGCCAACAAGAGTTATCATCACAGCCCCAACACCTTCAGGAAAGGCCGCCACACCGAGCCGTATTCCTCGTGGCGCAAGGTCCCCTTATAGGAGATTGTCGTCGAACAGCAGTAAAATGAAACGCATATCCACACTCACAGTGAGAGAAACAAACGCCGAAGTCGCTGCAGCCCATCGGAACGATTCTTTCACTCCTGCTCTTCGCAAGCATCGGCAGAAACGAGTACCTTCAGATAGTTCTTCGTCTTCGGCGCGCTCGCGCAATATTGAGATAGGTCCACCAACTCGTCTCTCAAAAAGAGGAAGTTCCGTTCGGCCCATTCATCCTGAGCTTGACAAGGAGAACGGCCCTCAACTTTCTGTTAACTCTATACTTCCTTCGACTCCGATACGCTCCAAGTCTGAATCGAAATCGCTCTTTCGAACGGCAGTGACGCCATCGGTGTTCCGCCCACCGCCTGGTAACACACCCTCTCCAGCGTCGTCTTCGGAGCTCTCTCCTGTGGGAAAACAGTTGATGATGGATATCCGCAACCAACGCTCTAGAGCTCGGGATGTCGAGCGTCAGAAAAGCGGGACAAGATTCGGCTATCGCTCTTCACGAGTATAGTGTATAATGCATGAACACTGTTGATACTTTTATCGTTTCTCTCCAATTTGGACGGTCACATCCGCTACTTCCGTGTTTGTACGAACTCTGCTTTCGCGCTGGTCTCGTCTTCGTTTTTTTTATATTGCTGCATACTTCTTGTTCTCATGTTTCCCGAAGTCTCGTTTCGAGTAATAAATTCTACGCTAGTAGTAGATGCATCCATGTAGCGCATATTCTGTTCTCGATTCCTAAGTTATGTATTCTACTCGGCGAGCGCAGAACGCGTGACACTTGATCCTCGTGAGTTGTGACAACAAATCGCAATTTGTCACGATGGTTCCAAGCTGAATCTGTAACGACTTTCCACTGACGACATATTATGTCGTCCACATCTATCGTCGATTTCCTGACGAAGCAAATAGTTATCGAAAGAAATGTGGTGGGTAGCTCTTCACTTGACGAGGGTACTAAACGTCAACTGCTTTTCAAGGTCACATACCGTTCTCTAAGCAGGGAACTACGTCTTCACGTCAATACCGCGAAAAAGTAAGTTAATTAATCTGAGGAAGCTCGTTCTTCTATAATAGACACAGCGAACTAGCTATATATCATGAGAACGCCCCGTATCGGTCACAAACGTCTTATGCCACGTACCTCGTTTGCGGTGAAATTGACCCTCATTATGCGGATGACCTGAACATGGATTATGGGGAGGGGAAAGACGTCGATGGAGATTTCGAGGATGATGGAGATGACGTGCCACAGGTGAAGCTCCTACTCGTGAATGAGCCTGACCTTGAAGGTGCGTGGTATGATTTCCTATCGTTGACTTATTCTTGCTCATAGTGATGTGGCTCAGACGCGAAATCTCAATTCACACGTATAAATTCAATACACGTCTATAGCTTGTCACCATCCCCGCTACGCGTAAGCTCACGCCTCTTACTCACTCACTCGGATATGCAATGTTTGTTGATTAGGATGCTGGTCACATTTGCACACCGACAGAACACGTACGTGCAGCCGATCGTGGAAAAGATGCGAAAGAGATGATAAAGATAGTTGGTAAAATCGTTGGCGCGAATATCAAAGTGAATATTTTCTCGTTGCTTACTGTAGAATGTATATTGACTCTTTCTAGATTGTACCATCGACCTCAAAGGCAGCGAAATTGACGCGTCAGCCTGTTGCCGGGCCCTCGAGATCCAAGCCATCATCCAGATCGGCACCCGCTGAAGAAAGGGCAGAAACGAAGGAGCAAGAGAGAATCATCGCAGACAAACCAAAAGACAAGCCCAAGGCAACTGGGAAGCTTGACTTTTTTTCAAAGGTCAAGACAAAGGAGAAAAAGCCGGATGCGTCTACGGAGGTCGCGAAGGGGAAGGGAGAGAAAGAGATCAAGGAAGAACTGAAAGAGAACAAGGAGAAGGAGAAGCAGGTTTCTGTCAAAGCTCAGCAGCCTAAGGAGGCGACAGAGCCTGTAAAGGTATGTCTTGGAGCTTGGTGGTGGTGGGGATTAATATCGACGTCTTGCAGAGGGGTACAAAACGGAAATCCACTCTCCAAGTATCAGATTCGGAGGCAGAACGACCTCCAAAAGTGGTATCGAGGCACGCTTCGCCACTGCCGAATGCCAAGGACAATGTACGCGTGAAAGGGCGTGCGCTTATCTCTGATGACGAGGAGGATGAAGTTACCAAACCTGTACGCAAGCCGCGAAAAGGCCGTGCCGCGGCAGCTGTGGACGACTCTGACAATGAGGAAGTACTTGCGATGATGGATATTGACGATGGTAGGTGGTGATAAACGATCGAAGTGCATGTCTAAGCTTATTTTGAGCTGTTTAGACCAAGTGACTCGTATTTCACGAGATGGTCGTGCTGGGAGCAAGGTTGATAAAGAACAAAGCGATGAAGAAGAAGAAGAGGAGGAGGAGGAGGAGGAGAAGCCGGCCGCAGTTGATGAGGACGTCGAAATGGATAATGTCATCGTACCGAAGGCAAAGCCTAAGAAACGTGCCCCGAAGAAGGTAATACCCGTCGGAAAGAACGGCTTGAAGAAACGAAGGGTGGTCAAGAGTAGAAGTCGGGTTGATGAAAAGGGGTACATGGGTGCGTGGCCTTTTTCTTGCTCTCTCTCTCTGCACCACGATTGATTCCATCCTTGTAGTCTTTGAAGACTACTCAGAGTACGAGTCAGTAGATGAGGAAGAGGAACCTGAGTCGGCACGTACGAAGGGCAAGGCCAAGGCCAAAGCCAAAGCCAAAGCGAAGACGGAACAGGAAAGTGAAGATGAGTCGGTCCCTGCCGCAAAGCCTAAACCTAACACGAAAGCGGCGGTACAGAAGGGAGGTAGAACTGGGAGTGGGGGAGCGAAAGGTGGACAGAAGCAGGGAAATTTGACGGGTTTCTTTTTCAAGAAGTGATGCCTTGACTATGGATTGTCGTGTTGGTATATTTATCTATATATTTGTGTACGGAAAAGTGTACAAGGGTGTCGTAAGTGATAGCGCGCGCTGACGTCAGGTCCTTATCCGACACGTATAATTTTCCGTCCGATCTCGGAGTGTCATCAGGCCCTGCAAAAGGTCGACTCGTAACTTGAAACGGAAAGGCCTCGTGTTCTCGTTATCCGCGTTGCTCAAGTGGTAAAGGTGCGAAGGGATTACATATATATATATATATATACATAACCTCGTGCGAATCTGGCGTGGCTTTCCTCCCCATTCTCTTTCTTCTTCCCACCAGTCTCGGTTGCCGGTCAGTCAAAGTCGAGGTCTATCAAGGGACACAAGGAGGCTGTGTTATTTGATTCGGAACTTGGAGGAGACAAGGAGACAGAGGGTGAAGCTGGAATTGAGGCTTTTGAGATGGTACAGACCTACGGAGCCGTGCGAGCGCTGCCGTGTTATGCTGAGTCGGAACCAGGACCGAGTAGTGGATCGGAGCAGAGCGCGCTGCTTGGTGGAGAGAGGGACACGAGTGTGAAGAGGGTCGTGCAGCACGATGGCCACGCGAGTCTGATGAGCTGTATAAGCAACCTCGCCAATACGATTATGGGGACCGGTGCGTGTGTATCGCGTAACTCCTTATCTGCTATCTCAGCCTTCTTCTATCTATCTATGCAGGCATGCTCACGTTTCCATTGGTGAGTTATCATTAGGGTGTTTGCCTTTTTCGAGTTATAAGAAGCTTCGTGTGTGCTCATCATCGAGGATTCTTTGTGGTTGTACTTTTTATTTAGGCTGCGGCTTCGGCCGGTATGATCCCCGGCGTGCTCACATGCGTGTTCTCAGGCGTCGTCGGAGCGTTCGGGCTGTACTTGTTGTCGCTTTGCGCCACGTATACTCCGCACCGCCGCGCATCGTTCTTTAGCGTAGCACAGTTGACATTCCCGCGCGCCGCGGTGTTTTTCGATGCTGCGATCGCCATCAAGTGTTTCGGAGTGTCCATCAGGTACTTTTATGCTTTTACTTCTCAAAAGTGTACATATATTGATGTTGGGTCTGTGGAAATAGCTACTTGATCATCGTCAAGGGTCTCATGCCAAATGTGGTGCAGTCGTTTTATCATGTCCTCACACCGCCAACGACACTGCCACCTCCTTGGATGCTGAATGGTTCAAACTGGATTACGATATTTATGGTCGTGCTTGGACCTCTTACGTTTCTTCGTAGGCTGGACAGCCTTCGTCATACGAGCTACATCGCGCTGTTCTCTGTAGGCAAGTGGGCTTTTTCCCTGTTTGGTCGTTGTCGATCCCTAACAAAGGCTGTAGCGTATCTTGTCATAATTGTGGTCGTGTGCTACTTTTGGCCGATGTCGGGCATGCCTCCTCGGGGAGACGTACACTTGATCAAGTTTACGCCCAGTTTTGTGTCGACGTTTCCGATACAGGTGTTTGCGTATACCTGTGCGCAGAATGTGAGTGTTGTGCGTGGACGATGGATGCGTTGTTGACTTGGTTTGTGGGCAGCTGTTTCCGATGTATAATGAGGTCAAGAATAATACACAGGCACGGATGAATGTTGTTATTGGCGGATCGATTGGCTCTGCGATTATCACGTATGAGGTGATTGCGGTGTTTGGATACTTGACTTTTGGTTCGGGTGTACGTTGATTGTCGTGTCGTGTCGTTTGGAACAGGCTCATGATGAAGCTAGGTTGGGGCGAATATCATTGCAATGTATCCTGACACTTCGCTGTTCATTGCGTTTGGGCAGGTGGCGATTGTGGTGTCAGTGCTGTCCTCGTATGCACTGCAGGTGCACCCGTGCCGGAACTGTTTGGGCAAGGTACTGCAAGGCACGCCCAAGGACGAAGAGGGGGACAAGGACCACGGAGAATCAGACATGTCGATGGTGAGACACGTATTGCTGACGTCTGGGATCATTGGGGCTGGCTTTACGATCGCTTACTTTGTTGACAATCTGCAAATGGGCAAGTATCAGGATTTTTTTTTGTTTGGAGACGATGCGCTGAGGGCGGAGACAGTGCTGGCATTTGTTGGGTCGACGGGGTCGACGACGATTTCGTTCATCCTGCCTGGACTGTTTTATTGGAAGGCAAGTGGGCACAGCGGCAGGGGCAGCTTGGCGCTAAAGAGATGAATTTAGCTGACACAGAATGACGAAGGCAAGCGGATTGTAAATAGAGCAGCCCTGGGGCTGATGGGGTATGGGGTGGTGATATTTGTGTTCTGGTAAGTGATTGCAAGAGACTGGGACTGGGACTGAAAGGAGTCATAGCCTCGGATTCAACGTGTACGAAGCGGTGCATGTGTGATAGATAAATAAATGTGTAGAATTTACCCACGGTTGTGTAAGATAGATTTTGCAAAGACGGACTGCGAGGACGATGGGCCTCTGACACTGCCTCTGCCTCATAAAACCCGCGTGTCTGCCCCAGTGTGCCGCATGGAGTGCCCGCCGCCCGCCGATGCCCTGGACGGGGACGGGGACGTCGACCAGCAGATTCTCGAAGCGCTCAGAAGCAAGGACCGGATATACGTGCTGAAGCTGGGGGAGCAGATGGAGAGCCTGATTGCGGATCGCAAGTGAGTGGCTGGTGGATGTGTGTGCTGACGACGGCTGAGCGAGGACGACAGGGCGCGCATCGATCTGACGGCGGCGACGTCGTACCAGCGGCTGCTCGTGCACCGCTGCTCGGCGTACTACAAGCTCGCCCCGGAGAACGATCCCCTGACCAAGGCCATCTCTGTCGTGCCCACCGCGGAAAGCAGAATGTACGCCCCTTGTGCCTGCCTCTGACCCCGCTGACCGCCCGCAGCCCCGCCCGCAGACTGTCTGACCTCGTCCCGCCCGAGTCGACCCACGCCCCCGCCTTCAAAATCATGCGCCGCTCGCCCCCCAGCAGAGCGCAGTCCCAGCCGGCCCCTGCCGACGACGCAGACCTCGACGCCAAGTCACGCCTGACCATCCAGCAGCGCGAGGCCGCCTACAACGAGGCTCGTTCCCGCATCTTCATGGACTTCAAGGAGTCCCCCGCCTCCTCCGCCAGCAGCGTCGAGCCCGACCCCGCGCGCAACCCTGCGTCCCGCTCCGCCCACGCCAGCGCGCGCAGCTCCAGGGCCCCGTCGCCGTCGTCCTTCACATACGCAAACATCTACGAGCCCAACCACACTGCTTATTACGACCATCCACAGCCTGCCTACAACCACTACATGTATCCATACCCGCCCCCCGGCATCCCCTACTACGCCGCCTACCCGTACTACCAGTATCCATACCCGTCCCCGCCTTCTGACCCATCGACCGCCGATCCATACACCGCCGGCATGTATCATCCATGGTCACACCCCCCGCCCCCCATGCCCCACCCCCCTCCAGGCGCACCTCCCCCGCCCATCCACCACAGCCCGCCCCAATACCCATATGTGCCTCCGCCACACCCGTATCCGTACCCCATGCCAGCCTACTACCCAATCACCGCCGAGTCGTCCTCGGGGCACATCAACGCCTATGACCCAAGTGCCGCCGGACAGCATCGTAATGGCGCCGGTGGGACGCCGAGTCCGGGTTTCAAAAATTCACATAGGCACAATAGTGTGGGTTCAGCAGGCAAGGCGCGGAGCACGAGTATCAATCAGGGGAGGGGCTGGAGCTATGGTCCTGGAGTTGGCCAGGGCGGGCACGTCGTGTCTCCCACAGACGCCATCGGACCGCGTTTGACCAACACGAGAAGGACAAGTTCCGCCACTAGCCGCTCGTCCAACTGTGATGATGTTTCGTCAACTGCTGTGAGTTTTTTTTCCTTCATCACCTGCTCGATTTTGACTGTTGTTGTATCTAGTCATCATCGACAACTTCCTCGTCATCACGGCAGACGTTCAGATCAACCGCATCATCCCAGCATCCGCTTCCTGCACGCCCAGACTGGGCCGTCGGTCTCAAGCCGCAGCCTACACTGCACTCGACCCAGCAGCGGCACCGTGAACACTCACACAGCAACTCGAGCCCATCGCGAAACATCAACGGCAACGGAAACGGGTACCATCACCATCCCAACACCGACAATACGACGGCACAGCAGCAGCCGGCTTCGCTGCAGTCGCCTACAGAGTTCCCGCCCCTGTCGTCAGGGAGCGGAGTCGCGCCGGAGAGACGCGTGCCTGTTGTGTCGGGCGCGTGGGGCAACAATGCCTCGGCGGCGCGGAATATACGGCTGATGAGTCCCGGGCAGGGACCGCAGCCGCACAGCGCGCTCGTGCATCATCCGCAGCCATTGGTGAGCAGCAGTGTTCAGTCGCTGATGATGGATGGTGCAGAGGATAGCGATCGGGCTTTTGAGAGGCCGCCGCCCAAGGTAGGGTTGTGTGTTGAGGTTGAGGTTGAGTGTGACTGATTTTTTTTTTGGTAGAGCGTTGAGCTGTTTAATCCCAAGGTTTTGAAAAGGCCTGGTAATGCTCCTGGGAAGCAGCAGGAGAAGGAGAGGGATAATCAAAAGGAGCGTGGCGGGGATGGGCCATCGCGTGTTGGTGTGCAGCTCGTCAGTGAGCAGGTGGAAGCTATGTCTTTGGACGGTGCGGGGGTAGAGCCACAGCCGAAGGAGGCGTTGGCGGTGTGAAGGTGTATACATATACAGATGGTGATTGTTGTCAATGTTCTTGTAGTGACTTTCTGTTGTCGAGGTCGATATTCGATGTCTGTTTGTGATTTACTTTTTGCTATTCAGTCGTCTTTTCTCTCTCTCGCTCTTGTTTTTTTCTTTCTTTTTCTTTCTTTCTTGTATTTTCAGTTCTTTTGGGGGCTTCTTGTTCGTACATACATGGCTTATGTGATGCTAGAACCGATCAAAATGATAGATTTTTTTGGGAGGGTGTCGTGCGGTCATTATCGTGCTAGATTGTGTCTGAGGCAAAGTCTACATCGCCTTTATCCATCTACCGCCCCTGCTCCTAAGGCCTGGCTCATAACCTCCGGGCTCAGTGCCCTCCTGTCTTCACCTCGGCAATAAGAGAGCGCCCAAGGAGCGCCATCGGGTGATTGGGATGGATATAGTAGTAGGCACGAGGCATTCATCGGTCAACCTTGCTTTGCTCGGACCGTCCATCCCTATCTAAGTATTAAGTATAAAGCTGGACGAGGCTTCTTTCTCGAGGTTATGCATGCGTAGTGTGATGTCCGGAACGATTTTCTTTATTTGTGCAATCTTCTCTTTTTTGTACACCCACAAGGGTACATGTATACCTATTACCGGGCCGGAAATGTAATGTTTACTTGATGTTTGGTGTTGTCTGATTGGTGTCTTTGTTGCAAACACGCCTCTGCGCTATGACTTGGTCCAGGTTAGAGCGAACTTGACTTTCTTGCTTGCACTTTTGCCATCTCTCCTGTCATGTGGAGTTGAACAATGTTGGTTGCCTCCCGAGGTTAAATATCTTTGTTCGAGAACAGCCTGAGGGACGAGGATACGCCGGATAGTGTGTATGTCGTCTCTTGTAAAATGGTACTGCGGTTTACAAACTGATGTATTCATATCCATGCATAATGTATAATAAGATGCTGGAATATATTGAGATTTTTGTAAAGTTCAATACTGTTGACTTGGTTCGTGCTGTCACGGGCGCGCGTGATTGCACTGTCCATCTTGCATCGATATTCTTGCGGGGAGACTGCATAGATGCAATTTGTGACTGCTCAGATTGCGGACCTTTGCGCCGCAGATGCGAAAGAAGTAAAGAGGATCATATCAAGGTATATCGCATTTTGCTGTTTTCTTCTCGTTTTACTGAAACTTGGGGATAAGATAAATTGTTTGACACAAATAATTCGCATGTTGGTCGATGTATCACTATCGGCCTTTCCGCGTCATATACTGGACCTAACATCACAGCTAGATCTGTCTTGAGGTTGGGTACTTTGTATCGATGGGCTCTCTTGACATTCGTTCTATCCAGGACAGTGGCAGGATAAATCAGCTCCCGCTGATCTGTCACGTCGCGTTTTGTCTTGGTTCCAATCGACACACATCATGATTCCGAACCGGTTTATCCGGTTCTCTTTGCTCTTGTACGTTGATCGATGCCAATTACCTTGCTCATTTTCTCCAAGAAAAGATCTCGTAACGATATTACGTGACCGCGCATCGTTTATTGGCCCCCCGCCCCGCCCAAGTGGTGGCGTTTCTATATACTCGACCACCACCATGGCGATATCCTCTTGTATGTGGCCCTATGGTCATACTCGCAGCTGTGGCTAGTGGAATTGTCATCGGCGGCTTGCTAATCTGGCATCGTGCAGTACGTCGAGCTCGCGAGGACCCCGTTCTGAGCGGTTCTCCCGAACCTCCCTCTACTGTGCTTTCCAGAGCAGTTCAGGCCTCTTCTTTTCCATCAGCTCTTGTGTACCGCCACCATCTTATTCCACATCGCTCTTCCTCGTAACCCTGTCAAACTCCTCTTCTCCAAGAGATCTCTACCCCATACTCTTCCTGTCCTCCTAGGCTCTCTCAACAATAATCGTTTTGTCATGTTCGCAGCCATGTCAACCAGTCTTACCTTGAACAAGCTCTTGGAACTCCGCCAAAAGTACTTGAACTTCTACAGCTCCCTCAGCATCGACTCGCGCGTACCATCGTCTTCTCCCCCTGCGGTTCGCTCTACCCTGCATCCATATCAAGGTCCCCTTCCACCGGCGACTTCTATCAAACACTCATTATTTCACGCCCGGCATGCATGTCTCAAGCAAACTTTGCTTACAGTGCCTATTTGTCCGCTCCCTCACTTATTCGAGGCTCTATACCCTGTTCCATTGTCAATATACCAGTGTATCATTTTTGCCATATAGACTCTTTACCATACCCAAGATAGTCACTACCTATAGTATTTCATATATGTTCATGAATGATCGTATTTTGTAGAATTTGCAACTGTATGTATCATAAGAATCACAGTTTTTTATTGGAACAGGTATACCTACTGTCTCAAGCTCACTCACTATAAAAAGCACAAATGTGTGAGCAAGTTGATTCTATAAGTAATGACGTATATATCCCAATTTAACTGCCTTTTGAGGCAGGCAGTAGTGATGCTATATTCAGGTCTTTTCGAGTGGGGCTGAAATATAGCTGTAGCATCAGCGAAACAGCTGTTTTGGTATATGGCCAAAGAAGGGCAGTTATGATGTCTAAGGTACTATGACTATTAGCACTCATATACTGGACCTCAAAAAAATTAGAAGAAGCTGAAATCTTCAAAGTATATGGGATGACTCCTGGGAAAATGGCTGTGTGGCTATTATATGTGACAAGGCCAGGTTTAATGGTGAACAACTGGGGGCCTTCAATGAAGTTATGGACTCTGGACAACAACTTGGGCAAGATGATATTCATTCGCAGTGCAGGTGGATATGGCAAAACATATGCTTGCAACACCTTGGCTTCTGCTGTTCAGTCCAATAGAGATGTGGCATTATGTATAGCATCATCTGGGATTGCTGCCTTATTGCTGGAGGGTGGTAGAACTGCACATTCAAGGTTAAAAATCCCCATTCCTGCTCTGGATACATCCATTGCCAATATCAAGAGAGGAACTCAGTTGTCAGGGGATGTCCCATTCCCCCTCTGTCCTTTTCTCCCTCCTTATGGTTTTCCTTTATTCTCCTTTGCTTTTCCTATCTGCTGGTCCCAGTTCTAGCCCTCAGGCTGCACCAGTTCTCTGTTTGTGATTCCAACAAATGTTGTCCCCTCCACATGGCCTCTCACCAGACCCCTGGATTGTTTCCTGCATTCTTGGCCTACCACTCATTGTAGGCCTCCCATCTTTGGACCACAGGTACTTTCAACTAAGGGCAATCTTTTGGTCATATTTGCATGTGGTCATGTGCTGGGAGTCCAGAAATCAAGGCCATTTACAATGTATTTCCACTTTTTGATCAAACTCTGGATTTGGTTGTTCTTGGGTATTTTTTCCAGAAGCTCTAGAGGAAATCTTCTGAACACTGGCATTGGGGATCCTTAGACTTGTTCTCTTTGGATCTCCCTCTGCTGGGTAAGTAGCTAGAACTCTAGAACTTCTTATAGATACTGAATAGACTTTGGATCTCCCTCTGCTAGTTGTGTGATTGAGCCACAGCCTCCAGAGGTTGCCCCTATATCAGTTGTCTCAACTCTTACTCTAGACCAAAGTTGTCATCTGGGATGAAGTCCCAATGCAACACAGAAATGCTATTGACTCTGTGGATTGAGGGTTCAGAGACATCCTGGAAAAAGGATGTTCCTTTTGGTGGAGTGACTGGTGTTTGGAGAGAATTTTCAGAAAACTATCCCAGTTATCCAATGAGGACTCAGGCAGTAGATGATTGTTGCTTCACTAAAAAGAGGAAGACTTTAGGATCAGATTCAAGTCCACTACTTGGTTCAAAACATGAGGTTGAATCAGACTCCTGATAACATTGCTCATGCAGCTTGGTTATTGGATGTTGGTGCCTGGAGAAACAGTACAGCCTCCAGAAACTATCTGGATTGATCTCTTCCACTTATCCTCATATTGATCACCATCAAGATGATTAGTATTATCTGTACTGTACCATTCTTTCTGGCAAGAACTTTGATGTAGAGAATATTAATTCAGAAGTTCTGCAGAGATGTTCAGGAGAAGAGAAAATCTTGCAGAGTGCAGACTCTGTCATATCTGATGATGGGAATTCTAATGGCCTGGGATTGTATCCAATGAAGTACCTCAACTCTTTCAGAGCCAGTAATTTGCCTTTAGCTCTTAAGATTGGTGTTTCTGTCATGCTGCTCAGGAATCTAGATACAACTAAAGGACTTTGCAATAGAACAAGAATGATTGTCATACACATCAGCACCAGAGTTCTCAAATGTCAGATCATCAGTGGATGTAAGGGCAACCTCTGGGGTGGCAGATCTAAGTCACACAGCTAGTGGAGGGGAATCCAAAGTATATTAGCAAGTAGACAACAATACAATCAGTAACTAATCACCTAGCAGAGGGGAATCTGAAGAGAACAAGTCTGAGGATTTCCGCTGCTTGGTGTGACACATCAGTGAGTGGCAGAGGCATGGGAACTACTGTATAGAAGGCTGGAGCTAGCTCTAACCCTGGTGAGGTAATACAGAAATTTCTGCAGGTCTTCAAAGATCTCCAGGGTTCTGGAATGTGCCCTGGAGATGTTGGACAGGCTGCAGAAATGCTGGAACAAGTTGCAGAGGTTGAAAATGGAAGTCCCCTGACATCACTCCCCTTCTAGCATGCAGCATTTTGATGTGCAGGGTAGAAAAAGTCCCTGATTACCCTGTCTACTGGTGAAATAAGATAGATTCCTTGTATGGCATGCAGAGTGTCTGGGTATTTCCTGTGGAGATCCTTGATGAGCCCCAGGGCATGTACATTCTTCTGCAGTTCTCAGGAGATATCCTCAATCCTATAGCCCTTTCACTTCATCTTGTATTGTAGTCATTGCCAGAATAGATGACTATCTAGGATTTCCTCCACCTTGTACTCCTCATTGTTGTCAACCACTACTAGAGGTGGTGGGGGTGGCAGACATTGCCCCAGAATAGGATCCTTTGGGGCCAGAGTCAGTTTGACCACATTGAACACTGGATGAAGCTGGCACATCCCCATGGGGAGCCAGAGTCAGTAGGCTAGGGGCCCTACCTGTTGTTATACCATGAAAGGTCCCAATTGGTGGTGCAACAGCTTTTTTAAAGGTTAGGTAGTTGTAATGTTGGAGGCATCTAGGTAGACTCAATCCCAGGGCTGGTATTTGTGCTCTGGGGTCCTTCTGTGGTCATAGTATTGTGCCATGTCATTCTTTGCCTTTGCCAGAGCTGCTCAGGCCTTCTCCTGTGACTTCTTTATCTGGTTCACAAACTTGTTTACTGCTTCATTCTCCAAGGGCTAGGCCTAGAGTTCAAAGCTCATGCACAAGTGTTGTCTGGTGTCAAGGAAGAATGGGGAAATTGGGTAGAAGCATGAATGTGAATGTTGTATTGGAACTTGGCATTGAGGAGAAGTTTGTCCCAGTTATCCTAGTGCTCATTGCAGAAGAGGCAGAGGTACTGCTTCAACTCCTGGTTTACATGTTCAGTCTGGCCATCAGACTGTGGATGGTAGGTGGTGGAGATGTGAAGCTTCATGCTGAGTAGTTGGTAGAGTTCCATGGTTAAGTCCACTACAAATTGTGGCCCCCAGTCAGAGACATAGGCATTGGAGAGGCTGTGGGGCTTCCAGACATTCCTCCAGTACAGGTTTGCAGTGCTCATGGTTGAGCAAGTAGTGTGAGTCAGAATAAAGTGCACTTGCTTGCCATACAGGTCCACCACTACCATGATCGCATCATAACTGTGGGTGTCAGGGAGCTCTACAATGAAGTCCACAGAGGCAACACTCCATTGCTCTGCAAGCACAGGTAGTGGGTGCAGCTGTCCAGAGGGGAGGCAATGCTAGGGCTTGGTTTAGAGACAGAGATTGCATGTACTAGTGTAGGACCCAATATACTGGGACATCTAGGGTTACCAGTAATTCCACAATACCAGCTCCAATGTTTTCTATCTTCTGGAGTGCCCAGCAATGCAGGAGTTGTGGTGTTGCTCTATAATCCTCTGGCAGAGCTCCAGAATGTTGGGCACATAGATACAATTCCTGAAGGCCAAGATCCCATTCCAGAGGGCCCATTTGTCTATGTGGACCAATTTAGCACCAGTGGTACATCCTGACTTTAGTGCCCAAGTGGCCTGAGCAACAAGTTCCTCCTACTGACCATCCTGATTACCCTACTGGATGTTCTGGAGGATGTCTACCTTTGCTCCTTTGATGGCTAGACCTTCCATAGCTTGGATTGCAAGCAGTTTGGGCCAGAGGTCCACAATGTTGCTGTTGTCCTCTCCCCTAGTGCCATGGTCCACTCTCTAGGATGGGGCATCTGGTTTTCCCATACTCCAGCCAGGCTTGTGGTGCAGCAAGAAGTCAAAATTGGCTAGGTAGAGGGACCATTGGGCCTGTTGGTGGTTGAGCTTCTTAGTTGTCCAGAAGTATTCAAGGTTCTTATAATCCATCCAGACCTCAAACTTATGCCATGTGTCTTCCAGAAAGTGCCATCACTCCTCAAACAACTGGATGATGGTCAGCATCTCCTTGTCATGGATCTTGTAGTTCCATTCTACTGCATTTAGGCTCTTAGAGTAGAAGGCCACTGGATGCCACTTCCCATCCTCTGGGGATTGCTGTGAAAAAACAGCCCCAGTAGCAAAGTCAGAGCTGTCAGCTTCTACTTGGAAAGGGGAGTTATTATTTGGGAAGAAGAGGACAGGTCCCAAGGTCACAGCATGCTTGAAGGTGTTGAAGGCTACCTGCTCTGGAGGCACCCAACTCCATATGGCATCCTTTCCAGTGAGGTCAAATAGCAGATGGGTGTGATGCAAGAAGTCCTGAATGAATCTATGGTAGAAGTTCACAAAGCCAAGGAACACCTGCACCTCCTTCTTGTTTTTGGGCTCCGGCTACTCTGCCATGCCTGCTACCTTCACTGGGTCCATCTCCACAGCTCCATGCAAGATGATCAGGCCAAGATACTTGATCTGGGTCTGCTCAAACTTGCACTTCTCTGGTTTGAGATAGAGCTAGTGCTGGCAGAGACATTCCAAGATAAGGCAGGTGATTTGGCAGTGTTCTTCCAGTGTTTTGGTGTAGATGAGAATGTCATTAAGGTATACACACACTATGCCTTCCACAATGAGGTCTTGAAAGATGTCATTCCTCATTGTCTGGAAGGTGGCAGGGCTATTGATGAGTCCAAAGAACATAATAAGAGTTTAAATAGTCCCTGATCAGTCTGGAAGGTGGCCTTCCATTTGTCTCCCTCCTGGATGTGCACATTGTTGTAGCCCCACCAGATGTCCAGTTTAGTGAAGTATCACACACCCCAGAGGTTGTTGATGAGCTTGGAGATGAGAGAGAGAGGGTAGTGGTTCTTCACTATTATGGCATTGAGAACTCAGTAATCCTGGACCAGTCAGAGTGAGCCATATTTCTTCTTGATGAAGAAAACTGGAGAAGCCATTAGAGACTTGAAAGGAGGTATGTGACCAGAGTTCAGATTCTCTTGCAGGAAGGCATTGAGTTTGTCCTGCTCCTTGGGTGCTAGCAGGTAGACCTTACAGTTGGAGGGCATGGAATCAGGCAGTAGTTCAATGGTATAGTCTCACTGCTTGTGCTCTGGAAGTGAGTCAAACAAGGCCTTGGAGAATACATTCTTGAATGCATGGAGGTAGGGGGATATGACATCTCAGAACTCTCAGGGCATGGTGTTAGTAGCAAATGCCTGGGCCAGCCACTGGAATGTGGTCTGGCTAGCCTAGATCTCCACAATGGAGGGTGGCAAATGTATGGTAGTGGCATAGATCTAGTCCCCCACTTCTGCAGCTTGATCTAAGAGCTCCAAGTCATGTATGCCTCCAAACTCCTCCCCACATTCCTCTTCTGAAGCTCTGCTACTACTCTGGTGGTCCTTGTAGAGGGCCTATCTACAAGAAAATGCCAGAGGTGGGGGATCCAGGAGGTCCAGGTCAACAAAGGGGAGAGGCCCAGCATGACATGCATAGATGTCCACATGCTCTTGAACTCAAGCCCAGCATTCTTCCCTATCCTCAGTGGCACAGGCAGAGCACTTCTGAGGGCACCTGCTCATTGTTACCTTGCCCTTGGTCCAATCTACTTTGGAGTTGTGCTTGTGGGGCCATGTAAAACCAAGGATCATGTCCTGTCTACCCAAGCTAGTAACAGCAAAAATGGCATGCTCTGCATGGTTTCAATAGCAGAGGACAAGGTCAACTACAGAGCTGATGGCACCTGCTTCATTGGGCATTTCATCAATGTTGAAGACCAGAATGGGCTTGGAGAGTAGCTGCATGATCAGGCTGTGGCACTCAACAAACCCTGAGTCCAAGAACAGTTCTGTTGCTCTGCTATCTAGGAGAGCAGTGACTCCACAGGTTTGCTGGGTGTTCATGGTCTCTATCTCCATGTCAAGGCACAGGGAGTTGGCAGACAGGCTTGAAGCCATTATATACTGCCAGGGCATTCAGCATGCCCAGGTGGGGTGGCACTAATGGACTCTCACTGGTGCTAGGGAGCTTGGCTGGGGCTCTGAAGTTGGTATTTGTACATTTGGAGAGAAACATTGAGGTTCTTCTGTCTTGCAAAGAGAGGCATTGGAAAAGGTGATTTCATTTTCTAATGACAAACATGAGAATCTGTTAGCACTTAGCAATAGAGGTAAACACCTTATTTATTGCTCAACCAAAAATCCTCCTTCAGTTCTGGGGGTGACATGCAAGTGCTGATCTCCTCCAGGGTCAACTCCAGAGTCAGCTTGTCTGGAGATGGAGCTCTGGCAGCATCCTTTGCAGCCAACAGTTGCAGAAGGAGTTCCTCCTGCTCTGCCATAGAGAGGTAACATACCTCCAGACCCAAGGGGCAGTGTCATGCAAAGTGCCCAGGCTTCTAGCATCTCCAGCACAGTAGTGGCATAGTGCAGAGCTGTCAGGCTATGTCCATGTCCATGTGGGGACACTCAGTAGCAAGGAGTGTGTTGCAGGGATGGCCAGAGTAGGGGTGGGCATTGGGCAAGCAGGTATGCATCACAACCTGCTTCCTGGATCCCAAACATCATTTCCAGCCTGCTCATGTCCCTGGAGTCCCTCTCCCAATGCCTTGTCAAAACCCCCAACCATTGAACACCCTCTGCAGCCACCCTGGATAACTCCAATGCTTCTCCAGCAAACTCTGATGGCCCCCTAGCTAATTCTGATGCTTTCTTTACAGTTGTTGACACTTTCCTTGACTCTCCTGAGCCCCTGGAACCCTCCCCCACCAATTCTGACTTTGTCGTATGTTTCCAGCTCACCACCCTGACTCACCTGACCTACTCCAATGTGACAATCAAAAAACCTTTGATTGACGTCTGTGTAAGCAAACACGACCCTCACTTGATCGTGCAATACGCAACGTGTCCACCCTCGCCATATCACATCTCATTGTTACAGTGGCGACAATGGTCCCATTGTCTTTTGGACTTCGTATATAGTTCTACCTATCGTTTCTTACATCCTCGTCCTGCATCCTTCTCCCCACTGACATAGAGCTTGTCAGGTCGGTTTAGTACTCATGCCCTGCATCCTTCTCCCCACTGACATAGAGCTTGTCAGGTCGGTTTAGTACTCATGCCCTGCATCCTTCTCCCCACTGACATAGAGCTTGTCAGGTCGGTTTAGTACTCATGCCCTGCATCCTTCTCCCCACTGACATAGAGCTCGTCAGTCCACTGGACTCGGCTTTTTCTTTCCGCAGGATGCGTTTCTCAGCAGGCACCATGCGCACATTGGGTCGTCTTTGCCTTCCAAACAGTCAATTTGCCCCAGCAAGCCACCATCAACCACCATCTCCCCCTCCATCATCGCCTCTATCATTGCATCTCCCTTCGCTCACGCCATCGCCAACACTGCCGCCAGCAATGCCCAAACTTGATCAGCAGGGACCCAGCCCAGATTCTTTTGAATCCCAGTTGCAGGATCCCCCACCAGCGCAGAACAGCGACGCCACGCTTGCTGGTATGATGACCATGCTTCATGCTTTTGCGGCTCTGGCAAGCCAGTCACTGAATCTCGCAGCACCCCTCACAGCCCAAATCAACCCCCCACCTTCATTCCCAGCATTCATCTCGACAGATCAATCCCCTCCTGGTAAGTCACTACCTGTATTATTTCCTGCTATTGAGACAAGCATACTGCTGGATATTGCATGGCACGAGTTCCGCCCCATGGATCTGTGCAAACTCAATCCCACATCTAAGTTTTGGCATGCGGACATGGAGCGCATGGACTCTGGTGGCTCTCGTGTTACTGGTGCCAGGGACTATCCTGCATTCCACAATCTCCTCATCCCTTTGTCGACCTACTTCTCTGTCCTCCAAGCATTTGTGGCCTCTTCAGGCGATGCACATGCCACTTTTGTGATTGGTCACGGTGCGGCCAGATACCTCTCCCATCTTGCAAATCTTAACCAGAAATATGAATGGGCAGCAGTCCTTCAGTACCACATTCACTTTCACCTCAACCACCACCAAGAGATGCTAGCTGGATCCTACACAGGCTGGTCCAAGCCTGACGATCTGCTTCTGACAGAATTTTGTCTGGGAAATGCATGTGCTCCGAGCACCTCTCGCAAGTCTACAGGAAAGCGTGATTGGGACATAAGCTCTGAGACTTGCTTTGCCTATAACAAGGGCATGTGCACCACTTCTCCCTGCCCTGATGGTTGTGTCCATAAATGTTGCAGGTGCGGAGCCAAGGACCACACGGAGAAGGATTGTAAGAAGACCTGAAGGTGCGTCACGGCGGGCACGCAGCTCGCCACTCAGGTTCTATCTACGGTCACGGTTTCATCTTCTTCCCCTGCCTTGCCCTCCCCATCTCTTTCCTCAGACTTTGCCCCTAACCTTCCAAACTCCCACCTCTTCCCTCCAGGTCCGCCGCTGCCAAAACGTCCCAATACTGATCCTCGTTGTAATTCCACAAAACTTTGTCCCCCATCCTCATCTACAGTCTCCTCCCCCCTCGTGATTGACGCTTGGCGTTACTACCTCCATGACTATCCAGATCCTACGTTTGTATCCACATTACTCAATATAATTCAGTTCGGTGCTGCTATTGGATTCTTGGGTGAGGAACGCTATCAATTGTGCATCAACCTCAAATCTGCAATTGAGAATAAAGACTTTGTCGAGGTCTCCATTCAGTCTCTAATTGAACAGTCTCATGCCATGGGACCTTTTGCCTCCCCTCCTTTTCCGGATTTTTGCTGCTCGCCGCTGGGATCAGTGAGCTGCAAGAGGAAACCAGGAAAAATGCGCCTGATCAACCACTTGTCTTGGCCAGAAGAGACTTCAGTCAATGATGGCATTCCAGACAGTGAAGGCCACATCGCTTATGACATGTTTGCAAAAGCTCTGGACGATCTTCGGCATCTTGGCCGTGGCACATTAATGGCTAAGCTTGATTTAAAAGACGCTTTCTGTCACATCCCTGTGCGGCCTGAGGACTGGCACCTTCTAGGCTTCAAATGGGGCTTGAGATTTTATTATCTCACAGTACTGGCTTTCGGTCTGAAGTCTGCACCCTATATTTTTAACCTCTTTGCTGAGGCTTTGCACTGGATTATACAACGCCACATACCGGCGCACCTCTGTCACTATTTAGATGATTTCCTCTTGCTTTTTTCCCCGCTATTGCTCCCCTTGCTATCCACCGCTGCTGTTGAATGGGTCTCAGGCCTTGGAAGGGAGCTGGGGCTCTCCTTCCAGGATTCAAAGACAATCTGGCCATCCACCATGCTTGAGTTCCTTGGGCTGGAAATTGACTCTCTGAGAATGGAAGCACGGCTGCTACTGGAAAAGATGGCATTCCTGGAAGAACTACTGGTCACTTGGGCATCCAAAAGAACATGCTCTCTTCTTGAACTGCAGGAACTTACAGGATTTCTGCAGTTTGCATCCCAAGTTATACCGCAGTCCCGCACATTCATCCGTCGCCTGTTTGACTTCTCCTCTTCTTTTAAGTCACCTTTCTCAATTTGCCACATCCCCAAATCTGCCGCATCCGACATTTGCTGGTGGTGTACATTCAGCAAAATGTGAAATGGTATCATGCTTATATATCCATCACGGCTGTCAAGATCGGTCCATACAGATGCGAGTGGGCACAAAGGCCTTGGCGGCGTTATATCACAACAGTGGTTTTCAGCACGGGTTCCTCATCGTTTTTGGAGCCATGACATCCAGTTCAAAGAAATATTTGCTGTCCTACATTCAATCTTGTGCTGGGGGGATACATGGATGGGCTCCCATATTACCTTCTTCTGTGACAACTCAGCAGTTGTAGCTTGGCTCAATTCCAGAACAGCGAACTCAGTCCAGTGCATGCAGGTCTTAAGGACCATAACCATGCTTGCAGCTTGTCTCAAATTTTCTTTTTCTTCTCTATGGATTCCATCTGAAGAGAATGTGCTTGCTGATGCCGCCTCCCGTTTTCAGTACGACAGGTTATTCCAGCTCGCACCGGAGCTTTCCCGCACACCATCGTCTTGGAAATCCCAACTCATTGGTATGAAGCGCATGCTAACCTCTCGCCTCGAGCGGCCTTCTACTTGTGGCATGGACTGGCCACCAGTACTAGAAAAACCTATTCAACCAGGCAAAAGTCCTACATTGACTTCTGCCAGCTCAACCCAAGCATGCTCAGCAAGCCAGGCTGCTACCTCCCTGCCACAGACCGTGCCGTTGTCAAGTGGGTATGCTCTCTCGGTGATCAAGCCCTCCAGCCCAAGACCATTAAAGGCTACCTCGCAGCCATTCGTTCACTCCACGTTGACGAGGGTGTCTCTTTTAGTGCCTGCAAATCTGAAACTGTATGACGAGTCATTCGTAGGATTAAACGGTATCACGGTGAGCAAGAATGCAACCCTAAGCAACCAATCACACTTGAAATACTCCAAAGGCTCACATCAGTAGCGGGGGACACCTCAAATTCTTTTGAAGCATCCTTTGACGCAGCATTTAAGATGGCGTGGGCTGGATTTCTCTGATGTGGAGAGTTCACACTCAACCAAGGCAAAAAGTTTAGCCCTGTATCCCACCTCACGCGTGGATGTATTACATTTCTTCCTTCCTTTGAATCTCCTTCCCACGTCAGAATTGACCTTCCCACATCAAAAACTGATCCATTCCAAAAGGGTGTCTCCATCCTGCTGGCAAGAGCCCCTCCCAATTTGCCTACCTGCCCCGTCTCAGCTCTCCACAACCTTTTCTTAGTCGATCAGAAGCCACACAACGCTCCGCTGTTCACAAACCCAGATGGTTCCCCTCTCTCCCATGACATCTTCATCTCCAAGCTCAAGCAATGCCTCTTGGATTGCAACATTGACCCTTCATGGTTCTCAGGCCACAGCTTCCGCCATGGGGCAGCCACTGCTGCAGCAGCAGTAGGCTACACAGAGCACAAGATACAACTCTTAGGCTGTTGGCATAGCAACGCATACAAGCTTTACATTGACGTCCCCCGTGAGCGGATTCTGAGCCTCTCCTCACGTCTCCACTTGGCTGCTTCCCAGGCTCACAATTTCGAGCCTCCGTCTCTGCTGTTTGCTCCTCATGTGGCTTGAGTGCAGTTTTTCCCTTTTGGGATCCGTGCAAGAGAGCTAGGGCGACCAAATGGTATATATTTGCTCACAAACACTTGGAGACATCAGACACCGTGCAGTACTGCCAAACAACTCGGCTCATCACACTCCTCTCCTTTCACCTCTCTTTCTTTCCACTTCCTTCTTGCATTGGGAGCCGACACAGATGTGACAATCAAAAAACCTTTGATTGACGTCTGTGTAAGCGAACACGACCCTTGCTCGATCATGCAATATGCAACGTGTCCACCCTCGCCATATCACATCTCATTGTTACAGTGGCGACAATGGTCCCATTGTCTTTTGGACTTCGTATATAGTTCTACCTATTGTTTCTTACATCCTTGTCCTGCATCCTTCTCCCCACTGACATAGAGCTCATCAGGTCAGTTTAGTACTCATGCCCCGCATCCTTCTCCCCACTGACATAGAGCTCGTCAGTCCACTGGACTCAGCTTTTTCTTTCACCCACCCCTCTTCCACGTACCCCTCTCATTCTTTCTTTTACTGTTTACATAGCACTTGTCTCGTAATTTACTCGCCTGTGCTGGCTTGAGTGCGGTTTTTCCCTTTCAGGATCTGTGCGAGAGAGCTAGGGCAACCAAATGGTATATATTTGCTTGCAAACACTTGGAGACATCAGACACCATGCAGTACTGCCAAACAATTCGGCTCATCACACTCCTCTCCTTTCACCTCTCTTTCTTTCCACTTCCTTCTCGCATTGGGAGCCAACACAGAAGCATCACAATGACCCCAGAGTGACTCATGTCCCCAACTAATCCCATCAGAATATTGCTGCAGCCCACTCCTCAATCACAACTAATACCCATTGACTCCACATGGCTCCATCAAGCCCTGCTGCCACACTCACTGCCCCCAGAGCTCTCTAGTAGTCAATATATAATCCATAGAGTAGCACTTCATACTCTAGTCTTGATATTACATTAACTGGTTACTTGTGTCTTGTGTCTCTTTCTGTCTCTATTTCTATTCCTAGTCTTAAATCTATCTCTTCTCTCAGCCTCATCTTGTCTTGCCTCCATCTTGTCTCAATTGTCTCTATTTCCTTTGTTTTTCTAAGTTCTTTTCATCTCTGACATCAGTACAAACTCTATGCATGCACTACAACCTCCAAATATTCTTACAACAACTCCAGACCTTGTCCATTGCTTGGCCCCAGAACCCATCAAGTCTTGATTGATCCCCCATCTGACTCTGGCTCCAGCTCCATCACTTATAAAGCCTCTGCTTGCCCTGCAATCTATTTGTGCACCTACAAACTTATTCCTGGTGCCCATCCAAGCCCAACATCTAATATACTTGGTCTTAGACTTCCCCAAACCACTCCAGACTTGCTTGGACTGCTTCCCTTAGCTTCCCCTTGCAAGTCCCTCTACTCTGCACCAACTCTGGAGCACTGGGTTATAAGTGCAGGACAATTGCATCCACCTAGTAAGGACTTGCCCAGTATAGCTGAGCCTCTGTAGTCAGTGGAACCTGACATAATATCAAGACTCTCCCTTACTCCATTCTTGATATCTGTGTATAACCCCATATACAACCCTGCCAGCTACCTAATCAATGTCTATAGTCAGCTGGTCTCTGAAAACCAATACATTCCATTTTACCCAGACTCCCCTGCAAATCAGTATGTTCTCCACCATTGGACCTCTGACCCCAACTAGGCATTCTACACCCCCTCCATCAGCTAAGGAATACCTTTGGGCTGGCACTGCCCTCTAGCATTCCCTGCCAATGGCAGCTACTCTCACATGTACCCCAGAGGATATTCTGCAGTGCCCCCCAACCCTGCCTATCTTTCTTCTACCCACTACTATGCATACCCAGCTCCTGCTGCAGCTCTAGCCCCTCCAGAGCACCCAGATAATTTCGCCATTTTCTGCTCAAGTCCTTCCTTCCTTTAGACAGCAAAGGGTCAAAGCCTATATCCAATAGCACAACAAAGTCCTCTGCTTCCTCTGCCTCTCCTCTGTGGAGTTTGCAAGGCACACTCACACTCTTCTTATCAACCTAGGCTACCCTGACACCTCCACTACTTTAGAAGTTTGGGCAGATTGACTCCTTGACTTCCATAAATGCTACCTGCAGAGAAACCTCCCCAAAACTATATAAAGCACCCTGGGAATTGACACTAATTTACAAAACAAGCTCCATGCATTGGTCAAAGAAATCCACACCAGTTTAAACCCCCACTCATTCAAAGACCCTCTGGACTCCTTCCACTTCTTCCATGTGCAACACAAGAAACCTATCAGGACACAAAGCAAAGCCCCACCTCCCATTTCTTGCCAGCAGAAAGAACTTAATGTGGCCTTTAGCATCTTGAAAAACCTCAACTCCATGAGGGGATTGTTTAACCAGTCTGCCACCCACACTCTAGCCCTCCGCTTGTTCCTGGGCCAACTTCATCCCTAGTGCCTTCCATACATGGGATCAGCTTGCTGCTCCCAAACCCCATGCACAATGGCTACCTCCATGCATCAACAATGACAACTGGACCTTCTTCTATATCAACAAGCCTGGTAACCTCATTAATAAGCTCACCCCGTGCCATGGCCCTCCACAAGACAGACCTCCCCACTTCAATCTCCATGCCTGCTATGTCAACATCCCTCCACTCCACCAGAACATCCCAGTCCCTCTGAGACAGCTCATGGGCCCTAGGGCACTCTGACCCCCTTTTCCCACCAACCCCCCTTATCCCCCACCTGTTCTGATGCCCAACCCTCCTGCCAACACTAATTACTTTGGACCCACCACCCCTGGAGGACTCCCTCCTCCTTGATGGGCCCTAGGACCTCCCCTAGGCAATGCAGGTCAACACCCCAGCAGCAGGCCTCCCAACAGTGGACTACCTGGAGGATGGGGCCTGGCCATGGACAACTTTGCCCCTCCAGCACAGAAACAGAAACAATTATTATTATTATTACTACAATGCTGGACCCCCACTCCAAACTCAAAACACACAGGACAATACTCACAACACACTGGCTCAGGAAGGAAAACTTGATATTCAAAAGCCCAAATCTTTCACTGGCCACAACCCCTGGAAGTGGCGCATCTTTCTAATACAGTGTCTAACTATGTTCTAAGCTAAGCCCATTATCTTCCAGCTTGAGAGCTCATGAGTGGTCTTTGCTGCATCATATTTGCAGGGTATTGCCTTTGACCATTACATGGTGCTACTCCAGTTTGATCCCAACAACTCCATACTCTCCAATTAGCTTGCTTTCACCTAGAAATTCTCTAGTAAGTTTGGTGTCTTTGATACTGTAGTGGAAGCAGAGAAGAACCTCTTCAACTTCTGAATGTGTAACAACAAACACTTTATAACCTTCATTGTACAATTCAAACAGAAAGCCTATGAAACTGGGTGGAATTACAATGCTCTCCAATTTGCCCTCCATTATGCTCTGCCTCAGCAGATCAAGGATGTCCTTTGTCTCATGCCCAAGCAAACCACATACAATGGATACAAGGCACTTGTTACTTAGGTTGACCAGTGTTACTGGGAAGACTGGAGCAAGAACACAGTACTGTGGACCTTGTGGAACACCTCCAGCAACACTAACTGACAGGCCAGAGCAACCAACAGCAATTGACCCTTGATCCTCATCAACTCTGCCAACCCCACACCCTGTTTCTCTCTGGGCCAAGGACCTTCTAGTGCCAATTGACTCCCAGGACAATGCCCACCTGCCCAACTCAATGCCACCGACCTCTATGAGGCCCTGGAACCTCTGGACACCAACCCCAATGACCTCAACAACACTCCAGATTCTGCTGATGACCAAGAAGCCCTATGCGTAAACAAGATTCAGAATACAATTTGGAATAGGCTCTGGATTGATGTACTAAAGGAGACTCAGGAGAAATGATGGAAGGAGGGTGCATGCATCTTATGTGGTGAGCAGGAACACTTTATCAGTAGTTGTCCTAAACAACAGGTGATGGGATATGCCATATGGATAATTGATGGAGAAGACTGCAACTACCAATTTATAGAAAATGAGTCAGCAGTTTAGGTCTTAAAGACACACTAGACTGCAGACCAGACCCCAATGTCTTCTTTACCCTGGTCACACTTCTCTGTGCAACAGTATTTGCTCTAGACAACTTCCCTACACACCTCCCCTCTCACTCCTCCACCACTCTCCTCCTCCACATCACCCTCCCCTTCTCTGACAACTCTGTCCCCATATTGGTTGACAGCAGCGCCACAGATAACTTCATTGATGAATTTCTGGCAGTGCTTGCTCCTCAACACCTCCAATGCCTCTCTACTCCAATTGTCCTCAAGCTCTTTGATGGTGAACCCACTCCTGCTGGAGATATCACACACTGCCTGGAGATGACCATGACCTTTGCCAATAGACAACTGCAAGAACTTTGATTACTTGTCACAAAACTACACCCCTCCACCCCTGTTATCTTAGGCTTCTTGTGGCTCCACTCCACCATTCCATGCATCAACTGGCCCAGCCTCACCCTCTGCCTTGACCAGGACAACCCAACTGACTCTGGACTAGTGCCCTTCAATATCTCAGTTCCCTCCAAGAACTTCAAGACCACAATTGACCAACCCCAGACCCCTCTACAGCTCCGCTCAAGGTCTGCATGGTCATTTGTCATCAATGTCCAACTTGACAGCTTGCCCAAGGTCCTCCCCACTCTCATCAACAGCAGCACCTCTGGCATCTTCATCAGCAGTCAACTTGACTTCTGATACAACAATGTCAACAAACCTCTTGAGCTCCAACTCTTCAATGGAAGCCCCACCACAACAGGAATCACTCAATACCACAACAACACCCTCACCCTCAACAATGACCTATGGTTTCAGGCCTAGCTTCTTGTCACCCAACTTCTCCTGTCAACTCTGATTGCGCTCAGACTTTCCTAGTTGCAAGACATCAACCCCAATATCAATTGGAAAAACCTCACCATTCAACTTCCCAATCCCAAAGTAAGTCTAGTGGCCACCATCCCCCTCCACCTCCAGTCTATCTTGGGCTCTGATGTCCCTGACCCTGGCACTAGCACCTTTGAAGCAACCCAAAGCCCCTCAACTTTTGACAGCAACACAGAAGGTGAAGGAAATGCAACTCTGCCTTAGTCACTCTTGATTAAATCACAATGGCTGCCCCCCAACATACTCTGGAATAGATACAAAGGCCCATGGTACTCTGACCAGCAATGCTCAACCTCTCCAAACAACTCCACCACCACTTCAGACTCAGCTGCTACCACTTCATCACCCACCCCTGTCAACTCTGGAAGCCTCAACATCAAAATCATTAGTGCCATCCCCTTTGCACACATCTTACAAGATGGCAACCCTGCCTTCCAGCTACAAATCATGCCAGCCTTACCAGAGGAGCACTTCCATGCAGAAACTACTCCACTGGAGTGCAAAATAGAGGAGCAGATCCTATATAAAGTAGTTCCCCCAGAGTATCATAAATTCACTGACATGTTCTCTGAAGGAAGTGCCAAAGAACTTCCCCCACATCACTCCTACAATCACAAGATTGACCTCAAAGAAGGCGCCTCACCCCTATTTGGCAAAATCTACAACATGTCCAAGATCAAGCTCTGGGCCCTGAAAGAATACCTCAATGACATGCTTGGCAAAGGCTTCATATACTCATCAATCTCTGCCACTAGTGCTCCAATCTTGTTTGCCAAGAAGAAGGACAGATTACTCAGACTCTGTGTAGATTACTGGGGACTCAACAAAGTCATCAAAAAGAATTGGTCTCCTTTCCCCCTGATCAGAGACCTTATTGACTGTCTCTGCAGTGCCAAGATCTACTCAAAGAAAGATCTCCACTCTGGCTATAACAATGTCTGGATTGCTCTGGGACATGAATGGAAGACCACCTTTTGCACCTGCTATGGCCTCTTTGAGTACCTAGTAATGCTCTTCAGAATGACCAACTCCCCCACCACCTTCCAGTACTTCATGAATGACATCTTCTATAACATGAACAACATTTTTGTTATTGTGTACTTGGACAACATACTGATCTACTTGAACTCACTTGAGGAGCATCCAGATCATGTCTGCCATGTTCTAGAACAACTCTGGGAGTACCACCTCCACACCAAGCCCAAGAAATGCTCCTTCCACACAATAGAGGTCAAATACCTCAGAGTTATTGTCACTCCTGATGGCATACACATGGACTCTGCCAAGGTTGAAGCCATACTCAACTGGCCCCCACCATGGAACATCAAGGAGGTACATTTGTTCCTAGGGTTTGCTAACTTTTATTGCCAATTCATCAACAACTACTCCATCAACTGACTCACACAGAAGGACACTCCTTGGGATTGGAACAGCAAGTGCCAAAGTGTATTCCTCCTTCTTAAGAAGGCCTTCACCTCTGCTCTGGTCCTCCACCATTTCAACTCCTCCCTGCCAATTGTGCTCAAGTGTAATGCCTCTGACTATGCCATTACTGGAATAATCTCCCAGTTGGACTCTGGAGGCAAGGATCTCCACCCTGTTGCCTTCTACACCCATTCAATGATCCCTGTGGAACTCAACTATGATATATATGACAAAGAACTCCTTGCAATTGTTGAAGCCTTCCATCAGTGGTGGGCCCACTTCAAGGGATCCCCACACTGCATTTAAGTCTACTCCAACCACAACAATTTGCAATACTTCACAACCACAAAGCAACTTAGCCACCACCAAGCTTGATAGTCTGAAACCCTCTTGGAGTACAACTTTACCATCCACTACTGCCCTGGACAACTTGGCACAAAGCCCAACACACTCACATGGAGGTCTGATGTGTATCCAAAGAAGTCATTTGAAGCTGAGTGGAACACATTCAACTATTGAGTGGTAATCCCCCCTGAACATCTACATGCCATGCTGATTTTAAACAAAGAAGGAATCCTCCACCAAATCAGAAATTCACCCCCAGACTCCTTCTTCACCCAGCACAACCCCCACAACAACTTTACCAACAAGTTGAGCACCAAAAACCCCTTTATGCTGTCTCCAGACCACTGCCTCCTGCTCTAGAGTGGATGAATCTATGCTCTGGACCACAAGTTCATTCACCTTCACATACTCCAGCAACACTACAACCACAAGCTCTGCAGGCACCCAGGAATTCATAAGACCTTTCAGCTCATCTCCCAGACTTACTTTTGGCCAGGAATGAAGAAGGATGTCATGTGATACATAAGAGCCTGCAAACCTTGTCTCCAAGCTAAGGTACCCCACCACCACCCTCATGGATTATTGAAGCCCCTTCCTGTGGGTTGGCACCCCTGGTCCTCAATCTCAATGGATCACATTGTCAAACTCTCCAACTCCAAAGGTTTTGATGCAATCCTTGTCATTGTCTGCTGCCTTACCAAACAAGCTCTCTTCATCCCCTGCCACACCACTAACAATGCTCTGGAGTTTGCCAAAAATGCTCTAGAGTTTGCCAAAAATGCTCTGGAGTTTGCCAAATTATTCCTCAAACACATATTCTCCAAGCACAGACTTCTGGATGACATCATCTCCAACCATGGACCTCTGTTTGTCTCCTATTTCTGGCAATTGCTGTGCAAAGTGCTTGAAATAAGAACCAACCTCTCCACTGCCTATCACCTGGAGACTGATGGACAGACAGAATGAGTAAACCAGACATTAGAACAGTATCTCTGCCTCTATATTAACTATTTACAGAATGACTGGCACACAGAACTCCTCCTTACTGAGTTTACCCACAACAACATGCTGCACTCCACCATCAGAGTTTCCCCTTTCTATGCCAATAAGGGCTGCAACTCCCAACTTATGCTATCCCTCAAAGATATTCCCTCCCATGTTGCCCACAAAGTTGCCAAAGACCTCCAGTCCCTTCATCAGTTCCTCTAAGATGAGATCAACACCACCAATCAAGCCTACTCCAAGCATGCCAATGCCTGACACAAACCGACCCTTGACTGGCCCCCTGGCACCTTGGTCTGGCTCAATCAAAAAAATTTTAAGACCTGGAGGCCCTCCATCAAGCTCAATCACAAATGTCTCAGTCCTTTCAAAGTCATCTGGAAGGTCTCCATGCATGCCTACAAGCTCAACCTACTTCTGGGCCTGAAGGGCCTCTACCTCATGTTCCACATATGACTCCTCAAAAAACATGCTCTGAACCCCTTTCCTGGGCAATGCTCTAGTCAACCACCCCCATCAAAGTTGAGGACAAATATCACTACAAGGTCAACCAAATCCTCAACTTCCATGTGGTCTGTGGCTGACCCCAGTACTTGGTCTGCTGGAATGGCTACAAATCCGAGGACAATACTTGGGAACCCCAAAAAACCTTGACAGAGCCCCTGATGGACTTTGGGACTTCCATCGACAGCATCCCACTAAGTCCCAGGACTCTGGGGACTAGCAAATACAGATGGCATTGGTGGCCATAACTCCTTCCTCTGGATTTATCAGAGATTCAACTCCCATAAGTACTCTCTACATGCTTTATTTACTCCTCCTCACTTAACACTAAAAAGAGTTCAATTCCCCAGGCTGGAAGTCCCAAAACAGTTGTATGAATGAAGTATGGTATTACCTAATGCTACAAAAGGAGAGCCAACATGGAACACAAGAAGACAAGTCCAAGAAAACCCCCTACTCCCCCTTCCCTTCTGGCTCTACCTCCACTATCCTCCCCACCATTTCCACCTCCAGTTGGGCCACCACTATTGCCAGGACCTCCAGATGCCCCAGAAGTGGCTCCCCCACATCTGTCACCACCTCCCACCATGGCCCAGGATCCACCATGGCCCTTTATTAGTGCCCCACCAGCAAATTACCCATCTGCCTGACCTCCTAACTCAACTCTAGTAGAAGATCCCCAGGCATCCTTGAGAGCCCATTGTGGATTGACACAAGTGCCACTGATGCTCTGTCAAGAAGAAGTCAGTGCTTCTGGGCCCAATCTACCATGTTATGTCAGTGCAAGAGGACTGGGGAGAAAATGGAGCTAACTTATGGAGAATTCCTCTCTGCCCAGAGACTGCCTCATTGGCAAGCCACTCCTCCCACCTCCTTGCCACCTCTGCCAACACCCTGGGAACCCCTATATGAGACAGCCCCTCTGCCTGCTGCACTTCCACCTCTGCTCATGCCTTCAATAGCACTATTTGCACCTGCAGCTCCTGAAGCTGCAATAATTGTTCCATAGCTGTCCTCACAGCTATGTCCCTATCCCTCCATGCTGCATCCCTCTTCCTCTGAGCCTTGTTCCTATCCTCCCTGACCCTCCAAGCCTCCTCCTCACAGGTAGCCAACAACTATTCCAACCCCTCCACTCAATGTTGCAGAAAGGCCTCAGCAATCAGCCATGACTCTTCCACAGACTGTTTGACTGGGACCCCAGAGGTTGGAGAATACACCACAGGACCTGGGGGTCCACCATTGCCTGCTCCCTCCATGCTCACTTACTTAGCCCTGCCTCCAGCAAGGGGAATGCCCTCCATTCGCTCTTGTCATGCATTGCAGGGGCCCCTTTGCTCTGTCCATCCTGTGGGGGCCCAACCTTCATTGGTGGGCACTCCATGCTGCCCCTGCTCTCTGCTCTCTCACTCCTCCCCAACATCTTACTCTGCTGCCCCTCTTCCATCTGTGCCATGACCCACACCCAATTCTAGCTCTGCTCTACAGCAATGCAGGCAGCATGCCAACTCAACATAACAGAGCACCTCTTGTGCTATGAATGACATGAAAGACACACTGACATGTCCTGCTGTAACCCTGGTGTGGGCTCCTCAAAATTACACTGTTCTCCCCACCAAATACAAGACAAACACTGTGGGAATAGGTTAACTGGGGAAAAGATAAAATCACAATATCTGCTTACTGGGGCTGCTGCTTGGCACCACTCAAGGGTCAGAGGACCCCTCACCTGCCCTACCACCACTACAAACTGCTCTAGTGTCACCTCCACCTGTGCAACTCTGGAGGCAGAGGGAATAGGCCAGACCACTCTAGGATCCAGGACAGCTCTGGAATGCAAGGTGAGGGCTGCTCCCACTGCTGACCACACTGGGACCCTGCCCAACAAAAGCTCTGAGGAGCCTGCTACAGCCTCAGACAACTCTGTCAAGATTCTATCAGCACTCCAGAGCACAAAGACAAGACCACACTTATGACTACAATACATTACCTGTACTCACCTACAATCCTAACACCCTTTGGAATTCTCAGAGGAAGAGGAGGGTGATTGGGCAGAAGAAGAAGATGCTGCTAGGGAGTATGTAGAGGAAGACATTGCAAAGAGTTTGGGAACTCCAGAGTACATTTGACCCTTTTAATGACTTAAGAAGAACCCCCTGACAAATGGCAGCCACACTTTGACTTTGTTCCCCATGCCACCACCACTCACTGCAGTCTGATCAATATTGCTTGACTTTGATTCTCATGCCCTGCCAATCCCTGAACTGTGCTCCACATCTTAAGGGTCTTGATGCTGAAGGAGGGGTAATGTCACAACCTGCTCCCTGGACCCCTGATATTGTTTTCAGCCTGCTTGTGTCCCTGGAGTCCCTCTCCCAATGCCTCATCAAAACCCCTAACTATTGAACACCCTCTGCAGCCACTCTGAGTAACTCCAATGCTTCTCCAGCAAACCCCAATAGCTCCCTAGCTAACTCTGACAAGTTCTCTGCAGCCATCACCACTTCTCTTGACTCTCCTGAGCTCCTGGAACCCTCCCCCACCATTCCTGACTCCATTGTACATCTCTGACTCACTACCCTGACTCACCTGACCTACTCCAAAGCATCACAACAACCCCAGAGCAACCTGTGTCCCCAACTAATTTCATTAGAATATTGCTTGTATATATGAATCCATACTGTAAGTGCATGAGTCACACTATTGACAACTGCTATGGAGGGGAGGCAAGAAGGAGGGCCAGTTTTGGCAGAACTTCCAAACTGTGAGGGTGCTTTGGTAGTGCCTGAGGCAGCAAAGAAGGTTGTGCCTAGTAACACCACACCCACCATCAACATAGCAAATGTGGCAATCTCTCATATATCCTATGTGCTCATAGCTAGGATTACTCCTTATGCACCAGTAGTGGTTTGCAACATAGAGTCTGGCACCACTCTGGATCTTGAAGTTATGAATATGTACTGTCTCCAGGTGACAAGGTCTATCCCAATTTATACCAACTCAGGCAAGCGATTACCGCTTTGTTGAATGTGCAGCCTTTTTGGAGTATGAGGAGTTAGTTGCACCTTGGGAGAACTGATTGGCATCAGTTGGTGGAAGTTTTCACATTATGGAACAGGGCATGGTCAAGAAGATAGTGAAGACTGCAGCTGGAACATCCAAGTTGGTATTCTGGAGGGTGCTCCATACTTCTGATCTTGCTGCAAATCTCATATCCATTGGGAAGTTTGACAAGGCCAGGTTCACAGTCACTTTCACTGGTGGCAGAGCTATCTTTAGAGATGTGGCAGGGCATGAAGTTTTGATTAGAAACCAGGAGAGAGGGATGTACAGTAGCTCAAAAAACTGTCCCAATGTTTATACTTTTTGAAAGATGACATTGGCATTTAAAATTCTGGTTAAGTCATGTAAAATACTATGGCATCATGGCTACAAATTGCATTTTAGTCTATGTAATTTAAACCAAAACTGATGGAGTAATGGCCATTTTAAAATATTCACTGATTGGGACAGTTTTTTGAGCATCTTCAACTTTGCAGGTTTATCCCTATTTTAGTCAGAAATAAAGAGTAAGTTGCTTGTGGGAATATCAACAGAGTCATGTGACCATGTTTGGTTATATTTGGGAGTGGTTCAAGTGGGTTGAACCACATCTTGACCTTCAACCACCATTATGAAAGCTACTTTTCCTGCACAATGCTCTACTATTGCTTCTCTCCTTGCCCAAGAGTATTCTCTGCATTAGATTGAGGCTTAAATGGTGGGGATTACAAATGCAGAGCAGTACTATGGAATTTTGGATGATGGCACAAAGGAGAGCTTTGAGAAGTTGGAGATGGAGGAGAGTGCCCACTACTTTCAATGGGACAATGACCCCAAACATAACTCCAAGAGGGCTGACAAACAGTTTGAAGACAACAACTTTGATGTCCTCTGGTGACCAGCTCAAACCCCTGATCTTAACCCTATTGAACACCTCTGGGAGTACCTCAAGGAGCAGCTTAGGCAGTATGAAACACTTCTTCATGGTGTGCATGAATTGTGGGAGAGGGTTGCAAAGGAGTGAGATGGAATACCAGCAGAGGTATGCCAAAGACTGATTGAAAGCATGCCTAGAAGAATTCAAGCAGTTATCAAGGCAAATGGAGGACATACAAAGTACTAAATAACAAAATTAGAGATGCTCAAAAAACTATCCCAATGAGTGAATATTTTAAAATAGCCATTACTCCATCAGTTTGATTTAAATTACATAAACTGAAACACCATCTGTAGCCATGATGCCATAGTATTTTACATGATCTAACCAGAATTTTAAATACTTTCAATCCTTCATGCCAATGTCATCTTTCAAAAAGTATAAAACATTGTGTCATGACCTGCTCCCAGACCACCAGACCTCTTCCCAAGCCACCCCATGCCCCTGGAGTCCCCCCCCCAACACCCCCTCAACTCACCTCAACCTTTGTTCACCCACAGTGCCCACCCCAGCTAACTCTGATGCTTCCCTAGCAAATCCCAATGCCCCCTTGGCAAACTCTGATGCATTTTCTGTAGGCCTCATCACTTTCCCTTCTCCTCCCAAGCCCCTGAGCCCCTCCAACATCTCCCCTGACCCTAGCACATGTTGCTGACTTGTTCCCTTAACCTATCTGACTGCTCTGGAACTTTACAATGACTACAGGGCAGACCATGTTCCCATCAGTTTCCATCAGAATATCAAGGAAAAAGAAAGAACCAACATCATAAATGAAGAGTTGGTGGATATATGCAATAATATATGGTTCCGTCAACCAGGTGACAACATATGTCTGTAAGTGGTAATCAGTGGGATTACACCCCTCCCCAAACCAAAAAAATTTGCTGTGTAAGAAAGAGAATAATATCAGTAAGTAATAAGGTCAACAAACTGCTCACACAAGTGCATCGAAAACCCAGTGGGAAAAGCTACCAGTGGCAGGAACATAAACTCTCGGAATAGACTTCTCTATGTTAAGTGTGAAAATTTCTCATACCTCAAAAGTGGACTTGGGCCCTTTTTTCCTTATTAGGATATTTAATCATATCTCATCTGCCTGATGTATCTTTGTCCTGAACCAATTCAAAATTATCAGCGTAATTCAATTGACAAGCATATCCATGCTCATCATAATTCCAGTCCAAATTCTGCGATGTGAACGAGTCAGGGGATAGGTCTTCTTCACGAGGCAAATAATCTGGATCATGTTTTTTGGCAGCGGGGTCATCATCATTCAGGCCAGATCCAAACCCTCGCTTCCCTAAAGTGTTCTGTGCTTTTGCTTGTTGCGATCAACGACTTCCTTTGGGCATTATGACGTGTGAGGAGGGTACAGGTACTCTTAAGTATTGACTTTTTTCGTCCGAAAAGTGGACTGTATCATGTAATCTGTACCGATTTCTTTTATTGCATTTTTACGACTATCGAGCCAGGTTTCCTTCCAAATTTTTGGTCACTCTGTGAGGAAGTCAAGGCTACTGGAGACAGGTCGGCTTTATCTGCAGTGCACTGTATTTATCTGTACATCTCCTTTTTGACCCTTCTGATTGCTTTTGTCATACCAACGACCCAACGACATGTTTTCTGAAAGTTACCACGAAAGGAAATATGATATTTACGCACTATTTGGTGTTGTCTGATTGGAATCTTTGTCACAAATACAATTCTTTCTCCTATGACCACTCCTCGACTGAGGCACCGACCAAACACTGAGGAAGAGGACGCCTCTGCGCTAAGGCTTGGTCCAGGTTAGAGCAACCTTTCTGAGTTGCGTCACTCTTTCCCACATCTCCCGTCATATAGAGTTCAACAATGCTGGTTGCCTCTTGATTTCCGAAGTCAAATATCTGTTGGAGAACAGGGACAAGGATGCGCCTGATACTGTGTATGTCGTCTCTTCAATTGGTGTTGTGGTTTATACCCTGATGTATCTATATCCATCATATCCATGCAGAGTGTATAATAAGACGCTGGAATATGTTAAGACTTTTGCAAAGTTCAATACTACTGACTCGGCCAGTGCTGTACGAGAGTACGTGATGCGCTGTCCATTTTGCATCGATGTCCTTGATTTGTTTATCACATATCTATCGATAGAACACTACGGAGAGAGACTGCATTGACGCAATTCGAGACTGCTCAGATTGCAAACCTTTGCCCCGCAGATGCAGAAGAAGCAAAGAGCATCATACCAAGGTACATTGCATCTTGTTTGTTTTCTTCTCGTTTATTGAAACTTGTTTGCGGAAAGCCTAGTAAAGATAGATGACGATCGGCTTCAGGCGTTACTCGACGAGATCCAAACCATGCGCAAGTTCCAGTCATGATAGATGCTTTATATTGGATCCACATATCAAGATGTCTTTATGCATTGCTACCCCTCTGTGTCTGCAAGATCCTTTTTGCTCAAAGACAGCCCCTCTTCATCCTCGTCGCCTACCGCCTTGGCCGCGTCATCATCGACAGAGAAGCTTGTTGCATCAAATCTCTTCTTCTCTCGGAATGGATTCTCTCGACGCTCGTTTTTCTTGATGATTGCTTGTGGAGGGATAATGCCTTTCAGATTCAGATACAATAAATCAGTCCCCGAGTAAGCATCCAAGTGGCGCATCCAAGAGTCGAATCTGTACACAAAACACATTTCAAAACATGAAAATTATGAAGAATATGTCAATGTCAATGCTTACAGCCCATTGCGGTCTTCAACCAACCGCATATTATCGTAGATGTACTTTTGTTTGAAGACGTTAATGGCTTCACGGTAAGGCTCAAAAGTGATGGGTGGCCGGTAGTCTGGATGTGAGGGCTCCAGTTTTGCGTTGATCGTCGTTGCCACTCTGTTATTATATGACTCATATATTGGCTCCTCAAGCAGAAGGCCTAGGGATGGCATTTTGGGGATGAAGGCAGTACGAGGCCCGTAGAGCTATTGTCGGACTAAACGATCGATAGATTTTTGGACATGAGACTCGACGAACCTCATCGATGATCTGCTCTGGGGTCTCCGTTCGACATGACAGTACGAGTGCGGATATCATTTTACGCTAAGAACGACGCGCTGTTAGCCCAAGTAGACTTCAGAGACACGACTTACAATCTGAAAGAAACAGTCAAGAAGTTAATCCAGATTCAACGTCCAGACTCATAAGCGACAGCGATTACCTGATGCAGCATGAAGCTTTGGCCGTGGAAGAGAACACTGATCCACTCAGTGTCACCGTACACGGCTGGATCTGCAATCTGGGTAGAGTAAGACGTCCATGTGTAACCATGGTATCGCAACTCACTTCGATCTTTTTCATGTGTCTCTGATTGCTGCGATCACCAAAGTCGCGCCCAATCGTGAAGTTGTGGAAGTTGTGGGTACCCTCAAACCTTTTGGCCGCTACTCTTAGACGCTCGACTTGTTCTGGGCTGACCCTCCATGCGCGTTTTCGCGCCAGCTCCCCTTCATGGCTGGACAAATCTACGCCCGTCCAAAAAGGATGAAGTGTTCTTATATTCGACGACTCCGTGGCGTCGGGAGACTCTGCCGCTGCATATTGTTGTAGGCTACGATCGAGACCACTTCCGGGCTTTGGGGGTATCAGCAGGTACGTTGGGAAGAAATAGGTGTACTTTCGGCTATCGCAAGCCCTGCATGCATCGAGAGTTCAGCTGGAGGTTGAGAGAGACCCCATTGAGCGACAACATAGATATGACAACTGACAAACGAGCGTTGAAAGAGTTTTGAACGCGAGTCTGAAGTCGATCTGAGTTGAAGCATAATCTTTACTAGGAAAGGGGGGACATACAAAACCCCAGAGACGAATCTCTGGAGGCAACTCTTCGTTGATACGAGCCACCACATCTGGCACACCGGGTATGGTTGTGATCATTTTGAGGGAGACTAAGTTTCCTGCCGCGTGGACCCCAGCATCTGTGCGAGCGGCTCGCGCAAGCCCAATCTGAGGAGTAGTGAAAGAAAAGATCTATAAATGGTAGCAAATACACACTTTCAATGGATCATCCGCGTTATCTTGAGACACTGCGCCCACTCGAACCAAAGCCTGAAAAAGTATACCCTCAATCGTCTTTGAGTGATCCGGTTGACTGGCAGAGAGGGAATGGAACTCAAGACATGAAGAAGCTTCAAAAAGAACGTACATTTGCATCCCACTGTAACCTGACCCACAGAAACCTACCAGAAGGGCAGATTGTCGTTTCGGTAAACGAGGCGCTTTAGGTTGGTCTGAAACGACCGCTCCCTCTGCAATCGCCTCCTCGTTACGAGTTCCTCGACGACGACGGCCAATTTTTCTTTCATCCTTCTTTGAACGGTGTCGGGCGCGTTTGTCCTTTGATTGAGGACCTTTTTCTGGTTCTTTACCGACTTCACTATCGCCTGTCACTTTTTCTCTCGTCGTTTCGGGTTTGTCTGCAGCTCCCTCAGACTCTGCGGGTGGAACGGAGGCGTTTGTCTCTGGCTCCATAGGATCAAATGGTTTCGACCGCTTGCTTGCTGACTCCGACACATCCTCCTCTGGTAACGCGTGCTTGAAACTACTCTGAGCTTCCATAGCGTGACCAGCCTTGGCACCGGATAAGTATCTGAAAGAAATGAGATGCCTGCTACGAGCAGATGCTCTAATAGATGTTCGTAAAAAGACAAGATGGTTGCGACGATGAAGTGCGGAGACACAGAGTATCGCTCTTGACATATGTTTTGGCATCAAGTGAAATGCGTAAATTTAAATTCGGCTACCCACATTCATGTTCGGATAACCCCCAAATCCTCTTATACTACTTACTTACTCCAGCACCTATGACCACTGCGATAAATAGAATTGTTCGGACAATATTTATACAGTCTTTTGAATGACCTGGTTCTCACAAGCTTGGTACAAATGTACCAGCTTCTCATAAGCCTCAGTGACCTCTCTGCGCGGCTCCGCGACACAGCGCAATCCGGTGATCTTTCCTCCCGTCATGTCTTCAAACGAACCTTTTCCGCCACGGGCGGCTTTCCACCAAGCATACTTGGCCAACAATGCACCTCCCATACCGCCTGCTTCCTTTGTAGAGGACACATAGACTTTCACGCCGAAAATGTCCTATGGAAGTCAATATCAGAGATCGACCGTCGTGTAGAGAAAACAAAGACATACAGCTGCGATTTGCCTGATTGTTTGGTTAGCGGACGACCCACCTGTGGCGACGAGATGATGAAGATGAAGGGAATGTTCTGGAAGGATAGCCTCAATGTGGCAGCGAATAGAGAGAAATTGTGATTCAAGAATGGCACGAGGGTGAGCATCCGCTGGCAGATCGTCAACTGCTATCGGAGTAGTGCTGTTCTCGCTGACATGGAATGCATGTTGTCCTACAACACCGGGTGGTATAATCTCTGGAAGGGGGAAGTACATTCCAAAGTTTCCATTATTACCTGGAGGGGTTGCCTCCACGAGCTCATTGAAGCGATCCCAATCGCGATCAGAATAACGATCCCGAACCTGCTCACGGGCCAAAGCTCCGTTCTTGTAACAAAGCATGGCAATTTTACCCTTGAGATCAGTCGGGTGGGAGAGAAGATGAGAGGTTATAAAACGCTTGGGGGGAGTGTCCGCGCCAGGGATGGAGAGAAGGAATGTAGTGGATGTGCCAAGAGAGAGAACAGCATCACCAGAAGCTGCGAGTGCGATAACCGAGGCAGGGTTGTCACCAGTGAAAGGTGCGACGACACAATCTGAAGAAATAAGGACAAATCTCAGCCAAAGTGGGAGGAACGTACCAGGGCTAAGTCCCCACTTATCAACAAAGTATCGACTGACTTTTCCTAGTACGGTGCCTCCAATGACAGGTTCAGAACCCAGTTTCGACCTCAGCTCAGGACCACCGCAAGCATTGAGGAGAATATCACTCCACTTGCATGTAATGACGTCCATAAGATTCATGCCACTGGCATCGGAGATGTCCACGGGAACGATGCGCCCAATGAAGACAGAGGGGATGAAAGAAGAAACAAGAGAGATCGCAGATGTCGCTGCATATACTTCAGGATTGACACGACGAATCTACGCAAAAAGTTTTAGAGTTTGGAGAGAGAAGATGCCAGATGTATTGAACCTTGGCGATCTGGTTGCCTGTGAAGCGCTCGTATGCACGACTACCAGATATGTCAGCTAGCGCCTGTGCTCCTCCGACAACTTCATCCAGTTCCTTACATTCCCGAGTAGTGGAGGAATCCTGCCAGATAGGAGCATTGGGCAGCGAAAAGGCAGCAGGCGATAATTGCGAGACCAGCGATCGTGTAGAATCGAGCGATGAGAGAAGGAACTCCGCATTCTTGGACCAGTAAACGGACCCGTGTTGCTAGATTCGGTGCATTATGTAGTTCGGCAAGTCTCATGGCAAAAGATCATGTCCCTCACCTGGCCAGCACCTGAGATGGCCGATATCTTGCTGACCTCGACACCTGCGATCTTTAGACGTTGAAACAAGAGATCGATAGCATCGAGCCACATCGCAACGGGAGAGGTAACCTCCCCTTTACCAGGACCACGAATAGCACCATTTATGGTTCCATACGACGGAAGATCGTTATCAAAGTGAACAGACGATTCGTGAATAACAGTTGTATCCTCGTTTACGATGATTGCTTTTAGTTGCTGGGTAGATAGATCCAAACCCAGGAACAGCGGGCCAGACGGGGCAGTAGACATTGTGGAGAGAGGATAGTGGAGAGATGTCTCTTCTTGACATTCTGGGAAAACTTGAGAGAACAATTTCTAATCCAGGCACCGAGAATAAAGCTTCGAACTCAGTTGACCATGCTCCTCCGGATAGCAGCTGACTGCGATGATTGAATTTGAAGTCTGATGTGGGGATAACTCTTTGCGAATTCTTCCTTATCTTACTCTCAAGGTCTCTAACTCGGCTTCTGTCTAAAGAACCGCTGGTCAGCCTGACTTCTTGGATGTAACTTAGCAACTGAAGGTGCATTATGCGTGACAAACCGTGAAACCCCTCCGTGATGTGGACCCACACAATATAGCCCCACGCAATAATTAAGGAACTGCCCGCTTTAGCAGAACAATGTTGTAGTCTCGAGCTTGTGGTGTGTATGCTCTCTGCCCCGTGATTGAGATCAAGGCCAACAAATCAGGTTTAGGTTTGAGACAAGGTGATGTGATTGATACTCAAGGTAGATTGGATGTGTACTTGGATCTTGACTCAATAAATCGATGGACACGGTCGATGAAGGGTCATTTTTCCCTAACGATTTGGATCTCAATGTTTGCCTACCAAGTCCCGAAGTCCCGGAGTCCCCGCAGCAAAAATGTTATTGGTGAAGATGAAGCGCGCTTGCCCTGTTTCATCATCAATGTTTCAGGTGCAGGGTGCAAAATGACTTTGAGCGACAAAAATGCTCAACACTCACCAGATAGTAGAGGTTGTCTGCGACACGTCCATTTGTGTCTACGAAGACCGGATCCGATGGAGTTCTCCTAGCGGCCAATGAGTCCCAGTGAATTCCCCAATTATATCATATTTGAGATCCTGGCCCGGGTTCGACCAAACCTTTATTTGTTCCCGCAGGGCTTCTACTGGGTTGGCATATCTTTTCCATAAAGGTGCACCGACACAGATATTCATTTCCCGATATAAACCCTCGATGCTAACATAGGGAACACCATTCTCGTTGCAAGGGATGTCCTTCAACAAGTACCTATATTTATATTCATCTCTCCATATCTGGGGCAAGCATGCAGACTTGGTACCAAGTGGAAAGCCTAGACTGACATTATATTGGCTTTCTCAAAAACTAGATCATCAGGCGTGAGTTTTAGATCAACATTATTCATCTCAAGTTACACAAGTGGTCAATACGAGCTCTGTTCTATGATACATTGGTCTAGAATCACTCACTGATGATGATAGCTCTATATTTTCTGATATTCGTAGAGCGCACCCAGGTGCTTAAGTAGTATTCACTTCCATTATCATCAACAATCAATATTTAACTCACAATGCAAAAGAATGACATGAAAGGATTGATAGAGCACAGGTTGACATTGGCCAAAGGAGTCAGTCAGTTCAGCCTTTCAGGCGGTCATAGTGACAATGAGCCGGTACCGATCCATTTAAGTATTTTCCACCACAGACTGCATGCTTCGGCCGGTGGACAACTTTTTTGTGGAATAAATTTGCAAAAGTGAAAAAAAACGATCATATTTGTGATCTTATCTTGACCTATCACTGTACAACATTGAAAGCAAAGATTGGACGGTATACAGAAAATAAGAAAAAGAAAGATACGAGAGCATAATCTATCGATAGATTGAGTGGTAGCCTTGAGGAGCAAAGTCGAATATTGCAACTTCTCCAGAGCCGTCACCGCTGAGGGCGCAAGTCCATGAGCAAAGATCCAGGGTAGACACATGATGAAGACGACAAACACAACAATTGAGTGTTCTCCTTTATATCGATTGCCAATGGAAAATGTAGCCACATCCGAACTGATTTCTGCTAAAATACTGCCGTTGTGCAGATTGCTATCGGCTTGCTGAGGATTCCAGAAGCGCACACAGCCTACAGATATTACGAGACTATCAAGCTTATGCCATAACCTAGACCACACGATTAGCTCACCGTCATTCCCGCCAGTCACGAGGCCAAAAGGCAGGACCGAATCCTCATCTACCCACTGAACTTTGACAACACCATAAGAATGGTTACCTGGATGAGTCTTCGGTAAGCCATGGTGCTGGTATTCGAACAAGAGTCGGTCGAGGAATCGCGAATCATACACATGGATACAGTTGTCATTGCGGCCCATCGCCAGATAAATACCATCCGAACTGAAGGATGCGCTGGTAACTTCACCTTCGATATTTGAAGGGAAGGAAGGAAGTTCTATGGATGCGGTAATTTCAGGGTTCGAACGTCTGACGTCGTATATGTGCAGGGGGTGGATATGATCTTCTCTGCGTGTAATCAACGCCAGCCTTGAACCTAGAATGATTGTAAGCCATTAAAAGCCGAGTACTCAATTGGACGTACCATCTTTTGTAACTGTTATTTCATCGCCAGCACCGTCCTCACGAAAGGCATACAATATCTTCCATTTCTCCGTGTCGATTGCTTTGTGGTGTCCGATGAATTTTGTCGAGTCTAAAGGTTCCGAGGAAGCAAAGAGATGATTTGCTGTCAGGTCACGGCCCCATGTCATGGCGCCAACATAGAAATCCTTTTTTTTCTGACCGGAAAGGGAGAGAGCCTGCATTTCTACAGGAGAATCGGCTATATCGGAGATCAGGTGCAAAGACCTGAAAACTTGCTATCAGATGAGGATGACCACGAATAGGACTAACTATACCTCTCAGCAACTGAAATGACCGATCTAGATGTATCTGGCCGGAACGCGAGACCTATAGGTGGATATGCAACTGTGCAAGGGGTCAGTCAGAGAATGTTTGAGTAGATCATAGCAAAATTACAGGGTATTCGATCGTCCTTCTCGTAGGTATTTGTTTCATCGTCTAATCTCCATATATGTACGTTCTTGTCGTTTCCTGCGGAGACCAGCGAGGAGCTAATGCACCAGAAGTTTAGGGCCAGAAAAGGAAGTTTCGAGAGAAACGAAACTTACCTGCATGGATCGAATTTCACGTCATTGACGGTGTAATATTTCTTGGACGGCTGTAGGGACACTGCCTCAGCAACACCCTGCATATTCTTTTGGCGAAAATGCCCCGGGAGGATTTCAGGTTTCCCATTCCACACCATTATAGATCCCTCCCTGTTGTATGGGTCAATATCACCTATCAGCATAATAAGAGGATGTGAATATGGATGGAAGCTTGAACAGAATAACCAACCAACCAATGGCGGCATCGTCGGGGTGTCCCCCGGTAGCGGCACTGGCTATTGCAATCCAGGGCCCAGATTGCTCGATATGATTGATCGCTGAAGGCGAGAAGTTGAGATCTATGAAGACGCGAAGAAAGGATGAAACTTTACATCCGGGAGCATGTTTGAACGAAGTAAATTGCTTCAATGGCTGGACAATACGTTGTCGACTACCACGACGCAACTTGGTCGGTAAGGAGTATCCGATAAGGCGCGGAGGCGGCGGAACAATGTAGCGTCTCTAGAGAACATGAAGGTAAGATGAATGTGAACATTCAAAGGACGAACGAGTGGTTTCCATTCGGGAAGTTTCGTAAAGGGATAGGGGTATGGACTGCTAAAATCAGGCTGACGACGCCGAGGTTTCAAGTTGAAATGTGATAGTTGATTTGATGCAAAGAGATAATCCGGACTATCTGGGATGTCGAATGTTAGTTTTGCTTGGTTGACCTTTGCAGGTTTCCACTATGGACCGTTAGGATGGCCGAAACGCATGCAGACCGAGTCACAACATACGATGTCCTCGTTGTTGATATCGTATCCTGCATGGCACCGAGCGTAGGCATCCTCCTCGTCTGTTTCATCATCTTCCTGCTGTTTTTTCTTCTTCTACAAAAGGTTAGGGACGAGTCTGTCTGCGTCAATTGATCGGTGACCAGGCTGACCTTGGGTTTGGTCTCAACATCCTCTCCGTCACTGTCTAATTCAAAGGCTCTCTTTGTTCCTCCGACTTTTGATTGTGTTTGCTGTGGGCGATTAAGAGGCGTCAAGTCATCTTCGTCCTCAATGACTATGATGGAGTCCGATCCAACCTTGAGTTTCTTTATAGGGGATTGAGCACGAGATGGGAGTTGTGAAAGTGCCGTTCTGATATTGATAGATGATGGAGGACCAAAGCGCTTCACGGTTGACGGGAACAATGTGAAGTTTGATCTATGGGAGACCTTGGTACGCTGCGGCGGTGGCCGCGAAATTCGAGATGGAGACAGCTCCTGTATGTCGTTATCAGTGAGGTCATTCTCCTTAGTAAGGTCATAAAAGAGCGGCTTGTCAACGTCAATGACCTCTCGTTTTGACTGCATGGTTTAAGGCTTTAGTCTCGGTAGCGGACATCCCGGCCCGGATAACTTCGCTACTCCGATTAGGTAAGTAGCATATTTTCGAAAGTTCCGTAGAGGGTCTTCACGATCATGGTGGTAGGTATGGCGTTGTTCTCATAGAGGGTCCTTAGTGATCATTCATCTCGTCTAGAAAATCTCCGTTCTGCAACATGCCCCCGAGGCACACCTACCGCTACGTCCTGGCGACCCAACACCTACCTCAAGGAATCTCGACCCTCTTATGCATCCGTTTGCGCGAGCTAGGGAACGGACGCGTGCATTGAATGCTGCAAAGATGGACCGGATGTTCGCCAAACCCTTTGTTGATGCTTTGGAAGGGCACATGGATGCTGTCGAGGTGCTTGCAAGGCAACCTAATTCATTGACCACAATTGCCAGTGGAAGCTGGGATGGAGGTATGTCTCGATATGTCGTTAATTCCGTACCAAAATGATTCACTTCGATTGACAGGAATTATACTGCATAATCTCTCAACACGAAGAAAGATGATTACTCTTCAACAGGCGCACAAAGGAAAGGTGTCAGGATTGTGTTTTGCAGACGGAGATAGGCTATTGAGCTGTGGTGTGGATCGCAACGTTAAACTCTGGTCGACCAAGAGTGGCACTTCTGACCAAGTACGTGGCAAGTTCAACAGCTATATCTTCAGTCGCTCATGAGTGCAAGTATAGCCTTTGAATGTATTTCCGGGAAAGGCAGCCTTCAAGTGCGCATCCATTGGTTGCACATGAAATAACTACTCTGACTGCCCTTTTTAGCTCAATAGACCACCATCGGTCTGAACCTCTTTTCGCTACCGCCTCAAATCTGGTACAAATATGGGATGAAACCAAGTGAGCACTCTTTTTTCAATATGTCAAATAGCTTCTGACATAGCGCAGGAGCGCTCCTGTTTCCAATCTGACCTTCCCCACATCCACTGAAACCATCACAGGGGTTCGTTTTAATCTCAGTGAACACTCTGTACTCGCCAGCATAGGCTCAGACCGTACTTTCACACTATACGACATACGAACAGGCAAGGCCGAGCGTCGAGTCGTTATGCAGGTGAGTAGTTTTTTCAGAGATTGATCAAGTTAGCCCTTAATCTATGCGTCCAGTTCCGAAGCAACTCCCTTGCATGGTCACCCATATATCCGACAACGATGCTGCTCGCATCCGAAGACCACAATCTTTATACATTCGACATACGGCATCTTTCAACGCCAAGTCATATCTACAAGGCTCATGTTGCAGCAGTTATGAGCTGCGACTGGAGTCCTACAGGCCAAGAGTTTGTTAGCGGTGGATGGGATCGCACTGTGCGGATATGGAAGGAAGGCCAGGGACACTCACCAGAGGTCTACCATACAAAACGCATGCAAAGGTCAGTGACATTATCTCATGGTGCATCAATCACCTTGCTTATGCACATTCTTCTCCCAGAGTGTCTTCATCAATCTTTTCTGGGGATGCGCGATTCGTTCTTACAGGTTCCGACGATGGCAATGTTCGAATATGGAAAGCAAAGGCATCTGAAAAGCTTGGGATCATCACCGCTCGTGAACGCGCTGCAATTGAGTACAGAGATAGTCTCAAGGATCGGTGGAAGATGGACAGCGAGGTCAACAAAGTCACAAGGTTCATCTCTCCTTTTCTGCTGTACCACTGTACACATCTTAATTTAAACTTGTTTTAGGACGCGGCATTTGCCCAAGTCGGTGTACCAGGCATCAAAACTCAAACGCACTATGCTGGAAGCACGGCGTGTCAAGGAGGAGAGGAGGAGGAAGCATACACGTGCAGGAGAGACAAAACCAAAAGCGGAGAGGAAGAAGGTTGTTATCACCGAGCAGACTTGAGCGCTGTATTGTAGAACCTCGTTCTACGAGGCATTTGTTAAGCTCAGGAAAACTTCCAAGAATGTGGTGTCGAATTATATTGAGATCTTGGAAAGTTTGAGTCGCTGAAGTTTCACCGGCCACTACATAAGTACCACAATGGCAAATAAAGGCAGCGTCTTACTAGGAGACAACGTTAACGTGCGCCACCGAATGCTCTTCAACTCATCCCACACATCTCTCTCGTCATCTCCTTCATTATCCTCCCCATCTCCCCATCTTCATCCGCTGTCTTTCAAATCCAGTCAAATCAATCCCCAAGACCCCGATCGACCCATGCTTGGGACTAGACCTTCGCCCGAGCTGGCTTGAGGCGCTCCCCTTGTTGGCGTTGGCGTCGGGGTAGGTGTCGAGAGCGCGCCAAAGACAGGACGCAAATCCACGAGAAGGCGTCAAGACATACACTCTCGCTAAGATGGAGCCTGACATTCGTGCCGTGGAACGCGACATGAGCGCGATCGAGATGTTGGAGAGTAAGGGCGTAACAGCAGTAGGCAAACTTGTACGTTCAATCTATCTTTCACCAGAATTCCACCATTGATTTCTTAGCATACGAAGAACTCCAACGCGCCTTGATAAATCAATGACACAACCTGGGGAGACGCAGAACTGGCAGCGTCGTTAGAGAGAAGGATAGCTAAGTTAGTGGAGAGAAACGCGACCCAGGCGTGTACATTGATGACGTGTGATGAATCTGCATTTGTTGGCAGGTCGATGCGCTATCTGAGGTTGTTCGTAGCATGGGATGATAGCATTTACCGATGTTGAAGATGAAGTCACCTGACTTGAAAAGGAAAGAAGGGAACGGCGGCGGTCGGGATTTGAGCTTAAACTGTATACCACAACTTTGCAATAAGATCCCTCCCGAAGATTTCCAATCAAACTATAGCTAGTGTCAATTTCGTTGGAGAGTACCCTTACGTTGGAAAAGAAAGAAATGCGGACATAGACATTACCAAAAACGAAACAATTATCAATGACGGATTCTGTTTGATCGATGCTTTTGTTTTCACAATTTGGTGAACGAAGGAATACTAAAAGATAAACGTCATTCTTTTCTTGAGAACAAAGACTTGAAACATGTGTCATTTTTTCTATCTGTATCTCAGGGATAATCGAAAGAAAAAAATTTCCTTGTTCTCAAGGAAAAGCATTGATATTTTTTAACTATTTTTATTATGTTCTTCCAACTACATTTTATGGGAGACTAGAAAAAAACCGCTTATAATTACATAACATGTTTCGAACAGCTTTTTCTCAAGAAACTCTGGGGATTTCCCGAAGTGAATAATTATTGTAAAACGGAGATTTACGGGCGCGTGACAACAGGCTTGTCGGAGACTCAATTCTTTGTTTACCTAATCCCATCAATACGAAATACGAAATGTGGCCCGCGAGATGCGCCTGGTTTTGAACCTCCCTAATACTAGATCAATGTCTGTATTAGACCCATATCGTTTCGCAGATCTTCTGGGTTTGCACTGGACATCAGAATCTGGGGAAGAACTCCTGCCAGTAGATATCCAAGTATATCTCGCTCCAGGTTTTCGAGTAGTCTCTGCGCGGTGGCCATGTCTGTAGCTGAAATTTTGTTTTAACTGGGAGGATTTTCTGATGTGTGTAGCACACTGCTTCCTCGATATCTACAGTTTGCGCAGCCGTATTATCTCCTTCTACGTGACTGACCATAGGGCAGGTAGTTTCCCCTTATAGGGCGACTTGTATTTGTGAACTGCTAAAAACATTGAATAAGGTCTGCTTTGTAAAAGTAGTCCTATTAAATACTGAATAGCATTCAGAACTCTACTGAAAATCATTCAGACTTCCATGTGAGTAGGATGGTACATCTCCAATGCAGATGAACTCATTCAATGACAGATGCCTTCCAAGCAGAGAGCCCTGCAGTATACGCATTCTGCACATATTGTAGGGAGTAAAAAGAAGTCGGTAGTCCCTTTGTTCCTTTAGAAATCAAAACTAAGTATGCAGCAGGCTGCTCTCAACACCGGCACCGATTTCCATGAAAGACATCGTCCATCCCTACTGTCACTCTCACTTGTCATACATCCGCGTAATACCACGACCCCAGGAAATTTCGATTGTACTCGGGCTATATGGTGCTTACAAAGACATAACAAAAACACTATACAGTTGTGTTGGCCATTATGTGGACACCAGTCATCCATTCAAAATCAAAGCAAGATTCGAGGAGCATCAATGGACATTGGAGGATGGTTTTCGTGTTCTCGGGCGTCTTCTTTCCTTCCTTGGGCACGAGGAATTGCTGGATTTTGGTCTGTGGCAAAACCTGGAAATCGAGCTTCCTAACAGGGCACTCCCTTTTAATCGGTTCAATTCTTCAGAGTTGCCGCTTGCAAACTTCACAAAGCTTCGCCAATTGACATGGACCGGACATCCAAAACAGATTTTGGATTCTTGGCTTCCTCTGACCCCTTCTCTCCTCCCGAATCTTGAGATTCTCACTATCACCTCTGACATTACCTCGCATGACTTCGCATACATCCTTCGCCAAGCTAATAGGCTCGAGACCCTTTCTCTGCAACACATTAGACGTGATTCTATGTCTATGTCTGTGACGCCCTTGATAAACTACTGTTCTCGACAACGATATCCGGTCACAGCTTTGAAAAACCTTACTGTCGTCTCCGATGAAGACATATGCATTGTATTGGACCAATTCTACTTTCCATCCCTCCTCAGCCTAACACTCGAGCTCCATTACCCCGCCTTTCAATCAAATTTTCACGACCTCGAAAGCTTCAATTGGGGAGTTCTAGAGAGATTTGAGTTCTGGAGTGATTTGTGGAATGCCGACACGGCAAATTTCAATACAATTTTGAGTTCTGAAGCAGAGTTCAGTCCTCATCATGGGGGGCATACTGTCAGCTGGGCAACTACTCTGCCTACCCTGTGACATGTTTCATCGTCTTACATCCGACGGTGTTCAATGACGGCTTATCTAAGTGCGTTCCATCGTCTTCATTTCAACATTCAATATTCGACTCGCACCCCACTACCGACATCCATACATACTAGATTAATGTCTGTATTCGGTCCTGAAGCAACTTGCAATGCTGTACTAGCACTTGTGTGCAGATCTTCTGAGTAAACTTGCCATCAGAGCCACGGAGAAACCTCCTGCCCACGTATAACGAGCGGGGCTTTTCATCGTCTTCCATCCAATTCTGATCACGGAGTAGAGCTTACGGGCAATTGTGTTTATACTAAATGTGTACCGGGCTTTCACATTTATGGAGGTTATAACTTCGCTTTGTCAAGGATCTGTTATTGTCGACCAACAATAGTTGATTTTTCGCGTTCTTTTTACAATGCTTTATTGTCGATCAACAATAACGATCTTCTCACCTTTTGCTATTTGCGTTTCTTTTGTGCGGAGGAGCATATAAGGCGGTCAGTAATTGTACATCCACATCATCCTCAGAAACTATAGAATTCTCTCAGCGGCAACCAGTCTTCTCGCAGCAATTGTACGCACTACACAATTAATCCATTATTCTTATGTGTCACTGTAGCGGTTGGGTTTCCCGCTATGGAAATGACTGGCAGTATCAGAGCCTTGTCCACTCTGAGTAACGGGTCACAGTATAGTAACGATCTTTGTTCTAATGGGACAGGTAGTCCAACTGGTTCGTCGAGTGCAATTCCGGCGTGTTCCATTTTAGGCAAAACGTTACAGTCACCCACCTGATCAGAGCGATTGCAGATGTCACGTTTTAAGCTAAAGGTTGCCATCGTGGCTGCAGCTTGTGTGCTGAATGCTGGCCTTGCTATCGCATCTAGCATTTGGTTATATCAGCATATTTATGGCCACCGTTCATCCTCCTCTAATCTTGGAGCTGGATCTGCAGAGTATGAACTTGATGCTAGTCATTCTGATGCAGAGTCACAGGATGAAGACGGCGGAAGCGGTGAGACCACTGTGTCTAATCCGCCTGATTTTTCTTTTTCAAGAGCACCGATGCTTGATGATGAGTCTCATCGGGACGATTTTTATTCAGAACCCGAGATTGGTTCACTACTTGCTATGACGGGTTCAGGGGCAGTTGATCGACCAGCTTTCGATGCTGACCGCCGCTCCCTCCGTTCGCATCCGCATCAAATGGTCGAGGCCGCAACCCATGAACGAGCCACAATCATCGATAACAATATCCGAAATTCTGTTGACATCAATAACCGGCCCACCGTCAAATTTTATTTTGAGCCTGAGGGAAGCTATATGATCAGGATGAGTCTTGTAGCCCATGCAAGTAACGATGAGCAGCGAGGAACTGCAATTGTCCTTCGATCCCTCGGCCAGACAGGACATGCACTTACAGTGTTCAGCAGCTATGATCCCTCTACCTCGGAAGTTGCTTGGACATCATATGGTTTATCCATATTTCTCCAGGGATTTGTGACTCTTTGGGCCCATGATCGTCACAGACGATGCCAGAAATTATCCGTTGATCTCCCGACCCATCAATCAGAGATATTGACAGTGACACCTCTGCCGATGCCACTCCTGCCTCAGTACCTCGAAGCAGTCGTCTAGAAAGGACATCATAATCAGTTTAAACTGTTTTTCTCTCAACAACTTCCGCCTTCACTCAAGATTCTCATCCTGCGATGTAAAGTATCTCTTGATGATTGCGAACGTTTACTATATTCGGGAAGGAGCTCCCTACGCAAATTCGACGTCCATTACATAGGACGTAGTGTTGAAGATGTCCTTCAGGGCCAGATAGAATCCCACGCCTCCATGGATCACTTGGAATCTATTAGTCTTGTCGCGGATTGGGACATCTTCCGCATGTTCGAGTATTTCCATTATCCAAAGCTTCGGGAGCTAGACATTACAAACTCAAAACCAAGGCTCAATTTTCGGAAGGGTCAATCTGAAGTCAGGAGGTACTTTGCAAATATTCTTCGCAGCGAGCTCACGAGCACACGATTGCATTGCGCCATGACGCAGGATGAAAAAGATTGGCTCGATAAATTTCGCGGCAAGGACGACGTCGGGTACATGACAACTGACCTATCTCGTAGCATTAATTTTGATCATGATGATTTCCCAGCTCTACCCAGCACATTATAATTGTACGTGGCATGTATATACCAGCTTCATACGAACCTTCTCAATCCAGATTGATTGCCATACTCCTGTACTCAACTCTTCACCAAGTCAAATGTTACAATTCTTCTTACGGGGTTCATATGCCTGCACCGTTCTCAACCCTCTACTTTTCACAATCAAGGTTCCGACGATGCGTGAATTACCTTGCCATATGTTGCATTACTTCGATATTCCAAGTCGGCAGAGCGAATCGGTCAAATGCTCATTAAGATGAAGGATTAGTAACTGGCATTATTGTCCTGGCTTTCACAACATAGGCTTGCTAGTGCAGGGATTGGGCCACAATGACTGCATTGTTCCCAAACAATCAGGGCCGTCCTCAGTCTTTTTCATGATTTTTGCCAATTTCAATGAAGCTTGGAGTATGTGGCTTTTGCCAAGTCTTGTGAAACAAGGAATTGACTGAGGTATGCCCTATAGTATGTTCATTGATACACATCACTTATAAAGCATAGTATCATATATAGTGACCCCCCGAACTTGACCAAAAGACCCGAAAACAAAATGTCTCAGAACATGGCCTATTCCTGCTCCCAACGGACGAGGAATTCGATGGGTCCAACTGGGTCTCGTTCAGCGGCCGTGGCATCTTCGGCTACCTCACTGGCAAAATAAAAAATCCTGACATGGCTGGGGACAAAGGCTTGTCTGGCCTCCTGGCTGCCCAGACGACCTAGTGGGGATCGTCCAATCCTACCCAGATGAGTGGGCCCAACGTGACGCCTATGCGAGGAGTATGAATTGTTGTACAGCATATATGCATCTAGACCCTTGTACTACGATGTCAAATCGTGTCTTTCCCACCTCTGACTAGAACAAGATTAGTATGGAATATGTCATCAAATTGTATATGTATATATCTCCGATAATCCTACACTCCAAATAGCACTTATGCACTGTTTGCCCTTAGTACCATGTCTTCTAGAGATATAGCTCGGTAAACTTCTCCCTCAATGGCCGGTGCCCATATGGCATCATCTTGGATATACACCATCAAACCTCCTCTTCCGTCAGCTGTCGGGCTGACACGGTAGAGCGGCATTCTTGAAATTTCGTGTGCGCGCCCAGTGGGGATGAACAGAAGGTTATGTGCCGCTGCAAAATCTTCCGCGATGGATCTGAATGTGATCTCATGTGCTAGTGCCGACGGCCTCTGCGGACCCTTTATGGAAGCCGCGTTCGTGCCATTACGAACCGGTGTACTCGCCGCTGCTAATTCAGCACGGAAGTCTGGGCGAGCGAGCTGGGTAGGTGCATTGGGCCCGAGTTCGATTGCCTTGTTCATTAACTGCAGCCCTCTAGTGAAGCCTCTGCCAACACCAGGCATAGCCTGAACGGATTCCGGAAATGTGCCTTTCCAGAAGGAATACCACTGCGCAACCTCCTCGAAGCTGACACGAGGCTGAATGAGCCATACGTGGAGAATGTCGAGCCACTTTGGGAAGAATTCGGTCTCGAGAATTTGAGTGAAGATGGAAGACCTGATGATATCCGCCCATTGCAGGACATGTTGAAGAGGCTCCATTTTTTGATCTCGAGGGTTGATGCGGAAATCGTCGCGAAGGGTAGCTCCCAACTTAGGCACAATATATTTGAGTAACATTGAGTCCCACTCTCCGGCGTCAAAGACCTTGGAGATAGAGAGATTTAGGTGCCGTTGTTGTAAAGAAGAAAATAGGACTAACCTCCTTCCAGGCAGGCAATTCTATAGGTACCTTTTCGCCTACCGTCCAGCTCCTCATTAAACTCTTAATCTTCCTCCTGGCGTCACCAAGAAGATCCTCCATTCTTAATCCTACGTGTGGAAGCCAAGGGAAGATGATTGACTGCAAGGTCACTTGATCTCTCTTTGGATTCCAGTTGTCAACGGCCTTCTGCACTTTCGGGAGTATGAGTTGGTCGAGGAGGTTGTCGCGGATGAAAGGCGGAAGAAAAGTGCACCAAGCTTCGTACAACTTTACGGCAGGAAGGGGGATCTCAGGTAACCAATCATTGTTGATACACGTCCGCACTTTCGGCAACCAAACGTTCCAAAGTAGACTTTCGAAAGGTGTCATCGGTCGCTCACTACACACACGATGCGATCGGTCATCTGGAAATAACTAGAATCCAGAAGATACTTACATCGACGTTAGAGGAGCCTGCACAATTTTGGAACCATAGACGTCGACCTGCAATTCGGGTGGTGGTTCCTCTGTATTAACTCGGAGTGCACGTCGCCATGTTCTGAATGTTGAAACAAAAGCGGTCGGATCTTCGAGGGGGTTCCAGCTGGCTACCATGCGTCGAACAATGGGAGCTATAGCTGCTACCACAATTTCGTCTAGTCGATACCGTTCGAATTCGTGGGAGAACTGGTCGACCAAGCCGTAAAATAACGAGGAGAAAGGTTCCAGAGTAGCCTCATACATAGAAGAAAGCTCTTTGGCCACAGCATTGATGTCGTTTGCTACAAGCTGAACTTTTTGCAACCGTTCGATGACTGATTGGGTGAAATCCTGAGGTTGCATAAATTGAAGTATTCAAAGATGCTTACGTTCTGCTTCATCTGCCACTTTCTTCCGCAGGCGAGTATCCTCTTCCGTTGAGAATTTCTTTCGTTGGTCGAGAGCCCTCGCCTCACGCGCAAGCCCATCGAGATCACTCTTGCAAGCATCAGCAATGAGCCGAATGTTGTGTCGAACTTCAGGTATTCGAGTTGGATCGTTGGACGGTGACCATGAATTCAAGGAGACATCAGCAAGTGAAGAAACCTCTCGGGGCTATTGAAGAATCGGATCGAATGCGTGAGAGAGAGAAGGGTAAACCAGAGGGAAAACTTACAACAGCGCCGGTAGCATCGATTATTTGACCAATGCCTGCAGCAGGGATCTCTTGACCTGCTTCAGCAAGAATTTGTTCATATGTCTTGTGCTCGATCTTTGTCTTGACTTTCTTCGGCCGCTTCCACACGTCCGACCGCTTCTGCTCTTGATCCTTGACTTTTTTGCGGAAGTTCTTGGTTTTTGCGTCTTCATCATCACTGACAATCTCTCCACGACGCCTCGCCTCTCGCTTTGATTGTTCAGTTTTCTCTCTGAAACCTCTGAACGCAATACCCATCTTCTGGGGTCGCATCTTACTCTCGACAGGAGTTACAATACCCTCCCCGGCAGTACCTAATCCATCTCCCACTCGCCAACCCATTTTTGACAGCATACGTGCACCGAAACTTCCTGAGATTTTACTGAAGTGCGCCATTTCTTCTACACCAAGAGGAACGGCGGATTTCGAGGACTTCGCATCGCGCACGAAGGAGCGTTTACCAAAGGTGGATGGTAGGTCTTCCATGGGCTCTGGAGTAGACGTAGACGTAGACGGAGTATTTTGAGATCCAATACCGCCTTTAGATGAACCAATACCACTTCTAAAGTTGGATGAACCAATGCCGCCAGTGAAAGATGAAGCATCAAGAGGTTTCTTAGCACCAAATCCGAATCCTACTCCTCCCGTCGCTGGTCTTTCTTCATTTTCATCTTCATCTACCCGTATTCGAGGAGATGCCGGCCTTGACATCGACTCGTCCGAGTTGCTGGAGTCCGCGTTAGCCTCTTCCTCTTCCTCGTCCGCATCTTCATCGTCCGAATCTTTTTCAACTTCCTCGTCCGAATCTTTCTCCTCCTCTAAGCCTAAGTCCATCTCCTTGTCAAGGTCTACCTTTTTGTCGCCTGATACGAAAGCCGGTGCTTTTGTCCAGTCGCTCTTCTTTCCCAGCTTTCTAGAATTGTGACCCTCATCCTCACTATCCTCACCAAAAATCCCATAGAGAGCATCCTCTTTGCCGTTCTTCCTCCTCCTTTTGTGCTGATACGGATTCTCAAAAAGCTCGCGTTCCTCTCTTGCTGTTGGGTCGGTTTCCGCATCAAAATCTAGTTCAGAGCCGTCGTTGGAGTCTGAATCGTCGTCATCGTCAAGGAACCTCTTTCTGCGAGGCATATGTCAAGTTTAGATGGGGTGGTGTGTCCAGTTATAATTTAAAATAGAATCCAGAATCCAGATCATCGAAAGTACATACAAGTCCCACGTGCTTCGACAAGTTCGGTTCACCTGAGTCTCCGTTACCGTTACCTATCACGTACAACATAATTATAAGTACTTATGTATTCACTCAGACTGACAGATTTGATTCCAGGAGTGATATTGTCTTTGAAATCCTACGAAATTTTACTGACAATGATATGGAGACAATAGCATGGGAAATTTCCATCTTCCATTCGTATTGTCACGGCTTATTATCAAGTTGTCGCCATGTGCACCGTGTCGACTTGACCGCAGTTATTATTTGACAACAAAAGCATACCAGAGATAGCATGTTCCGCAGGACCTGCGCCCTTGATGATGCATAACCGCTTTCTAAACTTAGGCTCGGCATGCCCTACAGAACAGACCAATTTTGGATCCTCCAACTCTACTTCTGGCTAACCTTGCAATTGTTGCAACTGTCCCGATGATCTCGCGCCGGCAGAGCAATGATCCATTTTACGTATATAAAATACAGAGATTTCGGCCAACCAGCGCAACCTCGCCCTGTCCCTCATGACTCGCACTAAATCTTGGACACGACGCGTTTCGACGGGTGTAGTAACGCTATTGGCCACTGCTCGTTATGCTGCTTCCCAACTACCAAGCAGCTACCCTTTCGTTTATCCAGATGAACCTTCCGGTGACTTCAGTCCAGTTTGGCAGCAATGTATGTCCGAGTCCTTTGATTGAGATTGGATGTAAGTTACTGACTATTTTGAGAAGATTTCCAAGTGACTCAAAGACTTCCCAATGTGACCTTCATCCCTGGTGGTCGTGCTTACGCCGGGAATCTTCCTGTCCAGCGCGATGGACACCCAAACAACACTTTATTCTTTGTTGGTTTCGAGAAGTTTCTTGGCTCACTTACGGCAAAGAAAAGCCAAGAACCGTGGGGGATCTGGCTTAATGGAGGGTATGACGCGTTTTTGTGTAGCTTGATGGATATCAATAGCTGATGTGGTTGTGTGGGGGTAGCCCTGGTTCCTCGAGCATGTACGGATTGTTCTTCGAAGTGTGTTCCGACTGGGCTTTGTACTTGGGATTTTTTGTATCTTATATGCCTGCAGAACGGCCCCATACGGATACACCCCGACTACTCGGTGACATCAAATGATTACAGCTGGAACAAGTTGGCAGATTACTTCTGGATTGATCAACCTGTGTAGGTTCTGCGTTCGGCTGTTTTTATGAGGGAACTCATCCATTCTTCAGGGGCGTTGGATACTCTACCGCAGATGCAGATGGATACGGTCAGTCTTTCTGGTTGAGCTTGGCTGTACACGTTTGTTAAGAGAAGTGTCGTCATGTAGCTGCCGATGAGGATCAAATTGGAGCCGATTTCGTAAGTCCATTCGAATATCCGACACGAGTACGACCATGACCTGCATTTGTTAGATGGGTTTTCTGTCGAATCTCGTCAAGGTCTTCCCTAGTCTGGCAACGCGCCCGCTTCACCTAACTGGCGAGAGTTATTCTGGTTATTATATTGTAAGCCTATCTTTTCTCTATATATCGAATTTCTCTGTTCCGTGCGACTTAAAACTTGATTAGCCATACATAATGAAAGCCTACTTTGGATTAGAAAATCCACCGGTCAATATCGCCAAGATAGCTATCGGAGATGGTTCTATTGCTTCTGGACAGGTGTTCGAACTTCTGCCCGCAGTTCGTATCCTAACCTTTTTCTGAGCCTTCTCATGTTCATCTGGATCCAATTTCAGCTCACGGTCATCCAGACCCATCCTCAATTAATCGGTTACGATCAAGACGTCTATAAATACTTTGAAGAACAGTAAGCTTGGCACTTGGCTCTGTTGATCAACGCTGAAGTAATTTCTTCTCTATAGAGCCAAACTATGCCATTATGATGTTAATCTTACATACCCTCAAAACGGAGTCATCCCGCCTGTGCCTCTGAACCTGCCAACTCAGCGAGATGTACCTTTCCTACTGAAGAGTTCGGCCTACCGAAAGAATCTCATGGCAGAACTGAAAAAACGATACGCACTTAAAAAGCGTAAACTTTCACGACGCGAGCAGGAAAGGAGTCGTGCTGCTTGGAAAAGAGATTTCCTGTCTGACAGACCTAGTGGAATAATCGATCCTTGGGTAAATTCTCCTATGATTATTCGACGGAGCGGATACTGACAAGTGACTAGTATGGCTGTCTGCAACTTGACATGTTCATCGACTACGCCATCAATTACACGTTCCCTTGGAGTAGGTCCTCTTCGATCGGCTACAACACCATTGGTTCATTGATTCTTCAGGTTTAAGCAAGAATACATCTACCTTTGGGTTTGATGTAAGTACGACAAATATAGATTGTCGCACTCATTTCTCATTAATATGGCAGGTCTACGATGTTACAGATGCTACGAACCCCCAGATCAACCAAGATGCCAGCATATTCCTCAATGGCAAGCAAGCGCACACATACCTGTTCGGTTCACTTGCTCATTTTCAAGATAATAGACCCCAGAGTTGTGGATGCATTTCATGCACCTAAGAGCAAGGCGTGGGCTGAAAACTTTGACTTCGTCTTTGGAAATCCTGATGGACTAAGTGAGTCGCGCCTGTTGATTATTCCTAGAACAGCGCATTGAGAACGTGGATAGATGTCGATCCTAGTGAGTACCTTCCTCATTCAACATCAAGGTATCCAACAATCTATTGTCTTCACAGGCACTGAGTGAGTACACTGCCTCTCAGTCTGCTATGAAAACAGATCTGACGTTGACTAGGCCCATGAACTGGCTCACGGAATTTGCAACCAATGCTTCTGCTCACGACGTTAGCGTCGTACTCTACTCCGGTAACAATGATGCTCTCATTGCACATCGGGGAACAGAAGGTGTGTTCTTTTCTTGGACTCTTTTTTTTTATCAGCTCAAGCTCAATGTCATTCTATAGTTACAATTCAAGTACGTCGCAGTCTATAAGTGAGCGACTGATCCTTGACTGCGATTGTCAGAACACGACCTTTGGCGGCATTCAGGGATTCACAGTCAAACCTTCTACACCATGGTACAACGACGCACACCAATTTGCAGGGATCATTCGTCAAGAGCGGAACTGGACATACGTGCTATTTGATAACGCGGGACATCTCGTTGCCGCTGATAATGCTCCAAATGTATGCTGTCTCTTGATCTTTTGGATCTCGTGTGGGCTCACCATCCTCTAAGGCCTTTGTTTTCCTCCGGGAGTTTGTTCTTGGCGATAACCAGACAGGTCTGGTGACCAAGACTGCCACTGGTCAAGTGGTCGTTATTGGAGGGACGAATTCGACCTTGGCACAAGATGTCTTACCTGGCGGTGACGAGATTTATTACGGACCTGGCGCGAAGATCTCGACCTATGTGTTTCCTTCTGCAACACGAGCGGCCTGGAAGTCGTTCATACAGACGGAGACAGCCTTGCCCTCCCCAGCTGCTGGATAAAGTTTCTTACGGCCTATGTAATGATCATGGCAATTTCGACGACTACATAGTGATGTCTGGACTATAATTTACAACTCGTTTTGTTGATTCATAGCAGATTCTATCATCTTGATACTATTTATGATGAATACAATCATTTGAGGCTGAAAACAAACGAAATATTGAGTTATGCATTTCTTTACATGGCTTTTCCATATTTGTTACAATTAGCATCTTCGTGGTTTTTACTAGTGATCAAAACAGTGCAGGATCATAACCATCATACCGTAATGGGGCCAAACATATTAAACTAGTGTTGACTACTGCTTTCATGCAATACTGGACACTGTGGATATCACTGAACTCAATATCAACACACCAGAAGATTTTGTTCATCTCTTGCATCAGGACTACAATAAAAGACAAATAGCACAGCAAGAGGACTGTGGGTTTATGTGCTTATAATGGGCATTTAAAGGTGATCCATACACATGGGTGCGTAGTGCATACACCTACCACTTCAGAAAATCTCATAAGTTTTTTTGGTAATTTGTGAGAAAAATTGATTGAAAAATCTTAAAATGTTTCTCAAGAAACAAAATCTTTCTTGAGAAACATTTTAAGATTTTTTAATAAATTTTTCTCACAAATCACCAAAAATGTTTCTAACTAATGTCAATTAACAAATATGAAAATTTTTCTTGAGATACAGTGAAAAGAAACAGAATAACAGTTCCTCAAGAAACATAAAGATATATGAAATGTTCTTCTTGAGTCAAAAGTGAGAAACATGATTTGTATTTATAATCTGTTTCTCAAGAAAAGTTCAAAGAAAAATTATTTTATTTACTCAAGATACACTATATCAACAGAAATCATTCCGTTAAACTGGTTTAAATTTATATAATAATTTCTACTTGAGAACAATGTATTAGAAATCATATAACATGTTTCTAATTGATGTTTCTCAAGAAACTTACGAGTTTCCTGAAGTGGTATACTTTGTCAGACATCTGGCTGCAAGTCTCTTTTCAGAAAATCATACTTGGTCCCTTTGGCCCAGTCAATATTCCTGGGATCAGGTCTGTACTGCCTCTATTGATAACAATAATAATGACTCTGGTTCCAATCTCCTTCTTCAACCCAGTACACACTTGCCTCTATCTCCATGACTCAATCAGGCCATGACTATATTGTTTATGTCCTTCATACTGTTCAAACTCTCAAATTCTCAATGCAATGGCTGGAACTCTCTTGATGACCTGGTGGCTAATCCATCAAATCTGACTATATCATTGGCACTTTCAATTTTGAAAATGAAGAACTTGTCAGCAGCCTTGAGAATTTATGCAAGGTCAATAAATGTCGATACAAGACTTTGAAGAAGCAGTGTGATAGGAAAGTTGACAAGTTCTGAAAAGATCATGCTAGAATTTTACATGCTCACAATGCTATTCTCAAACTCCACCTTGCAGCATATTATTCCTTGGGCAAGATCTCATCTCATGATAACATTTTTTCTATAGTTTGGACCCATTGTTCTATTTGATCCTACCTGGAATACTGTCACAACCTGCTCCCAGAACCCCCAGACCTCTTTCCAAGCCACCCTGCTTCCCTGGAGTTCCCCTCCTAGCACCCCCTCAATTTTCCCAACCTTCTTTGACCTACAGTGCTTACCCCAGCTAACTCTGATGCTTTCTCAGCAAACCCCAATGCATCCCCTGCAGGCCCCATCACTTCCCTTCTTTTCCTAAGTCTCTGACCCACTCTGACATCTCTCCTGACCAGGCACATGTTGCTGGCTCACCCCTACAACCTACATGACCACTCTGGAACTATCTGACAACTATGGGGCAGACTGCATTCCCATCAGTTCCCATCAAAATATCACAGTGGCCTGCCATCTGATCAGATCCAACACCTGTCAACCTCGTGCAGCTCTGATGAGTCCTGCCATCACACTCTCAGTTTCCAGAGGAGGTCCAGTAGTTAGTATATAAGCCATAGAGTAACATCTATTACCTTAGTCTTGATATTGCTTTACTTGGTTACCTGTGTCTTGTATTTCTTTTCTGTTATGTTTTTCAGCCTTTTCTATTTCTATTTTTAGTCTTGAATCTATCTCTTTCTCAGTTCCATCTTGCCTTGACTCTGTCTTGCCTGTCTTGTCCATCTCTGTTCCTTTGTCATTCCTAAGTTCCTTTCAACTCTGACATCATTACAAACTCCACACGAATGCTACAGCCTATCAAACATTCATACATTAACTCTGGACCTTTCCCTATGCTCAGCCCCAGAATCCATCACTCTTGATTGACCTCCCATCAAACTCTGGCTCTGCTCCCATCACTCACAAAGCCTCTGCTTGCTCCACAGTCCATACATTTGCCTACAAACTCATACCTGACACCTGCCCAACCCCGAACACTTAACATACTTGGTCTTAGACTTCCTTGGACTGCCCTGGACTTGCTTGGATTGCTCCTCTTGGCTTCCCCTTGCAAGTACCTGGAGTCTGACCCACCCTGGAGTGCTAGGTTATAAGCACAGGACATTGCATCTGCCTAGTAAGGACTCACTCAGTTAAGCTGAGCCCCCATGGTCAGTGGAACCTGACAAATACAGTCAATGGATTATAACCCAAGAATCATACACTTGAGTTTACTCAAATCACCACTTGTTTTTGCAAACAATATTTGGTTTTCACTGGTTCTCTTGAGAAAGAGTTTGAGGATGTATTAATTAATATCCCTGTTTCAAATTTCAAGCATAAATTCTCATCTCTTTACTATGTTCTTGTTGACCTTGCATCAATTTCTGTGGCTAAATATGTTTTTGTTGTAATAACCTTCCCTTATATGTTTCCAACCTTGAGATTGATTGGTCTGTTGTTTCAAATTTAGCTAATATGAAGTAATCAATAAATTATTATTTGAATTCTCAACAAAGATTGAAAACAATAGGTTAACCAACTTTATATCATCAGTCATCAACAAATCTCATAAATGATGTATTGTATTGTCTAGCCTGGAAACATCTCCTAGGCCTCCACCTCCTGCCTCTTCTTCTGCTAAAGATAAAAAGAATTCCATGGTTGCTCCCAGAACTTTTCTAAAATTAATGTGCACACAAATAGCTCTCAAGTCCAAACATGTCAACAAGGAGTCTGGAGGCAAATCTACTACTATCTGTATTTCAAAACCTGCTACCAAAATTTTTCTATCATGCATGCATCAACTGCACATGTCAATTGAAGAAGAGAAGACTTGCAGATTACCCAAGATTGCCTCTGAGCCATTCAACTCTTGCTAGAAGTTTGGAAAAATTCTTGACAAGTACAATCTCTAGTACATAACAATCTCTAGTACATAACAATCTCTAGTACATAACAATCTCTAGTACATAATGTCAATGTTTTCATTCACATTTGACAAAATCTAACAATTAACATAGGTTGACTCACATACAGTAAACTAGATTTTCTGTTATAGTTCAAGATGCTAAATTATTATCCAAAGATGATTGCATTTGGCCTTGAATTTTATACAGTTGTTGTATCATTTGTCCATACCTTGATGTGAACTCTCTCACATGTAATACTTTGTTGGTGCCTTCAGCCAAAAAGATTGCAAGATGAAATGCTCTGTCATCCACCTAGCAAACATTCTTTACAACTAACCTCTGGGCTATAGTACCAGTCTCCATGTATCCGTTTCTCTCAAGGACCTTGAGATGAAAAAGCACACTGTCCCCATGGCATAGATGAAAATATATAAGGGCCTGACCGGGAATTGAACCCGGGACCTCCTCGATAATGTGATTTGGGTTCAACTCCCGAAATCCCTAACAAGGAATCATACTACTAGACCATCAGGCCGTTATTTTAAACTAGAAATGTTTACTTATGTGCCGTGATCCCCGAATAAAGTGTGACGCGTCGAGGCTTACGCGTCTTCACTTTCCATTTCCACCTTACACCATGGACGCCCGACCCTCATCATCCTCTGGCGCGATCGAACAGCGCAGGAAAGATGCTCTCAAGGCTTACCGAGAGGTCCCTTTTCATGAATCCTCTAATAGGGCCCTGTTGATACCTGCTATCCTTAGAAAATGCGAAGCCATGAGACTATCAGTGAAAGCCTCAAGAATCGTGCGTGATTTTTCCTTTGAGTTGCCCTTCCTGTCTAATGCTATTCAGTTCGATTTTCTCTCAAGGATCTAGAAAAAGAATATGCAAAGACGGAAGATGACATCAAAGCCGTACAATCCGTTGGACAAATCATTGGTGAAGTCATGAAACAACTTGACGATGAGCGATGTGTGTTTCACGAATTTAGGTGCTCTTCCAAGACTAAAGAAGGGTTTTTAGTTATTGTCAAGGCATCCTCAGGACCGCGTTATGTCGTTTCTTATCGTCCTGCACTTCCCGCGACAAAACTCAAGGCTGGAACTCGGGTTTCTCTCGATATGACGACACTTACAATAATGCGAATACTGCCACGAGAAGTTGATCCTTTGGTGTACAAGATGAGCCTGGAAGATCCTGGAGGAGCTTCGTTCGCGGGAATTGGTGGTTTGGGTGATCAAGTACGAGAACTGCGCGAGGTAAGCCATGATAGTTCTATTTCGTTTAAAACCATATAACGACGTCAATATAGATCATTGAACTGCCGTTACTCAACCCAGAGCTATTCCTTCGAGTTGGTATCAAGCCACCGAAAGGTGTTTTACTATATGGCCCTCCTGGAACGGGTAAAACCCTCCTTGCGCGAGCCGTTGCCGCCACTTTAAACACGAACTTCTTGAAAGTCGTGTCATCAGCTATCGTCGACAAGTATATTGGCGAAAGTGCGCGTGTAGTGCGAGAAATGTTCGGATATGCGAAAGATCATGAACCCTGTGTGATATTCATGGACGAGATTGATGCTATTGGTGGGCGTCGTTTCTCTGAAGGGACGAGTGCGGATCGAGAAATTCAGCGGACCCTGATGGAGGTGTGTGGCTCTGTTCAAGACTTTATGTTACGACCCATGATTCCGGCACCATAGCTTCTGAATCAAATGGATGGCTTCGATTCACTAGGAAAGACGAAGATTATCATGGCTACAAATCGGCCAGATACTTTAGACCCTGCTCTCCTCCGTCCTGGCCGTCTAGATCGCAAGATCGAAGTACCCTTGCCCAACGAGCAAGCCCGGTTAGAGATTCTCAAGATCCATGCTGCACCTGTGAACAAGGGTGGTGATATTGACTATGAGGCAATTGTCAAGGTACATTCTATTTTTACTCTTCAGGCTTTCGACTACTTATACTTCGCCCAAGCTTTCGGATTCCTTCAACGGTGCTGATCTACGAAATGTTGTGACGGAAGCTGGCATGTTTGCAATCCGTGATGATAGGTCAGCCGATGATACCAAGAAGACTTGAGGTTACTTAAACTCGTTGTTTATTAGGGAGTACATCAATCAGGAAGACTTAACAAAGGCTGCCAGGAAGGTCGGTGAGGCCAAGAAGCACGAGAGTAAGTTCCCATGTTCAGCTATTGACTTCCCCGACTAAGTTGTTTCAGCCAAGATGGAATATTCTATGTAGAGGTAGTTCCACCCGCTATACATCTTATACCTTTAAACAATATGACAGATCTGTGTAATACAAGTCCCAAGTCCCGCACTCAAATTTGGCTGTGTTCATAAAGAAAGAAAGAATCGTCCCACGGAAAAAAAAAACTAAACTAAATTAAATCCGCGCGAAAAGTGCGATTGTCCCATTCAGAACCTGAATAACCCTCCTCTCTTCTTTTTCTTCTCGTCTTTTCCCGACTGAGTGGCGGTCATCGAATTAACGGACGAAGATAAGGAGTTTGTTGGTGACATCTTCGGTGCCTCCAGACGTTCTCGTTCACGGGGTGTAGGACGTGATGATGCTGGCGCAGCGCGTTGTGGAGGTGGCGCATCCTTGGTATAATACTTCTCATCGTAATACTCTTGAAAGGTTCGTGTACCCTGCCTCTCACGGAGACCATTGGGCAAAGCCTTCGAGCCAACACCACCGAGTTCTAGTGCCTTCAAATCGTCGACAAATTGACGTGGCGTAATTGTGTGTGTCGAGCCTTGGTGTACAACAATGAATGTCAGTCGAAAATTGGGCAGGAGACAAGTATTAAACGCACGTACCAAGATAGATATCCCTATTCAAGGCGCTTGAGCTCTGATAGCATTCCCTCAGTTCTGAGAATGTGGTTCCACCAACAACGAATACTAGGATGCGTCCCCGTATTTCTACTTGTGATACGCCGGATCTTGCTCTGTGCCACGATGGTTTCTGACTACGAAGAGATGTTGGCTGTGGAGGAGGAGATCGCAGACTTGAAGGCGTCGGTACCGCTGAAGGAGCCTCTTTTACGTATGGGAACAAAGAGTTATCTAGCTTTCCAGCCACGTGTTCCTATGATACTGGTCAATTCTGCTCACTCGAGGATAGATGAGTAGATATACCTCAAGGACTGCCCTTAACACCGGTTTGTAGCGAGAGAGCTCGTACTCATCCCCATGAGTTTTTTGTTTCATCTTCTTCTTGCTATCCCGGTCGGCAGCAGTCTAGGACGCCGATTTAACGGGCCACCTTAATTATATTGAGTGATCGCTTACTCTGTTGATTCGAACACCCATGTGGACTACTGCATTCACAGCGTCCTGTTCTGCCAAGGTCAATCGCGCGTGTTGATAAAGTCTCCTACGGTCCTCCTCAGGAACACCGTCACGATGCTGGATGTATAAAGCAACGATGCGAACTTTGTTCATATTCCTGGAATGAGTTGTCAATAGATACACCACAGAACGAACCTATGAAACACACATACACGACCTCTCGACTATCAAGAAGTGGCACCATCTCCTCTACAAGATGCTTCGGTGTCTTTCCTTCTGCGGTGACACCAGTTGCACAACACTGAACAGGAGAATTGTTGGAAAGGGACCACTATGCCGACGAGAGGACATACCTGTTCAACATTTGCAACAAGAGGTAGTTTGTTGCGTTCAAAGATTGCCATGCATTCCTGGGCCATATTCAAATGCAGAGAAAACTGGCACATAACATGAGTACGTGAATATTCAACAAACAACACGAAATTCTAACCTTCTCCCGCTGCTCTTGATATTGTGGTAGGCTTGCAAGCATCTCTTTCATGTCATTCAGACTTGCGGCACCCTCCCTGCCAGGCATGTCTTCATACAAAGCCATTCAGAAGGAAAATCCTGGCATACCCTTTGAATACAGCATTCTCTTGCAAGAACTTGTTAAAGTCTCCCATCAATTTATCAATTGCTTCTCTCATATGCATGTGTCGAATTTCTGTCCAGACTGTATCTGAGTCGGACAATGTCGCAGTCTTATCCTCGTACGCGCCGACGGAAGATTGAAATTTATACCTGTCATAGGCCTTAGATCTAAACCAAGCAAGAACTTTACACATAACGACGGACGTGTATTTAGATCCATCCTCTATTGGGAGAAGATCATTGACCATGGCTTGATACGTGAATTCGTGAAGGAAAGGGGCAACCATGTCCATTGTTCGGTCAGTGATTATTAGAGTAGCTCGCGGGCGTGACGCTTCTGAGCTGCCCGGTGGGTATTTCTATAATGATAGTCAGCATAGCTAAACGACAAAAAAGGTGAGCGATGTACACCGAAATCAGGGTTTTGCTTCTTGTGTTCCTCTAAAGCATCCTGCACAAAGAATGCCAACAGCTTTGTAGCATGGTCACTCTCAACCGCTTCATAAGCTCTTGCTTCTGCACCGCGTGCAAGGTTAGTGCGCCATCTTGAACTGGCTTCTGGTGGAGGTGGCGGGCGTGTCGAGGCGTGAGGTTTGAGAGAACCTAGAGGAGGATGATGGGAGGGCATATAGTATCGAATGAACGGGAACTCGTTGAAAGCAATGCAAACATTTGAAATCTTGCAATGAAAGCCGATAAGTATCCAGTACGACAATGAGAAACGATGCCCTACCATCTTGGCGGCAAATCTCAAGTCCTCTTCAGCGCGAAGACGCGCCGCTTGGAAAGCTGTGTCACTACGAGGCGGGCTATACAGGCCAAAGAACATTGCTGGTTCTTGAATAGAAAATACCTGTGCCTCCGTTGCTATGAATCATGTCAGGGTTGTTGGGATCGTGATAGAAAGATCACACACCCCAGAAGTTCAAAAACACCTCTCTGAGTCCCCGCAGGTACGGTTCAGCGCTTGACGATGTCAGTCGTTGGAACAGTTGTTCATCCAGACCTATCAGAACATGCCGTGAAGATTAGTCGCGGAAATAGTAACCTGGTGTACCTTCGATGAAGAAGAGATGAGCACCGGCATATTGTTTGACCGTGCCAGAGAAGTCCTTGATTATCCGGTCGACGTTTTGCGATGTCGGCATAAGTAAGTATAACGCCTCGAAACTAGGCTGGGGGTCACGATAGTTGGATATGGATTCTATTACTGGGGCTGCGTCAGTCGCGACGCACTTACTGCAAGACACAAGAGAACATACAAGTGACATTCTCCTCAAGGACATCAAACTGCTTGAGGACCGAACCCAACAATCTTTGCGAATGCTCATCCACGACCAATATCTTCCATTTGCCCGGCGGGTTGACGGAACGAAGGACTTCTAGAAATTCTAGTAATAGCGATATCAACCCGGAGACCGAAGAAGAAACAGGCTTTGAACACACTATTCCTGACGAGTGTTATCAAGGATGCCATGAAGAAATGAGCTCGAGCCCCGTAAGATGGCTACTAAGATGTCCCTTGTCTCAGCGTTCCTAAATTACGGCGATATCCGATCATGTGGCAGTGACGCAGTGATGTGCGGCCGGAATGTACCCCTCCAGCATTTCATGTGCAGTCATTATATCATAGTCAATCTATACGAACATAGCAATAACGCCTGCTACGATAGCTGTACTGAAGAAAGGGACCATGTTTGTGAAGCCAGCACTCTGTAACTGCAACTCTAGAACTCCATCTCCATCAATGTCAAATCCATGGTTTGAGTTATTATAGCTGGGGAACGTTTTATTTGTGTTAGATTCGAAGTAGAGATCCGATGTGGATAGGTTGCTGCATTTGCCAATGGCCTCCAGCTAGTTTGACCAAGTCAGAACCCAAAAAGGGAAAAAAATAGGAAATAGATAAATCACCTTAAAGGGAGGATTGTGGGTCAGAGCGGCATTGAGGGTATAACCAATGGCGAGATCAACAGTGATCTGGTAGAGATCGTGCTGCAGAACAATGAAACTAAAACCGTTGTTGATAAACGGGGGAAATCATAAACAAAAGTAGTACTCACCCAGTATTGATGACTGTAGCGTTAGAGAGGATGTTTTGGAAAGTGGCGAAAGAATCCGGTCCAGCAACCAAGCCACCAGCAACCTTCCAATCTAGTCAAGGGTATGAGGAAACTTTGGGCAGACAGGAATTCTGACTGATACGTACCGTTAGTGTCAAATTGCTTACCATCAGGTGTACGAGTCCACATGATGGGAACCAGTCCCATTGCGAGCGAAATAGCACGAACTCGATCATCTATTGCATAATCAGACATAAGGATAAAACTAAGACTAGAAAGCGTCATACCGATGTCGCCATAGGGAGGCCGCATTGTGGTGGGGGTGACACCAAGAACAGTGCGGATGGCATGGCGAGTCCATCCCAATTCAGCAACAATCTGCTCGTTCGTCAAAGATGTGAGATGCTGGAAACACGACGGTCAAATTCCGGTCTAAATGTGCCATTTTCCACATACTTTATGTGACCAAGTGTGAACACTGATCTCATGGCCGGCCATGTATTCTTCGAGCAGAACTTGGGGGCGCTCTACCACACGAGATCCCACGACAAAGAAAGTCGCCGAAACGTTCTTCTGGTCAAGGTAGTTCAAAAGGGTTCTTGCAAACAATGTTAGTTAATGGGCTGAGAACAAGCATCCAAAACATACTGAGCTGTTGGTAGATTGTTAGTGGTGTTTCTGACCGAAAAAGAATGCTTCAACTTACTGTAGGGTGATGGCCCATCATCGAAACTATTGAAGAAATCAGGGCACATCGCTCATATAACCATCATTGTTATTTACCTGACACCCCACGTGAACTTGTCGGGGCAAGCAACAATATCTACTTGGGTGTTAGGCAGGCGACAAGACGATCAAACTTTAAAGCCTTACCGGTGGATCGTGTGTAACCTCCACATGTCCACCACCCGCGGTTGGCGGCATCGGCGGCGGCGGCAGTATCGTTGACGCAAGAACCATCCACAGTCGGGGGAATGTTTGGAATGTTCTTTCCTTCAAGCTCCTTCATCCACATCGTTACTTCATCCGAGTCTGTGACAGGTCAATAGTTTGATCAAAGATCATGAGCAGACAATCACCTGTATCAGGAATATGATCCTCCAGTGGCCAATCCGCAAGGTTAAACACGACTAGTAGATTGAGTTACATCGACGTGGCGAGGCCAAAATTGTTCAGAGGACGCACAAGGGGTTGGGAGCGCAGGGGCACCAGAGACAGGAGCCGAAGCACCAGCAGAGAACGTTTTGCTGACGGGAAGCGTAGCTTGGGAAGGCATACCAAATGTGATGCTTGAAAGTGGGGGAATAGACGTGCCAGAAGCAGCTGGCACAAGGGTGACTCCAGCAGCCACTGCAGCTGCCTGGCGTTTGTGAACAATCTCAGCGTGACGAGTGGCATGAGAGGTGCCCACAAGAGCAAGGAGAGCTACAAGAGAAGAGGAGGACCTCATGATGGGTAGCGAACGGGGGGTGATAAAAGAATGGCGGTTGCGCTTACGGCGGCGCGGATAGTCTTGAGATGGGAGAACAAGAAAAACAAATCATCCATTCATTTTGCCGCAAGTATTTTTGCTCACGTGGAACCCAAGGTACCGCGGGTGGAAGCTTGTCACGAATCAAGTATGGACACAGACGCATTGTGGCTAAGGGCCTTTCTCTCAATCACCTATGTAGTATCGTCTTAGGCTTCCGATTTAGAAATGTGAATGCACCAAGCGTCTTGCTCGAAATCTCAAAGACAACGGGAAAAATAGGAAAACCGTCGTGACTGTGCACCGTATGGACCGATATTGATGCGGGAAGGGACCATCAATCTCTTGGCTTTTGCAAGTCCGCGTACTATTTATAAATAAAGGTATCATCGAAGTCATTCTTCGTCTTATTTTCATCGACACTTCGACGAATGTGCCAAAGGTAGTCAATTGAGTCCAAGCACGATTCATCCATCAGCCGTCTCACATCCACGGTTTTGGTCCTCATTTCACCTAAGGATGTCAGGCTTAGGAGTTGCTTTATGCATGCATGGAATGACTGCATCTTTCCCCAAGTACTATAATGATGATGAAATCAGTTTATACCGCCGGCAAGGCCACATTACAGGGCTAAGAGGCGGTTGTAAATTAAGTACTTACTCTACGCCAAGTGTAAGTATTGTACGCGGGTTGGGTATCAAATTGCTGTGTTGTATAGTTTTCCTCGCAGAAGTGTGTGTAGTGGCGGATTCACGTCGCCCCAAGGGTACCGTGATCAGACCCTCAACTTTACCTTATTTCTCAAACAAAAAACGATCGCCGCACCTCCCTATCTACAATCCAAAAAACGAACATGCCAAAACCAACCCCGCCTGTAGTCATGCATCACTCTACAACCCTCTGAGCCTCAGGATAAAAAATCCACAAGAGGAAAGGACAACAAAAATCCACAACCACCAACCTCTCATCATCAAATGACCATACGCCCAACGAACAACCTCCTCAAGCATGCCCACAAGAAGAAAAAAGCGCTGCAACAGATATATCACCACACCCGTCTTCCTACCTTCCTTCACCAGCATAGCCCACAAGACTCAATCACTCAAACACCCAAACAAATTCACCTCCGTATCCCCCCATCACCTGCTTCTCCCGCCCGCGGGAAACAGAGCACTCGTGATCCATCATTACTATGAACAAAATACAGATGCGGGGGTACTAAATACGACGACGACGTGAGAGAGAGAGAGAGAGAGAGAGATTACGAAACGAACAGCAAATCGAAAAAAGAAAAAAAAAAAGAACGTGCTACGAAAAAAAAAAAAAAATCGAAAAAAAAGCAAAAGAACGTGCTACGAAGAAGAAAAAAAAAAATACTCAGCAATACATAAAAAAAAAACTAACCAACCAACTACATTACAAACGGGAGGGGGGGGGGGGGGGGGGGGGAGGGCATCACCGTGGCACAGACAACATCGAAGCAGAGTCCGATACAAGCCGTTGCGATCCCCCCGTCGGACGTAACGCAAGCACACGATCATCAGACACGATCAAAATCTCATCCCTTCCTATCCCTTGTGGGTTCCGCTGCTGCTGCTGCTGCTGGAACGAATTCGGATGCTGGTACTGTCCATACGGAGAAGCGCCGTAGCCCCCATACGCAGTATGAGCCGGCGCAGCATAAGGGTTATGGTTATGGTTATGGTTATGATACTCGTATCCCATATGCGGTGGATAAATCTGCACCGGACTAACAGAATTCGTGACCGAAGGCGGCGTATCCGCGAACAGCAAACGCAGATTCGCGCCCTGAATGACTTGTGATAGGTACCCAGTCTCTATATGTCGAACCTCGACAAACGACGGTTCAAACGCCAAAACATACGGTTCATGAAGCGCTTTTCACAATCCCAGTCAATCCGTGCCTCACAAACAATAAAAAAAAAAAGAAGCACACCAAAACCGGTGGGATTACCCTCCCAGTGAACCATAAAGTCTTTCCGTGATTGACGGCCGTTCTTGTTGACGTAAAACGCAAACTCTAACGACGTCATCGTTAAAATGAGAAATGCCGGTGATATCACAAACGAACCATCATAGCACAACAAAAACTCGTTGTGAATCCGGTAGATCGCCATGGGCCGTAGATTCTCCCGTTTCCGGACAAACTCGAGGCTCTCATCATTCGGATCAAGCAAGCCTTGCGTATCCAAGCTCTCGAGATCGACAATCTCAAAGCCTCGAGAACAACCAACACACATCTTGGTCTTGAGATAATGAATCGACGTCGACTCTACAGGAATATAAAACTCCTGAAAAGTACTCGTTAGGGACAACTTGTCGATATAACCGCAACTCACTCTGAACAGCTTGAGTGTGTCATTACCACCCTGCAACAGCTTACGAAACGTAGGTTTCGCGCGTCCTCGAACATTCTGGTCAATAGGTTCCAACGTCTTGAACGTGCTAGAAAGCTGGCTAGACTTGACAATACAAACAAGAACTCTGCCAAGACAAAAGCCCGCCTTGAAAAACGAGGTATGCGACGAGATGCGTTTGGCACGTTTCAAACCAGCAAGTGGGTCATTGGGATCCAAAGCATCAAGAGGGAACGTGATCACTTGTCTCTCTACAGCAGCAAGAATCAGATAAAACCCGCAATAATCCACAAAAAGAGACAATCACCAGACAAGACGATCAAAAGCTGATAATCCTCCAACACATCCACCTGCGACACATCCAACAACGCTAGGACCCTAGTAGGTTCCCGCCCAGCATCGCGAAGGTCAGTAATATAAACACCGTCATTTGTCCCATACACAATCTTCCGTCCCCCATCTATACATCCATCAACTTGGAACCAAAAACACAACACGACCACTCACTAAACGGCGCCGCACAATTAACCCTATTCGGCCCATGAAAAAACCCCTCATTCAGCACCACAGTATCAAAAATCATACTCCTATCGCGCAACAGCGTCTGCTGCCTCACAATCAAATCCAGCCACTTCTTATGCAGCACAGGCGTCGGCGCCCACAGAACGAGATTATAGAACTTGCGCCCGAGATGCATAAAGTTGATCCAGTTTTGGCCTTTTGCTTCGGCTTTGACGACGATGGGCGGGACACCGGTCGCTGATACGCGATTGAGAGATTGTTTCCTCACGACGCCGTGTTTTCCTCGCCTGTTGGCGGTCTGTGCGGCGTCTTCGGGTGCGGCGATGAGCAGGAGCTCTAGTGGTATAGGCTGGGAGAGTATGCATGCATATGTGTGTAAAAAAAAAGACAACAACAATGCTTACACGTCGATACACCTTGAACTGTTCGTGCTGCTTGGTTTTCATAGGCTTGGTAAAGAGAATAGCATGGTCAAACATGTAAACTTGGATATCTCCATCACGCTTATTGAACGTATCCTTCCCAATCAGCTGACGGCCTTCCTCTTTCAAAAGCAGATCCTAATACCAGTCAACGAGGAATCCCACCAAGAATCAAAGACTCTACTCACCACCTGCTCTCCAGGTCTAAAAACCAGCTGCTGCTCAAGCTGCATGAGATTGAACCGATTCTCCGTCTTTCCAGTCTCCTCATTCACTCTGCGCAGAAAATCACGGATAATGGTGATCACTTTCGGAAGTGCAGTCTTGTCCGGACTGTCGTCCGGGGTATGCTTGAGCACAGCTTCGAGCAACAACGGGTACCTCGCCAGCCGAGTAGTAGGTTTCGTAAGATATGCATTCAATTCCAGTTTACGCGATTCCGGAAGTCGTTCAGTCGTCTGTCCATGTGCTATCAGTCAATCCACGACAACGAATTCCCCACCCACCTCGACAAACAGAGCAAAAGCGGCATTCGCATTCTTCTCCTTTTCAAACTCATACTTGCCGTACAGCTGATGGGACCCATACTGGACAAAGGGTCCAAAATGCGGCACGACATCCAAAAGCACGTCCCCGATACGCTCAACGACCGCATACGACTTTTGTCTCTTGTTGAGCGCGTCGCGGAGCCTCGTGTTGACAGCGATAATGTCGTGGAGGTTCCAAAACACATGGGTCAGGAAATCGGTCCTGCGATCTACGGGAATGACGTCAGAGTCTTTGAGGCGGCCTATCCACATCTGTTGGGAGGACAGTGAGTGGTAAGACGAGAATTTGGGGCTTGGCGCGCACATCACGGAGATACTCCATGTCCCGTACAAAGTCACGCTCGGTGTAGATGACTTCGTTTATAGCCTCTTGTCGTTTCTTTTCGGCATCAGAGACGCTGTTGACGATCTCCTGAGGAACGGAATGGATCCAGAGCGTGCCGGGTTCCTGAACAGAGACGGGTTAAAATGCAATGAAATTGGAAAAAGGCAAACTTGCAGCAACGTCACCCAAGCTCTCTCTGCTGATTTGTTTGGACAAGCCCGGCTGGGGCTTCATGTTCAGTCTGGACTGCTGCTCGAGGCGTCTTGGGCATGCGATGCTATAACACAGCTGATCTCGCGAACAGGTGGGAGAATAACAATCGGTGAGCAAGGTGAAGACTCCAGACGGGAGGGGGACGTCATCTGAGCCGACGGAGCCCTTTCTTGGTCGCGACACATCGAATTTTTCCTGTTCACGCAGAGTTTAGCGGGATGTGACAAGACAAGAAGGCGAAAATAACCTGTGCAGGAAAGTCGCCGAGATCGACGCGGACATTGGGGAGTTCGCCGCTGACAAAGGGACTCGGGAGCTTTGTGCGAAAGTGATAGAGCTCACTGGCGCTGTCTCGGAGGCGATGGTCGTAGGTGACATCGTGGAAAAACTTTTGGGCGTCGAGGGCGCGTCCGAGGAGGAGAGCAAGGTTGCGGTCGGTGGTCTTGATGATGTAGGCGATTTTATCGACGGCTTCGCGGCCGTCAAAGGCGGCCTTGTAGGTGAGGCCATCCTTGACTCTGTGGGAGAGGGATATGCGGTCGCGGAAGGCCTCTGCGACGCGGGAGAGGAGGGCGGGGTATACGATGGGGGTTTTGCGGACGGGGCGGACGGAGGCGGGGGAGCTGCGGCCCTGCTGGGGGAGTGTGGGACGGGAGATGCGGCGCTGCTGGGGGGCGGCGGACATGGACATGGATCTGTCCTGCGGGGCTCTGTCGCGGCGGGGGGCGGGGATGGAGCCGACCGACTCGAGGGAGCGGCGGGACGGGTGGCCGGCGAGGGAGACGGCGTGGTCGGGGAGGGGGGCGCTGGCCACGGAGGACCGGACCGAGGGCGTCTGGGGGACGGGTGTGTGAGTGGACGAGAGAGGGACGGACGGGGCACATACAAAGTGACTGTCGAGGACTGGGAGGCGTCATGAGAGGTCAGGTGGCGAGCAAAGGACGTACCGACATGGTCGCTGCGGGCCCAGGGCAGCTCGCTGTCTTCGTCGGTGCCCTGGTCGCTGGAGGGGCCGGCGTGGTCGAGGCTGAGGCCAATGCGGGGCGGGTCGGGGGCGCGGTGGTAGCCGTACTGCTGGACGGAGCGCGCGCGGTAGGGATACGGCGGCGGGATGTGCGGCGGCGGGCGATGGTGCGATGCGCCGGGGCGGCCGAAGATGTCCTCGTACGCAGCGTGGCGCTTGTCGGGCGGCTGGCGAGGGCCGAGCGGGCGGTCCATCCTGGCTGCACGAGAAACAGTTGTCACGCACAGTGACAAATCTGCACTCCGGCAACTGCCGCCCCACCCTCTTCACAACCACCATGGCAAGCCGCAGTGCCATCCTGCGCCTCTACGCATCCACCCTGCGTGTCTCGCGCAGCTTTGCGTCTTACAATTTCCGCATGTACTTTCTGCAGCGGACAAAGCACACCTTCCGCGCCATCCAGGCATGCCACGCGTCTTTTTTTTTCTTCTAATCTAACGATGCTCCTGACAGGCGGAGACAGACCCGACACGGGTGTCTGCAATGTACGGGGACGCGGTCAAGGAGCTGGGCGTGCTGCGACGGAGTGCAGTGGTGAACCAGTTGTATGGGGGGTGGAAGCTTGCAGTCGAATAGATAGTAGCATGATGTCATCCGGGAACTGCCGCAGAACTAGAAATACCTGACCGCGTGCTGTTGCATCCATCGATGGCGCAGAGACTGTCGAGCCGCCGTGGCTCAGTGTGCGCCGCAGACCCGCTGGGGACGCACGCCACACGCACCCACAACGTCCACGCCTCCAGCACCCTCACCATCGTCCGCCTCCCTTCCCCCCCGCCACACCCCCGCCGCCCCGACCGCGTCAGCTTCGCCACATCGTCCTTCCGCCCCCCCTCTCCCTCCTCCCCCCGCCTCCGCCCAGCGTCCCCCCACTCCCTCCCCGCCGTCCCCCACCTGTCCCCAGACCAGCTCGTCGACCTCGCCCGATCCGCCACACACCAACGCGCCGACTCCCACTCTGCCCCCGCCACCTTTACGCCCCTTCCAGACGACATCCTCCTCCCCTTCATCGATCGTCCATCGGAAGTAGCCGCTCTCATCGCCACTCCCCCCTCTGCCAAGCTCTTTTCTCTGCTCGAAAAGACGCTGGCTCCTATCACAGTCCCTTCCTCGGACCCCGCAAAGTGGTCGTATCCCCAGCTTCACGAGCATCTCACTCAGGTCTCTCGCCAGCAAGCATCCGATGCCACCTGGGTCCTCCAAGCCCGCCGATGCATCATCTCCCACTCTGAGCTCATCTGGGAGCGAGTCAAAGCCGCTTTAGGAGTCCCTCCCGAGCTTGATGTCCCTCCCGAGCCCGAGCGTGGTTACTCTAGTTCCCACAGCAGCTGCAGCATCGACACTGATGACATATCTGACGATCACGGTCGCTCCGCTCGAGGGCACTGGGAAGACTGGGACGCTGTCATGGATTCCCCAGTGTACGATCGCAGGCACTCAGGCCCGGGCTCTCCGCTCCCATTATCCCTCACCAGCGACCACGACCCTTCTGCCGAGCCCACCTCGTCCACCTTTCTCTCCATCGAACCCCTCCTCGCTTCCTCCCCAAATCCACACAGCGCCGATGGCGGTCTCGGTCTCGACGATATCCAAGAACGCGCAGAGGAGGAAGAAGAATCAGCCGCAGACGATACACCCACTGAGAATCCCGACAAAGAACACCTCATCGCCCCCTCCCAAATCCAAGGCCTCCGCATCTCCACAACACCCATCTCCCTCTCCGACCTCTCCAACACCCCGTCCCCCCTCCCCGTCCCCTCCTTCTCCCCCTCGCTCCCTAAACCCCTCTCCCCCATCTCCCCTCTCCCCCCATACAACTACCCCGTGCCCACGCCCCCGCGCTCCCGCCCCCAGCTCGGAACCTACGGGCCCGCAGGCCCACCGTCCGTCTTCCGCCGCTCCGGCTCCTTCGGGTCCGTCGTGTCGATGAAGAGCAACGACCACGAAGTCGACGCGTCCGATCAACGTGTACATCCGACCCCGGGCCCGCTTTTTCCGAGTAATTTTGCGAGGTTGAGCGAGGAGCCGACCTTTGTGCATGGGCTTGGGTGAGTGCTTTGGTGACTTGGGTCTGGGGTCTTTTTGTTGATTTCTCCTTCTAGGGAGGGTGGAGGGAAGAAGGAGAGGAGGTGTTCGCATGGGGGGAGTGTGGCGGGGTACAAGAGGCTCAGTTGGGGTTCGTCTGCGGGTGGGCAGTAATGGGTTTTCAAAGGTTGTATGATTAGCTTTCTTTCTCTTCCGGGCTGTGATTAAAAAGGCTGTAAACGACAAAAAAACCACGTCGGTGTACGTATGTACTAGAATTCAAGAAAAAATTATCCGTGTACTCGCGAGACAAAATACACAATCAACCGTTACAGCGGCGGCGGAAAGACTACATAGTTAAATCTTTGTTCGCGGTTATACTGGCGCCGCTGCTGTTGTTTGAGGTACGTCACATACCCCCTCATATGCGCGGGGTCCAACGAGCCTACCAGGTGTTTCGTCGTCATCAACCCATTAGACCACTTGAACAACATTTCGTGATCAATCTCGATATCGCCGGGCATGTGCGTGTCTCCGTCTTTGGTGTCACTACCACTACACCTCAGTAGTGCCTGCGCTGGATTTTTTACTATGTCTGCTTACCCATGCGTAGGCTGCATCCCAGCACCGGGCGCGTCTCCGTCCTCGGTTTTACTACTACTACTACTCCTATACCTTAATGCCTGCAATGGAACATTGATCACGTCCACTCACCCTCGATCCCTCAGAGCCGAAGCCGCCAAGTCACGTATCTCAATCTCGACCTCCAACCTCTCAATAAGACTCTTCCGCTCCCTTTGTATCATACGTCGAACACGTATTATATCTCTGTTTCTTTCGGTGTGTGTTCCAGAGGGAGGGGATCGAATCGGGGGGAGGGGGGATCACGTACTTTGCGTAGTTTTTCCTGCTTTTTGCGTTATGGGCCGCTCGTTTTTGTTCTGGTGTGTGGTAGATCGTTGGTCTGCCCATGTTTTTGGTCTTTGTCTTTGTCTTTGTCTTCACGCGTGCGTGCGTGCGTGCGCGGCGTAGACGTATTCGTAGACGAAGAAACCAGCGGTTACAAGTCCAAGTCCAAGCTCAAGTCCAAGCTCAAGTTCGACCACAGACTCCGCAAGCAATTTTCAAATCCAGTAGGCCCGTGTGAAGTCTTTATCTGACTTGGCTCGAAAAAAGTGGGAAGCACATGAGTAATCAATCCATGATCCCCGCCCGAGCTGCGCTGAGCTGATCTTGCGTGCTTGCCTTGACAGACGTAGGCGGCCTGTAGGCTCTTCCGAGTCCGAGTCGGAGGCGTTTTCGCCGCGCGCAGGTGACGTCACGCGTCAGTAATCTCCGACACCAGTTATATGTATGTATGTAGATCCCTAGAGGTTATTTTTGTAATAGAATTTGATCATGATGATATGAAACTTTTCAAGTGCGATTTCATCAGAAATCAATTGAACGTGAAATCATTACATACATAGATCAAGTGTACATGGGTATTTCGTTGATGCTCCGCGCCGTTATATATCCTTGCTGCATAATCCACATCCACAAGTTATTCCGTATTTTCGAAGCGCTGCCCGACGTTCATTTCCCGTAACGGACTCATCGTCGATATAACTAATGAAAATCTCCTCATCGTTCTCTATGGCGCAGAGCGCGCGAATCCGCATAGAGAACGAAACGACGTCAAAGTCCCACGTTGCATTGGGCGTGCACCTACAATCACAGTGAGAAACTCGCTTCTATAGGGGGCCACGAGAGTGAAATATACCATACCTATGATTAATACGAGAAACATGTTTGAACACAGCGGAATTCCTAAACTTTTCCTTCTTATCCACGCTCGCGACTACGACCGCCAACCCATTCATCTCCATACGATCCAAAATAGGACCTAGACCCTCCTTCCTGTCATGGCTTTTGAACTCGTAGAATGCCTTCCGGTCATCGACCGGCAGTCGTTCGATACACTTCTCGAGTATCATGTTGTACTGACGCATTTGTAGCTGCATCACTTGTGTAGGCGAAGCTTCAAAGCCCGGGGGCATCTTCACAGGTACGGCAGTCGCGACGGCGGGCATGAGTACCAAAGGTCGTTCCGCAACGACCAGATCGCCTGCGTCGATATGGCAAGATGCGAACATCCCGACTCTATCGTTGGGAGAGGAGCCTAGATGATATCGGGGCTGCGTTTGTTGGGGAACTGGCGAGGGAAAACCTGGAGTCGACAAGATGGCACGCTGTTGTTGACCACCTTGAAAGATGCACAGAGAGTATGGTCCACCCCCCAGTTTGTCCTTGGAGAGTGGAGGATGAGGTAACGGAGGCATGAAAGTACACTTGAATTCATCGTCTGCCTGTGGTTGGGCGCCAGGGGTGTCGTAGCGAGATGCTGTCAGATGCGATTGGATTTGTGGGTCCATTGTCAAAGTGGTTGATATTACGTACTTGGGTGGGCAAAAACTGCTCGGCTCGAGTGGGATACGGGAGTTTTAGGCTTTTTGTCGTTCTTCTCCTTGTCGAGGAGGAATCCGCGTTTCATGGCGTGCGAGTCGTGTGGGTTGTGCGATTATAAAGATAACGTTCGAGGGATAGTAGCTCAGGTTATATGTTCTTAAACCGCTCAAGACGCTTGTTTGAAAGGTATTCAGTTCCCTTGACGACAGAACATTGTCGCAAAGACAAGGACGCCGTTTGGAATACTTTATAAAGTAGGATGTACCTACTACATAAGTACAATGAACGGCCATCAAAAGGCCCTGTCATTGATCTTCGGCATAAATGCAGACCGCAGCATGGCCTCAAGATCATGCAACGAGACAATCTAGAATAAACAAAGAAATCAATCGGACTCACGTCTATTGGGGTTCGGTAATTCGGTTCAATCTTAGATTAGATAAGATATTATTTTCTACGTAACAAAAATGTGAGCGAGAGCTGATCTCGTGAATGTCAGTCTTTCCTATAACTCAGCTTTTCCCCGGGAAGCTCTACACCACGGCAATTTCTGGGCCCAATATTCAAGTGCTTGACACCTCGTACGAACCCGAGTTTCTTCCTTTCCCGTGTCCATTCTTTGAACGGTGCACATTAGTACGGGAGACATTCGCCATAAAGTGACAGATTCTGCTGGACCTGTCAGGTGCGCGGCAATTGATCAGGGTTTTCGCTACCTAGCCACTGCGGGTGATGACAAAATACTCAAGATTTGGGAGATCGAAGATCTAAAGCTGGTAAACGAACGGCAAGTCCTGATGGTCAAGATCCTTTCAATATATTCTGAGCATTGTCTAGAGAACTTCCAAAACGCCCGACAGCGATCCTCTTCACGGCGGACGCAAAGACCATCCTCGTCTCTGACAAGTTCGGCGACGTGTTCAGGTCAACTTTCTGGTCACTCTCGATACATAGTAGTTCCGCTGCTCAATCCAAAAATATCACAGCTACGCGTTTGAATTCGCGCCTTTAACAGAAAAGCAAAAGAAAGATGCCCTTTCTTCGCACGAGAACCCATCTGGTGGTTCCCTTATTCTCGGACACACATCCCTCCTCTATGCGTTTCTCCTCAGTCAAGACGAAAAATACATCATCACTGCGGATCGCGACGAGCACATCCGTGTGAGCTGGTATCCGCAGGGATACAATATCGAGATGTACTGCCTTGGGCACACAAAGTAAGTAGCAAAACGCTATAATGGCAACTCCTTCACTGTCGGGAATAGATTCGTTTCAGCTATCCACAACCCAGCTTTTGCGCCTGCAGAACTCGTGTCCGGTGGAGGTGATCCGATGCTGAAGATTTGGGACTGGATGACCGGTCTGGTCAAGCATGAAATACCTGTGTGGGAAACTGTTGAGCCATATATACGTATACGGAGCTCCAAGAGAAAGCGCGGGGCAGATAGTGAGGATGGTTCTGAGGTTAGGCGGAAGGGACGTGGTAAGAAGGCAAAAGGGAAAGGCAAGGCGAAAGCTGAAGCGGAAGCGGATGACGTGGTGGAAACCCCTGTGATCGAGACTTCTGAAAATGCTCTAGCTTCCAACACAGGGGATTCAGTTGGTGTGGAGGATAAAGTCGAAAAGGTACTTGTGATTCATAAAATTGAGACCACGGCATCGCGCAATATCATATTTAGTGCGGTTGGGTGAGTCTTTCGAATTTGCTGAGGAAGAGGTGACTTATTTGTATGGCTTGTAGTGGAACAGCACTCTTTTCAGTTGCTTATCCAGGCAATGGGGCGCCTGCGGTTATTCGTGCACTTGAACTAGGACAACCCGTGCTCGATTTCGTTGTTGCTCCTCAAGACAACCGGATATGGGTGACTCTAGATGGCAATTGGTCTGACGGCACAGAGCCCAGAACTAAGTGCTTCGTACTGGCTATCGAAATTTCAGAATCCGGAGAGGTACAGCCATCATACACTCATGTATTTCGTTCTTATATCGCTTTCTAGCTCTCGAAATCAACCTCGGACTCGCTAGTCACCAGAACATTGAACTCAACAGCTCTGCTTCCAGGTTGGCATTACGTATGTTACTTTACGTGGACCACTGACCAACTCGGTTGAAACCTACAGCCACCGAAGACGACCTTAAAAGACTGGAACTTTACAATGATCTAGTTGCCATGCCGAAAGGTTTTGAAGTAGAGAATGATCCCGAAGGCGACACTGCGCCACCCGAACCGGAAAAGCAGAGCAAAAGGATACTTGGTCGGCTTAAAAACAAACAGAAGGTACTTGACAAAGAGCGAGAATTGGCTGTTGCCGTAGATGATGAAGTCAAGGAGCCTGATGCTAAAAAGACCAAATCAGATGTTGGTGGTCAGCAGGATGTGGATATGGCGGAGGCACAGTAAGGTGTGTTATTATTACAAGAAAGGCAAATCCAGTAGTACATCATTTGGAGTGGGGAAGAAAGATAAGACAATGCATCATTCGGAGTGGGGAAGAACATATTCTGACTTTGGGCGGCTTCCAAGACCCGTCTACGCGAATGTCACATTCATCACAGTTCTATTGGACTGAAAAGATCATACCTTCGCATAAATCTGTTCAATCCAGTGCATGTTTGCAATAGAATCGTCCTTATCCACCCACGTCTGAGGTGTACGTCCCTTGATACGATCCACAAATGCCTCCAGCTGGAACCGATACGTAGTCCACCATGCCTCTCCCTTGCCCTCCATCTTCCCATCCGCAAATGTATACACCTTTTCAACTGTTGTCTTTATCTTCTTATTGGCGTCCTTGGTAGTAACCTTGATCGAGTGGTAAAGAGTTGGCATGACAAAATTATAGATCTCGATCTCTCCGCCCTCGAGTGTGATGGTTGCATTCACGAGAGGCATAGGAGGGATGAAACCATATTTTAGGGGCATTGCAAGGTCACATTTGAGCGATGCAGTCGCGTTTTTAGGAAGGGCAAGCATTGCAGTCGTGCCACGGTCAATATTGGGCTTGAAAGACGCTGGAGAGTTGACCGGGGTAAAAATGCTATGTTCAGCAGATATGACGGAGGTGGGATTGGACGATGACAAGTATCGAATAACGTTAAGAGTGTAACAACCCATGTCCATAAGGCTACCTCCGCCCAGAGTAAAGTTGTACCTAATATCACTGGTCTTTGGCCCCATTCCTTTGGGTATTGCAAGTGAAGCTGATATATGTTTAATGGCTCCCAGCTCTTTGCTGTCAATGATGGCTTTGACCCGTTGTATGGCGGGATGGAAGCTGTGAAGATAGGGTCGCAGTCGATTAACATAATAAGCACAAGAAGCTTACCGATAGTGGAATGCCTCCAAAAGGACGAGACCCTTTTTCTCGGCAAAGTCGAACATCTGACGAGTTTCTTCAGCAGTGTCTGCAGAGGGCTTTTCCAGGAGAACATGTTTTCCGGCAGCCAACGCTTTCATCGTCCATTCATAATGAAGGCCATTAGGCAACTTTGGATGGATTTATGGGACGGACATACAGCAAAAGGGCGGTACACGTACAGGGTTATAAATCGCGTCAATTTCAGGATCGTCGATCAGTTCTTGTACCGTCTCAGAGGTCAATGACAGTTGAAGTGTGGATGACACTACCTTGATACCCGTTGGGTCCTCCGTACGCCTTCTCAATGTCGTATTTCTTTGCGAACGCGGTCGCTTTGGCTTTGTCACGCGCTGCTACAGCATAAATAATTGTTTCTTCGTGATTTTTTGCAGGAGTAACAATTGCTATCGGGGCAATTGTAGCTGCACCCAAAATCCCGAAATTAAGTGGCCCGCTCTCTGGTGTGGGGACAGAAACAGGAGGATTCAGACCCTAACGCAAGGAGCATCATGAGTTGTGACTGTCTTAACAGGAATGTAATTACGATACCGTCAGAATCCTCCTGATGAAACCGATGATGGAGCTCATGGAAGTAGGATAACAGAACGTAGCATTCTGAAATCAAAACTGAATTGATTCGACCTCACATGGACAGACGCATCGGCAACGTGGTCAAATCATCGGCCATCTTCTATTATATGTTGTGTTGTATTATTATCTAGTTGATTTCCTACTTGGCCTCAGAGAGCACGAGAAAATCACGACTTGTAACAAGAATTTCTGGTAACCAGCCCTCAATAGAGACAAGCTCATGTACTGACGAGAAAACGGTCGCTGGTCTAAAGAGATAAAAGAATATTCTTAGTCGCAGATATATAGCGTACTTCGAGAAAGTTTTCGGGAGTTGCTACAAATGTTTCAGAGTTGAAACTCGGGCTTGAAGCTGGTAATTATCCAGATTACACGAAAAACTAATACACCAGAATAGAACATTTAGACCAGAAAAGACTATCACAAGCTCGTCAGCTCCAAAAATGGTGTTGTCCTTTATTTTTCATGTAGTTGTATTGTCGGGATTACCTAGTTTGGAATTGGCCTTCTACTATGAGCAAGAAGAGGTAGGCTCATACATTTCTACAGTTTGCATACTCGGTCCTGACCATACTTCAGCTCGAAACTAGATCTCTTGGTTCGTGTTCGGTACTCTAATCCCCTCCCACCACCACCATGTCCTCCCAAACTACTCGACATTCCAACAAACCCCATGCGCTACGCGCGACCTGAATTTCTTGACGCCCTGGCTAATGAAACACCATTGCCGATGATTGTAGATGCGGAATGTGGAATGCCTCTTGACCTTGGAAAGTTTGAATGTCTCTGGGAGGAAAACGGGGATGATTCTGGTAGGTCTGTTGCTTCAACAACTTTGTCACGCAGCTGATTTCTTTTGAAACCGCAGAGCTCAACCCCGACCTACACAATTTACCTCCTCTTGATCCAAAAGACGCGTTCCTCCTTGGCGACTTGACACAATCTGGTTCCTATCCGAACGGTTCGTCAGGCTCAGGTACTCCCTTAGCACATGTCCCATGGCTACGAAAGACAGAGTACATCAGCCGAGAGAGCTCACAAAGATCAGGTGGACAGGAACAGTATGATATTTATCGACTTATATCCACGTGCCGTTGACTTTTTTCCAGAAAACAAGCCCAGGCTACAGTAATCGACATATCTCGTGCAGCACAACTCCGCGACATCGAAGCATCATTTGTTGCATGTAATGACAATTTCTCTCTTGCAGACTTACGACATCCCAACAAAACAGGAGTTACTGCCGTCGAATCCTATGAGGTTCTGCCTGATGCTGACATCTGGTCGAACCAATATGATCTCTTCAGGTTCTCCGAACGGCCTGGAGATAAGTCCCTCGGTGTACTTTGTCACTCTTTGTCCTATGTGCCTTTCTAACACTTGTTGTATAGGAGGAGGATCCACGGCTGGATTGTGCTATTCTCCGCCCTATGAAAACCGAGCACGACTCGTTTCTCGCTTACTTTCTCACTCAAGATGACGAGTCAGCGCTCAGATTCAAGGAAACACGGTTCGCCCTTTTGCCTTATGAAGTGCCGGAGGAACAAGAGGTCAGTTTGGGTATCCTAGATTGACGTAGACTAACCTTGAATGTTAGGAAACGATATTTACCTTCTTCCGAGACTATGAAACAGTGAAAGTTGAACAAGAAGTGCCGAATGAGTTCCTGCTTGTCCTCAATGACGGTGATCCTCCGGAATCCTTCGATGACCTTACGAACGGAGTCGAACATAAAGCACCGCGAAGACTGAAGGGCGCCTACTACAAAAACATCGAACGAAAGATGACTCTCAAGAAAAAACGAGCAGCGGTGAGTCTTCTTCCTGCTTTTCTTGAAAACTTGCTGACAGCCTTGGTGTTCCTAGACTTACAACGAATATGACGACAAATGGGAGGTGATCCGATTGAAACATTCTGAGATGAGCAAAGAAGAGGAAGACGAACGAGAAGAGGCTTTGGCGGAGGTTATGGATCCCATGTTTTTGATGGTGAGAGGCGACGCAGATGCAGACGGGGACCTTGAGGTAGAAGATGTTACCGTCAATGGTGGGTTGGACTTTATGTAGACAATTCCCTTCCCCAGATATATACACATCTGTTGTACTTTTGCTGCCGTCGCTGTCAACTTGCTTTGAGAACGATTTCCTCATGTACAGCCGTTGATTGTTGTGCGGGAATTTACTCAGAATACGGTACAGCACGATGTTCATAGCGGTTGTAGAATTCATGGATGACATACGAACATACAAATATGCGACAGACAGTGAGGGAAAAACGGGAACATAGAGTATGCTCTATGCTTCTGTCAGTTCGCGCAACCGACGAACAGTGCTACACGAAAGATACGTTAAAACGGATTTGGTCATGCTGAAAGAAGGAAACGCACCTGCGCACGGTAGCAGCAGCAGTCGTCGAAACAGTCCATGCACCTCCAGCGATGACTTTTCTGCATGAAGAGCAGTTCCAAATGCCGACTGCTGTCCTCTTCACGGAATCCTACGAACCACCAGAACTTTAATACCAATTGCATCCGGATCGAATAAACTAGAAACGCACCTTGCCGCAGAATGTGCAGGTATAACGGGCATGCTGGGAAATTTCCATCTTTTTGACCTGCTTACGCAGAGAGGCACCATAACGCTACGTCGCACAATGACCAGTTAAAGCGATCCGTCCTCGGAGAACAATATGTATCTCAAGACTCACAGTACCGTACTTGCCCGTAATTCCGACCTTCTTTGTGCGCTTTGTCTGCGGAGGCCTTCAATACATGATGACACAAACAGTAACAAGAATCCTGACCATCTTGAGGAGTGTTTTGAGGGGGTGGGGTCGGCGCTGGAGACTGGACGATAATTTGGTCTATCGCGTGAGAACGTCTGGTGGGAGTTGCCGCGGTACTGTACAGTATGACAGCCACATCTACCACGTGGACAGCTGACGCTTGCCTCCCTTTATCCTTAGGGCTACTGCATAGCATGACCAAACATCTTACGGCCGAAAAGGTTCTTGAGCGCGCTCTAGGCTGGACCCCGGTCTCGAACATGCGTTTCAGCCGGTTTTTTTCAAGGCCCCTTAAGAACTAACTTACTTACTGCGAATGACCCGGATACTAGACTCCGAGCTGACGAACCATACCAGATGTTTCACGGTGTTCATTCATGAAAATGGTAATTTCTCCCGTCGTCCTGGCTCGGGTCATAAATGTATAAGTACACGAGGACCTTGGGTATCTGTAATCTTCTTCCAACCATGTCTTGCAATGTTCGTTCTCCGCGACTTCCAGTTGAATTAATCGAGACCATCTTACTCCTCGTCTGGCTTTCACCTCTGACTACGGAGCATCGCACTATCTTCATGACTTCCTCAATGTTAGTGAATAAGACATGGATGTCCCTCTTCCACCGGATGTCCCTCAAGCACGTTTACATTCCCAAATCTTCCTACCTCGATGCATATCTTGCCACTTTGGCAGGGGTATCTCCTGTCCTTGACAAGCAGACTAGAACGTTACCTGGGCTCCTGTGTCAATCTATAAACGTGACGATTGACTACACTCCGATTGGAGAACGTAATAAACCGACTCCGACAATGGAGAAAGTCTTGTCCAATCTGTTATACTTCCTGCGCTTACTCGACACCACACCACAATTATGCACTCTATCGATCGGCTATGTTCATGGATCCATCGATGACGTCTTCGACTTCCTTTTCTATAACCCTCTTCCCGCGACGCTCAGTCGCCTGGAATTGAGGTACACATCGTGGGAGCGTGATTATCTCGACATTCCTTTCTCGCACGTCTCATTCACCCTACCGAAAATCCGGCACCTCGCTATTTTTGGTGGCAGCAAGTGTCTCACCGCACTTCTAGTGTTGATGTGTCCGACATTACAGACACTTCAAATTCAGCTCCTTCAAAACAACGAGGAGTCTTCCACGAGCACTCTGAATGCGTCAATCAAAGGAGACATGGTTTGGAAGTGTGATGGAGCGTGTCTCTCCATTGTGAATAGCCGTCGCTGTGGGCCAAATGAGTGGAATGGTGTACTGACATCTGTCAATGATAGTATTCACACATATTGTCGCATGGAATGAAATGTGTAATCCGGAAACGATTTATGTGGAGCAAATTTCACCTCTTTACATTGAATATCATCAAGCCTGTTATGTTAATCATCAGTGCTCAGTGCTCAACCTCATCCATCGATGGTTTCCTCTCTTCCCATCTCTATTTCCATCCCAAACCGGCAATCGCCTCTCTCTGCGAGTCTCGTGACATTCTTACTTAGATGGAACACTGATCTCACTGTCTTACTTAAATGGATCACTGATCTAACTATCTTACTTACATGGATCACTGATCTGACTATCTTTGACGGTCCTCGAGGGGTGGCTGTGGCTGCTTCATCTCTGTCGTCCTTGAGGATGAAACCACTCTTCTTTGGCATTAATTCAAGATCCAGTGAGCTCCACTTTCCTGTCCCTATCATTCCCTAGCTTTGATTACATATTACGACATCGTGGAATGCCTCCTAAGTACTCGATTCGACTACGTGGAGAGAAGAATATTAATTACCAAGAAAGGTTCAAGCGCCGATACCCGGCTACGCGTCAAGGGGTTACAGATTTATATCAACTCAAATCGGTGTGCAGATTCAGATCAATTCAAATCAGTGTGCGCCGTCATGTTTGAGCTGGTCAACTATACACTTACGCCCATCTTCCGTTCTGGACTGGGACGGCGGAGCGATCTTCAAGTAGCATTCGACCGTGATTGCTTTTGCGATCCTCCCATCGATGTCTTGCTGTTTTTTACCTAGTGCGCATTTCTCACGATTTCAGGGATCTCCCCTGACCTCACCTCCTTCGTATCCATGGACATTGCGTTCATGTCATCCCTGTTATTCGCAGGAGCACAATGCTTCTATCTCTCGAGTTTTTGTGTCACAATCAACAAGTTAGCATTGATCAATGAATAGCCAGGCTGGCGCTAGTAATTATTGCTGTACGGCTTGGTTTGCAGACCACGGGGGTGCATGTGCTGGACCTTGCTCTTGAGGCAGTTTCGGCGATTCTGTCTCACGTGCCAGTGGTCTCGATCTCATCTTCTCAGAGCACTGTGCAAGATGTGCACCTGTCATACAAGATTTTGCTAGTCAAATCAGCGAGATCTTGGAGGTGACCATGAAGAAGCTCTAAATGGCCATTTGGAGGCTTTGAGCTTGAACAATTGACTCAGTTTCAAAATATGTTTCTACTAGTGTTTTTGAAGTCTGTAATTACTGTTTACCAGTTGCCAGTAGTGCACTTCACAACTCAAGTTAAACCTCAGGAGGATATACTAGAAGGCACGATTCATGTTTCTTGACTTCTGCCCCCTGTCTGCAGTATCCTTGCATTCATAAGTAATGGGTATTGCACCAACTTCAAGTTTGTATAGAGTTTCACCCGAAGTCAAGACGGGGAGCACGCCATAATAATGTCATAACAAGTGTAATTGCTTTGGAACATTTACCTTTGACAGGCCTTTCAACTTAAGTGCAAGTGCCCTTCCCATTTCCAGAAAAATGAATACTCTTTCTACTGTCCCGTTACTACTGTCGCGTTACTGCTGCTCCTGCGTAACTCTTTTCGGTACTGTAAAGGAAATGGAGGTCACGTCATGGACGAAATATCCTATCATTCTGGACCGACTTCAGACAGTGAATGGAATGATACACATATAGACCACGAGACAAGCAGCCGACGAACGGGGATAAATCTTCGACTGTCGACATTGGGAAACGTTACTGCTTTCACGGAACAGTGAGCCACAAGTGTTAAAATGAGCGGGTCTGTACGTGCACTCACTCGGAATAACAATTGACACTCACAATTGCGCGGGGTTATGGTACATAGACAATCCTTAGATAAATACAAGAACTTGTGTAGACTAGGAATGAAACGAAATCAAAATGTAATAATTGGGCAGAGGAATCTGCTAGAATAATTTAGGTTAGTAAAGAAAAGGATAAAATAAATGGAACATCGAAGAAAAGTCGTGAAAATATCAACTCATGATTTTTGACCGTGTGCTCGACATTCCAACGAGATGTACGGTAACTGTAGCATGGCTCTCGCGATCACTACTGCTGTCAAGGCAATGAAAGTCATGGCATGATCAAATATTTTATCATTCTGGACCAAGAAGGCAGAAGACAGATTCACTTTTAGAGACCATTCAGACAGGCAGTCCATCAACGGGGAACTGTCGAGGTTAGGAAACGTTACTCCGTTTACAGGGAAGTGAGTTGCAAGATGTGTGGACAAGTCGAACAAAATTTCAGGAGGAAACAGAAGATGTCGATAAAGTGATTGTGAACACTATTGTGGGTGATTGTGATAGATATGGAAGAGATCCGGTGCAAAATCGAGTCCCTAAGATCGTAAATGGGTATATGACTGGGATTTGCGGATATACTCTACCATCCCTCAGCTTCACCACCGTAGCGTTTAGGCAATTCCTTGGTGTCAATGATTGGCAACAGCGCCTTCCCAAGCGCATGGTGTCCGGTACCTACGACTGACATTTTCGCTAATGTCGCTGAGGGCAAAACAGGCTTGAAGAGCCAGAAAATCCAGTTCATGAGGGTCGGGACGTTGACGAAGAACTTTTTGTGCTATGGAGCATGATTTGACCTTGGATGTGAGTGAAAAGGTTGATAAAACATACCAGCAATTCTGGATAATGACTTTGAAAGATGTTGGTCGCCTCGCTAGCAGCCGCTTTCGATTTTGCGTCCCGGCTCGTCAAGCTCACGCCGAGATAATCTAATACAAAAAATGAATGGTTCAGAGACGGCGAGATACAAGGAGCACTAATAGTGTGGTGGTACCATGAATTTGAACAGTCTGATCAGTCTCAGTGAAGTCCAACAAAGCTATGGTCTTTTCTTGGAGGGCAACTCGCCATCTATGCAATTCATTTTTAATGAATTATGTTCATATAAACAACTTCACGTACCGGATGAACCTATTTGTGTCGCTGAAAACCTCTGCAAGGTTGTCACCTCCGTAAATGTTGTACCTACAACCCGATTGGTATCAAAGCCAGGAATGGCCTCGGGGACTTACACGACTGGCCTGCCCCCGCGATCGTACCCAAAGATGTGTCCCACATTGCCAAACACATCTTCGGGAAATTCTTCTTTGAGAACTGCATCGATATCGATAGATGTACGCCATCGAAGAGTGGACATAAACATGTCACGGGCTTCGTGGACGTCAAGATTCCTGCAAAAACATTATCATAAATCGATAAAACACTGAAGAGATATTTACTAACCTTGCTCGTAGGAACTTCATGAGCACTACACTGACACGAGCATCTGCCGCTGGGGATTTAGGGTCAATATTGACACCCCAAAATGTAATGACTTTCTCGCTAGCGTTCGGATCGTCTGGAAATCCTTCCGCAAAGATCTCAGGAAGCCTTGCCTAGAAAATTGTGAGTAATTATCAACAAGAGCCTACTACATCAAACCCACCCTGAAATCTTTCAAAGCTGCCCATTCCCGCTCAGTAAATTGTCTGGTCAGCGTATTCTGTGGCTCTATAACTTTGGTATCTTTCATATCTATCTCCATTATTTTGGAATTGTCATCATTCTTCAAATCTTCGCTGGTCAAGAGGGCAGAAGTAGAAGTCGGTCCAAGAGCCAGGGTTCCCTCAGAGGCAACAGCTGCTGTACTGGGCTTCGTAAGGGTTTCAATATCCGAAGCTAAATTTGGGGGAGCAGTTGAGGTCGAATTTGGGTCCAAAGGGGTCGCAATGGTCGATGTTGCTATAGTAGCAGGCTCAGCAATAGCCTCTGGCGAAGAAGTGGTTTCCAATTTGTTGTATGTGGGTGCTGTTTCAGTCATGGTCTATAGCAGCAGAGTTTATAGCAGCAGATACTACCTGCGTTCAAACCACGTGTAATTGTCATCTGATAAGATTGATCAGTTTGCAAATTATTAAAAACAGCAGCAACTAATTAGTATAAAGCACTATCTGATAGGAAAAATATATTCGTCAAGATTTATCGAGTTAAAACCAAGATTTATCGAGTCAAAACCAAGATTTATCTAGTTAAAACCTACCAAGATTTATCGAGTTAAAACCTCACCTGAGTCGCGGCGATCACGTGTACTCAACCAGAGGAGATGCGAGTGGAACCAAGTCCCCTTCGGGAATTTCCATCTCGCCGACCACTCTCTAGGTAAAGTGTTTCTGAGTCTCGAGGGAATTTCCTCAGTTGATATTTCTCTAGCAGTAGATTGCAGCATCTCAAGTTGTTTCTTTGATCTTTCCAACTCCTGTCCCACAAAGCCAATGCATTCTTCAAAGGAAACAGAATTATTATCAAGAAGATCAACCACAAGACAGACCCTCACTGTATAGTTTCAAAGTATCTTGACAGCAGACTGGAGAAATTCCCACTATGATGTGATCTATGGATAAAGGCAGATGGCACTCATCCAAAGTGTTTTTTCTTCATCAAACACCTGCAGGAGTTTTTTACATTGACAATTGTCAGTCAAACCATGTGAGTGGGTGGAGCCACTTTCATGTCAGAGCCTGGATTAGCCCCCATATAATACAGGCAACAGCAGGTGGTCTTCAAAGGCCTTTCAAAAATATATCAGAAAAGACCAATCATCATTATGCCTTCACACTCTGCCACAGCACTGACAACATCTCTTATTAATTAACTGCAATTCAGAGCTCAGAGATGTTGGAAGAATCAACACTACACCTGAACCTATGTCTCCTCCTTGCCCAGGATGGGTCTGAGCATGTCATCATCCAACAGCTTGAAGGACACATTCAAGTTTTCTGACAAGGCAGGAGATCAGGATTTATTACCATTACCTCCATTGTTGACACAGTCAATGAATACCATGCACCAGCAGAAGCTTGTCAAGACAAAATCAACAGTTACCTCATTCTCCTCAATAACATTGAGAAAAAGGCCAAGGAGCAACAGCAACAAGTGAAAGACCATGAGGAGGCTCAAGTTTATAAGGGACCAAGCCAAGTTTGTGCAGGAAATATTGGAGGTGTTGGTAAAAGAGGATCTTGAGTTGGGATAATAGAAGAAGGAATCTAGGACTCACAGATGTACAATCACAAGAACTGTTGAGTCTCTCTCTGAGCAACCAAAACTTATCATTCCCTTTCACCAAAATCAATTGACTGAATCACTAACAACTATGTCAACTCAGTGCAATGAGCTTTTTTCAAGTGAAGATCAGAGTCCTCTTACAATGTAGACAAGTATTCAGACAGTTTTACCAGCTATTCTGGTGAGGATGACAAGCCCAAGACCAAAAGAAGGTGGATCAATGAGTACAAGATGCCTAAGTATAGCAAAGAAAAGCTTGCTCAAGAGATTGGATATCCCTGCTGTGTCAAGCAACCAAAAGCTCCTCAAGAGGTACATGCAAAATGTTATGTTAATGAAGTCAAGAGACAAATCATTGCTTCAAACACTGTGCTATCTGATTTCTCTACCTCTAAGTGGGACAAGTTACTCTGAGGACAAGCAGCCTGTTTTGACACCATTTAAAGCTCAGTCAGACATCTGGGAGCTCCTCTGAAGAATCCAGGGCATCTCAGAGCTGGTGAACTAGTCTTTGGCTGCAGCCCTCTAGCTTGAAAGGTTCAAAACAGTAGTTAGTAACTTGTTGCAGTGAACATATACAGAAAGGCCCTAGTATGTTTTGCCTTCTCAGACTCTGAATTTCAAGCTTATGTCAGCCACATCCTCAACCTTTTCACTGCCAAACAGTTCCTGATCCCAGCATATGTCACTGACTTGTCACCACAGCTTACTTGACCAAGTCTGGAACATCACAATGACTCTGGGGCAGCCTGCATTCCCATCAAATCCCATCACTATATCACCACAGCCTGCCAACTGATCATAACTGACACCTGTCAACTCTGTGTGGCCCTGACAAGCCCCACCACCAGACCTGCTATCCCCAGAGGAGTTCCAGTAGCTAGTATATGAGTTGTAGAGTAGCATACATTACACTAGTCTTGATATTCTTTTACTTGGTTACCTGTGGTTACTGTTGTTCTCTTGTTATGTTCTGTGTTTGTTATGTCTCCTGGTCTCCTCTCTATTTCTGTCTCTAGTCTCATGTCTTGTCAATCTATCTCTTTCTCATCTCTGTCTTGTCTCAACTCTGTCTTGTCTTGCCTGTCTCTATTTCCTTTGTCATTGCCTAAGCTCCTTTCAGCCTTAGATCACATGATTACAACTCCCAAACATTCATAACTAACTCTGGACCTTGCTCTATGCTTGGCCCCAGAATCCATCAACATCAACTGATCCTCCATCAATCCCTGGCCCCACTCTCATCACTTGTGTAGCCTCTGCTTGCCCCACAATCTGTATATTTGCCTCCAGACTTGTACCTGAGTCTTCCCTCCAGCTTGACCCTTCTTTGTACCTTGTCTTAGACTTCTCCAGGCCACCCCAGACTTGCTTGGACCATCCCCTTTAGCTTATCCTGGCAAGTACCTGAAGTCCGGACCTCACCAAGATGCTAGGTTATAAGTGCAGGACATTGCATCTGCCTAGTAAGGACTTGTCCAGTTAAGCTGTGTCAGGTTCTGCTGACCATGGGGGCTCAGCTTAACTGGGCAAGTCCTTACTGTCACAACCCATTCCCTGGACCCCCACACATCGTCCAACAACCCCCCGCCCCCCCAAAACCTCCCCTGATGCCTTGCCAAACTTCCACAATGCTCCGTGCCTACTCCAGCTAACTCCAACACATCCTCAGCTAACTCCAACGGCCCCCTGGCCAACTCTGACATCTTCCCTGCAGTTGGCAATGCTTTCCCTGGATCTCCTGAGCCCCTGGGACCATTCCCCTGCCATGCCTGACCCCGTTACATGTCATCAACTCAACACCCTGGTTCCTCTGACTTACTTTGAAGTATCATGACGACCTCAGAATGGCCCATGTCACCAATTGATCACATCAACATATCAATGTGGCCTGCCCTCTGATCATAACTGACACCTGTCAACTCTGTTGAGCTCCACCAAGCCCTGCCACCACAGCCGACATCCCCCAGAGCTCTCCAGTAGTCAGTATATAAGATGTAGAGTAGCTCTTTGTACTCTAGTCTTGATATTGCTTAACGTTACCTATGGTCTGATTGTTTCTCTCTCGTGTTTCATGTTCTGTGTCTCGTTTTCTTACTCTCAGTCTCCCAGTCTTGTCTTGTCTCTATTCCATTATTGTTTTCATTATCATTTCATATCTCTGCCTGAATCTATTCTTGTTCTCATCTCCATCTCATCTCGACTCCGTCTCATTTCATTTGACTCTGTCTCATCTCATTTGATCTGTCCCATCCATCATGTTCCTATCTTTCCCAATCTTTAACGCCTTCACAAACCCTGCAATTACAATTATGAATCCCAGACACTCTTTCGGACCTCACTACACACTCGGCTCTGAACTCTATCAACCTCCGTTGATCCCCGATCAAACTCCAGCTCTGCTTCCATCACTCGCATAGCCTCCGACTCCTCTGCACCTGCAATACTCACATACAGACTTGTGCCTGAACCCCGCCAAGCCCATCCCCCTTCCCACAGCTTGTCCCCTACTCCTCCGGACCTCCCCAGACTTGCTCAGATCAACCTCCACCAACTATCCTCACAAGTCCCCAGTGTTTGGGACACCTCCGAATGCCCAGTTGTCAGTGCAGGAATCATGTCTGCCTAGTAAGGACTCACCCAGTGTAGCTGAGCCCCCATGGTCAGTGGAACCTGACACTTACTAGGTGGACATGATGTCCTGTGCTTAAAAGCTAGCACTCCAGAGTTGGTGCAGACTTCAGAGACTTGTGAGGGGAAGCTAAGGGAAGTGGTCAAACAAGTCTGGAGTGGTCTGGCAAAGTCTAAGACTGAGTGTATTAAACATTGGGCTTGGGCAGGCATCAGCTACAAGTCTGTAAGTGAGTGTATGGGCTGTGGGTGTCAAGACCTGTTCCCCGAAACCCCGCACATCGTCCATCAACCCCCCAAAACCCCAAAGGGACCCCCAACACTCCGCCGAACTTCTGCCCATGCCCCGCGCCTACTTCGGCTAACTCCGACGCCTCCCCGGCTAACTCCGACGGCCCCCTGGCCAACTTCGGTGCCTGCCCCACAGCCACTGACACTTACCCTGGGCCTCCCGAACCCTGAGAACCACCCCCACTGTTCCCGATCTTCGCCACCCCATCATCAACTAAACACCCTGACCTATTCCGGAGTATCACGACAACCTCGGGGCAACCCGCGTTCTCCAATGATCCCATCAACGTATCAGCGCGGCACGATCCTCGATCACAACCAACACCCGCCCCCTCCGTCGAGCTCCGCCAAGCCCTGCCGCCACAGCCGACGTACCCCGAAGTCCTCCGGTAGTCAGTATATAAGTCATCAAGTAGCTCTTTGTACCCTAGTCTTGATATTGCTTAACGTTACCTATGGTCTGATTGTTTCCTTTTCGTGTTTCGTGTTTCGTGTCTCGTTTTCTTATCTCAGTCTCCCGGTCTTGTCTCGTCTCCATTTCGTTATCGTTCTTGTTATCGTTTCATATCTCTATTCGAATCTACTCTTGTCCCATATCAACACCATCCCATTTCGTCTGATGCTGTCTCGGTGACTCCGTCCAATCATTGTACCCAAGTCTTCATCAACCTTAACGACCTCACGAACTCCGCGATTACGATTACGAACCCCGACACTCCTTTACCAGGTCCGAACCTCACTCTTCGCTTGGTCCCGGACTCCATCAGCTCCAAATGATCTCCCATCAAAACCCGGCTCCGCTCCCACTGATCACACAGCCGCCTCATCCTTCGCCTCCGCAAATCCCCCGTACAGCCTTCTGCCTGAACCCCGCCAAGACCGTCTCGTTTCCTCACAATCCGACTTCTCTGGACCTCCCCGGATCTGTCTGGATCACCTCCCCCCAACTACCCGCACGAGCCACCATGGCCTGGAACGTCTTCGAGTGTTCGGTTACCAGTGCAAGGGGATCACGCCCGCCTAGTAAGGACTCGCCCAGTGCAGCTGAGCCCCCGGGGTCAGCGGAACCTGACAGTGGGGTAAGCAGAGGCTTTGTGAGTGATGGGAGTGGAGCTGGAGTTTGATGGGGAATCAATCAAGAGTGATGGGTTCTAGGGCCAAGTGTAGGGCAAGGTCCAGAGTTGTCATAAGTGTTGGAATTCAAACTGTAAGTACCTAAAACAACACAGACCAAATTAGTCTGATCCTTAGTCTGTTGGTAGAACAACTCTTTTTCTGTACCTAAAACAACACAGACCAAATTAGTCTGATCTACGGTACAGTAAGTGAATGTTCAGAATTGGTGCATATATGTAACTCACCCTCAGTCTGTTGGTAGAATGACTGAGGGTTCTGGTATGTACTGTCTGTATATATATAAGTAATCTATCCCTTTTTGTAACATAATGATTCAATATGAAAGGTCAGGCACACTTATGGTGCCATGTCACAGAGTCCCAATTTAGATTGTAACAATAAGAATGTTTGAAGGGTCATAGCATGTGTGCAGAGTTTGTAGTGACATCAGAAAAGGGAATTAGGAACAATAAGGGAAACAGAGACAGGTGAGATGAGACAAAGGTGAGATTGAGATGGGAACAGAAATAGATTCAAGCAGAGATATGAAACAATAACAAGATGATAATGGAGATAGAGACAAGATAGAAATGAGAGACTGAGAGAAGGGAAAACATAACACAAAACACAAAACACAAGAGACAAACAATCAGAAACACATCAGGTAAGGCAATATCAAGACTAGAGTATGGGATGCTACTCTACAACTTATATACTGACTGCTGGAGAGCTCCAGGGGGCAGCAGGTCTGGCAGTGGGGCTCATTGGAGCTGCACAGAGTCAATGGGTGTTGGTTGTGATCAGGGGGTGGGCTGCAAGTGATATACTGATGGGATCAGTTGAGAATGCAGGCTGTCCTGGGGTCATTGTGATGCTCCAGAGCTGGTCAGGTAAACTAGGGTGTTGAACTGGTGATGTACACTGGCATCAGGAACAGTGGGGGAGGGTCTCAGGGGCTCAGGGGAGGCAGGGGAAGCATTGAAGGCTGTGGGGAAGGCATTAGAGTTAGCCAGGGGGCCATCAGGGTTTGCCAAAGAAGCATAGGAGTTACCCAGAGTGGGCACAGTGGGTGAAAAAAGGTCAGGGGAGGTCAAGGGGGCATCTGGGGGAACTCTGGGGGAGTGGGGTGGCTGGGGACAATGTTTGTGGGTTCAGAGAGTGGGTCATGACAAGCTGAGCCCCTGTGGTCAGCAGAACCTGACACTTACACAATACATGGACTCTTACACCACTGTACATTGGGACACAGCAATAAGACTAGTCCAATATCTGAAAGGGACTTGGAACTTAAAACTAACACTGGGAGGTAACAGCAATAATCCAGTCAATCTCACTGGCTTCACCAACTCAGACTGGGCCAACTGCATTGATATGCAGTGAAGCATAGGCAGGTATGTGTGGAGCCTTGGGACTGGAGCAATATCCTGGGCAGCTAGAAAACAGAAAACCATTGCTGCATCCTCATGGTAAGCCGAGTATATGGTTGCCTTCGAAAGTGCTTGAGAATGTGTATGGCTACGAGCCTTATTGAAAGGAATCGGATATGATGTCACCAGTGAACCCACCACTATCCTCTGTGACAATAACGCCACCATCAAGCTCTCTGAAGATCCCACCCTACACTTGCATGTCAAGCACGTCGATATCAAGTACCATTTCCTCAGGGAATGAACCCAATCAAACAAAATATGCATATGGTACATCAACACAAAATACAACGTAGCTGACCTATTTGCCAAAGCCCTTCCATCAATCCAATTTAACCACCTATGTACACTGTTAGGGCTCTCATAACACGATTCCATGTGAGGAGAGAATGAGCTTTATGGTGAGGGGGAGTGTTGGGACTCCGATCAATACAGGATCAATGCACGGTCAACCTCATATCGTGCCTGACCCTGTGGCACAAGAACATCTCCCTGACCCTCTACTACATTACAATGACACCGTTGTCTCCCATTGTCTACAGACATTTATATATACGAGTACTTCACATACAATACCCTCAGTCACTTGTATATGACTGAGGGTGAGTTACTTTATCACATATCACACACGATGGACTCTGACATCATACCGTAGATATATACTTACATATCATTCAGGTATGATAAATTATCAGTCAAGTGTATTCGACTGAGGATATATAATTACATATCATTCAGTGTGATAGCATCATAAGGTTCTAACACGAAGTGTTTGCGTACAACGTGATGTCGGATATCAATGTGTTTGCTGCGTGTGTGAAAGACAGCATTGCTCGCAAATAAAATGGCAGATTGATTGTCAGTGATGAGATCCATTGGCATGTCGTCTTAATGTCCAAGTTCAGTGATGAGCGAGCGTATCCAGATAATTTCACACATGGCATGACAAAGGGCCATATATTCTGCTTCCATACTGGAAAGGGCAACGGTGGGTTGTTTCTTGGAGTTCCAAGTTACTGGCTCTCCGCATGTCATAGTGACGTAGCTGGAAATAGAACATCGGTCATTGGGGCTGTTTCTCCAGTTGGTGTCAGAAAAGATTTGAACGATTTTGTTTGCATCAAATTGGGTAGGGGTGGTAAAATACAGTACCTCCAAGTATGGGCCCTTCCAAAGAGACTCATGTTTTTTTGGTACACTTTCCACATGGGTTCAGTCATTGGTAAAAGTTAAGTGAGTGGTTGAAAATTGGGTGTCTCAAACGTGCACCACCACTACATAATTATATGACTATCAAATGAAGTGAGTGGCATTGAAGAGGACCAGCTGGCTTAAAAGGGTGAGCTGGGGCTTAAGCCAGCTGACAGTTTGACAGAGACTTAAGTTTGCATGCTTTCAGTCTGCAAATGTTCAATTAAATTGAAAGTGTTTGGTATTCAGTATGTGCCTAAAAGAAGCGAGAAGTACATAATAGAGGAAGAGAAATGAGTTTGATTATACTGTGTCTTTTCGAAAAAATGTACTCAAATCTCGCGGCTATGACATGGCACCGAGATCAAAACTTCGTTTGCTGCCATTGAAAATGATGGTCACATATCGGCTGTCACACACGTATTTCCTTCTGCCTCGGATGTTCCTACGTTGATCGTATCCTTACAAGTACTCTATTGGAGCTCTCATTATGCCCCACAAGTACTCTCCTCAGACGTTTGAAGCTCGCCAGGTTTACCAACTAAACACTGCTCATTCAGGATGGGGCGTAGACACACACCTGGTTCCTACACTCCATGAAAAGGACGACAAATATTCCCCTAAAGCCATTGCTTCAGCCTCTGCCATCTATTTTGCTTCTTTGAAAGCCTTCATAGGTCGCCTTTGGCACTCACAGATGAGCCGGTCTCATCCAACTTTGCCAAAGCCTTCCTTAACTAGTACATCACAAGCTTCGTCCCCAGTCGTCTTCATACTCCTATGTGCTCTCTGGTATTCGACATCTGCACTGGCTTCTAACACCGGAAAGGCCATCCTTACCCAATTCCGCTATCCCATCACCCTTACATTCGTCCAGTTCGGCTTCGTTGCCGTCTATTGCCTTCTTTTCATGTCACCCCTAATACGTTTTTCCAAACTTCGAGCACCGAGCCGGACCATCATCCAGAACACTCTCCCGATGGGTATGTTTCAGGTTGGCGGCCATATGTTTTCTAGTATAGCCATTTCGCGGATCCCGGTCAGCACTGTACACACAATTAAGGTAAGATACTAGCCAAGCTTTTTGCTATACATTGACCAAGTGTGTAGGCTCTCTCACCTCTATTCACTGTCGCAGCATACGCCCTCCTTTTTGGTGTCAGCTATTCCACCAGGACCTATGCCTCCCTACTGCCTTTGATGGTTGGTGTGATGTTGGCTTGTTCATTCGACATGTCGGCTTCGAACGCAACGGGATTGCTCTGCGCATTTGGATCCGCCCTTGTTTTCGTCAGTTCAAATATCTTCTTCAAGAAGATCATGCCTACGAACGGAGGGGGATTAACACAATCGGCTCATAAATTGGACAAACTCAACCTCCTACTGTATTCCGCCAGTATGGCCTTCATCCTCATGATCCCTCTCTGGCTTTATCACGATCTACCTCTTCTTTACGCCTCCACGACCAACCCGTCTCATGTCATCCATCCCACAGGCGGCCACGAAACTCCGCACTCTGTCATGTATTATATTTTCATGAACGGCACTGTCAACTTTGCCCAGAACATCATTGCTTTTGTCATACTGTCTTCTACATCTCCCGTCACTTATTCCATTGCCTCACTCATCAAACGGGTAGTTGTCATCTGTATCGCCATCATCTGGTTTAACCAGCGAGTGCACCTTGTTCAAGGACTCGGAATCATTCTGACTTTCACGGGCCTTTATATGTACAACAATGCCAAATCGGACGTGGAGATGGGAGAGAAGAAGATGCGAAGAGTGAAAGCCGCTTGTGACATGATGTTACCTACAAACAAGACAGATTCTATCTTGATGGGTGGAACAGAACACCCACCCGTTTTTACGACGGCGGAGTCGAGCAGCACGGGTCTCTGTGGAACTGCTTATGGGCGGGGGAGGAATGTGTCGCCGGCGACATCACATACCTTCTTCCATCCGAGCACGATCCCGTCGCATCCTTATTCACATCCGTCACACCTCTCAATCAAGACGTCGACGATTCCGAATCACCCTACCGATACACATGGCCCGCGAGGCTCCTCTTCTTACCCGTCTCCGCCGTCATCGGTTGATTCGCCGCCTTCGGAAGCAATCTCCTTGCCGGATACACAAATTCCGTCGAATACCCTCTGGTCAAAGCAGACCTATCAGACGGCAGTGGTAGCTTTCTAGGAGTGTGTAAATTCACATAATTTATTCTATGACTTTTGCAAGTATTGACACTTACTACCCACATCTAACAGGCTCCTTCGCAATAATCTTTATAGAGTTCAATACCTGTCTTGTATTTAAGCTTGTCTGTCTAGCCATGTATCTTTCCGTCTGTGCCTCTCTCCCACACCATCATCTAGAGACCTACATCATTGAGTTGTTGTGTAGTCAAGCCGTCTCAGCAGTTGACGTCGTGCGCAATTGGCAATCAACTAGTAGGTTCCATCCTTCCTGAACCATTGTCACAAAACAAGATCTCATTACTTTGGAAAACAATTATAATGCTTTCTATATCTATTGTTGTCGGTTTGCAATTGTTGTTCTTTACATCAAAGTTATAACAAGGCTTTGATAGTCGTCGCTTAGTACCTTCGCTAAATGGGTCTTGTTCTGTCCTGTTGTGCCCTCGTTCAGCTTCTCTCGTTCAAATTGTTGACTATGGAATAAACTCTTGGTATACAAAACAGACTTGCATAGTCTCCTTGTTCTAAGTACACAATAAAATGATGTACAATGGCCTGGCTTTGTATTATTTCCGCAAAACGCTCACAAAGGCTCCCGATGGCTTATTTAAACGACTTTCGACCCCAGCTCAGGTTCCTCGCCCGCCTCGTCGGTTCTACGATAACCTATACTTTGAGTCCAGATGATCAGACATTCGTGGGATTCTGGTCCTCAACGAGACGGGCCGTACCGTGATTTTGACAACTTGGATGACAATGGTCTCTTTGAGTTCGATGGTGGATTTCTACCTCGCCGGTCAGGTGCCCGATTGGTAGCGATGAACTTTGTTCGTTTGGCGCTAAGGTATCAGAATCATTTCAACGGCGAGGACTTAATTTCGCACATGTTGAAACCGACGATAGTCGAGGTAAGTTTGCTCAAACCCTTGTCTCTTATCGTTCAACGTTCAACGTCCATCTCTTCTACAGGAAGTGAAGGCGATATGTTATCACTGGCCGTCGGAGGACAACCTTCTGGCTCTTGAAATCCTTAAGAGGCCCGGATTCATGGAGCATATTGAACCAAGGGTGGAATCTCAATTCAACAGAACTGTCTCGCATGTATCTCAAAGTGTCGAAGAATGGCTGCGGCGAGTAACCCACATTTTCGCTACATCCTGTGCTGATTTTTTTTTAGAAATATGGAGTATCAACCTAAGGCTTCAGCCGCTATCTTCGACAATGGTTTCAATATGGTGACTTGCCTGAAGGTCAGAATTCCAGGCGGGCACAGGTATCTGGTTTACGATCCTCAAGCTACTGGTTCGGGGCCTTCCAAGTATGTGGTGTCAACTTCGACAGTCCATATCGCGGGATTCATGACCCGTACCATCTGCAACACCCCGATCGAAGATGCGCACCGGCTTGATGTTGCCTGGTTTCTCGAAATACAACTCAGAGAAGAGGTACCACCGTATGCAAGGGCTCATCCTAACCAACAGTCCTCTCTTGCTGGACCGAGTTCAATCAACAATCCACCCCTATTCGTTCCGCCAGAGACGACGGAGGATATTGCCTTTCTCGCTGCTCTGTCGCGGGCATTGGAACTCAGCTTACAAGACAGTGCCACGAATGTGAGTAATTCAGCTGGACCTTCGACTGTTAAGCGTGCACCAAGGTACCGGTCCAATCTGGACAGTGTACAAAGTAGTCTTCCTAAGGTCATTTCTGCTGAACAAGAGCAGTTGGATAGGATCACCGACAGTCTCATTGAACAAGTATGTAATGCTACCCGTTTGTCAGCGCCTAATCAAGACAATGCACCGGATGACGTTGAGTCGCCTAAAAGTTTTGAATGCGGCGTCTGCATGGATAGCTACTCCGAAAATAGGATCATTCGGATTCCAGGATGTCGACATGTCCTTTGCAAAGAGTGTGTTCAAGGCACAGTCAAAGCAGATTTAAAATCGAACAAGTTTCCAATCCATTGTCCAACATGTACTGCAGCTCGTGACTCAGCAAAGAAAAGCAGTGTGTACCTAGCCCATCCACTTGCATTATTCCTAATCTTGGTCAACAGCAATTGACGAAGAGCTTGTATGTCGACTCGGACTCGAGCAAACATATATTCGCATCTTCGAAAGACTGCAAAAGGCTGCGGTTGGTATTGAGGTTACCTGTCCCAGGAATGCTGTTTTTTGCTTTTATCTAGGGTCTGGATGTTAATCATGAATTTTGATAGGTGCAAAGAATCTGCATTCATTGACCGTGAGGTGTATCGCTTGGAAGATCAAATCCTGTGTCCTGCAGGCTGCGGACAGAAGTGGTGCAAACGTTGTCAACAGCGTATAGAATCGAGTGGCCTGTCTCATTCGTGCGACGGAAGCTCAGAACTGCGAATGCTCTCAGAACGTGAAGGATGGAAGAATTGTCCAGGTTTGAACTTCTCAGATACGATTAAGATTTGAAAAGTTGATGCTTTCCCGCCACAGGCTGTAATACTCTCATTGAGAAGACGGAAGGTTGCGACCACATGACTGTAAGTCATTCACAACGCGTTCCGCAGTTCCGCCTTAGCTGATGTTGACTTTGATACCTCAGTGTAGAACTCCGGCCTGTAACACGTACGTATACAGAAGCATATACTGTATCTTACTGATTGAACATGGCGGTATTCCCTATAAATAGTCACTTTTGTTACGTCTGTGGGGAAGAGATCATCAGGTCAACGGACGGGATAGAAGTGAACCACGCTGTGCGCATTCACAAGGAACGTTGTGATTGGAGAGAGGCTCAGGACCAGCCTCTTGCAGGATTAGATCGAGTTGTGAACCTACCTGTTTTGGCTGCTCAGCGACATGATCGTGAAAGAGTTCGAAACGCACTCGTTGCGCCACTTGATATCCCCCGCGCATCGCCTGAACCCTATGGTGCTCGTCGGCCCCACATACCTGTACGTCTGGTTATCCCTCTACCTCCGGTTCACGGACACCCCGTACGTCACATTCATGGCCCTCAGCACCCTTATCGCCAACCTCTTGGATACCGCCCGCCCGTTCTTTTCCTACCCCCTTTTGATGGTGTCCCTCGATATCATCCACACTATCCCCATACTCCTCATCGTTAACGATTTCTCCACCTTCAACAACCCTATTCTTTCCATGACCCCAGTATGTCTATATGCTTCTCAGCTTTACATATGTGCCCCTTTGGTCCTTGCTCTTTGTTGTAACTCGTTATGCTCTTTATGTATATATGTACCACCGTCATGATTTTCTGCTCTACACCTCTATGCTCTATGTTTCCTCTATGTCGTTGTATGAATCAATAAAAAATATGCGAGTTCTATTTTTAAGGGGTTATTATGGCAAAAATCGTACTCCTCGATATCTTGCCGCTAGTTCAGACCGATTGAGATGCTGGTATAGGCTCTCCCCCCTTTCGGTTCGCGCGACATCGAGAAGAGTTCAACAGCCTCTAGACGACAGTCAACCACTTATTCGGGTCCTACTTTTACGGCATAGTATTTTCTAGTACTGCGCCACACTTTGTACATCATGTATCTGACCCGGCTTTGATAGCTCATGCTACAGACTGAGTATATAAGGACGATCCTGTCCTTCTTTCAGCCATTGCAGTCTCTGCTACAGAAAGTAGGTATTTAGTGACTCTTCCAACATGACTCAGGGCTGTCCTTTGAACGCAATCGAGTCTCGCTTTGAGTCCAGACTGTTTCTGATGCGATGTGAAAGAAAGGCAAGACAAGGATCAAAGAATCATCAGTCGGGTCTGAGAAATGACAAATGTAGTCTGCATCCCACTTTGACCTCTCAGATTGAGGGTTGCTTGGTATGTAGCATGGTCAAGCTACATATTCCCAGAGTCGTTAAATATGCAGAGATACATAGAAAGAGACGTGACCCAAGTGCGTGTGACTGAGCGGGACAAGTCACAAGTCACTAAATTCTCACGTGTCTTGTTGCCGGTAGTGAAGCAAAAGTCTCTCGTCAACGGGCCCATCGACATCCTCAAGATCCTTCAAGCACCCTTAACCGCAATATGGTTGGTATGATCCCTTCCGAAAGCTCCCAGGAGTCCATTCCGTACGGTTACTTGGGTTCCGGCGCTTTAGTTTCGCTGGATGGGCCATTTTACCGTTGGATAACCTTAGGACTCATCTCCAATATGTGCATGAACTAATAGATTGAATTGTGTAGGCTCGAGGACCCAAAAAGCACTTGAAGCGTCTCGCCGCACCCTCCTCATGGATGCTTGACAAGTTGAGCGGAACCTACGTATGTGAAATTCTAAATGGGCTGTTTTCAATTACTGAAAATTGTTGATTTTCAAGGCTCCCCGCCCCTCCCCTGGCCCCCACAAGCTCCGCGAATCTCTTCCTCTCACTATTTTCCTCCGCAATAGGCTGAAGTATGCTTTGACCGGGCGCGAGGTCACTTCGATTGTGAAGCAGCGCCTCATCAAAATCGACGGAAAGGTCCGCACCGACGAGACCTACCCTGCTGGTTTCATGGGTTCGTTGGCTGGCTACTTATTGTAAGAGAGTCTTCTTAACAAACAGTTTAGATGTTATTTCTATCGAGAAGTCCGGCGAGCATTTCCGTCTCCTTTACGACGTCAAGGGCCGTTTCACCATCCACCGTATCACCCCTGAGGAGGCTTCCTACAAGCTCCTCAAGGTCCGTCGCGTCGCCATTGGTGCTCGCGGTGTCCCTCATATCGTGACTCACGATGGCCGCACCATCCGTTATCCCGACCCTCTTATTCAGGTTAACGACACTGTCAAGTTCGATCTTGAGCAGGGCAAGATCGTTGACTACGTCAAGTTTGACACCGGCAACATTGTCATGATCACTGGTGGACGAAACATGGGAAGGGCGGGTGTCATTGTGCACCGGGAGAAGCATATTGGTGGATTTGATATTGTGCATGTCAAGGACTCCCTCGAGAGGACGTTCGCTACTCGGTATGTCACTTTTTCGTGTTTGAAGCATGCGGGCTCACAAACATCTAGTGTAACGAACATCTTCGTCATTGGTGAGGGCACCAAGCCATGGATATCCTTGCCTAAGGGCAAGGGTACCAAACTCACCATTTCCGAAGAGAGGGATGTCAGGAGAAAACAGAAGGCCTCTGAGTAGATGACCTACTTTCATTGCCTTCTCATCTCTTTCTATTTTATGACATGCTTTGTATGCCGTCCAACTATGCCATAAAATTCAGCATGCAGAACCGTGTTACTAGCTATGTCAGTTAGAATTCTGAAGGTTCAGGCTTGAACGGATTGACATGGACGACTGCTGCACTTGTTAATTCAAATTGAGCAGGGAGTGCATCTACCAGTAGTCGATGTGTCTATATGGAACAATCTCATCCTTCCCCCTCTTCTTCCGCTCAGCTTCCCATCTCCCAACCCATTTGGCCATTTTGCCACGGGAATTCTCGCTCCCAACGTTCACAGTGGCTATCATCTTTCCCCAGTCAAACGACATTGCAAAACAAGTGAGCTCAAAGAATGATGAGTGTTCAGAGTAAGGAACGGGGAACAGCTGCAACGCAGCCGTCGATTGTCGAGCAGGTCGGAGACTGGTGTGGTTGAACCCTCGGTGAGGGTGTGAGACGATGGAGGCAATGGTGGGTAATTCATTTGTTCCTGTGGGTGGCGTGTATCTTGGAAATAGGGCGTCAATTTAAATAAGGAGCGATAAGAAGAATAAACATACGTCCACCCTGTAGGCCTGAATCCAGCTGCCTTGCTGAATTTACCCTTAAAGCGCTCTATATAGGCCTTCAATCTGTCGGAAGTGATAGTACCCAGAGGGACAAGATGGACAGTTGCCTCTAAGGGATCTGACGTCAAGAGTGCATTAAGTTCCGCATCGGCCTGACACCGAAGAATAGCTGCTTTGCGTGAATCACAATACACCTTGGAATTTACAGCGTGCGCAATAGCTGCAGGCTAGATCAACTAAAAGCCATCATGAAGATTAATTACTAGGGCAAACCTTTGACGATGCGTTCTTTCCCGATGGAATATGTCCTGAGGAATGCAGATATTCAGTATTGAAAAACAAACAATCTAGGATCATACCCAACGACAATAAGCCATCTTTCAGTCTCTGACTGATTTCCAATGTTTTTGGAAATTGCCCATTTGTCCATCGCAGTTGAAGTATGTCCGAGTGGTTCACCTGCAACGAGCCTACGAGAAAGCTCTGCACAAGCGGAAATAACCAGAGGTTGAGGAGGGAACGTATACTACGAAGTAATATATGTGGCTAGAGCCTTGATGTTGATTAAATGACTCACCTTCGGGTCCAGATAGGTCGTGTCCAGGTAAACGTGATCTATCCGTTTCCCGTTGACAAGTGGATGCAGAACATGACGAGGGGACGCGCGAAAATCGCCGCAGTGGAGGTACCGAAATATCTTACTTGAACCGACGAAGGGTGACTCGAAGGCACTGTCCCCGGCATTGACAGTTTGACGGCCCTCGAAGAAGAAGAGGCATGATCCTGGACAATGGTTTGCTTCGATAAGGGTAACATGAACCCCGCCTGTATTTGGAACTTCTGTAGGTACACCGTACGGGAGAGGATACACCCATTTCTTATCGACTGCAAGCATGTGAACAATGAGATTTGCTGTGCCTTCGGAGCAGTAAATGGGTCCGCTTTTCCAGTTGGAAGCCAGGTTCGTGTAATGGTCTGAATGCGCATGTCTGAATGAGAAAGCGTCAGAATCACAAGAGGAGCATAAGACTGAGCTACATACGTCAAAAAGTATGCAGTGACGCCTGGGATCGTCCCATAGCGAAAAGCGTCAACAGCGATAGGCATACCTTGCATAACCTTATAAAAGGGTGCCTTGCGTCGACCACCGTTCTTGTTGGGGCGAAAATCCCGCTTCTCAGCCACAGTTGCCTCTTTCCAGGCTTCGTTTTCCTTGTGTGAGGACATGAGAACTGAGAAGACATTGCTGTTGGGCGAAGATGGCTTTGTATCTTCGTTGCTGTTCCTTGATGGTAAATGTCCTTCAAACTCTGGCGGAGCGAGAGACGAAAGCGGCTGAAGGGGTTTGACTTCTGTTCTGCCAACACTTTTGGCCATGGACGGGAACTCGACTGCAGAACTTCCTCGAGAATCCAAACAGTCATTCACATGTCTTGCTAGCTCCTGAGATAGTTTATCGCGGTGACGGTTAGATATGATTCTAGTGCTTACAAGATGCGATAGTCCATTCAACAACATATCACAAGATGGACATTTTATGTCTTCTTCATCATTAGGGGACATCATAGTTGAATCCTCAGCTTCCTCATCTTCGTCAGGCACGGACACAAAAATTATTTCATCGTCACCCGTTCCCCAATCATCTCCAACAACAGGAGGCGGATACAAACTTTCGTCTGGAGTTTGCGGTGTTTGACATTTAGTTTTGGGAATAACTGGATGCGAAGTGGACGCCCCCTGATTCGAAAATGAGGTAGTACCGTCATTCTGAAGTAGAAGTATTGGCTTGCCAAACGACAGTATGTCTGGCGAGGGTTCCTCGGTAAATGTAGCACTAGAACCAGGATCAAGCAGGAGAGATGGAGTCCCGAAAGTCAGAGTTTCTTCGTTTTTCAAAATCGCACTATTGGACCGAGAAGAGACTGTAAAATCAATGGGAATCAAAGATCTTTGCTTGAGACCATTATCTTCAGTTTTTCCGTTATAGCGGCTACTTGTGATGTTGTGTGGCACACATGATTTGACGTTTGATTCAACGAATTTCTCTACGAATTCAACCTCTCCTGAACTGTTGCTTCGACGGCATTTCTTTGTCGACGGGATGACTTGAACCATTTCGGGCTCACTATCCGAATCGTCAATGACAATTATATCTTTTGGTGTCACAAGAGATTTGCATTGGACAGTCGCTTTTCTTTTCGCTTTGACACTTATAGACGAGCCTCCACCAGCGTTGAAAAAGTCGTGTAGAGTAACGGTTGATTTCCTTTTCGATGAAGACATGGGAGCTGGAGAGGTGACAGGCCGATGGTGTGACAGCGTCTGATTGTCTGAATCTGTGACAAACTTTACTTACTTAGGCTTGATTTTCTAAATCAACTCTGTTTCTTTCACCTGTAACAACCCATATCTGATAATGTCGTGGACACGACTTCAGTTATGACCGATCCGATCCGGTTGGCAGCTGTCCTTGCTCCAGCCCTACCCTCACCATGTCCGCTCAATCCAAGTTCACCCGCCCAACAGCCATCCTCCATAGGACTCCCTGGACGCCACCCGTTGCCAAGGGTGCAGAGGGTATTTACGTCGACCTCGAAGACGGTAGACGAGTTCTCGATGCCGTTGGAGGAGCCGCTGTAACCTGCCTGGGGAATAGCCATCCAAAGGTAATCCAGGCGATGAAAGATCAGATTGACAATCTATCATGTACGTCTGTTACACGCGTTCTCATCCAATGATCGTATCCATGGTTCGGCCGTATAGATGTCTATAACATGCAATTATCGAATCGACCCGCAGAGTCTCTGGCAAATAAATTGATTTCTACGAGCAAAGGAGCTTTCTCTACATGTGGATTCGTATGTGGAGGTGGGTAACCTCAATGTTTCCAGTTCCTTGACGATTCCACCTCACACCAGGTACCGAGGCCATGGAGAGTGTTATCAAGCTCGGCAAGCAAGTATGAACTTCTACACTCTTCCGATCCGTAACTATCTGACAGGTTTACAAGTACTACGCGGAGATTGGACAGCCACAGCGCAAAAATTATATTGCGCGACAACTCTCGTTCCACGGCAACTCTCTAGCGACATTATCTCTCTCTTATCACCCTATCCGACGTGCTCCATATATTGATCTTCTGAATACGGAGCGTTTTCACCACGTGTCTCCTGCATACGCAAAGCGATTTCAAAAGCCAGACGAAACAGAAGAACAATACGTGGAGCGTCTGAGGAAAGAGCTCGAAGACAAGTTCATTTCTCTTGGACCAGACACCGTCATTGGATGTAAATTTTTCTCTGCTCATCTAGCCTTCAGTGGCTTATCTCAATCATAGTCGTTGCAGAGACAGTCGTAGGTGCTACGACCGGTGTTGTGCCGGCTCCCAAGGGCTACTTCAAAGGTACGTCTGTGCTTGTTGACCGTTGTCCTGGCTTAAACTAGATGTCTGAAGCCATGAAATCGGTTTGTGACAAGTATGGCGCACTCTTTATTCTCGACGAGGTAAGTTCTGGCGTGTGATACAATCTCACGTGTGATTAACCTGCTCTTACCCTAGGTCATGAGCGGGATGGGCCGTGAGCATCTCAGAGTTATTTGTTGACTCCAAACTCATCACTTCAATAGGCATGGGAACCTTGCATGGCTGGGAATCATTTGGTGACAACGTGGCAGTACGTTCTTCATATTATTCACAGCTGGCTCTCGTTGATGCCCCTTAATCAATAGCCTGATATTCAAGCAGTTGCTAAAGGTTTGGGGGGAGGGTGCGCAATAATTCTTACTAATGCGCTCGTACTGCTGAACCACGTAAAGTTATGCTCCTATTGGAGCTGTTCTCATGTCCCAAAAAGTTGCTGACGGAATCAAGAATGGCTCGGGTTTATGGAAGCATGGCCATACTTATCAAGTGAGGATCCCCCATTGCTGGTCTACGAGAGATTTCCAATAGGCTTCACACTTCTATAGGGTCACCCTATCGCTTGCTCAGCAGCTCTTGCGGTTCAGAACGTGATTGAATCGGAAAATATCCTTGAGAACGTTCGAAAACAGGGCGCACATCTAGGTTTGTAAACCAGTGAAATATGACAATAACTGCATCTCATCACACCTTTAGAATCCCTCTTGGAGATAGGTTTGAAAGGCCCGAATGCCCTCGCCGCTCCGTATACCTTCGACATTCGCGGAGGTGGTGGGTTCTGGGGTATTGAATTTGACTTTACCAATGCGAGCAATCTCGACTTCGGGGAGACAGCATTTGCTTTCCGTGTTCAGGCCCGTGCTCTTGAACTCGGCCTCATCATCATTGGCATGACCGGTGGATCTAACTTGGAAGGAACCAAGGGTGATCACATTATCCTGGCGCCTGCGTATAATATTACAAAGGAGCAGATTGAGACGATTGCTGATATCTTGGTGCAAAGCATTGAAGAGATATTGAAAGAGGCAACTGTTTGATTTCCCTAGTAATTTAAATCCCTTGCGGCGTCTGATATTTCATGGAGATGATTCCTCTGTTATTCTTACTACTATCACATGGGTTGCAAAAACACAGGGAGCTGCAAAATGTAGTTTTTTTAAAAGATCGACACACCTTTATATCTGATCGTTTTGAGTTCGAGTGAAATGATAATGTAATTCTGTGGAGAGGCGCCAAATTTCCGGTACAGATGCATTTGAGTTGAACGATGATCCGGCTGGTGGGCCGCGAAATGTCCAGTTTTGGAAATTTTCGAAGAGAGCGATCAAAGAGCGATCAGAATGGCAAGCTGGCTTTGCTTGTGATTTGTCTACGAACTTTTAGTTGCTTCAGTGGCATCTCTTTGTGGACTGGATTTGAACCACTCTGGGCTCACTGTTATTCGAGTCACAATGATATCTGGCATCACGAGGGTTTGGTTTTGATCATCATGATCATGACAGGTCGCTTCCTAGTACCTAGCGGCCTCCTCCACCGTTGAACAAAGCAGAATATCGATCTCACTTTCCTTCTGCATGACTGCATGAAGGCTATACTTGCCAGGAGTATTTCTTGAACAAGTGTTTGATGATGTCTTGTCGCCAAGTGCGTCTCAATTCTCGACATGTTCCGTCTCATACCTGCCATCGGTTGCTGTTTCTTCTCTTCTCACCCCAGCATGATATATGTTCATTTGATAATATTCCGTCATGACACCCACGTGAATCTTGACTTGAGAGAAGTATGGCAAGTTAAATTGCAGTGCAGTTGACTTGCTTCTGAATTTTTGCAACCTGTCACCCACGCTCACTGGCATTATGTCCGCTCAGTCCAAGTTTTCCCGGCCAACGGCTATCCTCCATAGAACTCCCTTGACGCCACCCGTTGCCAAGAGTGCGGAGGGCATGTACATCAACCTTGAAGATGGCAGACGAGTCCTTGATGCCGTCGGAGGAACTGGTGTAGCCTGCCTGGGGAATAGCCACCCAAAGGTAATCCAGGCGATGAAAGACCAGATTGACAATGTATCATGTACGTCTATTGAACGCGCTCTTATTTCTTTGTATCCATGATTCAACCGTCTAGATGTCTATAGCATGCAGTTGTCGAATCGACCTGCGGAGTCTTTGGCAAAGAAACTGATATCTACGAGCAGAGGAGCCTTTGGTGCATGTGGATTCGTATGTGGAGGTGGGTCCCCTCGAATTCTCCAGTTCCTTAACGATTCCACCTCATACCAGGTACCGAGGCTATGGAGAGTATCATCATGCTCGGCAAGCAAGTATGAACGTCTACTTCTGATCCATAACTATCTCATAGGTCTTTAAGTACTATGTCGAAATTAGACAGCCACAGCGCAAAAATTATATTGCGCGACAACTCTCGTTCCACGGTGACTCTTTAACGACATTATCTCTTTCTTATCGCCCTATTCGACGTGCTCCATATGCTGATCTTCTAAATACGGAGCGTTTTCACCACGTGTCTCCTGCATACGCAAAGCGATTTCAAAAACCAGACGAAACAGAAGAACAATACGTGGAGCGTCTGAGGAAAGAGCTCGAAGACAAGTTCATTTCTCTTGGACCAGACACCATCATCGGATGTAAATTTTTCTTTGCTCATCCTAGCCTTCAGTGGCTTATCTCAATCATAGTCGTTGCAGAGACAGTCGTAGGTGCTACGACCGGTGTTGTGCCGGCTCCCAAGGGCTACTTCAAAGGTACGTCTGTGCTTGTTGACCGTTGTCCTGGCTTAAACTAGATGTCTGAAGCCATGAAATCGGTTTGTGACAAGTATGGCGCACTCTTTATTCTCGACGAGGTAAGTTCTGGCGTGTGATACAATCTCACGTGTGATTAACCTGCTCTTACCCTAGGTCATGAGCGGGATGGGCCGTGAGTATCTCAGAGTGATTTGTTGACTCCAAACTCATCACTATCATAGGCATGGGAACCTTGCATGGCTGGGAATCATTTGGTGACGACGTAGCAGTACGTTGCTCGATTCGTCTACAATCTGCCTTCGTTGATAGTTTTTCAATAGCCTGATATTCAAGCAGTTGCTAAAAGTCTGGGAGGAGGGTACGTAATAATCCTTGGTGATGCGCCGTGCTACTTAATTGCATATAGTTATGCTCCTATTGGAGCTGTTCTCATGTCCAGCAAGGTTGCTGACGGAATCAAGAATGGCTCAGGGTCATGGAAGTTTGGCCATACTTTTCAGGTAAGGTGCTCATGTTTTCCGATGCTACAGGTCTTAATCTACTTTTACCATTAATTTAGGCTCACCCTGTCGCCTGCGCAGCAGCTCTCGCAGTTCAGAACGTGATTGAATCGGAAAATCTCCTTGAGAACGTCCGTAAACAAGGTGTATATCTAGGTTTGTGAACCAACAAAATAGAAGATCAATTGTATTCCATCACACCTCTAGAATCCCTCTTGCAGGCAGGCTTGAAAGGTCCTAATGCCCTGGCCGCTCCCTACATCTTTGACATTCGCGGAGGTGGTGGATTCTGGGGCATTGAATTCGACTTTACAGATGCAACTGATCTCGATTTCGGAGATGAGGCATTCGCTTTTCGTGTCCAGGCTCGTGCTCTCGAACTGGGCCTCCTCATAACCGGTAGGACTGGTGGATCCAACGTGGAAGGAACCAAGGGTGATCACATCATCTTGGCGCCCGCCTACATCGTTACGCAGGAGCAAATTAAGAAGATCGCTGATATCTTGGTGCAAAGCGTTGAAGAGGTATTGAAAGAGGTGGCTGTTTGATATGTCTAGTAATTCAAATACTGAGGTGTCTGGTACTTCATGAAGATGATTCCTCCGTTACACAATATTATGTCACTGAAGCCCACTTTTTCAGACATGTCAGGACATATACACAACAGACGGTGGACTGCATGTGCGATATAAACGTCTGCTCAGAAGTTCTTCCCAGTTGTCGTAATTATCTTACACGAAGCGGGATCTAGGTATACAGCTTTTCAGTCGGTTGCGACCGTACCAGTACTAATTGCTCAATGCAACTTGATATCGAGTGTAAATAATAAGTCTATAAGACGGGGCGACTTCAGATTATGATCTCGTGGGTAGCTGATCCTTTCAGCCATTATAGCGAGTGTCCTTGTCTGAGATATATAAACGTCCCATTGTCCTCTCGAGTACTCGGCTGTCCTAAATAGGGACAGTCAATCGCAGTCAATAAGCGCCACCGGTGCTTATATAAGACGAGATTGTCGAAAGCGTGCGTGGTCTCGCAACCTCACAGGCTCGACGTCCGCGCCTCCTCCAACGCTCACATTGGAATCGATGGCTTGGGGCATGCACTAAATGGACTTACAACCCCTCCATCATCAAGAAGCCACAAGCAGTGCCAGTACATCGACAGCCAGACGACAACTCGACCAACCCTCTGCTATTTCTACCGATTCCAAGACATTACGCTCCAGTGCCCGGGTCAAAGCCGCAAAGCTCAAGTCCAAGCAGAAATCCAACGAGAAGGACCGTGACTCTACAACTCAGCAATCTCAACTTCCATCATCTTCGGCGGCTTCGCTTACTGATACTGTCGTGCTTCGGAGTACCCGCGCTACCACCCTCAAGTCTAAACGTTCCCGCGAAACCATCTCAGGAAAGGGAAAGGGAAAAGTGAACGATCTCCCCGAGGAAACTGCACCTCGCACTACCAGACGGTCAGTCACCATCGATTGGCATTTTTCGGACACAAAAGCACTCATCCGAACATCTCTAGCACCCGACGAGTGCCTTCATCAGCCTCTGCCCCATCGACTATCAACGAATCAGTCCTAGACCCCAAAGGCAAGAAACGTGCCGTTCCCGAACCTGCCTCTGACGAAGAAAACGCAAACGGCTTCTCCAAACGCCAGAGGACATACTATTCCCTCCGATCAAATACTCAACCTATCATGCCGCGCAAGACTCGGTAGGCTTTGCAATGCCTATATCTCATGCTTTTTCAGTTTTGATCCTTCGTTCCAGAGCATCTAACAAGGAGAAGATGGCATCTGTCAAGACGAAGATCTCAGTTGCGAGCTCATCTCGAATTGAAGATGAAGATGTAGAGATGTTGGACGCTCCCTATAAGTCGGAGCATGAAGTGTGTCCTGATGAAAATGAAGACAAGACAGGTATTGGAGAGGCAGGTGAAAATCACGACGGAGATGATGACGGCGACGACGACGATGACGATGAAGGTAATGGAGATGTTGTGATGCCGTCTAGCGACCCTCCCGTTCCAGGTAACATGGACGCTTCGACGGCGATGGCAATTTTTGGAGATTATCGACAGTTTGGCTCGTACATGATGTCGCTGTCATCGCGACTTAAGACCATGCTTAACAACATCAAACCTACGGCCGACCCTACCACTCGACTTCTTACCCTTCAAGAATTGAGCGAACTTCTCAGCATCAGCACCGAGGACACGCTAGCTGGATCGTTCCAAGTTGAGCAATTCGTCCGTGAACTAGTCAAAATCCTAGGTGGCCATGGAGCCGACGAAGATGAGGATGAAGACGGAGACGAGGATCATACAGAGCAAGATGAAGATGCCGCCCTTGCTGCTGCGTTAGCTATGAGCACTGGTAACACCTACCAGGGTGATGAGAATCTTGAAGCTCAAGTCCTCGCTTGTCGCTGTCTGGCAAACCTAATGGAAGCTCTACCTGGCGTTGCACACACCGTTGTGTATCACGGTGCAATCCCTGTGCTTTGCAGCAAGTTGATTGAAATTTCTTATATCGATCTCGCCGAGCAGACTCTGAGTGTGAGTTCAGTCATCGTATCTCTATCAGGCACTCAAGTCCTATTTTAGACAATGGAAAAAATTTCCGAGGAATTTCCTAGTTCGATTGTTCGTGAGGGTGGTCTCGCTGCTCTCCTCAGCTATCTGGATTTTTTCTCTATTGCGGTACAACGTACAGCTTTGCAAGCCGCCTCCAACTGTTGCCGGAATGTCGCTTCCGAACATTTCCCTATGATCAAAGGTGTCTGGCCTACAATCAGGAACTGTCTGACCTATTCCGACCAGAGGCTTGTTGAATTCGCCTGTCTTTGTGTCATTCGTGTCATTGACTCTTACTATCGTGCATCAACCGATAACCTGGAGGAATTAGTTGACACAGACTTGATTAAAGCCATAAATACGTTACTTCTTCCAGCGGGTGGATCTTCCTTGGTTGCTCCAAATACATACACTCTGTTACTACGTGCACTGGCAACCGCAACGCGAGCTAGTCCGAAGATTACGATCGCGCTCTTGGAAGCTGACATTGTTGACACACTGTATCAGATACTCACTGGAGTCTTGCCTTCACTTGTTGAGAATGGGCAGGAACAGGGCAATGCAAAAGGCGGCCAGGGTCTGGGTGGGGGGTTGGCCGATATGACAGTCATGGAAAATCTGGCTCATCGACCCAAGGATCAAGTCGAAGAAGCATTGAGCCTTGCCTCTGAGTTAATGCCGCCTCTGCCCAAAGGTATGACATTTCTTTCCCAATGTCATAGTATACCAACGACTAAACCTATCTAGATGGTGTTTTTGATCATAAAGGGTACACAGAGAAGGCGCTCGCGCGTATGATTAAGGCAAAAGCAAAAGCAGATAGAGCCGCTGCAAGACTAGCTTCACTTGTCGCTGAAAATCCCGCTGTCGTACCTTCACCCGCCGATGCGTCTTCTCCTGAAGCGATATCGACGGAGACTCCTGCTGCAGTAGATGCACCTGAGGAATCCGCTGCGACTGTACCTGTTCCTGTCAATCTTGATCGGACTGAGCTCTTGCATTCAAAGCCCGTCGTCGTTGGTCGTTTCATGCAACTCATGGTTCCTATCCTTATCGACGTATATGCGGCGAGCGTGATCACACCCGTCAGGGTCAAAACACTCACTGGACTGTTGAAAGCCGTCAGTTTTCTCGATGCAGATGGGTTGAAACAGGTACTCACGGTGAGATTCATATCTTCGGTTGCTGAGTCTCTTGTTATAACATTTCGCCAGTTTGTACCTGTGGCCAGCTTCGCTTCGTCAATTTTGTCCTCAAAGGATCATCCGTCGCTCGTGATTGGGGCTCTCCAACTTGTCGACCTCCTCCTGACTAAGGTTCCAGCTTTGTATAAGCCGAGTTTCCGTAGAGAGGGGGTCTTCCACGAAATTGAAGCAATCGCTGCGCGACTCGTCACATCCTCAAAATCCAAATCCAAAGATAAGGATAAAGATCCATCTGAGCCTACTTCTGCAGAGTCTGGGAGTGCATCTCCCGCGCCTCCGATCTCGGTAAGCTCTATGACTGGACTTAAGAAGCTCTCGTCCTTGTCGCTAGATCCTGAAGATGCGATTACCCTACGCTCGAGGGTGATTCAGTTCAAGCATTTGTCCACTGATATCTCCAATGTCGAAGACAGCGCTTTTGCAGCTCTGCGCCTCATCGTTGAGCGTATCTCATCTCAGCAAGGAACTGAGAAGGAGTTGTCTGACGCTTTACAGCAACTTGCGGAGCTTTTTGCATCTCCTTACACCTCAGTCTCCAGTTTTGAATTACTGCAAAGCGGTGTTGTAGAAGGCTTGCTTCAGTTTGCGACTGATCAAACACGAACGCGTATGTTTATCATAACAAGCTTCTCTATAAATAAAAGCTAATTTTTTGTCGTAGCTGATCTTCGGAAGCGTCAGGAATTATTGCTGGATGCGTTTTGTGCTCGCAAAACAGTGGCTCTGATTGGTGTCCCATCACCCTTCTCGATATTGGTCAAAAAGTTGCAGGAGAGCCTGACCAGAATGGAATCGTTCGACGTCATTACGGTCGCCCAAGGCATTGATGGTCAGTTTGAATGATGCAACTTATATACATCATCATATCAACTTTTTCTTTAGATTCGAAACGCAGTTCACCCTCTCTATTGGCCCGACAATTGCGCCTGCGACTGGTTGCTGGAGATGACTCAGATATTCCTCGAAACCTACATAATATCGTGGTATCCATTCATGCAATTGCCACTTTCCAGGCACTGCACGATTATCTACGGCCTCGGGTTGCTGGCCTTCTCGGTAGCGGTTCTCGCCTACATGGAATGTTGGCAGCTCTCGCGGGCTACACTAGTGCTAACCTTGAAGCGAGTGCGAATGTTTCTCAATCATCAAAACCTTCTGCATCTTCTACCGAAAGTAATCCAGATCCCGCATCTTCGACCTCAGCAGGCGGTAGGCGGCGTAGCCAGCGGCTCAGTGCCAAAAATTCCATGGTTGTTGGTGGAACATCAAGTATGGACACCGAATCGCTGGCCCCTGTTACCAATGCAACTGGGAATAGCGTCTCCAAGCCGACTCCTGAAGCTGGGTCCTCCGTTGACACTGCACCTAGTGACACCCTAGTCGATTCCGAGTTACAAGCAGATTTCACGGATGATGAGGAGATAGATGCTGACGTTTTCGATGATGAAGTTGACCCTGATCAGTCTGTGTCAGAAAAAACAGTCATGCTTTCTGTTGCTGAAGGTATACATCATGCCGCTCGACCGTATAATCTTTACTGACGGTCGATCGTCCCAGATGGATCCAAAATAGAAGCACAAACACCTGACGGAACCCGTGTAGCAACTCCCAACTCCTCAGCAAAAGATGGACTCCTGCCATCAAACCTGCGAGCACCTCAGTCGATTAAGGCCTCGTATGCTGCTGCCCTCAAAGCCAAACCCACAGACTGGCATCTCGAATTTTCGATGGACGATCACGTTCTGCCCTTGGATTTAACTATTTATGGTGCGATTCATCAGCATGAGATGCGTAAGAAGACCGTAGCATCACCACCAAGCATGATTTGGCAAGGGATATATACGATTAAATTTAAGAAAGTCAGCGGTCCAGCTGCTACATCAGATGGTATGTTCACCAGATGTGTCTACGGCCTTAAAAACTGATCTTCCCCAGTCCGTGCGGAGGGTTCAGATGTAAAGAATCGGTCCCTTAGTCCAACATTGTCCTCCCTTCCTGAAGATGCTCCTCATGCCAAAATTCTACGCTTGTTACGTGCATTGCACCAACTGAATACAATGGAGGCCGAGCGACTGGTCTTTTCTGGAGACAGGCGAAATTTACCTGACTCGGCATTTGTGAACAACAAATTGACGGCCAAATTGACGCGTCAGCTGGAGGAGCCCATGATTGTAGCGAGGTAAGCTGGTCATATGCTTACATTCGAATTTGGAGGTCTTGACGTAATGACCCTAGTTCCTGTCTTCCCGACTGGGCGTTGGACCTTCCTCAGCATTTCCCGTTCCTCTTCCCATTCGCCACGCGCTATAATTTCCTCCAGTCAACATCCTTTGGATACGCCCGCCTCATTTTGAAATGGCAAAGTCAACAAAATCGTGTTCAAGACAGTTCTCGCAGAGACGATGGGATTGGTTTCCTCGGACGTCTGCAACGACAAAAGGTCAGAATCTCTCGAAAACATATACTTGAGTCGGCTGTGAAGGTCTTCGAACTTTATGGATCTTCATCCTCTATACTTGAAGTTGAGTACTTTGAGGAGGTCGGAACTGGCCTAGGGCCTACACTGGAATTCTACTCTTTGGTGTCCAAGGAATTCGCGCGAAAGGATCTCAAGATATGGAGAGATACTGATGCGTTGGGTTCAACTCCTTATGTTAGCCATCCCAGTGGTCTTTATGCTGCACCTCTCAGTCCAGAAGATGTTGCTAGTGATGGTGGACTGTAAGTAATCGCTAATTGTCTGAGTGCTGACAACTCGACTGATCATCCAAAACAAATCAGTAAACGCACGCATTTGCTACGAGTGATTGGACAATTTGTAGCGAAAGCAATGCTCGATTCGCGAATAATTGATTTGACATTTAACAAAGTTTTCCTCAAATTGGTACTTGGCGAGGAGGTCCCTCTCACTATTACTTCTCTCAAGGTACGTGTATACTCGCTCAATTTCACTCTGGTCTCAGTTGAATATTATTTCTTTCCAGCTTGTCGACATCGACCTTGCAAGTTCCCTCGAAAAGTTACAGAGTATTGTGACTCTTAAATCCCAGCCGCCAAACAACAAGGTTTGCTGAATCACAATCGAAAGTCTGCTTCCCCTGATGTTTTGAGACAGCTTTCGCGAAAAGTTGTTAAAGTTGAACCGGTCTCGATAGAAGACCTTGCACTTGACTTTACCCTCCCTGGATACGATATTGAACTCAAGGTCGGGAAAAAAACTAGGCCATTACACCGTTGTCTAACCTCGCTATATAGCCTGGAGGCAAAGAAATATTCGTATCCTCAGACAATGTCGATGAATACATCAATGCAGTTCTAGACGCGATACTTGGAAAGGGTGCCATGGTTCAAGCAAAAGCCTTTAGAGACGGTTTCTCGAAAGTGTTCCCTGTCACGGATCTGCGAGCTTTCTCTGCGGATGAGTTGGTTATGCTGTTTGGCAATTCCGAAGAGGACTGGAGTGTTGAGTGTAAGAATAATCTTGTCTTTGTTATTTTATCTCTCACATAAATTATACAGCTCTTTCTGAAGCGCTGAAAGCAGACCATGGTTTCAATGTCGAGAGTCGAGCAATCCACGACCTCATTGAGATTATTTCAGCCTATGATAATTCGACACGTCGTGCCTTTTTACAATTTATTACTGGTAGCCCAAAGTTGCCGATTGGAGGTATGATCTTCTATTACTTCGTGGAAAACAGTTCTAACTCGAATGAATACAGGTTTCCGAGGACTGAACCCCTCGTTGACGGTGGTACGCAAACCACATGAGCCTCCTCTTACGGCGGATGACTATCTTCCGAGCGTGATGACTTGCGTGAACTACCTCAAGTTACCGGAGTATAGTTCCAAAGAAGTGATGAAAGAAAAGTTGCGGATTGCTATGCAGGAAGGAGTCGGGAGCTTCCACTTATCATAATTTTCTTGTTTTGCAATTGCTCGACAGGAGATTCAGGATTAATACTATTGAAATAGAAAGTATATTATCTCTATAGATACAACCTTGAGCACGTCCATATTTTATTGAGTGTAAACTCAAAATTTCAAGGACAGCCATTCAAGTCACGGGCATAAAGTTGCTGACCAATGAATGAACTCTTTGTTGACCACCCATCATGTCTAAGCACCATCCTGGTTAGTACTTATCTCTTCTAACCACGTCACAGTTGATAATGAGTTTAAGATCTGATTATGTGCAGACGGCAGCCAGGAATAGGTTGGTTCTATTCTGTATAATACACGAGATAGTCAACTAAGTCTTCTTATCAAGCCATTGGCCGTCTCTGCGAGAAGTGTGACGGAAAATGGTACGGCTCGAATCTCGTGTATTGTACAGTGTCTCACCATCAATATTGTAATAGCCCTGTATGTGATTCTTACGTCCGCCCAGAGACTCTGGTACGCATCTGTGATGAGTGCAACTTTGGTACTTATGGTGGTCGGTGTATAATATGTGGTGCACCTGGTAAGCCTCGGTTTCTCGGTCTATCTGGGTCAGATCCAACTCTACTTTCAGGTATCTCCGACGCGTACTATTGCGCAGAATGTACACGACTTGAGAAAGATCGAGATGGTTGTCCTAAGATCGTCAATCTCGGAGCGAGTAGAACCGACCTCTTCTATGAACGACGTCGTTTAGGTGCGTCCTCGTTTCTAGCGCGACTTAACATTTTTTGACTTTCAATATAGGCTTTAAAAAGGGTTGATGCTATTCACTCAATAACATATTCCTTTGTATTATAGGTAATTATAACACTACATATCCAAAACCGACTGTCAATGTCCAAATATCAGCACCCACGGACCATTCAATACACTGCATATGGGATGATAGGGGGACTTTCCGTGGGACTTTCCAGATTGGCTAGTCTCCTGCAGAAGTGTTAGCTATGATCCATGGGTTAGACAAGTTGAGAACTAACCGGAGTATCTTTACGTCCACCTTTGTAATCAGGTTAGTGTATGGCTATAATAAGAGGACTAGCAATTACCAAGGACTTGAAGACTAGAAAGACATGTGTGTCATTGTGAGTGTCAACAGCTTCGCAGGTGTCGCATAAATCTCGTGCACAGTAAGCACACCGGAACCATGCGCCTACAATGACCTTTATGCAACGATCGCAAAGAGAACTTGCATGCTTCAAATTGTTCAGGTATGCTGTAAGCAGTATAATCAGCCTTTGGGGTCTAATCATCAACAAGAATTCTTTTACCTGCAGGCTCAGTTGTATCCATAAATGGGCTTTGGGGACCAACGGGCATCTGATATCTGAGAGGGTTCGAATGTTGGGTCCCAAATGATAGAGCTTGGAAAAATCTTACAAGATTGGGACCATGGGAAACAAGTCCTCGATAGGCTTATGGACTGGTCTGGGCAACTTGAAGAATATATGCATCGGGTCATGAACGATGTATGATCTTTGTTCGCAATTTTCGCACTGAACAGATAATTAGTGACCATGGAGAATGCCGGGCTTCATTTCGTACCAGGTTATATGCTCTTGGAGATGAAGGACAATTAGCACACTGGTACCGGATCCCAATTATGGCCTTGGAGAGGTTCAGAGTCATCTGTATTTGCGATGAGGGATCTGGCGAGACTCACGAGACCGCAGTTACTGCAGAGTAGACGATGGTCATGGGTTGGAGCATGCCGAGAAACATTGCCAACTATAGTACGGGCATAGGAGGATACCACTGAACCAGCCTTTGGCCACGAGACCGACAGTCCAACGCTTGCTGCATCCCCCCCTGTCCAAAGGTTGATTGCCCTTCGACTAGCACTCTCCAGCTGCAGGAGGGCATTATGAGCAGTCATAATCATCTTTGAATGTTCACAAACATACTTCCTGCATTTCTAATGGATATGGTATCTGACGCTGACTTTGAGTGTGACTTGAAGCTTAACATCGATCAACTCATACCTTGATGAGGATGTGTGAAGAGTTATGTCCTCCATCTGCCGAATCAAGGTTTCCAGGGAGGCCAGCTGACTCGCAATTTGCGCAGATATCCACGAAGTCACAAATGGCACAGTGAAATCGAGCACCGACAATGTCTTGTAAACAACTGGCAGAGATCCCTTAACAAGACAATGGACAATCAACTAGTTGTTCCACTTACTGTGTACATTTAACACCTGGGTGTTTCAGAGCTAACATCATTGATGTCAAAAAGTGTAACTTGATCGTTACACCAAAGGGGCTCACGTTCTTCGTCTTGAGGGTCAGGGGGACTCGGATGAAAACCTGAGTCGCTACGTAACCAGGAAGGCCTGTCTGGTACATTGAGGAAAGCATGCAAAGGATGTAACTCATGTACTTGGCTGGGACACCGTGACAATTTAAGTCTCAATGTGTTGGACGGAGATACATTCAAAAAGCTAACCTGTAACAGGCGCGACACAAGTTGATGTTTGGACACGATACACACTTGTAGCGTTTGTGAAAGGTAATCGCCTGACAAGTGGAACACTTGGATACCTGGCCCTCGTCTTGCTCTGTGTCCAGCTATGATCAACTTCAAGCAATACTACTACAAATTAGCACTTACCAACTTCCTCCCATCTATTGTGTGACCAGTACTTTTCAAAGAAGGCATGTCTAAGCTCGCCTTTTTTTGGTGGTGCCCTTATCCATTGAGATGCTGCTTGAGCATCCGCACTGGCCGAAATCGGCATGATGGGGGATGCGCTAGAAGCGGCTTCAATGGCGTGATGAACTCCAGCCGACTCCAGACAGTTGGAACATAATTCAAAGCCTCTCAGCGAAGGTACCCTCGGAACAGCAAGGTTAGCGGTGGAAGGAATAGAAGTAAGGGGTTTGTAAGCTGGAAGCGATTCAGAGCTACCACCTAAGTAGGTCAGGGAGGACGACGAGTTACCAGGGGAGGATGATATTGTTGAATGAAGTGGCTGAGGAGGATAGATGAACAAGGGAGAACCGTTTGGTTTACCCTTACCCTCCAAAGTTGGATCACTTAACACAGGATGTTTCTCTCCACACGTGGAACAAACATATCGAATGAAATCTAGCAACGTTCCACAGTTTGAACAATCTGTCAATCTGTCTTCGGGGGGTACAGTGGGCGGAAGATACTGAAGCAACTCTCTATCAATTATAAAGTCTGAGTTGCCAAGTATCGAAGGGGAATATCCCGGAGATGGCTGGAGATTCCGTTCCGTGAGAGATACCTTCGGAATGCGCGCCTTTTGGGTTTGGATTTGTTGATTGGCTAGCCAATTCAAGTGCATTGAAGAAGGTCTTGTCCTCTGAGGAATGGGTACCGCTCCAGATGATAAACCATCATCGTAGCCAGAATCATGAACTTGTGAGACAGTTGATCCTGCAGAGGTGTAGTTATAGTAATACCGTCCACGAGGATCTCTTTCCAGTGCAAGATCACCACTAAGCCCATTTTCATCGTCCATCTGTTGTGGGTCGAAGGAAACATCGTCTGACATTGATGTTTCGGGCAGAACCCCAAGCACGGTGTATAGATGACGCTCATTTTGCTCCTTCAACCACGCAGCTCCACGACTATTCCTGGCTAGTGAGTTAGAGTGAATGCTAGACGTTCCTTCTGCCAGTTGTTCTTCGAGCTTGAGGCGTTCGAAGACGGCAGAGGGATCTTCTGGAATACGTTCATTCGAAGAGACCGTGCACTTTCCAGAAAATGGATTTCGACTTCGGCGCATTCCATTTTCAAACGTGTCCGACTCTTCTCGAACTCTACTTCCAGAAGGATGTGATACCAGCGTAAAGTGAGAATCACTTGAGCTTGCAAGGGAGCCAGTGCCATGACCTGTTGGTGTTTGATTGCTCGGAGGAGCTGACCATGAGGAGATAGATGGCCCGCTGTTGTCGCGAGAGCTGACCGTGACCGAGTCATCGTCCACTGAGGGAGGCCCGAGTGAGAACGACTGCTGACTCGTATTTCGTCCCCTATACTCGTCCAAGCTAATTAATGATGATGTATCTGAGAGACTGGGGCCGTCATAATCAACCGTGATCTGAACCTTAAGGGTCACTTTACGGCTCCCAAAGCTACGGCCTGATAGGATGGAGGTTGCTGAGGACAACGGCACATCATCTCCGACATGAAAGTATTGAATAGCTTCAGCGAGGTCCGTATCGCTGGCAATTGTTGTTATTTCGCCATCGTCGTCTTTGTAGGTGATCGCGAACGATGTAGAGGAGAGCGAATAACACTGTTCGACCTATTGACGAGGGTGTTACAACGTTTGTGAGCGGCCAAAGACGAACACAACACACCTTCTGCCGAAGCAGTTCATATGTGCAGTTACGCGCAGAGTCAAAGGTAATCTTCTTGTTTCGGCTATCCAAAGAACATTTGACAACAAGCTGTCTGCCAGTTCGGCTGTTCATTCTGCGCACAGAGGAGGAGCAAATCTGGATTGATGGATCATTACCATACCTATTTGGGCTGCGCGCCCGCAGTAGTTAGGCGCTGTAATTTCCACCATGTCATCGCCAAGTGATCATTCTTATCCGCACACACTTTCATGAAACAAAGTCCAATTGTCGTCCGGCGGGCAGGTGCTTTCGATAGCTCTTCTTCAATGTTGCTCCACTTTTGACCAACACCCTCAGGCCTGCTTGAGCGATATCACATCTCACGATTTTCGTCATTAGATCTGGATTCCTGCGTGCTTATGGCCGCGCAATATATACACCCAACAGGTCGTCAATTGGACAGACGAACAATCTACGATGCCCTTGCCAAAGTTGTCAAAGCTCACACCGCATTAGGCGTTCGTTTGGCTGGAGATCTTGCAAGAGACCCAGTCTTTGAACGCCTCGAGAAAGTCGACCTTTCCGAGGTCGTGGAATTTTCTGACACTTGCGGCCTTGAAGCAACAATACAGGGTCAACTACTACGGAAATTTGACGTAACGTCGAATTTACCTCTTTGGCGCGTCGTGATTTCGGGAGACGGAACGGTATGTTTCGCTTGGCACCACGGTATTGGTGACGGCAAGAGTGGCCTTGCTTTCCATCGTGCTTTTCTGTCCTCTCTACAATCAGGTGAAAGCAGAGATGGCAATTGCATAGTCATACCTCTGAAGAACGCCTTGGCTCCTCCAATTGAAAGCCTGGTCGACCTTTCGCCGTCATGGTTGAAGGTTGCTTCAACGTTTTTTGGTCTATTCGCTCCTGTATCATGGACCCTTGCAGCTAAATCATGGACTGGAAGCACAGTGCCCAACGAAATCACCTTCCAGAACCATGTTCGACTCATCGTATTCTCTCCCGACGTTGCTTCCACTCTCCTTATTCTATGTCGCTCTCATGGAGCAACAATAACGTCGATGTTTCATGCGTTAGCTGCCTCAGTTATCTCTGACCTTGTGTTGTCCGAAAAATACGCAACGATATCTTCCCTCGTCCCCATCTCCCTCAGAGGTCTTTCGGGAACATCCAACGATGCAATGTGTAATCATGTTTCATCGCTACATTCTTATACGAAGGTCAACCCCACCTTCTCCTGGGAACATGCATCCCAGTATGCAGCAGAACTTCGTTCTTACGTCAAGAAATCGGTGGAGGATATAGGAATGCTTTCTTATCTCAACGGCAAGTACGACAAGTTTTTCCAAGGGATGTTGGGGAAGAAACGGGCCGCCGGGTTCGAGCTTTCCAACGTTGGACGATTTGGATTCGAAAAGAGCTCTGCGGATGGGCCGAAATGGTCAATTGGGCATATGGTCTTTGCCCAATGTGATGTAGTTGTCGGCGCTGCTCTCAAGTTGAATGTCGTTGGTGACGCACTTGGAGGTATCACTATATCCGTAATATGGGGTGCTGGCTCCGTTTCGGATGTCTTTGCTGACCAATTCGTCACCAAGTTCAAGGATAGCATAGAAAAACTCCGTAGTGAAGGGGCCGCTATACAAGGATGAAATCGTTTTAAGCCTCGAGTGTTTCTACTAATCTCCGTCGCTTTCAAACTATCTCCCTTGATATAGGAAAATCCTTGATTTGATGAGTTGACTCCGTTGTGCGTTAAGAACTTGGGTAGGATTTTGAGAATCGGACTTGTCTCCCGTAATATCTTGGCGCCACTCTCCATCATACTCAAAATTGGGCTGCGAGCATGAAATGGGATCACTTCTGATGGCCAGCCTGCCAAAATTTGTCAATAACAGCTTCACATGCAGTCTCGAAAGGAATTGCATTGTCTTTGACTTTTCTGATATACGATGGAACAGGATGGACCAACAAACCTGAACCAGATTTCCCAAGTGGACGACATTGGGCCTGATCAAGGATGGTACATAGGCAGTTTTTAATGTGTTTATTTAGTTAGAAATTACGCCCACGACCTCACACCCAGCCTGGGTTGGTAGTCCCTAACCTGAGGCTGCGCCTTGGAAAGTGAAGGCTCAAGCCCGCTGTGATCCCTTTTGTAAAAGAACAACGTCCCTCCAAGCACGCTAGCACCCAAAAACTTGAACTTCCACTCCCTCTCCTTGTACAACTGCCATAAGATCAATGGACTGAGAAGTAACAAAGTGTTAGTGGGAATCCGTTTTCGCAGAACCAAGTCACCCGATTGGAAGCGTGAATAGAGTATGCTCAATTGTATCAGAATACTCGTGGGCGATCTCCATTTACTCGAAGGAATGAAGTCACCCAATCGGATGGTAGATATGGAGTGTGTTATTTGTTGTCCGACTAGGTTTCTTACGAAGCGGATCAACAGTGGAAACAGAGGCAGGTCATCATTCATCATAATTTGGTTTAGCCCGCGGCGAGTAATACAGTTCCGATTGTGGTGAGAGATAGCATCACGTAGTCCTTGGCCCTCGGCAGATTTAATGATTATCTTGCCGCAATCGTAACAGAAATGACTAGAGTGAGTCAAGAATATTGAGCACTCTAGGTAGGTATAGTGTAAAGCGACTCACGTGTTGCAACCTAAAGTTTTGCACTGCCATGAAACGGTTAGCATTATATACACAACAATGATCACAGTACTCACAGTCATATGTGAACAACCACCCGCTTGAGAAACGACAACAGAACACCCTCATAACAAACTCAGGACGGGTGTAAATGGACACGAATTGTACTTACCTGGACATTGTTTCCAGTTTTCCTTCTTTGCAAGAAGAAGTAGTCGCGATGTACCATCGCTGCAGAAATGCACGAGCCGTCGGAGAATTGAGTTGGTACATTGCTGGCATTTTTGGCACCATCGAAATCCGCATCCTACAGGGCATCGGATATGTCGAGAGTTTTTCAGAACGGCTTGATGTATGAAGTCCGACCTTTGACACCTGGGCAACGGAATTTCAACGCCTTGGTTCGGTAGAGTTAAACTACATAAACCTGCCTAGGACATTCAATCTTGAGGAATCCATCTCGTTTCTTCCGAATTTCTTCAAGAATGGATAGATCTCTCTCGCTGAGTTGATCGACAACCAGATTTTCTATTTCAGCTAACATAGCGACTGAGAACGGATGAATGAATATCATTGTTTGAAAACTCACCAGTCGGTTGCGGTCGGGGTTCTGCTACACAGGTAGGGCACAGTAGAGGATACTCGTGAGAATTCAACTTCACGCGGACGAACTCGGCGAGACACGCGACACAAAATCTATGTTTGCACTGAGGGATTTGAGTCGTTAAATTCTCGGGTACGCTGTCGAAGCAAATGGGACATTGGAAATCGTTATCCATGGATTGTGGTAGGTGCTTTAGTGCTTGTTTGTTGGACGAACAAATTCACCAATTGCGGTTTATCAACGTGGCTGGACAATAGATATAGACCAGGAGGACCTACTTTGGACAACAGTTGATTTATCTCGCCCTTGTTTTTTCATCGAAGCCTCCGGTGTTTTTGTTCAAGCAGTTGACGATATCTCAGTACGAGGCACCCAGAAAAACAAAGGAAACCTTATTCTTGAAGGAAACCTCCGGAACAAGAACAACTTTGAAGCAGCCGTTTACCAAGTCATAGCGATCAGAAACATGGTGTAAACGTTCTTTTCTTCGAGTTTGGAATCCCCCCTAAGCTGCAAACGTGTTCAACGATTCCAAGGAATCGCTCCCATATTTCGCCTGACATATGACTCTGAGGCTCAGGACACGAGCCGGAAAAGTGATAGAAACCTCTTTTCCTTTTTGTATTGATAGCAGTTGTACCAGTTTACAGCCGAAGGTTCCCCAAGCCGATCACGGTGAAAGGACTTTATGTAGGACGTCGGCCTTGGATGACCTTGTGGCAATCAGCGATGTATGTAGAGGTGGTGTTGTATGTCGCCATTTTGCCGCGCCGGATTTCGCCAGCTGGCGATCAAAGTCTCTCGAAACAGCATACAGGGGATGTATATGTGATGGTAAAAATGAAAGTCTCTCTCAAGAATGTTATGCTTGACCGCGCAGTCGGCAGGTACCTGATGAGCAGATATCTAGCTATAGGGTAATTAAGCAGTATGTAAAGTAAATTACAAATTTTCCACTGATTTCATGTTTATCATCATTAATCATTCGCCATGTCGCTAGGTTACGCTCTGATTTGCCACGCCAGCCATAAGTACTATCGCTCCGCTTGTAGCTCGAAGTACTGACTCTTCAGTCGGACGTCACAAATTTCTCACAGACACGTCATGATCTCCTTCCCACGGAAATTGAAACCCCGCTTTGCTGTGGAATCGGCAAGCGTGGGGGGGACTCGACAACGAGAACACATCTCAACTCACGGTCAGCTCCAATCACTCAGGTAGTGTATATTGACTCTATTGAAACAATTCTAGCACTATAAATGGGCTGTTCTTAGAGAAACTTTTTTTGTCCGACTGAAGGGTACTCCGAGCTACAGGGGGATAGGATTGGCGAATGCTTTTGGCAGGCTGCCCACGAACTCCGAGTCCCACAACCACAAACACCATGTGTGGGTGGCTGTGCGAGTGGCCTTTCCCCCGAACTGTACATAAGCACATTTATGTAGGCGACTAGCTCGAAATCAGCTGCATCATATCCTCAGTAGTGGCGGACTATGTTCCTACTAACGAAGTTGTCGCGCTCAAACTTGAAGTTCTGTCGGACCTCACTCTCATCTTGTCGTCTTACCATGTCAACCTCTGCAATTCGACTATACTCACGCCCGACTACATGGAAGGCTGCTGCTCCTGCTGCTACACATGGTACGAAAACTTTTTCAGCAGAACTACCCAAACTTCCAGTCGCAAACCTCTCCGACACGCTTATTCGTTTGAAGCAAAGTTTGGAGCCTATCGCCTGGTCGGATGAAGAGTATGCTGCAGTCTGCAAGAAGATTGACCAATTCGCTGCCGAACAAGGGCCAGAGCTCCAGCAAAGACTGCTCTCACGTGCTGAAGAAACGCGTCACTGGCTTGAAGAATGGTGGGATGATGACAATTACTTTGCTTATAGGGATTCAGTGTGTTCTCAGTGACATTGTTCTGCCTCATGCTAACTTCAAGTAAGGTTGTTGTCAATGTCTCTTACTACTGTGGGCCCAGTTCAAATTTATATGTTCGACAATGTTCAGAATTTCCTCAGATGGATTTGACGAACAACCACCACATTTACAGCAAACTCCTGCCGCTCGTGCCGCTGGATTAGCGCGTGCCGCTATGATATTCCGGCAGAATCTTAAGAGGGGGTTAATGGAACCAGATAGCACGAAAGAAGGCCCCCTTTGCATGGATACCTATCGGTATGTCTTGCTCATGATTATAGCTATCTCTAAGTTGCTAACGCAAAACTTAGGTGGATGTTCGACTGTTGCCGTATTCCTGGCCCTCAAGGCCTTGACTGGAGCGTTTCCTACGCGAAAGAAAATGATACAGGCAATTCTGGTCATATAATTGTCTTCAGAAATAATCGTGTATGGAAAGTAGAGGCTGCTGATGGCGGCCGAATTCTAAGCACCGCAGAGTTTGAGAAGTAGGACAAGTCTATGTCTGTCACGACCTCAATATGTGCTGATCCACTCACCAGACAGATTCGTTACATATATGAGAACTCCAACGGGACTTATCCAGGTGTTGGCGTACTTACTGCCTCCAACCGTGATGTGTGGGCCAAGGTGATCAAATTATTCTTACTGACAATCGATTGATTCAATGATGAATAAATCCTGCATAGGACTATGGAACTCTCGCTTCGTCTGCACACAACGCTGAAATTCTCACTGCCATTCAATCGGCCGCCTTCGTAATCAGCTTGGAAGCATACAAACCCTCAACTTCACTAGAACATAGCCGTGCCTTATGGCATGGATCGGTCACTGAGGGTGTTCCGACTGGTTTACGAACTCGCTGGGTAGATAAACCTGTAGAATTTATTGTTTACGACAATGTCGTCTCCGGTTTCATGGGTGAACACTCTATGATGGATGGAACGCCGACGGTCAGGCTTTGCGACGACGTCCTCAACATGCTTGCCGACCCCGCATTTGATCATGGACCGCCAGCTGTCTTGTCTACACGGACCCCCACACCTCTAGACTGGGAGATTAGTCCAGCAATCGCTGAGGCTATTGCGAAGGCTGACGGTGCTGCTCTGGAACTCATTGAGAGCCAAGAACTTGGATACCTCCTCACGCCATATGGAAAGGCTGCGATTAAGAAATTCGGGGTATCCCCTGATTCTTGGGCGCAGATGATCGTTCAGCTCGCATATCGGCGACTCATCGGTAATGAGAGGAGAATCGGTGGGACGTATGAAGCAGCAACAACACGGAAATTTGACAAAGGACGCACCGAGGCTATTCGTGTTGTAACCAATGAATCTGATGCTTGGGTGGCCAGTATGGATAATCCCGAGATTGGGACTGAGGAAAGGAAGAAGCTTTTGACTGCGGCTACGAAGAAGCATGTTGAGCTCGCCAAGAGTGCTGGGAATGGTCAAGGCATTGATCGTCATCTACTCGGCAAGTCTTATCTTGTCATGCAGTGCTCAAAACTTATCATTTGACAATCGATAGGTTTGAAGAAAGTTTTGAAGGAGGGCGAAAACATTCCTGAGTTGTTCTCCGATCCTGTCTTCCTTCGCTCAAGTTATTGGGTTCTGAGTACATCGGCTATCTTTTCAAAGCATTTCCCTGTCTATGGCTGGGGCGAGGTCTGTTTGATTCTTCGAACTGTTATGTAATGCGTACTTAACGGTTTTCATACTAAAGGTTGTCCCAGATGGTTTTGCGGTGGCATACATGACAGGCTATGATGGTGAGTAAACTTGAATCCTGTTGGTCCAATTGATTTAGTCGAATAACGAATCTTCCCAGACCGTTTGCAATATACAGTCACGTCTAGAAAGGAGATGCCTAACATCAAGTTCTGCGAGGAAATTGCAAAGGCTGCCACTGATATCTATGAATTGTTTTCTGGGGCAGAAAGGTCCAGACTATAACCCATGCCCGTTATCGTCAGTATAGGTATAGTGTTCTGGTAGAATATGAAGATTGTGACAAAACGATGTCAGCGAGGCATTGTTTGTGCATGTTAGGATCTAGGTGTATTGCTTGCCAAATTATGACTTAGGAAATTTCTCTTTTGAATTCAATCTCTGTCGTTTGACTACATAGAGGAAGTATCATGTCCTCTTCTCACCCCACGGATATCAAAAACAAGATGAAGCGGGAAGAAGTGGCTCGTAAAAGCAAGAAGGCCAAAAATCAGCAGAAATTAGAGAGACGACTTGCCATAGCCAAAGCTGAGGCCAATGACCCTGCCGCTAAGAAGGCGAGTACAGACTGTGACTAGAGACATCTCGAATTAATAATTGGGCAACCAGAAACGTCTGGCAGAAAATGTTCCGCGAACTCTTGACAACATGCGCGAGTTTGACCCCTCAATATTGACGGCAGACCCCAACCAGGCCGGCCCTTCATCATCACAAGATGCATTAGACGAGGCAGCAGCAGACCTTGCAAACGATTCATTTGCGTCATACTTCACCTCAACGGATGATCCTAGTTTACCGCCAAAAATTCTGATCACGACCTCACCCAAGGCATCCAAATCAACGTACGAGTTTTGTGATGAGTTGGTGGGTGTCTTCCCTGGTGCAGAGTTTATTCGGAGAAAAAAGGGTAAAGGCTTCGAGATGGGGCGTATAGCTGGCTGGGCTGCTGGACGGGATTATAAGCATTTGCTGGTTGTTAATGAGGATATGAAGAAGCCAAGTGCGTCCTTTTTCTTACCCTGCGAAGCGAAGTCATGGACCAGTTTTGTTGATACTTTTCCTCTAACAAGATGCTATCACACTGGTTTATCTACCCAATGGGCCAACAGCCTACTTCAAATTGACCTCCATCGAACTTACAAAGAACATTTTTGTTAGTCGCGTTTCTTGCCGCAAAATGCGCTACACAGCTCATTTGGTTTAAAAGGGTCATGCTCGTGCAACTCCACATAACCCAGAACTTGTTCTCAACGGGTTTGTCACGCGACTTGGTCACGCCGTCGGGCGTATGTTCCAAACGATGTTCCCTCCGCTTCCTGAATTCCAAGGACGGCAAGTCGTAACTCTCCACAATCAAAGAGACTTTCTCTTCTTCCGAAGACATCGGTACGCTCTTGCATATTACTTGCGCCACCCTGGTACTTATCAGCGATACCTTAGTTATGCTTTCCGTTCCACAGAAAAGGTTGCGTTGCAGGAAATTGGACCTAGGTTCACACTCAAGCTCAGATCATTAAGAAAAGGGCTACCCGCCGTACTAAACTATGGTGAAGCACCCAAACCGTTAGAGTTCGATGTTGGACCTTTTGAAGAAACAGAAGTGAAAGCCGGTCAAGGAAGTGCCACGAACGATGATGCCGAACCCAACGACGCCAAGCATCGTGCACCAGTCGTTCCACCAAAAACGGACGATTATCTGTGGCAATGGAAGGCAAGTGCTCTGCACTTTTACACATTCAAACTACTATTAACGATGATCACTAGCCCGAATTGGAGACGAGCCGTAGAACGTTCTTCCTCTAGTTGGACGTTTTGGTTGCTATTTAGCAGATTCCTATCTTGTCAGGTATACCTAGTGAGATCGAGGAGCATTCGCGGTCTGCTGTTTGCAAGCTTTTGGGATCCTGTATAATCATGCCCGTACTTTGAACACGACGAGAAGCAACAGGATGTAATACAAAATGATTCAAGTATCGGCCTGTGAGCTCAGTACTAGCCGAGTGTACACATTCAGTTTTCTTTTGCCAGTGCTCTGAGCATTGACGTATCAAGTAGCTTAAGCACCAACTTCAAGCCTCTGCTGTCGGCTTCCCAGTGCGTAGACATTCGCAGGTCCTCGTATATAACCAAGTCAAGAGGAAATAATATCACCGTGTACGTGTCCAAGTGTCGATAACATTACAAGAAGATAGATATGTAAGGGAAAGTCAAGTCCGGCCAATGTTAATAATTAATGCAGCATATTTCGAATGATTAAGTATGAAAAGTGGGCACACTTGGGATAATGTCCATATTTATTCGCGCTTTGTGAAGCCTCTGTGGCAAAGGCGTGAACGAATCCTTGGAGGGAGATGGTGTTGCAGAGAACGTGAGTCCATAGTGACTATATTTTGGTGATGTGAATGCTTCTTTCGATGTCGGAAACGACACCCGTAATGGACCGATGACATTTGTCTCTGCATAAATCAAATCAACAAACGATACGGAGAAGCGAAAACCTGTTTCCAATACCTGGGGCGCTTTCCTTCCTACAACGCGATCGCAGAAAAAGAAATACGCAAAGGATACATATCACAAGAAACATCACCCCGCCTATGGTTCCTCCGACGATCTCATAAACATTTCCGTTCTGGAATGGCTTGCTTGGGAGGTCATCTCGATAATTTACAGGGGACGGAAAACTCACAAGGGATGATGAAGAGCTGATCCGCGAGGAAGGTTCAACTACGTCGCGAATCGTGAGATTAGATCGATTCAAACATTCGTCTACATGACTAACGTCACTCAATTGTTTGATAAAGATGTCAAGAATTATGTACCATGAGTATGAAAGCAGCCCGTCTCAATTTCGTTGTCGGTGGGAGAAAGGGAGTGTCCAGTACGAAAACTGATCAGCAAAGATGGAGCCATGGTCGTATTAAAAACATTCAAGAATTGGGGGAAGAATTGAAACAAGGGTAGTGTGGGCTCCTTCTATAAGTGACAATGGAGAGGCCAGGCATTACTCATGTATATGCAGGGCCCTGGAGCGCTTAACCTTGCCATTGTATTATCATGGCCATATATCAGTCACAAAATCGCAGCAACCCAGATACCAATTGTGATCGGATGTCCTTCTGCCCATTCGAATGCTCCAAAAGCCATGTTACGAGTCCAGACTTCGGATAGCCAGACCGATACTTTAATTCGCCGTTGTGTGACACTGTCGTAGTCTCATTGATGCTCATGATACAACATAATGAAATCTGAACAAGTTGGTTTGAGGTCGGATAACGGAATACACCTAGATGAAAGTTATAAAAACGCTGATACTAATTAGGCCCCTCTTGAGGGCAATGAGTCACGAGCGATCGGCGGCGCAACACACTGATCCGGAATCCGGATGACTTTCCAAAGTGGTCAAGGTCCACAAACCTAAGTAGCTTTTCATCTTTACCCAATGAACCTTCCTGCTAGAAACGAGGAATATGGAACGAAAGAATATTGGTGCATACTCCAGACTTGTATGCTCTCGAGTACGCTTGACTCATTTACCTTCCAGGGATCGACGCTATACCGAGTAACTGCTTTCACCCACAATTAGCAATCTCATCCTCATTGCGGACGCGTTAGAGAAGCTGATGATGGTCACTTCGACTGGTTCAAATCATATGCAGATCTAGCCCCTTTCATCAGAGATCTCATTCCTGACAAGACCTCGCGAATTTTAATGCTTGGATGCGGAAACTCGAAACTTTCAGAAGAGGTGCGCTGCGAAGCTATCAAAACCGATCATCCAGTAGTTGAACTATTCTCAAGATGTGGGACGATGGATATAAGAATATTGTTAATATTGATGTCCGTATATGATGACTTCGGGATCTGTTTCATCCTGACGAAAGGGTGGTAGTACTCGCCTGTCGTCGTAGAACAAATGCGACGGCGACATGAGGTGTTTCGACCAGAGATGGAATGTAAGGACCCAAGGATTTTTCCAATGCACCCAACAGTAATCGCATAAACTTTCTTATTACTTGTAGGGCACCTAATGGACGTCAGAGACTTACAATTCGATGACGATTCTTTCGATTTTGCTATCGACAAAGGTGAGTTAGTTCAAGATCGATTTCACCCGATCTCACTAACCTACTATTGAGGTACCATGGATGCCATGATGACGACTAAGGGCGACGTTTGGGTACGTACAATAAGCGGTTTCAAGGGTTTGCAGACAATTGTCCTTAAATCAATCATAGAATCCTCCAGAACAAGTCATTCTGGACTGTAATAAAGAAGTCGACGAAACCCTAAGGTTAATATCGGATTGCTTCAGATTAATTGGCCCCTCATCTTGTTTTCAGGGTCCTTCGCAAGAGCAAAGGAATATTTCTATACCTCACATTCGGGCAACCCCATTTTCGAAAACGTTACCTTACACGACCCGGAACGACTCTCGAAATCAAACAATTAGGTGAAGCCTTCCACTATTATTTATACATTATCCGTACATAGCTATAGCAGCGTCACGTTTACCATCTAAAACAGAAATTTGACGTTTTTGTAGAAGTCCAGCATTGGGTTCTCCCCATTACGGAGACGTGTTCTGTTTAAATCTGCGTAGGTCTCCATAAATTCCGAATGAGTGAAAACATTGGACTTTCGTTCCCCCACGGGAAGTCCACTGGCCGAAGTAACACCATCAAGAGGACTTCTTCTATCATTCGATCGATACGAGGAAAAGTAGTCTTCCCCAAGTGATATGGAAGTCGAGGTTGTCATTAATGGAGTGGAACGCATTCCCGATTTCGAGCTGCTTGGATGATGCTTATGAGAGACTATGTGTTCATACATGTCCCGTAGATGCTCAAAGTTGGTGGGAAAAAAGATGTCGAAGTAGCCTTGTCTCACAAGAAGGGTAGTGCACGGGACCGTCGTATTCCGGAATCGTGTTTGGACGACAGGTGCGTTGACACCACTGATTGTGTCGGGTAGTGATGAGAAATCAGAAAGTAGCAGACGATGCCGAGGGAAGTAGTTTCGAAGAATCCGTAGAAGACTCAGGAGGCGGGTAGGGATATACTCTTCCTTTGAGAGATTGGGAGCAAAAGGCATGGATAAATAGAGCTTGCGCAGCGCATCAGAAGACTGCAATACCTTGCTGACAGGTAATGGATGTTTAAGATTGCGGCGCAAGTTTAGGAATTCAGTGATTAGAGGGTCGGAAACTGGCGTATAAATTGTTTCAAAATCCCCATGAGGATCAACTGTAATAACCCCTTGGTATGGTTCGAGTGTCTTGAGGTCATACCGAACTACATCATGTGCGAAGTTGTCCTACAATCGAATGTCAGGTATCATCGATGGTCAGGCCCGTAGACGAGAACGTACGATAACCTCCATGGCAACAAAGAAACAAGGCGCTGGCTCTCTTGACGCCCAATGAAAGATGCTCTTATGTGTCACTCTGACGTTCGGGTGAGCCCTAGACAGCCTTTTCCTTTGCATATGGACCAGCCGGCCACTGATCTCGATGATATTGTAACGAGTCCGTTCGTATACCTCAGGATGAACTTCCTGGAGAAAGTTGAGAATGTCCATGGCTAACGTCCCATTTCCCGCACCAATCTCATAAATGATGAGATCTTCGTATGGGAAATATTTCAGCAAATATTCCGCCACAAGGCATCGGGCGATGGCCCGACCAAACCAAGGCTATGAAACAGCGCATTGTCATGAAAACGCACAGAATGTATGAAGATGCGACAGACATACTTTGAAGAGTTCCGTTGGCGTATGCCACAATTGCCTACCAGGACCATCATGCTTGTCTGCACCATAGGCAGCATACTTCTGCGCCACTACCTCCTGAAATTCCGTCGAATCCCTCAGTGAATCAAAGCCAACTGCACTTCCATCTGTGTTGAAGATGGTTGCTTGGCTTGGAAAGTAACCATAATTTGGGTTGTATAATGAATCCTCGATGAAGTCGCGTACGAGCATTTGTACACCACGAGGCGGCTCGGTAGCACATTCCAACGCATTGGCAGTTACGAACTCAAGGTCAGAGTATTTCGTTTGTGACGTTTGGAGGAACGGAGAGACGTTATAATTCCATCTGTCGCGTGGGACGTTGATATCGTTTTTGACTTCAGTCTCGGACTTGATGGTCCTATTTCGTGTTTGAGAAGGCGTCGAGTGCAAAGCGCGCCGCAGGATGTTATGTGCAGGGCGTTTCCAATGACATCTCGCGAAAGCTGCACCCAAAGTCAACATAGACGCAATGGGCCGTCAGAGCATGAACTTCAGGTACCGGTGCGATATATGGGAAACCTTCCGAAGGAACGACCTTGCAATGTGTGTACACGTGACAAGTCGGAAAAGCGAGAGATCGGCGACAGCTCATTCAAGCTCATTCACCACTCCCTTGGAAGATTATAAAACAAATGACATCGGCCGAAAGACTGGTACAGACTTGGATGGCGTCCGGTAGAGATGAAGAAATATCTGAAATCGTCTCAGGTATACCTCCAGATCTGGACATGCTTACCTTCCACTTTGACCAAGGCGATTATAGAGATATCTGAGAATAACTTTGCCCTCTTGGACGTTGTCAAAGCTCTGAGTGAATTCCTAACCTCGGAGGAGGACGAAAGTCGGACGAAGGGTATAGTTTGGTATTTCAACTTAACGATTCGTTCTAATCTTTGTCTCCACAGGTGTTGAAATTCTATCCTTGGTCTTAAGCCGTTGTCCAGCCGAAAAACTCAACCGTCAATCCGGTATGAACCTCTCCTTATTTGATGCGATCTTCATTGTCATCTTATCTTACCAGTTGTGCCCCAGTTCGTGTTCTGACGACATTTTACTGTGGAAAATTGGATGACACAGAGACTATCATCCCTGCACTGAAAGGGTTGCATACTCTGAGCTCACATCCATCATGTTTTCCGGATGATGCTACTTCTATCGTGCAGGCGTGAGTTGATCCTGATTTCCAGATACCTAAACTCAGTACCTTGCGCCTGCAGTATTTTTGTCCACGTAAGAATGAGAGTCCTCGTTCATTCGGTTAGATTCCTGGTCTTCTCGATAATTGACAATCTTATGGCTCGAAATCGAGATGGTACGTACCGAGACGTGTGTCAGTATTGATGCTACAGGTCCTAGTATCTCACAGCTTTGAAGCAAATGGGGAAAGCCTTCCTTTCAGGATATGCGTCGCTAGCTGAAGGCGAGAAGGATCCTCGAAATTTGCTGGTTGCTTTTGCGATCACTCGCGTCATTCTCATAGAATTCAATATTACAGAGCATATCGAGGTATGTATTTAGTGCCCTTTGAACTTTTTTGAACGTGAACCCTTTCTAGTCTTTATTCAACATAACATATTGTTACTTTCCGATCACATTTCGTCCTCCACCTAATGATCCTTATGGAATCACGACGGACGATCTCCGAAAAGCTCTTAGGTAGTTTCCATGCTTTATTCTCATTCAAGCACTAATGCCGATACAGAGGTTGCCTCAATGCTTCTCCTTCATTCGGTCAACTTGCCATACCCGTATTTCTCGAAAAGCTCGCGGCTGGTTCTCCCGCTACCAAGGTATGACTGCATTTTACTCCGATGTCTGCTTTAACATCAGGTTAACTCTCATTTTCAGAGAGACACCCTTCAGACTATGTCCATATGCTTCCCGGTTTATGGGTCCGCGTTGGCTCGCGCTTCGGCACGCAAGTTGTGGAATTCGCTCAAGCTAGAGGCAGGTGTCTCCTACACGCTCATACAAACTAGCCCTCATCCCGAACAGGTTTTTCAACCTACCGATCCTTTGACCGAACAAGAAGCACTCAAAACTACTCAGGCTTTGGTGGAAACGATATATAAGCATGAAGAAGATGCAATCGAGTCGGACGACGATGTTCAAGGGCTGGCTAGGGACGTGTGTGAAGAATGCATCCATATTCTACGTGAGCCGGAAAAGAACCAAGCAAAACCTGCCATCAAAGTGCTCTGCGCGTTCATGTCTACAACTCGTAGGTCGTTAGTATCTTCAACATCATATAATCTATTGATTCCTTCTCTTCAGCATCCGTCTCGCGATACACGCTATCACAAGCAGTTCCTCATCTCGTGAAGCTCTTTTTCAACCCTGATGAGATTTCTAATCGGTCTCCCATTCTCATCTTACTTGCAGATTTAGTCAATGCAGCTCGCGATTCCATGCCATCAGAGGTGACAGATGAGATACTTGTCCCAATGATGCCCTACAAAGACGAAGTCCTCGGTCTTGTGAGCGTTGGCTCAAAAACGGCGACTTCTCGTATCCCAGCCATTGGTCTACTTCGAGGTCTGGTCAGCACAAAAAAGCTTCTTTCCGATCAGGAATTGGGTTACATCGTTCACTCCGCGAATGACATATTCATGGATGAAGGGGTCGCTAATGATGATTTCAGGTAGGTTTATTTTCTGATTGGTGAACATTTGGTTTGATCATGTTATGCAAGTGATTCCGCAATTCTGGAAGTCCTGTCTATAATTTCCCAGACAGCGCCACAGCATGTGGAAGAGCAAACACTACCAATATTGTTCAGTGCGCTGCCTGAACAAGCACCACCTCGAGATGCACCGTTGGAAAGGATCAAATTCTGGAGAATATTGCTGGCTTTGAAAACACTCTGTATCCATCAGCGGTTGTTCGAAGTTCTTGTCATACGACTCACGACCAAGGTCGACTTGATATGTATACCTTCAACAAAACATAACGTCATGGAAGACACAGAACCGGACGCCGCATATGCACACTCTTTACTCAAGACTATCACGGATACTTTGACAACGAAACTTGATGCGGGGCACCCTGATGTGGCTAAATACATCGACCGTCTTGTTCCTGGTCTATATAACCTTTTCTTCTATTCCGCGCTGCACCAGGATCGGGCGATAGCTACCGAACATCGCCTTGTGAGGGTGGCTGCGGACATCATCACATTGATTACACAATGTCTCCCTGCTCAGTCAGTCAAGTTCTTTGATTTCACACTTGATCGTGATATTCACCATTGGCAGACGACAAGGTACTTTCGTCGCAGGAGTCTTTGATGTATTCTCGACAGGGACAGTACATGAGTTTGCAGAAGGTCTTCAGAGGTTCCCTGCAGACACTAAGCTTCGACTCTTTGATGTAATGTTCCAACCCTCCATTTTGTCATCGAAGTTCTGACGTATCATGACAGCCATGTGCTACAACGGCTCAGAAAAACCTGCTCGCACCGTTGTCCGCAGGTGTCGTCACTGCCCACAGAGAGGTTAGTGTACTCATTCCCCGTAAAAATATAACATCACCTATGTCCTAGGTCTTGCCTCCTCCGCCATCACTTGATACTTTCCTCAATGATTTGCTGAGATGGAGTGTCCTGCAAACTGATCATTCTCTCCAGAGAGAGTCTGCATGGCACTTGATTTCCTCCGTCTTGAATAAGCATGCTGACAGTCAGTCGTGTGTCATGTATAACCTATCTGGGCATCAAGTTCACTAACCTTCATTCTTAGCTGCGAATGTGTTCTTGGAGGATAAGATCAATAACTTCTGGCCGAAGTTTATCGCTAATAGTGAGACACCTACCGAGCGGCGGCGCTGGGCTTTGCAAGCTTGGGTCTGGGTACAATATGGTCGTTATCACTGTTTTATTTTTCACTCAAAATTGCATTCAGATCTGCAAGGCTTTACTTGTGCAGAAGCATACTTCTCTCTCTCGCTTCACCGACAAAGTTTTCGAGCTATTCACTGATGATGAGATAAGTTGGGACGCTGCGAAGACCTTAGGAGATTTGGCAAGTTCTGATCAGATACTAACCAAACGAAACCATGCCGTTATGAAGGTAGCAGCTCTCCCTTTCTTTGAGTTCAGTTCTCTGATTCTCTTTCGAGATCCTGCATACTCAAAAATTCGTGAATGGTATCCTTCCGCGCATCATCATAGGCGCCCAAGACTCTAACAGTACGTAATATATATATATATAAATGTCTCAAGGTCCTGTTGATAATATATTTTGTAGAACCCCCTCACGAACAAACTGCATATCTGGTTGCTCTCACGTCTTTGATCAAAGCTATTTCCCGGACAACCTATGCACATGAGATGACAACAGTACGTCTGTAAACTTGTTGACCATTTTTGGTTTGAACAGCGGTGCGTTAGCTTATGCCTCTCCTCATACGAGGATTAGAGTTACCTGATTTTGAAATTCGGGCCGACGTGATTGACACACTCCTTGCCACTGCGGAAGGTGATGCTTCAGATCAAAATCTTATATCCGAACATGCTCCCGCACTTGTGACCTACATGTTGAAGAACAGTGTAGTCAAAGAGATGCCTTCCATTGTACGAGCTATATTTTCTTGTCTCTTGTCTATCGGTGAGCTGAGTCTTTAATCTTTACAGCGAGTGAGGACGGCTGCCTTGCAGTATCTGGGTATCTTGCCCAAGATTGTGCGGTACGATGTACTACATCCGTCCAAGTCATCAGTGCTTCGCGAATTGGCCAAAGTCCTCGACGACCCCAAGAGATCCGTTCGAAAAGAAGCTGTGGACACACGGTCGGTTGCATCTCATTAAAGTCATATATGTTGTAATGTCTCTCTGACTATCTGTTTCTAGAGCTGTTTGGTAAAAGCTTTCAGATCCCATTCTTCCATCCATGCTAACTCTTTTCAGGTTCAAATACAGTGGATAAAATTTTGGTACGCAACAAGGTATTGATAATAACAGGACATCCGTCTAATTGCAAGTGTAGATAACGTGTGGCAGGAGTACAAGTAGAAAACGAACTAATGTATAATATATGTTAGCTAAAAGGACTATATGTGGGTATCCGTCTGAATCATGAAGCAGCTATGATGGCCTGAGTTTTGACGGCCGCGTCTGCCAGAGCGCGTTCGAAAGCACGCAAATGTTCCTCCACAACCGTACGACCGTCTACTCTTCTCCTTGGCGTTGCTAATGTAGGTGTTGTCGGAGCACTAGTGCTGTCATATTCATCGCCGTCTATTATGCCGGCCTCCCATCTATCAATCTTTATTCGACTTTTCTCTGCGTTATCCCATTCCGCACGCCAACCTCCCAACTTGTTCTTCAAAGCGCGTATCTTTCTTCCTGCTTCTGTCGTAGCAGCGCCATTGACTTGCGCTTGGTCAGATATAGTAGAAAGTGATGAAACGAGGGAGGCGGTAAAAGAGCGTAGATGTGCTAATTGTGGAACGGTTTTAGCTGGGGTGGCGTCTCCATTCAAAGGAGGGGGCGGAGGGAAGGAATCCTTAGTAGGCGAGGCCATGGGTTCGTAATCATCCTCCTCGTCTCCAAGGCGGTCTGGATCTGTTTCCCAATCTTGGGAAAGAGATTTGTGTCGGCGGTGTGTGGGAGAGGGTATTTCTTCTTCTATAACAACATCCAGTGTAGATTGGAATTGGAATTCCGGCTGAGAGGCCGGCGAGCGTTTGTCTTCTGACAAGTCGTTTATCGGCGAGAGTTCTTCTAAACTAGCCAACACTTCCGTGCCTCCAACTTCTCCTGAAATCTTCCTGAATTCTCGCTCATAATCGAGTAATTCCCGCACTTGCCCCTCCCGATCTCGCGTCGTTTCGTTGATTCGGCGGATCACGTCTGAAGCGATGCGCTCTAGCGCTGGTGGCTGACTTCCAAATGAACCGGGGTCGATGTCAAGCGTTCGAAGATGCGCAAGGAATTTATCAGTAGATTCAAGATTCTGGGCAAGGAGCTCCATTGCATCTTGCTGTAGCCTTTCCTTTGAATGACTCCTCGACGCGGATGGGACGCCGAACACAGGACCGAGGTCATGCGGAGGCTGGTCAAAGTCGTTTGTAGGAACTGCAGACCCGAAAGAGTTCGGGCCGAGCTCCTCCGCGAACGAGGAAGGATCTGGGCCGTTTCCAAGGATAATTTGCACGCCACCCTCAGGCTGTTCATCAGTTCCTTCCGCGCCTTCGTCATATTCAATCCCAAATTCTTCTGCAAGCAGTCTCGATCCCACGCTAGGCTCCGGCATAAGAGCTACTGCCAACTCGTGCGCGAGGGAATGACGACCATTAGCATCGTCGGGAACAGCCAAGCCACGTAAGGAAGATGTAGATTTGCGATTCTTCATACTTGGACGCGAGGGGGATTTACGGGGAGACACAGAGAGAAAGTGGGAGTTTTGGGTGAAAACATCTTCCTGGGCGTTGTTCTGCATTCTTTAAGAGAGCCTTCGCTGAGCAGCCCGGAGCGTCAAAGGTGAATTCTTGTTACTATATTTGCTCTTGTTTACGCGACGGGCAATCAAGCTCAAGGCTGGGTGCGTGTTTGTGTGCTCTGAGCAGGAATGAGCTGGAGCCCAAAAAACACTTCTACGAGTTCTTCAAGATAGCTACGCTCTATCTGAGATACGACAGCGATTGTGTTCAATCTTGATGTCCTGTTCCTCGGCCAAGCACTTCATGGCCTTCCGAGTCAAACATGTGTAAATAACGCTGCTGTTCTCCTCGCCAAACCTGACTGGACGTCTTCATCTACGCCGTCATGGTCGGTTTGCTTTATCTTCCCATTGACAAATGCTGACTCTCTATTTTTCTATAGTCTGCACCATCTCAGCCTGGCATGGGCATGTGGGTACGTTAGATATTGATTTTCCACTTTGCACTGAATCGAGGACCCTCTGCAGACCGAACACCGCAATCCAGAGGGACGGACCTACTGGTACAACACTGGCACGAAGGCGAGTGTTTGGGAGAAGCCAGATGGTGAGTGAAGCCCTTCTTTTAGGAAAGCAGATTGCTCATTCGACCTAGATTTGAAGACACCCTTCGAGGTCAGTTTTTACCAGTCCCTCACAGAAATTGAGAAGCCCGTTCATCATTTTACTTCAGCGTGCACTGAATCAGACCAAATGGAAGGAATATTTCTCTGGTGGCCGAAAGTATTATTATAATGTGGGTTTGTGTGTTTTCTCTTTAATTAGTGCAACTTGAACACTCGTCTTTCTCTAAAGACCGAAACTAAGGACTCAAAATGGGACATGCCTGATGAGCTCCTTCTTATTTTGGAAAAAGTTGAAAAGGAAAGCCAGAACAATACCCAGCCAACAGTTGGGTGAGATCACCACTCATTTATGTGTACTACCGACTAACTCTTCGCTAGACCTGCTCAAATAACCGCCCCTGGTTTTACCCCAGTTGGATCCACGCAAGGTGCACTTGTACCCATGGGAGGCACTGATTCATCCTCATCCAATCCCACTTCCCAGCCCAATGGCCAGAACGGGGTCGATCTGTCAGTTGGACCGCATACTGGGGCTCTGCCTTCTACCTCCACTGGCATCCTTCCGGCGCGGCCTAATCTTCCTGACGACCCCGTCATTCCTCACAATGGCTTTTTGACGGTCGAAGAAGGCGAAAAAGCTTTTATGCATCTGTTGAGGAAAGCTGGAGTCGATGCCACTTGGACATGGGACCAGACGATGAGAGCTATCATTACGGATCCGTTGTACAAGGCACTCAATACTCTTGCGGAGAAGAAAGCGGCATGGGAAAAGGTGTGTTGCATTGCAGGATATCTAGCCTGGGTGTGATTGAATTTCTTTTGGCAGTTCACGACAACACTCAAAGCAAAAGAGCAAGAAGAAAAGGAAGCACGATTAGCAAAGTTGCGTCCGGCCATTCGTAATATGCTCAAAGGCAACCCAAGTGTTTTTCACTATACGACTTTTGGCACAGCCGACAAACTCTTCTCCCAGCATCCCATCTGGCAGCAAGCCAGGATCGAGTCAGAGCGCCGATTCATTTTCGAAGAGTACGTAGCAGAACTCAAATCGCGTGACGTGGTATGTACAGCCTATCCGTTTCGAGTCTTGCATGTAACTCAATGCTTTCTGTCAAAAATAGCAAGAGAGTCGGGCCGCACGTGCTCGCAGTGTCGCCAAAGTCGTCAACCTTTTCAAGCAGCTTAATGTTGATGTTCTTACACGTTGGAGAATAGCGCATGATCTGGTGCTTGGTTCACAGGAGTGGAACGATGACTCTGAACTTCGCAAACTCCCTACACTCGACATTTTGCTTGCATTTGAGGACTACAGCCGCGTTCGAGAGCGTGAATACGAAGATCAGATGCGGAAGGCACAAGTTGAAAAGACGCGTAGAGAACGTAAAGCGCGCGAGTCGTTCAAGGTACGAGCCCCTTTTCATCCGCGCAAGTACTTTTTCTAACCTTCATGGAACATAGGAACTACTCCAAAATTTGGTTCATGCCGGAAAAATCAAAGCCCGCTCGAAGTGGAAGGAGGTCTATCCCATATTCGCACAAGACGAGCGCTATCTCTCCATGCTTGGCAACCCTGGCTCTAACCCTCTTGAACTTTTCTGGGATGCAGTCGATGTCCTTGACCAGGAACTTGACCGGAAAATCGCTGTGATTGAAGCGGCATTCGAGCGACACAATGCCAAGGAGGCCCAGAGGAAGGGTGTAGATGTAGACAAAGATGCAGGATTTGCTGTGGGCCCTGATACGACGGAAGAGGGTTTCAGGAGTATAGTCAAGGCGAACGCAGATGGAGCTGTGAACGAACTGTCGAAGGAGGATTTAGCGGAGATATTCACTACGGTGGGGTGTTTTAGGTATCCTGTCTCGGACCGTGACTAAAGGTTACAATTTCAGCTTCATGCGGCTGCGCTGAAAAAGCAATCTGAGGAGAAGAGGAGGGCAGAGAGAAAACAGCGTCATTTGCAGGACGACCTTCGATATGCCTTGAAGAAACTTCCAGAGCCTCTGGATATTAATATGGCTTTTGAAGAGGTTTGTGATTGTCTCTTCTTTTCACTTAAAGTCTAATGGTGCTCTTAGGTTGTACCTTTGATTCAACATCTTCCTGAGTATATTGCTGTGGATGACGATGAAGGGCGGCGTGCGGCCTTCGCAAAATTTGTCAAACGACAGAAGGTGAGTCGACTGAGCATTCTTGCTTTATTTCTCTCACGAGGCTGTAGGAACGTCAACGGGAGGCGGCATCCGAAGATGGGGCCTCCACAACAAGCCGCAAGCGCAAGGAGCCTCTGCGCGAACACCGAGATAGCGATCGGGACAGGGACCGAGACCGGGGCGAACGTGAGCGTGAAAAGGACCGGGACCGGGAATCTCATCATCGTGATCGTGAAAGGGAGCGAGATCGTGGAAAAGACTATGACAGAGTCAAGGATCATGATCGCGAACCACGAGGAACGAAACACCACAGGTATGATGAGCATGACTACCGCTCGTCGAGAGACTATGGTCGGGGCGATCGTGACAAAGACCATGATAAGAAGCACGGGTATCATCGAGACGACGACAGAAGGAAGGACAGGGATTCTCGCGATGACAGGAGGTACAGCAAAGATTGGGATGAGGGCTCAGGCCTCAAGGGGGAGCGGGAACGTAGTGCGTCTTTGTATAAGGAGGATGCAAAGCGGGATGCGGATCGGATGCAAGATGATCGCGCTGAAAAGGTTTGTTTGATGTCTTGATTTTCGGGAGTTCAGGTTAATTGATGTTGGCGGCAGCGAGCGAGATATGACCGCGAAGAGCCATCGCGAGGTGAACGAGCTGAAACTCCCGAAGAGGGTGAAATCTGATCAGTGTCGAATACTTTTGCTTTTTTTCTCTTTATTGTACGCGTTTATAGTTTCGTCGAGGTCGAGGAGCATATCAAACTATATTATTACCTACAAAGATGGTGCGTGCGGGGCGTCACTATGATGAGGACGCTATTACTTGGAATCTCACTTTTCGTCTATGCGTAGACGGGTGTACGGTTGTTCAAAGCATTAATAAAGGACTTTAGGAACATCTGGTCCAACGTTCAATGCACGCGTCCGTTTCCTACTAGCTCGCGCAAACGGATGCATGAGAGGGCCGAGAGATGTAGGTGTTCGGATCACCAGAACGTTTGCCTTTGGGGGCACATTTATAATCAAGAATAAAAAATTTTTAAACAAAATGAGCAATAATCTGGGATTCTACGATAACAATCCATACGTATATCCACTACTAGTGCTAAAGATCTTCTAGTATGGTGAACTTCGGGAAATATTTCGCTTAGACCAGGGTAAAGTATACGGGCCGGAATTACTGCCCCAACAATGCAGACAAAACGAGAGGTCAATGATGTTGACAAGCCGCTCTTTAGCTTTAAACCTTAGTCACACCACTGACAATAACGATGTCCAGGAGCAGTCAAATTTCGTGTACCCCGGCAGCGTACCAAGGTCAGACTCCACATTGTTCCCGTCGACCGTGAACGAGAGCACCCGATTATCGTATTCGCCGTCTTCATGGCGGCCCATGTGTTTAGCTTCGATCTTTGCTTATGGACTTGCGGCCTCAGTAGTGATGGCTCTGGAGTATTGACAATATTCGACTTCGCTCCTCAAGGCCACCACTCATACAGTACTTCTGTATCGATAGGACCCCTATGCTCTCATTTTTTTCGGTCCTATTTTCTGTGTACCGTGTCCAATCTTTGCCTTCCAATGTTGTACAGATATGTTTCATGGATCAGCATCGGCTCATTGTTTTGTGACAGCTTGAGGCTGAACTGACTAACTAATGTAGACGTCTTAATTGTCCTCGGCCCATGCCAAGCTGTGCTCTATCAATTCTTTCATATCATTCTTTTTTATTGTGGACTGATTATTGAATATAATAAAACCGGTTCCTACTTAAGTGTCTGTGGCACACTCTACGATTGTCAGAAAATAGAGCTATCAGCACTGGTGAGTGACGCTAGACCACTCTATCATATATCAGAGCCTGTACTGACCGCTTGTAACACAGATGTCTGTTGTCGATCGAAAACCCCAGCTTCAGCTCACGTTGAATGATCCGGTCCTTGAGAAAGCTGATACAATGTCAGTGTAGGCTCTACACTTATTTCCAAGTTCTAAATTTTCACGCTCGCCCCAGATATGAAGATGTGGAAGATAAACATGGATATTTGTTGAAGGACATCCCTTACGACGAGAATGGTGATCCCTACCTTGACATCGCCGGTGGCTATCAGCAAATGGAAATACGTGTTGGTACACCTCTATGGAAAAAATATGCCAACTTGATAGCAGCCCTGCGGGAACAGACAAACCTGGTTGGGTCCAACCCGGACCCGAATCGCAAATATAAAATAATTGGAGGATTCAATGGGTATCATTGGCCATTGGGACTTGGATTCCGACGTCTAGGGGAATTTCTTTTATTTCTTGGCAACAATGAAATTGGGTATAGACGGTGGGAAAGTCTCACCATACTACTCCCGGACATTGAGCTGCCATATGATGGGCCCTCTCTTCCCATACTTCCTCTTGACGCCTTTGCAAACTTGCAGCATTTAACTTGGAAAGGTCATCGGAAGCAACTGCTTGTATCATGGCTACCTTTGGTACCAAGTCTACTCCGAACACTGATCACACTTGAGATCCAATGTGACATTGCGCTTCAAGATTGCTGCTACTTGCTCTATCATGGCAGGAATCTGAAGAAGGTCACTCTGAAAATCATCCAGAAGGATTTGGCGCATGATCAGGTGTTGGGCTTCATTGCACCTCCAGTTTGTGCGAGTCGACCATTAGAGGATCTGTGCCTTGTGTCCGATGATGATATAGGACCTCTTCTTCGTCCATTCATATTTCCGTCTCTCCGTCGCATCTGCTTCACTCTCGGCTATCCAATATGGTCAACCTTTCCAGACCTGACTATTTGGAAGACACTGCAGAAGATCAAGATCAAAGGCAATTTTCCAAATGAAGATTGCAATTGGATTCGTTCCCAATGTAGCCCCACAACTCAATTCAACTTCGATAGGCATGGCATACAAGTGAAATATGCTTCAAGTTTCTTGCATAAGGACTCCCCTTTTTATAGATGGTAAATGGATTGGAGTTGAGACGACTCTGTCTGCAATGGAGTGGCTAGTGATGGATGGCTGCATCTGTAACCACAATCACTCGCCAATGTCAAAGAATATACGATCTCATGTTCCCTACCACAGCAAGAAGCGATATTGTATTCTCTCCTTATTCTACCTCAGCAACGAACAATCTTGTATTCTAGCAATAAGCGAACCAAATTTTCCAAATATTGAACAATGCCTAATTGTTGTAAAAGCATTCTGAACTCCGTCTTACTATGAAGTGGGTCCAAAAATTGCAAACGATTGTATTAACCTTGTGTTATTGGGCGTTGTATCTAGATCTTGTTCTATCTGTGGGTGACTGGTCGGCGTACATAAAACTACGAGTTAATGAGCACCTTTTCTTATTACACTTCGCACAAAAAAACCGTGACATCCTCGATAATTGTACGTGATATTCATTCTTTTTTCCTGGATATTTTTCCACTATCGAAATCTCAATGGACAGACTCAATTGATGCTCAGGCATTGGAGGTATTCTAGACTTCCTCTGGTACTAGGGACTGTGGGGGTCACACTTGCTACTCTCGCAGTGTGGCGTTATCGTAGGAAGGAATCTAGGTCACAGCCACCCGCAACTACTCCAGCAAGTTTTGATGATGGCGGTCGCTCGACACAGTCTGCTGAAAGAAGGCGCAGTGAAAGCCCTCCTGCACTGCTCGCTGAATATCCCACTGATAGCCTTCCAGCGATCTCCGCGAATACAGCGGGTGGCAATGACTCTTTAACGCTCCCAACTTCCAGCGCTAATACCCCAGCGCTCCCTGCTACAACTCCTAGTACCAACTTCTCAGCACTCCCTGTCCTAACTGCTAGTGCTTCGGCACTCATTGGAAATAGCAGTGCTAACGTCGGCGCACCATTCCCTGTCACAACTCAGCATCCTGAACAATCTTTCGAGTCTTTCCGACAGTGGGCCCGTGTTGAAGCGACTGAGTGGCAGTATTCCCCAGTGTTCCTATTACCTGAGGACATCCAGATTTCTGATTACATTCTGGGACCCGAGAGTCCATCATATGCCATTCCTAGCAGTATAGATGACCTAACTCTCCCTGCTACAACTCAAAGCACTACCGATGTTCCCACATTGTCTTTCGGGTCTTCACAGATATCTGATTATATTCTAGGACTTGAGAATCCATCAGATGCCACCAGCAGTGCGGATATCTCAACTTTCTCTGCTGCGAATCAAAGCACTACCAATGTTCCCACATTGTCTTTCGAGTCTTCACAGATATCGGATCATATTCTCGGACTTGAGAATCCATCAGATGCCATTAGCAGTGCGGATATCCCAACTATCTCTACTGCGAATCAAAGCACTGCTAATGTTCCCACATTGTCTTTCGAGTCTTCACAGACGTCTGATCACATTCTGGAACCTGAGAGTCCATCATATGCCACTCGCAGTGTGGATGCCCTGACTCTCCTCGCTACAACTCAAAGCACTGCCGATGTTTCCACATCGTCTTTTGAGTCTTCCCAGATGTCTGATTACATTTTGGAACCTGCGGGCCCATCATATGCCACTAGCAATGCGGATGTTCCAACTCTCTTTGCTACAACTCAAAGCACTGCCAATGTTTCCACATCGTCTTTCGAGTCTTCACAAGTGTTGGAGGTGGCCGAGCGACATTGTGTTGTCCAACTCGATACAAATGAACCTGCGCAAAATATCATCATTATGTTCATCAACAAAGAATTGACGTTCGAGCTCATGGAGGAACGTTATCAGCGCTGCAGACAGCGTCTTGATAGCTTCGATGTCTCCAGATTGGAAGTCAAAGCCACTATCGACCCCGGAAATGACTGGTCTCTGCCTAGCTTAGAACTCCTCGGTCGAGCATTTGCGCGTCTTAATCAGGATGATCATCGACACCTTTGTAAGACATTGAACGTTAAGCTTCCGGCTGGAGACGAGGACAGCCTTGAATCAATTGGAGAATCGATTGATCTTAGTCTCCCGAACATTGAATCGTTGACATGGGAAAGCCATCGAAACCAGCTTCCTCTGATCGGTCTTCAAAACTTCACACATCTTACTCGACTGGACATTACATCCTGTCTCTCAATGCGTGATTGTGAACTGTTGCTCCACCGTGCTTCTGGAACGCTTCAGTTCTGCCAAATTCGACAAGTTATAGAAGACAATGATACCACGCATGTCTTCTTTGAGGATCTAGACTCAGGATCAGGTGAAGACTCAGAATTGGTTGAAAATATACACGCAAATCAGGAGTCAGCTTCTCCAGAGCATCGAATTCAGATGAATAGTCTCGAAGACTTGACTATTCATTCAAGCTTCCGTTCCGACTTGATGTTGAACAGATTTGATATGAAGGGTTTGAGATTTCTGGACCTCCAGGTCAAATTTGACCAGCTGGATTTCGAGAAATACATGAAACATCTTCCGTGGTCCCAGCTTGATGGGGTCCGCTTGGATTATGAGTATTTACGCAAAGACGTTACTTGGGTCAAGGAGAGAGTTCGAAACGAAGATATATACAACTTCATCCATACTATGTAGTTGACTCCACATTTTCCTATACCTAGCTCAAGAACTCACATTTCTAATTACTTTTGATTTTATCTTACGTACCACAACTATTTATCTACAAGCGATTGTGTTTGTGCTCGCGACAAGGGTATATTTATACGTTAACGAATAATACAAGATATTTCAGTTATTGAACAACATCAAATTAAAATATGAAGAGCTAGGTGAAGCACAACTGAAACAAGTGTTTGTAGACGACTACAACATTCATTGCATTGTTGTTGTCAACTCAAATTTGATTGTCCAATGAGCACCATACGCGGAAACTCATTGGCTGATTCCCAACGTGATACATGCCTTCCTTTGGTAAGTATTCGCTCTCTTTCACGTTTGTATCGACTCCAACCATGCTGAGAGTGAGTGAGTTATTTCAAACCAGGCTCCTCGCAACACTTCTTGCCACCCCGCAAGCAAGCAAAAAGATGAATAAAGATCAGATCGATAAGCAACTTCGATTGAATTTTGACCCTAGATGCGCAAGTGCTGCAAAGAGTTTTCTACAAGCTGGATCGCATTTCATGTACATTAAATTTGATGCGTCAATTTTGGTTGTGATGCTCTCAGAATGCTTGACAGTCAGAAGCAAACCTTCTATCCATGAACCATTCTGGACTCGATGCAGACCTGCTGGAAGAGGCAGATTTAACAGAGGGAACAGATGTCCTGGACAGGACAAACTTGGGAATGAGCTTGCACGTCATCTCAGACCTGCTGACAACCACAGGCTTGCTCGACGACTTTCCAGAAGTCATGCAAGGTTTTCTCAAGGAAATAGCCCTTCTTCCATTCTTCAAAGGGTAGCGTAGGTGTGGGAGAGGAAACAGAGATGGGTCATTGGAAGGAACAGGATCATCAAGAGATGGGAAACGAGGCGTCTGTTCAGCCAGCGGTGATGAGTTGATGCTCTAGACAGTTGGCATCGGACCAGGACTTGCAGAGAGTATGCATACAGGATAGATATTGGTGTGGCTAAAATGGGCAGTTTCAAGTTCTTAAACAAAGATATCATGTAGGGTTGAACTTGTCCTGTGGGGTTACATCAGGAGGAAAGTCAGGCTGACCAGAGAAGTACTTAGTACTGGAAAACTCAAACTTGGAATTTTGTTGAGAGTAAGAAAATAGAGATCTCATGTGGTGGGTTTGTGAAGAAGGCTATTCGGAGGAACTCAAAGGTCATACATCATCAACAGTAGTTTTGTCTTGGTGTCTGAATTAGAAATGTTCTCTCAAGTTTGCCCAGAATATCAAGTCTCTGCCATTCTCTCTCCCACAATGTCTACTGCCCTGTGTGGCCTGCTACTCACCAGTTTGGATCTATCTACCCAGCAATTAGAAATGATCATTCTGAACTGTCAGGGGATGTCCCACTTGTTTCCCCTTCTCCTTCTCCAGTTCTTGTCAGATTTCCCCTGCTATAGTTTTCCTTCATTCTCCTTCCTTTTCCCTATCTATTGGTCCTAGTTTCAGCCCTCAGGCTGCACTGGTTCTCTGTCAATCAATAATTCAGACAAGTGTGGCCCCTTTGACACTGCCACCAGCTTATGTAACTGCTGACTAATTGCTGGCACATCACTTTTGTCTTTTTTCTCTGTCATACTGTACAGTTGTTTCTTACACTTCTGAAGCCTCTGAAGCATCACACCTGGCCTAGGGAATTCTCAGACTTGTTTTCTTTGGATTTCCCTTTGCCAGGTGAGTAGTTATCTCAGTAGACACTGTACAGTACTGAATAGACTTTGGATTTCTCTTTGCCAGTTGTGTGATTGAGTCACAGCCCCCAGAGGTCACCCTTACAGCAGAACAAGTCTCTAGATTTGGTCTGGGAGCCCCCTTTTTGATTACCTGAGCTTCTACTTGGTTCCTCAAAAAGGTCTCTCCCTCACCAGTGTCTTGATGCTCCCTGTGCTCCTCCTATGACCTAGCTAACCCCTCCAGCACCTCCCCCTGATGCTTCAAGCCCCCAAGACAATGCCTGGAGTTGTTTGCTGTCCCTGGAGACACAGGTTCAACTTACCCAAGCCTTCCTTACTTCCCACACTGCCAAACTCACTGGACTCCATCAAACTACTGAAGCAGTGTCCCTTTCTTTCCAAGCCCTTCTGGAACATCTTTCCCTTGCTTCTACTTCTCTCCCTGGACCCCCAGTAGCTGCAGGAAGGTTTGATTCTACACTTAGCTTGGAGGTTTCAGCACCCCACTCCAAACTTCCTTGCCCTGCACTCTTTGATGTATTTGATGTGGAGGTTTCAGCACCCTGCTCCAAACTTCTTTGTCCTATGCTCTTTGATGTATTTGATAGAGACTGTAGAGCTGGGAAACATTTCCTCCAATCCTGTATCACCTATATCCAGCTGAGTGGTAAAGCCTTTGCCTCTGATGCCTTGAAAATTGCTTGGGTTCTCTTCTACATGAAGGCCAGCTGAGTGTCAGGGGACTTCCATTTCTGACCTCTGCAACCTATTCCAGTGCTTCTGCAGCTTGTTTGATGCCTCTGGGGCTCATTCTAGAACCCTAGAGATCTCTGTATTACCTCAGCAATCATTATCTTAGAGTTAGGAGTAGCTCTGACCTTCTGTACAGTAGTTCCCATGCCTCCGCCATCCACTGATGCACTGTGCCAAGCAGTGGAGATCTTTAGACTTGTTTTCTTTGGATTCCCCTCTGCTAGGTGATTAGTTATTGATTGTATCATTGTTTACTCTGCTAATATACTTCAGATTCCCCTCTGCTAGCTGTGTGACTCCAATCTGCCACTCTGGAGGTTGCCCTTACACTGAGCCTCAACCTATGTGCTGTGTATCTTTTGATGCCCAGTAGAAGTTGAGAGTTTCTCTGACTGGATGGAGTTTGAGAAGGAGTTCTGAGCTGAGTTCTTCCTCCTTAACCCCACCAAAACTGCAGCTCTTTCCTTCAAGACCAAACCCAGTATGGTCAAGGGAAGTGGTCACTTGATGAGTACATTGACTCTTTTCATGCCTTAGTTGAACAGGCTAGATATCCAGACAGTCTGCAACTTTGCCTAACCTTCCATGATAAACTCCACCCCTCTCTTATGGATTGTATTGACAGTATGGTGGAGGGGTGCCTAGATAATGAGCATGTCAATATTTGGTACAAGGTGGCATGTGAGCAGTGGCAGCTCATGGAACTGCAATGTGAGTTGCAGTGGACACAATTCTTGACCTTTTCTTTCTCTTGCGGAGGGTTCACCCCCTGAGCTCCCTCTTCCACACCTGCATTAGCATCCCCATGAGCAGGTGCAGCCAATCTCTTTACACCTCATATTGCCCCCTTGCACTCCCTACTCCAAGGAGTTCTAATGGATGTCAATGCTTCCCAACAGTGGTCCTCTACTCTCCTGCTGTGTCCACACTGTGGGAAGGCTGGTCACCTTGCCTACTACTGTCTTCAAGGACTAGAAGTGTGCTACCTATCAGTGTCAAAGCAAGAAGAGCTGCTCATCCAACTCCTCATAGCCCAGAATGCAACAGGAACTCCCTCTCCAGATGCACCCATAGCCATCCATTCTGATGAAGTGGCCAATGTACAGGAGGAGGTTTTATAGAGTCTGAGAATTTTTAAAAGGGCAATGGATGACCTATATGCCCCCATTTGTCATGACTCACTCCCTGAACCCCCAAACCTTGTTCCCAGCCACCTGGCTTCCCTGGAGCTTCCCCCAACACCCCCTCAAACTCCTCCAACCTTTATTTGCCCACCATGCCCACTCCAAGTAATCCTGACATTTCTTTGGCAAACCCCAACAGTCCCCTGGCTAATTCTGACACCTTTCCCACAGCTTTTAATGCTTCCACTGCCTCCACTGAGCCCCTAGAACCCTCCCTCACTGTTTTTGACACTGGCATACATCACTAGTTCATCACTTTGGTTTACCTGACCAGCTTTGGAGCATCACAATGACCCTGGGATGGCCCACATTCCTAACTGATCCCATCAGTATACTACCATGGCCTGTCCCCTGATCACAACCAACACCTGTCAACTCTGCATGGCTCCAACAAGCCCCACCACTAGAGCCACTGCCTCCAGAGCTCTCCAGTAGTCAGTATATAAGTCTTAGAGTAGCATTTCATACTCTAGTCTTGATATTGCTTTACTTGGTTTTCTGTGTTTTATATTTCTTTCTGTTACATTTCCAGGTCTTGTCTCTGTTTCTATTTTTAGTCTCAAATCTATCTCTTTCTCAGTTCCATCTTGTCTTGACTTCTTCCGCAAATGCTATCTGCAAGGAAACCTCCTCAAAACTATGCAAGGCACCTTGAGAAGTAACACCAATTTCCAGAATGAGCTCCACACCCTGATCAAAGAAATTCACATCAGGCTGAACCCCTGTCAGTTTGAAGATCCTCTAGATCCTGCCTGCTCCTTCCATGTACAACAAGAGGAACCCACCAGAGCATGAAGCAAAGCTCCACTCCCCATTCCCTGTCAGCAAGAAGAAGAGCTCAATGCTGCATCTAACATTCTGAGGAACCTCAACCCTGCTGGAGGACTCTTCAACCAACCTGCCACTCACATTTTGGCCCTCTCCACTCATCTCCAGGCAAACTCTGTCTTCAGTGCCTTCTGTAACTGGGACCAACCTGCCACTCCCAAACACTGTACTCAGAGGTCACCTCTGCACATCAACAATGACAATCAAACTCTCATATCAACAAGCCTAGCAACTCCAGCAAAGAACCCACTCCTTGCAGTGGCCCTCTCTGAGACAGACCCCCCCACTTTGACCTTTGTACCCCCCATGGAAATGCCCCACCAAATGCCCCCCAGCTCTGTCAAAATGCCCCAGCTCCTTCATGTCAACCCATGGGTCCTGGAACACCTTGACCTCCCTTTCTCAATGACCCCCCTCATCCACCACCAGTTCCACTGCCCAACCCCTCCACTGACAACAATTACTTCAGACCACTGACCCCACTGACAACAATTACTTTTTTTTTTTTTTTTTTTTTTTTCCCTTTTATAGACTTCAAGCTTCTGCCCCTGATGGTCTTTACCTAGTCTAAGTAGTAACTAGGATGTGTACTAGCTGGGATTTAGTGGATGATTGATCAACAAGCCAACTCGTCACCCCCCAACCACCCGATGCTGATGAGCCCCAGTTATTGCTGAGCACCTTTTTCGGCAGTTCGGACTTAGCGGCAGCTGACTACTTCAAATTTGACACAAGTCACAACACTCAGCGCATGGGACTTAGCCCGAGGATTGGACCGAAGCACAAGACTCTAGCGACCACGAGACTTATTGATCACGGGAAACATCACGTGAAGCCTGGAACTTGGGCCTGGACCATCAAGGCCTAGACCCCCTTGGCGATGATTATTAGCGACCTTAGCGATCCTGGCGACAAAACGGCGTTCCTTTACTATATATGGACATATTACCAGACGCGTACCTTTTTACTATCATTCCCCTTGTCAAGCTTACCAACATCCCTGAACAGTGTTCATACTTCAGGTATTGACATCGGACTCGTTCTCTTTTTGGTTCTTATTAGCAATTAGTCGTCGCCAAGGCTTCACCTATGACTTTTTACTTAGTTACGGACTGACGCCTGGCACGCAACATAAACACAGTGGCAGACGCCGCCGCTAGTGGCGCTTAATTACTTACCTTCCCTTACTATACTTCGAAAATGTATAAATACTGCCTGTACATAGACATCACCCCATCAAATTTTACCATTGAATCACCATCGTATCACTCCCCTCTCTATAAGCTACCAGCTTAAGATTTCATTTGCCCCATCTCTTTCCCTCATCTCGTCTTCGACTTTGGCTTAGCGACAAGCCTCTTCGACTTCGACCTTGACTTAGTGTGGTACCAACTACGGGTGCCTATTAGCATTATTTCAACTTAGCAACGCTAGCAATTGCGGCTAGCGACAAGTTTACGTTCGTCCTTCGATCTCAGTTTTACTCTTACCGCTGTCTCTCTCCTTTACTCTCCCTGCCACCGTTTCAAGTTCGCTGGTTCTTAGCGATGTTATTTGTCTTCACCTTTTTCCTCTTACTGTCACTAGCGACTACCATTAGCGGTAGCGACTATTTTCGACTTCACTTCCATGCCACCACTTTCGCTCTAGTTCTCTGGGACGGTTACTGACTCGCCCTCAACTATTAACTTCCTACTGCCAGCTACCCTATCTAGTGACGAGTGTTAGGTTCTCTTTTTTTAAGTTTCCTGCACGGCACTAGGCAGCATAGGAGCACATCAACGCCCTTGGCATCGTTTTAGGTGCATCTTCCCTTATGGTACTATGCTAAGTACCTTGTTTCTTCTTACTTCCACATTTGTTTGTGTTTGGGTTCTCTGTGATTCACCTTCGGTTGCCTGGCCTCTGTGAGGTCTTGTGCGACTGGTCAGATCTGCTAGTGTGGGGGCGCAGTGGTAGGCTTGGGGTTTGAGTTTCCTCAGCTTTTGCTGAGTTTGGGCTTCCCTTCTCCTATATTCCCTGCAAACAAGTAATCAGTTGGGCTTGAGCATTTTTATAGTATTTTGGTATTGGTGGGTAGGACTTTCACCAAATGGTGATGTCCTCGTCATTGGAGCTCTGTTCATCTGGCCAGTCGTAATCATTCTGTATTGCTTCTGTAATTCCTAGCTTGTTATCCATTTCAATAAGATTAGTTGGTGATACCTCACCAAAGTTTGCCTTCAGTCTTCCCATGTCACTCACAAATTGTAGGACCGCTATTATCCCTTCCCTTTCCCCAAATAGGGTTTGCAGACTTCTCTCACCGTTGCCTGTTGTCCTCCACATTTTGTGTTGTTCATTCTCATGTGCCCGGCATTTGAGTAGGTAGTGCTGCACTGTTTCCATCCCTTCCTCACATTTATTGCATCATGCTGATTCCCATTTCTGTATTCTGTGTAGATAGCTATTCAGCGGTACATGACCAGTGTGTAGTTGAATCAGTAGGCTGAGTTGATTCCTTGTTGCACCCCTTGTTGCTCCTTTGAATGCTGAAAACAAGCGACTGTCCTCATACAGTTTGTTATAACGCTCATACCTGGGTGATTCTGTCCATCTCTTTCTCCATCGTTGTCTGAGCCTGGCACCGTGAGCCTGTTTGAGTGCCAACAGGCTAATCGGCAGCCTGTCTCGTTGCTTTGCAAGGTATGCTGGTAGTCGGTCTTGAGGATCAGAAAATCCTTCCGCTGCCTCCTTTGCCGCCTTATCTACCATCTCGTTCCCTTTTGCTCCTGAGTGGGCCGCAATCCAGGCAATCTTCAGTCCAAATTCCTGCCTGCCTCCTTCCTTCTGTGCTATGGATCTCATTGTTTTGTGGGCTGTGTTGAAGTGATAATGGCTTTGTCTCTGTTTGAAGATTGCTAATGATTGTATCACCCCCTGGTTGTCGATCTGTAAGGTGGATCCCTTTGGTAGTACTGCCTTTTTTAATAAGTGTAGCCCCAGGTTTAGTGCTACCACCTCCGCTTCGAAGGATGTGTTCCTTGTCAGTGGGCCTAAGTGGTAACGTAGGGTCTTAGGTGTGTCATTGTCTTTCAGAAGGACCACTGCCGCCCCTGCGTTTCCCTTGTAGCCTGAACCATCTGTGTAGATCCTAACCTGGGCAGTGTTAGCTTTGTCAAATATCAGTGACTCCTTTCTGCTATTGTTGTTTTGAACGGCATCGTGTAGGTTGGAAGTTGTCACACTGGTGTTATCATCTCTGTGTCTTCTGGCTGGAGGTTGTAAAGCCATGCTAGGTCATGTAGTGGTGATCGGTGTTATGAGATGTCGTGCCAGATGGCGTGCTTCAGCATTTTGTGCAAGGGGTGCATCTTCAGTAATGCTGCCAGCCATACTGTGTACCTGTGGCATATCTTGTCAAGCAACAGTCCTACTGGGAGTAAGCCAGCATGTATCTTGATTACGTCAGTTGGGCTCATTCTGGTTGCTCCAGTGATCCTGAGAGCAGCAATTCTCTGAACCAACGCCATTCTTGTCGTGAAGCCCACTGAGCCTTGATCTTTCCTCGCATCTGGCTTCCTGTGCATGGGCATGTACCATACCTCCACTGCATATGTCATTTTTGGCACCGCTACCGCTTCATACAGCCTTGCCATGAACTCCAGATTGAGGCCTGTGGAGGGTCTGGTTAGCCTACCAAACATCAAGATGTATTTTGTAGCTTTTGCAATTGCATATTTGGCATGTTTGTTCCATCATAGTTCATCATCGACTATTACCCCCAGAAACTTGTGTGTTCTCACTGGTTCGATGCGCTTCCCTCTGAGGTTCATGGCTGGCCTCCGCAGTCTCTTTGTTTTGGCCTCTGAGGACGGATTGTCTTCCCTTTTCCTAGTCATGTGCATAAGTTCAAACTTGCTAGTTTTGAACCTTGAGTTATGTCTCTCTGACCACTCAAAAGCCCCATGGCATCTTGTCATCATTTTTCTGAGCTTTCTGCTGGTTTCCTCAAAGTTCTTGCCTGACACTGTCAGCACTGTGTCATTGACAAAGCCCAATGCTAGCTCTTGTCTGCCCCTTGCTATTTCTAACAGGTCAGCATTGTAAAAGAGGTAGAGGATCATTGATATAGGGTCCCCTTGTTCAATGCCGTTCAGGACTTCGATCCACCGCGATGTGTAGTCGTCAAACCTCATCTTTGTTTGTCTGCATGTGAGGAGCCTCCCCACAAACCTGACATATTCCTCAGGGACCTTGTGTTTCCTCATGTTGTGCAGTAGTCTATCCTATACTGTGTTTGGGAAGGCCCCCTCAATGTCGAGGAACATGGCTGATACTACCCTCCCCTGTCGCCACTCGTGCTTCACCCAGTGAGTTAGCATTTGGAGCGAGTCAGAGGTGGTGCGTCCTGGGCGTCCTCCGAACTGTGTTCCTAGCAGGAGACCATGCTTCTCCATTATATACATTAGGTCCTCCGCTACAATTGCTGTCAGTACTTTTGCTATTGTGTTTAGCAGGGCAATTGGTTGGTATGCCTTTGGCATGTTGTAAGCTGGCTTTCCTGGTTTTCTTAGGATTACTGTGATGCTGTCCCTCCAGGGTGTGTAGTAGGTTTCCAATGAAAATACTGCTTGAAAAAGATGAAGTAAGTGATCCTCAATAATATGGCAGGCCTTCTTAATGACAATGTTGGGTATTCCATCATCTCTGCATGCTTTGTGTGGGCTGAGCTTTGTGATGTTGTGCTGGATTTGTTCTTTTGTTATCAATCCGCTTGAGGAGAGTGGTTGCAGGTAGATGTTGTTCTCTGGGGGGGTTGCCTCCATTGGGGGAGAAGGAAAGAGGGTGCGCGAGAGCAGGTCACACTTTTTGCTGTTTGTAGTAGCCTCCCTCATGGTGCCTTTGTCGTCCATGTACTTGAGCGTAGGTATTCTGGTCTGGCCACCATCTGGCGTCGGTTGGGAAGCATACTTATTTGCTATCCACAATTCTCGTTCCAAAGTGTTGCTTAAAAATTCCTCCCAGTATCGTGTTTGCGCTTCCTGCATCTTGTCTGTGTATCTTCACTGTTCTGCTTTGAGTTCTTCCTCTATTGAAAAGTCATCCAGCGCTCTATGTCTGCATGCTTTTTCACTTAGCTTGTTCATCTTTTTTCTTGAATTGTCTAGCTCGTCTGACCACCATCTCTTGGTGTGCTTTGAGGGCTTAGTAAGTAGGACCTTTGCCTCTATCGTTTCCTGGAGAGCTTTAGTGAGTTTCTCCGCCAACTCTGTGAACTCCTCTTCTGTTCTCAGAGGTCAGGCCTTTGTGAAGGTGTCGTTGGCCATTCTGATCTTGAGGTCCTCCACAAACTCATCCCAGTCTGTAGCTCAGAAGTTTCTTGCCAGGGTGGGGGCTTTCTTCTGTGTTGGTAGCTTGATTATTGTGTGTATTGGCACATGGTCCATGCATGGGCCCTGGTTCCTGTGTGATGCCTCACATCTGACTACTAGGTCTTCCATAGTACCACTGCTGAAGACATTGTCTAGTCTTGTCCAATTGCCCGTCCTCCGGGCCCTTAGGGTGTCGATCCCCCTTGGAAGCAGCATGGTCATATCATAGTCTGCTGTCAGCACTATTATTACCTGTGCTGCTTTTTCTGCTGCTGAGGTGAAGAGGTGCCTGTTTCTTTCATGGTCCCAGAGTGGGTGGTGCCTGTTGAAGTCCCCAGCCCAGAGCATGTAGTCGTTGTCATTGTCGGTGAGGTCAGTCTGGTTGCATGCAAGATATCCTCGCATTACGTCCATACTGTTGTTGTTCTTGCAATCATTGTAGATGTTGAAAACCGACAATTTTCCAGAGTTGCCCTTGATCTGGATTGCCGTCACGTCTGCAGAGTCTGGAATTGTCAGTTGATGCCATCCATTTGTGTCCATCTGCCTGTTTACTAGTATTACCAATCTGGAGCATGTATTGTTAGTTAAATGAGAAGTAGGGTATATTACTCGCCAAGCTGAGCTTGCTCTTGTATTATTTAGCTTGTCAATGTAGGGTTCCTGTATAAGAATGAGATCCCATTCCTTATGCAGGGTATTCGAGTTCAGAAGGTTGAGCTGGGCCATCCTCAACTTTGCTAGATTCTGTTGCCAAATTCTTAGCTGTCTGTATGTTGGATCTGATGTTAACATATTAAATGGTGGGGAAGGGTTGCGGTGCCACTGGTGGAGTGAGGTATAGTGATGGTTCTTCCTTGTTGCCCTTGGTCAGTCCCTGGGGTGAGATTCGCCCTCCTGGAGTCCTCTGGCCTCCCAGCTGTCTAAAAGTCAGTTGCCCTGCCGGTTGGCTCACGCTTTGGGGCTGCTGCTTTCTGTAAGGGATTGCCCCTTCAGGTGCCCCCCAGTGTGTCCATTTCTCACTCGTTGGATAGTAGGGCATTGTGTTCTCCGGCAACCATGTGTTCATCTCCATGCACATTTTCTGAAAGATTGCACACTTCCTCGAATAACTTGGGTGTCCTGTGAGGCCACATGGGATGCAGCAAGGTGGGTTCGTACATCCCTTGCTGGGGTGGTCTTCCCCACACCTTGCGCACTGCTCAGGCTTCATGCAAGCTGTTGCTATGTGCCCATATCCTTGGCACCTGTAGCACCTCATGGGTTCTCTTTCCTGCTGTCACGACCCGTTCCCCGAAACCCTGCACATCGTCCATCAACCCCCCGAACCCCCAAAGGGACCCCCAACGCTCCGCCGAACTTCCACCCATGCCCCACGCCTACTTCGGCTAACTCTGATGCCTCCCCAGCTAACTCCGACGGCCCCCTGGCCAACTTCGGTGCCTGCCCCGCAGCCACTGACACTTACCTTGGGCCTTCCCGAACCCCGAGAACCACCCCCGCTGTTCCCGATCTTTGCCACCCATCATCAACTCAACACCCTGATTCCTCTGACCTATTCCGGAGTATCACGACAACCTCGGGGCAACCCGCGTTCTCCAATGATCCCATCAACGTATCAGCGCAGCATGATCCTCAATCACAACCGACACCCGCCCCCTCCGTCGAGCTCCACCAAGCCCCGCCGCCACAGCCGACGTACCCCGAAGTCCTCCGGTAGTCAGTATATAAGTCATCAAGTAGCTCTTCGTACTCTAGTCTTGATATTGCTTAACGTTACCTGTGGTCTGATTGTTTCCTTTTCATGTTTCGTGTTTCGTGTTCTGTGTCTCGTTCTCCTTACTCTCAGTCTCCCAGTCTTATCTCAGTCTCCCGGTCTTATCTCGTCTCCATTTCATTATCGTTCTCGTTATCGTTTCGTATCTCCACTCGAATCTACTCTTGTTCCATATTGTCTCGTCCGACGCTGTCTCGGTGACTCCGTCCGACCGTTGTGCCCAAGTCTTCATCAACCCTAACAACCTCACAAACTCCGCGATTACGATTACGAACCCTGACACTCCTTTACCAGGTCCGAACCTCACTCTTCACTCGGTCCCGGACCCCATCAGCTCCAAATGATCTCCCATCAAACCCCGGCTCCGTTCCCATTGATCACACAGCCACCTACTCCCTTGCTTCCGCAAATCTCCTGTACGGCCTTCTGCCTGAACCCCGCCAGGACCGTCTCGTTTCCTCACAATCTGACTTCTCCGGACCTTCCCGGATCTGTCTGGATCACATCTCCCCAACTACCCGCGCAAGCCACCAGGGCCCGGAACGTCTTTGAGTGTTCGGTTACCAGTGCAAGGGGATCACGCCCGCCTAGTAAGGACTCGCCCAGTGCAGCTGAGCCCCCGGGGTCAGCAGAACCTGACACCTGCTTCTCTGCCATCACTCTTGTATGGTGTATGTATAATCCTGTTGTGGTCGCCTTGTTTGCATCATTCTCATTACTGAACTTTGCTATTAAGTGACCTACTCTTTGTCCCTTTCTTCGGTCCTTGATGGGTTTTATCCACCTCAGCGAGGTGATTGCCCCTCTGCTAAGGTCGCTGGCCTCCTTGATTGCCTCCCTTTCCTCTGTTGACTCTGGATCAAGCGTGATGGGCACAAATTTGATTATAATCGGATACGTACGTTTCTTTATTTTCGCTCCTCCTCCTATTGCTCCTTCTATTTCCCTTGACCTGTTCTTTACCCATGCTGCTCCTTCCTTGTTTGACATTTCCAGCAGGATTCCCCCATTGGTCATCCTTGCTAGGGCCTTTATCATGTAGTTGTTGTATCCTTTGATGAGGCCGAGTTGGTCATTCAGCTTGCTTGTGAGTCCTGTAATCAACATGTTCATCATCCTTTCTCTATCCTCTCCTGGTTGGTCTAGATCTATCAGTACTTGCCTCTGTCTCACTGCCTCCCTTGCTCTCAACCTTGGGTCGATGTTGGTGTTGCGCTCGAAGGGGGTGTTGCCCTCAGGCGTCGTCTTTAGTGCTTTGCTGTAAGTCTTTGCCTTCGCTGTCAGCTCAGCTGATGCCTCGCTCATCATTTTTGCTGCTCTTGTTGCTTCCTCCATTTTTTTGGTTACTTTGTTGATTGTGGTGTCCATTGTCTTTCTTATTGTTTCCTCTATGCGTGCTGCAACTTTGTCCGTTAGCGGGTTTCCCTTCCCTTCCTTGTCCTTCTCTATTAATTCCAGGAGTCTTGCCATTGCTTTTATTTTCACCTGCATCTCCTTAGCTTTCTCTAGACTAGTCATTTCTGAGTTTGCTAGGGTGTCCAGGACTTTTACCATTGTTTTCACTGTTATTCTGTCTCCCACAGTGATCAGCCCAGTTGTGTGCAATTGCCTCTCACCATCTTCAGCATTTGCCGCTATGGGTGTTCTTTCCTCTCGACTTTCTTCTTCATGGGCCATCTCTGGTGTACTCTCCATCCTTTCCATTGCTCTCTCTGTTTCGCCCTCTCTGCTCTCCCTCTGTTTTGACAATCTCGTCTCCCTTCTAGTGTAGTCAGTGATTTTAGCGCCTTTCACAGGTGCTGTTCTGTTTATTCCTTGCAGGGATTGTTCTCTCAGTTGACTATTTTTGGTTGTGGATGCTCTCCCGCTTGCTCTGGGGGGGCCCATCCTCTGGAGGATGGTTGTTGAGTGTGTGTGGGGGGGGGTTCTTACTCTCCTTGGACAGTTTTAGATGAGTGGTATTAGTTTTTGAAAGTGCTACAGGAGTCTATTCAGTGCGCGCTTTGCGCTCTGAGCCTGAAGTTTTTTTGGGGTCCTAGTCAGGGTGCCACATGGTACTGGTCCAAGAAGAGTTACAACAATTACTTCAGACCACTGACCCCCAGAGGACCTCTTCCCCCTCACTAGGTTCTGGGCCCTCCCCTGGGCAATGCTGGCCAACTCCCAGGCAGTGGACCTCCCAATGGTGGACCTTTAGGTGGATGAGGCTTAGCCATAGACAATTTCCCCCCTCAGCATGGCAACAGAAATAATCACTACTAATACTACAATGCTAGACCTCTGCCTTGAACTCAAAACACTCAGGATGACACTTGTGACACACTGGCTTGAGAAGGCAAGCTTGATATTTAGAAACTGGAATCCTTCACTGGTTGCAACTCCTGAAAATGGAGAATTTTCCTAATGCAATGCCTTACAATGTCCCAAGCTAAGCCTATTACTTTCTAGCTTGAGAGCTCACAAGTAGTCTTTGCTGCATCATATTTATAGGGCATTGCCTTTGACTACTATATGACACTGCTCCAGTTTGATTCAAACAACTCCATGCTCTCCAACTGGTATGCTTTTACCCAGGAATTCTCCAGTAAGTTTGGCATATTTGACACTGTAGCATAGGCAGAAGAAAATCTATTCAACCTCTGGATGTGCAACAACAAACATTTCACAACCTTCATTATACAGTTTGAACAAGAGGCTTATGAGACAGGATGGAATTACAATGCCCTCCAATTTGCCCTCTGCCATGCCCTACCTCAACACATCAAGGACCTCCACCTCACACCCAAGCAAACTATATATGACAGGTACAAAGTGCTTATTACACAGGTTGATCAACACTACTGGAAAGATCAGAGTGAAAACACAGCACTGCAGACTACCTGGAACACCTCTAGCAACACTAACTGGCAGGCCAGAGCAACCAACAGCAATTGACCCTTGGTCCCCACCAACCTTGCCAACCCTGTGTTCTGTTTCCCTCAAGACCAAGGACTTCTCAGCACCAACCAACTTCTGGGACCCTGCCCACTTGCCCAACTCAATGCTGCCAATCTTCATGAAGCTCTGGAGCCCCTGGACACCAACTCCAATGACTCCCAGGACCTCAACAATGCTCCAGACTCCACTGACAATTAAGAGGCCCTATATGCAAACAGAATTTGGAACAGGCCTTGGATCAACATACTAAAGGAAACTTAGGAGAAGTAATGGAAGGAGGGCTCATGCATTCTATGTGGTGAGCAGGGACATTTCATTAGTAGTTGCCCTAAACACCAGGTAATGGGATGTGCCATGTAGACTATCAATGGAGAAGATTGCAACTATCAATTTACAGAAAACAAGTCAGTAGTTTAGGTCTTGAAGATGCATTAGATTGACTGCAGATTAGACACCAACATCTTCTTCACCCTAGCTGCACTCCTCCATGCAATAGTACTCTTTCCAGACAACCTCTCAGCACACCTCCCCTCCCACTCCTCCCATACCCTCCTCCTCCACACCACCCTCCCCTTCTCCACCAACTCCATTCCCACTCTAGTCAACAGTGGCACTACTGACAACTTCATTGACAAATCATTGGTAGCACTTGCTCCTCAACACCTCTGACATCTCCCCACTCCAATCTGTCTCAAGCTCTTTGACAGCAATTCCACCTCCACCAGAGACATCACACACTGTGTAGAGACAACTATGACCTTCACTAATAGACAATGCCAGGACTTCTGACTACTAGTCACTAAACTACACATCTTTGCCTCCATTATCCTAGGTTTCTCATGGCTCTGCTCCACTAACCCCTGCATCAACTGGCCCAGCCTCACCCTCTGCCTTGACTGGGATAGCCTGACTGATTCTGGACCAGTCCCCTTCAATGTCTCACCCCCCTCTAAAAACTCCAAAGGTATGACTGATGCTCCCCAGACTCTCCTGCAGCTCTGCTCAAAGTTTGCATGGTTGTTCATCATCAATGTCCAGCTCAATGGCTCTCCAATGGTCCTTCCCACCTTTGTCAACAGCAGTGCCTCTGGCACCTTTGTCAGCAACCAGCTCAATCTCTGCTACAATGACCTTGACAAACCTCTTGAGCTCCAGCTCTTTGATAGAAGCCCTACTTCAAGCAGAATCACTCAATACCATGACAATGCCCTCATTCTTGACAACAATTTAAGATTCTAGGTCCAGCATCTTGTCAACCAACTTCTAATGTCAACTCCAATTGTGCTTGGACTCCTGTGGTTGCAAGACATCAACCCCAACATTGACTGGAAGAACCTCACCATGCAATTCCCTAGCCCTGAAGCAAGCTTAGCAGCTGCCATCCTCCTCTGCATCCAGTCCACCTCAGACTCTAACATCCCTGACCTCAATGCCAGCACCTCCAGAGCAACCCAAAGCCCCTCAACTTTTGAGGATGACTAAGGAAGGGAAGAAAACACACTTCTACCTCAGTTCCTCCTGAACAAAACTCGACAGCTCCCTCCCAACACATCCCAGAATTGATATAAAGGCCTGCAGTACTCTAACCAACAATGCCAGACCCCTCCAGACAACACTACCACAACTCTGGACCCAGCCACTGCTGCTCCATCACTCATCCCCATGGATCTTGAAGCCCTCAACATTCAAATCATTGGTGCCATTCCATTTGCACACATTCTACAAGCCAGTACTCCCACCTTCCAACTACAAATCATGCCAGCCTTACCAGAAAAATACCTCTGCACAGAAACCACCCCACTGGAACAAAAAACAGAGGAACAAATCCTACACAAAGTAGTTCCCCTGGAATATCATGAATTTGCTGACATATTCTCTGAAAGGAGCACAAAAGAACTTCCTCTGCATTGCTCCTATGATCACAAAATCAATCTTGAAGAAAGCACCTCACCCCCATTTGGCAAAATCTACAATATGTTCAAGATCAAACTCTGGGCCCTGGAGGATTACCTCAATGACATGCTCTGCAAAGGTTTCATATGCCCACTAATCTCCACTGCCAGTGCTCTGGTCCTATTCACCAAGAAGAAGGATGGGTCTCTCTGACTCTGTGTTAATTACTGGGGACTCAACAAAGTCACTAAAAAGAACTGGTATCCCCTCCCCCTGATTGGAGACCTTGTTGACTGCCTCTATAGTGCCAAGATCTATACAAAAATAGACCTCTGCTCTGCCTATAACAATGTCTGGATTGCTCTGGGCATGAATGGAAGACCACCTTCTGCACCTGCTATGGCCTCTTTGAGTATCTGGTGATGCCTTTCAGAATGACTAACTCCCCCACTACTTTCCAGTACTTCATGAACAATATCTTCCACAACATGAACAACATCTTTGTTATTGTGTTGATGAGCCCCAGTTACCGCTGAGCACCTTTTTCGGCGGCAGCTGACTACTTCGAATTTGACACAAGTCACAACACTCAGCGCACGGGACTTAGCCCTAGGATTGGACCGAAGCACAAGACTCTAGTGACCACGAGACTTATCGATCACGGGGAACATCACGCAAAGCCTGGAACTTGGGCCTAGACCATCAAGGCCTAGACCCTCTTGGCGACGATTATTAGCGACCTTAGCGATCCTGGCGACAAAACGGCGTTCCTTTACTATATATGGACATATTACCAGACGCGTACCTTTTTACTATCATTCCCCTTGTCGAGCTTACCAACATCCCTGAACGGTGTTCTTACTTCAGGTATTGACATCGGACTCGTTCTCTTTTTGGTTCTTATTAGCAATTAGTCGTCGCCAAGGCCTCACCTATGACTTTTTACTTAGTTACGGACTGACGCCTGGCACGCAACATAAACACAGTGGCAGACGCCGCCGCTAGTGGCGCTTAATTACTTACCTTCCCTTACTATACTTCGAAAATGTATAAATACTGCCTGTACATAGACATCACCCCATCAAATTTTACCATTGAATCACCATCGTATTACTCCCACATCTATAAGCTACCAACTTAAGGATTTCATTTACCTCATCTCTTTCCCTCATCTCATCTTCAACCTTGGCTTAGCGACAAACCTCCTCAACTTCGACCTCGACTTAGTGTGGTACCGACTACGGGTGCCTATTGGCGTTATTTCAACTTAGGGACGCTAGCAATTGCGGCTAGCAATAAGTTTACATTCGTCCTTCGATCTCAGTTTTACTCTTACCGCTGTCTCTCTCCTTTATTCGCCCTGCCACCGTTTCAGTTTCGCTGCGACTATCGTTAGCAGTAGCGATTCTTTTCGACTTCACTCCCACGCCACCACTTTCGCTCTAGTTCTCTGGGACGGTTACTGACTCGCCCTCAACTATTAACTTCCTACTGCCAGCTACCCTATCTAGTGACAGGTGTTAGGTTTCCTGCACGGCACTAGGCGGCATAAGAGCACATCAGTGTACTTGGTCAACATTCTGATCTACTTGAATTCATTGGAGGAACATCCAGAGCATGTCCACCACATTCTAGAACAACTCCAAGAATACCACCTTCATGCCAAACCCAAGAAATGCTCCTTCTACACTACAGAGGTCAAATATCTCAGAGTTATTGTCACCCCTAATAGTGTATGCATGGACCCAACCAAGATTGAAGCCATTCTCAACTGGCCCCAGCCCTGGGATGTCAAGGAAGTACAGTCATTCCTGGAGTTTGCTAACTTTTATCACTGATTCATTGACAACTACTTCAGAATCACCAAACCTCTTAATTGACTCATGTGGAAGGACACTCCTTGGGACTGGGACAGCAAGTGCCAAAGCATATTCACCCTCCTCAAAAAAGCCTTCACCTCTGCTCCAATCCTCCACCATTTTGACCCCTCCTTACCCATTGTGCTTAAATGCAATGCATCTGACTATGCCATTGCCAGAATACTCTCCCAGTCATACTCTGGAGGCAAAAATCTCCACCCCATTGCCTTCTACACCTGTTCAATGATCTTCATGGAGCTCAACTACAACATCTATGACAAAGAACTCCTCACCATTGTTGAAGCCTTCTGCCAGTGGAGGGCCTACCTTGAAGGATCTCTGCACCACATTCAAGTCTACTCCAACCATAACAATCTGCAATACTTCATGACCACAAAACAGCTCAGCTGCTGCCAAGCCTGCTAGTCCAGAACCCTCTTGGAGTATGACTTCACCATCCACTATCATCCCAGACAACTTGGCTCAAAGCCCAATGCCCTCACCCAGAGGCATAATGTGTACTCAAAGAAGTCATTTGAAGCTGAGCAGAATGCATTCAACCATTGAGTGGTAATCCCCCCCAAACATTTGCATGCCATGCTAATTATGAATGAAGAAGGGATCCTCCACCAAATCAGAAACACACTCCAGACCCCTTTTTCACCCAGCACAACCACCAATGAGTCAACTGTCAACAATCCCTTCATGCTATCTCTGGACTACCACCTTCTACTCCAGAGTGGACAAATCTATGCTCCAGACCACAAGCCCATTTGCCTCAATATACTCCAGCAGCATCATGATCACAAACTCCAAGGACATCTAGAGATTTGTAAGACTCTCCAACTCATTTCCAGGACTTACTTTTGGCCAGGAATGAAGAAGGACATCACACAATATGTGAGGGCCTGTGAACCATGCCTCCAGGCCAAAATACCCTACCACCACCCTCATAGATTGCTGAAGACCCTTCCCATTGACTGATCAGAATCGTCCCTTTGCATTTGCAGCAAGCGCGGTGTCATTGGGAAAAGCGTTATTGGTTGACTTTAGAGTGGTGAGATTCTGAACAGTCTCCAGGAGCTTCCTGATATGGTCAGAGGTGTACGGGTTGCTTTTGGTGGCGTCTGCCAATCCTCGAGAAACTTGGGCTTGGACGGGTTCATACTGTGGGCTGCTAAGGCTGTTCAGGAGGATGACACACTTGAACAGGTCTTTATCAAGGGCTTTGATAGCAAATATACGATTGACTATGTCACATATCTTCCTGGCAGTCTCTGGCAAGGGCTCGCTAGGTGAGCACTGAACTCTCAGCACCTCCTGGATCAGCGCCACCATTCTGACTGGTCCCTCACCTTCAGCACGGGTTTTGACCAGGTTGAACAGACTCGCCGCCGTTTTGGCATCGTCAAGCCCGTCGTACTCTGATTCGTCCAGGGCGGTGAGGATAACGGCGCGTGCGAGGTCATCATTCAAGGCCCAGTTCCTATACGCATGGGGCTCAGTGGTGGCGCTCAGTGGGGAAGTCAATGGTTCAAAAACGTATGATTTCAGGCCAAGCAAAGAGAGATGGATTTTCATGGCTGTGGTCCATCGATTGAGGTTTGCCGTGGAGGCATTCCGACTGAACCGTTCGTGCTTCCATTCTGCCCCATGGACGGATATGGTGCTGATGGACGGGGCTGTGGCGTCGTTCAAGTTTGTAGGCATTGTTTCAGGAGTAAGATAAGGTAGTGATGCACAGGTGAGTAGTTTTCTTCAACAGTCTCAAGACAATAGAGGCACTCTTCCAGATTCAGACGATGAAAGAGATCTCGGCTAGGGAGAACAAGATCAGAGGACAGCTCCGTATGGGGACAACCCGGTGCGATCGGCAATCGCAGTAGACAGCAGTAGGCAGAAGAATAAGGGTTCCGACGAGCGATAATACTTTTCTGTGGGTATTATGCTCAGTTTAGGCCCATAACCTGTTAGAACCCTATTGATACCACGTAAGTATGTTCCTCAGTGCGTGATAACGAACTATATTGAATACCTATTGATACCACGTAAGTATGTTCTAGGTACTCGTATTTAGTAATCATTTGTAGGTATAGTTGTAAGTATAGACGTACCCTCAGTGCGTGATAACGAACTGAGGGTACCGTAGGGTGTCTACGGAATATATATATGTGTAGGTAGGACAAAGCAGTCCGTGGCCAGTGGCCCTGTCTATTGTGTCATGTCACGATACCTTTTTCCTCGTCACATTTATCACAATGTGATTAGTCGACACTCCAACACATTCACTGCCGGTGGGGTTCCGTGAGGGCTCGTATCACTTGATGGGGTTCTAGACATCTTCCCCTTGTTTCTGAAATATGGCGGGAATTGGCCTTCTTTTCCCCCACCTCTCCAGTAACAGTTGTCTATGGTGTGTCCATTCCGACGACAATTTGGGTTCACGCAAACTAGTCTTTGCTTTGTCTGTGTTTGTAGTGCTGTTGTTGATATGCCAGCTTTTTGCTTCTGGAGAACAAGACGGTCCCAATGGATGGTGAGTGCTGCTATAACGTCTTTAGATGATGTTTTGGTGTATAAACTCGCCACCACAGCATTCCAGGATTCTGGGAGAGATGCCAATAAGATTGTCCGGAAAGCTGCATTGTCCAGTTTCGCTCCCTTGTCCGTCGCTGATTTCCACTTCTCCCTGAGGTCTTCCACGTGTTTCAGGAAATCCATACCATCTGTAAACTCCGTGGCACGTAGTCTTCTTTCGGCGTTCATGGCAGCTATCGCCGAGAATACGCCGTAATTGTCCGTGAGTGTGGTCCACGCCTGCGCCGCAGACTCGTCCATTTTTATTCCCAAACCGACAGGGTATTTAGTGTTGTAAATTATTAGTCCTAATGTCCAAGCATCCCTTTCCTCCCATTCTTCGAGAGATGGAGTTTTTGACGACCATTCAGTAGGCTTCGATTCAATGCTTTTACTATCGGATGCTGGATCCGGTTTTTGGATTGTGCCATCGAGGTAACCGCGGGCGCCGCGCGCTCTCGCCGCTATCATGACACGATTTTTGAATGTGGCGTAGTTTGTTCCATCGAAGTGGACTTCTTCAGGGAAATTGGGTGGGTTTGACGAGTGTGTCGAGGACATGTGTAGGGGTTTTTATGTGGGTAAAGTATGAAGTATAAATAAATGTATTGAGTCGTATCGTGTGTGTTCGGAGCAGCGGCTCAACGAAGTAGAAGTGCTAACGGGTTCGATAACCTGTAGAGAATACAGTAACTTAGTCCTCAGTCACAATAAGACTATTTGTACGACTGTTTTATTTACCTGTAGAGAATACAGTAACTTAGTCTACAGGGGTGGGACTCAGTAAGACGTAAGTAAGTAGGCGTAGTAATATGCTCACCCTCAGTCACAATAAGAATATTTGTACGACTGAGGGTACGTTTCTGTGTATGTAAAAATAAGTAGGTAAATCGAATAAGGTATACGGCAAAGACTAGCAAATACCGATCGTCTTAGCCACCCGGACATGACGAAGAAAAATAAACCAGAGGTCAGCAGAAAAAGAAACATATCGCGTAAGCCGATACATATGACGTAGTTTCGGGGCGTCGGTCGCGTAAGTCCGACTTCAACAAAAACCAAACTTTCTATTCATTGAACCATTCTGGACGAAACAGACTTACTGGATAAAGCAGATCGAACAGAGGGAACAGACGTCCTGGACAGGACAAATTTAGGAATAGTCTTGCACGTCATTTCTGAAGGTTGCAGACTCGACGCAGACTTGCCGGGCGAAGGAGATTTATTTAACAGAGGGGACAGACGTCCTGGACACGACGGTCTTGCACGTCGACCTGCTGGCGACCACAGATTTGCTCGACGAATTCAGCTTTCAAGAAGCCACAGATGTATTGATGGTGAAAATACCAGAACGTAGAAGGAATCGTGAACCGGACACAGTAGACATTGAGGTGTCTCTTCTCGACATTCTTTCAGAAAACTTGAGAAAACTATTTATATTCCACGCACTAAGAAAACTACAGTTGACCATGCATGCCCTTCGAGTTCCTCCGAATAGCAGCTGACTGTGGCTCTGGGATGACTGTCACCTTGGTGTTTGTCTGATGGGATAACTCTTTCCAAACCCACCACATAAATTCTCCGTTTTCTTGCTCTCAAAATTCCAAGTTTTAGGTTTCTTGGTATTAAGAACTTCTCTCCCTGACCCCACAGTACAAGTTCAACCCACGCGATATCTTTGTTCACCTAAAAGCTGCTTACGTGCGCCCATTTGTCTCCACAAAGGCCATATCTGAATAGAGGTCTGATGCTTCGAGTCCCGTTCGATGCCAACTGTGTGGAGCATGCACACCTTGTTACCGCTGGCTACACAGACGCCTCGTTTTCCATCTCTTGATCATCCTCTTCCTTCCAGTGAGCCTTTTCTGTTCCCTCTCGCACCTACGCTACCCTTTCAAGAATGAAAGAAGGGTCATTTCCTCACCAAGTAGATTTATCCATTCGAGCAACTAAAGGCAATCATCATGAATGAGAATACAACTGTCAATCACGAATCGTCTGTTCACTTCGAGATAATATCTTCCACGACGAAACGACAGATGGTGCATGTAGGAGCTACTCCAAAATTTGCTTCATGCCGTTAAAATCAAAGCACGCTCCAGATGGAAGGAAGCTATCCAATGTTCGCAGCAAAGAGCCATCGCGAGGCGAACGAGCTGAGACTCCAGAAGAGGGTAGAATCTGATCAGTGTCGAATACTTTTTGCCTCTTTGCTCTTTGTTGTACGCGTTTAGTTTCGTCAATATTAAAATATATTACCTACAAAGCTGATGATAACAAGATGGTGCGTGCGGGGCGGCGTTGCTATGATGAGGACTCTATTGGAATCTCAATTTCGCCTATGCGTAGACGGGTGTATGGTTGTTTATGTGTTATGGTCTTCTGGTAGCCCTTTCTCCTTTTCTTTTTGAAGATGAACTCCATCTTTCCCTTGGTATGCTCTACGACGGTGGCCTGTACGCGAACTCGTGAAGGTGATATTGTGGGGTTGCCGCGAAGGGTGTACTCGCGTGAACCAAGCTCATGAATCTCGTCGAGTGTGAGAACGTCGCCGACTTTGACGTCGCGGAGACGAGGAACGGTGAGGACGTCACGAGGGGTAAGGATGTATTTTCTGCCCACGAAGTTTGCAATGATGTAGTGGGAGGGTTGGGAACGGATGAGTTCGAGTGCGGCGGCGGTGGAGGCGGGTTGTTGCGTGTGTACTGCGCGACACAGCGCAGGGACTAAAATGCTGTGAGCGACAACGAACATCAAGAAAGAAAGCAGAAGGCTTACCGGTGCGCGCTAGACGGGCGAGCATCGTGTGGACACTGGCAGCGACGACGTTTTCGTGTTGTGTGAAATTTAGGAATTGAAGCTCCGCCTGAATCTTCCGACTAACGCCGATTGTGCTGGTCAAACCGAAAACTTCCCTACCCATATCCTACTTCCACCTCCTTCCCCATGCACCGCATTGCCATTAGAAACTCGGCGCGTGCCCGTTTCGCGGCCGCTGCCAAGGTCTGTGTTTCCTTCTTTTTTCCCATATATTCTCCCTTCTCAATTATCCATTCGCGATGAATTACAGGCCTCCACTCCCGTTGTCGCCCGCTCGTATGCTACCGCGAAGGCCGGTGCGTATACTCCTCCGCAATGCCTCAGGGAAACTCCTCAGCTGACAACGCGCTCTTCTCTTTCTCTTTCCGCTCTCTCCTGCGTTTTCTTACACGTCACCCAAAGCCGCCTCCGAGGTCTCGTCCATTCTTGAGTCTCGCATTGCCGGCACAGCTGTTGGCGCTAACGTCGAGGAGACTGGTCGGGTTCTGAGTGAGCACACCTCCCCAGTGAATTGTGAAACGCGCCTCAATTCAAACTTTAGGTGTCGGTGACGGTATCGGTCGTGTTTGGGGTCTCCGTAACGTGCAAGGTTAGTCCATTTCTCTCGAGGCGCGTCTTTTGAGTGACCCTTGACCTGTTTACCGTTACCAGCCGAAGAGATGGTGGAATTCTCATCTGGTGTTCGTGGCATGTGTTTGAACTTGGAAGCCGACAATGTCGGTGTCTCCATCTTCGGTAACGATCGTCTCATTAAGGAGGGAGACACCGTCAAGCGTACTGGCCAGATTGTCGATGTTCCCGTCGGCCCTGGTCTTCTTGGACGTGTCGTTGATGCTCTGGGTGACCCCATTGATGGCAAGGGTCCCATTGAGGCTGCTGAGCGCCGCCGTGCATCGCTCAAGGCGCCCGGTATCTTGCCCCGTCGTTCCGTCAACCAGCCCATGATGACTGGTATCAAGCCCATCGACGCCATGGTGCCTATTGGTCGTGGTCAGCGTGAGCTGATCATTGGTGATCGTCAGACTGGTAAAACTGCTGTCGCTATCGACACTATCCTGAACCAGAAGAGGTGGAATGATGGCCAGGATGAGACCAAGAAGCTCTACTGTGTCTACGTTGCTATTGGCCAGAAGCGCTCTACTGTTGCTCAGCTCGTCAAGACCCTTGAGGAGAACGATGCCATGAAGTACACCATCATCGTTGCTGCTACCGCTTCTGAGGCTGCTCCTCTCCAATACCTTGCTCCCTTCTCTGGATGCGCCATGGGAGAGTGGTTCCGTGACAACGGCAAGCACGGTAAGACTATCGTTAATTTTTCTCAACAATTCTACTGACGCGTCTTTCAAAAGCCCTCATCATCTACGATGATCTGTCCAAGCAGGCCGTCGCTTACCGTCAAATGTCCCTTCTTCTCCGTCGTCCCCCCGGTCGTGAGGCTTACCCTGGTGATGTCTTCTACCTTCACTCCCGTCTCCTCGAACGTGCTGCCAAGATGAGCGACAAATTCGGTGGAGGATCTCTTACTGCTCTCCCCATCATTGAGACCCAGGGTGGTGATGTGTCCGCTTACATTCCCACTAACGTTTGTTGCGTCCTCCGCTCCGACTTTTTCCTTGCTTACTTTGCCCCATTAGGTCATTTCCATCACCGATGGCCAGATCTTCTTGGAGGCTGAACTCTTCTTCCGTGGTGTCCGCCCCGCCATCAACGTCGGTCTCTCCGTGTCTCGTGTCGGTTCGGCTGCCCAAACGTAAGACTGTTGAGGTTTGTGTTGGGCATTTACTCACGTTTTGTCAACAGCAAGATCATGAAGAAGTTCGCTGGTTCGCTCAAGCTCTACCTTGCGCAATACCGTGAAGTCGCTGCCTTCGCCCAATTCGGTTCTGATCTCGATGCCTCGACCCGTTTCCTTCTCTCTCGTGGTGCCCGTCTCACTGAACTCCTCAGTAAGCCCAACATTCTGAGTCTATCAATGTGATACTCATTTCTTGTATAGAGCAAGGCCAATACCAGCCCTTGCCCATGGAGGTCCAGGTCCCCATCATCTACGCCGGTGTCAACGGTCTCGTACGTCATTTGTCACCTATTTTACATTGTTACATCGAATCTAAGTAAACATTTTTTTTAGCTCGACAGCATCCCCGTTGAGAAGATCACTGCCTGGGAAGCTGAGTTCCGTCAACACCTCCACACATCACAATCCGCTCTCCTTGCCGAAATTTCCACTGGCACCGTGACACCTGAGATGGAGGGCAAGATCAAGAAGATCGTCGAGGACCATGTTGCATCTTTCACTTCGTAAAACTACTTTAGGATATAATTGCGTGCATGCTCTAGATTTTCGATGATGTCTAGTCGTCGAATTCAAAATAAAACCGCTTTCTTCTTGCTGTGCGGGCACATTTTTTTGATGACAACTGAACTATGGACTTCATTCGACTTGGTGGAAGGGATTCATGGTGTCTACCTACGCTCATAACCTAGTTACAGCCGCTATCGGGAAGGATACGCCACGGTTAGACCTTATCCAGATTAGAGAATTATAAAGGGCGGTAGCAGCTTGTCATGCATGCGAGATACACTTCGTTGCCCAGGTCTTGCCGGTGGCCTTGCATTGCTAGGGAGGTATCTCACAAACCAATGCCGCATCCGTGCAAAGAGCTGCCACAAAATCAAGGGGAAATCTAATCTTATCCGATTGCAAATGACTCGGAAGTTCGACGGAAGATATCCGAAAGAATCAAATTGAAGACATTTTCTTCCAAGTTCTAACGCGTGCGGGATTGGTGATAGCAGAATGGCCACCATAAACGCTGAAACTATCGCGCGGGTTGCAGAAGAGGCGTTTGAGGCTTCCCAATTAACATCATCACCCGAGCGCGTCAATGCCCTACACGCTATAAGATCAGAGCTCGAGTCCAGACGCGAGGCAATCCTGACTGCGAACAAGGAGGATCTACAGGTTCGGGTTCTGATCTTTGCAAATATGTACGCGTTGACTGGTCTCTTTCCTTAGGCTGCCCAGGCTGAGGTAGATGCTGGCCGCATGTCGAAATCCCTCCTGGCGCGACTTGATTTGGGCCGGGGAGACAAATGGAATTCGATGCTTCAGGGAGTATGCGATGTCGCTGCACTTCCAGACCCAACCGGCACGGTCTCGTATGCGACGGAACTTGATGATCAGCTAGAACTTTACAAAGTGTCGTGTCCCATTGGTGTACTACTGGTCATCTTCGAAGCTCGTCCGGAAGTCGTTGTGAATATTGCAGCTTTGGCGATAAAGTCTGGTATGAATTTATTTTCGTGTATCATCGAAGTATCGTTGACTTTTCTGATAGGAAATGCTGCCATCTTGAAGGGAGGAAAGGAATCCAATCGAACTGCGAAACTACTTTCCGATGCTATCCAAGCCGGGTTGGCAAAGACCTCTCTTCCCAGAACATACATCCAGACTATTGAGACTAGAGCGGAAGTCTCGTCTCTGTTAGCCATGGACCAGTATATTGATCTCGTCATTCCTCGAGGTAGCAAGGAATTGGTTAAAAATATCCAACACAATACGCGGATACCTGTCATGGGTCATGCAGATGGTCTGTGCTCCATATACCTCGATGAGACTGCAGATGTGGAGAAGGCAAAACGGGTTATCGTGGATGCTAAAGTGAGGCTCGTAATATCAATCTTCATTGAACGATTAATGACAACCTTGTAGATCGACTACCCCTCTGCGTGCAATGCGGTGGAAACTCTCATCGTCCACGAGTCTCTGCTCAATACAGTTTGGCCAGAGGTTGCCAGGGCACTCTTAGCTGCAAATGTTGAGCTGCTTTGCGACGAATCTACCCTCAAGGTGTTATCATCCCTCCAAAACCCCCCGCAGAATCTGTCAAGACTAGTCAAATCCTCGGAACCCTCTACATACGACATTGAACACCTTTCTCTGACTCTTTCCGTCATCGCTCTCCCCTCACTTGAAACCGCAATTAAGTTTATCAACCAACATGGATCGGGGCACACAGATGCAATCATCACAGAGTCCGAATCTGCCGCATCGACATTTTGCCGCGGCGTCGACTCTGCAAGTACCTTTGTCAATGCAAGTACGAGGTTTGCAGATGGCTTCAGGTATGGTTATGGAACAGAGGTTGGCATCAGTACAGGGAGAATACACGCCAGAGGTCCTGTTGGGCTTGAGGGGCTCGTGATCTACAAGTACATGATGCGGAGCAAAAACAAGGTTGGGCATACTGTAGGAGAGTTTGGTACAGGGAAGAAAAGTTACAAACATCAGCGGATTGAAACATCCTCTGTGCCATTTTGATCACTGTAATATCTTCCAGAATGGCTTCAATAGTCTTTCAGTGATATTTCATTCTACTTAATCTGATGACAGGTAGTAGTGAAAAAAAATGCGGTCGAAACAATCTCGACGTATCCGTACTAACACGGCCCTTCAGCGCGCCACCGAGTCGCGAAATCGTGACCTTTTTTAGTTTGTAACCAGCTATTGACTACGGACGAACTCGCTTTTGGCATTTGATGGATTAAGTTGGACTGGTCGAACCTCTCAAAAATTGCTAGGCTAAATGGCAGCTTGCTGGGATGACAACGACCGTTGGTAGGATTGACTACTAGTAGTTTATTCAATTCTTATGAACATACTGACGAACACCAAGCTTTCTCAGATGAAAAAGTAGCAGCTGACAGATCAACAACGCCGTCAGATCAAGGCCTTGGATAAATAAGACATCATTATTATTGCCATGGAAGGCTTGATGACCAGCTAGCTACCTGTGGAGTAGGGGTGTCAAATAATGGCTCTGTCTCGTTTGTAGCGTCCCATGGATCCAGTGCAGGCTCGCGTGTAGCGACTAGTTCACAATCATGAAACATTACAGCGTATTTGATCTCGTCTGGATTTCGAGATTTGATGATTTCTCCTCCACAGTTATAACAGAAGTGGCTGCGTGGTATTTTAGCTATGACTACAAGCAAGGCACGACAGAGACACTTACGTATTGCACGCTGGTGCTGAGCACTTCAGAGAGACCGTTTTTGTCAAATCAATAAGGACATTCATATATTTGATTGGAAAGATGCTTACAGCCATATGATTACATCCTTTAATTTTCTCAATGAGAGTCCGACAACCTGAAAACTCGTTAGTTGGTGCAAGTTTCTGCTAGGTCAATCATTACCTGGACATTGTTTCCATCCCAGGCTCTCTGAAAGGCTGTGTAGCCCTGTGGTGCTGTCACAGAAATGTCGTGGTCCTTCGTGATCTATCTTTTGCTGACATTCCTTACACCACCTGTGCCCACAACCTACGGGACACAGGATTTCATTTAATCCATTATAATCAGCTCTATCAACCAAGACCGAGTTCTTGCACCTGCAAGGATTTGCCTTTAGTCATGGGCGACCATTGGCAAAAAAAATTGTTTTACGAGTTGCAAGTTACTTTGATGGAAACACTCGAATTTTGCAGCTCTTCAAAAATTTCCATCTCCTTGCCAGTTATACCAAGCTTTCGGATGGTAAATTCGTTGATAACTAGGAAACATCAACAGCAACTTGAGATCAAAGCAACCATGAAAACATACCAGTCGGTTCTTCTACCCTTCCATCCGCTCTACATGCAGGACAGAGGACAGGGAACTTACGAGATCGCAAATCTGCTTGTACTGTTCCCTTCAGACAATCTTCACAGAATATGTGCTGACAATCTGATAGTCGAGTAACAGACTCCTCCCGGTATCTGTCCAAACACACTCCACATTCAAAGTGTACTGAATTCAAAGGCTGTGTTGTTGGTGCGCCAACATCTTCGTGTACTTGAGACAGCTGTACATCAAAGCTTTGATTCGTAGAAGACTCTGCCTCGACGAGGGATAGCTGAAGGATGTCCACCAATTCCTCCTCTTCATCCGCGATTCGCAGCGCAAGACTTGAATATCGAGATTTCATAAAGTCTTCGTCCAGATCGGGGGAAACAGCCACTTCAAAGTCGGTATTTCTAGGAGATGATCAGTCATATGGTGTCAGGACATCAACACCAAGTCGTACGTGATGAAAGTAAGATCCTCGAATATCTGAGTCGATGGGTTGGGCACTTCTATGCTCTCCGATTGGGTTTGGACTGTTGGTGAGGAATTTGGAACCTCCCTATAGGAAAAGTGAGGTTTTGAAAGGTGCGTACCCATCGTTGCAAGCCATGGTGTTTTTTCTACGTGAGTTCGCCTCTCCACCGTTGAAGATTGGATTCCTTCTGACCCCGAGGATGCCGTTATCCTGGACGAAATTGTGTTTGTAGGGTGTTGTAAACTGGTCGACGTCTGGACTTCTTGTGATTGTTCTGACATGGCAACACCTGATACGTCCCCGTTGGAGGTCGTCCTTTCAAGAAGAACATAAAAGGACACCCTTTCATTAGGCCCAGATTCCGGCGGCTCAAGATTTCTAGCAATGAACTCTGCGGTTTGCGACGAAGACTTGCAAAGGTAAATTCCAGCAACTCCAGGTTTAGTAACCTGAGAGTTAAACGTCAAGAACATTTGGCCACGAAAGCTATGATACTGGAATTTCAAGCAACCCAATGAGTCCCTGCCATTGTCAATAATAGCGGCTGCTAAAGAAGTGTTTCCCATATGCCTGTTATGGTTTTGGAAACTTGATGGAAGGGCAGAATCAGTTTATTCACCTGTCTAAAAGGCTCCTGAGTTTCTTGCAGTTCCCATTAGGGGTGTAAGTGAACTCCCTGCTCGAGTCAGAAAGGTGTGTGAATTTTCGGAAAAAAGGTGTCTTGATGATATCCCAGGACGAGAGAGCGTCCGCTGCTACTGACCAATGCTCGCAGATCGACTTTGTTGTCTACATCAAAAATCAACTGAGGATCTATCACAAAAAGTACCAATCACTCACTTTTGCTGCATCGGCGGTAAGTAGCCAGAGAATTAATTCATCTCCCTCTATCTGACGGTGCATTTCCAGGGCGAGTCGGATAAAATTTAAGGTGACCAGTCGAGCACCAGATTGTCGGGGTAGATGCTCAGCATCGATCAAGGTTGGCTGGCCAGCATATGCTCGTTGGAGGGTTTCGGAGGGGGTTTGATCTCTGTTCATTCGCAATGATAAAGTTACTGTTGGTTTCAAAGCGGAATAAATATTGAGGAGAATATCGCATTTGTCTTTAACGGTTCAAATACAATGAGAGAAACCCTTGCATCGAAGATACAATGGCATCCTTGTCTTCAAGTGGTTACTTTCTTGACAACGTTGTTACAATGAATCCGACGATCTGGACAGAAGGAATCGATCTAAGCTGCTTATATTGCGCCAATGAGAGCCCAGATAGCTCATATTGATCAAACATGTCCTTTGCAAAGGAGCAAGATAGATTGGATAGATTGCTAGACGAGAGATATGCCAGTCCAAAAACAAGAGCTCATGTTACAAATAATCATTATATCATGGTCACAGGTCGTTACATGTGCATTCTATCTCCATTAGTACGGAGGGAGTAGTCTTTCGTCTTGACTTACTTCAGAACTCGTCAGGATCATTTTGTGCATGGATAAAGCCTTTTGGAGTTTTTATTCACGAAGAAAACTACGACTAGAAACTTTCATCAATCCAGGTAGCATAGTCAGATCCCAAAACCTGAGCATGCGTGATCAAAGTGTCGAGGGGTGTCTCGTACATTCGCTTAGAAGTGTCTGATCCAGCGCCAGTATTAGCATACTCTTGAAATATACTATTGCGATGATAAGTCAGTTATGATTTATGGACTTCGCGAGATCACTTACGGTGTAGCATTGGCAGCCATTGTCGTCCATCCTGCCACATTGATGATATTAGGCAAGATTGATCGTTGGAAAACGACACGAGCGAGCACTCTCCATGGACGGCCAAGATAAACCTTCTGAGTCAAGTCCGTAGAAGTATTACTAGCGATAGTCGAGCTATCAATGACGTAGTAGCTGGTGTCCGAGGCCACCTCTCTGGAGTTGGCGGTGATTGCACCACCACCAACGGAGGCCAGAGTGCACTCGCCGAACCATGCTGATGCCGCACCATATATATAGTCAACCGCGCCCTCGATGTAACAGTTGCTATAATACTGAGGACCATCAGCGTCCGCGAGAAGGGTGTCCTACATCACTATAAGAGAGAGAAAAACGTCATTGAAAGGGTGCGGACGGCTGACTTGGTATCCATAGAAAGCACAACCGTAGTACCCTTGCTTGATACCCCTGGCAGCCAAAGCAGTGGCTTGCACACCTGGTCCGTACGTATTCTTTATGTTCACATTATACATCTTGAAGTTGTTGCTATGGGCACGGAAGGTCGACGAAGGGTCATTGCCACCGTTAGCTTGCGCGTTGAGATTGTAAGCGACTGTCACTGTATTGGCCTTCCAATCCCTTCCACTAGGAACTCCATGTGAGATTGTGAGATAGCAGAACAGCGGAATGCTATGAGGACTCACTTGGTAGAGTATCCGTATATTGTCAAAGGACCTTATTCAAGTGAGCGAGAGAAATCATCAGACGTTACCCACATACCGCCGTATGTAACAGTGACCTGTTCTACATAGGTGCCAGGATAAATAAATATAACAGCGGCGGTGGTGCCACTGAGCGAAGCTACAGCTGCACCAACAGTGCTAAGTCCGTATTAGACATAGAGATCTACATTGCCAGTGTACAATCAAAGACCTATATTCTCCGGCTTGTGCGTCAGTTTGACGAACTATCTTAGCGCCACTTGGAGGGGTTGTAACAGCCAGAGCGGCAGGAATCGCACTCAAGAACAGATAAAAGAAGCCAAGTGGATTCATTGAAAACCTCACAATTGCTTTCGTTCGCCATTTCCTTAAATAAAAGGACGAGGCATGAGCAGGATCTGCTTGAACTTATATCCTGCGATGGTCACGAGTTGAATTACGGATTAACTAGGAATCAAGTTTATGTAAAATCAGGATTCTCGGCGTGTTGGGGAGCTCATGCGGGTCACTTGGGGCCAGGGCTGTTACGCTGAATCATCAACAATGTTTCGGCGGAGAAATATGTAGACCATGATGAAAAGGACTGTCCAAATTAGGATATCTTTTTGCAAGAGCCGCGGATTCCATCATGCGCGTTTCACGTTTACAAAACTATCATGGTTCTTCGGTCTGATGAGCTCGATAATGTCTTCCATGCGTCACCTTTTGTGAACCAAGTCAGTGTAATACTACGGACCGTCGGCCCTTTCTCTGGGTTTAGTGGAGTTTGCAGTTCCACGTATTAAGAAGTTTTCTTTCAAACAATAGTACAATCGTTCCAACCATGGTGAAATCACATTTTGCTGCGTTTTTCGCTTTAGCGACGTCAGTCCTGCTCGCTCACGGCAATCTTCTGGGAAAGCGCGCGACTTGCACAGTCGCTTCTGCCCAGAGTGTTTCTGTCGATGATGTCCCAGCTATTGAAGCAGCCATCAAATCTTGCGGTAATGGCGGAGTCATAATCATTCCTGCTGGATATACCTATCAGATACGGACAACTCTTGACTTCACTGGATGTGTAAATTGCGAGGTCCAGATTGAAGGCACTCTCAAACTATCCTCCGATACTGCATTTTGGAATGGAGTTCGGGCAGTGATGCTCTTAGCGAACATCAATGGCGCAATAATACACTCCAAGACCGGAAGTGGTGTTGTCGACGGAAATGGTGTTCCATTCTGGATTGGTCAGTTTTACCTCTTGTATGCCCTTATCTACTCATCAAACATCAGAATTTGCTGCGGATAGTTCATTTGCTCGGCCGACACTTGTGTATATTACCGGCGGCTCAAACATTGTTGTAGAGAACTTATATTTCAAGAAGTTAGTGTGTCTATTCTCGATGTACAAAGTGTCAACTGATTCATCCTTTCAGTGCCCCAAACGTCTTCCACTCTGTAACGGGTGGCGCTACCGATGTCGTTTATCGAGGACTTAGGTTAAACGCTGAAGTCTACGACGATGTCATACCTAAGAATACCGACGGGTTCGATGTCGGCGCGTCCTATGTGACAATCTCGAACGTCACTGTCAATAATCAAGACGACTGCGTTGCTTTTAAGCCAAACGCCAACTACGTCACAGTCACAGACATCACTTGTACTGGTTCCCATGGTCTGAGTGTAGGTTCTCTTGCAAAAGGAAGCAATGACATAGTGAGTGGAAGATTACCTTGTCATTCTCGTATTGATAAACCACTGTCAGGTCCAAAATATCTACGTTGATCAAGCAACTATGATAGACTCAGCGAAAGCCACTGGAATCAAATTGTATGACGGAACGTCTGGCCATGGTGTTGCCACTGTCCGGAATGTAACTTACAACAACATTGTCGTCAAGAATTGTGATTACGCCGCGCAGATCCAGAGCTGTTATGGTTCTACCTCGACATGTGCGGCAAGTAATCACACAATTACGGACGTCTACTGGTCCAACATCTCGGGTACTACGTAAGGATTTCTACTAACGTAGTAATCACTTGAGCTTACCCACAAGCTGTCTAGCTCGACGAAATACGACCCTGTTGTCGCCAATCTGAATTGCCCTTCTCTGGGAACTTGTAATATCCACGTATCCAGTTTCACTGCCAAAGCTCCGTCAGGCAAGGCCAACGTGTTATGTTCGGCTGTGGATGGTACACTGGGAGTGACTTGTAGTGGAGCTGCTTCTGGATGAATACTTTCATGTACGGGTGGCCGATGTTGTTTGTCTCTCCACTTGAACCTTTTTACAAATTCCCCGAGATCAGTTTCAACGATGTTCCATTTATGAGAGGAGATGAGACCTGCCACTTTTGGGTTATTTATGCTCGCCATTTTTTTGGGTGGATGAATCTTGGACCGACCATTATCCACATGTATATTCCCAGCCGCGAAATTTTTTGGTCTTATGATGCCGATTTCGGGGAAATGTGCATTGTCTATCTCGCTTCCTCGTAGGCAACTGTCACGAGTATCTCTTCACGGGATTTGGGTCGGACCTTGGCCCTTTTTGAAGAGACGGCTATACATTCAACATCACTTAAGGGTTCGTTCACTTGCATACTTTTATGCTGGGTACAAATAATTCAGTCATGACGAAACCATGCCTTGTTGCGTACTTCACTGTCGCGACGTTTGCCCTCCTCACTTGCGCTAATCTCCTGGATAAGCGAGCGACCTGCATAGTCCCCTCGGGCCAGAGTGTTTCCGTTGACCATGTTCCAGCAATTAAAGCAGCCATCCAGTCTTGTGGGAACGACGGAGTCATAGTCATTCCAGCAGGTTATACCTACCAGATACGTTGCCCTCTTGATTTTGCGGGCTGTATCAATTGCGAGGTCCAGATCGAAGGTACCCTCAAACTGTCATCTGATACGGCATATTGGGATGGAGTCCGTGCTGCGATTACTGTTACAAATATCAACAGTGCAACGATACATTCAAAAACAGGCTCCGGTGTGATCGATGGGAATGGTGTTCCCTTCTAGACCGTTCAGTATCTGTTCGCGTGCACACCAAGCCACACTCATCAAGTTCCAGCATGGGCCGCGGATAGCTCATATTCTCGTCCACGACTTATGTCCATCTCCGGAGGTTCAAACATTGTAGTCGAAAATCTATATTTTAAGAAGTCAGTATATACTCAATTCTCGGGATACATAAATCATTGATTATCCTTAGTTCCCCGAGTTTCTTCCATACTGTGAACGGTGCTACGAATGTGATTTATCGGGGGCTCAGACTTGATGCTGAAATCTACCCAACTATCGCGCCGAAGAATACCGATGGTATCGACGTTAGCGCGTCTTATGTGACGATTTCAAACATCACTGTCAGCAATCAAGACGACTGCATTGCTTTCAAGCCAGGCGCAAACTACGTCACAGTAACGGACGTCATTTGCACTGGATCGCATGGCATAAGTGTGGGGTCTTTGGGACAAAGTAGCAATGATGTGGTGGGTTACGAATAGCTGCTTGGTTTAATCTTGTAATGACAGTCCACTCTTAAGGTTTCCAATATCTACGTCAGTGGAGCAACGATGATTAATTCGACGAAGGCTACCGGAATCAAATTGTGGGATGGTACATCTGGTCATGGTGTAGCCACTGTCCGGAACGTGACCTTCAATAACATCGTCGTCAAGAACTCCGACTATGCGGCACAGATCCAAACATGCTACGAATCTACTGGCACATGCGTGCCAAGTGCTCATACAATTACGGATGTGTATTGGACCAATGTCTCCGGCACTACGTCAGAATCTTTTTACTTCAAAGAGTAAATCTCGAACTCATTCAATGACATTCATATGGGTCTAGATCGTCTAAATACGACCCCGTTGTCGCCAATTTGAATTGTCCTTCTCTAGGAACTTGTAATATTCACGTATCGAGCTTCACCGTCAAACCTCCGTCAGGCAAGGCCAATGTGTTATGTTCGGCCGTGGATGTGTACACTGGGAGTGACTTGTAGTGGCGCTGCTTCTGGATGAATACTAGACTCATACTGGCATGTAGAGGATATAAGAATAATGACACTGCCCTCACGACCACGCTCCAACCAAGTCTTTCTCAACGCATGTGCGATGTCACGGTCCTTGATTCCGCAAAAGATTTAAAATCTCGCTCCTCCAGACCATCAAATTTACAGGATTTGAACGATTCGTGTGTGGCGGGCCGTCGGCCCTCCTTGGTAGCGCATATGCATTTGGTATAACCGCGCCAGCTCCGGTGAAACAATATCCCGCCATATATCTTGTTCTTACGACGTCAATCCTACTCTGTACAGCCAGTTCCGCCCAGAATGTTTCCGTTGACGATGTTCAAGCTATTGAAGCAGCCATTATATCTTACCGCTTGCGGAAACGGCGGAGTAATTCCTGATGGATATACATATGAAACACGCCAACTCTTGACTTCACCGGATGTATAAATCACAGGGACCAGATTGAAAGCACAGTCTTTCAGGCTTTCATTTGCTACTGCATTCAGAAATGGGGCTCGGGCAGCGATACTTATCTTATAGCAGAAGATAGTAATGACACTGACCATCTTTTTGCTACAGTGTTTCTTTATTAGGCTGAGCGACTCTTTTTCAAATTAGTCTGAGCCCGTCTCACAGGTTCGTCATCAAGAAAAATAAAGGGAAATCGTCAGAGTCGACCTGAAAAAATTGTCTTCGGAAAGTGCTGTAACGAACATCAAAGGCGCAATAATACACTAGAACTGAAGCTTGAAGACCGGTACCAGAAACAACGTCGACGGAAATGGTCTCCCCTTCTGGATTGGCCGGTTCTCACTCAAGATTGGTATACCGGTAGGTTCATCGGGTTTTAGTGTTTGCTTCAGATAACACGTATGGTCGTCACGGTTCAGCCCTAATGTGGATGACTGGAGGCTTGAATAAGATATCTATTGTAAGTTAGTAGTTGTATACATACTCCCAGGCTCTGGAGAAGGATTATTTGAAATGTCAGTCTCCAAACCGGTTTCCATGTCGTGGTAAGTAGCGCCACTGATCGGGGACGTTTGCTTCGTATGACACGTTTGGTCGTTCAAAGTTCAACCCTAATACACAAAGCTGGAGACTCAAAGATTATAGTTGAAAGTGTCTATTGTAAGTGTATTGTATTCGATTTGTATACATCCCTTCATGAGTTTGGGAAAGTAAAATTCGAAATTTCAGCCCTCAAGCCGGCTTCCATTCCATTCCGCGGCAAGTAGGGCACCAATGTAATTTATCTAGAACTCAGGTTCATCACACCATTACTCATAAGAATTCCGACTGTTCATATATGACAATTTCAAACGGGCACAAACTACGTCATAGTTAGGAATGTCACCTGTACTGGATCTTACGGTATCAGCGTAGGTTCTCTGGCAGAAGGTATCAATGATGTTGTGAATTCGCTCCTTGGTTTGGCGTGTTACTTGTGTTGATAATTCCTTCAGGTTACCAAGATTTATGTCAGTGGCGCAACCACGATCAACTGGATAAGAGCCACTGAAATCTAGTTGTGAGATGGCACGATTGACCACAGTACCACTGCCTTTCATAAAAAAAATTTGACTATGTAGCGCAGATTCGACAGTTTGTAACGGGAACGTGACGATGCCGCAGGGGAACGCCACATCTCGCAGATTTTCCTGACTGTAATGTTACTACCCTTTCACTTACCTCATCTCAAACATTTCAGTAGCCATATATATAGTGATAGACTGTTACCGAGAATACAAGTGAGCTTGAAATCATCCCGTCCGAACTCGAACTAGTGTAGTGTAACTGGTGCTCGTGTCACCCTCCCGCTACAGATTATGAATTCACAGGTACTTAATACCAAGTGATCACACAATCATGGATGTCGACTGGACTAGATAGTGCTATCTCAGGTACTAAAGGACATCGTTTTCAAGATCGCTCTTTGGAGCTCACCTATGCTATCTACGAAATACGACCCTGCTTTGCTCTTTTCCCTAGGAACATGTATGTAATATTCATATTTCCGATGTTTACAGTCAAGGCTTTTTCGGGGAAGGGAGACGTATTGCGCTCTACTGTATATGAGATACTAGTTGAAATAGTGCTACCTCAGGGTGATTCATCATAAGACAACCGCGACAGTAACCCATTAAAGATACTTATGTAAGTAGTCTAGCGAGATCAATACTGGATATTATACATAACAGGATATACAAGAGAAAATTAAGCTTCCGGCGTGTCAAGGCGAGCCTTTTTTTCTGTGCCTGATGATTCTGCGTCCACATCCGCTTTCCTTTTCTCTGCGGGTTTCTTCTTCTTCACGATAGATGTTAGATCATTGACGACAGCGCAGGCCGTACCACAGGCTGCTGATGATCCCGTATTGAGTTCTTTATCCAGTGCCTGCGCTGCCATAGCAGGTGCTGAGATAGTCTTGTCACTGGAGTTGTTTGGCGTGGTCTTCAATTCCTCAACCTGCACGAGATATTAAAATAGTATCAGGTTAAGGTGGGATTAATCAACCTTCAATGCCAAGTCCTCTCTGAGCTCAGAAAATTCCTTGATTTCAGCCTCAATTCGCGATTTTGACATGTTCTGCACCAATTCGTCTCTCACGAGTCGAGAACCAGTTGATTTCCCCTTGCCCTTTGCGCTTGGTTTCTCTTCTTCGGCTAGGGGAGAAAGTTGACCAGATAGTCCATCGCGAAGCTCGGCTAGCCGGCTTTCTACACTTTCTAAAGCCTTTTCCGCCTGGACAATAGCATCCGACAAGCGCCCTGGAGTGAGATCGAGCACCATGCTAAGCTTGTAGTGTGCCTCGGCAATTTGACGTGATGATATAGGAAGTAATTGTATTTTGAGGTCAAGACCTGCTTCGTAGTCCGTGATCGCCTGATCAAACTTTTCTGTGATAGGATGAAAACGAACGATTGAGACGGATACGGAGGAGACGACAAACCAGTTTCTAGTGATACGTCTCCTAAAGCAATATAAGTGTCGGCGAGTTTGAGTCTGATCTCATCGTCATCCTCCTGATCTTTCACTTTGTCGTAAATCGCTCGAGCAAGGTCAAGGACTTCCCAAGAAGCGTTAAAGTCGTCTTCAGGTTCAGCATCTTCACCATCTTCGTCTTCGTCATTCTCAATCTTCTCGGCCTCAGCGATGGTCTTCTCAGCTTGTGCAAAGAGATCAACAACGGGGTCGTCTACTTCCTCCGCATCACCTGAGAATGACAAAATAGGCCCTTTCCCATTCAAGTCGGCAGGTGCTTCGTATAGATTCAGTGTTAGAAAAGAAAGGCTAATAATGATACGCACCAGCTTCCTCCTCGTGACCGTCCCCATCCTGCTCCTTTCCCAGAACAGAACTCTGTGATATTGCGTTCTCGAGCAGAGCCTTTCCGTATAGGAAGTAAAGATCCGCCGTTTCCGGGCTGTCTTCACCGACTTTTTTGGTCCTGAGGTTCGAGCGACGCGTCAAACTGTCGAGCGCGACTACAGTGATAAATGAGCGGGTACACGCGACTTACATCAGTTCAAGAGCAGTCGCGTAGTGCTCGATGGCTTGTTCGAACTTTTTGAGGGCAAAGGCGCGTTTTGCATGTTCAATAGCGGTCTCGATTGTGACCTCGGTACTCGTCGCGTCGGTGGTCGGAACGTTATCGGCACTGAAGGCCGCCCGTTGAGCCGCGATTGATAATGAAGACATGTACTACTTACGAGGCCATGATGTCCAAGGGCAGAAGTGAGGATAGAATGAGAGAAGGTCGATTGTCAAAGTCAAGCAAACCAAAGTCACTGGGGCTGTGGGAAGCCCCCGTGTGACAATTTACATAAAGGAACGAAACAGATCATTTTGTTGAATGAGAGATTATACTTGGCTAGCAGAAATTCCATTTATCGACAGACTTAAAGCATAGAAAGAGTAAAGAACGTAGAGTATTATCATCATCACACGTTAACATTGTCCCGAGCGATAGAAAGAAAAATAAATGAATCGATGCAATTAAGATGAGTAAATAGCAAAGGATATACAGAAAGAAACGGAATCAGGTGGAGGTGTAGGAGACTAAATTAGGGAAGCGCTGTTTTGCTGATGCTGGGAATTCTCAATCACAGGATTGGAACCAAAAGTATTCATTCCGCCGAAGAGGTTCGAACCAAAAGAGCGAGAACCGAGAGCGGATGTTGGAAGACTTGGGACGGGTGGAATTGCTGAACCTGTAGTACTGGGTAGCATGGATGTGCGGAAGGGGTTGGCAGCGCCTCCACCGGTCGTCTGTGGTCGTAGGCCTCGTCCTAATGTTGAACCACTGCCGAAGGTTCCTACAGCTCCAGTCATCTGAGTGCTCACAAATGGTTTTGGGGATGGGATGATGCTAGATGACAATCCACCAATCGACGATGACCCATTTGAGCTCGGGATTGTTCTCGGGTTGTTGATGGTAGGTTCAGGTGTAGCTGACGATGAATCCGGAATCGGAGGGAGCGATTCTAATAAGGAGGCACCAAATGACGACGACGGTTTGAATGGCTTGAGTCCAGCAAAGCCCGTTATGTGCGGTTTTATGGGCGCAACGGACGACATAGAGGTAGTAGTTTTTCCTGTAGGTTGACTCGAAAGGGGAGAAGACCACATTGAATCAGAAAAGGCAGAGCTGATGGTGGAAGCTGTCGTAGGTTGAACGTTGAGAGCACCGGTGGGCTGAACGCTGGATGCGCTAGGTTGTTTACTGGCTTCATTTGGTTTGCTGCTGAAAGCAAATGAAGACGCCACACTGGATATGTCTGTTACTCCAGGCCCTAAGACACCAGAATTGAAGGCATCGAACCCGCTCTGCAATGAATTCTGCTGCTGCTGGTGTTGCTGGTATTGAGGCTGAGATTGTGTCTGTTGTTGCTGAGGCTGCTGGAGTCCATTCGGTGAACCAAGTCCCATACTCAACTCCAGCAATGTCGCTTGCTTGGGAACAGGCGGAGGAGCAGCTGGAAGAATGGTTCCGAAAGGGTTCTTAGTACCAGTCTGATGAGTTTTGACCGGTTGTACGACAGGAGGTGAGTTTGCACTGCTAGTCATTGATCCAAAAGAGTTGAGTGGGGTTGAGGATGAGCGTACAGGCACGTTTGGAGGCTGCCTAGAGGGGTTAGCCTGTGCAAAAGGCGAAGCAATGGCAGATGTCGTAGAGAAAGCGACGCCTGTAGATGTAAACGGCTGCGGAATAGTTCCCTGGGCATCTGTAGTCTGGTTCTGATTCGGGAAGGAATTCTGAGTGATCTGTCCAGGCGCACCAGCTCCACCGAACAACTGCATGCCAGTTGATTGAGGAAACATCATGCTCTGCCGGAATGGGTTAGCTCCTGTTGCTTGTGGCCGAAGAAAGCTGGTTGGCTGAGGTGGAAAGCTGGTTGGCTGAGGAAAGCTGGTTGACTGAGGTGGAAAGCCGGTTGACTGAGATGGAAGGCCGGTTGGCTGAGGTGGTAAACCGGTTGGCTGAAGGGGTTGAAATAGAGCGAAATTAGTAGATTGTGATTGTTGTGCTGGAGCGAAGCCGGTCGGGTGCGGTTGTTGTGACTGAGGAGATCCTGTGGGTTGTGGATGTGTGGGTTGAGAGGGAAAAGGAGAGAAAGCAGGATGGCCAGTTTGGGACGGATGCAGATTAAAAGGGTTCGTTTGCGTTGCTGTTGGTTGAAAGTTGATAAATCCACGAGTGTGAGCTTGTGCAAACGACCGACCAGTTATTCGCGTTTGAGAAAATGGATTTGAAATATTTTGCGCTTGGAAATACGCAGTGCCTGGGCTAGGAGGATATTATAAACTGTATTGAAAGACAGATAGATATTCTGAGTACCTATTGAATTGAGGGTTAGACATTGTGGGCCGCTCTTCTTCGATAGCGGCGAAAAAGTCGATAGTATTCGAAGCGACCGGGTTCGATGCAGAAGCACTAGTAGATGCGTCCAAATTGGTCCGGTTTGGCAAAGTTGATGCAGAGGCATCCTTCGAAGTTGAAGCTGCTTGAAGGCCATAAGTTGCTGTGAAATTAAGGACAGAAGACTGAGCATGCTTACATGCATCGGCCTGTTTCGGTTTTATCGGTACCTTAAGACCCTTATCCGCTGCCTCCTTGCTGGCTTTGTATTCTATCCTGTTTTGCTCGAAGGCAGGATCTTCGAGATATTCCTGAAGGGCACCTGCCAAAGACACAGGTGCCTTCCAATTGAATGAGATTTGTATGTCAAAGCGCAAGACGCAATGCTTACGTGCTTCAAGTTAGGAATGGGAACGTTGAGAAGATTTTGAAGCTTCTTCGCCACCCCAAGAAACTCGACTACCCGCTCTGTTTGTTTACAGAAGTTACGATAAATGCTGAGTGCTTCCGTTGCATCAACGTGCGACATTTCGAAGTAATGCTCTGGGGAAATTCTCAAGGTTCGCAAAGAATAAAAGAGCAGGGAGACTTACCCAGAACATTGATGACACCCTCGTTTCCCGCTTGGAACAAGATCAGGAGATCCTTAACAAGCATTTGGAGCGCAGTAATTGTCAATTCATCTTCAAGGTTATCCAAGTAAAACTTGCCGATGCACATCAGGATTTGCAAATTGGAACACAAGAAGGAACATACTCGGCACTCCACTAGGAAATCGATCATACGATGGACCGCCTTCGTCTCCCTGAGTAATCCTTTCTCTACTGTCATTGAGCGCAATTTCCTTCCCATAATCGTTCTGCTCCTTGTGGGGCCCCCAGAAGTTGATACAGAAGCAGAGGTATTCTTGCTGAATGGACCTTTACCCTTTTTCGAACTCCGGGTGGTCATCTCTTCCTCGACAGAGGTTGAATTACGCATGTCTCGGTTGCTTTCAGCTTGCACATGGATAGCATCATGCTTGAGGTCGCGATACGCGCGAATACGTGAGTCAAGATACCCGGCATAATGTTGTAGGTTTTCCGGTACGGCATATCCTGTTGAAACATGCCAGCTGATCAACGACCGAGTGGTAATAGTCCAGGATGCATACCTTCCCAGCTTCCAGCTGATACATTGCGTAACCGAAGGACATCCGAGTTTGAAAGATAGCCCAAGACGTTGTCTGTTGCACCATTACGAATCATAGTGTGCAAGACGATCAGAGCCTTAAACACGACCTGAGAAATAGCGTAAACATCAAGAATTATCCGTGAATTCTATACAAGACATGCAATAGTGTTTGGTTCACGAAGTCGAGGGGATAGAGCCTTGCAGACATCGTGGATCGCTCCGTCATCAGACCATGTTGCTGCTATGATGGTATCGAGATACTGCAGAAACAATGTGAACGGTATGCCACTATCCAATAGAGATAGCTACCTTGGGCTTTGGCACTGCAGCCTTGGGCTTGCAGGCAAGTTTGACGACCTTGTCGAAACTCGACATGGCCTGTTCAAGGATTCAAAAGGCGATCACGAAAGCAGTAAGTTCCCATTTGAACTCCGACAAATGTACACGCTCGTTTTGACGAACCTTCAATTTCCTGCTGAAAGGCAGAATGGGCATGATGGGATGGTGTTGAGGGTGTTAAGGCAAAAGGCACTGCGACCGAGACTACATGTCTTTTGTAATTCTTCATTCAGATCTATCCGCTCTTTTTGCGGCCGAATCATTTTCTTCAATGCAATGCATCCGTTCAAGAGCACACTGGAGACCACATGTACGTCGCAGAGTTCTTTCATGAGGCAACAATCACGAAGACATGAAGAAATGTCATCTCATGTCATCCAACTACATATTCCAATACCGTGACACGAAAACGAAAGCCAATGTCATAGGTATACTTCGTTAAAGTTGCAATCGGGACTGATCGTGGGGAACAAATATAAACCACAGCGGCACAGTGCATCGAACCCGGAGTTGAGCTGGCCGGGACGCAGTGCGTTTTTCATGCAAGGAATCTGCATGGGGGAAGGTACAACATGCCGCGCTGCGAGAGTTGTGGCCACACGGCACCTATGTCAGTTTGCTTCTGCTAGTTCTATTTTTATCTCCTGGTACGTGATACTTCCCCACGATCATCGTCATGCCAGGCGCAGCACTGGAAAGCTGGCAATATCTTCATCTAATCTTGCGTCCTCACCGCTCTCTCCTATTACAGACACTCTTCAAGCGCTCCATGCCTCTATCAGCGGAACCAATTGACGAGATGTATTCGAGATACCTTGGTGCAATTCGCCACCGCCCACTCATTCGCAATTTCGTCTACGGTTTCTTTGTCCTTTTTTGCATATACCTCCTTAACCGAAAAATACCCATGCGCGACTCGAGTTCAATACCTAGCACCGAGTTAGAAAAGTTCGTGATAAGACCGCCACAAGCCTGGGAGGAGACCGCTGCGCAGGTACGCAGAGCATTCATGCATGCGTATCATGGATACGAGCGTTATGCCGCCCCACATGACCAACTGCTGCCCTTGTCGAACAATCACAGTGATATGTACGTCATCTATCGTTCTGCGTGTTGCAAGGTTTTTCAGGCAGTACTGACAGATTCAATGGCTGGGCTGTAACAATCTTCGACTCTCTAGACACCATGCTCATCATGGATCTAAAAAATGAGTATGCACGCGCTGTTGACATGATAAAGAAAATAGAATTCTCGTTGCCTGATGTGAGTACGGCCGCTGTTTCCTGTTGCTTGGTTTCTGATATCCGTCACAGGGCGAATTTGCACCTTACTTTGAGACCATTATTCGGTACCTCGGAGGTCTTCTGTCTGCATATGCATTGTCAAATAACCAGTTGTTTTTGGATCGCGCTGATGAACTTGCCGTCAAGTTGGATCCAGTATTCAATACTATGTCGGGTTTGGCTTTATACAGTGTTAATCCTACCAAGTAGGTTTCTCGCGAATTAGGGGAACATACTGGACTAATCATTTAATCCATAAGTCGCAAGACGTCCGGCTCAGAAATTGGTATCCTAGCCGAAATTGCGAGTCTGCAGCTAGAATACAGCTATCTTGCCAAGTTGACGGGGAAAAAGGAACACTTCCAAAGAGTATACTGTCCTTACTCAGATACTTCCATGTGCTGACCCATCTGCTAGGCTGGCACTCTGCTTCATGCCTTTGAAAACGCCAATTTGGAAAAGACAGGCGGAATGCTTCCCACCAGATGGAATCTTACTTCTGCACAACCCTATGATGGCAAGCTGCCCAGCTCCTTCATTACTCGTCTGTGGAAAAGACTGACGGCATGATAGCTCATGTATCCGTTGGTGCACAGGCTGACAGTGCACACGAGTACCTTCTCAAGCAATATCTGATGACTGCCAAAACGGACAAGGCAAGTCTGAAGATGTGTATGTTCTCCTAGTTGATGCATTAACTCTTGCTGACACAAAATCAAAATGTAGATCTTCGAGCGACCACACACATCATCACCAACCTACTCTATATATCTCCTACAAGGCACCTTCTCTATGTCACTGACGAGATTATGAACTTTAAGAGTGGAAAATCATATCCTACTCATAATTTTGAGCATCTTTCTTGTTTTCTGCCTGGTCTTCTAGCTCTTGGAGCCCACACGTTACCCCTGGACGATCTTCAATCACTTGGCATCAATCTTGACGACATAGATTCTGATGGAACGTTTGGTACTGCCAGGATAGACCATGAGACTCTTGCAGGATTCAACCTCAAGAAACTTCATCTTTGGGCTGCCGAGGGCCTCGCACAGACTTGTTATCTGACTTATGCCGACCAACCAACTGGTTTGGGTCCCGATGAGATGATCTTCAATACGGCACCTCCCAAGAAGTCATGGGATTCAACAGCTAGTCAATGGAGAGCAGCTCAAGGAATTTTGTGGTTGAAAGTGATGAAGAAATGGAACAAGAGTGGCAGTCGCGGTGTGCCACCAGGTCTTGAAGACAAGAAGCCAGTTGCTCCTAATAGAATGAACTACCGCGAGCTGCGGAGCAATAGAGATTACGAGATGAATAAGGTCGCATATCTGTTGCGGCCGGAGGTATGTTCGCCGTAACTTCTTTTATCACGCGACCTGATCGCAATCAGACCATTGAATCGCTCTATATCCTGTGGCGTGTGACTGGTGATTTGAGGTGGAGAGAACGAGGGTGGAGAATCTTCGCGGCCATCGAGACACATGCCAAAACTTCAAGTGGGTATGCAAGCCTCAGTGCGGTCGATACGCTGCCAGCCAAACTGTTTGATGACATGCCGAGGTGTGTGATATCTCTGAGTCATCATCATGGACGGGGTGCTAATATCATGACTCCAGCTATTTCCTCGCCGAAACGTACGTGATGCAAAGCATTTTGAGTAGGGTGTTTACTAATCAGCCGTTGCAGGCTCAAGTATCTATATCTGTTGTTCATCAACGATAACCCGATACCGCTAGAAGAATGGGTGTTTAACACAGAAGCGCATCCATTTCCTGTATTTGAGTGGACTGAACAGGAGCGACAGTTGTTTGGAATACTATAATCAACTTATATTATATCTCAATCAATGATCAGTGAGTCGTAGGCAATCTGACATGTAGAAAGCGCCCGGTATCATACGCCTCTTCACACTTCCATTCTCTCCATTTTCCCACTGTGCCATTGTTTACTATGACCCTTTTTTTACATCCTATGTTTAGATATATATGGATACTCACTGTACGATATTCTTAGAGTCATTTATACGAGACTGAGGGTAAGTTCAATGTGTCCATATCAACGCTTACTCATTTACTGATACCGTACTCGATACTAGAATACACTTACGATTACTGATCAGGTATATTCCCGCTACCATGTAGTGGGTTTCTTGTGGCTCTATCGAAAAAAACGTCAAAGGTTGATTCAGATAAAAAGTCACGTTTTCCGGACCGCTGACCCGGTCGGCCCGTTTCCCCCGAGTGCTCTTGTTCACTCTCTTTTGGTTCCGTTTTCATCCTTTGGTTTCGTTTTTATCAGTCTGTCGAGTCCCTGCTGCAACTCTACTCCTTTACCAGTTCATTCCCTGCAGCAGCTATTACATCTGGTCCAGTTGGTGTTTAGCCTTGTGCTATCAACGTTTGCCCCTTTTTGTTCGGCGTTGTATGAGCTTTGGACCCTGGTGGGAAACCGAAATCCCTGTTTCGCTTTTTATTCTCGTTGTGTCAGACCATGTATCTAATATTGTATCAATAGTACATTGTTTTGTATATTCCTCCTTTTACTGCCCCTTTTGTTACCGACTAATCTGTAGTCCTTTAACAAAGCTATAATCATATGTGCACATGTATGACTACTTAAATTCATGTTGCTTGCATCCCTTTTCGATTCATAGACCCACCCTTGACCATCTGAGTCATGTTTAATACTTTTGGAATTACATGTTTGTATCTCTTGTCAAATAACTCATCTCATGTTGATCCTTCTTTATTTGCAGTGCCTTGGCTCCCCAAGGGCATGTCTGCTGATGATATGTCTATCCTATTTAAGAAGCTCAATTTGCGTGATCTCACAACTCTCGCAGGCACATCCCTTTGGGCCAATGTCCAAAACTTCATAGCAGACAGAATCCACAAGAGTTTGACCACTTTTGGTCTTCAACCTAATAGCTTCCTCTGCTTGTTGAATGAAACACAAAGTGTTGTGTCAGGCTCTTTTGTGCTTGCCCTTCTGTTTCTCCTCAGTGACATTGTATTGACTGATTTGGACATATATGTGCCCACCTGCAGGTGCAATGTAATCATGGCCAAACTCACTCGAGTGTATGGTTCACTCTTCTGTCATAATGAATTATAGTTTGTTTAATGACATATATTGTGCATATCCTGAACTGATGTTTGGATACCTGAACTTAGTCAAAATGTGAACAGCAATCACTATGCCTCCAGGTCAATTTTCAAGCACAGTTATGAGCTTTGTTGGATGGGCTACTATTTTGCGATGTACTTAAATGACTGGGATGATTGGGTGAACTGCATATACTGCATTGACCCATCGTGCCCAGGAACACATTGAGAGTTAAGAGATAGGTACAGTTTCCCATGCTATCTACACACTCTCACTAGGGAAGATTGCAACATACTGGACCATCCCTACACACAACAAACGTTGGCAATTGGCTCTTGAATAAACACAACCCACATGTATATTGAGAATAGGAGGCAGAGGATAAAGTAGATAACATGTCACAAGAAATCAGTAACAAAGATCCTATGCAAAGGGGACCAATGAGTAGTGGGCGGTGTGGCTGGAGAGGTGCCTTTCACAGATGAAATTATTCCTGCTACTTTAGTAGTGGGTTCTTGGAGACTCTATTGATAAAAAAGTTTGAAGGTTGATTCAGATAAGTGGTCACATTTTGTGGTCCAGACGGCCCATTTTGAATCATTGGTTTCTTTTTTTCTACTGCTTCTGTTGCCCATGGCACTCTTAATGCAACATTTTCCCTAGATCTTTCTCCTGCAGCATTTATTTTCTCTTTGCTTCCAATTCTGTTTATCTCCTTTTGCTCTCCTTATGATTTATTGTGTTTGTTAGGTTTTTCACCTCATTTACATGTTACCCCCTTTTTTTTAAATAATTCTTTTTTTATTCACATTTTTCTGAGCCAATTAGTCATTAAGCTGTTTCAGTGTTGTTTCAGTTGTCTTTCTACAGTGTTATCTTGTCTTTCTACAGCAATGTCTCTTTTCCCACTTCCTGCATGCCATTTCCCTTTGTCCTCCAACCTGATACCATCCAATGTCACTTCTGTTCAATTTTTTGACAGCAATCTAGTCCTGTTGATTGGCAATGCTACATTTCGTATTCATGCCTCAGTGTTCACCAGGCTTTCACCACACTTCAAGGCGATGTGGCTTGCCTGTCCTTTGCATGATGCAAGACAGATCCACACTATCCATATCATTAGTGAGGAAGCTGTCGATTTCTCTATTCATCATTTAAAGCCAGCTGCCCCTGATTAAGAAGATAAACAGATGTGAACCTGAATCAAATACCTTATGTTTACAGTGGGGTTTTAAATTGCTAATTATTAAACAGCATTTATTGTACAGAAATAGAGGATAGTTAGTGCTAGGACACTATGGTCATAAAGTCATTCAATGGTCTCTGAATGAGAAGCAAATCAGCCATCAAAGCAAACTGCAACAAGAGATAGTTTACATATTTCTTTGTAAACAATTGAAGCAAAAAGTAGCAGGCAGTGCAGCTGAGGAGGGCACCCTTTACAGATGAAATTCCTGCTACTATGTAGTGGGTTTCTTGTAGCTCTATCGAAAAAAATCTCAAAGGTTGATTCAGATAAAAAGTCATGCTTTCTGGACCATTGATCTGCCTGGCCCATTTCTTCCCATGTGCTCATCATTTTCCATCGGTTTTCTTTTTGTCATTTCTATAATGCCCATTAGTCCATGCTGTTTCTTGACCTGCAATGCACTGTTCAATAATTGCACCTGTCTATCTTGTCAATTCCCTGTTTTGATCTCCTTATATGTTATGTCTTCTGTCTTGTCTGAGTATCACATGTGATTTTATCTGTTGTTTCATATGTCCTTTTCCCATGCACATCTCCTTTGACTTGATTTTCTACCACAACAATGTCCATCTTTCCCCTACCTGCACGCTATTATCCTTTGGCCTCAGAACCAATGTTATCCAATGTCCATTCTGTTTCTTTTTCTGATGGGAATCTGGTTTTGTTGGTTGGCGATTCAATATCCCATATCCACACTTCTGTTTTTACCAGGCTATCTCCAGTCTTCAAGGACATGTGGCGTTCACGTCCCTTGCATGGAAATCGACGGACTCATAGCATCCGTATAATGAGTGAGGATCCTGTTGATTTTTATAATCTTATCAGGGCTATTTATTATCTCGATACATACATTCTTTTGTGTCTAGTGTTGTACATACATTGACTACTCTAGATCTTTCTTGAGCCGCTAGCTGTTGCATGCAGATATCATCCATTCCTTGTTACACGTGGGGGACAAATTTTCAATATCTGGGGTCTACACCGCCAACATGACCGGCGGGGTAAACGGCATGAGGGATGCCTGCAGATGGCGTTGTTGGACAAGGCAGGGGGTCAGTGGTACAATAGGGCAAGTTTCCAAGTGGGACGAATGGAGCTTCAGCAGGACGGGTATAAGAGAAGAGCTAGGTTGATATTCCGCGGCAAAATAAGGCCTTCCGGTATTATTATAACCCCCAAATGCAGCTCCTGCACCATAAGGGCCCTCAGAGCAACTTACTGTATGAACACCAGGATGAGGGCTGCAGGGCCTATCGCTAACTTCATTAAGTTCACGATTTTGTGCATCCAGTTCTCGAGCATTGATAAGATCTGTGTCTAGGTCTTGCATACGTTTGGCTCCAGCTTTGCTCTGTCGTCGCCTAAGGATTGAAAGTCAATGTTGATTCAGGACTTCTTCGAGTCCGGACAAGTACACAACGTACCAATCATCTCCGGGTTTGCGATTGAATATGGCTACGAGTTCCTATAGAATTTTATTTGTCAACGAAGGTATAAGAATTCAAATGGAAGAAGGCTAACCCTACTGGCTGGTTGTACTCCAGTTGGCAGGGTCTGGGTGACTTCAACGGGTACCCATTGCATACCATTCACGACATTGTTCGAAATAGTATAACTAAGACGATCGGGTAGATTGAAAGGATCAGCTTTGTCCTTTTGACCGGTTTACTGAACTGACCTGGCTGGAATTGCTGTGAAGTAGTGTCGGCATGAATCGCTGGAATAATCAGCACGATTGAAAACATACTTGGATATATGGTATAAAATCTGTCCTTCTTTCCCAGCCAATGTCATATAAGCGAGGGATCCATCGGTAGGAACTTGTCCAATAGGAGTCTGCCGATAGTCTCGGTGTTGGTTCGCTAGCGGTTGGTAATACGGTGAGGTAGGTCGGTAGGGTGATGCAGCTCGTTGCATGGTTAGATTTCTACTGGGACGATCTAGGAAGAGGAAGCGGTATGCACTGGGCTCGAACCTTTTACAGCCCTTGACCCAGGGGGAGAACAAGAAACATTGAAGCACAAGGACCTCATAAGATCACTGTTCACAGAAGGACGCGAAGGTCTGAATATAAAGCGAAGCAGGGATCGAAGCAACATTTAACTACATTGTCTCGATTAATTCCGTAGTAGCGGGCTGTGCGGCCGATGAGGGCGCCCTTCACGGTTGAATGATGAAAATGGATTGGTATCGGTATCAAATAGGGTCGGAACAGCGGTCCGGAGTGACTCATGGTCATATGATGCAACTTGTAAACTCTAAGGTCATGCCCACCAAAAATGATATGCGCAAGTTGGAGAGGCGTCTTTCGAGCATACAATGGATCAGCCGCCCTTCCTTTTAAACTCAAGTCCTTCTCCATACCCAAATCTTTCCTCTTTCCCCGCACAATACACATGGCTCCTCTCAAACAAGGCGAATTTGTAGCTTCTCTCGACTGTGGCACGACGTCAGTGTTGCCATCCAAATCGACCTTCTTCTGATCTCTCCCTATCAGGTCCGTGCGCTTTATCGTTTTCAACAAGAATGCAGATATCATTGCACAGAATCAGCTCGAGTTTCCTCAGTATTACCCGAACCCAGGGTACGACATGTTTACAAGTTCCGTACCCGCTCCACCTCATACCTTACTCCATACAGATGGCACGAACATGATGCCGATGAAATTATGGACCATGCCAATCGATGTATCGCATCTGCTATCCAGAATATGGTCAACGCTGGATGGGCACGAGACAGCGTCAAGGTCATTGGTGAGGTTTTTGTCATCACATGATTGTCTTGCAACTCAGACCGTTACTCTGGTCCTCTTCTCGAAAACTTAAGGTGTCACTAATCAGCGAGAGACAACGGTCGCATGGAGCCGCAAGACCGGCAAACCACTTTGTCGTGCTATTGTTTGGGCTGACTCTCGCACAAAGCACGTCGTTGCGCATTATGAGCAGGTATTGGAGACTACTGGTATTCAGGCCAAGCCGGGAGAGTTTGTCAAGGGAAAGCAAGGCACTGAGTTCCTCCGGAAGATGTATGCCGTGTTTTTCGAACTCTCTTTAACAGATTCTGATCGGTTACTGTTTATAGCACTGGACTCCCTCTGTCCACATATTTCTCGGCTATCAAGTTGCGTTGGATGATTGACCATCATCCGAACGTCGCCGCGGCACATGAAAATGACGATTTGCTTTTTGGAACTGTTGAATCATGGGTTGCCTACGTTCGTTCTGTATTCACCTCAGTGCGATTTAGATACTGATTATAATCAATAATACAGAACCTCCTTGGTGGTGTCGAAACCGGAATTCATATCAGCGAAGTCACCAACGCGTCTCGTACTCTCCTTCTCAATATAGCAACCCTCCAATGGGAGCCCTCTCTCCTTGATTTCTTTGGCCTCCGCGAATCTATCCTTCCAAGGCTCGTCTCGTCATCAGAGGTCTACGGAAACATCGCTTCAGGGCCGCTCAAGGATGTACCTATCGGTGGTCTCGTCGGAGACCAGCAGGGCGCCCTTGTTGGTAACAAATGCCTGTACTGCGGCGAGGCGAAATGCACCTACGGAACTGGCGCGTTCTTGTTGTTCTGCACCGGCGATCAGATCGTGAAGAGTACACATGGCTTGTTGAGTACGGTGAGTGTGATTTCTCGGGCAGGGTTACGAAATCGGCACTCATGGAGCAAATTAGATTGCATACCAGGCAGGTCCTGGTGTCAAGCCTGTGTATGCTTTGGAGGGTAGCAGTAGGTTCACCCTTCCTCTCTATGAACTGACGTGGTTGACGCGTCTTTGAAGTCGCGGTTGCTGGAAGTGCCGTCAAATGGTTACGCGACACTATGTGTCTCATTGATTCTGCCGAACAAGTCAACGTACTTGCTTCAAAAGTGCCTGATTCTGGAGGACTATTCTTCGTGACCGCCTTCTCGGGCCTCCTTGCGCCTTACTGGGATCCTGGTGCTGCAGGTCTTCTCATTGGTAGATTGACTTCAAGTGCGTTGCGCCGCATTCACGCTGACGACAATATGAAAAGGTATTTCACAATATACAAACCCATCGCATATTGCGCGTGCTACGCTTGAGGCAAATGCATACCAAACGCGTGCTATCATCGAAAGTATGAAGTTGGACTCTGGGCATGACCTCAAGCACCTCAAGGTCGATGGGGGTATGACCAATGGTGACCTTGCCATGAGCGTCCTCGCTGATGTTGGTGGTTTCACCGTTGTCCGACCTGAGATGAGAGAGTCAGTGTCTATCGTTAGCCTGACCAACGACTTTGTCTGATAGTCATCTAGGTCAACTGCGTTAGGTTCTGCTCTCCTTGCGGGAGCCGCAATCAAGCTTCACGGATGGGATCTCACGAAGCCTGAGACACTTGCGGAAGTTAACACTAATGGAACTCGCGAGTTTGTTCCTCAACTTCAACCAGAGGAACAATTGAGACGGTGGGAGGGCTGGCAACGTGCTGTTGAGAGGGCAAAGGGCTGGGAAGAAGGTCATGCTAATTGAAATTTGGACATATCGTTAGATTGTACCATATGAGTTGTGTCGTTTTAATTTTTGTCTCACAAGAAACTCCAAATACTTGTGTATAATCTCTACGCTTCTTTACGGTGGTCCTCTCCATTGTACTACACCTTATCCCCGCTACTTTAGTAGTGGGTTCTTGTGGGTCTATCGAAAATCGTCAAAGATAGAAAGTCACGTTTTTCGGACCGCTGCTCCGGCCGGCCCGTTTCTTCCCGAGTGATCTTTCCCATTCCATTCCCTTCTGCTTTCGTTCTTATATTCTGGTAACGTTTCTATCATTGGCTGCTTTGCTTCACTCCAATTGCTACTCCGTCTCTTCAGTCAGCTATCGCTGTGTTTACCTCATCTTCATTAAGATCTTGCAATTGTACGTGTGACGTCTCTCCTCGGTTTCCACATATGATTATATAGCTTGTTTCATACGCCCCATTTCTTCCACATATTTATTCCAATTCCAATGTCCCTTTTCCCTTTACCTGTTCGCTTGTTACAAGCGTGTATATTACCGTGTGTACATGAACAGGCATTTCTACTGTATAAAACGGATGAAAACTAGAGCTCATTACAACCGTAAACGTCTTTGTTTCTGCTTTGGACTTTGACACAACCACTCTGCCTACATACTGCATTCCTAATCGGTTGGGTGTGTTGAGTCTATTGTTCGTTACTTGTGTAACAACACGGCCACTTGATGCGTCATATGACTCGGTTTCGATTAGAAAGTTCCTTGGTGAATTTCTCACATCTTCATTTCATCGGAGTACCGTAACGGTGAGTAAATGTCAAGTATATCACTTGTTTACGACTCTGTCGAAAATTTCATGAACTCAGTATACAATTGCGAGTCGTTAACGACGAAACATGTTCGCCAATGACGCTACATACTTGGTAGCATCGTGTCTTTGGGCCGTCGAGTACCGTAGCCTTAAATGAATGTTTAGGGCACATCACTTGTTGGCGACTTATGTCCTTTCTCCCTGCGACAATTGTTTGAATGATCGATGCTCCTCTAATCAATCCGTCTGTTATCCTGAATGGAAGAAGAGGTTCAAGTTGATGCGTGAATAGTACTGCTCGCAAGTATGACAAATCGGGGCGGACTGGCATTACTCCACGACGTTGTTTACCGCTCATTGATAGAAAGTGTATCGCTGTAATATATTTAGGTACCTTGGATACAGATGTTCAGATGATAAAATAACATATTGCTGTGATATATTTACATAGTTTGTATACAATGAAAGCCAGAAGTAGCGGGCAGTGCGGCCGAAGAGGGCGCCCTTCACATAGCCCAAATCTCGAGATGGAAATTCTGTATCGGCACCCGCCGGACCGGTAAGCCGCCTATCACCAAGCATTCGCAAACAAAGCCTACTCCGCTGAACCTTATTTTACGATCAAATCAACAGAAACCTTCAAGTACCTTAGGTGCGAGACTGCGCTCCTGCTTGCCCGCGTTCCGGCTAACCCTCTATCCTTAGTCACCTTCTGACTCATAAACCATCCTCAAAAATGAGTTACGTCGCTAAGGGTGAAAAAGAATACGACGCCACTGGTGCCCCCGTTCCCGGAGCCAAGATTCACAAAATTCGCATCACCTTGACCAGCAGCAATGTCAAGAACCTCGAAAAGTGTACGTACATTGTTCTTTCTCTACATTGGTATCAAGCTGAACCGCATTAATTGATTCGTAGTCTCGAACGACCTCATTAACCGTGCCAAGGATAAGCAACTTCGTGTTAAGGGCCCCGTTCGCCTCCCCACCAAGGTCCTCAAGGTTACTATGCGTAAAACCGTGTGTAGTTTCCAATTTTGTACTCCTCATATCGGATATTTACAAGGTTATCTGTCCAGCCTTGCGGTGAGGGTTCTAAGACCTGGGACTGCTTCGAAATGAAGGTTCACAAGCGCCTCATTGATCTCCACTCCTCTAGTGAGATTGTCAAGCAGATTGTGGGTATCGATCTACGTTAGTGGTCGTCTTTGTCATTGACTTTCGTTGTATTTTAGACCAGCATCAGCTTGGAGCCCGGTGTCGAGGTCGAGGTTACCATCTCCGCTTAGACAATGTTTTGTGTGCAATATATTGTACTAGGTTGACCTTAGTGACATGCTGTGACGTGTGATTGAGTTAATGTTTTGTTTCCTCGTCAACCAGTGTAACGTCGAAAGATAACACTCTAGATTGATGACACCTATGGGTTGGTGTCGCCCCAGCAAGGTATATGTGAGAGTAGCATGGTAATTTTATATAGAACAGATGGATAATTTTACTCGTGAACTTCCTTAACAATACGAATACCTGGTCCATGTATCACAGGGTATTGTGATTAATAATTCATATACTTACCTTGACCAAGTACCAACTGATTGCATCTTAGTAGGTCTTGGCCTCCGGATTACCGCATTAACTTCTTTCTTCGCCCGCTGTATCTTTGAACCAAGACTGCTGCGTACGATCAGATTTCGCAAGAGATGTGCTCTGGAAGCACCTATCGAAGTTGTTCTCAAGCGACAACATAACTCATTAAGTGTCATCATCTTTCTTCCCGTGGAAGTCCTGCAGAATATCTTTTACATCGGAAGAGGAACAAGACCTCTTTTTGCAACACAGCACCATCTTTGGTTCGAGGCAAGTGTGTACACATTGGGGCCAGTTGGCTCCCTTTGTTGTGCACCTCTGTGTAATCGAAGTTCTCGTCTTCACTCGTAGCAATTCTTGGAAAGGCTTGTTCTAGTGATACCACTGGGGGGTCTACGCAGGACGTTCTTTCGTACTCAACACAAGTGCTCCCGCTTCGATTCTAGAGTAATTTATTGTTTCTGTGTACGGACGCAGACAGCTCAAAGACCTACCTCAGAAGATTTCTGGCACCTCGACTGTATTCACTTATCCTTCATGGCTGCTCTATCACGGCCAACTCTCGGCTTCTCACTAGAAACCTAACATTTCGCGAATACCATAGAGCCTCATTTTCTTAGCATTGATGATGTTCTTATTCTTGCAAAACGACCAAAGTTGCAGTGGGTTCGCCACGCTTCATTTGCTCGAGCAACACCAACTTTTATATCAAAACCGAACTTTCTATGTTTCGTGAACTCTGTTCAACCATGAACCCATGCGTCGCTCGGCTCCTTGCGTCTACCACAACCATTACTGCAGGTCTTATCAAATTGGATTTGGACTCACGCCACACTTGGAAATGTTTTAGCTTTTCTTGCGCGGCACGCAGAACCTGTCCGATGTCTCAGCATTGAGCATCGTAGGAACAGTCCTGTGGACCTCGTGCGTGCGCGCATGAACGTTTGTTATGAAGACCTGGAGTGTCCCGATTGCGTCCTAGTGAGGAACCGTCGAGTGTCATGGCAGTAGAGAGCGCGTTGGAAGACTGACTGGCAGGCGAATGGGGAACGCACGGTTGAAAGTTCTCTGGCGTCACTTCACTTTTGATCAGCTGGGATATCTCATGTCGATGGCGTCGCCTTGAAATTGGACGTTTGGCGTGCGTTTCGAGGATCTTACTTTCTCCAGCACGCCCGCCTTGTGGCGCGAGAGGACGATCTCGATGTCGAACAAAATTTCGTGATCACACTGGGTTATCAGGTTTGATGTGCTTCACAGCCTTGTCGCCGATGGTGGCACCTCTTCAACTTTATGGAGTGGATGATTCGTATGACATTAGGAGAATTTAAACAAAGCTAGGAAAGTGCGCTTTCAACCCAATCATGAAGAAGAAAGTATTCGATCGAGGCACTGGAATCGATGCACATCATGGGGTTTGGCATATCGGATTCACAAAGACGTGACAGAGTTTTGTCATTGAATAAAGGATGTATCTTGACGTAGGAAGAAATAGATCTGAACATGATATTCGATGGTCTTTTAGCCATTTGAACTGGTGAAACTCATCATCTACACAGATATCAAAAAATGAGATCTTCTTACTACATCCTCATTTTGAATATGTAGAGCACCAGTGATCTCTGGTGGTCTATCATGTCAGTATCCTCTCTGGACAAGGAAAAATGCGGACATCTATCTACTGAACTTCTTTAATGGGTCCGATTTCTTTTTGCCACCACGACCAGCACTCCAACTTCCACGACCGCCTCTTCCTCGGCCCCTTCCACGGCCCCGGGAATTATTATCCTTTCTGAACGGCACAAAACCGGGTTTCGATGTTTCCACCTCAGTACTATCCACAGTCCCAGAAACAGTGGCAATGTTTGGTAACAGATACTTTGGCACGTGTTTCATGTGCGGTTGAATTCTCGTCGGGTGAAGCGGCTTGTCATGCCGCAGGTACTCAAGGTCCAGTGGGTTGTCTTCGAAGTGTGCCTATCAACCCCATCGCCCATCAGTTGGCTGCTTGATGACAAATATAAGGATGAAGAACTAGCCTTGAGTTTGTCAGAATTTAGGATCTCGACCTTGAGTTCTTTAATCCGTGCCTCTTTGATCGCACTCCTTGTAACGCTGCGCAATGCATCCTCCATACGATACCGGAATGCCTCAACTTGCTTCATGTCAAAGTTGTACTCTTTGATCTTGCTTCCCCTCGCTCCCTGTTCCTTCTCGATCTTTACAAATACACCCTCATCCCCCTTAGCACTCGGAAGACACCCCACAACCTTGTTTTTCCCCCACTGATCATGAGGTACAACAAAGGATAGGGCCATCCCTGTACGACCCGCACGTGCCGTACGTCCAACACGATGTGTGTATGATCGCGACGTTGTCGGAAGGTCAAAGTTGAGCACGCATGCAACGTCAACGAAGTCAACACCACGCGTCACGCCGTACTCTTTGTCATTGGTTTTTCGGTGTTTCCTCTTGCGGGACTTGGATGATGAAGGGTCTGGCTTAGGCGAGCTGGCGCGTTTGCGCTTTCGCGACGAGGAAGGAGATTCTGATAGTTCCCCCGACGGTTCCTCGTCATCCGTAGGCATAGATTCGCGCTGAGTCGACAAAACTACAAGGGATGAGCGGGGAGACAATTAATATGAGGATAAAAAACGAACGTTCTTCAACTGCTTCGTCGTCATCCGCTTGATCCTCCTCATCAGTGTCTTGCTCTATGGTTCCACTTTCGTCCGTGGCAATGATATAATCGTAAACACCCTTGTTGAATTCTTGTACAGTATGATATCTGGCAAAGAGACGGTCAATAGACCACAACGATTCAGTCAATTCAAAACTCGCCTTGAGTTGAGGGGTAACTCTGAATTAAGCACACAACTTTTTATTGAAAATTGCTCGAGAAATAGTTTGAGGCGATAGCTGCGGTCAACGTCATTGACAAAGATAATGCATTTGCCCTTGATGAGCTTTAACTTGAGGATAACATATGTCAGGAGGAACTTGTCCACTTCAGAGCATCTTCATGAAGTCAATACCAGAAAAGGTTGACCGATGGATAGGACACACTTGACGGCGTATTGGCTGAGATGCGCTGCTTCATCCTCATCTTCCTCGAGTCTAAGAATTGCCTGAATACTGTGTCAGTCCAGAATTCAATGACATGGGCTTGTGACGCCTACAGGATTGCGAAGGGTTAGACCTTTGAGAAGTTCCACATCCTCAGTCATTGTTGCACTCATTAGGAATGACTGGTAGACTTTGGGGAGGAAGGAGCCACTGAATATTTGCCGGATATCTTCGTTATGTCCATATGAGAGGATCAAATCAGCTTCATCGATAACAAGAGAGTCTAACGACGAGGCAAAAAGTGCCTAAGAACAATACGTCGAGATTCAAAATCAATGATAGGGCAGCAGGCCTGTACCTTGGACTGGAGAAGTGCCAAAGCTCGTGAAGGTGTGGCAACGACAATGTCAGGTCTGTCTGAGAGGAGAATGCTAATCAAAGGAAGGATAAAATGCTCGATCAGACTCGAATCACTGTGCTCTCACCGTTGAAGATGTGCCGTTGCCCCCGTGGATACATTTAATAGAGTGACATCTGGTTCACAGTAGGTCAAAAGACCACGCAGGTAAGCAGAAACTTGTTCAGACAATTCGCGAGTTGGCACCAAGATCAAGGCGCGTGTAGCTTGCCGTGCCGGATCTTCAGCAGGTAGTGACTGAACGGGCACATTGGTCAAATACTTTATGCAGAACTTTAGGCAATCGACAGAGAAAGAGACATACACTTTTAGCACTTAGGATATTTTGTACTACAGGAACGCAGTACGCTGCTGTCTTTCCACTCCCTGTACGAGCACGGGCGAGGATATCTCGGCTTTCTAGTGCCAGTGGAATGGCTTTTGCTTGAACGAGGGTAGGACGCGCGAAACCGCCGTCGGCGAGGGCTCGTAGGAGGCGGGCATCTAAAAGATGAGAGAAAGATGCAAATGTTGTCTTCCCGTCGACGAGACGTTCCTCAGCCATAGCCCGTCGTTTTGTAGAAAATCTGAGAGAGCGCGATCAAAATTATCGGCGGACTTCGAATTGCATGTCTCCTCCAAGCGCTACCTTCAGCGACAAATCGATATGTAGACTGTGAGTTTCTGGTTAAGGGTGATACTCAAGCTTTTATTCGGCCTCTACTGTGCAGATGTGGTCGTCAATTCGCGAAATACAACTGCCCAACTTGTAATGTCGCCTACTGTTCCCTGACATGCTTCCGCTCCGAAGTGCGGTCATCGACCATTCCCATTCTGCACCTGTTGACTATCCCCGAAATCACTTTAGGCTCACGCGCAATGCTCAGAGACGTTCTACAAGAAGGAAGTAGAGACACAAATACAGTCGGAACCATCTAAAACGCTACAGGAAAGAATGCAGATGATGGAGATGCTCAAGAAGTTCGAGGAAGAGAGCGAACAAGACGCGGGTCTGGACAGTGACGGTGAAGATGACGGTGAAGATTTAGCACGTAGATTTGCGGATATTGACCTCGGTATGTGTGCGCCACTCATCTGCACGCGTTCAAAGTAAGCAAGGTTATTCTGACAAAAGCTGACGGGACGTTCGCTAGATGCTACATCAGTTGCTGATGTGTGGTCGAAACTCACACCCGCTGAGCAGGCTGAATTCGTTAAAATTATGGAAGATCCTAATAGTGATCACGCTCGCCAGCTGTTGGCGAGCGAAGAACTGGAGAACGAGCGATGTGAACCCTGGTGGCACGCGCCTGCAGTAGAATCCGATGGCCCGCTTTCTCGTCGGTATGGCTCGAAGCCTGAGTTGATTCCTGTACCTGCGGTGATGGTTCAGCCTATACCGAATGGGCCACTTCTCCATTATAACATCTGCGCAGTATGGTACGTGGCCCGACCTCGAGTGCGGATAAGTTAATCCTAACGTTAAGATATAGTATCGCATATGCATTTGTCACACGACGCCTTTCTGTATCTCCACTATCATCTCTGCTGCCCGAAGATATCGATTTTGAGGAGGCCAAACACCTGGTATCGCAGCTGGTACCTTTTCTGGTTGATCGGAAGTCAACAATGCTACACCCCAATCTATCGAGTCTTGTGACGGATATCTGGTCTAGGTTCAAGCCCGTGTGTTTTCATTCATATATTGATAAGACACAATTAGTCATTAACCGATATCTTAGGGCCAAGTGTCATCCGATTTATTTGCGATCCTGTTAAAAGACACCACCCATATGGTTTGCCCACTCCCTGTCACAGCGGTTGCGTTGCGATCCGAGTCAGAAGAGTATTTTGATGTAGCTTCTCATCCGCATTTGAATCTTGTTCTGGCTCTATCAGACCTTACAAAGTTGTTTCAATGTCCTACGACTGGCGCCAAGAAATCTCATGTCACATACAAACTGCTTTTCTATGCAGCGCACATACTTTCTACGCCATCTGATACCCTCCGTGTTCTCGCCGAAGAACTTGCAGAACGCTCCGCTGCCTATCAAACTGACAGACTGGAGCTCGAATCGGAATTCCAGGGTGGCACGGGAAAATACAAAAGGCAGGAGGGACGGGTTCCTGTCATCGAGGAAGTTCATTGACATTTCACGGTGTGATTACATACTGCCATGGATGATCGACGATACCGAAACGTCCATGTAAGGGAAACTTATTCCTTACTGGCGACAAGGACCACCAGAGGGACCCACAGACGCAAGACACAGAGGTACATCGCTTCCTGCCGTCCAAACTCATCCTTTGAATACGTTGGGTTTCATTTACCTTGTGCTCCATTTACTTTCTTTATTTAGGTAGCTATCTCGAACTGTATACCTTCACCTATGCTCTGGGCCTGTGAAGTTGATTAGAGGACGTCCATCCCCCGCCAACGTCACGTGGTGTTACTTTGATGTGACATTCTCGTCCAAAATGACAAAACTTGTGTCCTCAGCAGCATCAGGGCCCATTGTGCAAATCGGGCCCCGACATTTCATTAATGTGATGTATCAGTAGAAAGTTATCAAGAAATATCTAGAATTGATATACATTAGAATAAGTTATCAACTTTTCAAAAAAATGGATATTAGCCATGCCTGCAGCATCAATCTCCTTGATAATTGTTGGATGATGATGATGATGAACTCTGTTTAACACCAGCAAGCTACAATACAGAGCTAAAAGGTGGGACAATAGGCCAGATGTACAGTACCATGTACAGGGAGAAGCATTGTTGTGTATCAATGTATGTATTTTTGTGTAGTAGAACTTTTCTCACAGAGATTGTGATTAGCATGTATAGTCAGGTTCATGTTGCAGTAAGGCTCAAAGGTAGATCAAAGGTAAGGTTAGGGTTAGTATGGGTTCAAGATAGGGTAGATTTGTGACCAGTGATGTTCCTGTTGTGCTGTGTGGATGCAGGGTGTCCATGACCTCCCATGGTGTGTGAGCTCCTGCTATGCCAACATTGGTGTTTGTCAGAATGATTGATTGATCAACATGTGTGTGAAATCAATTGGATCCTTTGTCATAAGTCTTTACCACTCTAGTCCATTGTTTCTTTTGTCCTGCCTGAGACTTATTCTGGCACATGTCCATATTTGTCTGGTTCTGCTGACCATGGTGGCTCAGCTTAACTGGGCAAGTCCTTACTAGGCAGACACAACATCCTGCACTTATAACCTAGCATTCTGGGAAAGTCCAGACTTCAGATACTTGTGAGGATGAGTTAAGAAAAGTGGTCCAAGCAAGTCCAGGGTGGTCTGGGGGAGTCTAAGACAAGGTACAAGGGGAATTGAGCTTGGGGGTGCATTAGGCACAAGTCTGGAGGTGAGTATTGAGTGTGTGAGGCAAGTGGAGGCCATGTGAGTGATGGGAGTGGGCCAGAGATTGATAGGGAATCAATTAGTGTTGATGGGTTCCAGGGCCAAGTGTAAGGTGAGGTCTAGAGTTAGTTATGAATGTATGGGGTTGTAAATATATGAACAGAGATATGCATGGAATTTGTAACAGAGTCAGAGTTGAAAGAAATTCAGGCACATGTGAGAGGAGACAAAGACAAACAAGACAAGATGGAGTTGAGGCAAGATTGAAAAGAGGTGGAATAGAATTGAAGAGACATGGAACTAGAGACAGAGACAGAAATAGAGACAGGACCAGGAAACATAACAGACACAAATATAACAGAAGAATATTGGCAATATCAAGACTGCCATAGCAGATATTACTCTATGACTTATATACTAACTATGGAAACTCCTCTGGCAACTATGGGTCTGATAGTGGGGCTTGTTGGAGATGTGTGGAGTCAATGAGTATTGATTCTGATCAGTTGGCAGGCTGTGGTAATATACTGATGGGAACTGACGGGAACACAGGCTGCACTATGATTGGCAGTATGTTCTGGAGTGGTTGGGTAGGTCAGGATGACAAGTTGGTGAAGGTCCACAGTGTGTGCCAGAGTTCCTGGAAAGCATTGGAGATAGCCAAGGGCTTGGAAGGGAATAGGAACATGACAGAGTTTGCCAGGGGGCTATTGGAGTTTGCTGGAGAAGCATCAGAGTTAGCCAGGGCAGGCACTGTGAGTGAACAAAGGTTGGGGTGAGTCAAGAAGGTGTTGGTGGGAACTCCAGGGGAGTGGGGTTGCTTGGGAAGAGGTCCAGAGGTTTGGGAGTGGGTTGTGACATCACTTCTCCTTCAGCATTGAGACTCTTGAGGCATGGGCATGAGTTGGGGATTAGCAGGGATGTGGGAATCAAAGTCAGAGCAATATTGATCAAAGCACAGCAGGCAGCAGTAGCATGGGGAACAAAGTTGAAGCATGGCCACTGTCTGTCAGGAAGCTCTTTCTAATTGATTAAAAGGGTCAGGATGTACCCCAGTGCTTCCCTAACTTTTCCAAATGTCTTCTTCTGCTTTGCCATCAACTTCAATGTTGTCCCCTACCCCTCTGCCATTAGATGACAATTGTGTTAATGTCTGGACAGAGTACAAGTGTCATTGGGAGAAATACAACTGGCATCAAGACTGGAGAAAAGTGGACTCAATATAACTGCCATTATGAGTGTGGTAATCCTGTGCCTGGCATGTTGTTGACTGATCTTGGCAAAGTTGTGCTATGGCAGGCCTCATTGGAGGCCTCTTCCAGGTTGAGGGTCTGGGGCAGTTGGTGCAGGGTGCCCTTGTGCTACCAACACATATGTTGAAGCCAAGTCTAGGGCCTTGGAGGTTGCAGGTTGTCCCAGAGGCCCAGCAGATTGCACAAGTAGAGGTGATGCTGGAGAAGTTTGTAGAGGCAGTTGGTAGGCTGCAGGGGCCTCCAACTTTGGAGTGGTGTCAAGTGGAAGCTCTGGTAAGCTGTCAAAGTATCATTTTGCACTCCAGCTAATTTGTTGCTTAGTGCACTCTCTGCACCCAGCACAGAAAGCAGTGTAAGTTTGAGGCCCTGGTGCAGGGTTCTTGCTGGGACATGTCAATATGCCTCTCTTGCTAGATGAGGCATGAGAAGTGCTCCATTTCACTAAGTTAGCATGTGGCCTGTATTGTGGTGGAGCAGGGTTGAGACCTGAACTGGGTGGCAGTGCAGCTAGGCAAGGGTCAGAGGGGCAAGGCATTGGGCTGGAGGTCCAGAGGAGAGGGCAAAGAGGGCAAGAGGTGGCCAGCAGGGAAGGTTGGACCTCTGTAGAGTGGGTGGAGGGAGGGGGACCTGCTGGCATGCAACAAGAGCAAGCAAAGGGTGTCTCTGTCTGCAGAGGCTGGGCCCAGCAAGAGGCCCCAGAGCAAGGAATCAATGGCAGGCCCCCCTGGGACTCACATGTATTCCTTGGAGTTGGAAGCCCTGATGGGGCAATCTAGCAAGGCTCTTGGGTTGGCCTTGTTTATCACTGAGACCCTCTTGCATTGCTAGGTAGAGAGATTGACAAGAATATTGGGGACCCACAAGAAGGAACTTTGGAGGGTGAAGGAAGACTAGGATACAATGTGATGGGACAGGGATGTGGCATAGAGGGACAGGGATATGGTGCAGTGGAACCAGGATGCTGCTATGCAAATGGCCACTAAGCAGTTGTTAGAAGTCAAGTGGTTGCAGGAGTAGTTGGGGCAGCTAGAGGCATGGGCAGAGCAGGAGTGCAGTGATCAGCACCCAAAGTGGGGGTGTTTTGGACAGTAGTGAAGGCTAGGAGGAGGTGCAAGGAGTGGTTTGCCAATGAGGCAGCTTTGGGGCAGAGAGAGATCATGCATGAGTTTTTATTTGTTTCTTCTCCCTCTTGCCACACTGATATCATTGGACAGGTTGAGTCTGGGAATTGGGTCTGGTAACACAGGATCCTGCTGGATGGGGTGTTGGCCACCTTTGCCTTGATTCAGGATGGATTGGTGTGCATGCCTAGAAATCTCTCTCTGGAGTTGGAGTATGGAGTGGAACAAATGGGGTGGTTGCTGGTGAGGCATTGGTGGCAGAACATGGCAGGTCCTGGAGCATGGTAGAAGGTGGCTGTTAGGTTCCACTGACCATGGGGGCTTAGCTTAACTGGGCAAGTCCTTACTAAGCAGATGTGATGTCCTGTGCTTATGACCTAGTGCTTTGGGGATGGTTTGAACTTGAGATACTTGCAAGAAGGAGCTAGGGGGAGTGGTCTGAGCAAGTCCAGGATGGGCATCAGGTACAAGTCCATTGAATGTGGTCCAGCTGATTCAAACTGGCCTTAACCTGTGCTGGGAGTTGGTATTTGAGGTAAATCAAGTGGAGGCTATTGCAGACAAATGCACTAGCTGACAATATACTGTTTAGTAAAGTCCAATAGTGCCAGAAGTGTTCTGCCACAGTCAGTAATTTTAGACCCAGAGTCAATCTTCACTTACCCAGAGACTGAAGCCAAAGCTCTGAGACTCAGTTGATGAGCTATTCACATTGTCAAGCCACCTCTGCCAGATGTTCCAACTTACAGAACTTCAAGCCTAATGCTAGGGCTGTTGAGCCCTCACTATAAGCCCACTTCAGTACTATGTTACTCCAAGAGCTTTCCTCCTCCCAATTGACTCCTCTCTCATTCCAGACCACTGGATCTGCCTGGACTCCAACTTCCCAACAATCTGCCAACTGCACCCACTGCTTTCCCTCAGCCAAACTCTACCATTATAAATTGTACATCAAACAGTTGCTGCCACTCCACCAGCTGCTCCATATGATTCTCCACTGCCCTCTTCAGCTCCTGCACCAATTCATTCTCCACCTAGAGCTTGTGTGCCAACTCCTGGTTCTGATCTGATAACTGTTTGTTCTGACCCTAGAGCTGGACTGCCTGACCTTAGAGGCTCTCAAGCTGCTTGTGGAGTTGTGCACCCTCCACTAGTGAGCCTGTGTCCAAGAATCAGCTAGAGATATGGGAGAAAATCCTAGAAAAAGAGGGCAGGGAAAAAGATGCTGGGTATGGCTACTTGAATTCTAAGAAAGCTAGAGACTCTGAGCATCACTTACTGTGGACTATTATCATTAATCTTAAGAAACTGGGGCCCATTCTGGAACTTGACCCTGCCTCACCAGATCCACTCTTCTCCTCTAACTCAAGATCTGGCCTCCACAATGGAAACTTTATTGAGCTAATCTCAAACATTTCCAACAAACTCTCCAAAATAAACAGGGGGACCACTTGACCCTTCCCCTTGTCCACCAGTGCCAGCACCCAATCTTTCCCCTTGTTCTATGACAGGAGCATAAGCAAATCATCTCCTGTCAATTCATCTTTCTCATTGCCCTTCTTCAGCACATACTCCAACAAGCTTTCATAGGGATGCAGACTCACAGTCCACCCCAACAACAGCCAAGTAATGGCAACCTTGACCTGGGTCTATGGAACAATGACCCCCCAGCTTGGCCCCACCACTCTCAATTCCTGCATGACTAAAATACCTGCCCACTCTCCAGCCACTTTCCCCTCCCACTCCACCTAAAATAAATGCTGGAGGTGCTTATTGCAGCACTGATTGTACATGTCACAAGCCCAATGTAACCCTGCCTCTAGAGAGGAGAACATACACTCATCTCTGTGAATCATACAATTCTGGCACTAGAGTAGGTTAGCAGAGAGCCTCAAAAAATGAAAACACACTTATTGGAGCATTGGCAACACACCATTTGTGAGTGGGGATTTCAGTGGACATGATGATAGGAAGAAAAAGGAACCAACCAATCACTGAGGACCAAAACAACAACATCAACTATACTAGCAATTCCCAGAAGCTTAATTGAACCCTGCATGTCTTGAGAGTTTCAATGCTGGAGGAGGAGTACTGTCATGACTCTCCCCAGCCCTAATCCCCTCCTTCCAATCCTGGACTACTTCCTCAAGCAATTCAATTGCCCAACCCTGCCATCAACAGTGCCATCAGACCCTGCTATCAACTCATCAAGTCCACATCAAAAAACACCCAAACCTACTCCATAGAAACCCTACATTTGTTCCACACTGGTCCAAGACCTCCAGCAGCACTGCCAAGTCCCATTTCAGCACCACTGCCCTGCTCTTTGTCTTGAAACACACCCTAAACCTTGGAGCTACTCCATACTCTATTTCAAACCTCAAATCACTCTGAGAGTTCTCCCTTATAATGACTGTAATACTATAGTCAGTACATAGTCTTGATATTGCCCATAGCTTGTGTATAGCTTCCTGGTGTTTATTTATTTCCCAGCCTTATCTGTATCCTGGCATTCATCTCTAACTATATCTATAACTCCAAACTATAATCTAATCACTTGTCCCAACTCATAATCCAACTCCAGCTCACTTCCTAAGTCCTCCAATCTTTATATATCTCTGGACTTAATATTTTTGCCAACCTCAGACTTTGAAGTATCTGTCCAACTCCTGTTTAACTCCAAAGTCTTTTTTTGCTATCATCAAATCTTCAGATCATCTGCTTAGCCTCTGTCTAACTCCAATGCTTCATAAGTTCCTCTAGTCATCACAGTTCTTCAACTAGTGGGTTTCTTGCTCTACAGTAAAAGAGCCCCCCAGGTTAGCTGGACCTAACAAGCACACATAGATCTAAAGTTAGTTACTAAGATGCATTACAATATCATTATGATAGTTATACCCAAATCAATGATTACTGATGCACTTTCTCATTAAACACATTCAGTGGTGAATGATGTGAAGTGTAAGGTCATCTTGTGCAAAAAGTGTTCTTTCTTACATGTATTAAATACATATTATAATGGTGAGGCATTGATAAGACTCCATTCATGCAAAGCATGGATTTTTCATTTTTCATATGTGTTGTGACCCTTTCCAAATTTCTGATTTCTACACAACATAACAATCACATGCAGTCTAGGACCTTGATCAATAGAACAATATCCCTTTAGGATCCTTAGTAGTTGCTAGTGACACATTGACTCCTTAACATCATGACCTTTCATCTTACCTATTCTAGTTTTATTGCAGCTTCATTTTACTTGATTTAGTCTTATTCACTTTTGTTACAACCCATCCCTAGACCTGTGGACCTCTCCCCAAACAACTCCCACATTCCCACAGCACTTGCCAACACTTCCTCAACCTGCCCCAACCTTTGTCCAACCACAGCACCTGCTCCAGCAAACTCTGATGCTTTCTTGGCTATCTCCAATGCTCCCTCGGACAACTCCAATGTCTCTTCTGCAGGCACCATCACTCCTCCATTCCCCACCAAGCTCCCAGGTATCCCCAAAGCTTCCCTTGCATCCCAGCATATGTCATGGACCCACACCAGTGTGTCACTACAGCCCACCAACTGATCAGAACTAACACCTGTTGACCCTATGCAGCTCCAATGAGCTCTGCTACCCAACTCACAACCCCTGAAGGAGTTCCAGTAGTAAGTATTTAAGTTGTAGAGTAATATCTGCTATAGTAGTCTTGATATTACCTACATATGTCTGTATTTATTATATCTTGTTTCCCAGCTTTGTCTCTATTTCTGTCTCTCATCTCATATTTCTCTCAATTTATTTCATTCTCATCTCTGTCTCATTTTGACTCTGTTTTGTCTTGTTTGCTCCAGTTTTCTTTCATGTTGCCTGAATTTCTTTCAACTCTAACTCTATTATCCAACTCTAACTCTATTACAAACTCCATGCATATCTCTGTTCATATATTTACACCCCTGTACAGTCATAACTAACCCCAGACCTCACCCTATGCTTAGCCCCAGAACTCATCAATACTAATTGATCCCTCATCAATCTCTGGTCCTGCTCCCATCACTTGTGTGACCTTCACTTGCCCCACACACTCAATACTTGCCCCTATACTTGTACCTGGACATTCCTCAAGCCCAACTCTTATTTGTACCTTGTCTTATACTTTCTCAGACCACCCCAGACTTGTTCAGACCACTCCCCCTAGCTTGCCCTCATAATTATCTGACATCCAGACCTCCCCAGAGTGCTAGGTTATAAGTGCAGGACATTGTGTCTGCCTAGTAAGGACTTTCCTGGTCAAGCTGAGCCCCTGTAGTCAGCAGAACCTGACAACTTTGTAAATGGCAACATTGACCACTATACTGGCTGTGAGGAAACTACTCAATTCCATGTTGTCCGACACTATTCTGGGTCTAGTCCAATGGTATGTAGCCTCAATGAACATCTAACTTGGTGAAGTAGTGGGCACCTTAGAGGTTATTAACAACTTCAGGAATGAGTGGAAAGGAGTAGCAGTCTTTCACTGTCATTACATTCAAGACTCAATAGTCCTGAAACAGACAAAGAAATCCATCCTTCTTGTTGTTGAAGAAGACTAGAGAGGCCATTAGAAACTTGAGAGGCATATTCAACTAGAGCTCAAGTTCTACTGCAAGAATACATCCAGTTCATCCTACTCTCAGGGTGCAAGCAAATAGACCTTGCAACTAGAGGTCCAGTGCTGGGTATCAGTTCTATTATGTGATCCCATTGTGTAACACTTCTGTTACAGATTGCACAGCTTATGGTTTACACTTTGTAAGTCAAAACAAGTTGTAATTCTATCTACAAAGTGTAAAGTAAGGTCCTGCCTTATGTAAGTCAAGTTTGTAAATTTTATAGGTAGTATCATGTGATGCTACTGTAAAGGAATGATCATTCTGCAAGTAAACTCAGCAAGAGTAGGTAAGGCACAGGCAATGAGCAAGAGTCAAGGAGGCATGGGAGCAATCAGGAGTTGAATAGAGGGCAAGCACAGTGAGCTGAGCACAGAGGCAATGCTGAAGAATCTTACAGTTGGATCAATAGATAGACCTGGTGAATACTGCTATTGTTTGGTCTGAGGATATTTTATCCTGCAGACCATCCTATATACTAACATAACTACTTCATCTGTCAGCAGTATGTGATGAAAGCATGGCTAACAATTAATTTATACTGAGTAATATTTGAGCATGTGATTCATGGAAGGTGACTAAAGGGGATAGAAGAGTGCAGGGCATGAGGTAGTATATCAGATGAGCTAGAATGATGGATCATCCTCAGACTAAGCTCAGAATAGAGTTGAACAGACCTAAAGGGCTGTTCCCTTACAGCTACAATAATAATATAACAAATAATTAAATCAAATAGTCTAATAAAATAGTAATGACACACTTTGTTACATAACCCTTTTGAGTCTGTCAATGGTCTCATATAAGGTAATGGCCAGCAAGCAGTGGCCATCAAGGAATGGTAAAAAGGGGGTGGAGTATGACATTCCACCCATGAGGCAGCACCAGGGCCCCTAAGGAGTCCCTACATTAGAGATGACATGGCAAAATCCAAAGCAACATGTGGAGCACTTATGCAATTCTCCATCAAACTCTGGTCCAGCACTAGGCCCAGACACCTGACATTCCATGATCATGATAGTATCCATTGAGAAAGGTAAACATTAAAATTTTAACATTCTGATTGTAACTTGTGGCAGTGAACTTCTTTCCAGAAGTTTGGCTCTGCCTTGCAAATGAGTCAATGCTTGTTTGACTTAGAAAAGATAATGTTTCTGTTATGATTTGCACAGCTTATGGTTCACACCTTCTAAGTCAAAACCAGCCATTGATTCTGTCTACAAAGTATGAAGTAAGGTGCTGTGTTACATAAGTAAAGTAAATACATTTTAAGGGTAGTATCATGTGACACTACAATAGTAATATATGTATAACAAATAATTATCATTTTCCCATGAGAAAGTAATGGGATGCTCTGTTAAACAGATGTTATCATGTGACATTGCCTATACATCAAACTATATTGCATTGAATCCTAAGTATATTACAGAAATTCATTACTTCATCTATGAATATTATCTGGACTTTGATGCTAACTGGGCATATCCTCTAGTTCAAGCCACTATTCAAGGATGAAAGAAAGTTCAAGCAAATCCAACTCACAGAAAGTTACCTTTATGGCCCTATCACCTCACTACCTTTGTGGATACCATGCAGCAAACAAAACAATATGACAATTTATTGTTTGCCATTATGATGTTGTGCTGTTTTTATGTGTGTCACCATTCAGGGGAGTTAGTCAAAAGAACAGCTTAGGAGCCTGTCAATTGGCATAAGATTATAAAGAGGTCTTCATTAGAATTCACACCAAGTTATGCAGGATATCATTTACCTTTATCACAAAGCTGACCCTTTCTTTTATGGGACTGATATTTTATTCACCCATCAGGAGACAGCCAATCCAGTTGCATTGCTACAGGAATACATGAGAAGTAAAGACAAACTTCACATTTTTTGTTGGGCCTTATTTATGTGTGAATGTCAGGTTCCGCTGACCCCGGGGGCTCAGCTGCACTGGGCGAGTCCTTACTAGGCGGGCGTGATCCCCTTGCACTGGTAACCGAACACTCAAAGACGTTCTGGGCCCTGGTGGCTTGTGCGGATAGTTGGGGGGATGTGGTCCAGACAGATCCGGGGAGGTCCAGAGAAGTCAGATTGTGAGGAAATGAGACGGTCTTGGTGGGGTTCAGGCAGAAGGCCGTACAGGAGATTTGCAGAAGTGAAGGAGTAGGCGACTGTGTGATCAATGGGAATGGAGCTGGGGTTTGATGGGAGATCATTTGGAGCTGATGGAGTCTGGGACCAAGCGAAGAGCAAGGTTCGGACCTGGTAAAGGAGTGTCGGGGTTTGTAATCGTAATCGCGGAGTTTGTGAGGTTGTTAAGGTTGATGAAGACTTGGGCACAATGGTCGGACGGAGTCACCGAGACAGCGTCAGATGAAATGGGATGGTGTTGATATGGGACAAGAGTAGATTTGAATAGAGATACGAAACGATAACGAGAACGATAACGAAATGGAGACGAGACAAGACCGGGAGACTGAGATGAGACCAGGAGACTGAGATAAGACCGGGAGACTGAGATAAGACCGGGAGACTGAGATAAGAAAACGAGACATGAGACACGAAACAATCAGACCATAAGTAACGTTAAGCAATATCAAGACTAGAGTATGAAGAGCTACTCGATGACTTATATACTGACTACCAGAGGACTTCAGGGTACATCGGCTGTGGCGGCGGGGCTTGGCGGGGCTCGACAGAGTGGGCGGGTGTCGGTTGTGATCGAGGATCGTGCCGCGCTGATACGTTGATGGGATCATTGGAGAATGCAGGTTGCCCCGAGGTTGTCGTGATACTCCGGAATAGGTCAGAGGAACCAGGGTGTTGAGTTGATGATGGGTGGCAAAGATCGGGAACAGCGGGGGTGGTTCTCGGGGTTCAGGAGGCCCAGGGTAAGTGTCAGTGGCTGCGGGGCAGGCACCGAAGTTGGCCAGGGGGCCGTCAGAGTTAGCCGGGGAGGCGTCGGAGTTAGCCGAAATAGGCGCAGGGCATGGGCGGAAGTTCGGCGGAGCGTTGGGGGTTTTTTGGGGGTTCGGGGGGTTGATGGACGATGTGCGGGGTTTCGGGGGACGGGTCGTGACAGTGAAGATGGATCTATTCCAACAAGGGCATGATTTGAATCAGAACTTTTTCCTTATGTAGGTCAGTCTTTTGGAGGCCATTCAGCATGAGCAGGAGGTATAAATTACTATGCTTCTCTCAGCATTTTGGAGGATATTATTCAAGTGCTCAGGCATTAGTCATCATCAGCTTAGACAACATACATTTGCAAAAATCCTTGTGTCAGGTTGGCACTCCAATTAGCAGCCCTCAGAAAATGTTGCAAAGTTATGTATATGATTCAATTTCTTCTTTCAGTTCAGCTACTTACAACATCCCTTACCTCCACCATCCCTCCCACACTCCTCATCAGCCTTTCTATAGCCATAGCTTTGTTGCTGCATCAAAAAATTACAAAGTGATTGCCCTGGCAGCCAATTCTTTGCTAAACCAACATCTACGTTATCAGAATACCTCTCATCAACATCAACCTTATCATGCAACAAGCTGCAGAGGTTGTCAAACATTGAAAGTTTTCTTTCAGTAGGCTGATTTTAATATTGACAAAAAACTCTTAACAAGTATTATGTTTTCATTATTTGATTTAACTTATATCTTATTCCATAGGCTACCAATGTACCATTGTAAATAAAATCATGATACTCCTTTTATGGATTTGTCCAAAACCACTGAAATATGATTTTTGAATTCATGTAATTATTCCTATCATATTCTTAAATTCTTTTGGCTCAAGATATTGTTTCCTACACCCAAGTGTATTCAAGCTTGGGATTCTTGTTATAAGTACTGTATCAATTCTTCACCAATTCTTCACCAATTCTCGACGATTGGCGTCTCGGCGCAAAAAGTATGTTCCTTTTCTGAAACCGGCAACAAGCACGGCAGCGGACGGCTATCAGCAAACAAATCGAAGCGGTGTCTATCATTACGAAACGTGCTCTAATTCAGTCTGAGGTGCCAATTTAAAAGCGCCGAACGCGTGGGAGGCGGAGGAATTTATAATATATCCATGACGTTCCACGTTGAACTTTCGTTGATGATCCATCTTGTCAACGGTACACTATTTTAAACGTTGCAACGGGCAAAGCCGCATGGTCGGGTGTTCTTATGATCCAGCTTTAGCTTTAGTAGAACTTGTTTAGGACGGGTTTTATATTTAATTGGCGAAGAATGATGTTGACACGGCTGGAACAAGTTTCTTCAGATAGCCTTTTGCCCCGTGATTTTCGTCCCGCGCAAGACCTTGCCATTGCCAGACCTCTTCATTTCTAATTTCCGATACCAACGATACAATGTCCTCCGATTGACACTAGAACTCCCAAATGCTCTCGACAGCCCTCTTGACAGCCTTGTTGTCAAGCCGAATCGGACTCTGAAATCTACAGCCAGCAGCCAATCGGAGGCTGCGACTGCGAGGGTACTCCTCCTAGCGTGCGGGTACAGACAGGCGAAAAAAGTCAAGGACCCGACCAGTTGTCCATCAAGATGTTTTAGATACCATTGTCTCCATTAGTCGACAGGTGGGCTTCTTTTATTGAAACTTCCTCCACGCTGTCTACATAAACAACATCTCTCCAATCAGTCCCTTCTCTGCGGTCGTCCTCTTTCGTCTTTCCTTCCTCACGGTTCCGCAGCTGATATGTCCGACGAAGTTGACGAGTGTAGCCTTATTCCGGCCCCAGAAAATCTCCTCGGCCTTCGTATTGCGTCTATCTTTATCATCCTCGTCGGCTCGTCCTCGGGCGCACTTTTTCCTGTTCTAGCCCGACGAACGACCTGGCTACATGTTCCCAAAGCTCTCTTCGAGTGCGCCTTGTTTATCCCGATCTCTAGTAAAGCAATTGACTTTTGTTTTACTAGCTTCGCAAAATACTTTGGATCAGGCATCATCGTGAGTTTGCATCTTATGACAGTTTGGTCGTTGATCTGATTGGACATGTATGATTTTTGTAGATTGCAACTTCCTTTATCCACCTACTTTCTCCTGCCCTCGATGAGTTGGGATCTCCTTGTCTCGGGGAAGGATGGACCGTCTACGTTCGTGCTGCTCGTAACTACTCTGTTCGGACGAGGTTGCTAACTCTGCTCCTCTAGCCCTATGCCCTGGCGCTGTGCATGCTCAGCATCTTCGGTATCTTCATCATCGAGCTAGTTGCTTTTAGGTGGGGGACAGCCAAATTGAAAAAGCTCGGCATTGGTTATGGTCAGTGTTGAAACCAATATATCCGTCTTGGCTGGTGCCGATGATAATTCTTTGCTTCTCTTCTAGACCCTCATGGGCATGACCCCGGATCTCACGCTGCACATGGCCCGGAGCTCGATGGGACTTCAGTTCAAGATAAAGGCAAGAGTGATATTGAATCTCAAGACTCGAAGAACCGTCATCACCATCATGTAACCGATACGATGTCGGACAATTCTGTGGCGCAGATACTTGGTGTCGCAATTCTGGAGTTTGGAGTAATCTTGCATAGGTAAATCAAGACCTGTTTTTTAAAGGATCATCTTGAACTTACGTCAAAATAGCGTGCTCATTGGGCTCACTCTTGCCGTGGATGAGCAATTCAAAATACTTTTTGTGGTTATCGTTTTCCACCGTACGTTTTCTTGTCATCACTTATATCATTACTCATGGAATTCTTGTAGAAACATTTGAGGGACTGGGTATTGGCTCACGACTGGCTCAGATGCACCTACCGCCCAAATATAATTGGGCACCACTTGCAGGTGCAGTGTTGTACGGTATCACAACTCCTATAGGAATTGCCGTTGGTCTGGGAGTGCGAACAACCTACAATCCCAATAGTACAAAAGCACTCATTGTCAGCGGAGTACTGGACGCGCTAAGTTCCGGCATCTTGATATACACTGGCCTTGTAGAGGTATGGATTCCCTGTTGTTGTGCCCATGCAATGTTTGATGTCGTATTGTAGCTCCTAGCACATGAATTCTTGTTCAACAAGGAAATGATGCATGCCTCTAATTGGAAACTTGTCTACGCCATTGGTTCAATGTTGGCTGGGTGGGCCATCATGGCACTTCTTGGGCGCTGGGCATGATCTTCGTACAGTACATAATTAGAATGACTACACAGTTCCTACTCACAGGGGATGTATCTACGGTTGGAGGATTATTTCTACTACATATGGACATTACTTTGAAAATTGAAATTTGCATCCGTTGTTATTTTTGGGAGCGGGCCGGGGGATAGCTAACGGCCGGTTTGAATATCAAGTGCAAATATCAATTGCAAATTTCAACCGTTCAGAGCGCCCTCTCGGCCGCAACGCCCGCTACACAGGCTACAATGTTTAATTGAGTTACAAAATTTCGTAACTCCATCTCTATACGAAGCGGACCCCCAACATCAATGACTACAACACAATTCCGTAATAATTTACAGTATACCAGTCCGCCATTCTGCATACCAAATCCGATGCAGTCTTCCTGACGTTAATAGTTCGTTTCTTCAGGGGAGGGCGTCGATGCAAACGAATAGCAGGACTAAAACGACTGAAAACAAAACGAGCACGGCAAACGCATAAGCAGTGATCAAAGTCCGGGCCGACCGGATGAACGGACCGGAAAACGTGACTTTTCAAATGGACACCGCCTCCGGGTTGGCCTCCGGAGAAACGGTTTTTTGGATAGAGCTGACAAGAACCCTCTACAAAGTAGCGGGAATTATTTCAATTCTTCACAATAGACAACGATGAACTCTCCGGATGGCTCAACCTCGAAAAACAAGATGCCTCCTGGCATGGTGATGGGTCCCGACGGCAAGCCCTGCAAAGTTTGCACTGCTTTTCGCAACTGGCGGCCTGGGACGACAAAAGCAATCGACAAGGAGCGCAAAGGCGGGCAGCATTCGCCGTCTGCTGTAGCTGCGATGACAGCATTAGCATCGGGGACAGCCGTCGCCTCTATCACTACACCAACACTAAACGGGCCACCCCCTGACTGCCCTCCTGACGTAGAACAACTTGGCCGCGCAACATGGACGTTTCTGCACACCACGGCGGCATATTATCCCGAACGCCCAACACCAACACAACGTGCTAACATGCTGATGCTGTTGCGTTCATTGCCTCTATTATATCCGTGCTCGAACTGTGCCGAGGATTTTGGCGAAGATATTGGGAAAAATCCGCCGGATGTGAGTGGACGTGTGGGATTGAGCAGGTGGTTATGTGAGCGGCATAATGCAGTGAATGGGAAATTGGGCAAGAAGCTGTTTGATTGTGCCAAGACTGATGAACGTTGGAAAGATGGGCCGGCAGATGGTAGTTGTGATTAGAGAGCTGCTGTAGACAAAGATGTAGACTCGTGGCCTCCGAGTCGGCAAGTTGCAACGGATCTATGGACCGAGTTGTTGATTTCCTCTGAACCAATGCTGCCAGCTCGTCGCCCCCGTATCTGGGTCGACCCCGAGTCTGCTGCGTTGCCCCCGGCCTCTGTCCCCTTCATCGGTCGGCCCCTCCTGCGCTGGATCACATGGGCCGCCATCTCCCTTGTTCTCGTCCTGGTCTTCGGCATCTTTCGCTTTCAAACTCCTGAACATCATGCCTATGTACCACCACCATATATACCAGGCCAACACAAGTCACGTCTGCGTCCTCCGCCGCCCTTGCCATGGAAACATCAGGGACCTAGACCAGGTCCATCGTCGCCGGAGAGACCGACTGTGACAGACCCAAAATGGTCTGCCCGTGCTGACAAAGTCAAGCAGGCGTTTGTGCATGCCTACGATGGCTATAGACAGCATGCTCTGCCTGATGACGAACTAAGGCCTATATCAGGTACTGGGATCAACAAGTCAGTAATAGCATCTTCTCAAGTTCATCTTCTCGATGCTGATGGGAACTCTAAAGCTTGAACGGATGGGGGCTGACAGTTTTCGATGCCCTCGACACAATGTGGGTCATGGGCCTTAACGATACATTTGACGACGCCCTTGAGATAATAGCAGGTTCAACATTCATCTCGCCAAGAGTACGTTGTCAAATTAGCGCCGTTTCTTATGACTTTCATTCAATAAACATTAGAGCGATCGCTTTGTACCATTCTTCGAGACAGTTATCCGTTATCTGGGAGGCATGTTGTCTGCATACGCTCTCTCAGGAGAAACAGTGCTCCTGGCCCGCGCTGATGACCTTGCAGTCATGCTTCTCCCTGCATTTGATACTACTAGTGGCTTTCCAATGTACGCTGTGGATCCTCAAACGTGTGTGTTATGACTTTGGGTTATGAATTAGCTTTGATTTCCAATTCCCCAACACACAGTGGCCAGATACGAGCGGGATGGAACGGAGATAATGTTCTATGGTCAGAGGCATTAAGCAATCAGCTCGAATTGTCAGTTCGGTCTGCTTGAGTAGCTAGAGTCAAACTCAACCATACTCTCACAGCAAATACCTAGCACATTTAACAGGACGAGCGGACTATTTCGAGAAGGCATACACGTCCTCCCTTTGGAATTGCGATTTGCTTACTATCTCGTCAGACGGAACACATCATGCGTCAGATGTACGATGTGCCGCCGGACGACATTTACCCAACGTTGTGGGACATTGAGACAGGGCGTTCTTCAAATGGTACGTTTATCTGCTCTGTAGAACGATCAAGCTCTAATAAAAATGCAGATGTCTTCTCTGTCGGTGCCTTTGCTGACAGTGCACACGAATATCTCCTTAAACAGTGGCTCTTGACAAGCCAGTCCGAACTCAAGACGCGCGAAATCTGTACGACTCTTCTATTTCTCTTTTCATTCATCACTCAGACACCTCAGATCTCCGTTCCATAAACGCCGTCATCAACAATCTCCTCTACCTGACGCCCAAGCGACAACTCCTCTACGTCACGGATACCCGAGACTCCATACCCTCACACACCTTCGAGCACCTCTCGTGCTTCTTCCCAGGGCTCCTCGCACTCGGCGTGCACACGCTTAATCTCCCGCCTAAGGAGCGCGAGCTGCACAGTTGGGCTGCGGAAGGACTCGCGAGGACGTGCTGGGCGACGTATCTGGATACAGAGACAGGTTTGGGCCCCGACGAGGTGCAGATGCTTCCGGGGGTATGGAATGAGGGTGAGAAGGGGCTTTGGATTAAGCATTTGGGGGAGTGGGAGAAGAAGGGAAGACAGGGGAATCCACCGGGGATCGGGGAGGTGGAGAAGGCGGAAGAGAAGGAGTATATAATGAAGAAGCAGAAGTATTTATTGAGACCTGAGGTAAGTTTGTGTTCGTGGATGGACGGATGGCGGAAGTTGAAGAAGAGGCCTTGTTTAGACGTTAGAGAGTTTTTATATCCTTTGGAGGACAACTGGACAGGAGATCTGGCGCGAGCGTGGATGGTATGTTCCTTGAGAATGCCTTTTTCATTTCAGCTTTTTAATTACTACTCCAGGACAATCTTTGAGGCCATAGAAAGACATGCAAGAACAGAATATGGATATGCTAATGTAGACCATGTCGATCGTCTACCCGTGGAACACATAGATGAAATGCCAAGGTAAATTGTCTCAGCATTTGCTATGGCTATGGATAAACTTACACATATTGTGCTCTCTAGTTGGTTTTTGGCTGAGACGTATGTTTTCACCAATTGTTCAACTCAATCATACATAGCTGATGTTGAATTAGGCTCAAGTACTTATATCTGCTATTCACTGATGAAGACCTTTTACCTCTCGACGAGTGGGTCTTCAACACGGAGGCGCATCCTCTACCAATATTCAAGTGGAAGAAATGGGAGAAGGAAAAGTATGGTATACCCGTTACGGTGTAAGATAGATTCGAGCATCTAATGTACTATTATACACTTTTGGAAGGATATGAATTCGCTGTAAGAGGTGGCCATGGAGCTCTCGGTCTTGTGCACATCCCAGATGCATTCTGTTCGGGAAGTAAATAAGAATTCGGAGAGAGAAGTTCAGTCGTCAAATGACTGTCGACGCTCTCAAGACTCTCAATAAACCCAACTTCTAACATGGGAGAATTTTCTGTAGAGCTTGCCGGTCTAATGGCAATCAATACATTAAACTCTAGTGGTTCTCGCTCAATGAAAACTCCACGCAGAGGGGTCATAAATACTCTAGTCCGAGCTCGAAGGACTCCTGATGGAAAAACACGCATCATGGTACGGTGTGGTGAAGCGTCGAGGATAAGTCGTCATCCACTACGCCGGAGAAACAACCAAGAGACGCGTCTCGCAATGTGAGGGGGGCTCCATGACAAAGCAAATGACTATGATGACCCAAAGTTAAAGCTTATATGAGGCTAAGTTTCAGACCCATTGCCAGTAAAATGTATGTCTGCGATAAACGGGCTAGATAACCGTTTTGCTAGATCAGCACTCGATCGAGGTGGACATATGGATGTCTACGTGATCCGCGTCGTCATGTTGGCTGAAGACTCCCGCTGTAATGCGCCGAAAAGATAAAAGGGACAGCTCTTAGCATGAGAGGGATATAAGCTTGAACAGCGCCTCTCTTGACGTTAACATGTATGGTGTAAGCTTGAGAGGCGCCGTGACCGTGACGCGCGTGAACACATCACGGGGTCTTGACGTTCCCTCAACTGCAGTTGCAAAGCAGTTGCAGCGAAGTCTGAAGATCTGACCACTTGCCGTTCTCTCCTCTAATCCGGCTAGATGGTCTACCACAATCTCAAGTGCAAGTATATGACATATCCCGCGTAATCAATTGTCTAACAATATCTCCAGCCCTCATCAAAGGCATTCGAGCATGCAAGGTCTGCCTCATCTCGTCCTCACCGCGTCGATCCGTTAATATTTCACATTAGACCGTAGCGGATGAGAGAGCACTCATTCAGCAGGAATCTGCTGCAATCCGCGCTTCTTTCCGTGAAGAAGATTCGTACCAACGGCATAATAATGTCGCGAAGCTCCTCTATATCCACATGCTGGGATCTCCTGCCCATTTCGGTCAGATCGAATGCTTGAAACTGGTTGCGAGCCCTCGATTCTCGGATAAACGCCTAGGGTACTTGGGTATCATGCTGCTTCTGGACGAGAATCAGGAAGTACTAACACTGGTCACGAACTCTCTCAAAAAGTATGTACTTCGTATCATCTCGAGGTCTAATAATCTAAGTGGGAAATGAATGCAGTGATATGAATCATTCGAACATGTACGCGGTGGGACTGGCGCTCTGCACTTTTGCCAACATTGCATCGGAGGAGATGTCGCGAGATCTGGCAAACGAGATCGAGAAGTTGTTGGGTTCGAGCAACACATATATTCGGAAGAAGGCATGTTTGCGTGTCTCATTTCATCCTCGTGCCTCTCTGAATTTACCGCGCAATCTCGACAGGCTGCGCTGTGCGCTCTTCGCGTGATTAAAAAGGTTCCCGATCTTACCGACCATTTTGTGACCAAAGCAAAGAACCTTTTAACTGATCGCAATCATGGTGTCCTTCTCTCCTCCATTACTCTCGTCACAGAGATGTGCCAAATGGATCCTGGTATTCTGGAAGAGTTCCGCAATGTGGGTTTACAAATCGTTCACTTCTCATAGGTTCTCTAAGCATATGCTTACAGGCTGTATCGCTGCTCGTACGAAACCTCAAATCCTTGGTTACGACTGGATACAGTCCGGAGCACGATGTCTCAGGGATAACAGATCCGTTCCTGCAAGTGAAGATCCTTCGTCTGATGCGGCTCCTTGGCAAGGGGGATCAACAGGCCAGTGAAACTATGAACGATATCTTGGCGCAGGTGAATACCGCATGAGAATGACGAAAGCACATGTCGATACTCAGTCATTGCCACCGCTGTAGGTCGCAACAAACACAGATTCAACGAAGAACGTGGGGAACTCTATATTGTACGAGACTGTACTGACAGTACTGGAGATCGAGGCGGATACTGGTTTACGCGTTATGGCAATTAACATCTTGGGCAAGTTTCTAAGTAATCGGGACAACAATATTCGGTATGTTATACTTTGCCCATGTGATCTAATGCTCATAGTCTAACTCCAACAGATACGTTGCTCTTAATACGCTCAACAAGGTGGTATCAATGGACACCAATGCCGTTCAGCGCCATCGTAATATTATTCTTGACTGCTTACGGGATGGCGATATCTCAATCCGGCGCCGCGCACTCGAACTCTCATACGCGCTCATCAATGAGCAAAATGTACGAGTCCTCATCCGCGAACTTTTGGCGTTCCTAGAGGTTGCAGATGATGAGTTCAAGCTTGGTATGACGACACAAGTTTGTCTGGCTGCTGAACGATTTGCACCTAATAAGAGATGGCACATCGACACGGTACTCCGAGTTTTGAAGCTGGTGCGTCCAATAAACCAATCAAATTCGCCGAATTATCGATATGATACTACGAAACTTCACAGGCGGGCAATTTTGTGCGCGAGGAGATTTTGTCGGCGTTCATTCGTCTTGTGGCACATACCCCTGAGCTACAGGCATACACTACATCAAAGCTCTACGCAGCGCTCAAATCGGACATTTCACAGGAGTCGTTAACATTGGCTGCTACATGGATCATCGGGGAGTACAGCGAAGTTTTGCTAGAAGGTGGCTTTGTCGACGAGGAGACACCTAAACCAGTGAGTACTTCAACCGCAATTTCTAATCGCTCGTCTCATACCTCAAATATATCTCAGGCGAGTGACAAGGAGCTTGTTGAGCTCTTGATCTCCGTCATTGACTCGCCGTATTCGAACTATCTCACCAAACAATTTGTACTAGCTGCTGTTACTAAGATCTCTTCGCGGAGTACCACCACGCATTTCGAGCAGGAACGCATCCAGGAGTTGCTAGCGAAATACACCACAAGCCCGGAGCTTGAACTTCAGCAGCGTGCAGTAGAGTTTGCCAGCCTCTTCAACTTAGGTGACTTGAGAGAAGGTGTATTGGAACGTATGCCACCACCCGAGCTGAAGGCAACGGTCATGGGTGTCGGTAAGTGGTCGCTCGTATTGTTCTGTGATGAAACAGATTAAAACAGATACGATGTTTCTAGTCAGTGAGAATAAACCTGTTGGTTCGACACGTTCCAAAGATGTACGTTGTTTAACTTTTAATGAGTTGGAATTCCTCATTGTCTGTACAGGGTGATCTCTTAGGTGATGACGTCGCATCGACCTCAGTTTCCGAAGCCTCAAGTGTACAACGCAATCAGGATCTTCTAGCTGACATTTTCGGTACCTCTTCCACTACACCAGCAACTGCTTCACCCGCTCCCTCTCGACAAGCGACCATCGATAACATCCTCGACCTATTCGGCTCTAGCACCACCATTACCCCAAGCTCATCAACATCACCGCCACCTCCTACTGCGGCCCCTGCTCCATCAGCATTCACATTGGTGCAGACACAGTCTCCTCCGCCGCAACCTCCAGCACCAAAGCTGACAGCATACACGGCATATGAGAAGAATGAACTCAAAATCACGCTGACACCGCAGACAAATGCTGCGAAACCGGGTGTGGTGATGATTCTTGCGCGATTCCAGGTCACAGGAGGAAACGCTGCAAGTGGGATCAACTTCCAGGCTGCTGTGCCGAAGGTAATCTGCTCTCACCAGTTATTAGGTGGCACAGCCGTTGACTTTGTTCCCACATCACTTTGTAGTCGCAGCAATTGCAAATGTTGCCCATGTCAAATCCAATACTTAACCCCGGGGCTGTTGAGACACAGCAAATGCGCGTTATAGCGCCGGCTGGGGTGTGTATCATTCATGCTCTTACCAGTCCGTATCGGCGTTGACAGTGGCTACTAGAGTAATGTTCGGTTACGCCTACGGATATCGTATTCGATAGTGGGACAAAACTTCCAAGACCAAGTCGATTTTTCAGGATTCCCGCCCGGCCTGACCAGTGGTAGTGCATGAGATCTTCGACGCGTTGCCCTGTCCTCTTTACCTCTCTTTTTGTCTCGATAGAATTCCAGGATTTGACGTCTGATTTGTCTCTGTATGACTCTTGGTAAATTCCATGTGGAATCTTTTATACGGATAGATGGAATACTGTAAGAATTTATTGATGATGTATAAGCTTGATGAGTCTGCCAACAAACCTGACATACTTTGCAGAAGTTTTATATTGGCTTTTCCTACTCAAATACATATTGCAATACAATATCATAACGATCTTCATAAGTAACTCAACAACATTTAAATGAATACCTGAAGCGGGTGACGGTCATATACGTTCTGACCTTCACTCAACTCGCTAAGATCAGGATAGAACGGAACCATGGCGTCCGCTGCGCCAAGATAAAGAGCATTGTAAATACGCCAATAAACCTCTCTGACCTTCCTTGCGGGGTGGAAAAGGCCCTGGAGTACGTAACTCAACAGAACGCCCGGTCCCAATGTTACTCGCATAGCTTCGATAGCTTCCATCACCGCACCAATAACGTGAGGAGAAGTTTCGAAACAATTAGGCCATACAAGATTCATAAGGTGCATCATTGAGTCTTCGCACCCAAGGCCAGCTACACCAAGTGCCAAGTGCTTCACGATAGTACTGGCTGTCTGCCGATGGACAAGGTCGCGGTCAGTGAGGGCGTCTTCAAGCATGGTAACAACCGAGTCGCAGTAGTAAGCTGATTGGGGCCCAACGTATTCAAAAACGAAGGACAAAGCTTTCAAACAACCTGTCCGAACGTTAAGCTCGGCCGTCCGATATTCGTTGAGTATAGCTGGTATGCACGTGAAGGCTAGAGGGATCGAAAAGATTAGTTCTTGTTACAATAGCTTGAGAAGCGATTAGACTCACGTCCACAAGTCTCAGCCACGATAGCAATGGCGACAGTACTACATACTCGACTTTGACGTTCTTGCACGCGCAGGTTTGTTAGAAGGACAGACAAGACGTCTTGAGGACCCAAACTCTTGGCGATATAACCGAAGGAGTTAACAGCTGCACGACGAATACCCTTTTTGTGTGCCTTGAGGAGGTCAAGGAGCTCGAAACAGATACGCATCCACTCGCGGGCAGGAACAAACTCAGCACCGCGATCAGCTGTAGAATGCCAAAGATTATCAACATTTAGAATTATATGAGTTGATATGGATACTCACCGATACGTCCTATCAAATTGATAGATGCCTCTTGCACTTTTTCGTGCCTGTTACGCAAGATAGGCGTCATGCGGGGCACTATGAATCCGTCAGTTAGAACGAGTGCCTTTCAAAGGTAAAACTCACAAAGATCTTTGACAGGCGGATTCATCTGAGTCATTCCAACCACGTTTGCAATGGCACCCTCAGCAGCGATGATACTTCCAAGAGTATCAGGATATTCCTCTCCAAGCTGTTCAAAAAGAACCAGGCCCAGCTTGCTGAGAAGTTGATCTTCACCGCATTGTTTGATTACGACCGCGAGCCGTGTCGTCAAATCCGCTGCCTGTTGCCTGATCTTGGCACTTTTGTTGTTGAGACGCCAGAGGACCGTGGAGACGATTTGGGTAAGATATGGTTTGACGCGAATCCCCAGAGCGTTAACGACGGTTCCAAATCCGTCTAACATGACCTGGTCCTCCGTAGTCTGCTCCTGGAAGGAGTAGATAATCCCGTCGACTAATCTGACCTCCAATCGCTCGTCGATGTCAGATGCTCCGAGAGTCGCGACAACCTTCGTGATAGTTTCCATTACCATCTTGCGGTAGGGTTCAGCCTCATCCTTGAGTTCGTTCACTATCCTCCCAACAATTTCTGCCACGCCGGCTTTCTGAGCAAGCTCGACAGTGGTTTCAACGACCTGACGGTAATTTCTACGGTCCAATGCCATGCGACGAACCCAAAATGCCTTGAAGAAGTCAGGCAGAATGTCTTGCTTAATGTAGGCAGGGGTAACACCCTCTGTGGCGGCGCATTGCTTGACTACCTTGAGAACAATTTTCTTCATTTCTTCATCTGACGTCTGGAATTCTCGGATGAGAATAACAGTCACTTCTTTAGTATAGTAAGAAGCGTATTCAGGATCCATGAGAGGGATGATGAAACCGATGGCTTTTAGGAAAGCAGCCAAGCCCTTGCCACGATGGAGACGAATCCCCAGCCATAGAGGCTTGAGAACATTATCAAATGATTCGATACCGTATGGCGCAGCAGCCTCAGCGAGAGCGGCCAAACCCAAAGCCGTCATTGTTCGAACTTTTTGCTGTTCGTCGGATAGACCATGGGCAATACAGTCTACCAGATTACGCAGATGAGGAAGTACTGCACATCCCATCATGATAGCAATTTGCTGTACAATGCGAATGCCAGTATGCCTGGCTTGCCAGGACTTCTTCGATCGACAGACGGCTTTCAAAAAGGGTAGCAGCGAAGGGATACCAAGGGCAGACGCGACGACAGAGAATGCACGAGCAGTGGTGTTTCGGACGTATTCATCAGCATGATCAATATCAGGACGCATAGTGGAAATCATGTGGGCAAGACCAGCGGCTTTGGAAAGATTGGATATGATTTCGCGACCTTCGACACGCGCATAATAATCCTCATCGATAAGAAGGGGCTCAATGACGACGAGAATTTTGTGAACGTAGGGACGGACGAGGTCGTCGAGTTTGTAAAGTACACGATCGATAACCTTGACTAGCAGATGACGTTCCTGATCTTCCAGCGTGCGTTCCATGAGAAGAGGCAAAATCTTGTCAAAAAGCGGGCCTGCACCAAACTCGCGTGCCTTGTCAGTAATTTGTCTGAGAGCAGTCTTGCGGACAGGGGGCGTTCCGTTCTTTATCTTTAGAAGCAACCGCATGATTTTCCTTTCCTTCATCTCGTCTACCGTGAGCTCTGTCTCATCCTCTTCCTTGAGGATTTTCGCAAAGTACTGGGCATCTTCAGGCTTGAAGAAAGCGAGATTCCCAACACCCGGTATCTCAGTCGGCAGTTCTGGAGCAAGCCCGGCGGCGGCGGCAGCAGCAGCAGCATCCGAGCTCTCCTGAATCTGGAACCCTCCGAGGTCGTTGATGGGAGTCGCCATGAGTTTTCGAGGAGTAATTAAAGGCGCATAACCGGGAGGAGGGGTCACAATTGCATAACCAGTGGCAGGAAGAGCAGCATCAAGCTCCTCGTCAGTGAGGTAACGATTGTGCTTGTCCTCCTGCATGAAGCCGGGTGCATTCATAATGATTGGTTGCATAGGGACCTCCACAGTAGTCTGGGCGGGGGTTTGATCCCAACGAGAACGTTTAACGGGTGTTTCTGCAACAGAGGCATCATCAGCGGGGGTGGCGTCCCATCTCGACCGGCGCTTTTTGGAAGCAGCCTCGCCAGTAGGTTTGTTAGGGTCGACATTTTCATCCGCAGGTTCACTGAGGTCCCACCGGCGCTTGCGCTTAGAACCAGCGGAGTCTTTCTCTTTCGCTGCCGCTAGCTCCTTCGCAGCCGCCAACTCCCTCGCAACATCTTCCAGCTCCGCTGCAGGAGGAGTCCTGTCGAGATCCATCTTCATCTTCCCTTCTTCCCGCTCCATCCTCTCCTTTTCCTCAATGGCTCGTTTCACTCTGAGTTCCTCCTGCTCTAATCTCGACAGACGCATAGCGTCTTTATAACCTCCCTCGACATCCATCCCATCCTCCGATTGAGCAAACGCATCCGCGCTGTCAACAGCTACACGATTGAAGCGACGGTTGTGGTAGTCAGACTGACGAGCGGCAATTTGACGTTTGGAGGCTGTCTCAGCAAATGGGTCGACATTTTCTTCCTCGGCTAGGTCAGCAAACTCTTGGAGGACTTCTTTCGGAGCTGTATAGGAATCTATCAATCTGGGAGAGCCAGGTGGAGACATTATACCTCCAGACTTGCGCGTTGAACAGTGTCGTCTGTAGACAAGTCGACTTGACGGCTCCGGATGACCAATACAATACCAAATTCCCACGCTATACACTATATAAACCTCAACATTTTTTTAAAGAAAATATAACTTTCAATCCATCGTCAACCACGACGTCCTTAGCGAGTGAGTATTGCCTCCTCTCTTTTTCTCTGATGATTTCTTTGCCGCCCCAGTCGTAGCCCTAGTGCGTTGACGATCGGCAGAGCACACAGCCAAACAGTTGCACCTCTGACTTTCTCAGCCCTCAATTTTTTCACAGCTAATGCCCTTCTCCCAGATCCCCCAAACTTCCATTTTCTTCTCTCTCGATCTGGCTTGAAATGACTTTCTGTGAGTGTCACTTCATTTTTTCCGTATGATGTGAATGTATACACCAACTCTGGAGCCAATGGCGATGGAGAAAAAGAACTACAAAAAAACTAAGAACAGCCAGCTGATTTTTCTTCTTGTCTCATTGCGCATATACTCATTGTTGACATTTTTTTTGACTTCTAGAAATGTACTGCCAGTTGGTCGTGTATAAATGTACCTATTGTAATATGGTTCCTGTCAATACACATGTTTGGCGAACTCCACTCTATGTATACACATCGACAAATCTCAATGACAACGTCCACGTTGTAACTTCAGCTTTCAGACACATACATAAGCGACCTCGAGAGTTATAGTTGGGCCGAACGACGTCAGCACCAGTTGGCAAAACCCCATCCACGTGATGGATGGAACGCGTCCTCTCGGCAGTGACTCTGAGTGCCGAGCCGCGATGTCGCATATGGCTAAGGCGATTCAGCACTCCCCGCCGAGAGGATTCGTATCTCGTCAACTGATTATAAAAACTCATATCAACAGCATGCGAACAACTCATATCCTCGACTCATAACTCCCCATTACTACAACCTCTATCATGCATCCTTACGGCCCAGGCCATTTCTGGTACAGAAGCGGGTGCTACGGCCCCAGCCGTATCCTCTGGTTCGCCTTTGGCGCCATCGCCGCATCACTTTGGACAAGGCATCAAGGACGAGTAGAGTGGCACAGTCATAGCAACTGTGTCCGTCCTCCTGTCTTGTCAACCCAAGCGGAGCCCGTCGATCCCTGGAGCGCGCACGGAGTATCGAGGGCCGTTAATGGTATCGCCCCAGAGACGATGAGTAGCGATGACAAAAGACGCTTGGCCGAGCTAGGCACGTCGGCTGGCGACAAAGTATGTCCATTACGTTAAGTAATTGTAATCATTTGAACTTTACTGATTGCTGAATGATTTCAGTTAGTAGAATTATCCGAAGCAACGCTCGACACTGTTTTGACCACCGTCGAAGTTCTAAAAGCCGTGAGCCTTCATTTGACATGTTCATATGTGCTGACACCCATCCTGCTCTTACAGAAACTAGCAGAACATCGAGCCGAACGAGAGAAGCAGCAAGAGGAAGAACGCCGCCGAAAGGAGAGTCCTCCTCGCATCCTTTAATCGTGTCTGTCAGTCCCAGCCCTCTCGCTGTCTTAAACAATTGAAATTTTAATTTATGCCTACTGCACATGTCATAAAACATTACGACAATACTAGTAGAATACTCGAATCCGATATTAAGCTGAACTCGACGAGCTAGGGATAAGTTCTGCACCACGTTTATTGACATACGCGGGTGCAGTAGGGTTCAACTTCCCTTGCTCCTCCGCTAGAAAACTGTTAGCCTCATTCAAAGGTAGCAACGTTATTACATACGTGTGGAACACCAGAAGTAAGTGACGAGACCGACAATGATCACAACGTAGGCAATAAAGTAGAGCCAGTATGGACGGTAATGCTAGGAAATTTTATTTGATCAATGCAGAACGTATGTAACGATCAGCCTTACATATAAGAACAATCCTGCAATGCAAACGATGTTAATAGGTCCGGTTCGAGCTGAGGTGACTTGTTGACATACCGAATAATAACCCCCAAAAATCACTGGTGAGAAGGCTGAGATTATAGTACGTCGATGAAGCTAAGCGATAAAGCATGGGAGCAACAGTGTACAGAATAAACATTGCTGAGAGAAAATGGGTTCAGGAGCGAAAAAAAACATAAGCAGAGCAACGAACCCGAGGTGTAAGCCACCAGTATACCAACTGAAGGAGATGATATCAGTGGTGCATTCAGGCTTGAAATCAAGTTCATACGTACTTGTCATGCGATTCCAAGAGGCGAGCTTCATCGCGCCATGTTCAAGTCCAGCTGCTTGGACCCCATTGATCAGGGTTCCCCACATGCCGAGTTGACCAACAACCTATACTAAGTCAATAGTGGACTGTATGAACACGAAGGGATACTAACCTCATAGAGAGGACGTTTCCTGACGAAAAACTCTTCTGTAGCATTGGCTGCCAACATGGCATTAACATGGCAATGCAAGTGGTTCATGACAAACTTACAAAGACCATAAAGAGTAGCGCCAGCAATCATAAACCCATCCCCTTTGGCTCTGTTGAGCGCTGTCCAGTCCTTGTCTGTAAGTTCGTCAGAGGCTACTAAAAGTCCTAGTCCAGCAATACATATGATGACGCCCTATCCAATTTCAAAAAATGAGAAGTTTGGGACCAACAAGAGGAATATCATGAACGGACCAGGATCTGAGTCCAATGGTATCTAGGGCGCATGTATACCCAAGAAACAAACATGCAGACTGGAATCGCCCAACTGCACAAAAGTTGTCTACAATCAGAACGGCGCTGTAGCGAGCGACATGTTCCAACTTACGCGTCTAATAGCATGCAGGAAAGCAAATCGGTATATTGGTATGCCTGTAGCCCATTAATAATACATTCATTACTTAACTTGACGTACATACCTTGACCACGAGAAAATTTCCTTCGACATCAAAGGCAGCAAGGATGAAGTCTGAATCAAACATCAGTCATGGCATCCAGAAAGTTTGACGGCATACATTTCCACCCATCTCGAAGCACCATCTTCCCCCAACCTTTTAAACCGTCTTTTCATAGCTATTTCAGCAAACGAGGAAGCAAAGGCATTTCGAGAATGAACATACACTGATATAGTGTATAAGGCGTGTAGATCATGAATATAGAGAAGTATCTGTGGATAGGTTGAATATACATTCAGTAATCACTGTATTTAAACGCACAAAAAAAATGTCTGTGTAGTCGGGAGGGCCCAGTTTCGGTTCACCAATTCCGTCGTTGTGACGTTCGTACATGTTATACACAGGGCAACGACTTGTCCACTGAACAGAGCAAGGGTGAAACGTCGAGTCCAGATGCTCTTCCATCGACGAGAAAAACTTCTTGCAAATGCTCTAGGTGATGAAAAGACTATTGCAGGGCGACTTGGGACGACATGGCTAAGATCAAAAGATTCCGGGCTGTCGACGTCGACAAGTGGTTCCGGTGTCTTTGTATCTTGATTCGGAGGGTCTATCATAGACAGTGAGTAACTAAAGCAGCTCAGACGATGATAGAGATACAGAGATGATTATATAGAAATCTTGAAATAGCCGATTTTGTAGATTCAGCGGAGATCAATTTACGATCGAACAAATTTAGACATTTGCTTATATAAGCGGTGCCAAACATACTGATACGATCCATTTAAATTGTCGAGCGACTCTCTCACAAATTTTGAGCTTCTCAAATCTCAAGCATCCTTCAGGTCTGTCTCGGAGCCATCAAGAGCTGAATAGTAGAATCCGCATACTTAAATCCAGTTCTGTTCAAGAATGTGATGAGCCAAGGGAATCCGTGCCTATCATTCCAAGAGTATGAATTTCACTTGGGCTTGTCGTCTTGGCACTTTTCATCATCAAAAAATGAATGTATTGACCATGTCCAGCGAGTTGGATAGAATCTGAGTCCCACATGATACTACTTAGGAGCGTTCTGTCCAGGAAGTACATTAACGTAATTGAAACCAAGGAATCGGCGCCTGGCCTTGTCAGCCGATTGACTACATTTGCCTATCGCGTAATTGACGCTGTACTTCCTGTATCATGGCTATATGCAGCCATTACATGCAGCACACAACAGAAGGGACAACAAAAGAAGTTGACAAGCAGGACGGAAATTTGACGACTTCGGAACTTAAACGAAAAAACCAGACAACCACCCAAGAGCCCAAATGAAAATGAAGCAGATATCTCAATTGATCACTAACTTCCAGTGCACTTCCAGAATAAATGTTGTCTTATCCGGTCCGATATTCAGTAGATTGCCCGGGTTCCAACTAGGAAAACATTGAAAAAACGCTGGTTGCATCCGAAACAAGATGAAGCAGACACAGCAGCCTTGTGACTTACGGACAAACTCTCAATGGGAGGGAATTGGCACGACCCGCTTGGACTTAAATTGTGGAGAGACTACATGAATGATGTAACTATTCAATTATAGGTATAATTAATCATACAGGCGGTAAGACACGTTCGAGTTAGCAAGCCAGGAGTTAGACAAAGGATGAGACGGAAGGAATAAGACCTACGAGTCAAATTATACAATGGTCGCAGCGGGTAGGCTTGAATACCTGTCTGAACACCCCTGATTAGGTTCAGGCACAATGAGTGGGGGTCTTTGAAAATAGGAGAATTAGTTCCATGACACAAATCGAAAATCGGGAGAGGGCATTGACGCACGAGAGTGCCCAAAGTAAAAGAATTTTGGCCGACGTTTCATTCGACGGAGGGCTGACGAACATGGATGCGGCAACAAGGCACAAAGAAAGATCGAGGACGTTTCGACGGGGCAGATGAAAGTAGGCAATTGGACGCTCTCCTGAGGGGTGGCCGATCGACCCGGGTCGACTGGTCGAAGTCCGAGATGAGGCGAGGACAGAAGTACGGATTTAAGAAGCCAGAGACATCGAAGCGATTTAGATGCTTCGTTCAGAGGTTGCAGGAAAGAAGACCAAGGGCGAGGAATCCAGTGACGCGGCAGGAAAGCAAAAATTGTGAGGGAAAACCTTGAAAACGAGTAGCACACTTATTTGTGGAAAGATTGGCTCCAACAAGGCGTTTGGACGTTGTGGTGGAGCGACCATGGCCAGAGATTGACCAACAGAGACGAGAGGTACTTGAAGGGTGAAAAACATTTCATTCTAGTGGAAAGAGGCTCTCTAGGTGCTGAGTGACCTGGGTGAAAGCTCGAGAAGGGACAGATAGTAAGAAATTCTAAGCAAGCGATAGCTCGGATTCCGGAATGAACAAAGAACTATGTAGAGATCCTTTGAGCAGCCGGAGTTGACACGTGATCAAGGCATCGCCGATCACTAAGTGCATCACGCCGATCACTAAGTGGGCTACTCTGAGGGGACTTCACCCTCTCCTCTCGTCTCCCTCGAGCTTCCACTGCAAGAGTAAGTTCATTTTGTTGTGAACTTCAGGTTCCGTTTATTTTGGTTCTCAGACTTGATAATTCTATCACCAAGGCTTAGCCATTTGTGATTTCGCCAATGTGGCCATTTGTATCCTCTTACCTGACCATTGTTGAAGAGAAGAAAGCCAAGCAGAAGGAGGCTCTGACATCCGTCACTTTACCTCATGGCTCGTCTGCAGAATATAATAAGTTCACTAGTGCAACTGGTCAGTGCGCAGTGCAGTTGTTTGCTCGTTGCTGACACGTACATTTATTACTTCAGCTACTGAGATCGTTACTCACATTGAAAAAGGTGAATGGACAGCATCTCAAGTTATAGAAGCATATATCTCCCGTGCTGCGCAAGCGCATGCTGCAACAAACTGCCTCACAGAAGGTTTGTCTCTGGTGATCACTTTAAATAATTGCAATGAAACCAACTTGGTCTTCAAAGTCATGTTTCGCTGGGCTCGGGAGCAAGCAAGAGACCTCGACAATGAATTTTCTGTAACGAAGAGGCTGCGTGGGCCATTGCATGGTGTACCGGTCAGTCTCACGACCATGACAGATTTGGCAATTCGGGGTCACTGATATTTTCATCCTCATACATTCATAAGACCAGTTTCAAGGACCAGTGTAAGTGACGCTGACGCCCACGCTATTGTCGCTATTTCTTTGTTTTGACTAACTGACAGTCGATATTGTTGGTTATGATTCCACAATCGGATTCACTCAATGGGCAAACAAGCCAGCAACAACCAATGCAGATGTACGTCCTCAGCGTCTGGGTATAAAAATGTAGGATCTGTTTAACGTGTGACTTGCAGCTTGTTACACAATTCCTTGCAGCTGGTGCCGTCGTGTTTGTAAAGACCAATGTCCCTCAAACTATGTTCGCTTTTGAGTGCTCAAATCCACTTTGGGGCCGTTCGACTAATCCTCACAACGATCGATATACCTGTGGTGGGAGTTCTGGTGGTGAAGCCGCTTTGCTAGCCATGGATGGTTCTGCCATTGGCATTGGTAGTGACATTGGTGGAAGTCTCCGGATACCAGCGGCTTATTGTGGAATTTATTCTCTGAAGCCTAGCACGGGTCGAATCAGCTTTGCCGGGACTCGAGGTTCGTCTCAAGTGATCCCGTTCACAGTTAAAAGCTGATCTCCTTGGTAGGCCCTGTCGAAGGTTTTGAGGGGATTAAGACTGTTGTTGGTCCAATGGCTCGGTGAGCCTTCTCGTGAAGTCACTCGTTAGATAACTCATGGTTCTCAGTTCCGTCGAGGACCTTCAGCTGGTCTCGCAGGTCACCTTCGGTATTCAGGGCAAAGAACAGAGTATCGCACCGATTCCCTACCGACATATTCAACTATCTCCCAAGTTACGCTTTGGTTACTACACCTCAGGTCCGGATCTTTTCCTTTCGCCGATGAATAGTCAACTGTTGATACTTAAATGCTAGATCATTTTGTCAAGGCGTCTCCTGCGTGTCAACGAGCCGTTCTAGAGACTGTCGAGGCACTTCGCAAAAAGGGTCACGAGTGCATTGAGATCAATGTCCCTGATGGCGAGTCCCCTCTTCCAGTTATATCCCAAGCAATTTTGATAGGTCTCTTTTTCAGCTCCAGAGGCATTCAACATCTTTGTTGGATTAACGTCTGCTGATGGGTACAAGAAGATGCTCAGCCATTTGGGCCCAGATCCCAAGGTGCGTAGTATCAGTTGCCACACGACTAGCAATTGACGACAATTAAATATTTTGTAAATTCTAAAAAGGAGAACAGTCTATGGTTGGTGACATTTTCCCCCAAGCTTCCCTGTGAGCGATAGTGGCTGTCTTTTCTGGGTCGTGTGGATGATAAGAACTTTTTTGTCTTTCAGCGTTTATTCGGTCGGTCGTGGCCTGGGCAATGGAAACCGTCCTCGGGGACAATATATTTGCAAACATAGTGAGAACAACGCGAGTACGTCCAGTGGATGGATACACCACATTAGTGGCGGAACGTGAGGCATTCATCAAAGCTTTCTCTCGTGAGGTGCACCCATTCACAGTATATATTGAAACGCCTTACTAACTTCTTGTCTCTTTCCGAGGTGTGGAATAAATATGATTGTGACGGAATCATTGCGCCAGTGCAAGCTGTACCACAACTCCCTCACGGGTAAGCTGCACCTCATCTTTTGCAACACCACTTCTTCACAGGACGACACATAGTGGATGCAATAACTTCAGTGCTCTTGCCGCAGCAACTATACTTTACAATGTTCTGGACCATCCTGTAGGCTGTCTTCCCGTGACTCATGTCGACCCTTCGAAGGATCAAATCTCTCCCGAGTGGACGGCTGGTCTGGGGCACGGTTCCTCGTTGCTAGAGAGGGGGGTTTTTTATTCAAAAATGCCACTCTATAACCCGATTCAAAGTGCTGGCATGCCTATCGGAATTCAGATCATTGGCAAGAAATGGGAAGAGGAAAAGGTTCTAGAAATGATGCGCGTCGTCGATGATACACTTGGGAGAGACCGTGGGTTTGGGGCTGGAAGCTGGAAGTCACAGGCAAAAGACAGAAGTTCCTAGGCACACTTTGCCGGTTAGACATGTTCTTCACGATCTCTACACAGATGATATGCAATCCGAGCAAAATCAGGACTTCGCTTGGATCAAGATGCTTCATTTGTATATTACCGTAGATACTGTTTGACTTCACTGATTTTGTGGACACTTGTACTCCAAAAATATTCTGAGACAAAAGACAAAAAATCCCAGGAGGCTTGAAAAGTCGACTCGTCAATGGAGCCTACATACAACAAAATGACTTTCCTGCTTTGAACTTCTTTAGAACCTCTTTGAACTCTCTAGTCCCTACTTAGATCAGACGTGTAGTGCCAGTTCAGATAAGAATTAGCGATTTTTATGATGATAGTGTGTGATACCCAGATACATTTTCAGATGCTTGATATTTGTAGGCAGTCTAAGACTGCGCATAAAAAATCACTCAAATGTTTCGATAGATTGTTGATTCTGTTCACGTTGTGGGACGTCCTGCACGACGATCTTCTTTCCTCTGATTGATCTAGCATGATGAGGGTTGAATGAAGAAAAAAGGATAATATAATGTTGTGGGCATACCCAGGATTTCTTGCAGTCGCGGTAAGCCTGGAAGTAGTCAAGGCAGAAATCCCTGTCATAATCATTTCGGCTCATGCAATCCATGGAAGCTTTGGCAGCGGCGGCGCAAGGACTATAGAAGTTTCATCTTCAAGGAGTAGGGACCTGAGAGAAGGTAGTACTCAATGAATTGTGAGGCTACATGGCGGCCCTAGATTCGAATCAGTAACCACCTTTTCAGTTGAACTTAGCACCATACTTGGAATTGCTCTCTGTAATTGAGAGGTTTCACATTATCCTCAGGGTGCGGTAGGGTTTCTTCACTTTTACCCATATGTATGGTCGACCACAGAGGTCTTACATACGCGGAGTTCGAAACGTCTGTTTATGAGCAACCATTCAATTCTCACGTATCCGAGTCGTAGCTCGATTGCTCAGCCCAGTTTGTACTGAATTTAAAAGAAATATCACACAAGCACAATACTTAAACTAAACAGGGGGGAAAGACCTCAAGATCGTTGACATCCCGAAAACTTCGCAATCAATCTCTGGGCAAAGGCGGGGGCTCGTCTGGTTGCGGGGCAAAGATCAGGTTGAGGGGTGGTGTCGTCTGGCTGTCCTCGCTGAGAAGTGTCGCAATAATCGACCTTCCCGCAAAGGATCGTCCTGCGAGGCTCTTCAAGGCAACATTTGCGCCCGACGATTGAGCAAATTTAACATACACCCGTCCGACGCCTGCCGCCTCATCTAATCGTGCAGCATCTTGTGCTGCCATATGTCCACCCTCACCCGGAGCCCACTTGCTCTTGTCCTTCTTGACTGGCCGAGGAATACGCAAATCTTCCACCGCACCGAACTTCGAGCACTCCTCTTTAATGTCCTCATACAGGTCACCATACTCCTGGTCATCGACGAGGTCATCTGGCGTCACCATATTCAACATAAGCAAGATACGCGCTTCAGCGGCATTATCGCTCCCAGCCGGCATAATAGGTCGCGGGATCTCTGGGAATTGATCATAAGGAAGATTGGGGATCATGCCTGGCTGGCCTGGTTTGGCACCGACAGAAGCCCTTTGCACGACGAGATACCGGTCGCCAATTTCCATACCGTTTAAACTTTGAATGGCAACATCGGTAACGTTCACATCTGCATACTCAAAGAATGCGAAGCCCTGAGCCAAAGAGATCAGATTGATTTGACAGTGACATAAGGGTCGCGTTACCTTGGAAGGTCCGTTGCCGTTTTCGCGGACGAGGTTGAAGGCCTTGAGTTCTCCAAAACTCTTCAAGAGCTCCATAACTTGTTCTTCGTTCAAGTAGGTTGGGAGACCACCAACGAAAACCTTATTAATTGAATCTGGCACGTTGGTTGACACGATGCCCGGAACGTGAACGCCAGGGGATACAGTAGTCATTTCGCCGCCGTAGTCCTTGGGTCTGCGAATTTTTAGAGGACCATTGATGAAGATAATTCCATCAAACGCCATAGCAGCCGTCGCATCCTCGGCGCTACGAAACTATACAAGCAATTAAAAACTAGTCACCTCATAAGTACGTATTACGCACCTCGACAAAAGCATAGTTCTTTTCGTAATTGCATTGAACGGCCAAGACAGGACTACCAGGTCCACCAGTCCCAATAGCCATTTCAATCATCTTAGTGTTGAAGAACTCAGCAAGGTTCTGTTCGGTAACCTCAGGCGTGATGCTACCAATGTAGAGCCTACGGGACTGGCGCGATAGATTGGGGTTTCCACCAATACCCATGCCAAAGCTCGGTACAGGCATTGGGGGAGGAAGACCAGCAACCCCTAGAATGGGAGGAACCTGCGTTCTATTAGCACCAGGGAGGTTGAACAAGCCTGAAAGTTTATAAAAAAAACATTGCTTGAATATCTTATAAATCTTAAGAACTGTCTTCTCACCTGTTTGTTTTGCTTGCATAGCAGTATACTGCTCATAACCTGGGGCGTGAACATCCCAACCAGTTGCTTTTCTCTTTCGCTGAGATAGAGGGACAGCGCCTTCAGGGGTAGGCGAGCGTCGTTCAGGTGTGCCGTAACCATCCTTCCCTCGTCCTCCACGTCCGCGGCGCTCTCGTCCGTCATCCCTGCCCCTCTGGCCATGTCCCCCACCAAATTCATCGTCGCGTGGACGAAGGTCGCGGCGTCTATCAACATCTTGCTGAGGAGATGCCCTCGCACGGTCATCGTAATCCCGGGAACCACGACTGTACCTTTCCCGCTCACGTCTGTCCTCACCTCTCCGGTTGCCTCCCACTCCACCTCCGCGGTCATCATACCGGTCACTGCCTCGATCCCTATCACTGCGATGCTCGCGCTCGCGGTGTCCGCCGTTGCTTTCGTGCCGCGAGGAGCGGTAACGGTCTTCACGGTATCCACTACGGTCTAGAAGGAGAAAAAAGAAAGAGGACGCAGGTGAGTAAACGTAGTCGATGACGGCCAGTTCGGTGGGCGTTTATACGGTCAATATCCGCGAGAAGATGCTAGCTAGCTAAAAAGAGGCATGGTGCATGCAAGGAAAGAGAGAAATGCACCATGAGCTCAATATTCATGTCTCGGAGCAGGGGAAAGGAAAAATAGATGGAGGGATTACCTCGAGAGCAACAACGGACTCTCTACCTGCTTACATTGCATATGTAAGTAGAAAAATGAAAATATGCTCACCATAGTCGTCGCTCGGCATGACTACTTGCTTTCCTTGAAATTTGTGGTGACGAGTGCAGGTGAACCTCGAGTTCAAACTCCGCCTACAGGCCGTCATCGCCTAACTTCTTCCTTGTACATTACAATTCATGGTCAACTCGGAATTACCTTACGCTGCCGACGCCGAGGTGTCTCTTTCTTACGATGAACTAGAGGTCTGTATTTTTGTCAGCTTCACCTCATCAGACTTATGCCTTTTCGCTCCAGGTCCTACGGCTACAGTACGAGAAGGAGCTATCACAGGCCCACGTCACTGTACAGACCAAATTTAATTTTGCATGGGGACTAGTCAAGAGTCCCATGCGTGAACACCAGGTGGAGGGTTTGAGGCTGCTACAAGGTTTGTGATCTACGTTGGACTGCAGATTTATTTAATCACGATAATCGCTAGATATTTACCGGGCAGAGCCCACCCGGCGTAGAGAATGCCTCTATTACCTTGCACTAGGTCATTATAAGATGGCAAACTTTGAAGAAGCTAAACGCTTCAATGGTCCGCATCTGTGCCGCTCTACTCTCATACGCCATTTGAAAATTTATATTCTGCAGCTCTCCTACTAGATAAAGAACCCTCAAATCTGCAGGCACAGTCGCTATCTTCGCTTATAGACAAAGCTGTCTCTCGAGGTATCATCATATCTATGTCTCCTATGACACAACTCACCTGACTTGAACAGAGGGTTACATTGGCATGGCATTAGTGGGCGGTGCTGCAGCAGTAGGAACACTCCTCCTCGCTGGACTGATACGGCGAGCACGCAAGTAATCTGGGTTTGCACCTTGTTGCTGACCTGTTCCGATCTTCTTACATGCTGCTTCTGGGCTGACTACTCGATCCAAACATACATTCACACTGGCATCCACTTACATCCAACGCAACACAATACCTGGCTCCATATGTTTATTATAATATTTTACCTGCACATCAGCAAGTAGTACATGCACAATTATTCATGTCTACCTCTATGCAATGCGTTCTATGGTCCTGCTAAACTTGAAAAACGATTAACATTTATCAACGTCAATATATAACATGCAAAGAATGCGTGTAGCTTGTGTAAAAGAGTGTGTAGATACCAATATCATGACATAAGTTACTGCCTACTAGAGCAGATGCATGCAGTATATAAGCGACAGAAATACAAATTGTGATACCGGCTCCAACCACTATTTGATCTCGACCCAGGATGAATTTGAAGGGAGAAGAGGCTATGTATATGGTTACACGAAAAATGTCAGTAATTTCCTAAATTCCTGCTGAGTATCGTGTCTCCTAGAATGGACAGTGTTCGTGAATTGGCGTATAATTGGTGTCATGTGGGTAGGAATTCCGCTAGGATAGAGAAAAGTGTTCCGTGGGGCATCCAAGGCATGTTATAACACTACCTACCAGCCTGGGCGTCCATTTGGGCCTTCGTGAACTGGTATAGCAAAATCTTCAGACATACTGGTCGAAAGGAGGTGACATTACACACACCCGAAATTCATATATACCCAATAAAATGAAGCCCGCCAGGATGGAAAGCTCAAACAAAATCCATACTGCGGCCCAGACTAGGAATAGTGTGATGATAACAAACATATGGCTGGACAAGACTTACTATGAGGACCTATGCGTGGATACAGTAGCGTAAATTGAGAGGCATCTGAGTCGTTTGTCTTGTTGAAGAAACGATCATCCGCGACATCCCCTTACAATACCTCATTGATAGTAATGCAAGGTAGCACATAAAAGGCACTTACATACGACAAAAAGTGAGCTACAATGATGTATCAAATATTGCAGGGAGCAGGAGATCAGGTAGCCTTACCTCATTACTCCAACAAATAAGCAATACCACCGCAATGGCTGGCTTCAGAGACATTCAGCAAACAAGGACAGAAAGAAGTCAAAGTAACTGACGCATGATCAATGAACCAAAATCCAATGAGTAACCCCTCATAGAATATTGTGAGCACTATTGTCCTGTTGGCTTGTCAGCACTGCAGCGTAAAGTTGAGATGGAGGGTACTCACAGTTTATCTCTGACAAGCGCTAAGGGCATCAGCAACCCTATCCCTAACACAAAGCTCATGACCTTCGCGACAAGTGTACTATATCCCGCAAGGACGAATAGTCCACCAAGCAAAGTAGATCCTAGATAACCTGATGCAAGGATGAACGTTGGGCGTCCGCCTTCTACAATCGTAGCGCCTCCTATGTGCGGGTCTATAGTGATGCGTAATATTCGTCCTCCAGAGATCACAGCCTAGTTTGTGTAAAGGATCAAAGAAAGGATAGTAGAGAGTAGATGTAGCATCTACAGAATGAACTTACTGCAGATATGTGACAAAATTCATGAAGCGCAATGGTGAATAATTTCAAAGGGTTGATGAGGTTCCGTACAACAGGGACGTTCCAGAAGCCAAAAATAATGACTGCCATTGCAATGATCTACGAGAAATAGACCGGAGTTCACGAGGTTCGCATCATTTATTTTGAGCAAGTTGAACAAGTTGGCTTAGGATGCGACGCACGACATAGATGATCACGACCTGTTTTCAAATTACTATTTCAGGAATACTCTTTCCCTGACACAAGTCAACGTACCTGTTCATTGTCTGGCATTATTGGGCTCACGGCCGGACTAGGTGTCGGGGAGGGTATGGGTGGCGCTACTGGAGGTAGGGAAGCCATTGCTGTAGAATGGAAATGTAAGTGTAGGCGCCAGAGGTATCAGTAGCAAGAGGTGCTTGAACTAGAGGCAGCTCTGAGCCAGCACCGCTTGTGAACGACTGCCTCATGGTTCGAATTCTCGCCCTCGATCAAAGCTCGGTTTTGTGTCATGTGATCGCCGACGCGTTTGTCACAGAATTTCGAAATAATAAACTTCCATCTCCGCTTGCTTCTCGTTGAAAAAGTGTATAAGTAGCATTAAAACACGATGTAACTGCTGACACTCAAGTCATCTAATCAAACAATTGCCCAATCTCTTTGAAATATGGTACACACTAGCAATCCTCTTGCCTCAACGATTTGGAAGCTAATCGTTTGATATTCAGTCAGGTCAAGGAAAAAAGTGAATGAACGCGTCAATGCTTGTCATTGACGTGTATTGACCTTCTTCCCAGCGGCAAGTCTAAAATTGCGGCCAAACATTCCACGGCAGTGAAGGGAAGTACGCGTTCATCGCGTGCCGGTCTTCAATTTCCTGTTGGTCGCATTCATCGCCTGATGAAAAAAGCAAACCTTGCGAAGCGTATTGGCTCCATTGCTTCAGGTGCACTTAGTCTTTCCGCGTTTTCATTGCAAGGATTAAACATTGTCTCGTAGTGTATCTTACTGCGGTACTTGAGTACCTTGCAGCGGAGATCCTGGAGCTTGCGGGCAATGCCGCACGAGATAACAGGAAGTTGAGAATTGCCCCTCGCCATGTCCAACTTGCAGTTCGCAACGACGAAGAGTGGGTGTCAATATTTCTTATCATTATTGTTGCATTGATGGTTTGCTTTAGGTTGAACAAGATGCTGAGTAATGTTATTATCTCTCAGGGCGGTGTTTGTGCGCCACAGTCTTGCTCGTCTCCTGTGCTTCAATAACATTGCGGTTTATTCAGTACCTCATATCGCACCCGAGCTCTTACACAAGTCTAGCAGGATCAAGAAACTTGGTGCGTCTCTAGAGATTTGAAGGTGATTACCAACTAGTACTTGCTATGACATCAAGCTTGATCTCGATTTATTCTGCTAGTCTGTACTCTGGATCAGTTTGAATTGTAATTGTACCATAGTGTTTTCTATCAGAAGTCTATCTTACAGACTTCTCGTTTTCTTGTCTCAGATTTCTGCTATTCCGAGTCAGACTCGTTGCACTTATGATAACTAGCTAGTTGAACCATATGGGTCTTTCTGTACATAATGTACCTTACAATATCAGCGGCCATTGCTTTTTATTTTCAAGATTCTTTGGAGGTGTCAAGTAAGCGTTTGACCAGGCGGAAAGTTTGGATCGACGCCTTGCTTCAGATAGACACTACAAATAGTTTGAATACTGATCGACTTGAAGCATTTAATCAAGACAGGCCAGAGATCTGGGGTAGAAGCCCCGGGGATCTTGTTACTGTAATAAGCTGCCGGGACGTAGATATGGGCTAACCCAATAGAGATAGCAATCTGAGCTCTTGTAATCCCGAGCGAGCAGCCGTAATCATACTTTGTGATGACTGTCCAATTGGTCTTCATCGCTCGATTCGATGATGATACCGATTGATTGCGATGGGAAATGTCCTGTAGAATAGTGCCGTAGTTAACACAACAGTGCATGCATGTCTAGTCATAGACGTCTACTTGCGTTGTGTTGAACGTAATACTTACATACCATCATGAGGTCAAGAAGTATTATTGCCACGTGCGCATAAACACGACTTGGCCTAAACGTTGAAACCGGCACGCAGTGCGCACAAGCCTGCTTTGACTTGTACCTTCACTAACAACCCTTCGCAATGGCGGTCTTATCCCTGCCATTGAACTTTACAAACTCATTTTGGTCCCAGGACTACCGTAGAGGTTTGCAGGTCCTCTTTAATAAATTAGACCAAGTATGTCCCCATTTTGATCAGGCTTTTGCATCTGACTGACGGCTACTGCTAGGGCGTTGCCGAAAATACTGAGATTGTTGCGTTTATAAGGGTGTGTAGTCTTCGCTCATCGTCTACACGCCAATATTGAGGCTTCCAACATCAGGCTCGCGCAATTGCGGAAGGTCATCTTGCCGCCACTCTTACAAATCCTGCATTAACTGGACCTGCTGGTGAGTCCAGTGTCAACATATTAGCATATTTTTCTGATGGCCATTAGGAACGGGTTTTGGTGCAGATGACGGCGCATCTCTCTTAACGGCCTTCCGCGGACTTCAGGCAGAGTCTGTCATCCAGGGCCAAGCACACAGGAATATCTCGAAGGAACTTGGCACGTTGGTTGTGGAGCCTTTTGAGCAATGGGCTCTGGGATATGCGGTCAGTATACCCGCGACGTCTATATTTTCTACTTAACCACGTGTTGTAGGAGCGTATCAAATCAAACAAGGTTACGGTACTCGACAATTGGCTCAGGTCTTATGAACAGGCTCACGCTGAAGTGGGAAAGCTCAAGCAACAGTATCTTGCGAAAACGAGACGCGCCGATGAGGCGGAGGATGAGTGAGTTCCCCGTTTATTGACATGAGCCCACCGAAAATCGAACACTTTCTTAGTGCAAAATTTGCTCCTAACAATGGTGGAAATATTCCAGACAAGTATACATCTTCTCCACGACTTCGTCCAGCTGATGGTCGTGATTCATCCCCACGCTCCGCCAGCGTGTCCGAGCGTATCACCCAACGACTGAAGGAAATTCAAACGAGGAGTGCTGGTACTCTCCAATCTTCACCCGCAGATGATGATGAGCAGCCTCTTCCCAAGCTTGACAAAGGCAAAGGCAAAGCTGTGGATGAAGACCATCTACGAACACCATTTATTACAGCTTCACCGCCACCAATGTCACCTTTGAACCCGCCGGCCTCATTGCCACCTACACCTATTCTTCTAGCAGGACTTGCACTTTCCCCTGCTAGTGTGTCGCAACTCTTGGTCCGAGCTGCTGCAGAGCTCCCGTTGCGGCCTGTGCGTTTCCCTCTCCTTGGCGAGTACCCAGATTGCTTCAATGGAGAGGAGTTTGTTTCTTGGCTCAACGCTAATGTTCCCGGCTTCGGTGGAAATCTTGATGTCGCAGAGGATGCTGCTCGGGACCTTACAGAGCGCGAGGGGCTACTACGCCGGATTGGCGAGTTTGGCAATCAGTTTGAGCACTCTGATGAGGCATTTTATCAGTTCCGCTCAAAGGTATGAGAGGATCTTTCATATTCTTTCGTCTTCGGTGCCTTGACGGTATTGTTGTCATTCTAGGCTTTCAATCTGGCTAGCAAAGCGGCTTCTGAACAGGATGGAGGCACCCTCGGTGCCGGTGCCAAGCAGGCTGAAGCCGTAATCAAGCGGACAGGAGGAAACTTCGTAAATCTTGTGAATAAAGTTTTGAATAACGCAAACAACGGGGAACCGGCATACGTGAAAGCCAGGCATGAGGCTGATGTTGCTGACAATACTTACCGCAAAGCAGTGCGGAAACTTGACAGGCACCGACTCGCCCTCGAGGAACGCCTCGAGGAGGCATTTAAACTACTTCAACGTTGGGAAATGGAACGCTTGCGTGCAGTCAAGACCGGTGTGTATTGGCCCTCCATGGATTAAGATTTGCATTGATGTTATGACTAGTCCTCCTGCAGTACCAAGGCACCCTTGCCAACCTCCCTAAGTCCCTTGAACCATCCATAGACCGCCAAGCAACTCTCGTAGCCTCGTATCAGCCAGAAAACGACCTTACTGCCCTCATAGAACGGTATCGCACTGGACCATTCCGCCCAAATGCGCAGATTTATGAGAGTGTTGCTCATGACGAGTCCGACGTCGTCTTTGGCATTGATCTCAGACGCTGGGCGGAGGGTGGTTGGCATGCCCTTTCGACGGGCGAGGAGAAAAAGGAAATCGTCCCTCCCGTGCTCACGGCATTGCTCGAGGGTCTGCAGGAAGCGTATAAGAGACTGCCTAATGACAATGGCGAGTCCTTTTTACTTAATTTCTTGATTACTCATTCAAGCTTCATCAATGAACTCAGAGCGCCGCAAGTCGTGGATTTATGAGGTCCCTCTCTCTGCGGTGCACCATCTCCGTGAGACACTTAATGCTCTACCCGTCGACCAACCTATCCCTGCGGATTTAATGGTCAAGTATGATGCACCTGTCATCGCCAGCACCATCAAGCTGTGGATCCTGGAGCTGGATCCTCCTCTGGCACTTTATGACGGCTGGGATGAGCTGCGTAAATTGTACCCTACCGTTGGGTCGTCAGCGACTAAGGAGGCGGAGAAGTCTCGCGAGGTGCATATTCAGAGCTTGAGTGCTGCATTGCAGAGGCTGCCCAAGGTCCATTTGTATGTCTTGGATGTTGTGGTGAAGCATTTAAAGACGTCGGTCTTTTTGTCGCTCGATTGGCTGGGTTACTGAGTTGACATCTACAGATTGATTGAAAATACCACTGTGGAAGAGGCTGATGAGATCTACATCACTAAGTTAGCACTCTCCGTAGGCCGGGGTAAGCCGTTGATCATTTAGAATCTCAACATTTTGCTGATTATCCATAGCCGTCGTTCGACCCAAGGTTGAGACAGAAATCTCTATCCAAGACCGCCATCCAACTCGTAAGTTCCTTTTACTTTTTTTGTTCTCGATGATTGTACTTATTCTGGGATCAGTCATGTTCATCGACCTCATTACACACTACGATGCCATTCTTCCGCCTACGATTAGCCGCAAGAAGCGAGAGTCGGAGCGCAAAGTACCCGTACGGAAACGGACTGCGCCTGTTGACATGCGCCTCAGTCGAAGTCGCATCTCTGCCGGTGCTGACGCACAGCAGCTGCTGGCCGCCCAGCAAATTGCGCAGAATCCCTCACTTATGAAGTCGCCCAAGTCACCAGAAAAGACATCATCCCCATCAATACCAGTCGCAGCAGCAGCAGCTGTTGTACCCCCTCCACCCTTGCCAGTTGTACCACCTCTAACTCTAGTACCTGTACCTGAGCCTCCTGCACCTGCCCTTTCACCTCCACCTCCACCTCCGCCGGTCCAGATCCCCGCGCCCCCACCTCCGCCTGCTGTTCCGTCTGCATCTGGCAGACCTGCATTCAAGGAACCGCCGCCTGAATTCGACGACCAGCCTCCACGTCCCGCTTTCAAGGAGCCACCTCCCGAAGTTGAGCTTCCACGCCCCGCTTTCAAGGAGCCCCCGCCAGAAGTTGACTTCGCAGGCCTCGTTCTCAAGGAGTCCCCACCTGAGGTTGACCTCGACCATCGTCCAATCTTTGTTGAACCGCCTCCATCGCCTCCCGCGCCCGCTGCTGCACCTCCCACTACCATAATTCCACCTACACCGCATAAGCGCGCAACCGGAAGAGGGTCGGCTACCGCGAGCCCTTCTCCCCCCGAGACTCCTTCTACGGTCACCTTGGTCTCGAGGAGCCCGTCGCCCCCGGAGGATATATTCCTCGGTTCGGGCCGAGCGACGTTGAGTCGCGCAGGATCAGGGCAGACTGGCACCACACAGAGTGGCACAGCGCGTACACCGGGAGTCCGGGGACCGAGGACCGTAGCTAGTCTGGTGTCGAACTTCAGTAATAGGAATAGTGTGTCTGGGTCCAGCCCACCGACGCCTTCGTCACCGAGTCGGACGGTGAACCGGTTGAACGGCCCAGGGAGAAGGACATCATCCAATCTATATAGGAACAGCGGGTCTTCTGCATCGTTCTCGAGAAGGACTATGGCAAGTGACGCGGAAGATGATGTTACGGAAAAGAAGTAAAGACTAGGGTACTCATATTGATATATCGTGTTTTAGGTTGGACATTGGATATGTAGTGCATGGATCTATACTAAGTTGTTTCTGCTAGTCATCAAAGTCCAGATTTAACTTCATGTTTAATTTAGCAAACTTAAGAGTAGTTCCCTCTTAGCTCAGTTGGTAGAGCGCGTCACTAGTAATAGTATATGACGAGGTCAGTCGTTCAAGTCGGCTAGAGGGAATTGTTTTTCCTGTTTTATTTCGACGTGGACGGAGAATGCCGAGATCAAAAAATATTGGAAAGGACTGGGCTGGTTGCGAACATCTCCCATGGCGGCGCAGAAACGGCTGGTGTCGACGGCAGCCAAGATTGCGTCGGTGTCGACCGCACATCTTCCGCGCTTTCCTCCCCGAGAAGCCATCTTCAAGCACTCTGAAATCCCAAAACCCCCCTTTGCACCAGAAACCTGGGCATCCACCCGTCCCCCGCCTCCGTCTGCACTCTCTGCTTTTGCTCACAGAATAGGCCTCGCTTCTGTCCTCTCTACGTCAGACTCCGTTCTTCGCGTCTGCACACATTCGTCCTTTCCCACTCTACAGCAACAATTCGCCCCTGATGAGCGTAAAGTACAAACAAATGCTCAACTCGCTCCCCTAGGCAACGCTCTTCTAGGCCTCTTTGCCACAGAGTTTATACATACAGCATACCCGCATCTCCCCACACGCGTTCTCAAAGCCGCTGTCAGTGCTCAGGTCGGGACACAGACTTGTGCTGCTGTCGCACAAGAAATGGGTGCAGCGCCTCTTCTACGCTGGCACCGTTCAGTAAGTGTCGTTTTATATTCCGCTCGCAGCTTTGCTGAAACCTCCGTAGGACGATGTGAGCCACTCAGACGCCCTTGCATCGGTCCCACGCGCAATAACAGCGCTCATCTACGAGAAACTCTCCCTCCTCTCTGCGCGCCAGTTCGTGCACTCATACTTCCTTTCGCGCGAAATCGACCTCCGTGGCATGATAAAATTCCGCCATCCTAAAATAGCCCTACTAGAAATGATCAAGAAGCTTAATCGCGAATATCCAAAATCTCGGTATGAAAATCTCAGTTTTTCTTGTGTATTCTTCCGCTCACGTTACACCTTTACTACTGCAACAACAGACTACTCAAGGAGACCGGACGTTATTCTAATTCTCCTATCTTTGTCGTCGGCATCTACTCTGGCGCTGACAAGCTCGGTGAGGGGTTTGGGTCATCTCTCAGGATGGCCGAGTATCGTGCTGCAGAGGACGCGCTACATCGTGTGTACCTCACGCGTGTGCCGAACCATTTGATGTCCCTCCCAACGTCAACGTTCCCTACGGGCCTTGGTAGTGTGTTTAAAGTGAAGGGCAAGGAGAAGCCACATACGCCCGCGGATCTGGGTATGGCGGAGGTTGAGTACGGAAGGTCGGGAAGGAGTAGTGCGGGATATACAGATTAACGGTATTCTATAGTCTATTAATGCCAGTCACTAATCTTTTATCTTAATGAGCGTTTGACCGAATCACTCTGCCGACTCGTAATTCTATTGAACATATGGCAAGGCAATTTATGCATCGTCAGAACCTTGATAGTGGAAGGCTGAGCGTTGAGAACGGTGCGGGCATATGGATCCCCGCTCACTAGGTCTAAGACCCTAGTCTTTGGTATCAGAATGAATTTTGGTCCATAAGAGGAAGGTTGCATTTGGTGAGAAGTAGGTGCCAAGAGTATAAAAGTCGATTCAAATTGGAAATGTTCGTATGAAGCTGGTATCTACATGTTATCACGTACAATTATAATGTGCTGGGTAGAGCTGGGAAATTATCATGATCATATTGAATGTTAGAAATATCTCTTGTCATGTACCCGGCGTCGTCCTTGCCGCGAAATTTATCGAGCCAATCTTTTTCATCCTGCGTCATGGTGCAATACAATTGTGTGCTCGTGAGCTCACTACGGAGAATATTTGCGAAGTACCTCTTGACTTCGAAATGACCCTTCTGAAAATCGAGCCTCGGTTTTGAGTTTGTAATATGTAGCTTCCGGAGCTTCGGATAATGGAAATACTCGAACATGCGGAAGATGTCCCAATCCGCGACAAGACTGATAGATTTTAAGCAATCCATGGAGGCGTGATTTTCTATCTGGCCCTGAAGGACATCTTCAACACCGCGTCCTATGTAATGGACGTCGAATTTGCGTAGGGAGTTCCTTCCCGAATATAGTAAACGTTCGCAATCATCGAGGGACACTTGACACCGCAGGATGAGGGTCCCGAGCGAAGGCGGAAGTTGCTGAGAGAAAAACACTTCAAATTGATTGTGATGACCTTTCCAGGCGACCGCTTTGAGTTGCTGAGGCAGGAGTGGTGTTAGAGGACGTATCGCTGTCAACAACTCTGTTTCATCGGTTGGGAGATCAACGGATAATTCCTGGCATCGTCTGTGGTGGTCGTGGGTCCACAGAGTCACCAATCCCCCGAGAAATACTGACATATTGTCTGTTGTCCAAGTGAGAGCACCGTACTTGGCGACTACTGTGAATGCATGTCCTGTCTGGGCAAGAGATTCAAGAACAATTGCAGTATTTCGCTGCTCATCGTTACTTGCATTGGCTACAAGTATCATCTCGATCATATAGCTTCCTTCAAAATGGAATTCAGCAGAAATGGGTGTAGGCTGTATATGGATGTCAACGGAGTTTGGAATAATATCGTTGATAGTGGCTTGTTCTTGGGCTGCGGCCTCGGCCATTTGATGCGGATGCGAACGAAGGGAGTGGCGGTCAGCATATGAACCTGTCATAGCAAGTAGTGAACCAGTCTCGAGTTTTGAATCAAAATCATCTTCGTGAGACTGATCATTAACCATTGGTGCTCTTGAAGGAGAAGAATGATCAACCGGATCGAACATGGTCTCAGTGCTTCCGCCGTCTTCATCCTGTGGTGGCTCTGCATCAGAATGACTGGTCTTAGGTTCATAGTCTGCATCGGATCCGGCTTCGAGATTGGAGGAGAAAGAACGGTGGCTATAAATATGCTGATATAACCAAATGCTAGATGCAATAGCAAGGCCAGCATTCAGCACACAAGCTGCAGCCACGATGACAACCTTTAGCTTGAAATGCGACATCTGTAATCACTCTGATCAGGTGTGTGACACATAGACATAATGGACCACCTATTGTGTAGTGCGTACAATCACTGCGAGAAGACTGGTTGCTGCCGAGAGAATTCTATAGCTTCTGAGGATGATGCAGATGTACAATTACTGACCGCCTTATATGCTTCTCCGCACAAAAGAAACGCGAAAAGAAAAAAGTGAGAAGATCGTTATTGTTGGTCGAGAATGAAACACTGTGAAAAGAAACGCGAAAAGAAGAACGCGAAAAATTAACTATTGTTGGTCGACAATAACAGATCGTTAACAAAGCGATCGGTATTACCTCCATATACATAAAAGTCCGGTACACAATTAGAATTAGTATAGACACGATTGCCCACACACTCTAGTACTCCGTGATCAGAATCGGATGTAAGATGGTGGAACGCACCACTCGCTATACGTGGGTAGCCGTAGGCAGAGTAGTTGCCCAACTAACAGTATGCCCCCCATAATGATGACTGAACTCTGCACCAGAACTCAAAACTATATCGAAATTTGTCGTGTCCACATTCCACAAATCACTCCGGAACTCAAATCTCTTTAGAGCTCCCCAATTGAAGCTTTCAAGGTCGTGAAAATTTGATTCAAAGGCGGGATAATGGAGCCCGAGTGTTAGCCTGAGGAGGGATGGAAAATAGAATTGGTCGAATACAATGCATATGTCTTCATCAGAGACGACAGTAAGGTTTTTCAAAGCTGTGACCGGATATCGTTGCCGAGAATGGTATTTTATCAAGGGTGTCACGGACATAGACATAGAATCGCGTCTGATGTGTTGCAGAAAGAGAGTTTCAAGCCTATTGACTTGGCGAAGGATGTATGCGAAGTCATACGAGGTGATGTCACAGGTGATAGCGAGAATCTCAAGATTTTGGAGGAGAGAAGGGGTGAGAGGAAGCCAAGAATTCAAAATCTGTTTCGGATGTCCGGTCCATGTCAATTGGCGAAGGTTTGTGAAGGCTGCAAGTGGCAATTCTGGACATTTGAGCCGGTCAAAAGGGAGATCCCTGTTAGGAAGCTCGATTTCCAAGTTTTCCCACAGACCAAAATCCAGCAATTCTTCATTCCCAATGAAGGCAAGGAGACGTCCAAGAGTATGAAAACCTTCCTCTAGCGGCCAGTGATGATGCTCTTGGAATCTCGCCATGATTTTGAATGGATAACGGGTATCCACACGATGGCGAACATACATGGGTAATGCTCGAGTTATGCTCTCGTAACAATCACCCATACTGAGTTCAAGGGAAATTTTCTGAGGTCGTGGTTTCGAAAGCATCTATCTGCACTATGAGTTTGTTCACTTCGAATGCATAGTACTCTACTCACAGTGGATCCTCAGTGGGCTTCTTTGGAGTTCCCGGAAAGTCATTCAGCGTTTTATAAGCCCGCATTTACAGAGGCACCTTTGTTCTTTTTGGCATTTCACGAATAGTACAAGTCGCTCTATAACGGGAACTACCTTGTACGTACCGCCATGTCTCATTATCACGATGAAACCAATAGTTACGTACTTCGTATACTTGTTGCAGATGTGATTGTGAGGGTACTAGGGACTTAGTACTTCAGATCCAAATAGAAGTTGGTGGCAGGAAGTTTCTCCGCAGCTCTGATAGCAAATGTGCACACAGAAAATCTGCACACAAGTGCCTGTACAGCAATTGAAGTTGCCTCGGGACCGGATACTGACATGATTTAGTATGGATGCCATGAATGTTGGTAGTGGGGTGCGAGTTGAAATGTTACCGATCATGGCCAGGCTCTCCCTAAATCAGAAATAAGTTCGGTTTCCATGTAGAAAAATACAATGCACATCATTATGAGTGCGTATCTACACACACGATCGAAAACGCAATCATGCTTGTGTGCACGTCAACAATTCATTGAATTCCAATAAACTAAGAGCCGGTGGCCCGGAGCGAAATATACTTGCAGATTCTACTGGCAGGAGTCCTTCGCAGGTATTCTTGGCCAACGCAAATTCAGTACATAGATACGTTCAGTACAGACATTGACTCGTACGCGTCCATCATATGTGGTGGCCGATTTTCTTTCTTTTCCAACCACCCCTCATATAAGGCAAGTGAGGGTACTTTCCAACGAAGTTGACACTAGCGATTGGAAGTCCATATCTTATTGCAAAGTTGTGGTATACAGATTAGAGGGTATAATATGCAGTCTTTCGATAGTCATTGCTCAAGTCCTAACCGTCGTCGTTCCCTTCTTTCCTTTTCAAGCCGGGTGATGTTGTCTTCAACATCGGTAATGGTGTCATCCCATGCTACGAACAACTCAGATAGCGCATCGACCTGCCAACAAATGTGGATTCATCATCCGCAGCAGATCATAACGTACACACCTGGGTCGCGTTTCTCTCCATCAAATTAGCGATCCTTTTCTCTAACGAGGCTGCAAGTTCTGCGTCTGCCCGGTGTTGTGCCATTAGTTTATCAAGGCGGTTTTGGAGTTCTTCGTATGCTAAGAAATCAATGGTGAATTTGGCGAAGGATGTCGGATAGATTGAACACGACGTACATCCAAGCTGGCCTACTCCCGTTACGCCCTTACTCTCCAACATCTCGATCTCGCTCATGTCGCGTTCCGCGGCACGAATATCAGGCTCCATCTCGGCGAGGAAAGCCTCGAGTTGCACAACGGACATTGTGTGCTCCTCTTCGTACGTAGGGTCGGATAGCGCGAATGCTGGATTGAGGAAGTGCGCATGCTGGTCATCTGTGAGAACAGAGATGATGAGTTAGTGAGAGAGCAAACTCCATTTCATAAACGATGCACATTGCGCGAGAAAACGCCTGAGTCCCTCGTTTGAAGCTACGACAGCGTCAAGACGCCGCTGTAGGTCTTCAGCGGCGCGGCATAGCGAGAATGTATGTCCTGGCGCCTTCTCGGTAGATTTGCGTCCTGTCCTTGGCGCGCTCTCGACCCCAAGCCCAACACCAACGCCAACAAGGAGCGCCTCCAGCCAGCGCAGGCGAAGGTCAAGTGCTAATCGTGGGTCGATCGGGGTCTTGGGTGGTTTGAGGGGCTGGTTTGGGTAGATCTGGGATGAGGAAGAGGACTGTGTGAGACCGAGGGGAAAGACGGCGGAGATGGAGGAGGGGGGAGGGGAAGATGGTGGAGATGATGATGAGGGAGATGCGTGGGATGAGTTAGACAGCATTCGGTGGCGCACGTTGTCTCCTAAGAAGACACTGCCTATATTTGCCATTGTGGTACTTCTACTTAGTCTAAAGTGGGCCCAGGTTGATGATGGCGTCAGTCGGTCTTATATCCGGTTACTTTCTATGAATGCATATTTGGACGATGGTTTCATATCACTCTGTACAACTAATTCAAGCCTTTACTAACTCAACTACCAGCGGCAGCTGTGGGACCTCCGGAAAATCTTTCAGTGTCGGAGTCGTAATGCCACCCATTTGCCAAACTATCTCTTTCCTCGGAGGAAAGAAACGAAATTGGGAGATGAGAGTGGACAAAACGACCTCTGCGAAGTTCCATGAATCAATAAATGACGGACCTTTATAATCAACCAAAAAGAATTACTGACTCATTTCCAGCTGGGAAAATTTAAACCCGATACAGGCTCGACCTCCACCGAGAAATGTCAAGCTAAGGAAAAGAAATTTTAATCCCAGTTTCTGACGAGGCCGGTAGAGATATACTAACAGGTGTGAATAGATCCCGGGTATGCGAGCTTCGCACAAAGCTTCCGGCAGAGGCTTAAGCCATCGCTCCGGCTTCCATTCAAGGGAGTCTGGACCCCACAAAAGAGTATCCCGATTTGCATTGAGAATGTCAATAAAGATCTTGGTGTTTTTGGGAACTAGGATTGAGTTCATCTCGCGTCCGTCATTTCCCTTGATTGACGTTAATAAGGGTAGGACAATGTCTTGTCGAGGGCTACAGATAGATGATGAATTGAGCGAAGACAAGTAGAATTACAACACATACACTCTGGCGACCTTTGGCACCGGGGCATGGCTTGACGATGATCGATGAGGGTTCAATAATCGAGAAGCAGACAATTTCCAAGGAACCTACAGGCGAAGAGTTTCTCGGCAGATTGCATCCAGGAAAGGAAGTGAGACTAGATCGTCGTAGGACAGATCCCCATTATGCGCTTTACGCGCCTCAGTGACTTCTGCACGAAGGCGCTCCTGTACCTCAGGGTGCAATGACAAGAGGTGGAGAGTACGTGAAAGTGCACTCGACGTCGTGTCAGTAGCAGCAAAGATTAATACCCTGATGTTCGTCATAGTTTGTCAAAAGCCCCCGAGCAGGATCAACGTACATCATCTGTATGCAAATCGTTTATTAGCAGAGGAATTATCAGGAATATTGGATAACTTACGTGTGCTAAGACTTCCTTGTCAGGCATTTTGTCCTCCTCCGATGCTTCCATATTCTTCCTCACTGTACAAAGCTTCCATGAGGGCATTAACATGGGAGAGTTACAGGCAACTCACTGAGAATAGTGAGAAGATCCTTTCCTTGCCTGACCTGATTCACAAGCGCCTCATCGCCTTCCATCAGCGCCCTCTTCTTTTCCTCGAAAATCCGAGTTGTTGTCCTATTCCACGTATCAACCATATCCCTGATAGCACGCAACCTCCTACTAGGAAAATGATCAACAAGCCACCTCCTAAACCTTGGGGAGCCAATTTTGATGATGATCGGGAGTAGATACTCTATTTCTAGGGCCATCTTCGTGGTATTGGTGCTGGTCGATAGAGGATCGTTGTAAGCAGCAATTAATTCATGTCAGGAATCCAAGTCCAAGTACTAACGAGAATGCCTTGATTGCATCGCAGAATGGATGCGGCTTGGTTCCCTTCACTAATGGATCGAAAGAGTATCCAAAGCTGCTCTGTCCAATCATTTCGAGTGCAGCCCAACTCATCCAGTACAAAATATCGACCTGACGAGTTATCAAGATTCAAATGAATCGTCATCGAGGATTGATTTACCTCTTGGGCACCTTGAGTTTGGACCAGCTTACTCTTTATGGCTTTCTCGATCTGTCAGAGGTATCAGAAGTGTCTGATAAGTGATGTGATTTTCCTAACCTCCTTTGCGACGTCGCTGAATACGGGAACTGGACAGACGACACATGAGTTACTTCAATATAACCACAATCATCGCGTACTCATGTTACGAATATGCGCAATGGAAAAAACAGGATTCAATATTTTGCGTTGCTTTTTGTGTGGTTCACCTGGTCACATCTAGGTGCTTATGTACATTTGATATAAGTATAAGACGCGCACCTTGTGTGCTTGTGAGGCCACGGCCAAACATGACCTCGTTTTGTCTATGGAAATGTCAGACATTGAAAATACTGTTGATGAGAATTTCCGCATACGCTAAAAATGAGCTGGTTTCTTCATATATGACTTGGTCCTCTCAAAAGATGAACAACTGTTTATAACAAAAAACTTATTTTCTCACCTTGACAAGTATATGGTGCATGGCCTTCGGATCGTAAATTTCCAAGTATTTCAACTGTTATGACATCGGCGACATTTGAGATTAAGAGAGTGATTATAACTTACACCAAATGGACCCCAGATCCTAGCAACTCTGCCATCTGTGTACACTTTCACATCAGTGACAAATACAATTTTCCGAGGATCTCATTACACCGTTCGGATATCATTGAACTGAATTGCCAACCGATACTTGAGTAACCGAATATCTGACTCATGTTACCTGAGGAAGATAGGTCAATAGAACCCTTGCGGTACATTATCCACACCTTTGATAAATGACTCAGCCTTGGGTCCTGGAATGTTATCGATGTCTCTTTTGACTAAAAATCGTTGAGACGCCCAAACAAGAGCGAACAGGCCAAGAAATTGGGCTAGTAAGGCAAGCATGGTGTCAAGGCGCGACTATCGCTGGAGCAGATGCTTCGACCGACCTTTAAATACCAATGAATTAATCTACTAGTATGCCCCCTGTTGGGGCGATGACGGAAGATTGTATACGCATATCATTCCGTGTGTGCTGAAGATGCCGCGAATTTAAGATTATTAAATGTCGCAATTGGGATTGCAGAAGTATTAGAAATTCTGTGGACAGCAACTTGATACTATAGACTTGACCTAAAAATAGCTTGTGCTCAACTTGTAGCCGTTCACAGTATGTGCAAATTTCCGTGTCCGCTCTGACGAAAAAAAACTGAGCTGAACAAACTGAACGGGGAACACAAAATCAGCACCCATTAACAAATCATGTAAAGAATGGCACACAGGTCCGACTGTTCCCCCAAATAGAATGGCTCCCGGACCGGTAAGACGGTCAGAGAGTATGCCATGCACCAGTTCGTAACGGACAAGGCACCCTCGAAGCTCGAAGGAGTACTTCTTCAGATAACAACTGACATCTTGGTAATACAATAGACCGATGACCTCGTTGTACTGACATAACAAAGGAAACTCGCGGCAGCCCCGTAAATATCTGTGTTTGCTTTGTGCATTCATTGCAACGATGGATCGGTATACGATTCCATGTGTTCTAAGAGTCAGCAATGCAATTGTTCAAGTTTCGAGACAGCAGAGCCTTGTACTGACTGAGAGGGGCACAATCTGGACATAATCTGGTTTTCTTGTTGTAGAAGCTATATAGGGGCGAGTAACGGCAAGCAACAAGGGGACAACCTTTGCTTGCGCTGTCCCACGCCATATGGGAATCAGTGAAGGCTTCTGATGGCTCCGACTGAATCTGTCAAAAATTCACGTTACTTTGATCTCCCAAAACACCGAAAGCTTGTCTGCTCGTCTTGACACATTTCATCAAAAAATTCAAACTGTTCTATGCCATGTGTCAAATAAAATCTGCTTGAATATTCTCGTTTTTCTCTAGTACAATCTTCTTGAGTTGTTTTGCAGATACTTGGGTCCGTTGGAGTTCTGTGTGTCAAGATGAATCAATTGGTCTGTAAAAGGAAGTTCCGGGTTAGAGGTGTGCGAGGCTCGGCCTGGCTCAAAAGCCTGAGCACAGGCTTGTTATGGCTCAGGCTGAGGCCGCGGCTCGATTACCATAATTAGAAATTAACTTGTATAATCCTTGTTAATGTCTCCTTTTTTAGGGCCTCACTAGAGCAGGGCTATTTTGGCACTTTGTCAATTTGATAGAAGAAAAGCAGGAAAATGGGCCCTGGATGGGAATAAGCAGGTGAGAATAGAAGATGTGAGCCTGGAGGAGAATCATGAACCACTTGTATGTTTAAATTCAATGCTCAAAACTCATGGTTAATTCTGCAAATACCAATGAAAATCCTGTCCATGGTATACCATCACCACTGTAGAAGATTCACTAATATCTTCTTCTGTTCTTAAGCCATCTGGGTGACCAAATTGTGCTATTTGACTTTCTGAGCACTATGTTGATTTGATGGCTGCCACCACTGCCGTCAACTGTTCAGAATTCTTCACCTTATTCTCAACTTGCCCTCTGCTATTCCTGCTCTATTACCAAGGACTAGCCTATCTCCAGGACTGATTGTCTAAGATATCTTCTGTACCAAGCCCAGTAGTTTTGGTATATACATACCATGTGGACCCAGGAGGTTAACCATTGTTTACTCCAGAAAAATTCTATACATTTTCTCAGAACCGATCACAACCACTCTGATAATTGACCATGGTAGGGCCCTTTTGGCTCAAGTATTGACACCACAAGGACTATTCACTTTGGCCCATTCAGAATCCCATGACATTTAAAGGCTGGCAAATGTTAGGCTCTAACTTGAAGTCAGATATTGAAATTAGACTACATGCTTTGTGAAGATGATGAAAGATTGGGCCCTGAGGATGAGGAAGACAATGCTGAAGATTTTGAGGATGACTTCAGATATGCAGAATTGTAATAGTATGTGGATCAAGGTATCAGATATACATATATTGATTTGTCTGGCAGTTCTTGCCTTAGATGTAAGATACATGGAAGTTATCACACTACATTGTACTACTAGTTCTGTTAATGCCATATCCATGACTTACCATCCCAATGTTTCCATACATGGTGCATGCCCCAGCTGGTGGCACCTTACATACCCAATACCTGCCATGGGATGCATAGCAGGCTTGACACAGTATAATATGTTCAGCCAAGAAAATTTAAGAATATGATGAGAATGATTGAATTAAACTCGGATTATACGAAGAATCTTTCACGAGATATGTTTGTGAATAAGAGGAGGAAGTATTTGATTAACCATTCAAGATTCTTTGTCAAATAAGTTCCAAATAGAGATTTATTTGACAAAGACCTTATATTTGGAAATCAATTAACAAAGATCTTATATCAATGGTCAATATTCTTCCCCTTTCATTCAAAAAACTATCTTGTCAAACATTGAAAGACTTTTTTCAATAGTCTAGTCTAAAATAATGTGTAAAAATTTTAAGAAACTCTTAAAAAGTATCACAGTTTCTTTATTAATCTGTTTCAATATTATTGCACAGGCCTCTGAAATACCATTGTGAATCAATTCATGATACTTCTTCTATGGATTTTTCAGAAACATTCAAAGGAAAATTTTGAATTAAATTACATTATTCTTATCATATTCTTAAATTCATTTGTTTCAATTTTTTTTTCCTGCACCCTGCGTTGGTATCCTATCCGATGCAGGCGCGTCTTTCTCTTCTCGTCTGTGTAAGCGAAAGGGCGAAAAGGTGGTTGGGAATTCCGATCAAGTAAACAAATTTGCGAACATAAATAATTGATATCTACCACGAAGTCACTACGGGTCACAAATTTGCCACTCTCACTTCAAACTCCGCTCGGACAGTCTTTTGAGGTTGGTCAACGGAAATTGAAACCTGGCTTTGCCGCGGAATTGGCGTGACAACGTCTTGAACATCCTCGACGAGGGGGACTCGACAACGAGACCGCATCTTGACTCACAATAAGTTTGAAACACCTCGGGTAGTGTAATGTCGACTATTGGTACGGCCCGGTAGTATAATGTTAAATCTATTGATACTGGGAATGGGCTGTTCTTGAGGAAACTTGTTTTGTTCGACTGGAGGGGTAGTCCGAGCTACAGGGAGTAGTATGCGTCCGCGCGTTCCCAAGTCTTGGATACTTTTAGGTCTGACAACGTGTTTGTCCACTAATTCGTCATGTGCACCACAGGCAACAACTTCATTGCGTAATGGCACTCGTCCTCCACATTACGCTTAGCATGACAGTCTCTCCACTGCTAGACAATGATTCGACACTATTTAACAGACGCGTTGGAGCTTTGCGGTGTGCGGGTGTTGGCATGCGCAGATAGTGTCTAAGGGAGCACCTCACTGGCCGTGCTCGTGGTCCGGGCAACTTCGACGAGTCATCGATAATATCGGTCTTGCTCTCACAGATCCCTCGCATTCCGTGCGTTTTAAAGGTCAGAAGGCTCAAATGCAATTGGTCAAGCTTCCGGAGACTTATACTGACTGTCACACAGGCAGTCTGGATAGAACCGAGTTTCTTATTGTAGGGAGATATGTACGTAAGTTGGGAGACGAGCGGCGTCATGAGTTCGTTGTCGGACCCAACGATTTTGCATTGGAACTTCAATCGCCATGCTAATTTTCGTCATTTTCACGTTAAAGTAGCGGGCTCTGCAACCACATGAAATGTTTTTTTGCCATTGTGGTTGGGTTGATGATGTCTTCTTCTATTTGTCAACGTCGAACATCCCGTGTTTTCTTTGACTCGCTCACTATGCGCGAGGAGTGATAGTACCTTCCTGGGTCTCTATTTTCATGACTGTTTTCCGCCTTTGAAAGAACAATTTACATACAGAGATATACACGACGTTAAATAGGACAGAATAAATATCCAACTGGTTGCTTAAACACGAGCCGCAGAACCAAGGGGTGTACTCATCTCTAGGGGTAATTGGCTATACCCATCGTTTCTCCTTCCACTCACTAACCCGCGTATACTGTCCAAAACTGGACCCGCGCTATCCATAAACATACCTGTCCAGCCCGCACCACTGTCAGCGGTGCCAACCAACTCATCGCCAGGCATAACGCTACTTTCCGGTCGGCGCCACCATTTGAGTGTCAGAGAACTTGTTACTACACTCACGCTAGAGAACGCCATCGCCGCGCCCGCGAGCATTGGGTGCATATAGAACCCAAATGGCAGAAAGAGACCCATAGCAAGCGGTATACCGACTACGTTGTAGATACAAGCCCAGATGAGATTGCGCTTGATTACAGAAAAGATTTTGCGCGAGAGATAGAGGGCTGCAACAACGTCCAACAGATCGGAGCGCATGAGAACGATATCAGCTGCTTCGATTGCAACAGAGGTGCCGGAGGAGAGTGCGATGCCAACAGTCGAGGCTACAAGCGCTGGCGAATCGTTGATCCCATCTCCAACCTGTAAAATTATCAGTACACAGAAAGAGGAGAGATCAAGGGAAAAAATAGCACCATCGCAACGCCGGCACCGTGCTTTCCGATAAGTTCAGAAATCACCGCTGCTTTACCGCAAGGACTCATTTCAGCCCAAATTCCTTCAGGCCTAATGCCAACTTGCTTTGCGATAGCAAGCGCTGTTGCCTTTCCATCACCAGTCATCAGATTCACTTCAATTCCCATCGCATGAAGAGCCTTGATTGCATGTTTACTTGATGGTTTTGGTGCATCCGACAAAGATATACCAACGACCGGAAGAGGAAGAGCAGAGTTTGCTTTCGGCAGAATAGAAACAAAGACCATTGTCCTTCCCAAATCCGTTTCTTGCTTCTGGTAGTTTGCAAGTGAACTGGGGATATAGGCATCTTCCGATTGCGTGATGAATCCTTCCTTCCCGACAAGGACAGTGTACTTGCGCCCTGCACATGTTACGATCGCCTTAACACCTGCACCAGTGGTGCTCTCAAAGCCCTCTACAGTGGTTTCCGGGCCATTCGTGCCGAGGAGATCCTTGCCGTAGACCGCAATGGCTTTACCAAGAGGATGCTCTGACTTTGCTTCCATGGCGCTAATCATCGCTAGTGCTTCTTTTCGGCCAGTGACACCATCTGCACATACACCGTCCAACCCTGCATCACCAGCGTACAATTCGTCATTGTTGACAACAGGGTTGTCTGAGGTGTTTGGCACCCAATGCATTCCGGCAACGCTGAGCTTCCCGACTGTCACAGTGCCCGTTTTGTCCAGAATGACCCTCTTAACGGCTTTGCTCGCCTCCAGAGCGCGTCCACCCTTGATGAGAATGCCATTCTTGGCGCCAACGCCTGTACCAACCATGATTGCTGTTGGGGTCGCCAATCCTAATGCACAAGGACAAGCTACAACGACGACACTGATGCACATTTGTAGGCACACAGCGAGTTTACTGGCACCATGCTTCAGGAACATCTTGGGCAAACTCTCTTCATGCACAACGTGAGTGACAATGGTCCACCCAATGAATGTAATTATCGCGAGCGAGACGACTGCGGGAACGAAATAACCGGCAACTCGATCCGCGAATGCCTGAATCGGCGCCTTTGACGTCTGAGCCTCCTCGACAAGCCGTACGATCTGTGAAAGTGCGGTGTCTTTTCCTGCTCGTGTCACAATCATGTCGAACGTCCCAAGACAGTTGACAGTTCCACCTATAACGGTATCTCCAATTTGCTTGAGTACTGGGACTGCTTCGCCGGTAATAGCACTCTCGTCAACGCTAGAGGAACCCCGAATCACTGTGCCATCGGCGGGCACCTTGTCTCCAGGTACTAGTTTGACCATGTCGCCGATTTGAACGAGCTCGGTAGCAATCTTCTTTTCCTGCGTGCAGGCAGGGACATCTGTGTAAATCGTCGCCATAGATGGAGCGAGGGACATTAGATCTGTAAGTGCAGCGCTGGTTTTGCCCTTTGCCTTGTTCTCGAGGTATCGGCCAAGTGAAACAAACATTATCAACATGGTACTCGTTTCAAAGAAGAGGAAAGGACGATAGTCGGGAGTGGAGTTGAACATGGCAGATAGCATGATGCAGAGGGAATAGAAGTATGCTGCTGAAGTTCCCAGCATGACGAGAACGTCCATGGTCGTACTCCCATGCCTGAGAGACTTGTAAGCACTGCGGTAGAATTTGAAACCGACCCAAAATTGTGCAGGAGTAGTTATAAACAATTGTAGAACGTCCCCAAGATAGACTGCGTTGAAAAGGTGAAAAGAAATGACTGATCTGATACATGGAATGTGTGGTCCTATCATGGAAATGAAGAATACTGGCAGGGCAAAAACAATACTCCAGAAGAATCGTCTCCGCCATTCCAATACTTCTTTCGCACGAGTAAGGGACTCAAGTTGAGTGGCATCTTGCTGATCAGAAAGCACAGCATCAAATCCCAATTCCTCTATTCGTTCGACCATTTCACGAGGTCCGATGAGAGTGCGGTCAAAGTCGACTGTACAGGTCTCCGTGGCAAGGGAGACGGCAACGGAAGTGATGCCCGGGACAGAGAAGAGACCAGACTCTACGGTAGATGTGCAAGATGAGCAAGTCATGCCATATATTCGCAAAGTGACAGTGTCGGCGCGGACTGGAGGAATGAGGGATGCATCGAAACCAATATTAGAAAGTTCCTGCGATGCAAAATATTAAAGGATTGAGAGATTATAGGGCAATAAACATACGTTAATCAGCTTGTCCGCTGTCCAATGGGCAGGATCGTATTCAATGAGACCACGCTCTGCCAAGAGAGCAACTTTAGCACTATGTATGCCCTTTTGACCCCGTAACATGCCCTCGATAGCCTGAAAATCGCTCAAATCAATGCTTATGCAGTAGAAAAAAAAGCTGTAATGACACACCTCAACGCAAGACCCGCATGTCATTCCTTCAATTCGGAGCTCACATTTCTCCGACAAAGGCTCACCGAGGGCGCCCTCCTTGCTTGACAATAGAGGATCTATAAGAGGAGGTCTTGAAGATCCTTCTGGCCTCGAGTGAGATAACATGTCGGGGGAACCAGCCCACAGATTATCGAGGAACTCTGACATGGATGCGGTGGTCATGTGAACGGTCTTCGAGTTGGAAGAATACTATGCGTGAAAGTGTGAAAAGAATAGAATAAGAAAGGATGGCAATGTTCCAGCCAATCCAAGAAAGGCTGACTCTAATGTGAGTGAAGACCACAAGGAGTGGACGCCCACGACCTGTGAGAGAGCAAAAGAAATGATAATGATAGGCTAGTTTATTCACGATCGCCGAGTTCTGTGTCAGCCAAGAGTTGGATTTTTTTTTACTATTATATTATTTATTCAATTACGATTTAATCGGAACCATTGGCCCGGATCCCGACTCGTAAAAATCTAAACCAATGAGCCTCCCATGCGTTTATTATGATTTTCTGTGACTGGGAGTGCAGGCTATCAAAGAAAGGGTGAGGCGGGTGGGTAATGCATAAACTATCTATAAGTTGCTCGAGACTAGATAGGAATAGTCAATATGATTTGTTTCCAAGTACTGATGTTCTGTGAGTTAGTATAGCAATAGTTCGTTGTAATCGCGGGTTCCAAGGGTAAGGAGCGATTTCGGAGGCCTCTGCGCGGCAAGCACATATCAAATCCGCCAAAATAAAATAAAATCATATCAGTTGGGATCAACGGCCGTTCTCGGCTCGGTGCCAGTGTCTGGCGGATGCTGAGCTGAGAGCAGTAGGGCCCGAGGTCTCAGTAACATTCATCATGTAACAGTTTTGCATCCGCTCGTTCGTGCAACGGTCTTGCACTGACACATCCACCATCCGTTGCTCAGGTGAGCATTCAGCAGTTTTCAGAGCCAACCTACAGCTTCATTGCCTTCGCAGGGTAGCAATTGCTATTTCAGCTTTGCAGTCAGACATCATTCAGTTAGTATCGCTACCCTACGAAGGCAAGTTGGCACAGCTCAGCCGATAAGTTTTCACTTATTGTCGACCGCAGTTTCACACCTCGAACTTGCCTTCTGAAAAAGATTATCGTCTGGCAAGGTTCGCTCCCAGTAAGCCGAACGCGGTCCGTTCGCGAATGAACAGTTTACTTACCTTCGCAATGTTCGCTCCTTAGAATTTTAGTCGTCTACCCGTACAGTTTTCGAACACCCTCCCACCTCTCCCTTATTATTTGTTACCTTACATACATTTCATTTCTTTCTTGGACTTAACACTACAGTAACTAGCCCTAGACTCGTTGCCGCACCAGAAAAAAAATTTTTGAAAAAGGGGTCGCTTTGGTGGCCGATACACGCTAAATCAATAACCCGTCCTTCAGTAAAGAAATTCCCCACTCCTTGAGTTGAGTTGCAGAGGTAACGTAATTTGTCTCTGATATGGACAAGTGACTCAGGGTGATGCAGTCATGTGATTGTTGCGACTTGAAGCTCTCGTTGGTCTCATGAAAACACTTGTTTTAATGCAACCAATGAGCCACCCTCTGCTTAGGTTCTGAAGGGTAAGTAGGAGAGCTTTTAAGCTGGTCCTAGATGTAGATTGCATTATCATGATTTTCTGTGACTATGAGTGCAGCTATCACCTATAAGATGGTTGTGCCATTGAACTCAATGAGTGATCTCCCAAAGTTAACAGGAAGGAAAATGAAACATTTATTATTGCAACCATACAACAGGGAATGGTTAGAAATCACTAGCCTAAGCTGGAGTGAAACTGTTTTGGTTTAGAGACCGAGATGTAGATAGTACAAGACACCTGCCAAGGGCAAGGATATCTTGTTTCCAGTTGAGATCATCATTGTCTGATATAACAGCAGTGTTAGTGAGTGAATACTAATTATAGTGACATCTAACACACCTGCACAATGGCAAGAGCATGATATATTCAATTGTTTGAATGCCTGCTGAGTGCAAGGGCATGTAAAATAAAAGGGTGTTTGTGGACATAGCAATTGAAAGCATTGGACGCCCACCTGCCTGCTGCCTGGATAATGTGTGATGAAGTGCCAGAATCAGCAAGGAAAGTAGTGCTGCCAGATCTCAGGATCGTTCCTGCACTAGCAACAACAGTTGATCAATCTGGTAAATCCAGACATTGTGCTTGAGGTCCATATGATTGGGCAGTGATGCGAAATCGTGAGTTCAGCTGTGTTTTTCAAACTCAGCAGGATCTCTGATTCACAATGATGCTTGGGCCTTTAGTTACACTAACTTGACTTAATAGAAGGTAGATAATGAATAGGATTTTATTTGATTTGATTTTACAAGTAAGACCAGGTCAGACTCATTGAATGGAGTTCAATTTAAATAATTCAAATAAAATAATAAACCTGAAGCCTCTATTATACTTGTGAGCCTAGGATAACTGCTCCCTGGGGTTATCTGAGCTGTGGTATGTAGAATGCCTGCCCTCCAACTTGAAAATCCCCCTGCTTTTATGCCTTTTCCATTTGTGCATGGACCATCATATTTCTGCATGATGGTTGGGGTCTCATGTGTTTTTGGTGAGCTGTTGTAAATGGTTGGCTGACATGTTTATTCTATAGTTATCCCCTTCTTCTCTCTTCAACCTTGAGTACATATGGTTTGCAGGTTTTATCAGCAATTTTTGTGAGTTTGTCAGCCATCGGGAATGAGGGAAACACATCATTATTGCACAGGTAGTTGTGAACAAGTTCTCTGGAGTACTAAGCTATGTAGTCCTTGATGACTGATCCATGCCAAGGCCCAGAATGCCATCTTGGCCTAGCACAGCTACTTATTCAGCAATCTGCCACCATCTAATCTATTTGATGGGTGGCATTTTATTGACATGTAGTATTCCTTTGGTCAGTTCTCTCAGAGTGGGTTTTCTGGGTTCTCTTTCTGGTGATCTCCATCTTATAGAGGTATGTCTTTGCATCTACTGTTTTCAACACTTTCGGCTTACAGTTTTCAGCCTTATTTGGTATATTGAAGACCTTATTGCTACCTCCACTGGTCTCTGTTTTGAGACTGGCATATCAATGGTGGCAGCAGAATACATTTTGAGTTAGACTAGAGTAGGATGAGTAAGCAAAGGTGAGTGGGGGATTTGACAAAATTCAATGCTATGCCAGAACTATTTAAACCCTCAAAAATGATGCATGGACCACCTAGCAAATCATGGACTTCAATGGTTGACTGAGGACAGTCAAAATTTCAGTCCAGGGGAGGATGATAAGACCCTATTCTTGCTAAGCACTGATTTCTGCTATTTCCTATGTTGTTGATGAATTTCATATTTTCCAGTTTCTATGTGATGCAATGGTCACATGACTTTGTCACATGTGGACTCTTAGCCCATCAGTCAATTTTTCCTTTTTGATGACTAGCAACCTCTAGTGACTTCCTAGCAAAGTTGCCAATCATTTTTCTTTTCTTATTATTGGCACAGTTTTCTTGTTACTTCATTTAGTTTTATTTCCCTTACTACATGACACCCTAGTAACCAGCATACTGTCATTCACATGGCATTCCTACTGACTTGCCTATGTTGCTAGCAACCAATTCCCTGTTGGCAGTTCCTTTTGGTTTTATTAGTTTTACTTACTATAAATGCTGTCATGTTTTCTATAGTACCATCAAAGAATTGTACCTTGTTATTAGCCCCAGACTTCAGATCCAAGTCTTGCAACTTTAAAGCCTCTTCTTTTGCCTGAGCACTCTCTCTGTTGAGTTAGCATCCTTGTCATTTTGCTAGTACCACCTGCAGGTACTATTTTGTCAAGTCTATGTTTAGTGCTAGCACCTATGGCTAGTTTTGTTTTGTTATCATTCCCTTGTCACTAACTCCTTTGCTATCCTCAGCACCTCTCTGGTTCAGCTTTGCTAGTGACCACTGTTTGGTGACCTCATATTGACACTAGCTGAGTTTATCTGCAGAGTTCCCCCTCTCCACTACCACTTTCTACCAACTGTGTGCTAGTGACCTAGCACCACTTGTATCTAGCAGGCTTTGGACCTAGCTCAACTTGCACTCTCATTTTCTTTAGTCTGTTTGTACTCTACTTGCAAAACCACTAGTTGTTGTGTTCTCTGCATGGCAGCCAGGCAGTTATGGATGTCATCAATGGAGAGAATTATAGATGTTGACTGTGTTTTTGTTGTCAGAATAGATGTCAATTTTTTGGGGGACACTGTGTCTCTAGTTGTATGGTGTAAAGTGGTCATTTCCATGAGAGCTTCCAGGAAAAATATCAGTTTGTCTGGAGTGTCATCTCATATGTGGCAGTAGTACATGTGTTGGGTTGCCAGGTACCAAAAAGCCATTCCTGTTGTGCATGCATTACATTCAACAATGATGTCTGCTCCTTTCAGACTCCATGCTTGAGACCCTAGGAGGAAAACACCAGTAGTGTTTTCAATATGTTTTTCTCCCCATACCAGATCTGCTCTGATGTCTGTATTGCACCAGATTCTTGCTTTGGGTTTGTCAGGGATCACTGCCAACTTCATATAAATGTTGCACAAGCATAGTGCTAAGAGTGGAAAGACATTTGATCTTCAGTTTACCCAACCATTTAGGTGTTGCCAAGCTCTTTTGGTATGGTACATGGACTTTTTTTTTTATATAAGCTGCAAAGCAAAGCTTTTTTTTATGACGTCCTCTTTGGCATCTGCTGGGAGTGTCATTTTCATATTGCTTGGGTCCACAAGAATGCCATGATGGTCAGTGGAGCTCCAAACACTTGTTTTTTTTGTTTATGAGGAATACCAAGGTGATCCCACAGGTGTAGTAGTTTAGCTTGACCTCTTAGAACCCATGGCTGATACTTCTCATAAAAAAGGAAGTCATCAGCATCATTGACTCCATTAGTGTTGTCATTGAAACATAAAGGATTATCAACCTTGTACAAATCCTGAGTGGACCAGGTGACAAGGCTGTTTAACATATTCCAGCAATTAAGTGAAGCTCTTCCTCCAAAGCAGTTGCATTGATCAACATGTCTGTCATCTCCCAGTGTCAGTACTTGCTTTAATTGCCAGCAAGGATGCATTTGGATCAAGCAATATGCACTAGTCACATCAGACTTCCACAGGATAAGGGGAAAACTTGAGTCTTGTCTGATGTGCAGTAGGAGATCAACAAGGTGGTGTATGTAATCCATAGGGAAACCTGCAATGTCCTATAGTTTATCATGGAGTTTAAGGAGAATCATCCTGCAGATTGATTTGTGACTAGTATGAGATCTGATTAGCTTTGGCACAGCATGGGTTGGTGAGCTATACATGCTGTCAAACAAGTTGGGGCCAAAGAAAGGTGAGAATCATTCAGCATTTTCTTCTATGTCTCTTTGCAACCACAAGAAGTTTGCCTCTGATGTAATCTCAATGGCATGTTGCAAGTTAGAGGGTAGGAAGTTGGTTTAGTATTTGCAAAAGGCCAAAAGCCATAACAGAGGCTCTTGATAAATGATCTGATGAATGCTTGGTTGAGGTGATTTGTGGTGATTGTTAGTCTGTGTTTATAGGTGTGACAATTTTAAATAGGTCTTGATGGTCTACAAGTGTTTTTGTGGCTTTAGAGTCATTGAGCTCTTCCTGAGGTAGTGAAGGCAGAGGACTTGCAGTGTAAGACCATTGGATTGAGGTTGGTGACAGAGGCTTGTTGAAGTTACAATAGTTGTATTGCAGATATATTGAAATATTGCCTTTGAGTATTTCAGTTCTTGACACTGTGAATGCAGTCTCTTTTTTTGTGGTTCCCACCACAGTGCTTGTAGATGTGTTTCCAATAGCAGGTGTTAATGTCATAAGAGTGCCAAATGAAAGTGTTCCATCATTTACAGACAGCTTGCAATGCTCCACAGCTACTTTTAGTTGGTTTGTTGGTTGGGTTGTTTGGTTCTGCTTCATTTACTTCCATCTCCACAATAATTGACCCTGCTAAAATCAAGGCTTGCATTTCTGAGGTCAAATCTACCATGGTTTGTAAGTTAAAGGGTGCAGTTCTAGAGGTGGCAATGTGCCCTTTGACTTGAAAGAGAGAGAGATTCTTGTGGTAGATTCTGAGCAGTCTGTGGTTTTCTAAACACTTGAGGTCTTCAACCTCTCAAGCAAGCTTTTTTTCTGGATACCAAGGTAAGTCACTCTCTTTGATTTTTTGTTTCTTTGTTTGTGATTTATCAACCTCAGATCTGCTCCCTTGCTCAGAGTTGTCCTCTTTGCTATCACTGATGTCAATTTTTTCGAGCAGATTGCAAGAGACACTTTCATTGAGCTTGAATGGATGCATGTTGTTGAGAACCCTCTTTGGGGTTGTTTCTGTCCAGCTCAGGAGCATGTTCTTGACTGGACTGGTCCTGCTGGTTTTGCTCTCTTTCCATCTCTTCACAATATTCAGCTCTTTTATCTCATTCTTTCTCTTTTGCTTCAACATCAGTCAGGAGCATAATGTAACTCAAGATGGAATCTTGAATTCCTTGTCCAAACCAGATTTGTTGGCAATTTTGAAGACTTGTGTGATTGTGTCAACTTTTGTTTTTTGTCTTTGTCTGAATTTGTCAACAATACCAATACTCTCAAGTCTGTCAGTGATTGTCTGTTCTTGTTCAGTAAACAGTATGGGTGATAGTGTAGTGTTCCTAGATATTCAGCAAGGCTTGGACTGCAATTCAGATGGTGCAGGAGACTTGGGGATATCTGTGGGTTTACCAGCTGTTTGCTTGCCATGCAAGCTCATGGAATGTTTTAGAGCAAAAGGGGAAGGAAAGGATAAGATTTCAAGAAGTTCATATGAGCTGCTTGTACACTAGTAAATGACTCACTTTATACATATGTACATTTTTTTGCCATCATTGATTATCATGGCATCAAGTTGTGTACCTACATATTGATGTGGCTTGCATGGCTCAGAACGATTAAGAATGGTCATCATCAGCTCTGCAATCTTCCCATGAACAGTGACAACAAGTTTGCACCTTCAGTTCTGTTCAGCTATGACATACCTCCTGTTGGTGGATCAAGTACCAAGGATCTGCTTCTAAATTCTCTTTGAAAACAAATTGAAATGGTTTATCCTCCACTGAAACTGATCTACTTGTATTTAGGCAGGTGTGGAATTGAATACTCATTAGGTATCAATAATGGACCTGTAAATTCATTCATTGGCTGCTTGTTAAATTCAATTTTGTTCATGAGAAAATGTGTCTCCATTGCTGAACTTGTCTAACACACTTGCATCCATGTGTTGGAACACAAAGCAAGATCCTAGTATGAAACAAGTCAAAATAAGATCAGGCTGAACAATGAGAAAGTAGAGGGCAAAAGAGAGAACAGGAATAGTTTTAACTGTTTATAATAAATCAAATGAGTAAAACAAAAGAATGAAACTAACCGATATAAAGCAAAAGAACAGGGTAAGTTTCATAAGAGTAGCTGAGGAAATGACAAAAGAAAGGCAACAAAATGTAAGGAAAGTATAGATAGTGAGAATAGAACAAGACAAAGTCTTAGAAAGAAAGATCAAGGGTAGTGGAGATTTGGAGATTGGGCAAGCCCTTTTTTGCTCGATGTCGCGATTGTCAGTGAAATCTCTAGGCAAATAATTCTGATTGATAAATGAGTACTGTTTCATTATGTAGTAAGCCTTGATCGATAGATCATTGGATTTTAGTTGAATAATTTTTTGATCTTCGGTGGTATCCACATCTATGCATAATATGAGGTCGGGTGGAAGTAGCGAAAATGAGATAAACCTTTAAGCTTGAAGAAGGTACGAGTATCCAACATAAGAGCAAGTTAATTAAATCTTCCAATCAAGTCCTTATTCTGTAACATCAGGAAGGCACGGCCCGGTATTTATTTATTGTAATTCCGGGCTTGTGATGCATCATGTAATGACATCTCGAACTCTTTTGACTTTTATCACCGTATGTTCTGTGCTGCTGAGTTCAAGTTGAAATGAATACAGAAGTCGAGGTGAACCCATACGAACTCCTCGACATTAAAGTCGAGTCCACTGAGCAAGAGATCAGAACGGCATATCGGAAACGTTCGCTCAAAGTCCATCCAGATAGGGTGCGTGCACAGACACTCTCCAATCCACAAATTAAGCGAATTTAAATACTCATTCATGCTTTAAGAATCCAAATAATGCAAATTCTGGCAAGTTTTTTCGTGAATGTCTTGTTCTTGTGTTGACTGCCTATCCCTCAGCGCGCAAGTTTCACGAGTTGAATCAAGCATATGAGCTCCTTCTCGACCCGTTGCGACGACTTGCATTAGATGCCAAGCTACGTCAGAAGCAGGCGCGCGCCGAGCGGTTCAAATCGTACGATAATAAGCGGAAGAATATGGTGGAGGAGCTTGAAGCACGAGAGCGGGAATTTAAGAAGAGGAAACAAGAGCAGGAGAAAGAGGAACTTCGCCGATGGCACGAAACGGAAGAAATCAAGGATCAAGGTCGGAAGCTTCGGGAGGAGAAAGAACGTGAACTGCGTGAAAGAGAGGAGAAGAAAAGAAAGGCTGTTGAAGAGGCTCAGGAGGACGATGTGGCCGCACCTTTTCTAGGTAGGTTTCATCGTCTTTTTATATAAGCTGGTTCGTATCTATTTCGATTGAAAAATAGGTTCAATGGACACTACTGTCAGACTCAAGTACAGCCTGAAATCTCATCCCAAATTAACAACTGCAGAGGCCATCGCCAAGGTCCTAGCACCATTTGGCCAAACAGACGATGATTCCATCGTTCTCTCTCTCAAGTCCTCGAAGAAAGCAGCTCATAAGCCTCCAAAGTTTGGAACAGCTTTGGTCCCCTTCAAGCAGATCGGTGATGCGTTTGCTGCAGTTTGTGCGAGCGGACGGCCAGAACGTGGTTTAGATAATATAGAAATTGATTGGGTTGGAGGTAAGGAACCTCCAATATTGATCTGGCTGAAGAAGATGGGCAAATTAGGTGCCCCGTCGCCTCCGGTGTCTAGCGTGCAAACTCCTCATTCGGTGAAGGAAGAACGTGCAGAGGTCCTCCAAGCGCAACCAACAAAGGACTCATCCTCATTTTCAACATTTCCTGCGTCCTTTGTATGCATTCTGTTTCTTCACCTCAATCGCATTGTACTGATATGAAAATCTGTCGCTAGCCGGATATTCTATCACACTCAAACTCGAAGGTTTCAGAGGCATCAGGAGTAGACTACGAGTCCTTGACGCTTATGCGTTTGAGACAAGCTGAGAGAGAACGATTGGAACGGGAGATACGCGAACAAGAGGCCGAAGATTAAATGAAGACATCCTCGTTGTAATATATTGGCTATCACCTCTGAATGCTTTGCGGTTTCTCCTATCTGCGTTTCGTACCGTGTGTAATGGTACGCTCCGTGTCGTTCTTTCTTATCTACTAATATTCGAAAAATAGCACGCGTCACATCTGTCTGATAGTAGGATGCAGTAAACAGCGACATAACATGGGCCGAGCTGTCATATATGTGCCCTATCTCAACGTTTAGTGTTTAATTGGTCTCCAGGCGGGCCATCTACTTTGAGACCTTAATCCCTAAATTCTAGTGTGGCGCTTGATATTTGCTCATGCATAGGAAAAACTATCGAAAGAAAATGTTCCATCAAAATACCCAACTTGCATAATTTTCGATCTGATGCTGTGTCATGCTTATATTGTGCTCCAATTGATTTTACATAAGGATTTATATACGGCACGTTACCCATATCTCGTAGACCGCTATGGCGAGAAACAATCGTAGACGGCGAAGAAAACTCGCAGCTCGGCTTCATTTCCGTCCCAAGCGGCCAAAACAACTTGAAGGCTTTGACGTCACAAAATAAAAGACGGGCTAAGATAGTTTAGAACCGTGCGGCCTGAAGCCCATCGCCTTTGTTCAATAAGCGTCAAGGTTTCAATATAATAACGCTTCCTTCCTCTGAACCATTGTTAATCAAGCGGGACATCGTATAAACGGGACTTTGCAAGTGATACAGCCACAGTACACGTCGGTTAATAAGCTGCCGTTCTGCCTCCCCGACCCGGGCGCCAAAGCTCACACCAGCCAGCAGCCTGACTTCGTCGACACTTGTGTGCCATCTCAACCTCAGACCTCAACCCTTCTGCGATCCCGCCTTGTACCAACCACGGCCCAGTGACCTACGATATCCTTACCCTTACTGTGATCTTTGTCTGGTGTCTCTCTGTTGATCTGGCACGTAGAACGCAGCGTATGGAAGCACCTCTTGTTCTTTGTCAAGTATGTAGATATTGGTGTCGCACTGCCCTGAACCTACCTATCCTTTGGACCGCATTCTCCGCCGCTACTTGACCGATTGTAAAACGCCTCTTCGATCCAAAGTTTGCTTCATCTCTTTCTAGAGCGCTCTCGCAGGCAGCCACTTGTGTTCAAGGTATGTATGTACTAGCAGCTCAGGCTGGAAAAATCATCTCCATTCCGATTCTGACGGGAGTCTGATTCATCCTCGACGTTATTCCTCACTGCGAGCTAGCGGATTTCCTGGCCATCTCTATCTACCTAATCTTCTCTTTATCCGGGTTCTTTACCAGCGAAGGCTCGTCTATAATTTACTCAGACTGGAAGAATGTTGCTTTCACTCCGGCTGCAGACTCGAAACATTCTGTCACTTCCGCGCTTTAAGAAGCTCATAGCCTCATACTACTTGGTCGCATTATCACCGCCGACGGCTTGCTGCAATGATTCAATCTCGTTGTAGACCGATAGAGGGCATTGTAGCAGGAGCTCAACTTGACACGGTTCGTGCTTTGTCCGAGAGGGGAAATATTCATTTACCCAACTATCGTCCTAATGAGAATGATATACTGTCTCTTAAATCGTTTCGAAAGCATGAGGTCCAACTCCAGCATCAGAACATTTGCAGAATACCGTTCACGAGTCACTACAGCCTGATTCACCTACCTGAGAATAGAATAAGTACACTTCTTTCACTCGATTGATGGATGAACGTATGTAACAGTGGCATTGTAAGTGACTCGTGTATTACAATGTTTCAAAAAAAAACAGGGCTCAGGTCTCGGGCCTCCATACATTTCATGATATTATTATGACGATAATGCCTAAAGTTTGAGAGGTGGTAAATTTCGTAAGTGGGTAACCAAAAATCATGAGAGTCGTGGTCGAAGGTCATAAATATCGAAATATCAAGTCTCCATACATCATCAACATCATTCATATGGCATCCCTTCGACTGCTTCTTGGAGAGACGCCCAATTATTGAGCACGTTTTCCGCGAACTCTCGCTCTTCACGAGAGAATTTTTGCACTAATCGAGTTACAAGCGTGTTCTCGCGATTATGGAGGACAACACGGATTTCATGCCACATTCTATCCACAGGATTAAAATTGTGATCTTTTGCAGAAAGCAGTGAGAACCCACGATGCACGAATAAACACACGTCTGTTCAGTTGTGCAGCTATGCTCGCTTGGTCCTTCTCCACAAGGCTGGAAAGTCTGTCATTTTCTTCCTCCCATCCATCCTTATGAGCACTCCGAATACCATCCAGCTTCAAAGAAATAGTTTCTACGCGCTTTTTAAGCCGTTCAACTTGGTCAACGGAAGAACGCTCGTGTCTGATAAGAAGATCACGCATAGCAAGGTAAAGATCACGTTGAGCCTATCGCAAATTAAGAAGAATGATCTTATACTCGGATTTTGAGCATACCTTAAGAGCTTCGAGGGTTGTGTCAAATATGTGCCGTATCTTGAAATCGGATTTAATTCAACTTCATATGCAAAAAGTTCAACTGAGACTTACTCTGGATTCTGAGAGTTCGGAATGTCTTTGAGCGTAATTGGCCACTTGTTCAAGCCCCAAACGCACGCCATTTGACAACTCGCATTCGTCTCCTCTCCAGCAACGTTCATTGACTTCAATGACAGCTCTCAGAGTGTTGGTCAGTCTCGTCAAATCGCCCTGCAGAATAGTATAGTTGTTGGTTTGGATGAGATCGTGGCGAGCGTTTGAAGATTCAAAGGAAACAGACGCGGAAGCAACAGTCGGACGAGGGGACAAAGCAAAGATGCGAAACGAGAAATGAGTCGGCAGTAGGCGCTTCGGAAGGCTGAAGGTGACCGTACCGCAGCAGCTTCTTGTCTCCTCATAATGCGTTCTGCAAGAACACATATTCTCTGCCATTGATCAATTAGAGGATTGAGCCTCACACGAATAGTCCTGTTGGGTCTCAATGGAGTCTTTATTGCTATTTTCATGAAGATGGGGCGTACGTGAGCTTGTCCTCCAGATCACTGGGGATGGTCATCTCTTCGATGTGATCCACACGTTTGGAGACAGACTCTTCATCCAAGGAGACGGAGGTATGTTTTCGCCATGTTTCCAAAGACGGCTCCGTCAAAAATACCGCAAGAAGCCCATCGTCTTTGATAATAGGGTGATTCCTGTGACACTGTCATTACAGGTCAATCAATCATGCCTTTCGTACGTACACAACAAAATTGAGCACTCTTGCGAGGCCACGTCTGTAAACTATGAGTACTGGCAGATTCCTCTAGGAGAGGTGATAAGCCATGGCTTACCGTCGTTGTTCCAGAAATTGGTCATCCGCTATCACATCTTTGAGTAAAAGAAGAAGCTGTAAGTAGCACGGACATACCTCCAATTCTTTTAGGGGGTAGGGCGGGGATTAGGCGGAAGGGGTATCGTTGTAGTAGAACATTCCATAGGAAAACGAATTCTGAGTACCGTCGCTGTACGGGAGAGGTACCACGCTTCGTTGTGTCTTAGCGCAAGGCGAACGGAGATATTGGAAAACGCACTTCAGTCAGAACTTCATACACCATATACCGATTCAGAATGAATCCCTGTGGGCCAAGTAGATTTACTCTGATCACCTCTTGTTTCCTCCACCATTCATTTTGTAACCCTGTACCAGCTAAGCTCGATAAAGCACCGTTAGCTCTGGCGCTATCGAATCCGTTCGCACTATCAGGGGGAGGGCCAAATCGAGGATTAGTACTCCATGGGTCGTCGGAAGAGTAGACAGGAGTGGGTGCAAGAATTGTATTTGCAGTGTTTTGTCGGTAATTGGGAGTTGGTGAGAAGGCTGAAGTGGTAGGCTGATATTTGGAGAGGTCAAGTGCTGGCTCAGGTAAGGTGTTTTGCGACGATAAAGCTGCAACTTGTTCGATACTGACGTCTAGAAAATACAGTTCAATCAGCCGACAAAAGACCGAGGAGCTTGTAGAAGTCACCTTTCCCTGCTTGTGCTAAAGCCACGAGGGCCAGCGCAACGAAAAATTCAAGCTTCGAAACCCGAGGTTTTGAGCTCACAAGGTTGACAATCTGAAGGTAACATGAAATGAGCACCGATGTAGTGTGATCATGCTCGTTTTGACCTTGTCGATAGTGGCAGCCGGAAGGGACGAGGTATTTAGGATACGCGACAAGGAGTTGACTGATGCCTCTCCGAGATTGTTGGGATCTGCAGCTGCGAAAGCAGTATTATAAATGGCGGGTATTGCTGCATCAGCTGCATGCGAGTAAGTCAGGCGACTTGAGTTCGACTTGTCGGTGATAGAGCTTTGGAAGAGACACACCAATCACTGAGCTAGATACAGAGGATGTGCTCTGGGATATGGGAGTGGGAGCAGGGCTCGGAGCAGTACTCCAGGGATCCAAGCCTTCCTCATATACTGAATTCGCCAAGGGATTCTCGTCTACAAAACTACCACCGAAACCGGCAGCTGAAGATGTGCCTGCGTATCGTTGTGCAGGTCTTGGAGAGTTGAACATTGTGGAAGAGTCGTGACGAATGCCCAACGACTCGAAACTTCTAACCGGAGTCGGTAAGCAAGGATGTTTATTGATCGGTTCGTCAAAGTCATTATATATTACTAGCATCCATCACAATGGGAAGCATTCTCGTCAGACATTAGAAATCTACAAGACCCCACCAAGTACAACTACGTCTGCCATCTCTTCGACCATTTAGACAACTTCCCCAGTCTTTTTGGCTGCGAAATGCAGCGTCCAGGTAGAGAGCAACCGCTTGCTATTGACTGTATCACCATCCAACCTGATACGCTCTAAGTCGATGATGGAAACTAGAAACTGTGACTACGTACCCGGGTGTTCCGTAGGTCAGGGGTGATATGAATATAAACATGGACAACATCGCAATGCTGAAGATAATCAGAATGATCGGTCCTTTGATACCAATGTCAGAGTATTGAGATGGACGCAAGCGCGTGGAAGGTCCTTGAATGGATATAGGATAGTTGATGGTTTCACTCAAAACGAAGTTAAGTACCGCGCCTGCAATGAGAGCAGAAGCCAGGTGAGAGGGGAGATAGTGGTGAATAAATAATTGACGGTTCATGAGGAAAAATGGGACGTAATGAACTCCCCAGACAATGAAGAAAAAGCCAGCGTTGTTCCAGAGACGATTACGCGCAGCTGCGAAAAAGGTCAAAGATTTAAACAAGTACTAGAGAAATAGGCTCACGATCTGGGATTGGGTCAAGGTTTCTGCGCCTCGCCAGGAGGTCTGCACCAAGGACGCCAACGTAGATTGATAGTGCAACTACACAAGTCCACCATCCAATAAGATTACCAATAAGATAAATTTGCTTTGAAGTTTCGCTCTGGGTCCAGAAACTGATACCGCTGAGCAAAAAAGGCCAGTTTATCGGACTGCTAGCATATGGATGTGAGGCAGTCAATCCTGCGTTGTGTTGCAACATAAGAAGCTGAAGTTCAGCAAATTTCTTGAAGAAGTTCATGCTCTTGGGTTCCTTGTTCGGAGCTTTTCCATCACGCTCAGCAGGATCCTCTCCGTCTACAACAATGTTTCTTAGTAAGTGGAGTAGAAGATGAAGAACATGTCGTACTCTCGTCAGCGATGATGTTGTCGACGAACCAAGTTGCAGTCTTTTCAGTAGGATTTTTGTTGCCGTTAATTTCGAGTTGATTGAAGGCCCAATCAGGAAGTTGCTTGTTGTGTGTCCACATCGAGACTCTCGTAGGAACATGAATGAGTCTGAAGTAGCCCGATTTACTCTTCCATGCCTGCCCTTCATGCCCTTCAAGAAGGACCACTTGAAACAGAGTGTCATTGTGTCTGGAGTGATCATCTTTCGGCCACGTAGTAAACTCCTGATTCGTTGGCATGAGGGGCGATGCGACATCATGAGTAAGGAGGTGACTGCGAGTATTGACGTGTAAGAGCTGGACAACATCGTTGTGGCGAACAACGCGACCACGACCAGTCTCTGGGAGAGCCTTGGTTGGGATAATTTGCCAGTGGTTGTTCGTATCGTTGTGACCATAACCTGTGACTTGTTGACCTGCGTGTTGTGAAAAAGAAATCAATCAACTAAGAGGGAGTTGAAACCGAAAATGATTAGACCTTGGCTGCTGACACGTCCATCCTCGTAGGTCAAAGGATATCTCTCAATATGAGAGTGTAGGAAGACCTTCGATTCCTTGTGTCTCAATGTTACAGTATCATAGAAACGGATTTCTGACAGCAAACGAAAATCAGCAAAGCCAGTCAAGTTCGAGGACTTCGCTTCTTTACCTTGACTATTGAGCAGCATCTCGTTGCCCAAAAGAGTCTCCTGGAATGCAGGGCTCATAAAGGTATCACCGGGTCCAGAATATATAAGAACAGAAAAATGGACATAGAAGAAAGCCAAGTAGACGATGAATGGGATAACAATAAGTCCAACAGCGCGTGCCCAAAAATGTTTCCAAAAATAATCCTACAGATAGATTAATAACGCAAAATGGCGATATGATGAGGACTGACAATCGAAGGATTCTTGTTGATATCGAGAATATCCCAAAGGTCAATCAAAACAGCGATACCAATCGCCACTACTGTGAGGATGCCATTTACTTTGGCACCCCAGGTACATGCCATGAAAACTCCAGTAGTAATGAGCCATGTCCACCAATCCGTTGAGAACTCGCTACAAACATGAAACATGAGATTAGGACCATTAGGACCAAAAAGTACACTGCCAACCCACCGGTAGCGAAGCTTGCGGAAACGGATGTATGCATAGATTGTAAGGGACATAAAGAAAATCAAGGCCGCGTCCAGAAGGATGAGACGAGCCTGCGTGACATGAGCATTATCTACAAAAATGTTATTTCATAACGCTTGAGATAAAATACGTGGTGCATACCAAAGAGGACGATGGCTGCGGAGAACGCGGCAATGACTGTAGAATAACCGCTCTCTTTCATGATGGCATAAACGACAGGTATAGTGAGACTGCCAAGGATGGCAGGAAGAGCTCGCAAGCCAACGTAAGGTACGTGGTTGGTTGTATAGCTGTCGCCGATCGACTCGAATTGGAAGTTTCCATCAAATCCAACAAACCAGCCAGCTAGACCAAAGAGCATTTTGGCAAAGGGTGGATGTACGTCGAAGTAGTACTCTCGTCGAAGGTAGTGTGAGGCAAACTTGCCAAAGTGCACCTCATCAAAGCTGACGATCATTGAGTGAGTTATTGAACCCCAAGACAGGAATCTACTCACACAACTTCATCGGGAGCGTTAATCTTGTAGAACCGCAGCGCAAAAGATAGAGCGGTGAGTAATGACACGATAGCAATGCTTGCTTGGGGAGTCTCTAGGAGTTTTTCAATATGGTTGCGATTTCTCTATTCGAATGCATAAATAACATGGTGGCATCCATTTTTGAACCTTACCGGGTCCTGGTACACTTCGCTAGCATGCTCGTCATCTTGGACAGTATCGTTAGTAGGCTGAAGTGGTGAGTTTGCCTTTCGTTGGCGAATCTGGGAAGGACCCGCCATGGGGTAAAGTGTGCAAGTATTTGTTTTATCGAGACGCGTTTCGAATGCCACGAAACATCAGGTTTACATAATCATGATGATCTGTCGCAACGTGTATCTGCTCAGCGCTTCAACTTTGATTGATGTGGGTGAAAATCTGCAGTTTCAGCCCCTGCAGAGCTGATTCACCAATCGAAGAAGGAAGGTACTTCTGACATCTCTTTCTGAGTTTTTTAAAACCCGCGCGTCGCACGCGATATCTCGAGTTTTGAAAGATAGATCTATCAAAGGTACACGTACATACATAGATGTACGCGTGAGTATACGCAAAACTGAGGGTTAATACGGCCTGAACCGTCGAGATGCCTTGAGTGCTTCCACTTTTGCCTTGTCTTCCTCCCATCTCTTTTTCAAGGTCATAAGCTCTTTGAACAAAAATCCCATAATCAGAGGACAAGTAAAAAAAAAAAAAGAATGGAGGGACAAACATACCGCTGCGTTGTTTCTCTGCCTTCTGAAATGCATAAAAATCCTTTTTCTCCTTCCCTTCCTTCTTCGCATTCCGATTCCGCCTCGACGTCTGCCCACTCCTCTGGAACTGCTTGCTCGCAACGCCCACCCCTCCGCCCAATGTCTTCCCAAACGCGCCACCTCTCGTTACAAGCGTGAAGCCATCATCGTCAACGATCGCCTCGCCCTTGCGATACTTCGATTTCTGCTTCGTTTTTTGTAGATTGTGCTCGAAAACCAATATTGAGGAGTCGGCGTGTTCCTTGACAGCGTCAAGCGGGGGCCGCAGTGAATCATAGAGGGAAGTATAATGAGCGAGGCCAGAGGGTTCCTCGGATATTGTAGGCCATGGGCGGGGTTTTGTTGCAGAAGCGAGTGCCCTTTGCAGAGAGGACGAGTCCAAGAAGATTAGATGAGCAGAACGACCAGTGGGTCGTAGTGTCCGCAGAGGTTTTGTCGGCAGTGGGACGACCTTTGGAGTATCGTCTTTCGAAACTTTTCGACGTTTTCGAGGTTCCGTTACAACGTCAATCTCAGGATCTTGGTTATTTTCCTCTTCCCCCTCGTCACTATCGCTATCCTCCTGATGAGGCTCCACAGCATCCGCATCAAACAGCACTCGTTCTACCGTGCCAGACTGTTTGAATAGTTGTGATAATTCGCGTTCAGTAGCGTCTGGCGGTACGTTGGTTAAAAATAATGTCCTGCCCTCTGGCAAAGAACTTTGAGACGCCTTCTTTGATCCCACGTGAGAGCGTGCATGTATGTAGTGTGTTGAAGAAGATGAATATGTGACTGGGACAACGGTGAAGCCGTTGAGAGATGTTGGCAGAGCCATCAAAAAAGTTTGAGGGAAGGATATTTCTGATATTTGCGTCATTCGTAGCCAAATAAACCGAAGCCATCGTGAAGGGCATTATTGATTAATTCAAATGATATCGAGCAAAACTACGTCAATATCTACATGTTGAACAGGATGCATATTCATATTACACAACAACGTCGTCCAAGAAATAATCGTAAGGAGACGTGATTACCAAAAAGCCACAATGTAGTAATAGTAGTAATAGAAATACGGAGGGGAATCAACCAGAGCCTAGAGACTCGACGACAACAAGATGATACAAATACGTACGGAGAGCACCAAAATAATATATAGCAGTAGACATAGCGACGAAGAGTGGAGAGAAGGAGGGGGAGAAATCTGATTTTAGTCGCGGGCAACCCAGTCAGTACTACGTGAGACGAGCTCGATTGAATTATCTGTCGTCCAAAATAGACGTTCAGTCGCGCTGCGTCCACTCCACGCCTTTTGGTCGCGCAGAATCATAGCCTGGTACAACAGTAATTAGTATACGTAAGAAAAGAGAAACCAGCCAGCACGGAGATAAACATACCTGCTGAGCACCAAAATTCCGCTGATCATGTGCAAAGAGCTCAACATTATCTTCCAAAGCCTCCAAAAGTGTCTGCAAATCCTGCAAGATTGCCTGCATCGCCCGAACAGCGGCAAGTGTCAGCAGCTCCCTGCGATTACGGACGGTGCTCCCGTTCCCGTTCCCGTTAAAATTGGGCGGCGGAAGCGAGCGCGATATCGTCTGGAGCACAGTCTGCAGAATACGCTTCGTCTCTCCCATGATTTTTTGCGCTTGTGGGAAGTTTCGTCTTGAGACTAGCACCAACGCGCGCGTGATCATGTCGGAAGCAAGGAGCTCCATGCGTCGGCGGACGATGACGGGATCAGAGATGGCCGAGGGTGGCTTTGAGCTGCTCGAAGGGGGTAGGAGGGTTACGGTTAGAAGGACGGGATGTGCGAGACGGGTGATGTTCTTAGCAGCAGCGGGATCGAAGAAAGCGCCGTCGACTTCAATAATGGGCACTTCGTCAATCATACGATCCATCATTCCATCTGTGAAATCGCTGTCCTCCATAGATAACGAGTCAAGACCCATGCTCTGCACGAATTTATCTGTGGCATTCATCGCGCGTGGGTTGGCCGGTCGACGGGTCTGAGCTGCCTTCTGCGCGTCCGTGTTGTCAAGCTCCATCTCGATGAGCATCTCCTTACGCTCGCCATACCGCAGTTCACCGACATCGATGTCAACATTTTGTCCATCTGATGCAAGGATCGACGACGGGCCACCAGAGACTTTGCGGATCCTAAACCGATGCCCATCAACGACCTTGATGTGCATCTTCATGTTCAGAAGTCCGATCGACATCATCCCACCAACACAACCGGCTATACAGTCGCGCAGGTCATACCATTCTCTGACGAAGGTGTATGTCCCGCTTGTGTGATTTGACATGAGCCACAAGGAGGCGGGATCGTGTGAGCGGCCATAACCAAAGGAGTGAATGGGCACGTTGGCGGCTTCGGCGCGAGCAAGGACGAGATCCATTTGCGCACGCCGAGTGCTGTCAGAGGCATCACTAACTAGGACCATGCCCGAGATAGGGTTGCGAGCTTTACGTTGCAGAACAACGTCAAGGCCTGAAATAGAATAGAAGAGTGATAAGTCGTCGTCACAATTACAATGTAAACATCAGAAGTACTGACCGTGATTAACTGCAGTGACGACATCGGTCTTTTCCTCCTTGGAACCTCTAACAAGGAACTCATCAAGTTGTTCTTCCATCCTATTTCCAGTCTCGTCGATGAACTTTTCCAGTCGTGCTCGGCTCTGGGGTTTCCCAGGACTCAAGAACGGCGTCTTCCTGACTCTCCCTGAGGGGCCAACCTCGAACGTAACCAAGCTCAGCCGATCCTTTTTCGCCATTGATGCAAGCATGAAATCAAGGGTAGTACGAATTACACGAATTTTCAATTGCGCGGTGCTGGGCACAGCAGAGGGCGGGGGTATAGAAATAACAAGAATAAGGTCCAGAGGTGGGTGTGGCAGAGGTGTCAGGGAGTTGGACGGTCCTGAGGATGTGTAAGGCGTCACAAGCGACGTTGGCGAGTACGCGCTGAGTTGGTCGTCTTCAGCGAGCGTTGTGAGTTTATTGGGGGTCATCTGATGCCGTTGAGGCATTGAGCCATGTGAAGTGGAAGAGGAAAGGGTGGACCGGGATGAGCCGTTCAAAAGGCTGTCCACCGTACTAACCGATGTTTGAGTGCTCCCGCCACTCAGCACACGCAATGCCTTCTGGCTTCCACCAAATTCCTCCATATCGGGTACCCTTGGATTAGGTTGGGGAGGCGAGATGCCATTCTGCTGTTGGAACATGTTGACGAGAGTTTGGATGTTGTTCTTCCAAGCGTCCATAGACGCCCGGTCCCTGAAAATGAGTATGAAGGACGCGAGCTCGTCTTCCATGTCAATCGTCAGACTCATCTCTCCTGCGGCGGAACTTGCTGTGACGTGCTTGATGTGACGGACGTATATGCGCCCCTTCAAACGCAAGACACCCTTTGACTGGCCCGAGCTGGAAGTTGAGAATCCGGGATCTGTGAAACCAGATGCATTGGAAAGTAATCGGCCGAGTCCGCGTTTTCTCTCCTCCACGACACAGATGATTGCTTCCCTAAAGAGATAGACGTAGAACTCGCGAACCGCGGTATCTCGTCGAACCGACAACAGATCGTACATCTGCAACGGCCCCAAGTCCGACAGAGGATGACCTTTCCAGTCGATGATGCGATTTCTGAGGTCCTCCGTGATAGCATGGAATGGGGAATCTTCTTCGTGATGAGCGTGGTTGGGTATGTAGGAATTATGTGCGGTGGAAGATGTACCATGTACTTCAGATGCAGTAGAGGAATGTTGATATGAGTTTGGATCGTATGGGGTGGGCGACTGGGTATAGGAATCAGATGCTGAGGGATGGTGTTGGTATGAGCCTGGGTCGTGTTCTCCATTCTGCTGCTGTAGTTGACGTTTTCGCAACTGATCGGGGTGTGGGCTAGAGCGGCCAGAATGGGGTTCTTGTCGAGAACGAGAGCTGGTACTGCGCACAAAGTCGTCGTTCATGACGGGGCCTGGTGTGCTTCCGGCCGCTCGCTTTCCGGGCAGTTCAATTACGACGATACAAGTTAGTGGTTGATTCAAGTCACTGGACCTCGTGAGAGACGAAAATTCAGGTCGAACCTGGATTGACGGGGCAATGATGTATGGGTAATGGTCGCCGTTCGGGCCCGATCTGACTGAACCAGTGGTCTCTAAGGGATCGTCGTCGTTTGGGTTGTATGGACTAGGGGCGCGGGCATTTGTTGGAGCATCACGCCCTGGAAATAGAGAAGCAGATTTACTGGGACCCATGCCCGTGAGAGCAGCCAGTTCTGGGCGCGAAGAGAGTCAGATGAGGACGAGACTGAAGAACTGGGCAGACAGACTGTTTAATTTGCCACCGTCACCATCGCCAACTTTCATGGGGCGTCTACATACACCGCAAACTCCGAGATTGGTTCTCCTGGACGCAGTCGAGCGAGCTTGATTTGGTGGAGGGCCGTATACCGCGGTGAAGCATGCCTAAAAATGAGATGAGCGCGGGGAACACGGAGCAAAAGTGGACTGGACCTCGTGAAGGGCATGGCTGCATTCGGGGACAATGTGAGGCTTCTCGCCTGGGAGGCGAAAGCTGAAGCTGAGAGGCTCGAGACACACTGGGCACTCTGCCTCAACCTCGACAGGATCCCTGGCAGAGACGACAGGTAGTGGGGCGACGGGCATGGGGGAGAAGGGATGGACAGGACGAGAATGGGAGGAGGAGGAGGCGGTGGTCGAGGAATGAGCAGAACGAAGGGAGGGCGGGCGGGGCTGCTTGCGGAAAAAGGACGTGAAGGAGATGAGCGGGGGAGGAGAGTGATCGGACGGGGCTGGCGAGTCTCGGTGCAGCCAACTGTTGGCCAAATTTGATCTCATGGTCACAATTTTTAGAGAAAGTGGAGGTATGTGTAAGCTCATCAATGCGGCATCGCTTGCACGCTTTGTTCCCGATTGGTCACTCGCCTTCCCTCACTCTAGTGCGCCACGTCTCGCCGTCGTCTCTTCTTTGGCACGACGTCCATCATGCCCGGCAACTCGCCCGCTGGTGATTCTCACGTCCTTGGCGCCTGTGTACACCTGCAGCCCATCATGCCCGTCTGTCCCACGTCAGCCCTCTGCCGAGAAATGATGGCAAACTCTGCGCAGTCGCTGGGTTCCGATTTCCACATCGGTGCCCGCGCGTGAACGCAGAAATTTTGAACCCCTCGACATGATCGCATGTCAAATTGCTTACCAACTCAAGGTTCGCCATGGCCAACCCAGTCCAATCTCCTCTTACGGGCTACGAGAACGCCGAGCCTCTTCCAGACACGCTGAACCCCGACGGCAAGTCATTGTACAACCCCCCGACCAACGTCAAATCCTCTGCTTATGAAGAATTCCCCCAACCAATCGATTCATCCAACAATGGATTCGACTTTCACAGTGAGCTAATACAGAGCCCCTGGAATCGGCTCATGCCGTTACCACAGTCTACTATATGCACAACGTTCCGAGCGAGATGAAATACGCACGCGAGTTGCACGAGCGCATCAGAAGAGAGTTTCCAGAGGTCAGACCCGCCTTGCAGTGTCTCTTTGCACCTTGTATTAATTTCTATATCACAGCTACGGATCTATAAATTCTGGGAAAAACCCATCGGTGAGGAATTCTCGCTTCAAGGGACACCTCGATGCGACTGATGTTGCTCCAATTCCAGGACCACACCCCACCACCATGTTTGAGGTGAACACATTCACACCTCATCAGACTGGCGCTTTCTTTTCGTGGCTCACCGTCCACCGAGGTCCATGCTCGTACGTCATTTCCATTCCATCTACTACCCGAGTTACAACGCGCATATATGCGTGGGTTCCCTGATGAAACACCGGGATTTGAAGAAGCTTATCGATATCATATCTATTCTATATACCCATGCGTACGAGAATACCTCGTAGAACCGGATATTCGAACCATGGGAGACATCAGCCAGGAACCCGGAATATACACACCATATGCTGTGGTCTCTTCTATCCACTATTCAGTCTAATCTTGTCTATACTTATTTTGGTAGTGATGCTGACAACCGTTTTGTGTGCGTCATATCAGGGTGCTCATACATCCCAACACGGACGATGCGTACAAGGACCATACGGAATTGATGACTTGGATGGGCAGACCTTGGCCTTTGTATACGGAAATGTTGAAGAACCACTCGTAGGCGTTGTATTGTAAAGAACTATTTGTAGCTTGGTCGTTGTATCGTATTTGGATTGCTAGCACTGCCGCCGAAATCACTAATGATCTGTATGCATTGCTATTCCTTGTTATTGCATGCCCCAGCAACATAAGTAGCTTACTTGCAATAATGCGGTTGGTACTGTATGAGGTAACTCTCAAGGGACATGGGCAGGAGATCAAGTGGACATGGCAGGAAACCAAAGAAAAACAAAAAATGTACGATTAACCTTTAAGACAATGTCCCTAGCAGGATTCGAGCCTGGGGCTTCTCGGAGCGCAAACAACCACAACGAGATGATTTAACCACTAATCGATAGGGACTTGTAAAGCGATGATCATAACTTATTTAGATCGTGATCAACCGGCGCTCTATGGCCGGCCCGCTGCCAAACGGTGAACTTCTTTGAATGCCTGAATGGAGCCAGCGCACGGGGGCTGTTGATTTTAACGTTTCATTCAGCCTCACGGTGAATGAATCCAGTTTAATACATTACACTGTTATATCGGACGCACATATGCATCTCTAATATATGTACATTACATTCTTATGTCAGACGCACCAGAAGAAATACTGATGGGCCTCTTCCGGGAAACTGAACAAGAGTCCGAGTCGGAGTGAACGATTTCATTCTTTGAAGCTTGGATGGAGGCTCTTGATTTTACCTAACCAAACGAATCCAGTCTAATAGGTTATACCAATATATCAATAGGTTATACCAATATATCAATAGGTTATACCAATATATCAATAGGCAATACCACTATATCAGACACACAGAAACGGCTGATGGGCGAGGTCAAAGTAGTTGCCCTTCTTTACTGGTCACGGTAAAGTACAGGATCCGGGTCGGCCTTCTCCGCAAGCCACGATACAAGCTCAGACACCTCAAGCACGCTTTCACCCCCCACTTCCCACGACGGAAATGCCCCAGATACTAGACAACGCGCTCGATGCGGTTGGCCATACGCCCCTGATTCGGCTCGATAAGATCGCGAGGCTCAACGGGCTCAGATGTAACCTTCGTAAGTTCCGGGTTCATATCAGCAAGAATACTATGGATGCTGAGACGGGCTGTAGTTGGGAAGGTAGAGTATATGTCCGCTGGTGGGTCTGTTAAGGATCGTATTGCGAAAGCGATGGTTGAGGCGGCGGAGAGGGAGGGGAGGTTGATACCCGGCAAGAGTGTCGTCATTGAGCCAACTTCTGGTAATACTGGTGCGTCGGGGAGCGTCCTACCTATGCCTCGTGTGCTAACATGTGGCTTAGGCATTGGACTAGCAATGGCTTGCGCTATCAAAGTCTGTTGGCCACTGAGCAATTGTCAATATGGGCGCTGAATACTACAGATCAGGGCTATGCCGTCATCATAACACTGCCTAACAAGATGTCGCTTGTAAGTTATGACGTGTCCTTCTCATCAGATCCTCTTCCTCGAGTTCCGTCTGATCTCATTCGCAGGAGAAGGAAGCTGCACTTCGCGCTCTCGGCGCCGAGGTCGTTCGTACCCCTAGCGAAGCAGCGTGGGATTCACCGGAGAGTCATATAGGTACAATCCCAACTTGACGCTCTGGCTGAATTCCTCAACGATCGTAGGTGTCGCTCGGAAACTGCAGCGAGAAATACCGTATGGTATAATATTGGATCAGTATGGAAACGTCAGTCGTTAATCATGTCCATATTCAATGCTCATGCGGGCCGCACGGTTTAGTTGAACAATCCACTTGCACATGAGTATACTACTGGGCCCGAAATTATCGAGGCTGTTGTATCTACGCCCTCGACTCTTGCGAGACCGTCGTCTGGAAAGGTCGATGTCGTAGTTGCCGGTGCTGGGACGGGTGGGACTATTAGCGGTATATCGCGTGTTATCAAGAAGACCCATAACAAGGACTGCGTTGTCGTTGGTGTTGATCCCGTAAGTCAATCTTCGGCCTCGATCCACCCTCTTTATCAAGTATGTAACACCATCTTACAGCATGGAAGTATTCTCGCTTGCCCGGATGAGTTGAACAAAGCCAAAGAGGGAACGCCATACGTCGTCGAGGGCATCGGTTATGATTTCATCCCTGATGTATTGTCTCACGATGAAGTCGACTCTTGGATCAAGACCTCAGATGAGGAAGCGTTTGCAGCCGTTCAGACGATCATGCGGGAAGAAGGCCTTCTCGTTGGTGGGAGTAGTGGTAGTGCTTTGAGTGGTGCGCTACGTTGGTTGTGCAGTGACGCGGGACGCAAGGTCGCTGATACGGAGGGCTTGAATGTCGTCGTGCTGTTCCCTGATGGGTAAGTTGTGCAGCTCCGGCCCAAGATTGAGGATTTGATTTAATTTACTACCCAGGATTCGGAATTATATGAGCAAACCGTGGTTTTTGAAGATAGCTTTAGAATCGAAGCCAACGCCCTTGGCAGGGTTGATTTCTAAAGTGTTGAAGAAGGATTCTCCTCCGGTGGCTACTAAGGCATCCCTGTAATGTCTTTTTGTAATGTCTTTTTGTATACATCTGTACACACATCATATTTTCTTGTCATTTACTTCGCTTGGGTATAGAATCAGGGTTTCAAATGGAATTTGCAAGTGATGAAGTCTTCTAAGAATATCACATTGGGAATCCTATATGCTAATATGGTGAGAGGTGTGGAGAGTAATGTAGGAACCGAAGAACTCTACTCGAACAGAAGTCCAGAAATGGGAAAGTTGGGTTCATGGAAGAGAACCATGCTGTAAACTTTTTTTGATGTCTCAACCAAAACCTTAACTGGTGATTACTGCCAACTCCGAAATGACACTTTGCGATCTCTGAAGCAACAATTACATATAAATTCAATGTGTACAAGAATTTTAGCTGGATTTGTGGTCTCGATACTTAGGATGTGGTAAATATATGCATTTATTTTAGAGCAGAGAATTCGGGCTCGGTGTTGATTGGTGGTGAGATAAAGATAAATAAAAAACAAAGGAAAAAGGAAAAAAAGAGATAGACAAGGCAATTGAACAGGTTTCTATACATAACTTGAGATGTAGACTTGTAGGCTCAATTGTTTCAATTCCAAGAATCAACATGCATGTCTCTGAAGAGGATTTGTCAATTCCATTACACAGGAGACAATTTCCAGTTCAATTGATCTTTGCTATGACAATCAACAAGTCTCAAGGGTCAATCAGTGAAGCATGTTGGTGTAAGGGGACTAGTCTTTGGACTGTCCCACCCTTGCCTAGCTTAGTCTGTGGGGATTGGTGCCTCTATCTAGCCAACCTCTAGACCACCTGGCCCCTTCTTACTTCCTCACTCTCTTGGTTCCTATATCCAATGAGTATATCATACCTAGCACATGGTATATTATCATTAATGATTGATTTTCTACTTGTTGAGAGGTAGGTGCATCCTCATTTAATGACATGTCTCTGTCATGTGTGTTTGGCTATATTCTTTTAGATTTGTTTTCCCCACACCTCAATCTGTTCTACTCCATAGAGTGTGACTGAGGTGTGTCTCTTAACTAACTTTCAAGTTTGCAATTACTTATGATACCTAGTAAATTACTTTTCTCTAGGTATTCAATATAGTTTGTTCTACTCCATAGAGTGTGACTGAGTAAATCACTTTTCTCTAGCCATCACACTTGTTCAATGTCTATCTCTGATAGTTATGGGCCCTGTTGCCTAATACCAAATTGAGATTAGACTTTAGATGAACTCAAAGGGACTATACAGCCTCCCACTCTTGTTCCAACTGTGCAGGATAAAACCTCTAACAGCTTCTCCATTGAATCATGCCAAACTCTGAAGCCACTACCTCTCCAGTCCTAACTGGACCTGACAACTATCAAATCTGGATGATTAAGATCATGGCAAAGCTATGCTAGGAGAAAGTTTGAGATGTTGTCAGGGGGACACCCATAGCATCTGCCACAATGACCTCAACACTACTACAGCACCCATCACTGGAACAGCTGATAAGACCCAATTGTTCCTGGGCACCATTATTGACATCTAGGACTATCTTATCTGGGCAGCACCTGATGTGGACACAGCACAAGTTTGTACAAGTCACATGACTTCATCACATGGGATCTAGCTGTGATGGTAGAGTGCTGAGTAGTTACTGTAACATTGCATGATGAAGTTTTAGAGTCCCTCAGATAGAACAGTTGTAAGTTCTGAGATTGAGAGAACTAACTAATACAATACATTGTGAATATTTATATATCATAGAACTGCATTAGGTAATAAACTAGTAGTAAGCCATTGGATGTACAACAAGTAGCATTCATGTGATGTGCTCTTGGCATTGCACTGCTACATATGCACTCCAGGCATTGTGGACAATGAAAGGAGCCTTGAAGTGTTGGGACAGCAATGATTTAACAGTAAGTTGAGTAAGGACAGTGGAGTTGAGTTGAGACTGTGGAGTTGAGTAAAGACCATGGAGTTGAGTTTTATATATTTTATTTTTTGAACTGGTGGAAGCCTCAAGGGATGCAAGTATAGTGGGAATGGAAGAGTTAATCCAACAAGGCATTGGTTTGTGAGGTGGCAAGTTTGGCCAACTCAGGGTCCAGATCTGGGTTGCACATCTCTTGGTTTGGGTTTTTGACAGGGGTCTTCTCTGTATTACTAGCATTGGACTTCTCAGTATTGGTTGCAGTGACAGCTCCAGATTTATTGGAGGCATGAGTGAGAGTGTTACAATTAGTGTCAAGGGGTAAGGAGATATAAGCAGCAGTGAGAGCAGTTTCCTTGAGGGAGTGATGAGTGTGGGTTGTGGGGTTGCAGTCTTGCTTGCTGCAGAGGTAAGGAGCATAATGAGAGTGGCAATGGTAGAAAGGAGGGGTTGGGCTAGACATGTCAATGGCAGATCTGGATCCCTAGTTGACATGCTTCTTGCATGAGGGTTTGGGGAGAGCATGGAGGTGAGGTGGAAGTAAATCTTCTTGAAAGGCTCATTGGAGTTCTAACTACTAATGTTTCTCCTTGCTGCACTTGCAATTTTGCTCTGACTGGGTGTGCAGCCTAAGGATGGCCAACAAGACTGTCTGCTAATGCAGCTGATTGATGTCTCTGTTGGGGTGCAAGAGTCTGACATCAAGAAAAGACTGATAGCACCTATTGACAGAAGGGAACTGTATGGTGGTTGGGGGGATGGAGTAGTAGGGAGAAAAGAAGCCTTGACAATCATTATCTCAGGTCACAAGCTTGCAGGGATAGGAAGGGTGGTGGTTAAACATGTTGGCACAGTCAGAGTAACCTACTGGCAGGGAGTTGTGATTGCCATGAAATGGGTCCTTCCTACAATTTGTGTTCCAATCTCTGTAGATCTGAAATTGAGTGAGGGAGAGTGTGAGTCTAATGCTCTGACTATTGATATCAACTAGGACTATCATCCCATCTGAAGTGCAGAAGGATACATTGCTCAGGGTCTTGTAATGATAGGGAGGACAAGGCTTATTGTCTGGATCAGAGTGGACAAATTTCTTTTTGGGTGGTGAGTAGTGTCCCATAGAGGGCAGAGGGCAACTAGGGTGGAAGTAAGTTGAGGAAGCAGTTATGCAAGTGGGAGGGCTCAAGCAAGAGACTGTGATAGAGCTCAAATGAGTGCTCTCCCCTCCCTTTATAGCCATTGTCCTTTTAATTTTTGAGTCAATTATTGTTTCTTTTTCTGATTCATTGAGGAAAATTTGGAAATTTGTGTGGAGGCAGCTGACCAACTCCAATTGGGAGCTCCACCACACTAGCAGCTCCCTGAGCATTGAGATAAGGTTTTAACAAGCCCAGGTCCTCCACTTGGGATTGTAGCAACCAGGTTTTATTGCTCAACTTCCATAAGACTTTGAATAGTAGATTTGACTTGGTACCTGCATGACTCAGTACTTTGTTGGCAGTCCACTTATGCAGGTGCTGCTCAGGTTCCACCACCTGCTTGTCCAATTGTCCTTGGAATAATCAGTCATCATTTGGATGGTGTATACATAGGAGGGAGGCATAAAACACATCATGTATACTGTGCTGCTGCATAGAGGCAGGCAGTTTCACACAGAAGGAGTGATTCCCATAGTCATGCAGAATCAGATAAGGTCCTACAAATTTAGGGATCAATTTACATGCCAATCCCTTAGGGTATGTCAAATTTTTGGTGGACACATAAACTACATCCCCTTCAGTAAAGGGGATGGCTCTGCACTTACAATTTGCAAGTCTGGTTTGTTTGACTTGGGTGGCCAATATACTGTCATGGGCAGCCATAATTGTGGTCTGTAATTGTTGGGCATATATTCTGACTCCAGCATATTCATCATGAGCAGCTGTGTTCCACACTATTAATTGGGGCATACAACAATGATGTACAGTCATGGACAACCAAATACAACAAATTTGTTGAGCCCTTCTATGGAGCAATGACACATTGTCCAGCTGCCTCTTTTAATGCAGGAACATGAAGATTAGAACCAATTTCCATGAGCCAATTTCTCAGTACTGTCACAGTTGGAAATTTTAACCCAAAAAATTTGGCCATCTGAAACAGCAAGGAAAAAATCATGAAAAACTGAATCTCATTGTAGATTTATTATAAACTTCTCAAAACTTCTCACATGTGGATAAGACACAAAAAATCATTTGTTTTTACTGTAAATAGAGTTCTTTGGCTTAGTAGAATTGCAGATTCATTTTCTACATTATGTTACTTGTCACACTCAAACTAACTATGAAACTTCCTAGAAAAAAACAAAAGAGGAACATCACAGGCCTACAAAATCAGCCCAAGGCATGTACAGCAACACCTAAAGCAAGTAATGAAGCAGAGAAAATCCCTTGCAAAAACTTGAGCTTGATCATACCTTCAAAATCCTTGGTCACCTAGACTCATTGTTGAGAAAAATCTTGAGAGCTAGGAACTACAGGTCCACTTTAATAGTACAAAACCTAGCTGGAATTCAGAAGTTGACCTATTGAAATTGGATGAAAATGAGGATCTAGAGGATTGGGCAGACTTTGACAATGAAGGGGTCTATTTGAAGATGGTCAAAATGGTTGTATTGCTTGGAGATGATCCACAAGATGTGGACTGGGTTCCAAATCAGATTTAGTATTGCTACTGTCAAATACCAAAACCAAAATTTGAAAATGCCAAGACAGCAGCATTTAGTGCACTTGATTCTTGTCCAGTTGATGTTATTCAGCACTTTGTTAACCATCCTCAGTGATTTATGAGCATGTATAGGATCGGATTGACAGGGAAGGCTGTGGCATGGGCTGTTCAAAAGCAGAAAGGGTATAGTACTGTGTCTCAGACTGCAATGATGCATCTTGATGCCATTTTGAACCCTTGATTGGACATTAATCTAGTTGAACTTTTGTCATGAAAATTTTGGACACCTTAAATACTTGTGGGAAAATTCTAGAAAGGGTGTTTTTCAACATATGTTCATGTTCTGAGTTTGAATCTGTAGTCAGATTGCACAAATTTTGACTTGGGAAGTTGCTACCAAATTTGTTGTGTTTGGTTGTCTGCAACTGTAGCCATTGCATGGGATTTTAGCAACCACAAGACTGCTAGATCACAAGTTTCAGCATGTGGAGTCTAGCCTTTGGATCTGGAACAATAAAGTCAAGACTTTCCTTAGCAATGATTGCTAGCAACCTTACCTAGTGACAACAATACCTCTTCTTAAAAATGAATATATTAAAGGCCATGTGACTCTTTACTTATCATTTTTCTTGTCTTGCTTACAAACATACTTGAACAGTGTCTACACTTCAGATATTGACATTAGGTATGCTCTTTTATTGTTACTAACATTTACTATACATCTTGTTGACATCATGTACAAATACTTGGTTACTATACTGACATCTAGTATGTATCAGGAACACTTTGGCAGATGCCATTGCTGGCAGTGACTAATATTTCCTTTCTAAATATTATACCTACAAACAGTATAAATTCTGTCTATACATAGAGACAACAATCAACCAACAGAACATTGTTCTCCTCATTAGCTCTCAGCTTACCAGCTTCAGATTTCTCTTATCAATTTCTCTCCTCATTGTTAATGACTTAGCAACAAGTCTTGATGACCTCATATTCAATCTAGCATGGGTGCCAACTGTGGGTACTCTTAGTATTTGTGACTTAGCTATCAGGTTCTGCTGACTATGGGGGCTCAGCTACACTAGCAAATCCTTACTAGGTGGACACAATATTCTGCATTTATAACCTGGCATTCCAGAGTTGGCGCAGAGTGGAGAGACTTGTGGGGGAAAGCTAGGGGGAGCAGTCTGAGCAACTCCAGAGTGGTCCAGGAACGCTAAGATCAAGTATATTAACATTGGGCTTGGGCAGGCATCAGGAACAAGTTTGTAGGTGTGTGAATAGACTGTGGAGGAAATGGAGGCTTCACTAGTGATGGGCATGGAGCCAGAGTGGGATGGGGGATCAATTAAGACTTGATGGGTTCCAGGGCTGAGCAGAGAGCAAGGTCTAGAGTTGTTGTAGAATGCTCAGGGTTTGTAGTGCATGCACAGAGTTTGTACTGACATCAGAGATGGAAAGAACTTAGAGAAACAAAGGAAATATAGACAGTGAAACAAGACAGAGGCAAGATGAGACAGGACAGAGAAAAGAGAGAGATTCAAGACTAAAAATAGAAATAGAGACAGAGAGAAACACAAGACACAAGTAACCAATAATGCAAGTAATATCAAGACTGGAGTACAAGGAGTTACTCTACAACTTATATACTGACTATTGGATAGCTCCAGAGGATGGCAGTCATGGCAGTGGGACTTGACAGGGCTGCACAGAGTTGACAGGTATCAGGTATGATCAAGGAGCAGGCCATGGTGATATTCTGATGGGATCAGCTGGGAATGCGGGCCACTCCAGAGTTGTTGTGATGCTTTGGGGCAGGTTGGGGAATTGGGGTAAGGGGGTTGGAGGCATATGATGGGGTCAGGAACAGCAGGGAAGGGTTCTAGGGACTTGAGAGGAGTGTTGATGACTGTGGAGAAGGCATTGGAGTTGGCCAGAGGATTGTTAGGGTTTGCTGGGGAAGTGTTGGAGTTACCCAGAGTGGGCATGGAGGATAGTCAAAGGTTGGGGAAGTTTTGCAGAGCATTGGGAAGGACTACAGAAGAACAAGCGAGCTGTAAATGATGTTGGGGGTCCAGGGAGCAGGTCATAATATTACTCCCCCTTCAGTGTCAAGACCCTCAAAACATGGGGTGTAGTTCAGAGATCAGCAGAGCATAGGAATCAAAGTTGAGCAATATTGATTTGGCTACAGCAAGTGGTAGCAGCATGGGGAATGAAGTTAAAGCATGGCTGCCATTTGTCAGGGGGTTCTTCCTAAGTTATTAAAAGGGGCAGATGTACCCCAGAATTCCTTAACCTTCTACCATATCATCCTCTGCTTATTCTCCCACACTATTAGCATTGTCCTCAGCCTCCCCCAACTCTTTGTCCTTGGGAGAGTCTGAGTCCTCTCATGGTCATGGATGGGTCATGGCAATGTACTGTAGTTATGAGTGCCATTCCATCTCATACATTCTGGAATACTGACTGGGTCCTGACAGAGTTATCTGTGGCCATGGCAGGCCCCTTGAAGCTTTCATCAGGTGGGGATGTAGTGCAGTCAGTGGGGGTGGTTCTCCCCTTGCATTCTAGGCCTGGGCTTGGTCTAGGGGTGGTCTGACCTGTTTCCATGGGTTTGAGGGTGGCTCAGGTGGGGGTGATGCCAGAGCAGTTCACAGAGGCTGTGGGGTGAGCAAGGGGTCCTCTGACTCTCAAGTGGTGCCAGACAGTGGCCCTAGTGAGTGACTATGCAATTTTACCTTTTCTCTAGCTAACCTATTTTCTTAGTGTTTGTCTTGTGTTCAACATGGGGAGCAGTGTGACTTTGAAGAGCCTGCACTGGGGCTATAGCAGGATACCTCAGTATGTTTTCCATATTGCTTGCAGCATGAAAGGTGTTCCATTATATTGAGTTGGTATGCCACTTGCATTACCATGGAGCAAGGTTGGGACCAGGCGTGGGTTACAGTGCAGTTGGAGGAGGGGCAGTGGGGCAAGGTGTCAGGGAGAGCTGAGGAGGCTGAAGGTGGGGGTAGCATGGAGCACCTGCCAATGAAGATTGGGCCTCCACAGAGGGGATGGAGAGAAGAGGCCCTTGTAGCACACAACAAGGGCAAGCGGAAGGTGTCCCTCTTGCCAGAAGTGGGACTGAGCAAGCAGGCACAGGGGGAGCAGGCAATGGCAGGCCCTCTAGGCCCTGCAGTATATTCTCCAACCTCTAGAGCTTTAGTTGGGCCATCTATGGGGGAGTCATGGTCAGTTGTGGAGGCTTTCCTGCAGTATCAAGTGGAGGGCCTGGAGCAGTTGCTGGCCATCCATGAGGAGGAGGTTCAGAAGATTGGGAAGGACTGAGATGCAATGCAGAGAGAGTGGGATGAGGTATGGAGGGACAGGGACACAGTGTAGAGGAACCAGGGAACACAGTGTAGAGGAACCAGGGGACACAGTGTAGAGGAACCAGGGCATGGCCATGGGGACAGCCACAGAGCAGCTGGTCCAACTGCAGGAGGTGCAGGCTTGTTTGAGGCAGTTAGAGGCATGGGTGGAGGCAGAGGTGTGGGGGGCTTAGAGAGGATCAAGCATAGAAGTGCCCAGGGCAATGGCAGAGAGGATGCAGAGGCAGGAGGAGTGGCTCACCAATGAGGTGGCCTTCGGATAGCAGAGGGTGCTTTGTGAGTCCTTTCCTTTTCATTCTCTATTTTCCTTTTTACTGAGCTGACTCCACTTCAGCAAACTAGGCCAAGGAGCACTGCATTCTCCTTGACAGAGCATTGGCAGTGCTGGAGTCCATTCACAATAGGTTGGAAAGGATGCTTGGGGACCTCTCTCTGGAGCTAGAGCAGGGGGTTATGCAGATGGGGTGCCTGCTAGCAGGGCATTGGTAGAGAGTGATGGTGGACCCCAGAGCATGGTAGGAGGTGGCAACAGATGTGGGAGAACCCCTCCCAGAGCATCCAAACATTCTGGTGATGGTGGTGGCACAGCTGGAGGTGAATATAGTGGAGAGAATCATGGAGGTAGAGTCAGAGGGGGAGGAGAAGTAGGAAATTTTCTTAAACTCATTGTCTTGTGTTTTAGGCCTGCTTGCACTTCTGTAATATGATGTATTTTTGTATATACCACCATTTTTGGATCCTCAGCCTGGATAAGTGACTCTTTTAGCATCAAGTGAGAGGGAATGAATAAAATATGTAAGAGGTTACTTGTGGAAGTTGAATCCCTGATGAATCCAGAGGCAGAGGTTATACCTACTAATGCCATCTGTGTTTGCTAGTCCTGGGGGTCCTGGGACTTGGTGGAGTGTCATTGATGGAAGTCCTGGAGTTTGTCAGGGGCTCCATCAAGGTTTTTTTGGAGTTCCCAAGTATTGTCCTCAGGTCTGTAGCCTTTCTAGTGGACCAAGTATTGGAGTTGGCTGCGGACCATGTGGGAGTCAAGAATTTGGTCAACCTCATAGTGACATGCATCCTTGACTTTGACAGGGGGTGGTCAGCTGGGGTGTTGGCTAAGAAATGGGTCTGAAGCATGTTTTTCAAGAAGTCAGATGTAGAACATGGAGTGGAGGCCCTTCAAGCCTGGAGGTAGGTTGAGCTTATAGGCATGCATGGAGACCTTCTGGAGGACTTTGAAAGGGCTGAGACATTTGTGATTGAGCTTGATGGAGGGCCTTTGAGTCTTGAGATTTTGTTGATTGAGCCAAACCAAGGTGCTGGGGGCTAGTTAGGGGTTGGGTTGCATCAGGCATCAGCATGCTTGGAGTAGGCTTGATTGGCAGTGTCAATCTCATTCCAGAGGAACTGGTGAAGGGATCAGAGGTCTTTGGTGACTTTGTGGGCAATGTGGGAAGGGATATCCTTGAGGAATAGCATGAGTTGGGGGTTGTAGTTCTTGTTGGCATAAAAGGGGGAAACTCCAGTAGTGGAGTGAGGCATATTGTTGTAGGTAAACTCAGCAAGGAGAAGTTCTGCATACCAGTTGTCCTGTAAATAGTTAACATAGTGGTGAAGATACTGTTCCAATGTCTGGTTTACTCATTCAGTTTGTCCATTGGTCTCTAGGTGATAGGTGGTGGAGAGATTGGTTTTGATTTTGAGTGCCTTGCATAGTGATTGCCAGAAATGAGATATGAATAGAGATCTGTGATCAGAGACAATGTCATCTGGAAGTCCATGCTTGGAAAATATGTGTTTGAGGAATAGTTTGGCAAACTCTGGAGCATTGTCAGTGGTTAGCAGGGGATGAAGAGGGCTTGTTTAGTGAGGCAGCAGATGATGATGAGGATTGCATTGAAACCTCTGAAGTCAGGGAGTTTGACAATATGATCCATCAATATTGAGGACCAGGGGCGCTGACCAATGGGGAGGGGCTTCAACAATCTATGGGGGTGGTGGCAGGGTATCTTGGCCTGGAGACAGGGTTTGCAGGCCCTTACATATTGTGTGACATCTTTCTTCATTCCTGGCTAAAAGTAAGTCTGGGAGATGAGTTGAAGAGTCTTACAAATTCCTGGGTGTCCTTAGAGTTTGTGGTCATGGTGTTGCCAGAGTATGTTGAGGCAAATGGACTTGTGGTCCAGAGCATAAATTTGTTCACTCCAGAGCAGGAGGCAGTGGTCCGGAGACAGCATGAAGGGGTTTTTAGCATTCAATTTGTTGATGAAATTATTGCAGGGGTCATGCTGGGTGAAGAAAGGGTCTGGGAGTGAGTTTCTGATTTGATGGAGGATCCCTTCTTCATTTAAAATTAGTATGGCATGTAGATGTTTGGGGGGGGATTACCACTCAATGGTTGGATGTCTTCTGTTTGGTTTCAAATGATTTTTTTGAATGTATATTGGACCTCCAAGTAAGGGTGTTGGGCTTTGTGCCAAGTTGTCTAGGGTGATAGTGGATGGTGAAGTTGTACTCTGAGAGGGTTTTGGACCATCAAGCTTGGTGGTGGCTAAGTTGCTTCATGGTCATGAAGTATTGCAGATTGTTATGGTCAGAGTAGACTTGGATGCAGTGTGGAGATCCCTTGAGGTATGCCCACCACTGATAAAAGGCTTTGACAATCATGAGGAGTTCCTTGTTGTAGATGTCATAGTTGAGCTCTATAGGAATCATCAAACAGGTGTAGAAGGTGATAAAGTGGAGGTCCTTGCTTCCAGAGTCCAATTGGAAGAGTATTCTGGCAATAGTGTAGTCAGAGGCATTGCATTTGAGCACGATCAGCAAGGAGGGGTCAAAATGGTGAAGGACTGGGGTGGAGGTGAAGGCCTTTTTGAGGAGGAGGAACACACTCTGGCATTTGCTGTCCAGTCCCACAGAGTGTCCTTCTGTGTAAGTCAGTTGAGGGGTTTGATGATTCTGGAGTAATTGTTGATGAATTGGCAATAGAAGTTAGCAAAACCCAGAAACAACTGTACCTCTTTGATGTTCTATGGCAGGGGCCAATTGAATATAGCTTTGACCTTAGCAGGGTTCATGCACATGCTGTTGGAAGTAATAATGACTCCAAGGTATTTGACCTCCATTATGTGGAAGGAGCATTTTTTGGGTTTGGTGTGAAGGTGGTACTTCTGGAGTCATTTTAAGATGTGGCAGATGTGCTCTGAGTGCTCCTCCAGCAAATTCAAGTAGATCAGTATGTTGTCCAGGTACACAATAACAAAAACATCGTTCATATCATGAAAGATGTTGTTTATGAAGTACTGGAAAGTGGTGGGGGAGTTAGTCATTCCAAAGGGCATTACAAGGTACTCAAAGAGGCCATAGTGGGTGCAAAAGGCAGTCTTCCATTCATGTCCCAGGGTGATCCAGGCATTGTTGTAGCCAGAGTAGAGGTCTATCTTTGTGTAGATCTTGGCACTGTGGAGGCAATCAACAAGATCTCTGATTAGGGGGAGTGGGTACTGGTTCTTTTTGGTGACTTTGTTAAGTCCCTGATAATCCACACAGAGTTGGAGTGATCTGTCCTTCTTGGCAAACAAGACTGAAGTGCTAGCAGTGGAGATTGATGGGCATATGAAGCCCTTGCTGAGCATGTCATCGAGGTACTCCTTCAGGGCCCAAAGCTCAATCTCAGACATGTTGTAGATCTTACCAAATGGAGGCAAGGTGCCTTCTTCAAGGTTGATCTTGTAGTCATAGAAGTGGTGTGGGGGAAGTTCTTTGGCACTCCCTTTAAAGAACATGTCAGTGAATTCATGATACTCTGGGGAAACTACTTTGGATAGAATCTGTTCCTCCATTTTGCACTCTGACATGGTAGTTTCTGCACAGAAGTGCTCCTCTAGTAGGGCTGGCATGATTTGTAACTGGAAGGCAGGTGTGCCATCTTGTAGGATGCATGCAAAGAGGATGGCACCAATGATTTTAATGTCAAGGTTTCTGAAATTGCTGGGAGTAGACAACAGGATGGCAGCAGTCAAGTCCAGAGTGGTGGCAGGGTTGGTTGGAGGGGTTGAGCATTGCTGGTTGGGGTACTGCAGGCCTTTGTATTGATTCCAAGGTATGTTGGGAGGCAGCCATTGTGATTTGATCAAGGGTGACTGAGGTGGGGTTGCATTTTCTTTGCCTTCTGGGTTGCCATCAGAAGTTGAGAGGCTTTGAGTTGCTCCAGAGGTGTTGGTGCTGGGATTAGAGATGTCAGAGTCTGGGATAGACTGGAGGCAGAGAGGGATAGTGGCCACTAGACTTGCTTTGGAGCTAGGAAATTGAATGGTGAGGTTCTTCCAGTCAATGTTGGGGTTGACATCTTACAGCCATGGGAGTCCAAGCACAATCAGGATTGATGGGAGAAGTTGGGTGATGAGGAGCCTGGCCTAGAACTGCAGATCATTGTTGAGAATAAGAGTGTTGTCATGGTATTGAGTGATCCCTGTAGTAGCAGGGCTTCTGTCAAAGAGTTGAAGCTTAAAGGGTTTGTCAAGGTTGTTGCATTAGAGGTCAAGTTGACTGCTGATGAAGGTACTGGAGGTGCCACTGTCAACAAGGGCAGGGAGTACCTTGGGCAAGCTATTGAGTCAGATATTGATAACAAATGACCACATGGACCTAGAGTAGAGCTGTGAGGGAGTTTGGGAATAGTCAATTGTAGTCTCAGAGTTCTTGGAGGAGGGTGAGACATTGAAGAGCACTAGTCCAGAGTTAGTGGGATTGTCCCAGTCAAGGTGGAGGGTGAGGCTGGGCCAGTCAATGCAGGGATTGGTAGAGCGGAGCCAGGAGAAGCCTAAGATGATGGGGGCAGAGGGGTGTAGTTTTGTGATGAGTAGCTGGGGTTCTTGTTGTTGTCTATTAGCAAAGGTCATAGTCATTTCTAGATGGTGTGTGATGTCTCTGGCAGGAGTGGGGTCACCATCAAAGAGCTTGAGGGGAATTGGAGCAGGGAGGTATTAGAGGTGGTGAGGAGCAAGCACCACCAGAGATTCATCAATGAAGTTATCCATGGTGCTGCTGTTAACTAGTGTGGGAACAGAGTAGTTGGAGAAGGGAGAGTGGTGCGGAGGAGGAGGGTGGTGAAGGAGTAGGAGGGAAGATGTGCTGGGAGGTTGTCTATGGTGAGTACTATTGCATGCAGAAGTGTGGCTGGGGCAGAGAAGACATCAGGGTCTGGTCCACAGTCTAGTGCATCTTTCAGACCTAAACTGCCAAGTTGTTTTCCATAAACTGGTAATCACAGTCTTCTCCATTGATTGTCCACATGGCACATCCCATTACCTGTTGTTTAGGACAACTGCAAATAAAGTGTCCCTGCTCACCACATAAGATGCATGCACCTTCTTTCTATCATTTCTCCTGAGTTTCCTCTGGTATGTCAATTCACAGCCTATCCCAAATCTTGTTTACACATAGGGCTTCTTGGTCATTGGTGGAGTCCAGAATGTTGTTGTAGTCATTGGGGTTGGCATCCCAGGGTTCTGAGGCCTCCTGGAGGTTGGTGGTGTTGAGCTGGGCAGGAGGGCACTGTTCTGGGAGTTGATTGGTGCTGGAAGGCCCTTAGTCTAGAGGGAAATGGGGTGCAGGGTTGGCAGAGATTGAGAGTCAAGTGCTATTGGTTGCTCTGGCCTGCCCATTGGTGTTACCAGAGGTGTTCCACAAAGTCTGAGGTGTCATGTTCTTGCTCCAGTCTTCCCAGTAACATTGGTTGACCTGGATAACAAGTGCCTTGTACCCATTGTAGGTGGTTTGCTTGAGTGTGAGGCAGAGGATGTCCTTGATTTGTTGAGGCAGGGCATGATGGAGGGCAAAGTGGAGGGTGTTGTAGTTCCACCCAGTTTCATAGGCTTCCCATTCAAATTGTATGATGAAGGTTATGAAATATTCATTGTCATGCATCCAGAAGTTAAAGAGCTTTTCCTTTGCCTCCACTATAGTATCAAAGATGCCAAACTTACTCAAGAATTCCTGGGTGAAGGCAAGCCAATTGGAGAGCATAAGGTTGTTGGGATCAAACCAGAGTAGCACAGTATAATGATCAAAGGCAATCCCCTCCAAATATGATGCAGCGAAGGCCATTCATGAGCTTTCAAGCTGGAAAGTAATGGGCTTAGCTTGGAACATCATTAGACACTGAGTTAGAAAGATGCACCATTTCTGGGGATCACAACCAGTGAAGGGTTTGGGCTTCTGAATGTCAAGTTTTCCTTCCCAAGCCAGTGTGTCATGAGTGTTGTCCTGGGTGTTTTGAGTTTGGGGCAGGGGTCCAGCATTGTAGTAGTAGTAGTAGTAGGTAGTAGTAGTAGTAGTAGTAGTAGTAGTAGTAGTAGTAGTAGTAGTAGTAGTAGTAGTAGTAGTAGTAGTAGTAGTAGTAGTAGTAGTAGTAGTAGTAGTAGTTGTTTCCATTACCATGCTGGGGGGGGAAGTTGTCCATAGCCAGGCCCCATCCTCCAGGTGGTCCACTATTGGGAGGTCTGCCACTGGGGGGCTGCCCCACATTACCTAGGGGAGGCCTGAGGGCCCATCAAGGGGGAGGGGGTCTTCTGGGAGTGGGGAGTCCAAAGTAGTTGGTGTTGGCAGGAGGGTTGGGCATTGGGACAGGTGAGGGGCAAGGAAAATTAGTGGGAAAAGGGAGTTGGGGTGCCCTAGGGCCTGTGAGCTGTCTCAGAGGAGCTGTGATGTTCTGGCAGGGTGGAGGCATGTTGGTACAGGAGGCATGGAGATTGAAATGGGGGGGTCTGTCTTGTGGAGGGCCATTGCATGAAATGGGCTTGTTGGTGGAATTATTAGGCTTGTTGATGTAGGAGAGAGTCTAGTTGTTATTGTTAATGTGTGGGGGCAGCCATTGCATATAGGATTTGGGGGTGATGGGCTGATCCCAGGTATGGAAGGCACTGGGGATGGAGTTGGCCTGGGGGCATTGGGTGGGCATCAAGAACAAGTTTGTAGGTGTGTGAATAGACTGTAGGAGAAACAGAGGCTTTGCTAGTGACGGGGATAGAGCCAGAGTGGGATGGGGGATCAATTAAGACTTGATGGGTTCCAGGGCCAAGTGGAGAGCAAGGTCTGGAGTTGTTGTAGAATGCTTGGGGTTTGTAGCACATGTGCAGAGTTTGTACTGACATCAGAGATGGAAAGAACTTAGAGAAACAACTTAGAGAAACAAAGGAAATATAGACAGTAAGACAAGATGGAGGCAAGGTGAGATGGAACAGAGAAAAGAGATAGATTTGAGACTAAAAATAGAAACAGAGATAAAGAGAAAGACAAGATACAAGTAACCAATAATGCAAGTAATATCAAGACTGGAGTATGAGGAGTTACTCTACAACTTATATACTAACTATTGGGTAGCTCCAGAGGACAGTGGTCATGGCAGTGGGACTCAATGAGGCTGCATGGGATTGATGGGTGTTGGGTACAATCAAGAGGCAGGCCACAGTGATATTCTGATGGGATCAGCCAGGAATGTGGGCTGCTCTGGAGTCATTGTAATGCTTTGGGGCAGGTCAGGGAACTGGGGTAGAGGGGTTGGAGGCATATGATGGGGTCAGGAACAGTGGAGGATGGTTCCTGGGACTCAAGGAGAGTGTTGATAACTGTGGAAAAGGCATTGGAGTTGGCTAGAGGATTGTCAGGATTTGCTGGGAAAGTGTTGGAGTATCCAGAGTGGGCACAGAGGATGGTTGAGGGTTGAGGAAGTTTGGTGGGGCATTGGGAAGGACTCCAGGGGAACAAGCAAGCTGTGAACAATGTTGGGGGTCCAGGGAGCAGGTTGTGACATTAGCAATGCTAGCAACTAGTTTGCATCTGTCCTCTAGTTTATATTGACTTCACTTATTCCCTGTTCCCCATCCTCTCTATATTACCTAGTTCCTCTTTCTGAGTAACTTATCTCTCTTATTAGCAACTCCTCCTAGTGACTCATTTGTCTCCTACTCCTTTTTTTTCACTCACTTAGTAACCTTTCCCCCTTGCACTTTCACTTCATAACCAACTCCTTCACATCTATTAGCTTGTGCTTTTTGGGATGGTCACTGACTTGCCCCCATTACATCCTATTGCCAGCTCTCCTATCTAGTGACCAGTGTTTAGGTCTTCTTTCTTTGGGCTTCCTGTATAGCAGCTAGGCAGCATAGGAGCACATCACAGCTCCTCCTGAGGATGTCATGAGATTGCCATCTCCAGGAGATCCAAGTACCATATAGCTCAGCATCATACTGACAGCTGACAAGTCAGGGACTCTAAGGTGGCCAGCCAGCATTCTCATTGCATTCATATCAGACAGACTTATGATCAAGGTTAGTAAACTGCCACATGCAAAGAATATGTTCAATAAACTCATCAAAATCCATCAGGGCACCAACATTGGCATGAGTGCATTCTATATCTTCATGTCAATGCTAAATATAAAATGGGATGGCATACTATCCATTCTGAACAACCACATATCTTCACTTTTCCACTGCTGATTCCAAACTCACTGCAATGAAGAAACCAATTGAGAAAGAATTCCTTGCATTTATCTTGCTTCACTCTTTATTGGATAATGGCATATGGGAATCATTCTGCACCACTGTCCTCAAATCCCTTCTATCTGAGTCCAAACTCAAGTTTTTGGACCTAGCAGACTGACTTACTTTCACAGCCACCACACAGCAGGGTGCCTCAACTGATGCTGCACTAAAAGCTCATACAAGCTCAAAGTCAAAGTCAAAAGACAAAAATGACAAGTGGTGTGATTATCATAAGTCTAGTATGCATAACACATCCAATTGTTGAATGCTCAAGGACCAAAAGATCAAAAAGAAGAAGCCAAAAAGAAAGCCAAGGCAAACCATGTAAGCTGCAGCTCTACATCAGAAACTGGAGAGTCAGATGATTTAGACAGTGGTGATGAGGAAGAAACTGCCAGATACTCAGATACAAAGTCTGCCCATATTTCTAAAGCTCTAATGTCATGTATTTTGGCTTATACCAGGTAAGTCTCAAACAACTAATCCACCTCAAGTACAATTGCTAATTGTGGAGCCTCTGCACACATGAATAGTTCAGGTGCAACACTCTGAAGGAACTAAAGCAACCATGAAAAATCCACTTTGGCAATAACTCATATGTTGAGGCTACAGGCATTGGTAGTATATCTCTTCAATGTGATATGAATGGTTCAATCATAACAACAGAATTGGAAAATGTCCTTTATGTTCCATTGTTCCAGTTGACACTCATATCCATATGCTAACTTGACAAGGCAGGCTACTATTCTGTATTAAAAAAGAGAACTTGCAAAATCAAAACAATAAAAGGGTGAAAAACTGCATTGACCAGGAATCACAAAAATGACCTATATTATTTAAACATCATACCTGTCCTGCATGCACACACCACTATTGACATAAATGTCCTTCATTGACATTTTGCACACATCTCACCAAATAAACTGGTGCAAATGGTGAACAAGGGGCACATAGAAGGAATCAAAAAAACAACTGAAAAGCCCAAGTTTTGCAAACTCTGTGTCCTAGCAAAATCCAAGAAGCTTCCCTTCAAGCACAAAGACCAAGAAGCAACCCATCTATTCCAAATAGTTCACTCAAATGTTGGCAGACCTATAACACTGGCTGATTGACATGGAAACAAGTATTGCATTTTGTTCATTGATGGATATCAAAAGTTCCCATGGGTCTATTTCATGAAAAAGAAGAGGAAAGCATTATTAAAGTTTTGTAAGTTCAAGAATGACATGAAGACATAACTTGGTGCTGAGATTGGCAAACTTCACCTCTCAGAGAACTTTATTGACTTCTTTCAATCTGATGGCAGTGGTGAGTACATTGGGAAGAAATTCCAACATGAACTTGGAAAGACAGGCATCATACACCCTTACAATAGTTCTCAACACACCTGAACAAAATGGGTTAGCAGAGTGCATAAATCAAATGTTGGTCAATAGTGCCACTGCAATGCTGATAGAGTTTGGACTGATGAAATTTTTCTGGTCAGATGCAATGCTTACTGCTACTACAATTATCAGCAGAACCCCAGCCTCAGGACTGAAAGGAAACACTCCTTACACAACAATATTCAATTGAAAGGTCAACATATCTTAGTACTGCCCATTTAGAACTATTGTCTATGCCCTCATTCCAAAGGATAAATGGAATGGAAATTCTCTGAAAAGGCACAAAAAGCAGCCCTTATTGGTTATGCTACAGGAAAGGAAGCTTATAAGCTTCTGGACATCAAGACAAAGAAAGAGTTCACCAGTCAAAATGTGTGCTTTGACAAAGAGCAAGAATTTTTCTTAGATGTTATAAAGCTCATCAAAGATGATGTGCCATCCTCTGAGTGCAAGTGAGAGCCTAATTTTATGCATGCCTCACTAAACAAACCTGCTCCCACACTAACAGAAGTTGACAATGATGAATCTGACAATGAATTAATTTCTAAACTCAACCCAGAACTAGTGGAAGAAAAAGGTCAAAATTCCATCATCAGCAACAATGAAATGCCACTGAGATCCAGCTCAACAACTTCTGCACCTACCCCATTAACACCAAGTAAAGCTCAAATTGATTCAAAGGAGCCTAAAGGAAGTGACCATACCACACAACCATCCATTAACACTGTAAAGCACAAATGAACTCTGGGTGAAATTCAAGAAACGCCTGGGTCAGTGGGAGATTAATCAACAGTGCAAAGAGAACACAGCACATGCATCCAAAAGACTGTTGTGAGAGATGCCAACTATCAGCATGTAGTTAAACTCCAGAAGCAACATAAGGAAGATGACCAAGCTGAAAAACATGCTTGTCACTCCAAACCAGTGCAAGTGCAGCTGAAAGAAACCCACCAAACACTCTTTAATATACAAGCTCATGCTGATGATGTAGAATTAAGTGACCTTACTGAGTTATCAGATGAAGACAATTATGAGGAAACATACATACTTTGCTAGCATTTCTCAAACTGGCCCATCAGAAACCCACTACCACAAAATGCAAAGGAAGCATTTGAGGGACCTAATGCTGAGAAGTGGAAGCCAGCTCTACAAAAAGAGCTACAAAACTTAATAGACAATGATGTGTTTGAAATCATACCTATTCCAAAGGGAGTGAAACCAATAACTTCAGCATGTAAAGCTCAATGCAAATGGGCAAGTCAAATGCCACAAAATCCAAATTGTTGCTCATGGGTTTTCCCAAGTAAAAAAAGTGGACTATAAGGAAGTCTGGGCTCTAGTAGCAATCTTTCAGTCCATTTGCATCATACTTGCTCTTACTGCAAAGTACAACTTAGAGCTAGATCAAATGGATGTTGCTGCAGCTTATCTGAATAGTGAACTCAAAGAGATATACATATTACCTTACCACTAGTGTTAAAATCCTCCCTGGACACTGCTGGCACCTTAAAAGGTCACTGTATGGACTTAAGCAAGCTAGATGCACTTGGAATCTCATGCTTGACAAGAAGCTTCAAGGTCTGGGCTTCTTCTGGTTGAATGCTGATATGTGTCTTTTGTTTCCTGGTTGTTTATGTCAATGACTTTATACTAGCAGCAAACTCACATCCTTTTCTGGATTCTGTGAAAGAAAAACTGTCAGGGACTTTCAAGATGCAAGATCTTGGTCCTGCAACCTACATTTTGGGAATTCAAATCCAGCAAAACAGAAAAACTCACATGATATTATTATTCCAGCAACAGTACATAAAAACTGTGGTCAAACAATGTGGAATGTCAAACTCTAAGCTGATCTAAATGCCAATAGTGGTGAATATACAACTTACTGCTGATGACCCTGTGAATAACACCACAATAAACAAAATGGAGATTGAAGGAAGAAAAGTGTCATAGTCCAGTGTTGTGGGCTCACTCATGTATGCCATAATGGGTACAAGGCCTAACATTGTATATGCTGTTAGAGTTCTTGGTCATTTCAGTGCAAACCCCAAACATCACCACTGGGCTGAAGCAAAATGTGACTTACAAGCTCTTAACACCACCACCAATATGGCACTCACATTTGACAGAAACCATGTTAGTTTGGACATATCCTTTCATGAGTACTCCAATGCTGATTGGTCTGGGGACTCAGACACAAGGTCAACATCTAGATATGTATTCATTTTGGTTTTGGGGGCTATTGGCTGGGCTAGCAAATGCCAAACTATGGTAGCCTTATCTTCTACAGAGTCTAAGTATATCAGATTATGCTATGCTGGGCAGCATTTGGCATGGCTTCAAAATTTCTTTGAAGACATTGGTCATGCTCAACTAGAACTATCAAGCTTGATGTGCAACAATCAAGCAGCTATTATACTCACTCAAAAAGCCCAGTACCACTCACAAACAAAACATATTCAATGGAAATATCACTATTTACAAGACAACTTAGTTGTGAGGAGGCAAGCTGCAGTGCACTATATGCCTACAAAAGATATGGTTGCTGACATCTTTACAAAGTTGCTCCCTCATGAAAAACATTGGAAGTTCACAAATGCAATGGGACTATGTCTCCATGCAAGTGGAAGTGTTGAGAGGTAGGCACATCCCCATTCAACAATGTATCTCTGTCATGTGTGTTCAGCTACATTCTTTTAAATTTGTTTTTTGGTTCTTGCCACACTTCAGTTCATTCTACTCCATAGAGTGTGACTGAGGTGTGTCTCTTAACTTACTTGCAAGTTTACAATTACTTGGGCTGGCCACCAGAGGACATCAAAGTTGTTGTCTTCAAACCACTTGTTAGCCCTCTTGGAGTTGTGTTTGGGGTCATTGTCCTGTTGAAAGTAGTGGGCACCCTCCTCCATCTCCAACTTTTTAAAGCTCTCCTTTGCTCTGTCATCCAAAATTTCACAGTACTGCTCTGCATTCATGATCCCCACCACTTCTACCAGCTTGCCTACCTCATTCCAGCCCATACAGCCCTATACCATGAGATTGTTCCCACCTCCATATTTCACAGTAAGTGTAGTAGTTTGGTCTAAAATGCCTTTTCCTTGTAGCTTCCACACATACTGCTTTCCATCTGACCCAATTCTGTTAATCTTTGTCTCATCTGTCCAGAACACTCTTTTCCAGTCCTCCACAGTCCAGTTCTGATGCTCTTGAACCCATTTAAGTTGTAGTTGCTGATGTCTAGCTTTGAGCATGAGAACTTTTCTCTTTGTAGCAGACTGATACCTCTCCTCCTTCAGCACATTCCAGACAGTCTGAGGAGAAACAAGGTTGGAAATGATGTTGTTGATAGAATTGATGGCCTGAATAGCTGTATCAAGTCTCCCAGTTAAGATTTGTTGAACAATAGCCTGTTTATCACATGGAGTAAGCTTAGCTAGACAGCCTCCAGGATGGTTTTTCTTGTCCACCTCCAACTCTCTACCAATTCACCCAATAGTAGACTTCCTTAAACCAGTTTTATCTCCAATCTGACACAGAGAATACTCTTGAGCAAGAAGAGATGCAACAGTAGAGCATTGTGCAGGAGAAGTAGCTTTCATGATGGTGGTTGAAGGTCAAGATGTGGTTCAACCAACTTGAACCACTCCCAAATATAACCAAATATAGTCACATGACTCTGTTGATATTCCCACTTACTCTTTATTTCTGACTCAAATAGGAATATACCTGCAAAATTAGAGATGCTCAAATAACTGTCCCAATAAGTGAATATTTTAAAATGGCCATGACTCCATCAGTTTTGATTTGAATTACATAAAATGAAAAGCAATTTATAGCCATGATGCCATAGTATTTTCAATGATAGAACCAGAATTTTAAATACTTCCAATCCTTCATGTCAATGTCATCTTTCAAAAAGTATAAAACATTGGGACAGTTTTTTGAGCCACTGTACAAACAGCATTATTCAGGTTCTTACACTTTGATGATGCTCAATGTGTGGACTTTATCCTAAAGATATAGACATGCTTTGTCCATGGAATCAAAGAGATTTTATTATCAATCAATCAGTCAAGAAGTATAATTTTGATGCAAAAGAAATGCTGAGAAGTTATAAAGGTCAATATCAAAAGTTGTCCAAATGATCACCACTCTACAAAATGACAGGACCAGGTTCAAAGTGATTCCATTAAATACCATGAGTCCTTGCTACTTCTTGATCATGTTCTACTTGAGCATCATGATGAACTAGAAAACATATAAGCAGCTTCTCGGTGCTTACTCCAAAATCACCTTCAACTGAAGAAATGTAATTAATATGGAATCTGCCAATAACTGCAACTCAGTTATGTTCACCACAGGAAATATCAAGTATTCCCAACATGTAGGGCCAGTTCAATACCAGTCTGGCCCAAATACCCAACTCACCTGGGACCATTGATGTCCTTTGATAGATTGATTGCTAGAGGTGGGAGAGGTTTTCATTGCCTTATGTATAGATGTTAATTGGTGACTGATGAAATAGGCATTTATTATCATGTTGAACAACAAACATTTTACTACCAAAATGAATGTAGCGGGTTGTGCGGCTGTAGGGCGCCCTATGGGCATAATTTGGAAGACACAAGAAACACGGAACTCTGTTTTCGGAAGCGCGGCCCATATCATGTCACATGCAGTCACACGTCACATGGTCCGAGCTGAGCCCGACAAGTCACAGCGCCCACAGAAACGACTAATGGGCTTGCGGGAAACTTGATAAAGCCCGAGTCGAAGTTGCCCTGCTTTACGATGAAATCCAGGATCCGACTCGGCCTTCTCCACGAGCCATGATAAAAGTGCAAGGACTTAGACACCACCTCTTACGACGAAAATGCCCCAGATACTAGACAACGCGCTCGGTGCGGTTGGCCATACGCCCCTGATTCGGCTCGATAAGATTGCGAGGCTCAGCGGGCTCAGATGTAATCTTCGTAAGTTCCCTACGTATCAGCAAGACTATGGATATTGAGATGGGTTGTAGTTGGGAAGGTAGAATATATGTCTTCTGGTGGGTCTACAAAGGACCGTATTGCGAAGGCGATGATTGAGGCGGCGGAGAGGGAGGGGAGGTTGATACCCGGCAAGAGTGTCGTTATCGAGCCAACTTCTGGCAATACTGGTGCGTCGGAGAGCGTCCTATCTATGCCTCGTGTGCTTACATGTGGTTTAGGTATTGGGCTAGCAATGGCTTGCGCTATAAAGGTCTGTTGGCTACTGAGTAATTGTTAGAATGATACTAAATACTACAGAGAAGAGGTATGCCGTCATCATAACGATGCCTCACAAGATGTCGCTTGTAAGTATCATATATGACGTGTCTTTCTTATCAGATTCTCTTCCTCCATCTGATTTCATTTGCAGGAGAAGGAAGTTGCACTTCGCGCTCTCGGCGCCGAGGTCGTTCGTACCCCCGACGACGCTGCATGGGATTCACCCGACAGTCATATAGGTAGAATCCTACGCTCTTGGAAGTCTCGTGGCTGAATTCCTCGACGATCGTAGGTGTCGCCCGGAAACTACAGCAAGAAATACCGTATGGTATAATATTGGATCAGTATGGAAACGTCAGTCATCACTCATGTCGCTGGTCCAGAGTCAATGCTCATGCAGGTGTTTAGATGAACAATCCACTCGCACATGAATATACTACTGGGCCCGAAATTATTGAGGCTGTTGTGTCTACGCCCTCGACTCTTGCGAGACCGTCATCTGGAAAGATTGATGTCGTAGTTGCTGGTGCTGGGACGGGTGGGACTATCAGTGGGATATCGCGTGCTATCAAGAAGTCCCATAACAAGGACTGCGTTGTCGTTGGTGTTGATCCCGTAAGTCAATCTTCGGCCTCGATCCACCCTCTTCATCAAGTAACACCACCTCATAGCATGGAAGTATGCTTGTTTTCCCAGATGAGTCGAACAAAGCCAAAGAGAAAACGTCATATGTCATTGAGGGCATCGGTTACGATTTTATCCCTGATGTATTGTCTCGCGATGAAGTCGACTCTTGGATCAAGACCTCAGATGAGGAAGCGTTTGCAGCCGTTCAGACGATCATGCGGGAAGAAGGCCTTCTCGTTGGTGGAAGTAGTGGTAGTGCTTTGAGTGGTGCGCTACGTTGGTTGTGCAGTGACGCGGGACGCAAGGTCGCGGATACGGAGGGCTTGAATGTCGTCGTGCTGTTCCCTGATGGGTAAGTTGTGCAGCTCTGGTCCAAGTGAGCAATATTGAGGATTTGCTTTGAATTTACTACCCAGGATTCGGAATTATATGAGCAAACCGTGGCTTTTGAAGATAGCTTTGGAATCGAAGCCGACGCCTTTGGCAGGCTTGATTTCTAAAGTGTTGAAGAAGGACTCTCCTTCGGTGGCTACTAAGGCATCCCTGTAACGCATTTTTTTCCTCAGTACAGAGATGAATCACACGCATCATATTTTCTTGTCATTTACTTCGCTTGGGTATAGAATCGGGGTTTTAAACGTAATTTGCAATTGATGAAGTCTTCCAGGAATATCACATTGGGAATCCCATATGCTGGTATGGTAAGAGATGGTGTGGAAAATAATGTAGGACCCGAAGAACTCCACTCGAACAGAAGTCCAGAAATAAGGAAGTTGGATTCATGAAAGAGAACCATGCTGTAAACTTTTTTGATGCCTTAAGGTGTTGAAGGACCCTTCAACGGTGACTATTCAGGCGCCCCTGTAATGTCTGTTCTTCATGAGGACAGAGATGCAATATTTACTTGTCATTTACTTCACTCACTGGGTATATATATAATCGAGGTTTGAAGTGGAATTTGCAATTAATGAAGTCTTTCAAAATTTCCATATCCGTATACAAGCCTGGTGAAAGTAATGTATGTAGGACAAGCATAAACCCGAAAGAACTCCACTCGCACAGAAGTCCACGTTCTTAAAGTCGCCCATTGAGGTGTTGATTAGACACCCCAAGTGCATCGTTATAGGCACATCACCAGAACCGATTGCAGCATGGGGAAATTATTCGTACTGCTCGGGCAGAAATTGGCCAGGGGATGGGATGAAGTGAGAATATAGAGAAGAGATCACACAGGAAAGTCGACTTTAAGCATATGACTACGACCAGGTATGTCGGATTCATGGAAGTTGAAAACTTTTTTGACGCCTTTTTATACCGCGTGTACAAACAGCTACAAGCAATACCGCCATCACGTGGAAAATACATATTGGCGCCCAGCCTGAAAAGCTTAAGGTAGGCAAGCTTAAGGTAGGCGGCGAATCCTCCGAGCGTCCTCATCTGCGCTTCATATATAATTCATCGGGCCAATAGAAGGTTGCTCTACTTGATTCTATCTAGTCCAAGTCTAACTCTGCTTACAGTGCACATGAAACATAATAATCTCAAGCTTGTCCTTGAAGGACTCAAGAGCACAAAGATCTCAGAACGACGTGATGCACTTGTAGACTTGAAAACGATATTTGAAAGGCGCGACTTTGTTAATAACTTCAATGTCGATGAAAATGGCCACTTCGAACCTCGTGCCTGGTTAAGTGTATTCCAAGCGCTCTTCGAGTCAGTCAAAATTGAGAAGATCGCAGCAACAAAGAAGGACTCTGGTAAATCTTCTGGAACCTCTGCTGCTGCACAAAGGAGGCTCGAAGAGACCGCAGGAATCGTTCGGTGGTTAACGGAAAGGACGGTTCATGTTTTAAACAAACGTATCATGAAACCTATCTTTGCACACCTGCTGCAGACATCGGTACACGGAAGGGAACTTCTGGCTCCTGTCGCGCTGCATTATATCAAAGCCCTTCGATGTATTGTGGGACATGCCCCACACCTGGATCACTTGGAGTATGCTGACTGGGTCAGGATGGTAGAGATCGGGTTCAATTGTCTCCTTGAAGATCCAATTGGACACAGGTTCGAAGACGATGCGGACCCTCTTCAGGATGTTAATGACTCTGAGCTCTTTGAGGAAGACTCGGATGACGATAACCTTTCAGTGAGCCCGGGGAAACGTTCTCGCGGAGAAACACCGTCCATGACTCAATCTCGGACTCAAAGGAGCTTTAAAAGAGCTCGGTCAACTCCTTTCCAAGTCTCTGTTACCCATGAGCAAGTGGAATGCATGTCACTCATTTCTATCTTGCTCGGGTCGTCATCTTCGCCTCTTCTGTCCGCAGAATATACTTACCTTCCTTCATCAATTTTAACACGCTTCCGGCGATTCCTCGACCGATACTCGGGCGATACCTCACTCCTGCACGATTATGTAGTTGCGTTAGCTTCAACACTCTCACACTTGTCCCTGAACAGCACATTGGAGGTCACCAAGTTTGCCCTCGGTTCCTGGGACGGTTTACTTGAGCTGTGGGGGACAAGGAACAAGCGAATAAAGGAAGGGCTCGTTTCCATCTTACGGATGCTCTTCCCTTTCGTAACTTCCGAGAACGAGATTTTTCGTCTCACTGCAACAACAGTCGATCTCGCTGATGGCCTTCGTAGGCTGACATCAGTTCTAGATGGGGATACAGACAGTAGACGAGGTGTAGATGGCTTGTCTCTCGAATGTTTGAGGCTTGAAACTGTTGACAACTCCCAGCAGCAGCTTAACTCGGCATTTATGGCAAAGTCCTTCCGTTATGGATGGAATTTTGACGGCAGTCAAGCTTTGGCTTGGGCTATCTTGGAACTTCAAGCAGATTGTATTGCTAAGGTCCGTGGTTTTCAACGTCGAGAATCACCCAACTGTTCATTTGTGTAGCTTTTCCAACTCTCTGAATCCATGCAACCGCCACCGACATCGGGACCAAGTAATAATGACAAGAAACGTTCCCGAAAGGAGGATCCTATAGTTTCGCTACTTATGTCCATACAGAATCAATCCCCGTCAAACGTCCGATCGTACCATCTGCAAATTCTCCTTTTCATCATAGATCGTCACTGGCTTGTGTTTCATCGCGAGCTTCAGAACGATATCATGAACGTTCTCCTTCAATTTGTTTCGCTGGACGATGGTGTTGTGCAATCCTGGGTTTTCCTATGTTTTGCTGCCATTGCTGCTGCTATCGACCCTTCATCTGGTGTAGCAGAAGCCACGTGGGACGTTATCTGGACCAATGCTATTCGTCGTGCTAACGTACCCACTGTCTCACGAGCTGCCTGCCACGCGGCCTATTCGATCCTTCTTCACACCCGCGCTTACGCTCAGAAGAACCACTCGCTTCAAATTCCTCTGGCCTCCAACCGTATCTTGTTCGAAATTGAGACTTTGGCTAAAGAACTCGATGTTCAGGGACCGCCGTATCCATATGACTCCGTTTGTGCATTTCTCGCAACTTGCCTTAGAGTAGCAAGTCAAGATATGCATTTGTACCGGATGCAGTTAGAAGAAAAGGTTCTGAGCTGGCTGGTTGATTGTTGGCAGATTGCCGGGTTTCGCGACAAGAGTCTGCCACCCCACCTTGTGAAAGACCTTCTAATGTTGTTCGAGAGTATATCTGGTTTTCCGCTACCAATTAACCTGCCCTTCCGAATTCCCCTCCCAGAGGGTCAAATCGTGGATACATTGGTAAATGAAGCAAGGACAAGAGTGATACAGGACTATATCCTGGAGGCCCGATTACCTGAGTTCAAATCAGCAACTGACAAGGACCGGTCAGTTATCATGCCTCTTGCCTCTTCCTCGGAGGACAATCCGAATTCTTTTGTCCAGCCTCGAGGCCGCGAGCGAAGGATTTCTGCGTTTCTTCTCAAAACATTGGAGCGTATGCAAAGCCAATTGGATGATCAATCCATGCACCCTACAGCAGAATCAGCCCGCCACTCATTGGATATGGCGGTCACCGCTGTTTGTTACGATTCAGTATTGGTATTGAACGCCATGCAATCTGATAGACGTTTGGTTCGTTGCGCTTGTAAAGTGATTAGCACTGTGATAGCTCTTTTACCCGACTTACGCTGGACTACCTCCGAAAGAGCGCTTATCTCCTTTGGCCTTGATCCTTTGACCTTTCTCGAGGATAACTCGGAAAGTAAATTGGCCTGGACTGCCATGGTACCGCCTGATATAGGTTCAGGAATTAAATCTCAGCTTCTCAGCCAATTGAAAAGCCCCAGGACAAATGACAACGCGTCCTGGAGTCGCTCTCATTTAAACCTCTTGAGGATCTTGTGGCAAAATGCTGACGTTTGTTTCCAATTACATGATGATCAAAACCGTATAGTAACGGTTTTCCTGATGATTCTAGGTCCAAAGCACGTTCAATAGTGTTGGGGATACGATGCGCGAAGTTCTGCGTATTGCACTTGGTGTGAAACCTCGCTCTCCTGCTCATGCAATGGACGCGGATGATCATGACGGTTTTGGCCCCATTCGAATGGCGACTGAGCAACTTTCTAAAGACGATGCGACAGTAGAGCTGATCTCAAATTGCTTTACAATGGATATTTGTGTATCCTTTCTTACCGTTGGTCCGGCTCTGCAATCAACTTCCGGCGAGCCAACGCGCGACAAACAACTAGTCGATGATGTGTTAAATTGTGCGAAATCACGTCCCGAAGCTTTCCTGTCCGTCCTTCCTATCGTCCTCGGCAGGAGTCAGCAGAATTTTCTCAATATCAGTGTAAAAGGCCTCGATAGCCTTCTCAACGAGCTATCTGGAATCCTCCCGTTATATCAATTCTCCAGAAGCGATCGTCTTCAATATGTCGTCATTCAATTTTTGGAATCCACACTGGAGGTATGGGCATCGGCGAATGTTGCAATAGGTGACACTCTGGACAAAATCCGTGACTTATGTCATTGGCTCTCGAATATGCTCGCGAAGGGAAAAATTAGATCGTGGGGGGTTCGCGATTTGTTCGCCAGATTCATCGACCGATATCTCACGCAGGACCCCTCAGAACAAGCCTGGGATGGTCCAATTGAAGACTTGACTCCAAGCTTTTTGCTGCCCACGATGAGTCAGGACGACGATATTCGGGTTCGATTTCGAGTCGCTGTGAAAACCGCCGGGCTTTTTACCTTTACCCGATACACCGTACCTAAGAGAACTACCAGCGAAGTGTATCTCGCTATCAAGAACAAGCTTACCATCGAATTGAGCAAGTGCGTATCTGTCAGTTACTCATCTATATCGTTCTCATGAATTGTCAGCCGTGAACATATGCTCACTCGTATACTGGCGCTTGGCAATAGCATGATCGTAGCCTCAGAAACCAGGCGGGGCGCATACTGGCATCTATTGGAGACTTGTCTGCATTCCCAGGATTATTCTGCCCATATTGAAACAGTTCTGCGTAGTGTCTCCCAGAGGCTTGGACTGATCAACTTTTCCTCTATGTTTGAAAATTACGCCTCTCAATTGGCGATGTCCCTACTGCAGGTGAAGAAGGACTTCCTTCTCTTCCCGCCCCATGTGCTGGGCTATCACGACAGGAAAGAGTGTGTCTCCGCCAACTTTCGATCCTTTGCTCCCGTCAACATTTGGAATGGGGGTCTGGCAACATTTGAGAATCACTGCAAAATTGCTTCTTTATCTACTGAGGATGGTTTTCGCGACTGCTTCGGCAATATCATAGGTTATGAGATAGTCTCGTGGATCGACCGACCTGATCCAGAGGGCAATGATTTGATACAGTTGCTCAAAGTCATCCCACTTCCAGACGAGGAATTCGATCAGTGTCTAGCCCAAAATGTCGACGCCATTGTAGCTTCCATTCTTCGTTCTTTAGGGGATATGGATACCAAATCTATTGGAGATGCACTCGTTCAAGATGATCCTAGTGGTCGCAGTGCAGATGTTTTCGACCACTTGGTACGTTATCGGACGGACATCATGGAGACTCATCGACCCAACTTGCCTGCCTTTCCAACCGAGACTATACTTCGCGCGCTTCGCTGGCTGCGTTCCCAAGTGCCAGACATGGACGAAAAGGCTGTAAGCTACCATATCATACACCATCTATTAGCAGATCTGGATCGTTCTCCGTTCATAAATGAACAATTTCGTTTGGTTAACTCCATCTGCCTGTGGACTGCCATGCATTCCCCGGCTTTTATCGAGATTACCCTTCTATACACTTTGATGCACGGCGCTACATCACTCTTGAGACAAGTGGATCTCAGCAGATCCGCACAGTCCATCCTCGATTGGGCTTTCGCATGCTACCGTAAAGCGAAGACGAAGCATCCCCACGTTCCTGACATCCTTGTTCGAATAGCGTGCATAGCATACGACCTTTCTCGAACGACGTCTGACCCGAATATAACATCTTTAGGTACAGACCTCCTTCAGTGGATAGACATCCAAACTTTTGAGCTTTCAAAGGTCCCCTCTTTATCCAGTCAAGTCATGAAAGCCCTTCCTGCGTGGCCCCATCACCCATCCCCACAATTAGCCCAAGTCCTCCAGTCTATTACAGGGGAGCATCTCTCCTCGGTTCTTGACGACTATCGTATTTCTTCCAGCAAATTCCGACTTGTTCGCCGGCTACGAGAACATGCGCTTGTTGGTGAATTTGACAAGGATCACTTTGCAAATGTCGATTTTTGGCGCTTGAAAGAGCATATTCCTCCTTCCGACCAGCTACAAGATGCAGATCTCGATGCTTTCGCAGCGTTGCTATACCTGAGCAAAGGTCAATTGGGTGGGTTTCGCAATGAGCCATCAGGCTCTACCTCTATCCTGGGTCGATATCGCCGCAAAGTTTCAAGAGAGAAAGAGGGTACAAGAACAACGCCACAAGAACCCATTATACTTATGTTGCTAGCCATGTTACAAGGAGATCATCCATCGCGATCTAATACTGCATACGAAACACTGCGTCTCATAAAATCTGCTGAGACGGATGATCTATCTCATGCTTTCCAAGTCTCTCTGTCCGAAAATAAAGTAGAGCTTGACTACCTGGGCCGATATAGGCGCCCCCCTTTAGGTCAGGTATCTCGCGAATTGACGGACCTTGTCACGCATCAATCATATCTAGACTCTGTGGTCAACTTTCCGCGATGGATTGCCGATGTGACGACCTTGTTTAGCGAAGTCCTATCCTCAAAAGATGCCTTTTATGCACAGCTGGTTCCTATTCTCCGATCAGATACCGAGTTTGCAGAGCAGGTGTTACCTATACTTGTCCATATCATTCTCGCCACTGAAAACAAAGAGTTGGCGAGCCAAGAGACTATTGGTCAAGCTCGCTATCGCAATACGATTTCGAACTTCTTCACGTCTGTCCTTTCAGACAAGCTATCTAGTATCCAATGTCTGCGTTGTGTGATCGACGCAGTGCTGCATCTTCGTCATTTCGATCGTGACCAGGTATCAACTACGAAAGTCAAAGTTGCAAAGGATGCGTTGTCGTACAACAAGTGGCTGAACATCGACTTCGGACTGTTAGCCCGCCGCTCCATCACCTGTGGCGCATATACTACTGCCCTTCTATTTCTAGAACTCGCAGCGGAGGAAGATGCAGTTTCTTCGAACACATCTAACGAAATTCTCTATGAAATTTACAGGCACATAGACGAACCTGACGGATTTTATGCTATACACGATTCTGACCTCCATCAAAATTTGATCAAACGTTTCCATCATGAAAAGCAATGGGAAAGGGCTTTCCGATTTCACGGTGCAGCACTCGAGGCAAGAGATACCACGGGTCACGCCGAAGGCCTTGTCGAGTCTTTCCATTCTTTCGGCTTTGATCATTTGGCAAATGATGTGCTCAGAACTGCTTTCTCCACTGGAGGTGCCAAGAAAGACGGGCTTTCTCATGATATCAGTTACAGGCTTGCGTGGAGAACCGAAACTTGGGACCTTCCCGAATCTCCAGAAAAATCGACTGGCGCTTCCATATACCTCGCCTTACGTGCAATTTACCGCGAACGCGATGTCAGAGTCATTGATCATACCATTCGCAAGTGCCTTTTCACAGAAGTTGATCGTCTGCGGACTCTCGGTTTAGAAGATTTCGCAGAGATTCGCGATGTTATCCAAGATGTCATGTGTCTCCACGAAATTGCAAAATGGAGGACAAATACCATACAGACATCTCTGGCAGCTCGAGATTTGGCGAAAGGAAACTGGAATGATTTCCTCCAGATAGAAGATGATTTTGAGTGTGTACATGTTGTTTCCATCCTAGAGACGATACTTATATCACCACCAGTTTTCCGGTACTAGAAAATATTCTGGCCACCCGGATCTCTCTGGTGCGTTCAGTACGCCTCAAAGAAGAACGCCAACGGATTGGAACGTTGGTGACACCGTTCAACCAAAGCCTTATTGATGTCGAAACCCAATGTCTTGTCCGGCTGTCTAGGGCTGCCCGGGCTGCCAATGAAGTACAAGTTGCTCTCAACTCAATAATTCGTGCTGTAGGACTCGAAAATCCTCCCTCTTTCAATGTTTTCGAAGAATTTGCGAATGTTTTATGGTGTCAAAAAGAGGAAAAAATTGCAGTCGAGTATCTTGGCAGGCTGTTTGCTGCAGGTCAGGGCCCATACGTGCGAGATGAGATCGAGGAGAGAAGGAAAGCTTTAGTTCTCGCTCAATTGGTTTGTTTGCATATATACTATTTATGGGACGTATTCTAAACGGTTGACACAGGGGTCATGGTCATCTGCAGCTTGCCTGAAGAACCCGGAAGATATACAACGGGACTATTTCGCTGCTGCAACTGGTCTATTGAATAGTGAAGCCCTCTCGAGCAACCCTGAATTTCACAACGCCCACGCCACAGTATATCACCAATACGCCATATTCGCAGAACGACAATATTACGATATTGTCAAGTCACCGGATGCGATTAGATGGAAAATATATGTCGAGCGCAAACAACGAGAAATCGAGTCTCTCGACGAAGAGATCGATAGCCTACACGAGAAAGATCGCTATCGGGCGCAATTGAAATACCGCCGGGACCAGGCCCAAAAAATGAAGGACGCAGATGCGGAATCCTTTCAGAGGCATAAAAGCGCTCTGGATGGTTTTCTGAATCAAGCAATTGACATGTACTCACGCTGCCTCAGAAACTCTGATACCTACGACCATGATGTACCTATTCGACTGTGTTCACTCTGGTTCGCCCATTTCGAAGAAAACCGAGGAAATTTCCAGACGGTGGTTGGAAATGCCCTCCGGCGAGTTCCTTCCCGAAAATTTGTTTTTCTATCGGTAACTACCCCCACAATGTGATCGAATTCAGACAGACGCTGATATTTCTTCCTGTAGCATCAACTTTCCGCGCGCATCTCAAGACCTCCGTTGGGACCTTTGACCCATGCGCAGTTGAATCTCCAAAGTCTCGTTCTCCGCATGTGCAGGGAACACCCCTTCCATATCCTGTATCAAGTGTATTGCTTGCAGCCTGAAGAGCCCTGGAACACCCGGCATTCTGGACAGCAAATCTCCATTCATGCAGAACGGGCCGAAGCAGCCTTGTACATCTTCAATCGGCTGCGAAAGGACGCTGCGGTCAGCCAGCGTCTGATGGATGTAGAGCGATTCAGTGCGGCATGCTTACAGTGGGCCAAGCATCCCGTGCCAGTACCAGCCAGCAAAAACTTTGCTCTGCCGAGAGAGTTCAAGCTGAGCAGAATATCAAACCTTCGTGTTCCTGTCATTACCCATCACACGCCAGTCGACCCGTCCATGAGGTACGACGACTGTCCATGGATTGACCGCTACGACACTCTGTGGTCTAATGCGGGTGGAAAGAATGCTCCCAAGATTGGGTATTGCCTTGGAACAGACGGGGTTAGATATAAGCAACTAGTTGAGTGATCACGCCCAGAATTCTCTCTCTTATTGATGATCTAGCTAGTTCAAGGGACAAGGTACGGATGATCTGAGGCAAGATGCTGTTATGGAGCAAGTATTCAACCTTGTCAATGGCATTCTTCATCGTGATCGGGAAACGAGACGGCGTCTGCTGAATGTTCGAGAATACAAGGTCATTCCTCTGGCATCTCAGGGCGGGATTCTGGAATTCGTCGAAAACACTCATGCTATCCGAGACTGGCTTGTCAAAGCGCATCAGAGGCTGGTGTTTTCGTCATTGGCCAGCTATGATCATCGTATTAACATTTTTTGCTGTCCAGGTACCACCCTCGTGAGAAGCCCTCTAGTCGGCTGATGAGTGAGATCAACAATATCCGAAAGGACAAGGACAACCCGCGTCCACTTCGAGAACGACTAATCCAGAACTGGGCCAAGATTGAGGAAAACGTGAAACCCGTAATGAGGCATTTCTTCACCGAGAAGCACAAGACGCCGAATTCCTGGTTCGCAACGAGGTTGGACTACAGTCGAAGCGTGGCTACGTCGTCTATTGTCGGCCACATCCTGGGACTGGGCGACCGACATATCTCGAATATCCTGATTGACAATGTGACCGGAGAAGTGATTCCCATCGATCTTGGTATCGCTTTCGACCAGGTGAATCGCTTTTCATGGTAGGACTACCATGCGTACTGACGGTTTCTTCTTACAGGGAAAGCTCCTTGGCGTGCCTGAACTGGTACCGTTCAGATTAACTCGGGATATGGTCGACGGTATGGGAACGTCAGGAACCGCAGGGGTATTCCAACGCTGTGCAGAAGAAACCTTGAGAGTCCTACGAGATGGCTCGGAAGTCATCATAACCGTCCTCGAGGTCTTCAAACACGACCCTCTCCATTCCTGGTACGAAAATCGATATAAATCCAAGAGCTCGTGAATTCACGCGTATTTCTCAGGACTGCGAGCGAGACTAGGATACAACGCGTCCAGGGTGCGACGACATCGACGACGACGACGACAACGACAACGACGACGACCGCTGTTCGTTATGGTGTGGATATTGGGATTGACATGTCGAGCGGTTCAGCAGAGGAAGCAGCGGACCGCGCGTTGAGTTCTGTATCGCGTAAACTAGACAAGTCGCTCAGCGTTCAAACGGTCGTGAGCCAGCTCGTCCGAGAAGCTACTGACCCAGTCAACCTTGCTTTAATGTTCGAAGGTGAGTGCCCCTCGCCGCCCGCCCCAAAAAGGTTCTTGATAATCTCGCAACCTACAGGATGGAGTGCTTATTATTAACTTGTACTAACCTGCATCATATTATGTACAATATACCCATGGCGTGACAGAGCATACATCTAAAAGGGCTATGTAATCTGCCCTCAAAACACAATTTATTCCTTCTTTGAGCACTAATAACATCGGAGTCCACAGAAAATGAGAAAATACACGGAACACGGAACGGGGGGGGGGCGGGTCTGAAATGAAGGTATCCATCCACAACCCAGAGGTATAGAAGGAAGATCCCCCACAAAGAAGGCGCGCATGTAGGTGCGGGACGAAAACTGTAGTTGTATCTGCACCTCTTCAGTAGTAGATATAGTTAGGACAGATTCTGCAAAAAAAACAAGGGAGGAAAGGGGAAAAAAAAAGAAAAGAAAGAAGACGTGGGTGTGGCATGGTTAACAACAGCAGTGATTCATTATTTGTTCTTTGCGATATCCCGTGCGGCTTTGATTAGCGGTGCAAGAGTCCGCAGAGGTTCCGAGAGTTTAAAGAACGGGTGCTGGGGAGCAAGATATGAGATGGAAAAAAACACGAGATTCGCAAGCGGGAAACGAACCTGCAAAAGTTCAGTGGCGGTCGGTCTCTTCTCCGCGTCCACCTCGAGACATTTAGCGAGGTAGTCCGTAAAGACGCTCGACAGACTCTCGGGGTTTGCGATCGTTGGCGTGCCGTTTGTAGCGATGAGGTAGAGCGCTTTGAGTGGGTTTTGGTTCAGGTAGGGTGGTTCACCTTCGATCATTTCTAGGAGAGAGATCAGGTTTGAAAAGTAGGACGACGACGACGACGAACCGATCGCCATGATACCCAGACTCCAAATGTCGACTTTGGGCCCGTACTCTTTGCGGGTGACGACTTCGGGTGCCATCCAATACGGCGTACCGACCATTGTTGTGCGCTTTGCGTTGGTAGGGTCTGATATTTGTGCGCAAAAGCCAAAGTCGGCTGTTGGAGGGTCATGAAGGTGTTCAGTTGGCAAAGACGACACGAGACGTACTGAGTTTAATGTCGCCGACCATACTGAGTAATACATTGTCGCTCTTGATGTCTCTGTGTATGACGCCGTGCCTGTGGAGATGCTCGAGCCCCTGAGCGGTCTCCCTGGAGACTGCGGCAATCTGCCCCTCGGTCATGAGGTTGGCGGTGACGACGTCTGTGAGGGAGCCGCCCTCCATGTACTCCATGACGACCCAGAGATCATTGTTGTGGAGGAAGGAGTCGATGTAGTTGACGATATTGGGGTGGCGGGAGGAGCGCATGACGAGAATCTCGTTGATGATGAGATCCTTCTTGGGCTGTTTCTCGAGGTCCATCTGCTTGATGGCGACAGAGAGGTTGGAGCCGACTTGGTAGGCGGTGTAGACGCCCCCTGAGGCACTGAAAGCAAAAAGGTTAGGGGACGGTTCATTTGGGGCGAGAAGAGACGCACCCCTGGCCGATCTTGACGAGGTTGCGGTAGAGCCTGGTTGGGTCTGCATCGGTACAGATCTGCCTGAGGCGCCTGACGATGTCCTCGTCCTTGCTCTTGTCGGAGGGCTTCTTTTCCCTCCTCCGCGGGGTTGCGACGGCGGGGGGCTTGGGGAGACTGGGTGGGGCGGGACTGGGGGGTGCGGAGCGCAGGGTGTCTCTGGGCTGGGGCTCGGGGGACCTGCGGTCGCGGGTGGTGTTGGCGCGGCCGAGGCTGTCGACGGAGCGGGGCTGCTTTGCGGGGGCGCGCTGGGAGGCGGAGCGGTCGAGCGTGGGAGTTGGCGGGGCGGGCGCGGGGCGGTAGACGGGTGGCGCTGGTTTGGGCCGTGGCGGTGCTGGTGGCGGTCGCTGGTCGAGAGTCGGTATCTACGCTGATAATAATAATTTTTTAAACGCACCTCGAAGGCGCCCGGGCTGCCCATGGCGCCGAGCTTGTCCCAGCCGTCGTTCTGGCCCTCTTGGTAAAACTTGACGATCTCCATGACGGCCTGGGGGTTCTTTTCCTGCTCGAGCCTGGAGATGCCGCTCTCCTGGAGGAGCTGCTGCCATTCCTTGGGGAGGCCGGTGAACTCGCCGGTGGACGAGTTGAAGCCGACGTGGGTGAGATGGACGGGGTCGTAGGGCGTGCTGATCTCGGGGCGCTTGGACGGGTTGAAGACCTCGGACATGAAGCCCAGCACGCCCTTTTTCGGCTTGGACGTCGTCGAGCTGCGCGATCGGCCGGGCGGCGGGGCAGACGGCGGCGGCGGCGCGGGGGCGGGGTCGGCGGGGACATCGGCCGGCGGGGCGGACATGCGGCGGGCGGCGATGGGCCAGAGGCTGTCGGTGTTTGCGCGGGACGGGCGGGGCGGCGGCGGGGCGGCGGGGGCCATGGCGGCGAACGGATCGCTCTCGGCGACGCTGGGCTTGCGCGGGCGCTTGTGGAGGGCGGCACGATGCCGGGCGGCGGCGGCGGGCGGCGGGGACGCGGCGCTTCGGTACGGCGGCGTCGGCACAAACGGCGTGTACTGCGCGGCCTGGGCGGCGTGGATGTTCGACTCGGCCAGCAGGGCGTTGTACTCTTGGATCGATTCTCGCGACGGCCGGTGATACTCGACCGTGATCTGACTCTCAAGCCCAGAGCTCATGTGTTGTCGCCGTCGTCGTCGTCGTCGTCGTCGTTGCAGCTGTGCTCGCCGTCGTCGTCGTTGCTGCTCTTCTCGCAAGATGGCAACGCTTTTTCCTTTCATCTACACGTGACTACTACTCTACACTGGTAAGTCGGGCGTCCCATCACTGTGCCAGCCCACCCATCAACATCTGCACCATCGCACGTCCCCGGCGTCACAGCATTGTCGTGGTACACCTGCACGCAAACAACGCATCCACCGCCACACTCATTCCCAGAAGCACTCGGGAAGAATCCATTGTGCCCGGGCTAGTTGCTGTTGGCAGAGTCCCTACATCACAATCACTCCACTGCATCACTCAATCTTTGCACAGACACGCGGCACCTACCCATTAATATTCGACGATCCCTTGAGCACATGTGTGCGCTGGTTATCCAGCGTATCAGCCGTGCCCGCAGAGTAGTATAAACACCCGGCGCGGACAAACGCACATGTACCACGCCCCGTGTCATATCCACCACCACTACCACCAGCAGGGGGACACACAGTAGTACCCACCATAAACGGGTCAGACCCGTTATAGTCCTTGATGGGATTCGTGAATCCAACCGCAAGGTAGGTGTGTGCTAGTACAGCAAAGAGAAAGTAGGAACATCTCTCCTCTCAACCCTTGGTCTCTCCCTCATTTATACGGTGGACGGGTAATCACTACACCCTCGCCTCGAGGTCACAAGGCGTGCAAAGAAGTCTGTCTACGGGGTCAAGTTCGCTGATACTACGACACCGGAAAAACTCTACACTGGGTCCTTGCTCAATGTAACAGATTGGTTTCCGTCTCTGGATGAGCGGGAGGCGGGCCGGCCCGTGGTGCAGTCAGTGAAATAATACCAGTGTGTAAATTGTTGTCAGAGGCTACTTTTTTTTTTTTTTCTTTTTGCAAGTTCTCAATTATGAAATTCAACTGGAGCTCATAGTAAGAGTTTTTCCATGGAGGGGAACTTGTGACACAAAACGTTTTTTTGCAAAACTCCACCTGGCCCTATCCGGCTTCCTTCCGAGACTGTCGATATGCTCGCAAATCTTGTCAACTCCTCGTTTATCAGTTCATTACAAACGAGTAAGTATTATCTGCGAATCCAGAAAGCGCATCGGGGTACATTGTTTTCTCAACGCAAACGAGTGACGTTTATAATTCAAATCCATGTGAGCCTCATGACATTCCCAAAAGCAAGTACCATATATAAACGTACTAGACCCCAGGGATTATAACGGTGAAAGCCGACAGTTTAAAATCCCGGCGGCACCAGCTGAAGTGCCCTGTTCAGGTCGCCTGCCTCTGGAGCCGTTATCAAGGGTTGCTGGATGGTAGCTACCACTCGTAAGCGAATCATTTGTCCTGCCATGCGTATAATACACATACGAGACCCTAACGCACATCAGCAGACTAAATAAACTAAGTATACATAGAGTCCTGCAGACAGCTTCCATGGATTCTATCTACATATCACCAGATGTAGTATCGCGTCGATTAATGAATGAATTCATGTCATCCACATATTATATGTATCTCCACTTGTCAAGATCCATGATGGTGATCGTACAGACGGAAGTATTTGACAAACGGTATGCGCGGGGCGCCGACCCAGGAACGGTCTCTGAGTCCGGCGCCGATTTTATGATATCTTTACGCGTGGTGAATTTGTCCGAGTTGGTCGAGTTGGTGGGTCGCAGTAGGTGACTTTGAATAGCGTTTATAACGCCGGATTTGGAAGGACGTACACGACTCCAGAGGTGGATTTTCCTTCATTGAAGATCAGGTAGCTGTTTCTATAGTTGAAGAATTTTTGTGACCGCGTAGGAGACCTTGCCTTGCCAGCTGTAATGTTGGTCGTTAGGTATAATTATTAATACCGAGCCCTGATTCGATTGGTAGCGTCATCATGCATCAACAGAGTAGAGTACACTTGTTACTTTATCCCCGCCTCTTCGAAGAGAGTTCTATTACCATACGCTACAAACACAGATACTACACAACGCCCAACAGTACTTACAATTCTCGGAGTAGAGTCTTCTCTTCACCCCCGCCTCTTAGCCCTGTATTATGGCTTGTCGGCGGCATAAACAGAGTTCATTCATTCCCCGCCTCTTAGCCCAGTATTGTGGCTTGTCGGCGGTATAAATAGAACTCTATCATTCATTCTTTCAACATTGGATGTGATGACACATTGACGACAGTGTCGTTCGCATCAGTTTACATCTGAGCAGTTTTTCAATGCAAGAACAAGCCTCTACTCCCCGGGCTAGGAAGTACTCCAAAGTAGATCTCGAAAGTAATTATGAAACATTCATTAAGGAGCATATTTCTTGGCAAGAGCGATCCATTCTGGTGTCGGGGCTGCAGGAAGCAAATTCGAAGGACTAGAAACGATGAATTCCGGAATTAAGACTACGAAACTGGGTAACTCCTTTCGATCGTGAAATCCATGGGGGAACAAGTCCCATAAACGTGCGCACCAACTTTGCTTTGTATCTTTCTTTCTTAGGCTGATGAAACCCGTTTTGTGTATATCCATCCCATCGGTGTCAAATGAAACCGCGAGTTCTGTATGGGCATGCGTGGTTCTCAGATCTGAGAGGGAGGAAAGTTACCTTGTTCGATCAAAGAATCTGATTCTTGCCTGCAAATCTGTAGCCACGTGCGAAACAGAGCACATGCACACTGAAGCTTGCATAGGAGAATGCAACCATCTTCTGTCAGTAAGCATCCTAGGGGTCAAAGAAGATCTAATATAGAAGCTGATTAGGGACCGTCGATGGACGGCCATGAATCTTCATCTTGTTCAACTGTTTTCTAAAAGGAACTAGGAACGAGCTTCTTGGTCATCGGTACAAAGGGAAACATTTGTAATATTTGCTAAACATACTTATAACCCTAAGAAGATCTAAAATAGATGATTAGGGGACGTCGATGGACGGCCATGGATCTTCATCTCGTTCAGCTGTTTAGGAACGAGCTTCTTGGTCATTCGGTACAAAAGGAAACATTTGTAACATTTGCTACCCATATAGTGCGAGGCACATCAGGTAATAGATCAAAAACAAGAAACGTTTCGTCAATCAAGTCATAACGAGTACAATTACCACCATCTCCAATTGTCGAGATCTGAAACAGTGATTGCGGATGCGGATTGGATCCCCTTATCAGAAGGATCAGTCGAATATGCACGAAGAGCACGGGAAGGCGCCCAAAAACAGTTCATGAGCATATCGTCGGTACAGACGCCGACTCTGTACGAGGTGACGGAGAAATTCGTTGCGCAGGCGCTAGGAGTGATCTACCAATAAACATAAATTGAAATGTAGAAATAGCAATGAGAGAATACCGTACTGTAAACTTGTTTGCACCAGTCAGATTGGTGATTGCAGAGATCGTAGAGGCGGTAAACTCGGTTTGATTTCGGTCCTTGGCTGGTTCCGGGATAGATGTACAGGTCTGTTGAAGGACGAGTAAGGGGTATTCTGAATCAGAAGCTACGCGTTGAGCAGAAGCATCGAGATAGAATGTGTAAGAAGAGATGGTTTCTGTTGATGCAATTCCGAGCGTTTGCTGCGACGGAATTGAATGAACAAACAGATGTTATGGATTAACAAAACACACCGACAATGGACCTTTCATTACATCTTTCGAAGAGGAAGTAGTGACAGTAGAGGCACCGCTGGCAGAACCCAAAACGTCAGGACGATAGGGGCCATCAGGTCCAGTTACAATTTCACATTCTTTGTGGAAGTGGTACCACCAGCAATTGGTCTGGCCAATGTTACCCCAATACCCCTTGTAGTTAAGCCAGCCAAGAGATCCGGAGAAGGTGTCTGGGTAGGCAAAGTTGACCAGACTTTCCTTGATGTCCCAATACACGCCACCATCGGAAGTATAATCTTGTAACTTAAATACGACTGCATCAACGTATGTGAACGTCCCTGCTGTTGCCCAGAATCCGTGCGAACCCTTTGCTACATATCCTACCGGTCTTTGATCGTTGTCGAATTTAACGACATGGACCCATGGGACGGTGCTATAAGTACTATTGTCAGAGCAATGATAGGGTGATCTCCAATAACTGACCCGCTTCCGTCACTACTGTGAGCATGGTAATCGACCTGAGTTGCGATGCCATCAACAGTGCGAACAGCCATGCGCTCCCAATCGCCGACATCTGTTGTTGTAAAGTTTAAAAAATTGTAATATACAATGTCGTCAATTATGCGAAGTCTCACGATCGCCAATTTCTCCGAGTAAGGCGACCTTTTTGCCTTCGTTGAAGGGAGTGAATAACCAGTAATATATGTCCACAACGCCGTTTTCCTGTGTGATTCCATCAGTGATTGCTGCAGGACTGAAGATATAGACTTGACCTTTGGTGCAATGAATGTATAGGCAGCAGTAGCAGTAGTGGAAGGATTCTGACCGCGCAGAAACCCGGTCTTTCCGGACTTGACATCGGTCGTCAAGTATGATCCAGAGCCGTGGTTGACGGCATCATCTATATTAGATGTGGTAACAGCTCCATCGATAATATTGCCTTTAGCATCAGTTTCCTAGTCGAGAATAGTCAGCTGTCTTGAAGAGTCGTATATAGATATAGTGACGGGAACCTTCACTCCTGCTAGGAAATATTCAACCGTAGACGGCCAATAGACTTCAGAAGGATGAAATCTCCATTGCGGCGCATATTTCCTGGCGAGAGCAATGTGTTCAGGCGTCGGAGCAGCGAGCATGGCCGGAAAGCAGAGGGAAAAAATGACAGATTCCAAAATACTGGACAACTGCGGTCCGTTTAGATCAACCGAGGCCTGAACAAAGAAAACGCACCATGGCTCAAAGGTCTACAGACAAGGAGTGAGAGGCCATTATATAGGGTTCCGTTTGCCAAAGTGCTCATGACCATGACTGATGTGTATAACAGCTTAGGCGTAGCATATGGCTATGGTGGTTCTGGGATCCAACTCGGAAGCCTGTCAGATACGGGCTTTCTGAGCAAATTTATGGCATCGAGTGTCTACTAGAGTAAATCTCAGCCTGGAGAGAACTTTTCTGCGAAACAGCGACGTGTGGACGCCAAGTAAACAGTAATGTATGCCACTGAGTCAAGAGCCTTTACATCCAAGTAGATATGAATACAAGTCATAGCCAGGGTGAGCTCTTATTGTGTCTCGTAATTCAGCACATTCGAGTACCAACGCGTCCTTTAGGTTAAGTTGGAAGCCAACCGATGACGTTGTCTACCCTATAAGTTTGATTCTAACAAAGGTAACCAATCACATTAGCTCTTCCGTTTCGGGCCACTTATGTCATGGATTTATATCCCTTAAGCTTATACATACTTAACGTGCGGCTAGTTTGTTCGTCTTCCGCTCAGCGCAGTGGAGCTATTGAGGCGAATTTCAATAACGGAGAAGTTGAAGCTGCAAAATCTAAGGCTTCAAGTTCTGAGTTGTATACTGAGATGGAGTATGTTCCGATGATCAAAGTTGGATTAAGTCCTTTGTATCACTGGCCATAATTTCACTCTCGTAACCGTCTTGATTGAGCGAGAACAATGCACAAAATGACACTTGACTCATTCTTGTGCTCGAGTGGTCAACGATTTCCTTGCGGATTCATACTGCATATGAATCGTTCCTTTGATTTAGAGTGGGCTTGGAACTATGGATCAACACTCGGGAGAACGGAAATCATATTTAACGCACTCGTTTGTATACTGATTGGTTATTACACAAGTGTCTAGCTGGAAAACTGTCATGGGAAGGTTGTGGCGCTGCGCGCAACACGGACTACAGATATATAATCATTGAACAAAAGATACTGAATAAGAATGCTTATTTTTGGGACATGAGTGTAGCTATCTCAGTAACAATAAGCGATTTTCGTAAAAAGTCCTTGGTCATGCGCTGTCTGGATGGTGAGCGATTTACTGGAACACCCAGAGGTAAATTATCTATAAATAGACTCAAAGATCATACTGGGGTAAAAGAGAGTGTGAGCTTCGGACATCAATCGTCAATAGTCACTGCCGCCTTTCAAAAGTTACCACTTGTCGAATCATGCGACGTTCAGTAATGTGATTCCTTTTTTTCTAGCAATGATGAGTCCTTGTTCCAACGGATCTCGTTCTATGATGTCGGGCCAGCTCAGTTCCCATTTATACTTTTCACTAGCCGGGCTTGCAAGTCCGACAAATAAAAATTGCTTAATTTGAATTTCAGCGACTTGACTTTGAATACTTCCATTTCACTATGTCCAAGCTCTAGTCTATCTCAATTATGATATGTCATTCATGACTTTAACCACACCCACACCTCGAGAAATTAGAAAGAAAGATGATCAGTACGAACTACGTAGCCTTATAAACCGATGTCAATGAGATGTTCAGGGCATGTATATTGATACATAGAAGTATTGAATGAAAGCTATCTACGCAGTTAGAATACAGACATACAGGCGACTCTAGAGGGCAAACTTCTAGAATATAGAAAAATCCAAGTCCAAACCTAAATCCAAGTCTTCGCTATAGACATCATAACCCCCAAACAAGTAGCCTCCCATGTCATTGAATCCATACTCCGATTCTTCGTCTTCTGAAAAACCCTGCACAATCTCATCCCAGTCGACACTAGGAACAAAGTTCCTCAAAGCCTTGACATCTTCCTCAAGCAAGTGGCTGCATTCTTGCAAACGCAACTCTTGAATCTCTGCCTTACGTTCCGACCTTTCAACCAGGCAGTTTTGGAGATCAGAGAGAGTCGTGGTGGCAGACGTATCGCCGTCCACGAAACTCACATCTTCCATAGTTAGCGATTTGAGTTGAGGGAAATAGACGGCCGAACGCTTGCGGCATAATCCAGGTCTCCTGATTCCTTTCATCCCTTCCGGAGTAGCTGAGGGGCTCGTTGAAGTTTCGATCTGTATCTCTTCGTGAAGCGCCGCAACTAAAGCGTGAGCAGATTGTCCGGCAACATGCATGCTGTGAAGCTTGTGTAAAAGTCCAAAGGTACTCATCCACATTTTTGTAGAAAAGCCATCGACGTATGCCATGCGGAGGGAACGAAGGCGGGCAATGGGGATAGCTTTGCATACTGACGCTGTTATGCTCTCAACTGTGGTTTGAGAGGGGTAATGCCAGGAGAAATGAAGCTGGATATCGGGGGCGTTGACTCGTGGAACTGCCTCATCGGTAGCAAGGGCATCGGTCCAGCCTTGTACCACAAGGCTGATAGGAACTTCATGTTGAATATGTAGAACCCGAATAACTTTTCTTTCTGGAGGACCGTCCTTTTCCTGACGATACGTGGCACCTCTGGGGTTTGATATAACCCTCATGACACCCGAGAAGTCGCCCCCAGTAGTTTCTGTACCGCTACAGCTGAGGTGAATACGAGCACTGGCGGGTATGGTGATACAACTGACGAGGTTGACACATTCAGGGACAGTGGAGGTGACGCTAAGAAGTGCGAGTTGCGGCAAATTAACGATGCGATCAGGAGAGGAGGGTCCATCTGGGGGCTGTGGTAGGGCGTCTTGGATATCTAAAACCTCTATAGCTGGCATACGTTCGAGGGCGTTCATCAGCTGATCCGTGGTTGGCCGTGCAGAAGTGGTTACATCATGAATGGTAAGATGGGTAAGACCTTTGAGCAACTGAGAGTCCCAATTGATGATGACCCTGTGTAACTCCAATCTCCTCAGATATGGTGTTTCTTCCGTAAGGACAGTGTCTGGAAGTGTAAAGTCCTCATCTGCACCGAAACGGAGGGAGCGGGGGACAGAAAGGGAAAGTGAGCGAATCATGGGAATCTGGAAAGAAGGCCCAGATGTCAAAAGTCGCTCAATGTTAGCACTGCCAGCACGAAGCTGTAGGTTCTGGATGCGAGACGCATGAAGCAATGCGAGTCTGACTGCATCAAAAATTCTGGGTGTGAAACACGATAGATCTGCCTTGACGAAGAGACTGGCCATCTTCGAGCGTTTCAGCATCTCTTTCGACCATCTGGGCCGGGTAAAGATAAGGTTTCCCCAGAGGCTTGGACAGTCAAGAGCAACGGCCCTCCAGTGACGCGAGACATGGGTCACTCTAATCCATTCGAGTGGGTTCGTGCTGTCCGCACACTCCGCAACACGGTAAGCAAATATTTTGGACAACATTTCAGGAGGAAGCTGAGATATGGGCGCTAAAACATTCCTGTGAGACCTTAATGCTCTGATGGTGTCTTCGAGCCTCTGGAGCTCTTGGTCAATGAGGCAGCGAGCTTTGTCTGATGGTGCATCGTTCGGTGTAGCGACATCGATGCCGGAGTGGGATTCGTAAGGAGTAACAAAGCTCGTCACTGAGTCAGAGAAATTGTTTTTAGTGACCACAGGGACACAATATACGCTTACCAGACATAGAAGAATTGGAAGAGAAGACGGATGAAGAACTTAGACCAGCTAGAATTCCTGACATGAAAAAGAAGAAGTTTTGTCTACTTATACAAATGGTGGTCGTGGTAAGGTACCCGGCTAATGTGAAGCGACGGCTCTCAGTGACACCGCCTCCGGGTTGGCCTCCGGAGTTTCAAGTTCAAATACGACCTAATACGACCAGCATGTCCTCCGAGCTTTATCACATCAAGCAGCAGTTTGTCCTAGGTAAGTACCGACGAATGTGCAGAAATGCACCCGTCCAGCCTCGCTGACTCCATTTCTCCAGGTGCATACAAGACTCTCATCAATTCGACTCTTCCTGATCCCAATTTGCCGACATATACACCTACTCTACTCTACCAAGCGCGTGCGCATATCGCGCTCAATGAACCTGAATCGGCGTTGAGGCTACTTCCTACTGATTCGGATAATGTTACAGTTAAAGCTGCAGCTTCGCTTGCCAGATACGTGTCAGCGTCTCAGAGCGCGAAGGAGGAATCTATAAACGTATCACTGGAGGAATTACGCGACTTGGCTGTTGAAATAGAGGGAGATGATGGTGAAGTTGATGACAGCGAGAAAGCTCTTGTCCGTGTCCTTGCAGCGACTGCATTTGCACGAGCGGGCGAGGTCGAGGAGGCTCTAGAAACCCTCGGAGTCGACACGGAAGATCTAGAAGCGTAAGGCATATGAATATTAGTTTCTTTTACTCGCTCAAACTGATGCACGATTCTCAGCGTTTCTGTAATCGTACAGATATACCTCTCTATCAACCGACCCGATCTCGCCAAGAAACAGTTTGAGCGATCGAAACGCTGGGCGGAGGATGATTTACTTTTGCAACTCATCGAATCAACTATTGGTCTAGTAACCGGCAAGGATGGTTATTCAAACACCAACTCTTTCTACATCGAGCAGCTTGGAAATCCTTCTCTCTCATCGCCACACCTTCTCACAGCTCGTGGAGTGACACGCATTCTAAGAAACGAGATTCAAGAGGCAAAATCTGATCTAGATGAGTCTCTGGAGCAACAAAAGGGTGACCCGGAGGCTACAGCGGCTCTTGTCGTTGCTGGTGGATTAGGTGCTCTGAAGAAACATGAAACAGAGGAATTGTGGACGTAAGCACTCTTCTAGATTATATATCATTTTGGCTCATCCTCTTTAGTCGGTTTGTAGCTAACCACCCTCGTCATCCACTTGTATCGGATATCCTGCACAAGGAAGCGCTTTTCGACGAGTTCGCGTCTAGATTTACTGTACCACCTCTAGCCGCCTGAGTCAGTGACGTTGTACTTATATACCACTGTATGGAAGCTTAGGCTTCAGGCCCAGGGCTTATTCCGGATTTATAAGCAGTGAGGTTGGGATTGTTGGCCTTCCAATCAAGGTTATGTAAGTCGCCATGAATATCGAGTGTCGGGGTCTCTCACGATGCTCAACTTCATATGGTACTATGTAGCCATTTTATCTGCAAAGACTCTGATTTCGGACATTCTCTATCATAGCTTATCGACGCCGCGACGCATGCTATTGTGCAGATGATTCCGGCCCTCATATTTATTATGGCTCTGGTCTCTCTGATGGCTCGGAACCTCTCGGGCCACTATTACGAAGAATCTAAACTAAGCATCGAACTTTCTCTGAGCCAAAGCCCGCTTCAGCTGGTGAGGCATGACAGGTGCTCAACCACTCTCCAGTATGATAAAGGGCTCAAAAACGAGACTCTTCCTTGACTCAAAGATTGGAGGAGAAGAGTTGTATTCATGCTTGGGTTCTAACCATGGCACCTTCAATGGAAAATTTTTTTTACCCTGACTCGAGTTTAGACCTCTTATGTACTAAGGGGCAAGGGCTTCGACGTTCTTCCGAGTCATAATTCATTTAACACTTGACACCGCAGGTTTCCAGATCCTGTCTTCTTCGGTTCGGCATTTCATCAATGTGTAAGTCGATCAGGATCTAAATATGCTACATATAAGGTCGATCAGGATGTAAATATGCTACATTAAAAGACCAACTTCCCTGGTTACTTTCTCACATCCCACATCATGGCCCCTTTGAACAGATTGTCGTCCATTTTCTCTCGCAAGGACTCAAAATCGGTGTGTAACATCTTCTCCGTTGACTATGCTGTTCCGTAATGAAACGCTGCAGACCAATGAACCTGTACTTGGAAGTGCAAGGGAAAAAACCTCTGAAAGTGGAGCCCACGCCATTAGAGACTTTCGCGAGCAGGCAAGAATCGTTGTTGCCAACGTGATGTCCTTATTCTGACATGAGATAATACTGAAAGGTCAAGAAGGGTAGTCCTTTGAGTATGGACATGTCCACGCTGGTAAGAGTATGTTTTGTGTTGCATTTTTACTCTCCTGACACGTCTTTCAAGGTGTCTGCCGTCGACTTCATTCGCAACAAAGATGCAATCGATGACAGGAAGTTTCTTGTGTGTATCATTGATTAGTTATCTCTTTTCTTCCATTGACAGACATCCTCCACAGCTCGAGCATAGTCTGACATTCATTTCACGCCTAGGACCAGGCAAGATCCAGACGGCCCTCCAGAACACAATCGTTGAGCTTTGTACGTTCCAGCTGTTTTAATGGACATCAGTCACCTTACAATTGACTGGACATAGTGTATAATGATTTGGCACATCCGCCAGCAACAAGCCTCTCGAACAAGTATGCTTGGCGCACTGCTGATGGATCCTTCAATAATCCTGACCTTCCTGATATGGGCAAGGTAACTTGCACATGCGTTTCTACCAAGACAAAATTAGCGCTCATCACATTAAACTTTGAAGGCGGATACGCCTTATGCTCGATCGGTCCAACAAAGCCACCCATTGCCCAGGAATAAGCTTCCCGACGCGGGGTTGATCTTCGATACGTGCGTTTTTCCATGTTCATCTTCATGAGTCGTTTACTCAATTACCGGAATTTTGGATTAATAGTCTCCTGAGGCGGGAAGGCGTGAGTGTTGTGTTCTGGTATCTGTTTAGATATTAATTGCATGCGAAGTTTGTGGAACATCCTGCGGGTCTCTCCTCTCTGATGTTCTCATTTGCCGCTCTCGTTATTCACACGTATGTTTTGTTGTGAAAAAGTGCGGTCTTCATTCTGAAACTATAGGGTCTCAAGTGTGTTCCGTACCTCTCATCAAGACTGGAACATCAACGAAACACCTTCTTATGTTGACCTTTCTCCTTTGTATGGCCATAATCAGAGAGAACAGGACAGGGTTCGTGTCAGAAACGGATATGGAGTGCTCAAGCCGGATGTGTTTGCTGAGGATAGGCTACTACTCTTGCCCCCTGCTGTCTGCACGCTTCTCGTGTTGTTCAGTCGCAATCATAACGTACGTCATATTTCACTGCCTCTCCAATCGCTGCGCTGACTTTCACTTGCTAGTATATTGCCAAGAAGCTTTATGAGATCAATGAACGAGGAACATTCGTTGACCCAGCAAAGCTCCAAACTGACAATCCGGAAGACTTGAAGAAGCTACTTGAACAGGAAGAAGAGCTATTCCAGACTGCGCGTTTGGTCAACTGTGGTTGGTTTGGGTCAAGTCAGTCCTTGACATGCTCTTTGTTCCTACGACTCTGAACCATCTCCAGTCGTATTCTCTGACTATTTCTCCTGTATCTTGGGTTTGGTCAGGGATGGCAACAGCTGGAGCTTGGATCCTTTCGGTGTAAGATCTCCTCCCTGGACCTTTACTACTTGTTAAATTTTCCCTCCTAGGAAATCCGTAGTGAAGACCGTACGATCTTTGAGCGCGGCAAGGGCAACGTCTGCAGTGTTGAGGTAGGTTTCAGTATGAAATGCCAACACCTCTATTCACACTTGTGGTTGCATAGTTCAACTGCTTGTACCGCTGGCACGCGACCACCAGTCTCGAGGATGAGAAATGGGTTGGCAAGGTCTTTGACCAGATCTTCGAAGGAAAGAGTCCTGAGACGCTGTCGGTCGAAGAATTCAAAAGTGCTGCACGCAAGATTGCAGCGACACAACCGGACATTACCGACTGGACATTTGGAGGGTAGGCACGTGTTTGCTCGATTGCACGCCTATACTTATCAAGCCATGGTATAGACTTAAACGCCAAGGAGATCATACGTTTAATGATGATGATCTTGCTAGGGTTCTTCACGATGCGTGAGTCTTCTATCTCTACTAGTACGCAAACATCAACCGACGGTCGACACAATCTAGGACTGAACATCCGGCGGCAGCGTTCCGTGCTCGGGGTACACCAGGTAAGTAAGGCTAAATCTGGATGTTTCTGTTTCTTTATGTACATAATAGCTTCAATGCGCCTTCACGAAATCATGGGAATTGAGCAGAACAGGCGTTGGGGTGTTTGTTCCCTCAACGATTTCAGGCAGGTGAGATACTGGTAAACGTACTTGATGCTCTATCAAATGCTCACAACAGTGCCCTTCAGTATCTCGGTCTGAAACGTAAGAGTATTTTGTTTAAGTCTTGGCGAAAACATAGATACTTACACAGTCATCAGGACACAAGACTTTCCTGGAGTGGAATTCCGACAAGGAGATAGCCGACGCTGCAGAGAAACTCTACGGCAATATTGAGAATCTCGAGCTCTACGTTGGACTTCAAGCAGAAGAGGCCAAGCCTCTTATGGAAGGCGCTGGTCTCTGCCCCGGTATGTTCTATTTCATTTGATCTAGATATAAGAATAATTCATTTGTTTTAAGGATACACTATTAGTCGCGCTATCCTTAGTGATGCTATCGCCCTCACTCGTGGTGATAGGCATTTTACACACGATTATACTCCATACAACTTGACCGCGTGGGGTTTCGCTGATTGTCAAAGGGACCCCGACGCGTTCGGGTTTGGCAGTACTCTTGGACGTCTGCTTTTAAGAACCCTGCCCAACAACTTCACTGAGAACAGCGTCTACACCTTTTTCCCGTTAATGACCCCCAAATCAATGAAGGCACATCTCACGAAGTTGCAGGTCGCTGATCAATATGATCTCTTGCGTCCGAAGAAACGGTTGCCTGCCAAGGTCATCAGCTCATACCCTCAGGTTGCCGATATTGCCAAAGATCGTAGCGTATTCGATTATCCTTACGCTGCGAGAGTTTCCAGAGTTCTCAGCAGTAAAGGGTCGGTTTACTCTCAACTTCATTGATAGGAGATTGATTGACACACAGGTTTTATACTGTCGACGGCCCAGGGGCACAAGAGAAAGTGTACAAGGCCTTGGCTGACTCCCCTGAATCTATTGAACAAATTGGTCGCTTCTTCTACGATACCACTCGTAGACTCATCGATTCATATTCGTACAAGTTGGTTGGAAAAAATATCTGCGGTGTTGATGTCGGTCGTGATATTCTTAAATACGTGCCTGTTTATTGGGCGGCCACTGAAATTGTGGGTGATATATGGCCGCGATGCCTTGATAATCCTAACAGTTTTGAAGGGCGGGTTCAGCTTGAAGACGAAGGAAAGTCCAGAGGGTCATTATACTCCCCAAGAATTATACCAGATTCTTGGGGATATATATTCGTGCGTGTTCTTCCATGGTTCACAAAGTCCATTGGAAACTGATATATTGTTGACGTAGCTTCATATTCTTGGATATTGAGGCATCTAAAGTCATGGTCTTGGGAGCCAAGGTTACGACTGATATCAAACATCTACTGGCTCTTATCAAAGGCAATCTGGGACTGGGAATTATTAACAGGGTAATCCACCTATCATTATCTTTTGTTTTTCCAGTGATATCTGACTGGTTCAGAACTCTGTGGCCGAACTCTTCCACAAGCACAAGAAAACACAGCATAATGAAATCGTCCAACGCCTTCATGCTCTCAGCGGTTCAACTGACGAGCTTGCCAATACTATTCTGGCTCTTCTCGTGGGTTCAACAGTCGAAGTATCTCTTGGTACGGATACTTTTATTTCTGATAATTCTGGCGCCATTTATATATGTTTCAGCGCTGACCAATGCGGTGAATCTGTATCTTGGTTCGGAGTATGAGGCGACAATACACAGCGCGGCGAAATCCAATGACAGCAAAGCATTGAGTGGCTTCGCTTACGAGGCATTGAGTAAGTCACAAACCACCGTTATCTTCGACTATTTTCTCTGCTGACTTTGTTTATTTCAGGGCTTGATCCTCCCTTCCAAGGAGTCTATCGTAAGTCTGCGATTCTTCTCCGCTTGGATGCTATCATCGATCTCTCTCTAGGTACAGTCAAAAAGGACCACTTTGTCGGAAGTCTCTCTCTAATGGAGGGTGACCGCGTCTTCCTTGATATCAAGGCCGCGAATTTGGATGTTCGTATCTTCTCAAGTTGTTAAAATAAAATTGCTTATATAACTGTTTTAGGGGGGTGTCTTCCCTTCTCCTAATACTGTCGACCTGACTCGTGCGGGCAAGAATGTGATCTGGGGCGACGGTGTCTTCAGCCACCTTGGAGAGCCATTGACAGTCAAGGTGTGTTTTTCACCTCTTTAGCCGGAGCCTGGTTTTCAGTCCTTCAAGGTCTTGTCTGAGGTCCTTCGTGCCATCTTCTCTTATGATAACGTTCGCCGTGCGCCTGGCCAATCGGGTATTCTTGCTAGGTCTGTAACGATTGGATTGTGCTCGTTATGTCGTCTGACATCCATCCAGGTTCAAGGAGCATTCCCGTCCAGAACTTGCATACTCGTATGTTGACGATGCCTCGTTTTCGTCTCCTTGGCCCACATCTTTGTCGATTCTGGTAGGTGATTTATTGTATGAGCGCACACAGGATAATGACATATAAATCAATAGTTCGATGTTCCCGCGAGGAAATAGTCATTTAATTTTTGTTATTATACCACCATGCCTATTATAGTACCTATTAACATGCATAGTCGTGATTTTATTGTTCTTAGCATCATCTCAACATGATTTATGTTTGTATTTCCTTCCTGAGTGCTGAGTACTCATCGACGTTCCTACAAGTATAACCAAACTATTTGGACTGGTGTTGAGTACGTTCCCAGTTAGTTATTCATTCAAATTAAGGATACAAATAGATGAGTTCCATCGGAGTGTCGAGTACATTAGCAGTTGGTAATTCATTGAATCAATGATACAGATAAGTCCGTCAGATTGGTTTAAAGTGTTCCAGATAGGTATAAAGGTGCTGATATGTTATAAAAGGAAGAGCGAAAAGTGTATTGTATGTATGATGGTTAGAAAGCGAGCTGATTGCTATATTGAAATAAATCTCCTTCATTCACTCCATTCATTCTGTGTTGCGACATCCGGATTTCGTGTCGTCCCAAGGTCGAGACTATCCATATCGCCAAGATGCAATTCATGCTCGGGACGGAGGAAGAGACTTGCGGGACTTCCTGTGGTCATTGAAAAGTTGGCTGTAGTCGGTGATATACTGATTGCCGACGTTAGTGAGGTATTACGAGTAATGGTATCATCATGAGGAGCTAGCGGTGTTGGTGCTGACGGAAAGGATTGTGAGTGATCTAAACTGTCGTTTAATGAACCGGAGTCTTGGTCATAGTCATGGTCATGTAATAACATTGTCATATTGGCCGGTGGCACAGGGAATATCGATGATGTAGTACTGAAGCGTCGTTTGTGCTTGGGTGCAACAGGCGTCGAAGAGGATACAGCAGGTCCACCCTGTGTTCCAAGAAAATCGGGATGATGCCTTGTGTCAGATATTGAGCCGTCCGGGTTCTGGGACTGTTGGGAATCGAGTGTAACATCAAGCTTGTCATGCTTCTTGCCATTGACGGGATTTGACCACTTATTGTCGTCATCATCGTCATCCTGTTCGATATGAAGAGGTACGGTGATTCTACTTTGTCGAGTGACAGCCCCACGCCTGCTGTTCATATTCGGGGTCGATTTGAGCATTTGGATTTGGACCCTAAGATCGCCTGTTTCCTTTGTTAACTCACCCACCACTCTTCTGAGGGCATCGATCTCGGCTTTGGCCTGTTCCAAGCGATCTCTGATCTCCCCATTTTCTTCCCGTAATAACCTTGTGGTCCGCTGCGAATCTGAAAGCGCTCCGAGAAGTGCTTCAGTCTCGCTCGCGTGCTTATCCTTCAACTCCCGAATTTCTTCCCTTTCTCGGTCTCGATCTCGCCCTAAGAATGCGAATGAAGATCCAGAGACAGACGTTGGTGCTGTCGACACTGATCGCGGCGTATCCCTACTACCACTCGATGCAGTGAAGGTCGGACTCTCCATCAGTCCGTGAGTCCCACTAACACTTCCTCTGCGACTACGACCACCAGCCTCTGAAACTGCTAATCGCGATGGCGCACGAGGATTGTACTCGGAAGTGCTTCGCGTGGAACCAAATCTGCCATGATTAGGGCCCACACTAGAGCTTAAGCTTGCAGGACCGTTCCTATCCGAGGGGGGCTGTTGGTCGCGCTCGAAATCTAACAATCCTGCGGCTTTAAACGCCTTTACGGTTCGTGGACCTAGCCACTCCGTCACCGGTGCACTTCCATTCGCCGTGCTCTCCGCCCGACGACCGCCCCACCGTCGATTCATCCGCATTGACTGACTACTGCTCGGGCGCTGCTCTCCGAACTCGGTGATTCCATCAACGTCGCCCTTGTGATCTGCCTCAACAGCTCCACGGGATTTCGACCCTCCGAGCGTATGTCGCCCTGTTAGACGGTCTTGCACACTTAGGCTGCGTTTGCGTACTCGTTCTAGAGCCGCGGATGCGGTTCTGGCGTTTTCAGTGTCCGCGGCCGACCCTCGAAGAGTATCGAGAGACGGTCGCGTGGAGCGTATATGGGTGTCAGAAGAGAGAGACGGCCGTGGTCGGTCAAACCCTCCGCTTTCGCGAGGGGAATCGAGAGAAGGCCGCGAAGCAAGCTTAGAAGTGGACGAAGGAGTTATAGCTCGAATAACATCAGGAATATCAGCTTCTGATGAAGAAGGTCGACGTTGGGTGCCCGGGTGAGGCATTTGTGTGAATGGAGTTCTGAGCTGAGAGATTGTAGAACTGGATGCAGGTTGCAGTGCTACCAGAGTTGAGACAGAGCTTTGTGTTTTAGTGGTGGAGAAACGTCGGGAAAAGAAGGATGTCATAGATGCTGTAGATGATGATAGGGGTGAGGATATAGTTTTCGGTATGGTAACCGCGGTAGCAGGAGATGGAGGGAAAGAGGTAGGTGAGAAGAGGGTGAGAGGAGAAGCAAGATTTGTCTTACGTGCATCTTCTCCACGAAATGTTGAATCAGAAGCGCTTGAACTAGGTCCGACGGTAGAAGGAGAAGGAGAGTGCGAGGAATGAGGTGAAGGTGAAACAGGTGATATTGGAGGACGCAAGCGGGGAAGAGATGATTGTTGCCGCGGAAGCCGTAAATGCAAAGGATTCAGTGGTGAGTATTTGGAATCCCCGGAGATGATGGGCGAAGGTGCAAGCACGGATTGGGGAGAGCCATTCGAGAAGTTCACTGGTTGATCGAACGTCCTCTGAGGAGTGTCGAGAGTAAAACTTTTTACGTTAGTAGTTGTCTTATGGGCCGGAAGACTATGCGGACTGAGGATAGCGGCAAGATCTGGGTCAAGTGCATTTAGGTTCAAAGAGTCTGAATTATCCCCGTCGGCATCAATTATAATTGCTTGGTCGGCCACGTTCCATTCCTGAGGTTTACTGGAAGTTTCTGACCGCATCGCACCGAGGACTTGATCTTCTAGATGTGTAGTAGAAAGGTCCAGGACGAATGTATCTATGACATGAGATTCTTCGCGGACGGGAGCAGATATGTCCGGAGAAGGTGCTCGAGATGGGTTTTGGGAAGAAGGGATGTGCTTTGAAATTCCAGACGAGTCGGCTTCTAAGATAGTTGACAGTTCGGCAGAAATAGGAGGACCTGGCGACGGTGTGCGCAGAATGGGTGTCCCACGCGCTGAGAAATAAAAATATGAGAAAACATTCTAATCACCGATGGAATGAACGCACTGAAAAAGACAGCTGTATCATCTTCGTCCTGAAAGGAATTTGACGATCCTCTCTGTGTCCCGTCTATAGGTTGTAACATCGAACACGACGAAGCCTTCCGAACAGTATTTCCCTCCAACTCGTTCTTTGTCACTTGGTCAATCGATATGACAGGCGGTAGTTCCACGTCCAGAGAGACTTTGCCTCCCTTCTGCATCGACCGTCGCACCGAACCAAAGGAATGAAATGGGTTTTTCGAGGCATTTGGTGTGGGAGGAACGGCAGGCGACGCGGGGGTCGCATGCTTGCTGGGCCCAAAGGGAAGCAGAGACCTTAGTGAACGAAACGCAGGAATCCCGGTTGATGCTGATGTACTCGGCCTGGGAGTGGTTTTAATAGGTAAAGAGGGGGTATGTGGGGCACTGGGGGCGGTGCCAGTAGATGCACGACGTGCAGATGGGAGAGCAGGAGGGAAGGCGCGTTTCGGGCGGTTTGGGGTGCTTGTGAGTGAGTGCATGACTGCTCGACGTCGCGACTAGAATTGAACCAGCAATCAAACGCAACACGGTGTACCTGAAGCTTGAATGAATGAAGATCTCGATAGGAGCTCTAGCAATGCAGGGAGTATTCCCAGTGGATGACGGCGGTCAAAGCCATGTAACTGCAAACTTGACGTGCAGAATATCTGCTGTCGAATGTGTGCAGGACCCTGACAGGTTTGATCGCGAAATTCCTATGGTAAACATAAACACTGCAGTGGCCAAGAAATGAATGCCATCACATGTACATGAAAGAGAAACTCTCCATAATCATAACATATCAATCAGTTCTTAATATCTCTAGCTATCTGCTTGAGTAGCTCCTCAATCCTCTCTTGCCTCTTCTCCATCTCGTCCAGCCGTCGTTCCAATACTATGCTGTCCGGATGCTCTCCTCTCCTCTCTACTAATGCCTCGGTCACCACCTCAGGACTGGCTGGTGATTCCGGGTCTGGTTCTTCGATAGCTTCAGGGCTATGCAACAAAGGCATTCTGGGTGGGGAAGAGGACTTCGGAAATGTGGAGAATTTCCTCAGCTTTACTTGCTGACGATGTGGTGGACTCGCTGGGCGTTGACCCCGCAGTGATACCATCGAAATACGCCGACGACTTGCAGGGCCATAGCTTACGGCTGCAGGCGGTGGCATCGGTGATGAAGATGATGGGGTCTTATCTTCATCTGCTTGATCTGACTCCTCGGGAATGGGCCGGTCCACGACCACCAATGGGCTGAATACTTGAGCTAGAGGACTGACAAAATTCTGAGCTCCCTCAAAACCTCGTGGCATCAACGAGTTCGATCGTAGACGAGACATGGTGATTTGTGGACTGTGAGGCAGTTGGGTATGTTGCGCTGGTCCTAACGACATTCGGCGGAAGCCTTCACTGTGCTGATAGCTCATTGCATCGCTAGTGTCCAGTGCGCTCTCGAACTCCTCCTCGATCTCGAAGATCTTTGATAATGTTAGACGCGTCATGAAAGTGCATAGCTAAATAGCGTACCGCATTTATGTCGGCGTCCGAGCCCACCAGTCCTTCAAAGAAAGCTGATCACAGACGAATGAGTATGAGCTGAAAGAGGTTGACATTCACTCACTGAATCTTTTCAACTGACGGGGTAAAGCGTCAAGAATCTTCTCTGCAATGGCCGCGATGGTCTCATAGAAACCGATCGTTCCACTTCTCTTGGACTGTCGTTCATAGATAGATATTGCTAATAAGATAGGAAAACTTGTGATTCTGCGAACAAATGAAAATCGAAATAACAAAGAATAAAAGTCCGCAAACCTTATCATTAACACGTTGACCTTTGAAGATGAGTCAACAATTGTATAATGTCCCACGCCAGGACGTTGACTCACCTTATGAAACCAACGAGGAGTCAAAACATAGCTTGCTGGAAGCATTATGCAGAGCGCAAATAAATTGATGGGTGGTTGATAGGAGAACAGAAAGTCGGCCTTGACTCTAGAGGCAGATATCAGTACAAATTGCAAACATGTTTGAAACGCCACTCAGGTGCTCGTACCCTTCAATAGTGGACACAGCTTTACGGAACATTGCCTAAGGCCAGGAATCAGCATCTACAGCGTCCTTGGGCAGAAGAATGATGTACTTCTGCAGCAGCATCCTCGTTGATTGTCGCAAAAGTGTTCGACAATATCTGAACATGACAATGTTACCTTTCGAGGCAGGATGAAAGTACTGACATCAACAACAGACGTACTGACACCAGAACTATGGCAAAATAACATCAGTAAGTCCAATTCGAAGTATGAAATGTAGACAAACCAGTCAAGAGAAGCGTGTTGCTTAGGCAGGCATAGGTGACCAACAGAATGGGTCCGAAAAATTGATGAAAGTTTTCTAATATTTGATCTTAGAATATATTTCTTGATAAAGGAAGGATAACTTACCGGCGTTACTGAAACCAGTGGCATCAAGACCGAACCATAGATAGAGCATCCACCAAGCAATCTGCCTATAAATGACCTAATTAGAAACATTCCGCATAAAAAATCAGATTGTGATCGAACCCTGGAGAGTGAAGCTCCCTGATATGGCACCTGGAGTAAGAAGTCATCTGCGGGATGATACAATTTACATACTCTTTGTCCGAGTTGTTTCGGCCCAATCTGTCAACAGTCAGCTGATACTATGAGAACAGAAAACCAGACGACATACGTCCACAGAGCATACAAAAAACCACCAAAGCAGAACATGGCAATCAGCATTAGGACAGTGAATTGCGTCATCATTGCGCGAAGAGAAAGCACCATCAGATTATCTTTGAGAGTGACAAATGCCAACCTGTATAAATGCTTATTAGAAATATGACTAAGAAGTAGAAGAAAGCTTGCCGAGGGAAAAGAAGACAAGCGATCACAGCAAGAAAGTCTATCCCCAATTCACGGGCCCACAGACCTATTTGGAATTCAGCTGAGTAAAGAAATGGAGAATGCGAAGGTGGCGCACAGTCGTAAAAGGATCCATACAATCGTAGGGTTCCATAGATTGCGAAGATCGTGACTAATTGATTGAACATGAGAATAAAGCAGATTATCATTATCTGACAGAAGGACAGACCAAACGCTAGATCAAATCCATTCTGTATATTGTGAGTGCTGTGTAATGTTTTGTGCAAAGAATATACGAACCCATGTACCTTTAAAATAGACTAGAAGAGACGTGAGCATATTTATGCCCCACTTCAAGGATAAAAGATACCTACCTTTGATCCCATGTTCTTGCATAGCTGCGACCCTCTCAAGGGTGAATCCCAACGAATATATCATAAAGATAACTTCAGGTACACAGAGCTTGTCGCGCTCACTGACTTCTATAGCGATGACGAAGAGAATGAAGAGAATCAGGAAACTTACGGCCACTGTTCAGCTGGAGTGCATAGGAGATTAGATGAGCACATACTTGAGGTATTCCAGCACGGAACGGATTGCCGGGACTTTAAGTCTGATAACAACATGAGCTACTTTGGTTATACGGTGTGGAGCGATAGAATCAGACCGATAGTGATCAAGAAGAGGAGCTCGATGAGGATCATAGAAGTGAATGGGCCTCCTTCTGTATGTCTAATAGCAGAGTCAGAAATAATTGGACGCTAGATAGAGTGGTATTCGTACGTCGGAAAGGATGGAGTGGCTGCTTTCCGCTTGGTAAACGCATTTGCCCCTATACTGTCCGATCAAAGAAGGTTGGAATACGGGAGGAATCAGATACCTACGTCCAGATAGCATTGATAACCTTTTGACAAGAAGAGCTTTTGATGAAACGTTTTGACTTGCTCAGTATAGCCATCTCAATCGCGTTTCCCACTCGCTCCTCCAAGTCATCGTCTCTGTCCAATCGAGCTTGCTCAAGGACAAGAGGATCTGCACCATTATAGACAGGCCATGTCGTCGTGAGCGCCCGTGTCAGCGCAAGCATACTGTTTCCGTAGATGTCTCTGTTTCCGTAGTCGCGGAATGTGCGAATGGCGAGGATCTCACAGAGAGCAGCCCGGGATTGAGACACCGTTGCGGTGAGTATGTTGTCGTCTCGGAGGAAGTGAACGCGGTTGAGAAGGAAACAGAAGACGATGGAGTAGTTGCCGTTGCGCTGGATGGCCAAGTATTTCTCAACCAGGGGCTGAACAAGGGTGTATGTTATATCGGGCGCTGTGAGCTGGATGGTTCTCCGTGTCAATTAGCTTCTGAGACAAGTGCCAATTCAACTTACAGCATTGAAGGTCAAAGGAGTATCTAGAAGGTCGGGTAAGGTGGTATTGCAAACCAACAGATATGTCACGCACCGATGTAGTACTTTGGCAAGCAAAACAGAAGCAATTAGCGCCGTTTCTTAATCCTGACTGAAATGCATGGTTTCGATGCAAACGTGACCACAGTACGATTTCACACCGTACACGACGAGAGCTAAACCTTGGCGGAAGAAATAGTAGCTTACCAGTATATCCTAGCAAGTTTAGGGGAATCTTAGCGAAAAGATAAGGATAAGCTACTAGGGACGCACCCTCCTGATAAGATGGATGATTGGGTAGACAGTAGTGGCCTCGACATCCTCTCTGGAGCGCGGGGAAGGGTTAGGGAGACCTAGAGTCAAGGGTAAGTGAAGCATGCTTACGGCCGCAGCAAGGGCTCGTGTTCATCGGGCTGAGATTCGGACATGAAGGCTGTTGTGGGTGTATTCGCTTGCTACCCTCCGATGAATCACAGCGCGCTTGCGCCTCCGACAGCGCGTTTTCTGACGAGAAAGAAAAGTGGATTGAAGCCACAAACCGTGCTGTGATGAGTTGGATTAGAAAATTTTCTTGCCCTGGGTAGCCTATGGCGAATTATACTCATACTGCTTGGTATTTGCAGAGTTTCCAAAAGTCGTTTGAAGTTGCGCAGAGATTGGAACTCCGCCATACGCGTCGTCGCGTGACCTGAGACCCGGCGCTCTGCTCTCCACCATGCAGGCTGGCCCACGACCCCCCGGCAGCACCCAGCCTCCCGTCAAAATATACAATGCAGTCTACTCATCTGTCCAGGTCTGTCCTCCTCACCCTGTTCTATACAGCGGTTAACGCGCTTGTGTCGCTTTAGGTATATGAGTGCATGGTCAGAGGTATCGCCGTCATGCGTAGGCGGAATGACTCCTACGTGAACGCGACTCAGATCCTCAAGGTGGCTGGGGTGGACAAAGGCCGCCGCACAAAAATCTTGGAGAAGGAGATATTGCCTGGGAAACACGAAATAGTCCAGGGTGGCTACGGCAAATATCAGGGAACTTGGTACGCGTCCAATACATGGCTTTCCTATCAAGTCTAACGCTTTGCTCGACGTGCAACAGGATTCCGCTCGAGAAGGGTCGTGAAATTGCTGAGCAGTATGGCGTCGCGCCATTGTTATCACCCCTCTTTGACTTTACGCCGTCTACAAGTTCCCTATCTACTCTTCCTGTTGGTACATCCGGTGGTACAGCATCACCCCGGCCTCTTTCTGCTGCTTCCTCTTACTCAAGTATTGGTCAGACCGGCAATTACATCTCCTCAATGCCCTCCGCCCTGGCGCCCCCACCAATCATGCCTGGCTCCGCCCTCCGACTCCTTAATCAAGGACGCGCACAAGGTCTATTTACGCCCTCCACTTCGAATTTAAGCCCTTCATCCCGGACTGGGTTTGCCTCCCCATCATTCTCCGGCTATGGTAACGTGTCCTCCCAAACGCCGCCCCCATCGTCTTCCCTTAAACGGAACCGCTCAGAGGCAGATGTAGAATTTGGGAGCCGTGCTTCCAGTCATTTCTCCTCTTTCCAATCTTCACAACTAGCTCCTCTCGATTCGGCCCCGGACATTCAAATGAGTGACCGATCACGGCCACCATCCACCGGACCTTACGCGAACGGAGAAGATGGCCCATCTCCAGCGAAGCGTGCACGCACAGACGCGTCAACTTCCTCCCAAATCTCTTGGCAACTACCGCAGCGCAACCAGACACAATCCCTGCCATCTCTCCGGGACACGCGTTACACGTCACAAGTCGGCGCAAATGGTGCATCACGACCGCCAAGTGCTCTCTCCGGACAGCCAATTGCATCTCCTGACCTTGAAACTCACGTAACACGTTTTTCTTCGAAGCCATTGATACCACGCTTAGTGGACCCCTCAGCGCCACTGAGAGATACACGACGCGCTGCTGTTGTTGCAGCGATTTGCCAGCGTGATGATCCCGCCCCTGTCCTCGACCTCCTACGCGAGATCACGTCCGCCCAAGTGCCAAGCCAGAACACTCCTCAAAATGGACTGGACGTCGATATAGTCATTGATGACCAAGGACACACGGCTCTTCACGTCGCTGCAAGCCTTGCACGTCAGGATGTAGTGGAAAGCCTCATTAGTCATGGTGCTGACATTCACCGTGGTAACTATCTTGGTGAAACGCCACTTATACGTGCGTGCCTTGCGACTGCCAATGCAGATCAACAGACATTCAATACTCTGGTATCTACTCTTCATCCTTCCATCCGCACCCTTGATACATCACGCAAGTCTGTCATCCACCATGTTGTCTCCCTTGCGGGCGTCAGCGGGAGGGCAATCTCAGCGCGATACTACCTAGAGCAAATATTCATGTGGATCGCACACCATCAAGGAGGCGACTTCAAATCGCTTGTGGATTTACAAGATGAACATGGTGATACCGCATTGAATATTGCTGCCCGGGTGGGGAACAGAAGTATGGTCAGAACGTTGTTGGATGTCGGTGCCAACCGAATATTACCGAATAAGTTGGGTTTGAGGCCTGGCGATTTTGGAGTTGAGACAGAGGTGAGAAGGGAAGATAGTCCTTTACCTCTTTTGTTCTAACTTTGAACAGGAATTGAGTGGTGGCCCACGGGCTGAGGATCTTCTTGCTAATCTTCGTACAGGACCACCGGCTCCGGTCCAGAAGAGTCAGGATGTTATTGCAGGTGAATATCTCTGCTCTGATTTTCCAAAAGATCGTTTGTATATTTGTAACAGACATGACAACGATGATACAAAGTCTGAGTTCCGACTTCCAGAGCGAAGTCAAAACAAAGCAGGATACGCTTGATGTCACACAAGCTCACTTGCGTGCTGCAACGCGTGAACTCGCTGAACAACGCAAACAAGTTGGCATGTGGCAAAGCCGCTGTGGCGAGCTTGATCAAATTACTCATCGCATGCGCAACGTCGAGAAGGCCATCGTTGATGAGGACCAGTTCGATTGGACCGGTCGGACGGATTTGGAGGGAAATGATGCTCGAGACACCGCGGGTCCGGCATTCCAGTGGCGCGGCTTGAACTCGACGATGGTCGGTATAGGTGGGTCGGTGGACATCTCATTCAACGTCGATGTGGAGCCCCCGATACCCATTGTGGACTCTCCTGCAGCTTTGATCCGATTGAGAAGATTGAAGATCTGGCATTTGAGGATGGAGGAGCTGATGAAGGCGAGACTGAAGACGTTGCAAGGTGCGAGTGCGGAGAAGGAGTATCAGTGCAAGAAGATTATTTCGCTATGCACTGGTATCCCGATTGACAGAGTTGAAGGGGTCAGTCTTGTATTCTTAATGCCTGTATGGATATATCGTCTGACTTTCTTTACAGATGTTGGAGAACCTCGTCATTGCTGTTGAAAGTGAGACACAGGGAGCGGACATTGGCCGCCTTTCTGGTTTCATGCAGAAGGCCCGTATATACCATTGCGATGCAATGTCAAGCCATCCTAATAACGATTTTTAGGTCCGCGATGGAATTATCTAGGAAAACTTTTCTGAGATTCCTCGTAAATAACATCGGACTAGGAGTCGAATTGAACTCTGCTCTGAACGATTGTAATATGCTGCTCACGACTTTCGGATGGTTTAAACAAATGTTTTGATTATGTTTATAATCACTACTGCCCTGTTATACATCCTCTGGAGCAAAAAGCTGGAAATTACGATTGTATGTACCCGACGCAATGAGGCTACCGTCAGATGAGATATCCACCGACATGACCTTCCCCGCATCCGTAGAAAGCGTCCGCAACAGCTGCCAGTCATCTGCACTCCATAATTTGACAAGGCCATCATAACCTGCGCTCGCGAAGAAGAGCCCAGACCGATATTTCCATTCTTCCAACAATGTTGCGGCAGTGTCCCTTGGTGGCGTGTCGTTTGACTTGTCAGCGTCAGCACCGTCCATGTCAATGTCGTTCGGGGGTGGTGGTGTCACAAATTTGAAAAAGAGGTCGTTGGCGTAGAAGAAGCGAACGTCAGAAACATTTGATAGATGCGCTGGGATGGTGTAAAGAGATTTGAGAGATCGCATGTCCCATATGCGGATTGTATCGTCTCCTGCTCCGGTGGCAATTTGATACCTATAGAGAAGATGTGTTGAGTAACAAAGTTGAAGTGGAACGTAAGAGAATCATCCGAACCCGTTGGGCGAAAACCCAATCGAGAATATGCTCTGGACGTGTCCGTCGAGGACCATGGCTGTTCTTCCTGTCCGTAGGTCCCACACGCGACCGATAGCATCAAGGCCTCTGTCATAACGATTGTCAATCAGCTCTATCAAAAGTGTACGGGATGTCATACCCAGATGCAGCCAATGCACCATCTATTTGGAAATCCACACAATACACTTCCTTTGAATGACCTTCTTGTAGAAGGAGTTCTTGAGAGGTGTTGACATCCCATAGACGCCACGTCGTGTCGAAGCTTGCACTCGCAACGTAGTTCCCGGATGGATGGAAAGCCACACGACATACACGATCCTGATGGCCTTTCATGACTGATATGGGCGACTCACTTGCAGGCAGCTCTGAGTTATAAAGTCAAGAAAAGTGAACTGTGAACGGACGTACCTCTCCAATGACCACAAATTGACATTTCCTTCACCAGCACCACTTGCAAGATTAACCAATCCCTTTTCCTGAGTCAATGTTGCCTGAGGATGCCATGCAACACCTCCTACACGATCTTCGTGCCCTGGGATTGTCCTTGTTTCAATTGGAGGCCAGGGTAAGAATGGTATAACAGACCTCGCAAAGTTCGAATTGGGGTACATGCAGGAACATTCCACAATTTGACTGTACCAGACCAACTTCCAGTTGCAAGAATTTCGTTATTGGGAGCAAACCGTACTTGCGAAATTGGCCGTTCGTCACCGATTTGTGAACCAAGATTAACAAATTTCTGAACCAGTTTAGTCTTGCAAACCATACAAGCAGCTTACTTACTCACTTTGACTTCGTTGAAAACTCTTTTCCGTATGTCAACAATACGACCGAGAGCCATTCTGCTATCTAACCGCTGTTGGGCGACGCGCTTTTGAGCTCTGTCAAGGAAACGAGAGTAAACCGTAGTAAGCACCTTGGCCTTTATTTATCGTTAGGACAAATCCAACCTAGGCAAGGAATACTCCGCTATCCGTCTCCGTGCTTCCAAAAGCTCTAGTGAACCTGGAGAATAAAATTCTTCCTCCTATAGGAAGTCATCTTCCAAACGTCGTCAAACTATGGACTATACACGTACCTCCTCATCACCCTCTGATGAAGACTCCTCATCCACATGCATAGCCTCGTCTCCTCTTGCTGCATTAATTTGTGATAGAACATAAATGAGACGGTCTCGACGATCTGCAGCCTAGAGTCCCTCGATCAACGATAACCCAAGAGACCGGATAGATACATACACGTTCACCAAAAAGAGTTATAGGTTCTCCTATCTCTCGCAAACGCGCTTTAACACGGTTGTCGTCCGTCGGGACAGCCATGCTTCGAGCTTTCTTTTTGCGTTCGAGTTCATCGAGAATGACTCTGTTCTCCAATTTTGCCCGTTCTGAAGCATAGTGGGAGCTATCGGTCATAAGAGTGTCATAAGTGAGTTCAGCCATAGTGTGCAAGATTGATTTGCAGCAGCTGGAGAAAGTAAGCGCTCTAGTTCGAATGGGTCACCTTCGTGATTTCTCTCGTACTGTTTGAAAATGAAGGCACCGCCAAATACCGGGGATCAATCAGTTCGGTTATCTCGGCTTTTAATCCAATTGATTCCATTTCTATTCCAATTTCTTTCAGTGTCATGTAGAGCTCGGTTTTGGAAAGATTGGAATCCGTCTGGAGTAGAATTGTGACTTGAAAGAACGGATATGCTGCCTTAGCTTGATGCGTTAACATATGCGTTACTATCTCAATTGTCTCCGGGTCATGGATTCTCCGAGAAAGCGCAAATGCTTCCGTCTCTACCCGCGGTGAAGTCAAACGAGATTCACGACGAAGTACATATCTAGAGCGAAAATATGATGAAGTGTCGTTAGTAACCAATACGTTTTGTAATGGGATTTCTGGCGGACGTATGAGCAACCATTGTGAGGGTGATGGACTATTTATCATTTTGATTCGCCACTTCCAAGACATCACTGCCCTAGGCCTGATCTACAACTCACTTCCGCCCGCTTTACCCTCCCAATGTATCAACCAGGTCCCTCAAGTCCCCTCAGCCCCAACGTCATGAATCGCCATATGATTCCCGAGCAGTCCACGAGCAATCCAAAACCAGACGACTGTGCGATGTTTGATCTGGGCGTGTAGTCATTTAGATATCTGACTCTCTCTCAAGATGTCTACTTTGAACGTTCAACAGCGGAGTTCTCATCTGATGCCGTCGCTCGATGTACTGCCGCCAAACTCAAACTTGAATCCTACTACAAGGTATCGGTGGACGCTGCTATTGAACGCAATGCAAGGTACCGTACATCCTTTCCTACTCGAGCTTATTCTAAATCCAGTCGCAGGCGTATCGAGCTCGAGACGAAATTGACGCAGGTTCACTCCAGCGATGCGAAGGAGCGCGAAATACGCAAATACGGAAGGACAGAATCACAACATCTGCGTTTGAAGAGGACCAAGATTAAGCTAGATGACTTCATCACAGTCAAGGTCATTGGGAAGGGGGCTTTTGGCGAGGCATGCGAATCTAATGTCTTGCCCCATTGTTTCTTCTAATGTCACTTGACAGGTCCGATTGGTGCAGAAGGTTGACACAGGGAAGGTATATGCTATGAAGAGCTTACAGAAAGCTGAGATGTTGAAACGCGATCAGGTATGAACGCGCTTCCACACTCGAGTAGAACACTCTTTGATCGATTGCGTGAACTATCATGCACAGCTGGCTCATGTACGTGCGGAACGAGACGTACTGGCGGAATCGAGTTCGCCATGGGTCGTACAGCTTTTCTATTCGTTTCAGGATCCACTCTATCTCTATCTCATCATGGAATTCCTACCTGGTGGTGACTTAATGACGATGCTGATGAAATACGACGTTTTTTCAGAAGATGTGACACGATTTTACATAGCCGAATGCATATTGGCCATTGAAGCGGTACATACCCTTGGGTATATACATCGGTGTGTTATGTCCATCCAGCTTCCACTAGGTCTCTCAACAAGTGGCGCAGTGACATCAAGCCAGATAACGTACTTATAGATAAGAATGGCCACCTTAAACTGTCAGATTTCGGCTTGTCCACTGGCTTGCACAAATCTACGGATCACGAACTATACAAACGATTCCTGGAACAGGAGAAGACAAGAGACACGGCGCGCAACAGCGTTCAGGTCAATTCCATCAACCTCACGATGAGTCGTGAGCAAATTGCAACCTGGAAAGCGAATCGAAGGAAATTGGTATGCACTACAATCATTCTTATAATCTATAACGTCTGATAAGATTCAGGCCTATTCTACTGTCGGCACACCTGACTACGTGTGTACGATCATTCAACTGTAATGGTCAAATGACCTTATTTTTCATCTAGATCGCGCCGGAAGTATTCCATATGAAAGGATATGGCAAAGAGTGCGATTGGTGGTCACTGGGTGCAATCTTTTTTGAATGCCTCGTCGGCTATGCGCCATTCTGCTCTGAGAACCCAGGAGACACGTATAAGAAGATCATTGACTGGCCGCGCTATTTGCTCTTTCCAGAAGAACTGTACATCTCACACGAGGGAGAACATCTCATCCGCAGGTGGGTATTCTTCCCCACATTCGGATCCCCGCATTGACTGGTTGTTTGCAGTCTGATGACGTGGGCTGATCAACGGCTCACAGTGAACCAGATCAAGACACATCCCTTCTTTTACGGCTGCGATTGGAACTCACTCCGCCATATCGAACCACCATTCGTTCCACGCCTTCAGTCCATTACGGACACGTCGTACTTCCCGACTGATGATCTCGGAAACACGCCCGATCAACTAGAAAGAGTTGAAGGCGTCGGAGCCGAGAAGGATCTCGCTTTCCTTGGGTGCGTCTCTCATATTTTGAATTGACAACGGCAGCTAATCAACCCCTCTCATTCTACCTCAGGTTCACCTTCAAGCGATTCACGGGTGGCGCACAAACTTCTGGATGAGCTCTGCGATTATACTGCGATCATTCTGCGCTCCTGCTTTGAGGATCCTCTGGAAGGACTCAACTCACATTATAGTGTGCGTAGGATTGTATTAATATAGATAATCGACGGATCGCATGAACGCAATGGTACATATAACGATTGATATTGTCCGGGGAAACCGTGTACTGATCACCGGTGGATCGCCCTGGTTTGCCATGCAGACGCGGCCGACGACAGCCCGACGACGAATAAGATTCACGCGGGGGTGGCGCACCTGCCGATTGAACGTGTGAGATCCAAACTGAGCATTGTTTACAAAGTTGCATTAGCACACCTTGTCTACGCCTGGAAGACAAAGATAATGCTCGTAGGAATAAATATGTTCCTCGTTCCCCGTATATTCGATCCGTCAACAAGACTTACAGAATCGACATGTTTCAAGTTGTCACACGGGCCGGGCGAGGTCCGCATAGCGGCGTTCCTGGATCCCAAGCTCTTGTGCAGGTCATCTGCCTTCTCGCATCACGATGTCTCATGAATCCAATATCATTATGGAATTCGAAGAAAACCCTCTTTTTAGCATCGCTACCCCGCGGTGTCTGTCTAGCTAGATCTTCATTATGTCTAACATCAGCTTAGAAAGCGGCAATGCTGCCATTTACGACCCTCGAAAGGTGCTTCAGCATCCTCAATTCCGTGTTCTTGTGGAAGGTGAGAAGCCGTCCAAGGATGCCAACATCGCCGCCTTTTACAACCCCGCCCACGAAATCCATCTCGTCGAGAAGCCCCGTCCTGTCCCTGGACCTGGTCAGGTTCTTGTCCATGTCCGCGCCACGGGTATCTGCGGGTGCGTTTGGTGTAGTACAGCCCGCGATGACCACAGAACCCTGATCAGACTGTTAGATCTGACGTTCACTTCTGGCAACATGGACGCATCGGTGACTCTATGGTTGTCTCCGACGAGGTAACATATTTAGATTTATTTCCTTTGCTTCTACTAACCCTGTGGATTAAGTGTGGTTCAGGTCATGAGTCTGCAGGCGAAGTGGTTGAGGTTGGTGAGGGTGTTACCGAATGGAAAGTTGGTAAGATTGGACTAGTACACTCTTCATATGCGATGTTGATTATACCTCTTATAGGCGACCGTGTCGCCATCGAAGCAGGTGTTCCCTGCTCGCAACCTGCCTGTGATGCCTGCCGCACAGGAAGGTACAACGCCTGCCCTAATGTCGTCTTCTTCTCCACCCCTCCTTTTCACGGTCTGTCAGGTCACAGTGTCGCCGCAGAAGATAAATCTCACACTTGAGCACAGGAACCCTGACGAGGTGGCATCTACACCCAGCTCAGTGGTTGCATCGTCTCCCCGATAATGTAAGCTTCGAGGAGGGTGCTCTCTGTGAACCTTTGGCTGTTGCCTTGGCTGGCATTGAACGATCCGGTCTTCGCCTCGGTGACCCTGTTCTCATCTGGTACGTTTTTCTACCTGATCTTCCTGATGAAAGATTTCATATCACACCCTTTGTTATTCAGTGGCGCTGGTCCCATTGGTCTCGTTTCCCTGCTGTCTGCCCGAGCTGCTGGTGCAGAACCAATAATCATCACCGATCTCTTCCAAAGGCGCCTTGACTTCGCCAAGGATCTGGTCCCCGGTGTCCGCACTATTCTCATCCAGCGCAATTCTTCGCCCAAGGAGCAGGCTGAGCGGATCAAGACTGCTGCTGCTGTACCATTGGCTGTCGCTCTTGAGTGCACTGGTGTCGAGAGCAGCATTCACACTGCTGTCTATTCCATGAAGTTTGGTGCAAAGGTCTTCATCATTGGTGTCGGAAAGAGCGAGCAAGAGGTCAGCGATCTCATTTCTAGTAGTTTTCAGTTCTTTCTGACGCTTGCATTTTTCAGTTTCCTTTCATGCATCTTAGTGCCAACGAGATAGACGTTAGCTTACAGTACCGCTATGCCAACCAATATCCAAAAGCTATCCGCCTCGTCAACGGTGGTTTAATCAACCTCAAGCCTCTCGTCACCCACAAGTTCGCGCTTGAGGATGCTGTGAAGGCTTTCCACGTTGCGGCCGATCCTTCTCAGGGAGCTATTAAGGTTCAGATCGTCGACTAAGCATGATGAAAAAGGAAAGTCTGCTTGTACATATTCTTAGTGGTTCTCTAGGGTTCTTGTTTTACTAGTGATACTAATACACTGCTTTCTGTTCGAATAAGTAATGACTAGAACAAATTCTGGCTGAGAAAGTCTGCATAAAAGGAATCAAAAAGATACTTTGGATTCGGCAGATCAGCCCCAACGCGGGTTGGGGCTTGACGGACCTGGTGCACTTTCTGTGCGGGCCCGTCGTGGCCAGCCGGAATCGACAGGCCTGGGCGCTTCATTTCCACGCGGTCGCCCTCTGCTCCCAAAACCTGTGCCGCGCCCTCCACGCGAATTCCGACCTCCACGATCGTCGCGTTCATAGATCGTACCTGGTCCACTACCTCCTGGTCTATCCCACGATAACGGAGCATGACGCTGCGATGGTTGGTTCGATTGGGGTGTAGGTGGTGGCTGATACATTCCCCCTCTGTATCCATGACTATGTACATTGGTCTGCCAGGGTTGGCCGGAGTGTGAAGGATAGACTGAGGGTTGGTGTTGGGGAGGCATAATGGAAGGAGGAGGGGGAGGGGGAACTTGAGGCTGTGGTTGATTTGGGGGTGGTGGAAGGTTCGGAAGGGGAAAAGTGCCATTCGCGGTAAGCGTCTGGATCATGAGCTGAATTTGCTCTGGAGTTAGAGATGCGACTTCTGCTGCAATGGTTGACGGTAAAGGAGGCGCCGATGGTGACGCCTGAGGGAACAGTGGGGTATGTGCAGCTGGGATTGAAGGGGGTTGTAGTTGCGGTACTGGGGGAAAAGAAGGCATAGCAGGTGTTGGTGGTGTTGGTGGAGGGGCCAGCTTTCCTTTGTTGAGCACCCAAATCCCGATGAGAAGGTTGGTCTTTCGAAGTTTCGGCAGATGAAGTTCATCAAGCAACTCCATATATTCTGGCAAAGCATCACTTGATAACAGTGGAATGATATACAGTTCACGTCCTGGATGATGATCCTTCGGTTTCATACCCCAAGGAAATATAAGCCCGTGTCGTCTGTTACCCAAGCTAAGTTAACTGATGTAGAAATTGTCAAACAAGAAGAATTCACCCTTTTGCAATCAAAAAGTCACTAAGAATTTGGAAACCGACATCCCCGCCTTCTGGAATGGGCGAAAAAGCGACAGAAATGAGCTCTTTAGCGGAATTCATCCGCATTTGTAGAAGAAACTTGCTTGAATTATCCACCGGCACACGACCATCGATACGGAGAAAATCAGTGGGGAATAACGTCTTCCAAAGCAGCGAATCATGTTCCAACGAACGTCCTCCCACCTGACGGGCATTGACAGCAACCTCTTGGGGAAAAGTAGAGTCCAGTGGCATGGATACCTATAAGGAATGAATAAGGCAAGATAAACTATAACAAAAAACCTTCAACCTTTCCGGTCCACACCTGTGGCAATGCGTCGAAAGCTGCCTGTTGTGCCTCCGCTGAATTGGCACCAGAATCTTTCTCTTCCAGAAGCATATCGAAATCATAATCATCTGTCCCACCACCGCCTTCGACATCCATCAGTGCATCTTTGTCGTCGGCGACGGCCTTGGGAGACGAAGTAGAAGCTAATGGCACTTCAATTGGCGGTGGTTGAGGAGGCTCTGTTTTTGGAGCATTCCAAAGTGCATTGAGGTCGAACGACGAAGAGCGCGAAGGTTCAGATATCTGTGCGAGGGGCAAGACCTGTGTCGAAAGGATCGTAGATGAGTCGATGAGCCCCAAAGACGAGATTTTACTGTCGTCGATAGCGGTTTGTGGAGTCATGGGTGCTGTAGATGGGGACCCTGGATTTGCCGGAATGGCGGGTACCTCCTCATCAATATTGATGAAGTCCGCAAGATTCGATTCGGGCTCTGCAGTATCAACGAAAGGCTGGGTGAAAGTGGAGATCGTGGGACTGCTCTCGTTCAAGAACATGGTCGGAGACGAGGGAACTATTTCTCCAGGCAACAAGGCGTGAAGGGGGACAGCGGGGGGCGCACCCCAAGTTTGTTGAGGCTGCGCCACGGTAGGTGATTCTGGTGGAACAGATACTGAAGCAGTCCGCTGTCGCGGCTGACTCTGAGTTCTCAGCCTCGCAAGACGCTCTCTGTCTCTCCTTTCCTCTTCCTCCTGGCGCGAACGCTCTTCATCCTGCGTGGTCATTACTGTTTCATGAACAGTCTCGATGTCCTCGAAACCCTTGTGTGTGATTTTGGCACGCGGTGCAGCAGTAGGCTTTAATATGGAATACGCCAAGGCTTCTTTCTCAGCAATTTTTATGGACTGCTTCGTCTCCTCGTTGGCTAAATCAGTCGAAGACATAAGAGAAATTTCTTTAGGTGTTATCTCAGCGGACACTATGCGCTGGTGAATGACGACGCGATCAACTTTGCTTAAATTAAATTGAAGCATGCGAAAACGATCCCTATGCACAATCAAATCGATGAGCTCGTACACTAAGAGAAATTACTTACTTGTAATTCGACCCAGCGTGGGGCTGACCAGACTTATCCAGCTCAGAGTATATCTCGAATACACATCGCTCGAGCTCATCAGCAAATTGCTTAGATTCGTCCACTAACGCTGTCGTTTCTTCCTCTGACAATTCTTCCAGAGATTTCTGAACTAGAGTGGTCTCACCACTCTCGTTCGTTGAGCGTACATGCGGATATCTGAGAAATACGTCCCGGAAAAGTTCCTCCAACTTTGTCAAACAGTATTTCCGTGTTGGATCATCAGTAGGATCTTTAGGATCTTGGGTATCGGATTTCTTCCTCTTAGGAGGGGGCGTATTCGTGGCGCGATTACTTTTGCGTTTCAAGGCATTAGTGGGGGGTGGAGAGCCTATCCACTTTTTGATTCGATGGGAACGCGATTTTGCGTCATCGGATACTTCAGAATCGGATTCCGATGAATAAGACAGGCGACGCGGCGGGCGCTGAAAAGAGTTCAGCCTTCGAAAATCAAATCATTAACCGTAACGCACCTTCCCAGCACCTTTGCCCTGAATTCTCGGTGACTCCGCCACATATTCATCTTCACTGCCTTCGTCGTCAACTTCGGATTCAGAAGGAGGGGGTTCGACGGGGCTGTCTCGTCTGATCCTTTTCGCGGCTGGTCCCTTCTTCGGTGCAGATGGATGTTCTGCTTTGGCAGGCTTCTCGAGGGCTTCTTCCCCCTCCCAGGTCACTAAAACGTACAGAAAAAGTCAGGGCAATGTCACAAACTTGAAACGCATGATAAACAAAGAAAGTCAAAGAAAATTATGCCGAATCGGCGATAAAATAATGCCATCTGTCTACAAGTCGCGCCAATAATCTGTGACTCTTGCAGAGCAAACAGCCTCTCAGGGTAACTCAGGAGGACGGAGACATTCAAAGTTACCCTTGAACCTTGATGTTTACTCTATGAATCTTCCGGGCAGAGACACAAGAATGAAAGTCGTTACTGACAGACAGACGAGACCAATGACCGGAAAAACGAAAATTACATAAACATGTATTCTCCACGACTACAAACCTCGTGGAGGACACCAAAGCTAACGAGGTACTTGAGAGGGGCCAAGCGTACTCACTAGTAGTTCGAAGACCTGTTGCCACGGTACAAGAGGGGCAGATATAGACATCTGATCGGGAACAGATGGTGAGCAGAGTGTGAAGGAAGAAAGGTCGTGCGACACTCACTAATATCGTCTGCATCTTCTTCCTTCAAATCAACACAACGAAAGTGATACCTTGATTGGTAAAGTGAGTGGTGTGGCGTGAAATAACATGATTGGAGCTCACCAGGTCCTGCATTCTCCACACTGAACCATCGGAGACCCATCATCAGCCTTCTTGCACGAACAGTACACGGCAAGCGTAGATCGAGTGGACTTTCTCTGTGTAGTCGATATCGTAGTCTTGTCAGGGGTTTTCGCTGGGGTTTTCACACCCTTGGTCTTCATATTTTCCTTTTCCTCTGGTTGATGTAATTCCGTAGTCGTTTGCGGAACCTTGCGAGTCTGAGTCTTCGATTTCGGCTGTGGCTTGGCTGAGATATCTTGTACAACCTTGGACGTAGAAGCTGCCGTAGCAGCTCTCGTTCTCGCACGAGTGCTCATCACTGGACGCGGGTTAAGAAGAGAAAACGTGTTTCAGGCTCCGCTCCTAAACTGAGTCATGGTCACATGTGCAGGGGCACCTGGGAATAGCAGAACCAAATATACTAGAATAATTTCATGGTGGAAATCCGAAAATGCACCTTCTTACAGAAATGGAAATGTTCTTTGGCTACACCATTTGGATCCCATTCGAAACGTGCCCGTAAGTATTCCATACAGTTCCTGCATCTGTTCACAGCGTACATGTCTTCGGCTTTCCAAAGATATGTGAAACCCTTGCTTTGTGAATATGACTACATCTCGAGATGAACGCAAGACGTTGATTGGACTACGCGTTAACCATGTATTAGCGCTTTGGCAGGTGATTAAGTGTAACACTTCAGTAGAAGTACATTTTCATACAAACCTCCCGTTATAAGAAAAAGCTTTTACAGGGTTCTACAGAAAGGCAAAGATATGACACTTAGCCTGTGTGCAAACAGATTGCACAATTCCAGGCATATTGAGAAATGCACCATGAACGGCTAGCACTCTGGAGAAATTGGTATTGGAAGCTAAATAGTGTACAGTGATCTCTAATTGACGTCGTAAATTCTAAATTCTATGTATTGGTCGAGGCCCTGATTTGCGTCAGCCTGGCTTGATACTACCACAGGGTTTCAAAATGCCCTAGTGTTTCAAAATGCCCTAGTGTTTCAAAATGCCCTAGTGTTTCAAAATGCCCTAGTGTTTCAAAATGCCCTAGTGTTTCAAAATGTGATTTTTGAACAGATCGTGGCTGCAATGCCTCTGATCCTTGCTAGCATATAACCAATACATACTATTCAAGCTTGGATATTGAGAGGATTGGTGAAATTCATCCAGGACTGGTCTGTGATAAGGCAAATATGTACCTGTAAAACACAAAAGCACATTTGAAGACCCCCTGATTTAGGCTCTACTCAAGATAGTGCTACCAAACTTTATATAAGTGATCTATATGTAAAGGATAAGCTGTGTACCAGGTTTCATGACATTGCAAGCACTTTCAAAGAAGGTATTGCAGAGAGAGTGTAGATGTGTGACATTCTACCTTGATCAAGTTTCAAAGTCCACAGGATTGCAAGTGTCAACATGTTTTGTTGAATTGGCTTGGCTTCATTTAAAGTGTTGTAATGTGGGTCCTGTTTTCACCCTCTCTCACCCCTCCCATGGCATGGAGCAGTATATGTGACCCCAAAGAGCATCTCCCAGCCCCTCTTCCAAATGCAGCTGGATCACTGCTTGGTGCCCAAGAAAAGCCCAACATCTCCAAAGTCATTCAAGATATCAAACAAGATACTGGTCTTACTCTTCCTAACCATTGCATCAACACTGAAACAAATCCTTACCCTACTACACAGAGATAATCAGTATTTTGAGTTTTGTACATAATATTGATGTAAAATGTAGGTTTGATGTTGTCAAATTGATCAGATAAACTAATAAAACTCTCTATTCACAGTTTTTTGAAGGCTTAGTTACATGCAATCTCACATAGAGTAGAATGAATAGTGATATTTTTATGATTTTATTCAATGTTTGAGATGGTCTCACACAAAAGAATGGGCTCAATAGTATATTTAACTAATGCCCAAAGCAACTATTAACTTGTAAGCCTAAGAGATCTGCTCTCTGGGGTATCTCTGAGCCATGGTACATAGATTGCTTGTCCTTTTCCTTCAAAAACCTCTCCCTCTTATACTTCTCTCTCACACAGACCAGGGCCTTTCTGCATGTTTTTGTCATTGTCTGGGAGTGTAGTTGGCTGGTGGGTGGTCTGGGCATTGTGGTTCTGCATGGACAGGGCTCAGCAACCATGTTTTATGGCTTGTTTCTTGTTTCCCCCCCCCTGTTCTTTCCCTATACCTCTCCTTCTTGTTTTCTAGCTATTGTGGCCATCCTCAGTGTATAGGCAAGGTTGGTGACAAGTTGTGGGCAAGGTAAACTAGGGTTTTGGCTGGGATGAGCACCAGCTATTGAGAGACCAAGAGTAGCAAGCACTGCCACCTTGTTAGGCATGTTGGCTATCACTTTTATCAGTCTCTCAATCAGTGATGTGTGCAAACCCTCAACCCTTTGTTTCTTGGCTTGTTGCTGCTGCTGAAGGCATTTCTCATCTTTGGCATCATTGGAGCAGTATTTTCAAGGTAAGTACTCTCTCTGCCTACAGTTTTTGGCATCAGGTGTATTGAGAGAGTTCTTTTACTGTTAAATACTAGTTGTTATGGGTGAGTACCACTGTATCAATAATCAGCAACATACCTAATCCACTAATGTACATATATTTCTTGTCAATTTTGACCCTGTGGAGATGAGGATAGTTGAGAATAAGGAATCTCGAGCTTGACATGTTGTAGGCATCATCAAAACAGTGCTGAGGCAGTAAGGTCAGCATGACAATCTGTGACAAAAGTTTTGAAACACTATGGTTTTGCAACCTGTACAACTGGCTTCCTTCTGACACAATCACCAGCATATCTTTTACCAAAGTGACACTGAAGTAAGCAAGGGTAGATATTATCACACCAATTTCAAAAGTCCAGTTGGTCAAATGTACTGTAGTTGTCTTGTTGTTCATGGTTTCATTTTTTAAGACATTATGGACATGATAATACACCAAAGATTGTGTACAAAATGTGCATCAACTGGTGATCACTGTACATTATGAAATTATCTAAATGCTCTCTGAAATTATCTAAATGCTCTCTGAAATTATCTGAATGCTCTCCAAAATTATCTAAATGCTCTCCAGAATTATCTAATTGCTATCTGAAACTATCAGTTATTGCTTGTATTCTGAAGATCAACAAAGTCCAATAGATGGAAACATCTATGTGGTGTACCATCAATGTTCTCATTGGGCACATTTGACAAGGTAGATGAGGCATGCAAAGCTTTCTTCTGCACCTTAGTTTGGTCTTTGAAAATGTTAAGTGAGTATTGGACACAAACAAATAATATGGCATACTTCATCACAAGCCTTCTATGCCATGGCAAATTTACCTTTGGTGGCTTCAGCATGTGATGCAAGATAGTCAATTAGGTACAAGTTGCTATGTACCATCAATACAGAAATCATAGATTGAATTGACTATCATACCAAGCTGTAGTAACTCCAGCCTTCTGTAAGTTGTTTTGAGTTTGATTTGTTCACAATGGGATTTGGTTGGGTCAATTAGAAATCAAGATCAATGGCAGCAAGATGTGAAGACTTTTCCTGGGAAAGATTTGTTATCTGGTGCTTGCACTGAGACATTGACTTACAGTGGGTTCAAGACTTGGCAAGCCTTTGCTTATTAAGAATTTGATAGTCAATAAAAGGTATGCAGGTCAAAACAGCATATTTGCATGTTAACATCCATATTTTGACTTGCTGCTCAGTAGACATCTTCCAAAGTTCCATATGTGCATTGTTTGCGGCACAGATGAGGCCCACATCTGTGGCATCGGCAATGATTGGGGTTTCCAGAAAACCACCTACAATATCAGAACATGTTGAATTGGCAACAGTCAGGTTTTGAAGAGATTGTACAGGCTAGATATGGGTGATAAGTACAAATACTGTGACTTGGAATAGCTTACCTAAAATGTCTTGAAGTCATTATCTGATAATCTTGAAGTTGGCTACCAAATACAAATCAGTGAATGTGCACTTGGCCCATTCTATGTGGCTTACTACATGATATTGTGATTGCTGAGGGCACTAGAAATGGTGTTGAGGTAGTTCAAGGAAATGAGTGAGAACCTAAAGAAAAATCAACATCAAAGGTAGTGGTTTTGGAGAGCGATGGTGGTACAACAGCAAGGCTGGCAACTTATTCAACAGAAACATGCCATATGCAGGAATACAGAAAAACAAGGAAGGGTAAGATAAAAAGTCCAAACTTCTTTGCTTCTTCATCTCCAAGTCACCAGCTTCCTCCATACAATCTGCAATGCAATCATTAGAAATAAACTTCAAACAGTCCTCACCAGTGGTATCATGCTCCATGCAATATTACTGAGATTTCAGCCTGGACTTCAACAGGTCAGAAATTTACACAAAGTTTCAGGTTCCCCCAGATTCCCCTTGATTCCTCCAGGTTCCCCCAGATCCAGTTTTCATCAGGCATGATCCTCTATTGGTATCTTGGCAGGATCTTCAGGATTGAGCTGAGCACCAATTGTCATGAATCTGTGAAGAGTGAATGTGAGGTTATGCAATTATTATTCAGTATTTGGATGTCCATTTACTTCGCTGTGTTGAGACCAGCAAAGGTCCTCATTGCATCAAGATCAACTTGAAGCTGTTTACAAAGATTGGCCATTTGTCCTATAGCATGGGACATCCTTGCAAAACTTGCAGCAAGTTGTGCATAAAGATGATCCTTTGCTTGTATAGCATTTGTTGGTGCTGAAGCCATGGTTGGCCACTGGCATCTCCACATGTGAACTCTGAAGACCAGCCTCAAAAAAGTTCCCATGCCACCCAAAGAGATGCCCCCACCCACAAAACCCATGGCCACATTAAGGTTGAAGTCACACAAGGCAATTCAAAAAGATATGGAACACTATTCAATTAAATGCTCCAGCTATGTGTGGATACAGCACTGCATTAGTGCATCTCTCCCCAAGAGGACACAGCCAATTGGCTCACTGCTTTGTTCCATTGAAACTAAGCTTTTGCAAAGTAGAACTCTCATCAACTTGGGCTGGCCAGAATCACAATGGGTGTAGGCCAGTGAAAATGAAGACTTGTGCTACAAGAACCTTGTGAAGATTTCAAATGCCATTTGTCAGGCAGCCTTTGATGTTGACTATGCTTGAACAAAAAAAACTATTTTGAATGATTGATGAGTCAACAAATGACCTGTTCTGAAGTTAAAATGTATATCTTCAATCCAGATGAATGGGTGATGCAATACTTGTTGTAATTACAGATGCAACTAATAGCAGTAAAAGTAATACATTGGTAGGTAATGCATTGAAAGTCTTGCAATTGATTGGTAAAGCACTGAAAAACAGGCACTACATAAGGAACCTGTGCTTATCACTACACACAGAGCCCACAATAATTGTTTGACATAGGACATATGTGTACCGAAGGAATGCCTGTTCATGGCTCAATTGTTAGGCTTAGTTAAAATTTGGATTAGGTGGTTATTGGTTCAGTTATGTTGGGGTTATGGTTTAGCTATAGCTTAGGCCAGGAAAGTCTATTAAGAGGAGCTGAGCTTCTCTCCCCTTATTTGAAGAGTTACTTTTTAGATGGCCAGAGGCACCTGTGGTGCAATGGTCAATCTTAAAAGAATATACTGCTGTTCTTTGAGGCCTTGGGTTTAATTCAGCCAGTCACAATATTGTAGATCCCTAATGCATCATTTTATGCATTATTTCTTTGACAGCCAATTGCTATACTGTAATTACAGAGAATATTGCATGAACTTGTTGGGGCTTAGTGAAATGTCTCCCAACATATGGCAGACCTGAACCATTTGGCTAGTGTCTACCTCCTTTTATCCCAGAATTGCTGGGGCTGGTACAGTGGCTCAAAAAACTGTCCCAATGTTCTATACTTTTTGAAAGATGACATTGGCATGAAGGATCGGAAGTATCTAAAATTTTAGTTTAATCATATTAAGTACTATGGCATCATGGCTACAAATTGCATTTTAGTTTATGTAATTGAAATCAAAACTGATAGAGTAATGGCCATTTTAAAATATCCACTGATTGGGACAGTTTTTTGAGCATCTTCAACTTTGCAGGCTTATCTCATTCATGCACATGCTCTCAACCCCCTTCCCCACTGGGACTTCCTCCTAAGGCCTAACCTCCTTGCACACAACCTTGACAGTCATCCTAGAGGCTCACAGCATGGAGATCTGTGCTTACAAAGATTCTGACCCCTCATCCGATGATCTGAGGGTTGACTTTGAGGAGCCTCTGTCAGGTTCCGCTGACCTCGGGGGCTCAGCTGCACTGGGCGAGTCCTTACTAGGTGGGCGTGATCCCCTTGCACTGGTAACCGAACACTCGAAGACGTCCCGGGCCATGGTGGCTCGTGCGGGTAGTTGGGGGGATGTGATCCAGACAGATCCGGGGAGGCCCGGAGAAGTCGGATTGTGAGGGAACAAGACAGTCTTGGCGGGGTTCAGGCAGAAGGCCGTACGGGGGATTTGCGGAGGCAAAGGATGAGGCGGCTGTGTGATCAGTGGGAGCGGAGCCAGGTTTTGATGGGAGATCATTTGGAGCTGATGGAGTCTGGGACCGAGCAAAGAGCGAGGTTCAGACCTGGTAAAGGAGTGTCAGGGTTCGTAATCATAATCGCGGAGTTCGTGAGGTCGTTAAGGTTGATGAAGACTTGGGTACAATGATTGGACGGCGTCACCGAGACAGCGTCAGACAAAATGGGATGGTGTTGATATGGGACAAGAGTAGATTCGAATAGAGATACGAAACAATAACGAGAACAATAACGAAATGGAGACGAGACAAGACCGGGAGACTGAGATGAGACCGGGAGACTGAGATAAGACTGGGAGACTGAGATAAGAAAACGAGACACAAAACACAAAACACAAAAAGGAAACAATCAGACTATAGGTAACGTTAAGCAATATCAAGACTAGGGTATGAAGAGTTACTCGATGACTTATATACTGACTACCAGAGGACTTCGGGGTACGTCAGCTGTGGCGGTGGGGCTTGGTGGAGCTCGACAGAGGGGGCGGGTGTCGGTTGTGATCGAGGATCGTGCCGCGCTGATACATTGATGGGATCATTGGAGAATGCGGGTTGCCCCGAGGTTGTCGTGATACTCCAAAATAGGTCGGAGGAACCAGGGTGTTGAGTTGGTGATGGGTGGCAAAGATCGGGAACAGCGGGGGTGGTTCTCGGGGTTCGGGAGGCCCAGAGTAAGTGTCAGTGGCTGCGGGGCAGGCACCGAAGTCAGCCAGGGGGCCGTCGGAGTTAGCCGGGGAGGCGTCGGAGTTAGCCGAAGTAGGCGCGGGGCATGGGTGGAAGTTCGGCGGAGCGTTGGGGGTCCCTTTGGGGGTTCAGGGGGTTGATGGACGATGTGCGGGGTTTTGGGGAACGGGTCGTGACATCACCCCCCTTTCAGCATCGAGACCCTTCGAGACGTGGGGGCAGGACGGGGATCGGCGGGGCGTGGGAGTCAAAGCTGAGCAGTATTGATCAATCCGCAGTGAGTGATAGCGGCATGGGAGACGAAGTCAAAGCGCGGCCACCGTTTTGTCAGGGTCCTCCTCAATCAATTAAAAGCTTTGGGCATGCCCCGGGGTTTCCCAAATTTCATCATGTCTTCCCCCAGCGTTCCAGTAGTCTCTCCCACCGATTTGGATGAGGTGGTGGTGTACAACAGTGGGGGTGAGGAGTTCGAGCGTCGGCGCCGGGGTAGCGTCAGGGACCAGAGTCGTGAGTGTTGTCGACCTTTCTTTTCGGATGATTGACGGGGCTCCCTTAGAGTTGTCCGTGGTAGTGGTAGTGGATTTTCCGGGGGTTCCGAAACGGACCAAGTTTCGTCCCGCGTTGCCAAAGGGGAAGGGGGCGTCCTCAGCGATGGTTCAGGGGAAGCGTTGAGCTTCCCCGCCCTCAGGGGCGGGACCCAGCAAGAGGCCGCGTGGGCGCGAGTTGTCGGCGGGGCCTCCGGAGTCCTCCCTCTTTTCTCCTGTTCCGGGCGTCCCCTCGGAACGGTCGTTGAGTCCCCCCGCGCCGATTCCTTCAATCACGGAGGTCTTCCTTCGCAAGCAGGTGGAGGCCTTGACGACGTCGTTGGCAGTACGGGAGGGTGAGCTCCGACGGGCGAGGGAGGATCGTGATGTGGCGTGGATGGAGAAGGAAGTGATGGAGCGGGAGAGGAATACTTCAGTGCGCGTGGCGGTGGAGCGAGCGCTAGAGGTGCCGGGTTTGCGGGAGCATCTGGCGCAGGTGGAGGGGCAGCCCGCGGGGGAAGCGGAGGGGCGGGGACGAGTTCCGGAGGGGGATGCGTTGTGGGTGGAGCTGGAGGTGGCGAGGTGGAGGGAGGATTGGCTGGCCAACGAGGCTGCCTCAGGTCGCGCGGGGATCCTTTGTGAGTTGTCTCCCGTACCTCCGTTCGTTATTGACGGTTCATTTTCTGGGTTTAGGCTGGGTGCGGGAGCATCGGGTCCTCTTGGATGGTGCCTCCGCAGCATTCGCGTCAATTCAGGACGGGTTGACGCAGGGGTCCGCAGTCCAGCCTCTGGAGTTGCAGCAGGGGATGGTGCAATTGGAGAGGTTGTTGGCGGGGCATCGGTGGCGCAATGCGGTGGCCCCGGGGTCGTGGTGGGAGGTGGTGGCCGATGTGGGGGAGGCATTGCCGGGGTTGGCGGAGACCTTAGCGGTGGTGCGGGCCCAGATGGAGGTTGACCTGGGGGTTGGATTGCCGGGGGGTCCGGGGAGGGAGTGAGATGGGTGTGGGCCTCGTTTCTTGTTGCTCTCGGACTTGCTGCTTCCCCCGCCTATTGTATATATAATTTTTTGTACGCGAACATGTCCTTTCTTGGTCCCTGGGCATGTGAAGTGAGATTTTAGTTTTGTATGAGGGCGAAGTAAGCAAAACACGCAGGGGTGTGAGAGGGAGTTGAATCCCTAGTGAGTCCAGAGGTGGGGGTTACGCCCGCTAGTGCCATCTGTGCTGGCTAGTCCCGGGGTTTGTCAGGATGGGGCGGGGCATCGCAGGAGGGCTCCCAAGGTCCGGCGAGGGTGGTGGGAGTTCTCTGGTGGGGGTTCCCGGCATTTTGGGCGGTGTCACTGAATTCAATCCTTGGAAATTCTGACTGGGGGTGTAGGGGACGTGCGCCGTGTTGGTATTGGAGGGTGGGCCTTCAAATCTTTTACGGTGCCCAACGGGTTCGGGGCTTTAGTTGTCTTGGCAGCATGGTTGGCGGGGGGTAATGGGGGTCTCCCCATGGTCTGGCCCTTATGCCGGCACTGGCGGCAAGGGCGGCGGGGCCTTCTTCATTGGCGGGGTTTGGTGAGGCGAGGTTTGTCCTTGCGGTATAGTTGGTCCGGGTTGGGGTCGTGTTCCGGAGTGTTGCGTCTGTGGGCGGGCATGCTTTGGGTGGCGCTTTGGTGCGCTCTGGAGGGGTCGATGACCGAGGGGGTAGGATGCGGGGTGATCAGTCCCAACCAGTTCCTTCAGGTCTGGGGCCGAAATTTGGGGTTCCGGATCATCTACGTGATATTGCTCTCCTGACCAAAGGTAAGCCCGAGGCGGACAAAGGGGGTCTTACGTATTTCTGATACTTCCTCGAGTTTGGAGGTTCGGGGGTCGGTGGTTCCTTCATCAGGAAGAAGTGGGTGGTTCCGGAGTCGACTCAAGGGTCACTTGGTGGGGGTTTGTTGGTTGTTCATGGTTGTTGGAGCAGCGGGGAGGTTGGCCGCGGGGAGGCACTGGAGTGGGGCTTCTCCGGGAGATGTGGCAGGGTCGAGGTTACTCTTCATTCGTGTTCCGGAGCGGCCCAGAGATTGTTGCATGTATGGGGGTGGCAGTGGGGAGAGGCACTGCCCACTTTTCTGGAGGCTCCGGTGATGTGGTCCCTGTTCGGGCGGACATATTCCGGTGTAGGGGCGGGTTTCGGAGTGGGTAGTGATTTCTGTCGCGGGGTTGGGGCTACCAGGGCATCATTGTCGAGCTGGCGCCGTGAGTCTTCTTGGTCAAATGTCGTGGTCGGAGCGGAGGCCCTGGAGTCATGTCACCAGGGTCCGGAGCTGTGTTGAAGGGTTTGGAGGGGTCTGGGTGGGACAGTTTTAGGCTGGCGCGGGGTTGTTTGGGTCGTCAAGCCGGGTGGGGGAGGTCCTTTGAGGTTATCGGAGCGCATGCCCTTTGGGTCGTCGGGTCGCTTAAATGGCCCATCGTCGTTTTCTGGATGATGGTGGGGCTTCTCCCTCCCTTATATGAACATGTCAGCGAATTTAGAGTACTTAGGGAACTACTTCGTATAGGGTCCTTTTTCCTATAATTAGTTTGGGGTGGCTCCTATGCTGGGGATTCCTTCGTGGGAGGTGGCGTAGTCTGGTGGTGGAGTTTAAGCTCGGGGGTGGCATGCGGGGGGGTTTTGGCGTCCAGGGTCCTCATTGTCAGGGGCCCCAGACTGTGTGGGGGAGGGTGGTGAAATAGCGGCGTGGTCCGGAGTTGTCCCTTGTCGGGAGTGGGGTGTCGTGGTTCTCCTTATTAACGTCTAGAGGCTCGGGGATGTTTTGGTCTTGTTCCAGAGTTGTCAGGGTCAGGTCGGGGGAGTCGGGGCCCCTTCATTTGTTGGGTGGAGGTGACGGCCGATTGATCGAGGTCCGGAAGCAGGTCATGGGGTTGGAGCATAGCCTGGGTCTGAGGTTCTTGTCCTGTGGTTGGGGTTGTTGGGTCGAGCTTGATTTCAGTGGTTTCGAGGCTAGTTGTCGGAGGGTTTAGTTCCTTGGAGGGGGTCAATAATAGGGTTTGGTGATGTTGTTGGTGATTAGTCGCATTCATCGGTCTGTGGGGTTGCTGGTGGGCTGGTGAATCCACAGGCGGGCTTCGGGGAAGCGCGTTCTCAGTGGTCTCTTCGTAGCTGGCGATCCTTGCGCAGTGGGTGACTGTTCCGCAGTGGGTTGGCGTTATTGTTGGTCAGAGGGCTGGCGCAGTGCCGGAGACCTTGTTACTTGTTTGGTCGGATGGTTGCCAGGCTTTAGGATGTTATTCTTTGGGTGATGTCGGGGCCAACTTTGCGCAAGAGAGCGGAGTTGGCGGAGAGTGTAAGAGTGGGGTGGAAGATGATTTGACGGTTTGCGTGAGGGGTTGGGAGTTGGGTGTGAGTTGGGGAGGGTGTCTGTGGGGGGAGCCGTTGTATGAAAGTAACCGGAGTGGAGGGGACGTTTGGTGTCGGATCCGCAACTCAATGTGCCTTGGCAAATTGGGCAGGGCCATATGAATCATAAGGGTTCCCCGGCATGGGTAGACCATAGACATCGGAGTTATTTGATTGTGTGTGCGGAGATAATGCGGGCATCATGGATGGGGTAGGGTAGAGTCTTGATATTATGTCAGGTTCCGCTGACCTCGGGGGCTCAGCTGCACTGGGCGAGTCCTTACTAGGTGGGCGTGATCCCCTTGCACTGGTAACCGAACACTCGAAGACGTCCCGGGCCATGGTGGCTCGTGCGGGTAGTTGGGGGGATGTGATCCAGACAGATCCGGGGAGGCCCGGAGAAGTCGGATTGTGAGAGAACAAGACAGTCTTGGCGGGGTTCAGGCAGAAGGCCGTACGGGGGATTTGTGGAGGCAAAGGATGAGGCGGCTGTGTGATCAGTGGGAGCGGAGCCGGGTTTTGATGGGAGATCATTTGGAGCTGATGGAGTCCGGGACCGAGCGAAGAGCGAGGTTTGGACCTGGTAAAGGAGTGTCGGGGTTTGTAATCATAATCGCGGAGTTCGTGAGGTCGTTAAGGTTGATGAAGACTTGGGTACAATGATTGGACGGAGTCACCGAGACAGCGTCAGACGAAATGGGATGGTGTTGATATGGGACAAGAGTAGATTCGAATAGAGATATGAAACGATAACGATAACGATAACGAAATGGAAACAAGACAAGACCGGGAGACTGAGATGAGACCGGGAGACTGAGATAAGACTGGGAGACTGAGATAAGAAAACGAGACACAAAACACAAAACACGAAAAGGAAACAATCAGACTATAGGTAACGTTAAGCAATATCAAGACTAGGGTACGAAGAGTTACTCGATGACTTATATACTGACTACCGGAGGACTTCGGGGTACGTCGGCTGTGGCGGCGGGGCTTGGCGGAGCTTGACAGAGGGGGCGGGTGTCGGTTGTGATTGAGGATTGTGCCACGCTGATACATTGATGGGATCATTGGAGAATGCGGGTTGCCCCGAGGTTGTCATGATACTCCGAAATAGGTCGGAGGAACCAGGGTGTTGAGTTGGTGATGGGTGGCGAAGATCGGGAACAGTGGGGGTGGTTCTCGGGGTTCGGGAGGCCCAGAGTAAGTGTCAGTGGCTGCAGGGCAGGCATCAAAGTCAGCCAGGGGGCCGTCGGAGTTAGCCGGGGAGGCATCGGAGTTAGCCGAAGTAGGCGCGGGGCATGGGTGGAAGTTCGGCGGAGCATTGGGGGTCCCTTCGGGGGTTCGGGGGGTTGATGGACGATGTGCAGGGTTTCGGGGAACGGGTCGTGACAGCCTCCCTCTGGGGGCCTCAGGGAAGCCTTCACTAGGAGCCACATCACCTATGCCCCACTTCCCACAGGTGACATGATGCCATCTGGCAAGGCCTCTGCAGCTTTGGCCCACTATCTGCCTTCTCTAGCATTATCCACAGCTCTGCTTGCCTCCTTACCCCCTCAGACTGCAGCCAATTCTGCAATATCCCTCAATACTACACACTCAGTTCCTACTATTGTCTTCTCTCCAGTTTGTATCCCTTCATGTGCCACCTCCTCTACCAGGGCACCTTTGCCATCTTTTGCCATAGCAGATCCCCCTTCCCCTGCTTCACAGCCTTTATCTCCTAAAAAGACTGCAGGGAGGCAAGCTTCCAAACATCCTGCTACTACACTTGCACCACAGCTGTCCCTCAATATGGCAGAAAGCTTCTTACATTCCCTAGACACTCCCTCAGTGCCCCTTCAGGCCCTGTTACATCAGTAGGACCCTCTGGGGGTACATTTTCCACTACAGCCTCAGATTGCCTCACTATCTTGCACACAGCACTTGCAGACCTCCTTCAGAGGTACGGCACAGATATTGCACAAATAGTTCTGTTGACAGTTCACTAACAGCTTCCATCTGGCATTCTAGCAGGACCACAGACTGCTGGCCTACAGCCAGCATTTCAGCCATCTAGCATTCCAGCGCTACCTCAGAGTATTGGCTTATAGCCTGCATTACAGCCTGTGTTGCCTCATTTCCTCTCATACCCTACTACAGTCAGGCCTTCATTCCTTGTCCACACCATGCCTCTCATCCACTGTGATTAAGCCCCATGCACCTACTTCTGTATATAGGAGGCCTGGTCAACACACTCCTACACATTACATGCATCATTTCAGGGCACCTCCTTCTGTATTGAATTCTCTTACCCCCTTGGCTGAACTACCTTCCTTTTGCCCGCTTGCTCTACCTCAGGCTGCAGCAGAATTGGACCCTAACATCATGCTGATTCCACTCCATGTACAGCGAGTCTTCAATACTGGATGAGGCATTTATGTTCCTCTGGATTTGCTTACAAATGCAGCATGTCAAAGAGCGCTTACAGTGCCAAATTGCCATGGTGATTCTTTGCTTTCTCTTATGGCTTCAGGCAAGTTATATGTTTTGAACTCAAAATTTAATTGTAGCAAGGAGCACTTTATGACTCCCCTCAAATTCATGCAGGCTTTGGCAAATCTGGTCTGGGTGATCCACCATTGCCTGCAAGCAGGCCCAGAAGCTCTCATTGGCAGCCCTACAGCAGATGCCATTGCCCATTCTTTTCAGGCCCACTATGACTACATTTAGCATTGCCCTGACTTTGGTGAGAACTTCCCTATATACCTAGCCTATGACATATATATCTGACATGCCTATCTACAGAATAACAGGAATATTTGTGTGGACTAGTGGCATAAGCTCATCTTTGAGAAAAAGCTACAGGATTATACAACAGATCAGATTTGCCAATCTATGAACCAGCATTCAGACCTTCTCTTCAGTGATGCAAGCTCTTTGACTTCTTCCTTGGGTTCTGATACCTCCAGCAACTACTTTCAATCCTTGCAGTCTTTTTGGAACTCATCTGCAGAAATGGCATCATCTTGTGTCACCATGGGTTGTTCAAGAGGAGAGGGTCAGAGGTTCAGCCCAGATCATTGCAGATCTTATGTTCAGGATGCTCAATGCCACACAACTTCCAAAGTCATCAGATGCATGCTGTGTGGGGGCAACAATCATTGCTTCCTGGCCTGCAAAGAAGGAGGGAAGATCCTCTGCTGGGTTAATAGCCATTTCATCAACTCAGGAGGAATCACCTTCTGCTTTGCCTTCAACAGCCCACAGTCCTGCTCAAAATCTGATTGTTCATTTCGTCAACTCAGGAGGAATCACCTTCTGCTTTGCCTTCAACAGCCCACAGTCCTGCTCAAAATCTGATTGTCTACACTGTCATGCCTGCTCCTTGTGTGGCAAGGGACAACACTTTGCTCAAGAGTGTGTTATTTGAGATCTTCTTTCTTGTCACTACTTCTCTCAAAGCACATTGGTGGGCAGCTGCATTGGCAGAGGCAGGTTCTGCAGATTGTTTTATACATATATTAGATGGATTGCGCTATGGATTCTTATTAGATTCTTACATGTGATACCTCCATTGTTCTGCTCTGATCATCAGTGATAGGGCTTGAACATTTTATTCTAGATTGTACATTCTCTCCACCTAATCATTATTGCATGACAGAGCATTATCAGTTTATAATTACAAGATATGACAAGGAGCATGAACTCAGTCAAGTTTCAGAAGGGTTCACACCAGGACTGGTCAAGGAATTGTTTGGTTACTATCAGACTGCTCCTCTTAACATGATAGAACATACCCCAGAGAAACTATGCATCACTGTGGATCATTCTTATTTATGCAATAACCCATCAATCTCCTTTATAAACTTGCACATTGACACCAAACATTTTCAATATGATTGGAGCACTTTTTCCACTTGCTGGATGCTCATTGCTGATGCTCCTCAAGGAACTCAAGTGGCTGTATTTGATGTTGAATCAGCTTTTTGAATCATTCCTACTCTACCAAGTGACAGGCTATTCATAGCACTCTCAATTGAGAACAAGGTTGTATTTGATCATCAACTGAATTTTAGAATATCACCAGCTCCCAGCATATTTGGCTTGTAGCTGATACTATTGTGCACATCTTTTGATCTCAAGGCATTGAAGCTGTGTTGAAGTGGGTTGACAATTTCATCTTCTTTTGATATCTCCATTTGAATTTGGATGGGACACCCTACTACAAGTACTCAGAGGACCTGATCTGGTCCTTGGCAGATGATCTAGGTTGGCCATGGGCAGCTGAGAAATTTATGCCTTTTAGTGACAGCTTCATATACATTAGTTTCAAATGATCCCTTGCAAACAAAACTGTGGCACTGCCAGCAGCCAAATGGACTAAATACTTGGGAAAGCTTGAGGATTGGACATTGGAGGCTTTTATGTCCTTACAAACAATGAAATCATTGATAGGCACTTTGAATCATGTCACTCTAGTGGTGCCAAATGGCTGCTCATGACTGCCAAGTCTCTACAAGTTCAGGGCAGGCTTCTCTAAGGACTTGCCTCCTTGGACAAAACATAGGATAACTCCAATGGTGGTGGCTGACATTGACTGGTGGAAGGACACTCTGTAACATTCCAAGTGTTTCATGACTATAGTACAACCTCCAGATCTCCTAGACATTATTGTGCATGTAGATGCATCAACCTCCTAAGGCATCAGCTTCACCCTGAATGGGAAGTGGCTGGCCTGGAAGCTACTACTAAGATGGATGTTGCCTGAGTGCAACATAGGCTGGGCTGATATGGTCACTATTAACCTTGCTGTGCACACAATCATTACAGCAAAATACAGAGATTGCCATATAGTTATTCATTCAGGCAATGCAGGTTGCATTGGAGCCTTAGTGGCAGGACACTCACAAAACTCAGCTTGTAACTTCATTCTATGAAATATTGTGTTGAACTTTCAAACTCATTCTATATGGATTTCCACTATGTGGGTCTTAATATCAGAGAATTCTGCTGACAATCCATTGTGTGGTATTTTTCCTTTGAGACAGTGACTCTTCCCTTTTCCCCCAGCATTACCTCCCTACCTTAAATTCTTTTTGTCTGCAAGCATTGCACACTCTGTTTTACTGGAGTGAGCTTACCAGATCTCATCCTAATTAGACTAGTCTGGATCGTTACAATAATCATTTATTCAATGAGCACATATTCAATGAGCACATTATTAGGGGTGAACCATTGGCTGACATTATACATTTGTCCATTGAGAATGCTGTTAAGAGCATGCCACTAGATGGGTCATGAGTTGTATCTAGGGTTGTTGGCCACAAATTTGAGGACTTCTTTGGCAATTCCTCTTTCTTATGCATGGATTTCTTATGTGTACTGGCAAACTATCATATTGACTGTCTATTCACAATGGAGGACACATCTTGGGAAAGCAATATGTGGTTTTGTTCTTCACATGGTTCCTGCTGTCAAAATTGTGGTCTGCATTTCAATCATTGTCAAGATGATTACAGTCTGCATTGTTGTCAGGATGGTTATGGTCTGCATCCATACAGAGTTGCCCAATCTTTACAAGTCAATGCACTCATTTGAGATGCCTGGAAGGAATCTACACAGGGAAAATATACCTCTGCCATTCATCATTTTCAAGCATACTGCACTGTCAATGGCATTCCACTACATCAAATCTTACTCACCTCTGAGGAACTGCTTTGTGATTTTGCCACTTTGTTTGCTGGTAGGATGGCAGGAAAGAGCATTTTGGCAAAGTGTGCTGGTATAAGGGCATGGCATATACAAAATGGATTCATGTATCATAGCAGTCAGCAGTTGGAATATGTGATCAAGGGCATTGAGAATTGTTGTTCTCATTCCTCATTCAGACCAAAACAACTGCCTGTGACAATGGACATGCTTGTATTGCTGGAGAGCTACCTCAATCTCCATTCTGGCATGGATACTTGCATTTATTTTGTGGCTTTTGGCATGTTTCTGGGGTCAAATGTGTCTGGGAGAAATCTTGCCCCTCAGTAATTGGAAATTCAGGAAGAAGCTATTTCTGTCCTTCAGCAACCTTGACCAGTTTTCATCTCCAAAGGGCTCACAAATGTTGCACCTCCCAAACACAAAAATGGGTGGTTCCCATGGAGAGGATGTAATTCTATCAAGGCAGTCTTGTGTGGATCTGATTTGAGTTCTCAACATGCATTTGCAACTGAATGGAGATGAAGCAATGGAGGCACTAGCTTCTTACATTTCAACAACAGGAACACAAGTGCTACTGATGCAATACAAGTTTTTGTCTAGACTGAACTACATTTATTAATGGACTTGCTCCCCTGTAATCTTGGGCCACTGTTTTTGCATAGGTGGTACAACACACTTGTTATTGGCTGGTGTTCCCTCCAACATTGTCAAGATCTTGGGTATATGGACTTCTGATGCATTTTTGTGATACTGGAGGCATCTTAAACTGATTGCTCCTCTGTACGTAGAACTTCTGACACTGATATTACAAGACTGTGCTTTACTTCAATGAACAAAATCTCATAATACTTGATTTGTTTGTATTGTCATCTGCTTCCTGGGTGGGGGGTTATCAGCTGCATTGATAAGTGTTTGTCTTTGAGTTGGGTCTCCTATTATCTGATGCTGCTACCCCCTTGAACCACATCTACCAACCTGGCTCTACACCCATCACTACTTAGTGTATGGAACTGAATTGATCATATTTGTACCTTTTATTATTAATTTGTACAACCCAACAACTGGGAAACAGGAAATGGAAGTCTGCTGAAGGGAGGCATAAAATGAATGCAGAATGCATTTCCTGCTGAGCAGTCATGGTCACATGATTTGTGCCTCTTAACTTTGAACCTTCATCTATGTGCCATATACAAGTGCTCTTTATCATATTTCTGTCTCGAATCTGCATCTTTCTCCTACCCCACCCACCTGCACCTAGGTATTTCCTATTACAGTACTGAGACAACTATGATTTACCACTTCTGTATCCTCAAGTAAGCACCATCTAGTCTCCTATAGGTCTCCTATTATCTGATGCCACTACTCCCTTGAACTGCATCTACTGACCTGGCTCTACACCCATCACTACTTAGTGTATGGAACTGGATTAATCATATTTGTACCTTTCAATATTGATTTATACAACCCAACAACTGGGAGACAGGAAAGTCTAAGATAGGGAAGATCTCAGACAGACACTGGGTGTGATCAGAGATAGTGGATATGATCAGAGTCAGTGGATGTGATCAGAAATGTAATCAGAGACAGTGGGTGTGATCAGAGATATAATCAAAGGCAGTGAGTGTGATCAGAGATGTGATCAGAAATAGTGGATGTGATCAAGGATGTGATCAAAGGCAGTGGGTGTGATCAGGGATGTGATCAGAAACAGTGAATGTAATTAAGGATGTGATCAGAGGCAGTGGGTGTAATCAGGGATATGATCAGAGATGGTGGGTGCAGTCCAAGACAGGGAAGTGATCTGGGACATAGAAATTATCTGGGACATGGAGGCCATCTGAAACATGTCTGGACTGAATAGAGGTGGTTGAGAAGGAGATTTGGGGAAAATGATTGGGGCATGACAATCACCTGATGCTACCTATAAATACATTTACTGTAATTACATAAGGCAGCACCTTACTTCATACTTTGTAGACAGAATCAACAACTGGTTTTAACTTACAAAGCATGAACCATAAGCTGCACAACCCATAACAGAAACATTATAATTAAAAATATTATAATTTTGTTATTTGATCTTTATCCAAGATTATAACACAGACCATGGAAACACTATTGTAAAATAATTCATGATACTTCTTTTATTGCTTCAGCAGAAACACATAAGAGGATTCTGAGTTTAATTCAATCATTCTTATCATATTGTTAAATTCTTTTGGCTCAACATATTGTTACCTGCACCCAGTGAGTTTCTCATTGTAGCCTAAAAATTTGTGTATCCTAGAAATTCTAAGTCAAGATGATGTGATACAGCAAACTTTATAATGATAAGCCCCTTTGAGTTTCTTTTGTTTGACTGTTTGGCTGACCATCCATCTTCTGACATACTTGTCAGGAAACAATTATTTATATATAACTATCCTAAGTACTATGTAGAAGCTAACACCAGTAATCTCATGGATTTCCCTGTACCAATACTTTTGAATAACTGCAAGCTGCAAGATAATTGTTTTCAACTCTGTCTATGTATGCCCTCTCATAATGAATGATACTTCTTTCATGGCTTCATCAGAAACACACAAAGAGGATTTTGAGTTTAATCCAGTCATTCTATTCTTAAATTCTTTTGGCTCAACATATTGTTCACTGCACCTGGTGAGTTTTTCATTGTAGCTTCAAAATTTGTATATCCTAAAAATTTCAAAGGTCAAGATGCTGTGATACTTCATAACAACAAGCCCCTTTGAGTTTCTCTTGTTGAATTTTCTGGCTGACCATCCAGCTTCTGCTGCACCTGTCAGGAAACAATCATTCATATATAACCAAAGCACTATGTCAAATGTAGTTCATTCATAGATTTTTATCATGAGACAACATCTATGAACAGAGTTGAAAAGAATTATCTGACAGCCTCAAGAGGTATGCAAAAAAAATCATGGGCAAAAAGTTCTATTTTATGCTTTAAATACCACTGGACCCCTCACCCTTCTTGTACCTTACTTGTACAATAAAGTTATATATATATATGGACTAGCAATTGGGTCATCAGATGCCACAAAATCATGTGCTGCTTTCATCAAATTTGTTGGGCTAATTCATTTCATAAAGTCAGTGGTAAGTAAATGGAGATAGAAATTGTATAAGGGGATCAATGCTCTGCAATGAAACCCAATGGAAGGCAGGCAGACACAAGCAACAAGTGAGAGTCAAAGGAGCACAAGGCAGCTAAGAGTCAGGCAAGGGATGAGCATAGCAAGCCAAGCATGAGTAACAACACTGGAGTTCTTATAGTCAGATCAATGGGTAGACCTGGTGAACACTGCTATTGTTTGGTCTGAGGATATTCTTTCCTGCAGACCATCCTATATACTACATTGCTAGCAATGATGACTAACATAACTACTTCATCTGTTGGCAAAATGTATGGAAGCTGGGCTAACAATTAATCTATACTGAGTAAAGTCCAAGCATATGATTCATGGAAGGCAACTAATGAGGACAGAAGGGTGTAGGGCCTGACAGGTGGTATGTCAGATGAGCTATAATGGTGGATCATCCTTGGACTAAGCCTGGAATAGAGTTGAATAGTCCTAAGGGGACTGTCCCCTTACAAATTGAATGGTTCTGACATGTTTCTTTGGTCATGATACTTTTGGTGTGTCAAGTTGATGGAGAAAAATTCTTTGGAGATGATGTCATGTCATGTGACATTACCTCAAAGGCTGAGTCGAGATTTGGGCAAGATTGCTCCTTCATTGTTTCTCCATCAAGTTTGGAAAAGAGTGATGCCTTGAACCCTCTACGTCGTACCTCGGAATTTTCCGGCGCGTAACCTAAGAATCTCTTCGGAGTCTAAGAAAAATTGCGAGATTACTGGTATTAGCTTCTACATAGAAGTACTTAGGAATGTTATTTATGGATGATCAAGTGCGGCAGAAGCTGGATGATCAGTCAAACAACTAAACTCGAAGGGGCTATCATTATGAATTTTGTTGTGGTTTTCAGACATCGCCGTCACGCTTCTATATTGGGACATCACGGTATCCAAAAATAAAAATAGACCAACAAAAATTCGGATCCTGTTTAGCCAAAATTTGAAACGCAATGTGGATATGCTCGACCGTTTCGTAACCCCGCAAAATATTTATATGACATGCCAACGAAGTTCGGACGCGCAGGACATTCATGGATTCAATCACTCTTTCCTCGCTATCCCTGTTCGCAGCAACACCCGAACAAATTTTTGAATCGAGACGAAGGACCTACGCGGAGTGGAGCGGAGGCCTGTCGCTGGAGGAATACCTGGCTCGAGACGAATTCACTGACAAACAAGAGGTGGCTTGCGAAGGAAGGCTAATTACATGGTACGTGGCTGCATATCGCCATCCTAATACTGGTCTTCAGGCCTCAATCTTCAACCGATTTCTAATCTTTTTCGTAGGGTTCTGGCACCTCGCAGCAATCCAACATCGCTTGACTTCCTATGCTCCTGTGAAACGTACTTGCACATTATTCCCTTCAAAGTTTCGCACTTCATCCTCATCACATCGTAGATTTCGCCGGGATGGCCTAGTTTGCTCCAAAGCTAACGCCAAACCGAAGAGAGTGATCTGCTATGCGATCGCTTCCGTCTTCACTCCACTGCGTTTTCGAGGTAAAGGGTACGCAAGCCACATGATGCGCTTATTGCATTGGGTGATAGCGGACGTGTCTCTGCTTCCAGCCATATCTCCTAGAGAGTGGGGTGCCCCGCCTCATCGAGTTGCGCACGCAGGCGATGGGTTGTTCTCAGCACTTTGGAGCGATGTGGGAGCCGAATTTTATAGGCGATGCGGGCCTACGAAGGACTCAGATGGTTGGATTACGCGGGCACCTTTCTCGACGATATGGGATGTCAAACAAGAAAGTTCGAGTATTGACACAAGTGGCTGGACACTGTTAGACGAAACTGGCGTTATGAAACTCTGGGAGGATGACGCGGAAAATATTTCCCGCACGCTCTCGCCAGCTGATAACTTCCAGGTCTCATTCTCCTATCTTCCCCACAAAGGTGTGGCCGCGTTTCAACATTGGAGAACAACTGATATCTTGAACAAACGTGGTTATGCCCCAATCCATCATTGGGGGATTATTCGAGACTCAAACACCTTTGCCACTTGGACTTTCGATATTCAGTCATCTGCCAAGACACTACTCATTACTCGCCTGAAATCTTCACCTGAGAATATGAAAACTTTGTTGGCAATATTGATGTCAGTGGCACGAAAACATGGCATGGAAAGGATCGAGGTCTATAATCTGCCAGATCATTTGCAATCCTCTGCTGCGCATCTTGGAGGGCTCACCGTGGAACGAGATGACCATCTACCTTCTTTCAAATGGTACGGAGAAGAACACTCGAGCGAAATCGCGTGGCTCATGAATGAAAGGTAACTGATCTTCCAGCTGGTTCACACAATCTCCTTACATTTTTCAACAACATTCACTATAGATTCTGTTGGTGTTAAACCTCTGCATGAGGAATAGAACGTACCAGGTACCTGCTGTATAGTATCTTCCAAGACTAAGAGCACTCAAACTTATCACAAATCTGAGTCTGGACGCACTTGAGTGGTTCTGAATCCGAGTGAACGTCACTTCTTTCCTGTCACCAAAAGGTAAATAAGATCCTTAACGGTTTTTCCGACCCTCATTTGCCCCTAGCTGTTCAATCATTCGCAGGAAGAACGAGGCCAGGATGAGAAATTTAATCCACGTTGTTCGAAGTGAAATGCTTGCCGACTGATTGGCCGAGCCCTGTTTCCCTCCCTAGTCGCTAAATCACGGCTAATACATACAGGCCGGGCCGCTTCATCCGGCCCTTCTATGGAGTTCATACATGTCCTGCCGCGGTTTCTCATTGTATTAAAAGTCACTCTTTGATGGAGACAACTGTTCTTGCCTCATTATCCCGTCTGCCGCAACACCTAAACAGATCCTTGAATCGAGACAAAGGGCCGCCCGGCGGAGGCCTGTTGCCGGCAGAATATCTAGCTAGGGAGGAGTTCATTGCCAAGCAAGAGCTGGCTCGCAACGGGAGATTAATTACATGTTATCTAACAAAACTCTCACTCGACTGATGTCGATTTTTCAACCTTGTGCTCTGTAGGATTTTGGTACCTCGTGATAATCCAACAACCGCTCGGCTTCCTATGCTCCTGTAAAACGTACCTGGATCTTCTTCCCTTCAAAGTTTCACTCTTTGTTCTCACTGTATCATACTTAGATGCCACCGTGATGGCTTAATTTGCTCCCAAGGTGACATCAGACCGAAGAAAGTTGTCTGCTATGGGATCTCTAGCGTCTTCACTCCACCGCGTTTCCGCGGTCAAGAGTACGCAAGTCATATGATGCGCTTACTACACTGGGTGATAGCGGACATATCTATGCTTCCGGGTGACTTTCCTTCTGAATGGGAGGAACCTCAGCGAGTCGCACACGCAGGCGATGGATTGTTCTCAGCACTTTGGAGTGATCTTGGAGCCGAGTTCTACAAGCGATGCGGGCCCACAATGGACTCAGATGGTTAGATCGTGCGGGCGTCTTTCTCAACGATCTGGGATGTCAAAAAAGAAGATTCGAGCATTGATGCAACTGGTTGGACATTGTTGGACGAATCCGAAGTTATGAAATTCTGGCAGGATGACGCAACAAATATCGCTCGCACCCTTTCGCCGGCTGATAACTTCAAGGTCTCTTTTTCCTATCTCCCCCATAAGGGCGTGGCCGCGTTCCAGCACTGGCGGAAGATCGACTTCTTGAATTCACGTGGTTATACGATTCAACATTGGGGGATTATTGGAGATTCAAACCCTTTTGCTAGTTGGACTTTCGAGATCATGTCACCTTTCAAAACACTTCTCATTACTCGTTTGAATTCTTCCCTCGTAGATTTCGAGAAGTTGTTGGATATGTTGATGTCAGTGGCAAGAACGCATGGGATGGAAAGGGTCGAGGTCTATAATCTATCAGATCATTTACAATCCTCTGCTACACGTTCACTGTTGAACGAGATCGACAACTATCCTCTTTTACATGGCACGGAAAGGAAGAATTTAGTGAAATCGCATGGTTGTGGAAAGAAAGGTAAGTGAATTTACAATTGCAGCTGACCTCTCGTGATCTCAATACTATAGATTCTGTTGGTGTTAAGATTACAAGGGGTGGACATACGCATGTTATATAGATATCCGTCACTGTATGATATTGGGAGTTTGTGCATGCATTGAAAGTGATTCCAGTCAGAAGGTACAAGGGCTGTCAAATTGTTCCTGAAAACGCAATGTCTCCATACTCCGCTATAACTAAGGACCATCCATTGAACATCCGCTCCAAATGGCTTTTGTGTGCTCTTTTTATACCTGTTTTCCTGTTTGTCTTTTCTTTGTTACGCGTCGGGAGGGTTGAGGCTGAAGTCAAGAATGTTGAATTCGACATTCACCACTATCATCAAGATGACGGCGCGACGTATACCTCCTTGAATACTTCTGCTCCTGTTATTCCTGCTTTTTCCTTGACCGGCATACTTCCAGTCACTCAGGACTCGCTTTCTGGACTCGAGGAAGCTCTCAAATCGCTACTTGGACCGTCTCAACTCCGCGAGATCATACTCCTCTGCCCTCAGGCTCACGCCATCACGTTTCAAGTTCGTTCTGTCGTTCGAGAGGTCGTTTCTTCATATCCAGATATCCCGGACATTCGCCTTCAAACAATACAAACAGATATCGACGCTCGAGTTTTTGGGATCCTCGCTGCTGCCCAACTTTCTGGTTGGGTGTTGATTATGGATCAAGACGGACTCTCTCGAGAAAATAATCATTCGCGTGGCATTCTCTTGCAACCACCAGCACTCTCGTTCCCATATGGTCCTAAAGGCATCTGTTTTTCTTGGTTTAGTACCTTGGAACCATGTTTGCGTAGTTCAGTAGCAGGGTTCCCCCAAGAAGCTCACCATCTGTTGCCCCCCTTTGTCATGCCTGCTGCCCTCGCAATGGAGAACGGTGTTATCTCCACTATGGTTGATCCTTGGAGCGGTCTAGGTGAATATATTGCTACAACTCGTACTGATGGAATCGGTGGCGTGGTCTTTGGCACTGGTGTCGACATGCTATCTCAAGCAATCGAGCTCGAACAAGCGATACATAGGCACAGCGGAGAAACATCTGGCCCACGTAATAATGGAAGCATACAAGGCGCACAACTTGATGATACTCTAGCAACAACAGCTGGGTACTCTGCTCCTGGTGTCTTCGTGGCTATCCTTCCGACATCTGAAGACTTCCTCCACATGAGTCCATTATTATGTATGCTCAAGAATACTGGCGGACATCTAACAAACATCTGGATCTATGGTACGACGGAAGCCCCTTTGGATATGCCCGACCCACAAGATGGCCAATTTGTAGTGTCAGAGCATTGTAGTCTGTCTTATGCAATGCTAACGTTATCAGATGCAACGACACAAGCACAGCGACTCTCTGCTTGGTTCAAATCCTTGGCTACCCCGGCCGATATCATCCTAAGCCTCCAAGAGGACAACAGATTTACCAATCTTGCTATGGACTCGACGACCAACTTTCGCGGAGGCAGCGTTTCTGTTCGACTCCCTCGCATTGACCTTCCCCATACAGAATGGATGGGCTCTCTTTCACTCTCCGAATGGAAAAGTGCGTTAGCTCTCTACCGTTCTTGAAAAGCTAATGATAAACACTATAATTTCATTAGACTGGAATCAACCTCGAATTGATATCAGCATCATCACAAACAACAGACCTCTCTCTTTCACACGGCTTTTCAAGTCCCTGAACGAAACCCATTTCTACGGTGACACAGTGGACTTACGAATCAATGTCGAACAATCCGCGGACGATGAAACTTTGAAAATCGTACAAAATGTACACTGGCCACACGGGACCGTTTTCTTACATCACCGTATCGTTCAGGGCGGACTCATGCAAGCCGTTGTCGAGTCTTGGTATCCTGGTTCTAATGATACATATGGTCTGCTTCTTGAAGACGATGTGGAACTTTCACCACTGTTCTACGCTTGGGCAAAGATGTCTCTTCTCCGATATAGGTAGGTCCTCTCGTCTCAAATCCGTACGGGACAGGGTCTCACTCATACTTTTTTCAGGTACGGCGATCCAAGAAATAGATCTCCACTCATGTTCGGCATCAGCCTGTACCAGCAAAAGAACGTCGAACTACCACCCGAAGGGCGTCATCTCTTCAACGCACGCGCTCTCTTCAACAACCACGGAATTTCTGATCCTACTACTCCATACCTCTCGCCCATCCCATGTAGCTGGGGCGCGATCTATTTCCCTGAACACTGGCGCGAATTCCATGCCTATCTCCCTCTCCGCCTGTCCGGATCCCCCTTCAAGCTCGACAAAACCATCGTCCCAAACGTCCGCTCGAACAAATGGACGAAATCCTGGAAGAAGTATTTCATCGAACTCGTGTACCTTCGTGGATACGTCATGCTCTATCCCAACTATGCAGACTTCGTCTCGCTCTCTACGAACCATCTAGAAGTCGGCTCGCATGTAAAGGTCCGTACTCTGGAGAAGCAGAAGCAGTTCCTGGTCCCTCTGATGGAGACGACGAATTGTGGCACGGTCGCGTTGCTTGACTTGCCTGGACGAACTCTTCCTCAATGGAACGCGCTTCCCGTGCTCAACCTGACTGGAGGCATGGCGACGCTCGAGTCACTGGTAGAGGTAGGACACATACGTCGCGAAGAGCTGACGGGCTGTACAGACGACCTTGCACTCTTTGACATTCATCAGCTCTTATGCACTGCACCTAAATTGTAACATAAAGTTCAAGGAAGCTAGCTCCTTAGCGCACTGCTTCCATGAAATGCATATATTAATATGCTAGAAGTTGATTCAACACCTACATAGCACTTGGCTCTCGATAGATCTGGCACGGAAAGGATGTCTGGTTATATTAAATCCATCACAGCTTTTTACAGAGGAGATTTCTGGACTAGAGCGGTCTCACCACTCTCGTTCGTTGAGCGTACATGCGGATATCTGAGAAATACGTCCCGGAAAAGTTCCTCCAACTTTGCCAAGCAGTATTTCCACGCTGGATCATCAGTAGGATCTTGAGCATCGGATTTCTTCCTCTTAGGAGGGGGCGTATTTGTGGCGCGATTACTTTTGCGTTTCAAGGCATTACTGGGGGATGGAGAGCCAGTCCACTTTTTGATTCGATGGGAACGTGATCTTGCGTCATCGGATACTTCAGAATCGGATTCCGTTGAATAAGACAAGCGACGCGGCGGGCGCTGAAAAGATTTCAGCCTTTGAAGATCAGATAATTAACCATAACGCACCTTCCCAGCACCTTTGCCCTGAATTCTCGGTGACTCCGCCACATATTCATCTTCACTGCCTTCGTCGTCAACTTCAGATTCAGAAGGAGGGGTTTCGACGGGGCTGTCTCGTCTGATCCTTTTCGCGGCTGGTCTCTTCTTCAGTGCAGATGGATGTTCTGCTTTAGCCGGCTTCTCAAGGGCTTCTTCTCCTTCCCAGGTCACTAAAACGCATGATAAACAAAGAAAGTCAAAGAAAATTATGCCGAATCGGCGATAAAATAATGCCATCTGTCTACAAGTCGCGGCAATAATCTGTGACTCTTGCAGAGCAGGCAGCCTCCCAAGGTAACTCAGGAGGACGGAGACATTCAAAGTTACCCTTGAACCTTGAGGTTTACTCTATGAATCTTCCGGGCAGAGACACAAGAATGAAAGTCGTTACTGACAGACAGACGAGACCAATGACCGGAAAAACGAAAATTACATAAACATGTATTCTCCACGACTACAAACCTCGTGGAGGACACCAAAGCTAACAAGGTACTTGAGAGGGGCCAAGCGTACTCACTAGTAGTTCGAAGACCTGTTGCCACGGTACAACAGGGGCAGATATAGACATCTGATCGGGAACAGATGGTGAGCAGAGTGTGAAGGAAGAAAGGAGATTAGACTGAATAGAGAAGGATGAGTGGATAGAAGAGACCACAGCATATGGTGTGTATATTCCGGGTTCCTGGCTGATGTCTCCCATGGTTTGAATATCTGGTTCTACGAGGTATTCTCGTACGCATGGGTATATAGAACAGATATGATATCGATAAGCTTCTTCATATCCCGGTGTTTCATCAGGAAATCCACGCATATATGCGCGTTGTAACTCGGGTATGAGATGGGATGGAAATGACGTACGAGCATGGACCTCGGTGGACGGTGAGCCACGAAAAGAAAGCGCCAGTCTGATGAGGTGTGAATGTGTTCACCTCGAACATGGCGCTGGGGTGTGGTCCTGGAATTAGAGCAACATTAGACTAGTCGCATCGAGGTGTCCCTTGGAGCGAAAATTCCTCACCAATAGGTTTTTCCCAGAATTTATAGATCCGTAGCAGTGATATAGAAATTGATACGAGGTGCAAAGAGATACTGCAAGGCGGGTCTGACCTCTGGAAACTCTCTTCTGATGCGCTCGTGCAACTCGTGCATATTTCATCTCGCTCGGAACGTTGTGCATATAGTAGACTGTGGTAACGGCATTAGCTAATTCCCGGGGCTCTGTACTAGCTCACTGTGAAAGTCGAATCCATTGTTGGATGAATCGATTGGTTTGGGGAATTCTTATAGGCAGAGGATTTGACGTTGGTCGGGGGGTTGTACAATGACTTGCCGTCGGGGTTGAGCGGCTCCGCGTTCGATTGGACTGGGTTGGCCATGGCGAACTTGAAGCCTGGCTTGGTAAACGATTTGACATGCGATCATGGTCGAGGGGTTCAAAATTTCTGCGTTCACGCGCGGGCGCCGATGAGGAAATCGGAACCCAGAGGCATCTCTTCGGGTGGCGTGAGAGCCTTTTTGAGGCAATTGGGCTGGTCTTCAGAGTTCACGTGTGGGGCCGCCGGTGACCCAACATGGCTTCGGCACCAACGAATGCCACGCAAGCAAAGGATCGTCTGTATGCGCAACTTGCCGCAAGTTTTACAAGGATGTCCCGTGCTATAGGACGGACGGCCGATCTTTGTGAACAGCTTCAAGTTGATCTTGATGCAATGAGGACCTTTGCTGGTCTCGACGCAGCGAAGTAAACGGACACCCAAATACTGAATAATACTGCATAACCCTCATATTCACTCTTCACAGATTCATGACAATTGGCGCTCAGCTCAATCCTGAAGATCCTGCCGAGATACCAATAGAAGATCATGCCCAGTGAGGACTGGATCTGGGGGAACCTGGAGGAATCAAGGGGAATCCGGGGGAACCTGAAACTTTGTGCAAATTTCCAAGTCCAGGCTGAAATCTCGGTAATGTTGCATGGAGCATGATACCGCTGGCGAGGACTGTTTGAAGTTCACTTCTACCGATTGCGTTGCAGATCGTACTCTTGTGGAGGAAGCTGGGTGACCTGGAGATGAAGAAGCGAGGAAGTTCGGACTTTTTACTTTACCCTTCCTTGTACCTTCGTGGATACGTCATGCTCTATCCCAACTATGCAGACTTCGTCTCGCTCTCTACGAACCATCTAGAAGTCGGCTCGCATGTAAAGGTCCGTACTCTGGAGAAGCAGAAGCAGTTCCTGGTCCCTCTGATGGAGACGACGAATTGTGGCACGGTCGCGTTGCTTGACTTGCCTGGACGAACTCTTCCTCAATGGAACGCGCTTCCCGTGCTCAACCTGACTGGAGGCATGGCGACGCTCGAGTCACTGGTAGAGGTAGGACACATACGTCGCGAAGAGCTGACGGGCTGTACAGACGACCTTGCACTCTTTGACATTCATCAGCTCTTATGCACTGCACCTAAATTGTAACATAAAGTTCAAGGAAGCTAGCTCCTTAGCGCACTGCTTCCATGAAATGCATATATTAATATGCTAGAAGTTGATTCAACACCTACATAGCACTTGGCTCTCGATAGATCTGGCACGGAAAGGATGTCTGATTATATTAAATCCATCACAGCTTTTTACAGGAGCAGCATATATAAAAGCACCACGATGAGCTAGCTAGCCACAACACCTGAAAAGAGCGAAAAATATTTAACACCAAGTATGCAAAAAAAATGGAAGGACAGTCAGGGATGGTGAGGGTGGATCAGATGCTTGGTGTGTGGATGACATATGTTACGATGAGAAAGGGGAGGAGATGGAAGGAAAAGTCATCTGGGCCAAGAATATATGGACAGGGATTGCGATGGATCAAGCAAAAATGGATAAATGGACGATTGGACAAGGTACAACTTTTCAAAGCAAAGCAGAGATATATGGATGGTGGCTGGGATGGTGGGATGATGATTGATGGTAAGTAGAAAAAGAGAAAAAAGAGACGATTCATGCTTGGGGTGAGTTTTGAGACGACCATGATATAAATAATGTACGGATAAACTTTTGGAGCGCTGTCAGATTTTGAGTGGAAAGGAAGAAGAATACAATGCAATGGCTAAGATCAAATATTCAGCGGGGGGACTGACGAGAAGAAATTGTTACGCTGCGACGAGCTCGTGCTCCTCGACTTCATATTCGGATGATGTTGATGCTGATGATGATGCTGATGGCGTTGGTGCGTCTGATGCAGCGCGCCATAACTTTTCCGCTTCAGCTTGCGCTCGCGCCTAAGCTCCTTGCGGGTTTTATGGGGATAATTATCATTACGCTGGTTATTTTGCTGGTGGTGTGAGTTGGTCGGTGTGCGGTCGCCGTCGCGCACAGGAAGGATAACAGGCGAGATGATGACGCTCATCTTGCGCGAACGCCGGGGCGAGGTGTTGGCTTTGTTGTGCCAGAGCATTGTGCTGAGGGGACTCGACTTCATCATGCTGCCATAGTCTGTCTTGTTCGCGGGTGTAGACTCCGAGGCCCAGCTGCCTTCTGCGCTCTCGCGGCTTTGGCGGAATGCCCCGACAGATACCACGTCCCAGCGATTAAAAGACCTGAGGAGTTTGCGTGATTCGTTGTCCGTCGATATAGTCTGTGTATCCGAAGGCTCGGGATCCAGTATCGATGGTTCCAGCACGTCATCCAGATCCACAAGCTCTGCATTTGCCATTTCCGTTTCCGGAGCCATCGTGACGACCTTGTCAACGGCAGGTGCATGCAAAGGCAAGGAAGCACATAGAATCGGTGGTTGGTGAATGGCTAGACGCCGCTGAAGCATGTCTTCGACCTGAGAGAGAAGTCGAGATAAGACACACGTGTCACCACAACTAATTCGATTACTTACACTCTTCAAGTGTGCAAATGACGTTCTTCTGCGGCGGAATCTCGGATGCGGGGAGGGGATATCTTTGTGGAGGTCATCAATGATAGCTTGGCGAGCATCCTTGGTAGGCACAGCAAAGTGTCCCCTGCGTGGACCCTGGGTGGTCGAAGACACCTGGCTCGAGCTCTTCATCGTGGACTCTTCATACTCGTCATGGTCGTCCGAGTCCCAAAACACCCTACCAGAAAGAATGTCAGCCGGTTTTGGCGAGTCGATACTCCGCGAAAACGAGCGTCGATCCCGCGGGCCCGGGGAGACGGCTGGACTCATGGTGGACATGGGATTGATGGCAGAGACACTGAAGGGCGTCATAAACAGCCTCATGGCGCGCTCGTTGGGTAAATGGTCTTCGCCCACGAGTTCCTCGTCTGTCGTCTCACCGTCACCCTCGTCTGCATCCTGCTCGTACCCCCCGTCGTCGACATCCGACATTTCGACGTCACTTTCCGGGCTGGAAGACGGGCTTGTTTCGGCGAACGACAAGGCGTGTGCTTCAAAGTCCCTGTCGAGCATTCCCTGACCTTCCCGCAGCCCGTTTGTGAACACGATCTGACCATCCCAGCGTTCTTGGATCTCGAGCTCGGGAGGCATGGAGGGCAGAGTGGGTATTGAGGCGACCACGGATTCGATATCAGAGTGATCGCCGTTGTCGCCTTCACCATCTGACATTGACGAAGAACCGTGGTCCTCAGAGTCGGAGAGGTTGGCAAAGAAGAGATCGGCATCGAAACTGGACTCGTCTTCGTCTTCGGTCCAGCCAGTGGCGAGACCAACGTAGCCGGCACCGGTGGTTCTTTCATCTGTCTCTTCTTCGTCGGGGTCGGCATCCTCGTCTTCGTCCTCGTCCTCGTCCTCGGTAGCATCGGTGTCGACGTCCATCTCGACGTCGCTGGGGCCGACGCTTTTTTTACGGGGTCGAATGACCCAAGCATTGTGTGGATCTCTCTTTTTTGGCACGTCGTCTCCAAACAGCTCGCGACGCACACGTGCCCGGCCCTCCATTTCGGACACGATGAACTTTTCCTCCTCGGCCTCTATGGACGAGTCGCTGTCATCAAAGCTTGACAGCTCGCTGGATTCGGCATCGGAGGAAGATGCACGAGAGGAGAATGCAGAGGCGGAAACAAAGGTGGGGAAAAGGCCGGACTGGGCGTCGTCATCGTCGTCGGGGGAAGCATAGCGACGGTCAACGTCGCTGAGGTCGGAGAAATCTGTGGAGGCGACCCGTCTGGTTGATTTTTTTGGAGTCTTGGGGCGTGTGGCAGCGAGTGCCTTTGGGGGGCGGCCTCTGCGCTTTGGCTGGGACGAGGAGGGCTGGGGGTCACGTCTGGCGAGAGAGAGCTTTATCTTGAGCGGGGGGATGGAGACAGGGGCCGGGGGGCGCTGGGGTTGGGGTTTGCAGGTGCACTCGCCATCGCAGACGGGGCAAATGTCGTCGTCGTCGTCGTCGTCTGGAAAAGAAAGCGGCTGCTGGGCGAGGACTGGGCGGGGCATGAATGTCAGCAGGCGCAGAAAACAAAAGACTGCCCACCAGAAAAGCGATTGGACGACATTTGTGTGGAATAAAGAACATGAGGCGTTGATTAGATCCAGAATGAAGTTGTCGCAAGACCCGCCGCGTTTGATGCAAAAATTATTCCAACAGCGGAGTTTGATCACTTGACTTCCTCGTGCCGCTCGGCTGTCCTGACGTCTCTTCTAGACCCTACATAAGCATTATCGACTGCAGTTCATTCAGGGTACCGCATAACAATTTGAATTTAGTCATATGTGTGCAGGCGCTCTGCGGCGCAGCCGCAATCAATTGGGCATCGTGATCAAGCTCGGACTCGGAAAACGGAAACCCGACATCGATCGCCGGCCGCGGTAATTCTAAGCAGCATGTCGAAGCTTGAAGCTTAAATCTTGACCACTGACATACCCCACACCACGAGCTCGAGCCTCGACCTCTCCGCGGTTACCCAACCTGGCAATACTACGAGTCTTCACACTCGAATCAAGCGAATAGCCTAAAAAGAACAAAGCTACGAGTCTTCCCAGACCTCATCACATACCGTCACACGACCAACCTGCGCTGCCGGTGTCAACTCAAAGAAACGCCTTGTACCATGGCTCTCTCATCTGTCAATTCGTAAACGTACGCCACGGCGCTCGACGCTCACCATACCGGATCGCTCGATCAGCTCGGACATATCCGGGAACACGCTATACCTCTTTCATCATCATTGAAGGGGTTCAACCAGAGCATAAACACTGAAACACGAAGGTCCTGCTCAAAGAACATGAGTAGAAATATACTTATGAATGTGGCGCAGGATCACAGACACCGTAGGTGAGTCTGCAGGAGTGGCGGCGTTGGAGTCATTCCATATCCAAGGACTCCATTGCGACTTCTTCGCTGTTCTCAACGAAGAAGTGTCATTCTGCCAACAATATCTTCTACCGACCACCGATTCTCGGTCTCTCGATTGTAGTTCGGATACATGGTCACCGATTGTATGTCATCGGTAAAACAAGGGTATTACGTACTAGCGAGATGAAGCGCACTAATCCAACGAACTGCTCAAGACTCGCGACAGACACTGGATCGCTATCAGTACACCACATGACAACATTTGTGGCGAATCAATCATGGTAGGAGTAGCATGTACTACAAGAAAAACAAAGATCAAGAGCAATCAGATATATGTAAAAGGGTCATTGAACTTGGGTGTGTTTACAAAACACGAAAAGAAAGGAGGAATTGGCGTAACCACATCCCACTTTACATAGCCATTATAAGCCGGAGATTTGTGAAGGACACATCTCTAGATCACTCTCCGATAGCGATCAGAAGATTCGTCCGCTGGTAGGTAACCCTTGTCAAACTGTCTGTGACACCTAAGATGTCAAAAAGGTTTGGAAGTTTCGAACAACAGCGAGGAGGGTGCCGATGGAAAGGATGGAAAACAGACCTGGAAAGACCCTAAAATGTGATGGGGTTGGACCCTGAAAACGTGTTGAGGTGGTGGCTGAGGATATCGAGAATATGAGCAGAAGAAGTAACAACTCGACTAATTCGTGATGATCAGCTGTTCAGAATCGGATCGTGAGGTCAACAACGGCAAAAATTCGGTTGAGTATGTCGCTAAGGTATCTGTCGATGAAGTATCATCGAAGACGGCGAATGAATTGTAGTCGACAAGAGCAGCTTGATACTAGAGGGGTCGGGGAGAGATCTGTGCAACGATTCATTTGTAGATGGAAAACAAGCTGGCACGAACGATTGGATAGCCTCACATCATGACTAAGAACACCTGAGTGAAGCATACCGCTATATGTGACGGTAAAGTAAGTGTCCAGGAGAGTACTAATGGTAACACCGTTGAGTGGCGCAACATAAGTTTTGTCTCCGTAAGAAAATCAAAATAAATGTGTAAAAAGATAATAAATCGGCAGTCGGTGGCTCGCTCACGATTCGTGCTGCAACGCAGCTCTACAGGGCGATCTGCGCAAGGTCATCAAAGACCTAGGCAACGATTTACGTTGCGAATGGGAAATTGAACGGAGCGGCGTTGGGATTCAGAGGAGATATGGGAGACTCCTGTTTTGCAGAACTATATTCATCTCTACCTTTTCTAAAGCAGCAGAATCAGGCGGCAGTTTGCCACCGATTGAGTGTCCACCGTATCTGATCGGCGTGAATTCTTCCGCATCGGCATTGAGCGAGCTATGGCGGGCCAGCGGACTGATGGGAGTAACTGGAATTTTGACAGTGGAAATCACTGCCGACTCGTGTAGCGTCGCAGTACGCAAGTACTTGGCTGGCCGAAACTCTGGAGCATCAATGCTCAAGTTGCGTGTTCTAGCTATTTTGATGCCTGTCTGAGGAATGAACACTGGGGAGTCAGGTCTGAGCGAAGTTGGCGAAAGAAGTGGCTGTGGACGACCTGGTGAGAGTATTGGTGTTTTCGGAGGCGTCACCAAAGCGCTCATGTGTACTCGAGGTCTTGGAGCAAGGTCTTCAACATGCTCCATGACCTCGGGCTCTTCTGTCAGCCTGGCCTCTAGCTTTGTTGATAATGAATCAACGAATATGTGGTCATTTGGTGGAGGTGTTGCCAGACCATTAGAATTTATTTTGGTTAGCCCTGTCGCAAGTGCAGGACCAGGGCCTTCGGTCCTTGTTAAATCCAAAGGTGAACCAGTGATTATACCGCTCAGTCGGTGATGGGGTCCCTCTGAAGAGGAAGGCAAATAATCATCATCGCTAGAGTAGACACGGCTCTCAACAACAGCATTAGGTTCCAAGCCAGTAAACTTTGTAATAAATTTAGAGACAATCGTGCAACTAACAAAAATTAGACATGCCTCTAGTTTCCTCGATATGTATTCTGTTGATGCCGGGTACTCTGTCACTTGGACTCGCTCAACAGTGTCGGTAAGGCTATCTCCATCTGATAAGTGCGTGAGGGCCGAATCTCTAGTTCCAAGCTCTGCCTCTAGGTAGTTACTGATATCGAGCATCGTAGGTCTTGCAGGGGCTGAGTTCCAGCATGAGCACACAAAGGCCCTGAACTTTGTGGACATTTGATGTTGAATTGCAGCAGGAAATTGCGGTTTCCTCTTCCCCATGTGGGCACGTATCAACCTAGCTTCTATCAAGTCATGGAACGGAGGATTCCCTGTATAGACCTAGGGTTCTGTTGAGCTTTCTAGGCAAGGTCAATAGGAACTCGCGCATACTTCAAAGACCGTACATCCATAGGCATAGACGTCTGTTGTAGCTGAGTCCAACGTTTTTTCGAGTGACTCAAACGATTCCGAAAGAACCACCTCTGGAGCCTGCCAATACAAGCTTCCCTGGACACCAGAAGACTTACTCTCAAGACGTTGCGACCCAGCAATCGATGAGAGGCCAAAATCAGCCAGACAGCATTGTAGGTCATCTTTGACCAGAATGTTGACCTGAGGGCTATGAATACAACCTTGAGACCCAGATCGAGACTCAGCTTACTGCTTTGACATCTCTGTGGTAAACCGGGGGGATTAGCCCATGAAGATACTGTAAGCCACAGGAAATTTGGAAACACTGCCGAATCTAGCGTTGAGTACTACGGCCTCGTTAATTCAGGTCACAAGATTTCTTACCGCCTTCATGCGATCATGATTTGGATTGACTTTCAGAAAGCTGCGAAGATTTCCGTTGCTCATCCATGGTGAAATGAGTACAAACCGTAATCCCTCGCTGACTTGGGCACCTAAGTATGGGAGGATGTTCGGATGATTCAACCGACTCCACAAGAGGACTTCACGGAGAAACGCCTGGAGGAAGTTCAGCACAGGACTAAATATCGTACTATCTCTGAATATACTTTCGACTTTTTGATACCATCATCCTGGCTTGAGTATACACGTAAGATCTTGAGGCAAACAGGAGTTCCCTTGATTCTTGCCTCGGCAATGTCCTAGGTATATAGCATAAGGTCAGCCTAAGTGAAGGTTCCGATACGTACAGCGAAACTACCGCAGTCGGAATGGTAGACGGCCTTCGATCGCACGACGTTATGGAGGAAGAGGGAAGGAGGCAAGATTCCAGTTAATTTTGCAAGGTGTACTTGACGTCGAGACACGATTCGTTTGTAGTCTTCGTCGATCCGTGGGTCTTCGAACTCCTAGAGATGTGTAATCAGTACTTGCGGATGAGAACTCGCAAAAAAACGCTCGCTCTTTGGAGTAATTGTGACAGGCAAGATCCCCATTGTACATTGTCCGAGCACATTGTCTGGATAGTTTGCCATTGATCTTTCAAAGGCAAAGCAGTCCTAAGCTCCTGGATCGAGCTCGGAAAAGGTACTCCAATACCGTTGGAGCTGGATGTTGACAAGATATAACCATCATCAGAAGTGAGTAAAAGTACATATTCGAGGACTGTGGCGTCCACGAGATGCTGCACCACAGGACACTGCACAGCAAAACCCCGCGGCAAGACTGCATTGAGATCTCGAACTAGCTTTGGCTTTCTCTTCAAGATGCAGGCTATTTCTTTGACGTCTCGCTTGATTTCTGCATAGCTATAGCAAGTCTAAGTAGGCAATCACTCGACGAAGCGGGTACTTACACGGCGCTTGCCTTCACGGACAAACCTTTGATGAGTTCCAGTACTCGATGTCCAGGCTCGGAGACTGGATCGTCATTGTCCTGAAAAAAAGTCCTGACTTGTTGAATGTAGTCAGATGCGGATGGCGTATCAATAGGCTTGCCATCTTCTGGAGGCGCACTCATAGATCGTACTGGAATCAGGTCGTACTGGAATGTATAACTTGGCGATTGTTTGATACAGGCTTCGAAAGCCTAAAGTTATCCCACTAAACTCCGGGGCGCGGTCCGACCCTCAGAACCCACAGACACGAAGCTCAAGGACCAGCAAAAGGGCATTTTCGACTTAAAGATCTGCAAGAACGGGCAACAGCTGCAAGAATCACGTATTAGTAGAAGCATGAGCACCACTATCACATTTGCCAACTTGGATCGAAAGACAGAGATATCCAGTTGATTTTATCGAATCATGGTCCGCATGAGTTCGCTGTAATCGGCCTTTTCGTCTTCCATCGGTAGGTTGGATATTGTCAGGCTCAGAAAGCCCGTGCCATTTCCAAACTTAAGTTGTATTTCAACAGGTTTGAAAACACTGATGGACATCTAGAGTAATACTACCATGATGCTGTCGGAAGAATGCATACAACGCGTGTCTCTGTGGAAGTAAATCGTAGAAACGGGGACAACACTGCCTCCAAGCGGAGTAAGAGTATCCTCATCGAGAGTACATTGCTTGTTCTGATCATCGAAAGCAGAATCACTGCCCTGGGAAAAGGGGCACATTGCCAGACATAAGTATCTCGCTGGTGATACTGTCCCAGCCCAGAACAGCTCACAATCTTGGTGTAGGCAATTGAAGTGCGGATTGGACGCGCAACATCGAGGATCGTAGCTAGTGGGAGCGGACTGAAAGTACGAAATGAGTTGGCTCGAGCTTGAGTTAACGTTCGACGTTCAATCTTTGGCGTCATAGACTCAAGTGAACGTCGCCTGCTGCAGGTATGTTGGATGTATCATCCGACAACTCGAGGAAAGATAACACACTGGCAGCGTAACATTAAGTAGGCTTGGCTCCATTCAATTGTTTCCGGGGATGTAACTGAAGCTTCTCTCGAGTCCTTGCCGCTTCACGCTAGTCCCCACTCGCATCCGCATCGACATCATGATACTTACCCCGTTTATATTTCTTACCTTATGGGTGTGTTTCTCCCTCCCGATACACCCTTGCTATCACCTAAGCTCTGGCAACAATGAGAAACAAAAAGAATCAGGAAAAACGACTATCCAAGACTAAATGCCAGTCTGTCGGTACTGGGTCAAGAGACGCTGAATGGACCGCTTCCCGATGCTTGTCAGGGCTGCAAAAGCTGCTGTTTCAAGTTTACGAACCATATGGAGGACATTCCAGCGCAAATCATCCGTGAGCGCCCTCTGAATCGGGGCATGTGGCAAGAGTCATGACCAAACATCGACAAAATGTCTCATCAAGATTTGCAAGGATTGGGAAGGTTTTGCGAATTGGCTGCTTATAGATTCCCCAGACATGTACTATTGTGACAGTAGTATGTATTTAGACTGATTTTTCAACGGCTTGTTCTGTCAGAATGGCTCGCCAATGTTCACAATGGTGACCAAAAAATGTGGATTTCAGAATTCAATAATTTTCGATTTTTATGTAACATTGGAAAGGCGTCGCCGAAGATTTGAGTTGTGAAAGTGACGATTTCGCATTGTTCGAATCATGTGCCAACTTGTTTGCAAAGGACAAGAAACTGCCGCATACGTAGGCATCAGCCGGAATGTACTAGGGGCAGTGACAAAAAGATTTAGAACCTCGAGGAACGTTGAAATACTTTAAAACTTTACGACAACATCGCTATGGCGCTTGACTTTAATTTTCTATTTGCAGTATCTCACTGAATGACTAAAATATAATGTATGATACAAGGGACGACCCATTGATTTGATTTCATGTCTTCTTTCCACTACCATATGTCGACTTCTACCAAGCTTGAATAGCTCCCACCGGCTTTCTCGAAAATGATGAGAAAGTAATAGGATGGTACACAACCACAAGAGAAAACGAGCGTGAGATGAACGAATGGAAGGAAAGATCGAGAATGCAGATGGAACAAGACACAATCATGACAAACAGCGAGGAGACGTTAATGGTGGGAAGGTATAGGAAGAGTGAGAGTAAGTACGCCAGGAGAGAGAAAAAAACAGTCTTGAACCAATTAAGGATGGGAATGGATGGATTGTATCTGTATAGTGTTGCTGTAAGTCAGTCGTGCTGGGATGATCGGATTGGTATGTCCGTGCGTAGATGTAGTCGTCTCGTCTATTCCGCAGAAGCGGATTCTCGTTGCTAGATGATGGCGGCAATGAAGATCAGCGCGCAGGATCACAGGTGGGAGGTTGATTTAACATCCGTTTCATTATGCAGCGCTATACAAGAAAAGATTGTTTGTTGCAGCAATCTGAAAGGAGCAAGGTCAGATTGAGTCCAGAGACATGGGCCGAATTGTCACATACAGCAATTGTATTCTCTCGGGGGTGCCAACTCGCATGCAAAATCTTTTTGTTGAAGTCAAGCGTGTCCAATTGCATCGCATCCCTCAAACCTCTTTGTCCATTCTTCATACCTGGCTTTCCAGCCAACGGGCCCCCAACCTTCTTGGCTTTGAATGCCGACTTGTCGGCCTGCAGGACGACATCGTTCAACGTCTCTGTGTCGTATATCCGGAAAAAATTGTGGTAGGAGCCTGTCAGCACATGCCTGTAACATAGCGTATTGGTTCTTTGGACTCAAGAAGAGCAGTAGTGACGCACTTGTCATCACCACCCCATATACATTCAAATTTATCGAAGATGCAATCGTTCTCATAAAGGTCGCACAGCTTCCCACGGAGATGATCGTGGATAGGAATTGTTTTCAGTGGTCGTGATTCCATGTTGATATCCCAGATCTTGAGGTTAAGGTAATCACGAGCGAGAATGTACCGTCCGTCATGGCTGAACTTGACGTCGGAGATTGACGAGATGATCTCTGAGAAGAAGGACCGCGAAGTTGGATCTTCTTCTTCTTCGAAGCCTGGCAGCCATATACAGCCTCAAAAGATTTATGACGGCAAGGATGATATAAAACCACTTACACTTTGCGTGAGTATCACACAACGCCGAGTCGCGCATGTCTGCGAGCTTGATGTTGCTCTTCGAGCTCGAATACATAAACAAGTTGCAATGAAGGGGATGGAATTCAGTGGCGGTGATGACTTCTGTTAACTCTTCCATATTTATTGGTTTGATATCGACAATGTCTATAAAACCAAATTCGTTACGATAGATAGCCATGATGCAAAAGACGAAACATACTAAAACTCTGGTCACTGATGTTGAGATTCCAGAGGTTGATTCGAAGATCGTCGGCAGAGATGTATGTTTCTTGATCTGAGTTGACGGAAATGGAGTGTATGTGATATGCATGTGCGTTGGCATAAACCTTGCGGGGAACAGCGGCAATTATATTCTCCTGCGGTGTCATGCGAGGAAGCCTCAGATGGGTAGGGTTGGTAGGAGGTGGCAAGGCTCGCTGGCCATCGTAGTGATTGGATTCGGAGACGACCTTCAGGGATTTCTCGAAAACCTTCCAAAGTTTGATTGTCTTGTCTGTCTCAGCACGTCAGACCCGAGGCACGATAGTGGATAATAATAGCAGACGCCACCATTTGTTGACAATAGAAAATGTGCGGAGTTTTGGCGTTTGCACCACCGAATCTTGTTGATTTTCTCCTCAATTTCGAGAGACTTGAGATAATCGAATTCGGGCTCGTGGGATTGAAACTCGGTGTAGAACTTGTACTCGCAGCCTTTTTTCTTTATAGTCGGAAATCGCGGGGCAGAAACAGATGTTCAAGCATAAAAACGGCAAAAATCGCGGGAGACACCATAATAAGCAAACCACACAATCAGAAGCACAATCAGCTTGGCACCCAAAGGAAGACAGACACGCGGAAGGCAATGGAAATAGATGTAGCGATACTGACCGATTCATTGCGTTCAAAAAGAACGACACGACCACCCTTGTCACCGGTGGCGAGATAATTGCCTGTTGAGTCAAACTCGACGGTAGATATGATGTCGGCTGTTAGTGTGAGTGAGTTGTAACACGCTCTTTAGGGAGATAAAGGTCAGAGAGAGAAAATACCTTCTGTAATATCTTCAACCTCGCCCTTGTCGCCAAAGCACTGGGCAAATCGCCATCCTCCTGAGCCTGAGGGGTCTTCCATGGATGAGAACAAGTGGGTCACGCTGTCGAGTGGAACTGAGGCGTTGTTGTGGAGCGTAAAAGGGCTGATAACGCGATGATAGTAGCAGAGAGGAAGTTAGATGTGTCGCAGGGATACAGGAGAAACAGCGAGCTGGCGATGGTGGCGAAACGATGGCACAAGCTGGGCACAAGGGATTGCTGAGGTAGATGGGTTACGTAAGCCTGTGTTTGGACGCGTTTGGGGAGCGAGTCCGACATCGCCCTCAGACCGAAACCACACCCATCCAAGACCAACCCTCGACAATGGCCATCGCCCCCATTACCGGCATGCTCAGAAAGCGTTTTTGGACTGACATCACCTGCAGTTTGGGCCTTGGAACCGCCGCCGGATATGCTTACTGGTATGTCTCGTGCGTTGTCTTTCAAATTTGCTGTTCACATTTCATTAGGTATGGCTACCATCTCAAGGCCTGTGAGTCCTAATGCGGCCCCCGCATCTGGTCTTTACTAACATATGACAGTGGAGCGCCAGGAGAATTTTTACATCAAACTCGAGAGGGAGAGGGCTGCTGCTGCCGCATCATCGTGAAACTAGACCACGCGTTTGAAAACCTCACAATGCATAACGTATCCGCGCGCATTCAAGTGAAATAAATACCGTATTATAAGTCTAGTACACTCGTGTCATCTGTTCAACACACCAAGCCGCTTCAACTCTTCGCAGCTCCCTATTACTTCCCTTTCAATTGCTCGGACCTTCTCCCAGTCCGTCCCAATTCCAAATAGACCAATTTCCTGTTCCTTTGCTCGTTCTTTGCGATCCATCCCCCGCTGACATCGAACGTAGAGGTCTTGGGTGTAAACATGATCAACCGTCTTTTCGAATTTCGTGACAGCCGGTCCCCGCTTTCCAGTCTTCCCTGATGATTGTCCAGAATTCCCTCCTGATGATTGTCCAGAATTCCCCCCTGATGATTGTCCAGAATCCCCTTCCCGTGCAAGTTCGGCGCCAATAATCGGGTGACCAAAGAATTCTGCCTTGTTGACGTGATATCGAACCCCAATGTCGCCAGTCTGTCTCGCGAGATTGTACCTTGCCGAAGGCTCGAAAGAGAATCGGGGATCTGGCACGGCTGCTGTGCCAAACATGTTAGGAAGTGCAGATAGTAATGAAAACGCGAATAAAATCAGTAGAGGCATGAGTTGAATGAGCAGTGACCGTTGGTCTGCAGCGCCTTGTTGGTGATGTGCCTGTCGACCCATACGAGTTGTTCGAAAGCCTCCAGGTCCGAACGATGCGGTGAACACTAAGGCCCATTCATTTTTACACGATCAATTATTCCATCATATGTATTAGACTCACCTGGACCACCACCAAAACCAGTGCCGAACACATTCCCACCACCACCACCACCACCACCACCACCAAAGAACATATTGAACAAATCCTCTGGGCTGATTTCACCTTCAAAAGTGCCGCCGCCGAATGGACTTGCAGAAAAGCCGGATGAACGAGAAGACATTCCACCAAATCGAGACTCTGGGTCATCACCGCTACGATCGTAGACCGCTCGTTTCTGAGCATCTATACAGAGCTTTGTTGAGTAGCTTGAAAGAACGTATAAACAACGTCAACACACCTGAAAGGACCTGGAATGCTTTCGAGACCACTGGAACGACGTCAATGTCACATTCCTATTAAAATCAAGATGGATAGTTACATTTGAACGCTTCATCAGCGCCAGGCGCACCATTTTTATCTGGATGGAGAGCAAGAGCTAGCTGTTATTATGAAGGTTTGTCGACCGATTCTTCAATGCCATACAACATTATAGGAACGTACCTTGCGATAGGCCTTCTTAATTTCCGCCTCGTCACAGTCCCTTTTCACAGCTAATATCTCATAATATTCCGTAACCTTGCATGACCGCACTCTTTTCACAACAGCATGTTGCTCCGTCGTGTACTCCCTCTTCTCACCGCCAATGCCCCCTGCCGTGCCATTACTTCTCGAGCTTGAACTCGAGCTTGACGGATGCCTATGCTTTGTACCAGACGCAGAGGGATGCTCCTCGGTAGATGTTGACGTGGATGCAGATGCCGACGATCCCGCCTCCGGGACGGCATTAATGGATGTAAGGAGGCTCAGAGCCTCTGAGGTTTCGAACAGGGATATCGACTTTTGGCAAAACTTGCGTGCAGAGGGTATATTGCCTGAATCGAAGTGTTTCCTCGCAATAGCGAGACACTTGAGAGCTTCGTCCTTGTTGCTCTCCATAAATTCGGGTGGGAAGCGGAAGAGGAGGCCAATAAATGACCACGGATATGAACGTGGAGAGAAGAGTTAAATAATATCGCTTACGTCGACCGACAATTATATAATACGGCCGATTACTCGGCCAACTTAGCAGATAACTCTGTCCTAACTTTCTCTTTAACTCGATGCAATCCACAATCTCCTCGATAAGTCCCGAGGAGGAGACCAACGAGCTCAAGAGGTTCAGACAGGAATGGCTAGCTGAGTTGCGAAGCAGAAAGGCTGCTGCCAGTGCAGGGGCCTCTGGTACATCTACTATTAGAAATGACGCAGAGGAAGTAAATAGCCCACACCAGAGTTCGAGTAAGGCGGCTGCTGAAGCACCAGGCATTCCAGGAGCACTCCCCCATGTTATAGGCCCCTCGTCCCAGGTTATAGCCGGCAGCTATACTCCGTCGATCTATCTGGCTGCTACCTCGCTTCCTCAGAAGCTCGGCTCCGCACTCAACGTATATCGTCGTGCTGTAGAGCGTGAACAAAGCGGAGATCTTGACGATGCGCTCCTTCTATACCGTCAAGCGTTCCGCATGGTATTTCGGCTGATAGACGCAAATTGTATCATACTCATTTGCTCTGCAGGACCCGCACGTAGATCAGGTTTACCACCGGGAGGAAGCACTTGCTTCCATTGAAGCTGCACAGCAGAATACGCTACAGAAGTCTACTGCTTCTGCTGTCCACGACTCTATAAAGGAACTGACAGCAAAAGTGCAGACTTCATTATCTGTGAAGTCTCGTGCCGGTGCTTCCGCGGTCAGAGTCACGAGCCAGGTCCTAGCCAGCATACTCGCTGGTTTTCCGGGTGATCTCTCGTTCGAACCTGAGAATGAGGAAGAGCCTGTGCATCTGCAAATGGTTCCTGAGGAACTTCTGATAATGTTCCTCAGGAAGCTTGATACTACTTCGATCGAGCGTTTTGCCTCCGTGTGCCGCAAGGCACGCGTCATAGCCCTGGATTCAGTGATCTGGAGGTACTTCCTCACCACAGAACGTGCAGAGCTATCACTCATCACCTACACAGAGAGCTGGTCGGGGCCACATATATCCCCCCACAAATCACTCGTGACGAGGACTTAACCTCGGTCCTAGAACGATATCTATATGATTATAGACGTGTCTATATCGAACATCCTCGTGTTCGCTTGGATGGCGTGTATATTGCAACATGTCATTACGTGTGAGTTCGAGACGTTGATTCAACCAACACGTTTGCTGATCTTTTACATATATTTTTTTAGCCGTCCAGGCCTCAGTGAGAACTCCTGGGTTACCGTAAGTCGCACATGGAAAATTCATATCTGAGTCTCATCTGTGCCAAAAGATCAACCACCTGATTACTTACCACCGCTACCTGTAAGTAGTCGGACTTCATAATTGAGACGGCATCCAACAATCCGTCAGCCGCTTCTACCCAAGCGGACAAGTACTTTCCTTGCTCGCTAATGAAGAGTTCACTCCGCAACAAGTCATACCTCTCTTAAAACCTACACTTCGTATGAAGGTAATAGTCAACATTTAATACATCATTTATGATTTCACACAATGCTGCAGGGTTTTTACATAGGAACCTGGAGCATAACGGATACCACAATCCAAATCACCAATCTCCTCGACGCGAGTGGTCGGTATCCCCTTCCAACAGACAACCTACCAACATCATCTGTAAATAACTCCGATGGCAGTGAAGCCAACCGGTACACATTTGTCATGACGCTTGACCTCGTTTCGCGGCCACTTGGTCGGTGGAACAAGTTGAATATTCTGGCATATAATTCTGTACACCTTGGAACCGGGGATGTGAATCCAGTTGCGTTGAAGAACGAGCGGCCATTTTGGTTCTCAAGAGTCCGGTCGTATAGTGTATATTGACAAATTTTGTAAGAAATATATTGCACCTTGTTAAAATAAAGGGATGAGGTAGGCCGGTGGTCGTTGTGTATAAATGTCAGATGGAAACGACGGATGAAAACAAAAAGCTGACTAGCCCACCGCGAGGGTCGAACTCGCAGCCTTCAGATCACATCGCCTATGGCCAGTTAAGAGTCTGACGCTCTATCCGATTGAGCTAGGCGGGCGGTGATAATGGTTCCGTCATTGGGGATCGGAACAGAGGGCTGATCCGCTGTCTTCTCCGAGGGCCTGAAGTCGCTAACTTGAAAGTAGCCTTCCACAACGATCATGCCGCATCCTCAGCCAGGCCTCTTCCCTCTCTCCTACTCCTCCGCATCCCATCACATCCAGTCGTCACACTCGAGTTCTCACTTCAAACAGCCCTCGGGGTCTATGGCGTCCGATATCTATACTCACCAGGGCCATCATGCCCATGCAAGCAGTTCACGGATACACATCTCGCACCATAGTACGTAGTGTGATTTCTATATCATTACGTCTTCAAAAAGCGTTTAGGTACAGTCGATGATGGGAAGAAAGAGAAAAAACGGAGAGAGCTGGCTGGGAAATTGGGCAAGGAGATGAGTGATCGGCGGGACGAGTGAGTTCTTTTTTTTCGCGTTTACATGTACCCATCGCAACTGCATCCCAGTGGCAGGCATTTGCACGAGACAATTTCTGCTCTTCATACAACTATGGCACAGCTAGCCACGCATCCCGAGACTGTCTCGCTTTATAACCTCCGGCTCCTACCCCTCAGCCTCGAGCGTGGCGCACTTCTTGCGCAAGCAGAATGGGAAGAACGGCACGGGCTCGAGTGTGCACAGAATGCGTACGATGAGGAGCGTGAGCGTGTTGAAGAGGAATGGCGGAAGGGACGTGAGCGTGTGAGGGAGCGCCTATTGGAGGGCATCGAAGAGAGACGAAGGCGCGCTCGTGAAGAGAAGGAAGGCGAGGGCACAACTGGTAGGTCGTTATCTTCCCCTTTCTATCTGTATACAGACAGCATCTCCAGACCCCGCCATGGACGCCTCGTCGCGCCAGCATATCACCCGCAAACTAAGAAATAAACTTGGTACATCCCCACCACCGACCCCTCTTGGATCAGCCACTTCCTCTGCTACTCAAGCTGGCCTCATATCCTCGCTTCCCATCACCTCAGGCCCCTTTCTCAATCCACACTCCCTTTCCGTCGACGAGCTGCCTTCGCCCTTCCCGCTACCTCTCACAAGTTCTACCGCGCCCACGGCCTCCCAAGGCGGCGGCGCAGGTGGAGCAGGAGGCAGACGTAGACATAGAGGCAATGGTGGAGGCGGGCAGCATGTCTTTGGGCAATTGGGGAAGAGCTTGTTCCAGCTGGGTTCTTGTAAGGATGCCGATATCGATCACGACTTGAATGAAATCAGAAGGGGTAATAAGAGGAGGCGCGCAACAGCTGTTGCGCTGGGCAAGTTGGGCGTCGTGTGAATACCTGCCTTGTCCTAAATCATTGTAATCTATGTATCCATCACACCTTATCAGTTGTTCATGCATATGTCGTTGTGAATTATTCCATATATCAAACCAACGTGGTTGAGATGAGATATAGTATGCAATGTAGTCAATGCTTAAATAAGGATACCTCAGTAGGCGACATATGCTACACATAGCAAAGGAAAGCCAGCATACAAACCAAGCCAGAATACGATATTACCCAACAGTCTATTGCGCTTCACAGCCGGTATACGACTGATGAAAATCATCGGTAATTGTACAATCTGCCGATATAACAGATCAGGAGACTATTCTCTCTTAGGCGAGGAACAGGACTCACCTGAAGAACAAAAAGGTAAAATCTATACAGAACATGAACACTCGTGAGGTAGGTCAATCGTAATATTTAACCCACCTAAACTTCTTCGTCACGATAACCATGACGAGTTCGTGGACACAAGCACTAAGCAGAAACGTCAAAAACATAGCCCGCGTCTTTGACACGCCGTAGCCTGAAACTGTAGGAGCATAAACATGCCGCAACAGGAATGTGTGCACAGGCTTGTTCCATTTCCTCGAGAATTCGTCCCATGACGTCGAATTCCACCTAGAGTTTATCATTATAAATTAATGTCAGCAACCATGATGTTCAAGAGCGCCCATACTATATTGTCTTTCATCAATAAAGAGAGGGGCGAGTTCAAACCTAGAGCTTACCCAATCTTCGTAAAATTGGCGATCAGCAAAGCTAATACCAGTCCTGATCAGTACAACCAGGAGATATATTGAATCGATATCAGCCTCACAAAGAGAGTTCCGCGAATGCATTACATATGCATTCTGCAGGGAGTTCAGCACCATCAAATGTCAACAAAAGTTAAAGTGACTGACCGAAGATGATGAAGAAAAGGAGAAGATATGCGATCATAAATGGTAATGCGAGATCAAGCAGCAGCCGTAGAATTGATGAATTGTAAGTAGGTGTGTAGGGTAGTATAAAGGTTTCCGTCACGGTGTAAAGAAGCGCGAATGTACCAAACGTAGCAGCCTGAACCGCGTTTTTCAGTCAAAGCCAGCCGAAGAACTTACGGACTCACAGTCTTTTCGAACACGTAGATGGGTCGGATCCTACGCGTAACGTCATCAGCAGGACTTGAGTTAATCAGATTTCTGTCATACCTCTCTGTTCGTGGATATTCCAATTCGTAAACAAGAGTCGGCATGAGCTGGTAGATAACAAAATTCTCCAAGGTCATATTATTTGGCCATGTCACATGAAGTGGTCCAAGGCTTGTTAGTTCGCTTTGTAGGTCAGAGTATTCTCTCGCCAACTCGGAAATCTGCTCATCTGGGTGGTCGACCAACCCGTGAGGCACAAAGTGAGTATCTGTGTGCGTTTCAGATGTCTTTCCTGTTTGGATTTTTGCGACCGATATATTGCCCTCGGTGGTTTGAGATACTTCGGCAAGACGTCGACGGAGAGCATTCGCAGTAGCTACGTCGGTGTAGGATGATGTCGAGTCCTCAGGAACATTTGGAGTTCCTGCTATAGGAGTACCTTCAGGAGATAAAACACCAATGTCCACAGCAGCCTTTGCTTCCAGTTGGTGGACTTTTGCATCCCTCAAAGCAGCTTCCCAGCCACCGACCGAATCGGTAGCCCGACGAAGTTTTCTAAGCACCAATTCACTTTGCATTTCCGATTGTTGAAGGTGACCATTGACGGACATGTAGGAGTGCATCTTCATGATCATGACCTAAGATTGACTTTAGCGATGTAGGAATGACCATATGGACGGGTAACTTACGAGTGAATGCAGAGTCAAGAAGCCGGACTGGACCCAAGGCCACTTCCTACAACGCAATGTCAGTGTTGCAGGCGATGAATCACAATTGTTTAACTTACCGGTTAAATGTCCATATGATCGCAGCAACAAGAACTGCCGTTTGGTAGATGTGCTGCAAGACCAAACCGGTCCAATAGTAGTTGATCCAACGCTTATGCAGAGCAAATGCAAAGGGGACACATAAACTTGTGCTTAAGACTAGGACTGCATCACTAATCGCGAGCGTTAACAAGTCTTGAGAGAACATGGTCGCGAAGGCGAGGTTGAGAGGGCGACCGTTGGACTCGATGCCGCGCACGTAGACGCGGACCGTAAAGATAAATATGGATATCCAAAACAAGGAGAAGAAGCCCTGTGGTAATTGTGGCACAAGTCGAACGCAAAGACAAGGTAACAACCCACTCGAAACTCATTTTCACCAGACAACTCATTCGTACTATCGAAATGAGATTTACGGGGCGCAAAGGTAATCAACGCGCGTAATGTCTTGGAAGACTTGGATCGATAAGGCTTGGACACGTAGAGAGTTCCTCCGGAGGTCTTGTAACCTCCGCTGTTCGTGCGAGAAACAGCCGTTGACGTAGGATGGGACATGACTGAAGATACGCTAGATGTCGTACAAGTTCAAATAGTGATATGTTGTTAGATGGTTGATATAAACGCCTGTCCGACAGGCTACGTGTCGAGACGGAGAAAGAGCTGCGTCATTCACGGACAGTGACATACGTAATCACTCGGGTTCGCGATACATGATAAGGTATATTTCTTGTAGTAAATAGTACAGACACTAATAGACTATGCGACCCCTTCAAAACGCCATCCTGAAACGTGCGAAGGGTAGGCGATCTGCGAGGACGAACGATCGCTCTCGCCGCGTAGTTTAACGTTCAGGCACATCCAAGGTAAGTGCAAGACGTAGATAATGTCACGGCATGTCGACAGAAATAGAAGACAAAAGAAGCAAAGAGGACAAAAAAAAGAGCAAATGGAGAAATGATAAACATTGTTGTATATGGCGAGAGCAAGCCGCTAAAAAAAGTCGTTATATAGTAAAATCACCCTGCTTGGTGTTATTAGACTCCAAGGCCGTAATCATCACGTGCTTATACTTTATCACTCTTGCTGGCCTTCGACATCATCCTTTTCATTGAAATCGACCTTCGAGATGTCAGCAAGAAAAATCTCGGAAAAGGCGATAGAAATGCCAAAGAATCCTCACTTTCTTGACTTTGAAAGGTCGGATGGTAATTCATCGCGGTGGCCAACCAATACTACTCGAGTAGTCGACAGCTCTGGAGAGGTGAACTATATGCAACCTCTGACTCTTGAACATCCTCAAACAATCAAGTGGCGACTGGGAGTCGCACAGGCAATTGCAGCGGCGACTGGTATGCCAGGTTAGTCTAAGCACCTACATGTTTCATATCTCATTATTGACATGTCTTTTTAGCCAGCCCTTCCTACATCCTGAGGGAATGGCCGGCAGGATATGCCTTCTTTGATCATCATAAGGGGCCCGCACTCAACCCAAGACATGATTTGTATCTCTTTGGTAATTCTTTATCTAAGTCTCCTTGTTGTCTATCTCACTTGTGCAATAGGTAGCGTTAATCGACGATACCGCTCTATCAACGAGTTCATTCCGCATGCGATATGGCTTTATCGGAATTCCACAATGGACATGTCGAAGTGTCTATGCAAATACTGCCGGAAGTTGCCACAGAGAGAAGTCACTGCGTCGCATGCGCCCGGAATCATGCGTGCCAGTCACAATTCACCCTCAACCCCACGTTCAAGACCTGGACGACCAAAAGCTGTACACGAGGTGGCAGCAAAGCGTGCTCATGACAAAGTCTATGCGTCTGTCCAAAGGGCGCCTCTTCCTGTGATCTCAAAGTCTCCGAATGTCCACAGCAAGGCTACTATGCTGGTTGAGCGCAATTCAGATCTCAGAGCTGTGTCTTCCAAAACATCAATGAAGCTCAGACGATGGTTCAGGACGGGCGAACTACTGTGGTGCGCTCTGACTCGTCCGATTGAGGGCCCAAACAATACTGCCATTTATTTCTGGCCTGGTCTTGTAGACGAAGTCAAACTCAAAAGTAGACCAGTTCCGCGCAAGACATTGGCGGAAACACGTGCGCCATTGGAGAACGGGAAGGCGCCAGATGTGGCCGTTAGGGACACCAGCGATATTGTCCCTTGGAGTATTTCTCAATCCACGGAATATAGAATGCAACTGCTTGCTGTAAATCATACATACCTCGTTTCTGACGATCAAGTCCTGCCCTATCAGGCTCATGTCCCCTCAGATGATCTCATAACTGCGCTGAAAGCTTTCCCGACCGAGCGCCTTAATTTCGATCGTGACTCAATGTCAAAATTTAATCCATGCCCTAAGGAAGGTGGTGCGCGTTTCGATGATGCAGTGGCACCCTACGCGATGGCTGTACAAATAGGATCTACGCTCTCTGGCTACTGGTGTCTCACCGATGAATGGGCTTTTGAATACCACCTAGGTCAAGATGTATTCCCGACTCCCACGCCACCTCGTCCAAAGTCTGCACCGTCTCTTGCGACGTCCTTGTCAGCAGTCATTGAGGCAGCAGGGCAGCATAACGCACAAACAAATTATCCAATATCTAGTGGACCATCCTCGTCCTCGGGACCTAAGCCTCATCTTAATGGCAACTACTACCCTGCTGTATCTGGGGCCAACCCTGATATGTCTTCGTCGGAGGCGCAGCGTCTTTCTGCGCGAATTTTTGGGAAAATGGCTTCTCCCCTTGGTGAAAACCCGCCACCGCTAACGCAAATGCGCTTCCAGGGCCTGTGGTGGGGCGCAGAACGGATTTGGACCGATGAATTTGTACGCCTTAAAGTGCCGCGTCGATGCATCGCCCCTCTCGGAGCAGAACATATCTTTCCGCCGTCTGGGCCCGGCAAATCGACACTAGCTATGTGGGAGGCATCTGGGAAAGACATCAAAGAACTTGGTGCAGGTTCTCGTGGAGTTTTCATGAGGTTGGATGGTTTATTTGTTGTAGATGCATTACAGGGTGATGGATTTTCGACAAAGAAGGAATGCCGGGCAAGTGGCATGTTGTACGAGTTGGCCGACGTAGACTGGGAGGAGGATTCCGTGATATTGGATAGTAGCAGCAAGGAAAATACGGCTCCTATGATCTTCATACCGGCGCCATCGCCTCTTAATCCACACGTCCTTCCACACCTTAATTCAGAGCCTAACATATCTGTGACCACACGACCACAACAGCTAACGCCCAACCCTCTGCCCCCGACTGCCCAGCAGTCGCATCCTCTACGCTCACACTATACATTGCCCGAAGCTCCGACAGGCTATTTCTTCCGCCCGATCTTACCTGAAGGGTATGAGGCCGTCGTTTCTCTGAGCTTCATCAGTGGGCGATACTATCCCAGGATTTTATCTCATCCTTTGTTGGAGAAATATGTAGAAATGGCAATGACAAACACCAGCGGACTCCTGGAACACAACAATCTCTGGGCTCTGGAAGGTTTGTCTGCTGGCTTCCATAATTCTGTAGACCCAGTTCACTACAAGTCATCACGGATGAAAATGATAGAGGATGCTGATGTGACGTCGGTTCGAGAGCTGGAGATTCACAAACACGAACGGATGAGGGAACTAGAGGATGAGAACATGGAGGACGTTGACGAATTAGCTTATCCGGACGCAATGGACGTTGCGGATTAGATCGGCTTCTGAAAGGACATTTGTAGGAATGTACATGCTATCTTGCTATCAATTTTCGCCCAAAGTCAATGTACAGTATTATGATACATGAAAGCATAAAGTGTTGGGCTATCACAAATAGTCGATCGGGCAGTCACCCTCTCCACTTCATATTCCGACTCTCATCTGTCCGGATTGGTATCATTTCTCTGCAGCCGCGCACAGGGCGCAGACCCAGTCCACAATTGCTGAGGAACCGTCGGTGTCGTGCCCTAGCTCGCTGCCTTATACCCTGCTCTTGTGACGTTTTCGGCCAGTAGCAAGTGACTTCGGCGGTTCCTCCAAGAGTAGCATTGTGATTCAACTTCTTTCATTCCTTCACGATGTCCTCAAGCTCCATTTCGAGTTCCTCGTTCAAAGCAGACCCGGCCCTTCCGCCCTCGCCATCGAGTTTGAGCGCAAGTTCAATTTCGTCGCATTATCCTTCAGATCAAGAGGATGAAGGTATGGCTTTAACATCCTGCCCCCTTGCATTTTGCATTCACTAACAAGAGGTAGACAATGTCACCGTTACACGCTCTTTGATGAAGAAGGATGGGAAACAGCGAAGTCAAGAGTACGTCCTGTTCTCGATTGTACTCAGCCTCGGACTGACCAGCTACCAGAGACCTACGTTTACTGGCAGTTTCAACACTCATGACAGAACTTTCTTATTCCATCTCTGACATTCAGACACGTATTTTTGGTAATACAGACTTCCTCTTATTGCGTGAGCTAGATCTTATTCATTATTTTCAGAGATACAGGAACTACGACACAAGTCCCACTCTTCTACCGACACAACAAGTACCACCAATGTCATCGACCAATCCTTAATGAACCTTGACGAAAAACTCGAAAGCGTTGAGAAGGGAATGAAATCCATCAATGATTCTCTGGACCCCCTCCTGCAAACTACATCAACTCCCATTTTGCAGTCGAACGGCGACCCAAGCTACAGCACGCTTCTTCTTAGAAAGCATACAACTTTGCAGGCAGAGTGGGAAACGGTTCGCACTGAAAGCGACGTTCTGAGGGAGGAGCTCAAGGAGGATAAATGGTTAACTGTTTTTAGGACGGTAACAGACCAAGCAGACGGGATGATGTCCAGCTTGGAGAAAGCCGTGAATCGTTGTCAGGTAAGGCTTCCCGTCTACTCCTGCAAACGCCTGTAGAGCCATATTGTTGTTTAGGATTTCATATGGCAAGTGCATCGACGCGGAGTAGATGACACACACCAGTCACAAACTTTGCTATCAGGCAAACGTAATGATAACCACTCAGCTTTGACGTTAGAAGTATTCGCCCCGTTATCAGAATCCTTTGAGGCGAAGAAAAGGTACGTCATATGACACCAACTCCAGAATATGGTGTTAAGGCATCAACTAGGCATTATATGCCAGCAACGTCCAAGGTCTTGGCAATCATCGACAAAGGTGTACGCGACCGAGTTACAAAGAATGGTGAAACATTAAGAAGGCATGCCGAATCTGCTCAACGTTGGAAGAATTTGCGAGAGCGAATTGCGAGAACAGACGTGGAGATGGAGAGTGTTCGACAACTTCTCGTTAATGGGGAAGCAACTCCCAGTGAAATTGGCTCGAGCACATCAACAAAAGACGGCTATCTCGCAACACCTTCGAGTGGATCCCGTGCATCAAGTTCTGCAAGTACACTCTCTAGTTCGATATCTCCGCTTCGCAAGTTCGCTCGAAAGATCACAGGAACAAAACGACCGCCTGTGACCCCACTTTCAATTAATAAGGACCACGTGAAACGTGCGCCTACCTCTGAACCTGTTCCAAGCTTTCGTCAGCAGAAGACTTCTTTCTTCTCTTCTATGCGTGGAAGTCAACCTGTGACTCCTATTACATCAGACAAGCCAGGACACAGGCACAGTCAAAGCCTTACCCCGGACACACCTCATGCTATCAAGGCCGATAGCAGCGCAGTGAAATCTCGTGTTACTCCACCCGTTAAGCAAAGATGGAATGGTTCCACGAAGGTCGAGCCGGAATCAGCTCCTAAGGGGACACCACCAAAGCGACCCCCTTCAGCGACTGGAACATACGCTTACAAAGGTGATATCCCACCTGTTCCACCGCTTGGCACAGTATATCGACGGAGTATTTCTCGCGCGTCGATGGTATCTTCTCGACCCTGGTCGCCCGTGACTTCTACGTCCACAACGCAGTCTTCTCAGCCAACTCATTTCCCCATCTTTCGGCCTCCTTCTCGCGCCCAAACTCCCGCTGGACGTCGTGGTGTTACTCCCGGACTTGGAACGACCCCTCGAAGACGTCCGAAGACTCCCAGCCACATACCTCTACCCCCAAAGCGGCTCCATATCACACCAAGTCGATCAGAAAACAGCGAAGACGACGATAACCCCGATTTGCAACGTGCGTTGTCTCCAACAATGAGCGTGACTTCCTCGGGCTTTATGAGCCATCCACCCCGTCCTCCAAGTCGTTCAATGATCCCAGTCCCAAGTCTGCATTTCTCCACTCCATCACGGCCATCGTCTTCGATGTCATCTAGAGGCTCCGTGGCTCGGGCGCAAACACCGGAGAGCACTCTTCGAGCCAACGTGCAACGAATCGTGCTCTTCCCTGGCGTGAGCGGGCGAGTGACTCGCCCTACTGGAGTCACCAAACTCCCACCATCCAGTTTCAAGGACAGTACCGGAAGCCTTGCGCCTTCCAGGCCAGGATCACGTATCGGTGTCACTATCCCGAATCTGGAGAAGTTTACCATGCATGGATATATACCAAGCAATCCGAAAGATCCCCTCGATGCTGAGGTCGCGACAATTGTGAATTCGACAATGCATAGTTTGTTCATTGAGAGATTGGACCCGCCTCTGAAGACGATACCAAAGCCAGGCGAAGAGGTCAAAGCAAGATATGCATTTACGAATACCCTGAGCCGAAAAGAACTTACTCTTCGTTTGACGACTTTGACGCGACCTGGAAAAGGGACGGAAGATGTAATGTCGACAAAGAGAGTTATGTGTCGAGTCGGGGGAGGTAGGTGATCTTTATTGACTTGAGGTCATTGACTCTAATATGAAGATCAAGGCTGGCAGGACCTTAGTGATTATATTCTATCTCGACAGGCAGGAACATGAATGGTTGCATGCTCAGTGAGAACTGACGACATGTGATCCGAGTGCGGACATATATAAACTGAAGTTCCGTAGACAACCTATGCTCAGTTTCCTTGCTATTTAAAGCATCACCATCGACTTTATTTTCTGTCACGCCTCGATATGTACAATAGAAATGTTGTCAAACGATGTTGCGACGACAGGCGAGCGTGGACTTTTTCAGCGTTTAAGTGAGGTCATGGAAATGTCACAAAAGGTCACTGATTTCGAATCTTGATAATTGTGGTGGCCATCCTTGCCATTGCATTGAAAACACCCATCAATTCAAAAATCAAGGAAGACAAAACAACAAAAGGCTTTCGCTTTGTTTTTTGCAAGTGAGGTTATTGCGTACCATAGTAAAGGAGCAACCAAATGGGTGTAATAATCATAAGAAAAGTTGATTAGATCGTATTACTTTGGTGATTGGCATTCCAACGACGTGACACCAGAAGCTTGTTAACCCGAGCAGTCTGTTCAAATGCATTTACTTATACAAGTATATATACTTAGTGTACGCTGAACTATCTTACCACAGGTAAGTAGGCCCAACCGGTTCCAAGAAAAGCCCTGAGTTATGTATTCGGCTCGGTCGTAATAATCCCGTTCGACTCCGATCTGCATATATATATAGACTGGAAGGATCCTTCCGAAACCAACGTAGATAATACAATGAATGGTATGGCATGTGCTTTTCTTGGAACAGTCTTGAACCCCTCAGACCACGGTCTCGTGGCGACATGGCCCCTTTTGGCCCGGTTACCCAAAAATATAAAAGGAGGATGGATGTTGGCTATGTCCCAGCTGCACCCCACAATGTCCTCGCCTACAGAATCCCCTAAAACCTCACCAGGGAAGAAAATCAAGCAGCTGCCCATGAAGCTTGGTAGGAAGATCAAGCACCAATTACACAGAATCTCGTCGATGGGTCACGTGCGCCAACACCTACAAGAAGCAATCACCTCCATCTCTCCCCTCATCCACCCAATTGATCGACCCCGCCGTTCCAGCGTACCCATCTCACCGCCCGCATCGTCAAAAACGGATTATAGCAGGCTCAGTCTCCGATCCACCAAAGGCGCAGAGTTCAGCCGGCATACAGATTCCCAGGATTCATTGGTTTCTTCTAGACATTCCATGGACGGCTCTACCCCAAGGCAGGAGAAGCAAATTCAGTCTACTAGCGCAGATGAGCTGGTATCAGAGCCTGCGTCAGAACTTGTCGTCGAAGATTCTGTTGAGCAGCCCGGGTTGGACGATACTGGCGAGCCTCGTCAGACTGTTCTCCCAGAAGAGCCAACGTTTTTGACGTCAGCCGTTCACGTCGAGCTCGGCATTCCAGATCCCTTTTTGGTCGACGATGATACTTCGTCTGAGGAGGAAGCGGCGGTCAATGATCCTGCGCCGCCGAGCCAATCAGTTACTTCCAATGAGGTTCCTCTGGCGCTTCCACCTTCCCCTAGAGATTTCGAGCCTCCCATGGCACTCACAGTCGGTTTACTGTCAACCAACGTCAACAAAGCTGTACCTCCTCTGCCAGCCGATAGTGAGACTGATGAAGATGAGGCGCCCGATCTGTATCTTCCAGGGCTCCTTCTGCCTACCATGTTCCTCCCTATACCAAATGTACGCCGCTCATTCTCGACCTACTTATTTTGGTGGTTATCCAGATCTTTATATTATAACTGTACTAGACCGATCCTTTGACTATACTTCTGACGAAATATATCTATCCACCTGAGAAACGTCCTGTTCGCGACGTCACTGGCGACTGGCAACGAAGCGATTTTCACACTCTTGTCGTGAGTATAAGGAGTGTGTCACCACCAGGACAGTCAATGATATAGCATTGTTACAGATGACGAACAGTTGGCGCGCTCTGGCCAGAATGGCTCGAGATCGACTTGTCGCAGCCGATCCAGAGGATCTCACTCTCGTTCTTGGTGTAAGGCAGCTATATGCAGTTTGATACGTTTCACACCTAAATATACATTCCTGTTCACACAGCTTTGGTATCTCCGTCTAGCCTGCTTAGCCCGTTTACGCCTTTTCAATCAGGCTTCAGCAGAGTGTAACAATCTCTTTGTCGTCCTCAATGCCATAGAACCTCTAGACGCACGCGAATGGGTATTTTCACGTATCCTGCCCTTTGAACTGGAGGTCATCAACGCACGAGTGAAGTATTGGGCTGGAGACCATATGGGCCACCTTGACGTGCTAATCGCTCTACTTCGCAAATGCCGGAGCAAAGCACGGCAGGAGAAAGGGAATGAAGTTGCCGTCGCGATGTGGAAGGAACGTGGCGCCCGCGTGTGTTTGATTATCGCGTCTCAGCTCGTGGAAATGAAGGTGTGCATCGTGCGAGCCACATTATCATTCACTGCCTTCTGATGTTTGATGCTGATAGTTTAACAGGATTACAGAGCAGCGGTCAAGTTGCTCGAGCCGCTTTGTGAGCAAGGAGAAACCTCTACTGCCGCATTACGTTCCTCAATAGGTCGGATATACCTTCAAAGCGGAGAGATTCAAACGGCGGTGAAGCATTTTGAGATTGTCTCCGCCGATCCGTTAGCGGCTCAAGAGCTTAAAGACATGAATGCTGGTCTCCTTGCCTGCGCAGAAGGAGACTGGCCCCGCGCAAGCAGTCTTTTCACAGAAAGCATCGCCAGAGATACCAATGACTTTGTGGTATGTATATGTAGCCTCTATTCTCTGAGCTTCGCGCTCACTTACCCTAGGCTGTTAACAATCTTGCTGTCGCGCTGCTTGGCCAAGGAAAATTACAGGAGGTAATACTTGTCGTTTACACCTAAGCCAGAACTTGAATATTTCTTGCTGAATAGGGAATTGATGTCCTGGAAACTGCTTTAAAGGCATCTCCGTTAAGCGTGGTCGTAACAGAACCTTTCCTCTTCAATCTTTGTAAGTTTCTTGACTAACCATTTTACCCACAAGTTCAATGCATCATACTACTGTAGCAACATTATATGAGCTGCACTCCGGCACGGCAGCGGAGAATAAACAAAACCTCTTGCTTGAGGTTGCGAAATGGAGTGGAGATGGTTTACGTACTACTTGCTTGAAGATGCCATCAAGCTGAGAGTTGTGTTGCACACACATGAGATTCAATACATTGAATTAGCAACGAAGGGAAACCAATTGGGAATATGTTTATGTTCATAGCAGTGGTCATTGAATATCGACTAAAATACCTTACTGAAGATAATCAGCTAGCTAAATGGGACCTGAGGGCCTGGGGGTATATATTTCAGTAAAAATAAGGGATGAATTTCCATCGGACAACTTCGCAATAGCGATCCCAATCTTTTCCATACTTGCGAGAGCAACTAAAGACAGTCTGTTAGAATATCATCTCAGAACAACAACTCAACACACGTACCGCTCGAAGTCACGGCTACACCGGTGTATAAGAACAGCAATGAAGAACACAGAGTAGAAGTAGGGTATGATGGAAGCGGTGCCAACAATTGCACCCCACATCAAGCTCATGGTCCAATCCGCGACATAGTTCTGGAGAAATTGATTAGCTCATATGCTACAGAGAAGAGCTGTAACTTGCAGGCTTGCGGGAATATGCCCACCAGCCACTGGTCAAGAGGCGGTTGCTGTGATAGCAGATGGGAAGAACGTCGACGTGAACGAAGTGAGTAGCACACACCCATGAGCAGTCTGGATATAAGTGGGGTCCTTGACAATGCATCCTGGGAGCTGAGGGAACGTGTTGCGGAATTCAGTGATACCCTGAGATTGCATCTTGAATCGACTTTTCTGAGACATTGCAGTGTCCCAGCTGTCGATGATTTGAGTCAGTCAAAGTGACCAGGTAGAATATTGACAGACTTACATATAGTAAGCGGTCAACAGAGTGGCGTACATAATGATGTACGTCAGTGTAGAGAAGCGGTAGGTAGAGAAGTCGTGTGAAGCCATGTACACAACGGAGTAAACGTAGGACTGGCAAGTATCATCAGCATGTGAAGTATGCGACAGAAAAATCATCTATACACACAAAGGGTACGCCAGCAAGATTCCAGAAAATAACAAGGAAGCCCCATCTGTAAAGAATAAGCAAAGACGAATACTAAAAGCAGATTTCGCTGGTACTTTTCGTGATACATATCCCAGGTCTGAGGAATACACTCCTCCCCTTTCGCGCTTTGAGGATCGATATATGAGGATTCAGTCAAGCAATGATAGAATACAAAGGTACCAAGCATTAAGGTAGAGACCGGTAGCCAGAATCATAAAAGCCATATTCTGATAGGATATGTCAAAAATTGTTTCAAATGCGAACCAAGTCAAGCAACACACAGGCGTAACATATCCATATTGTTCATACTGCTTGCAGCCACCAGAAACTGCAAGGAAAAACACGATGACCCAGGGGATGCGGACTTCACCCCACATCTTAAGGTCAATGTTGCCGATGCGGGGGTTGAGGCATGCACCCATGAAATAATCATAGAAGGGATTGCCAGAGGTGCGGATTTGAGTATTAGTGAAGACGGCGTAAAGATATGTTCCAAGAGCCACACTGAAGCCGTAAATCATAGCTACGGACATGAGATGGCCGTAGTTGTCGATGATTTCGGTGAGGCGGAAGATACCCGACCAGTGCAGGCCGGCAGCGGTGATCAAGGTCACATACAGAGAGTTGAGCGCGTTGCAGTTGTAAATGAGGGTCTTGTAGTTAAGAGACGGGACAGGAAGACCCTCCTGCCGGTATCCTGGCAAAACTTGGGCAAGGAAGAGCTGGAATGCGACGTTGCCAGAGTAGACTTTCCACGCGTAAAGATTGGGACTGGCATCCTAAGACGCGCCATTAGATACAGATAAAGAAAAGTAGAGAATTGCGAACTAACTTTGACGATATGCCCCCACATCCTCGCAAGGAATGGCGTGATATCGGCTTGAGAAACGGGGTACACCAGGTTACCGTCATAGAACCAGAGACAAATCCACAGATAGTACATGAGGCAGGGGAAGAAAGTCATGATAGCAATGCAGCCCAGAGGCCCACCGAACTCATAGCTGGCAAGATATTTCAAACTCGACGCGTCCTGACGAGGTGATGGGACCATACCTCTCGTGTTTGTCCAAACGCGAGTCCATTTCTCGACCCTGCTCGGTGATCGTAACCGTGGAAGTCTTTCTCGTTGCATTACCTCTCTGGCGCAGTCCTTCGGCACCAGTGCTGTTGGCTACCATTTTGGACGAGGTATACCAAAATTTGACCCCGGATCGGACCACTTCTTAAGGGTAGTCGCTATTACGTAAGCATACTGGTCGAGGCGGCCAGAAGCGTGTGAATTCTTTATTACCGTCTTCACTTCGTTCAATTTACCGCCTCATTGTTTCCGTCAACCCTCCTCCGTTTTCTTAATTTACATAGCCTGTCATTTGATAACATATGGCATCTTCTGTTTTTTACAAGTGGGGCTCTCGCAAGGACGAGTCGCGAGTGACATTCGATGGCACTGGCATTTCAGTGTTCGACCTCAAGCGCGAGATCATCATCGCCAACAACATGGGTAAGGCAAATGACTTCGACCTCGTCGTTCTCGACGCAACCTCGAAACAAGGTCTGTCGGTCCCCTTTAGTGGAGTTCCCTCTCTCATTGATGTAACAGAGTTCAAGGATGACTCGCAGGTCATTCCACGCTCATCTTCTGTCACTGTTAAACGCATCCCTGCTGCACGACCTGGCAAAGGCAAGGCCTCAATGTATCTTGCTGGATTGACTGGTGCCGTCCCTACTTCGGATCCCATAACTAAGTCGGGTGCTTCTACTAATGGCGTCACTTGGCACAAGGGCGCAATGTCCAAACGTTTTGACGTCAAAGATGAGCAGCCTTCATCGGCATTAAATAAATTGACTTCAGTGAGTTTCACCCGATGATCTATATACCAGTCTTTACCCCGCTTTAGTCCGGCATCAAGACTGCCATTGCCGATGAAGATGAACAGGCGGCCGTGGCGGCCATGTTCCAAGCTCAAACTGCAAACTGGGAGGAAACCCAGGAAAAGATGTCACAGTTGGTGTTTCCTTATATGGGGTTTTGTTCACGTAGTAGAACATTTTCTAATGAACAATGTTTGTTTGTCTCCCTCTCTATGTCCTGTATTCGCGCAGTGCCCAGCGCATATACACCAATCCTCGCGGTACCGGCTTCTCACGTGGTGGCAAGCCACATACGCCACATGTTGCCCCCCAAATTGACCGACCCCTTCCTCCTAGTTACGTCTGTTATCGCTGTGGTCAGAAAGGTTTGCCCCGTTTTTGAGAGCTGAAGGATTATGTCCCCTCATTTTTTGTTCAAGGCCATTGGATACAAGATTGCCCGACTAATAATGATCGTGATTTCGATAATAAACCTCGCATCAAACGGACAACAGGTATCCCACGGAGTATGCTCAAAGCAGTGACAACTCCTACCAGCGGTGAACTCGGTCAAGGCGTCATGGTTACCCCTGAAGGTGGTTATGTTGTAGCCCAACCCGATTTGTGCGTCGTTTCTTTTAAAAACAGGGTTTGATCAATAATGTATCACCACTCAGAGCGTCGTGGCAGAAGCAGGTATCGCGTGTCAAGGCATTATCTGTTGCAGATGTCCGAGAACGGACACCATTGGACTCATCGCTTGTCTGTCCGATTGACAATAAACTATTTAGAGACGCTGTCAAAACTCCGTGTTGTGGTACCCTGTACTGCGAGGAGTGCATTCAGACACATCTTCTAGAACGAGACTTCATTTGTCCGAGCTGTGCAAAAAAAATTGCGTCATTGGATAAACTTATTGTCGATAAGCCGACACGTATTAAGGTCGCGGATTACATTGAGAAAGCAATCGAGGACAGCAAAAAAGAGGGTGAAGAAGAGTTAACACAGAAAGACGGTACTTCTGGAGTTCTCAATCAAGTACATGCCACGAGCTTTTTCTCAAGGCTAGCATTTAACTATTTCTATAGAACAACGAACAATCAACACACGAACAAGACTTTTACTCGGACCAGCAACCAGATCTTAACATGGACATGTCTCAAATGGTCGTCGACAGCATCCCTCAGCTTCAGGCGCAAATTTCGCAAATTTCCCTCATGCTACAAAACCCATCACTTCCCAATCAAGTACGACAGGCCACCGAGATGCAGCACCAGCAACTTCAAATGCAATTGCAACAAGCCCAGGCCGTTGCAGCCGCTCTAGCAGTAGCTACGACATTTCAACAACAACAACAACAGCAGCAGCAGCAGGTGCAAAATGCGGCAGGTGGCGTCGGTTTTGGGATGCAGGGGTTTCAACAAGGCTCATGGGCTAACAATCAATTTTCCAACCAGCAATCTGCAGGACAAGATTCGGCATATCAGCGGCTACCTCTCAACAACCGACGCAGAAACCTCAAGAGAGAACGACCGTCAGATTTCCTGGAGATTGGTGGGGAGACTGACAATAAGATGGCTAGATATTGGGAGTAGAATTGGCGGAAAGGACAGGTTTACTTACGTACACATTGCTATACATCGGCAGCTCATGTATTCTCAAAACATAATAAATCACTGCATTCTATGAACCATGATAATAGACGAGAAATACGTAATTACTTATGCGGCTATTCTGATATTAAGGGGAGCCCCGCCACCTCCCACCCGTTTCAAAAGCATCTGCTGGTAATTCTCCCACCCGGCGATCAACTAGATGGCAAGTTGATTAATGGGGCGCTAACTCGAGACATTAAGCGTACCTCTTTCTGCTTAGAAATCATACCCTCCAGGAATGCACGCAGATTATTCTTAAAATCTTCAATGCGTTCCTGCTCAAACCGTGCGACTTCGTTCTTAATCAGCTTAGAAACATTATCATATTCATGCTTCGCGTCTGCCGCGCGCCGCTCCGCCTGAACTTCACATAACCACCAATTTAGCATGCATCTTGGATATCCTGAAGCTGACCACTTGCCTCTGCAATCTGACTGAGTGAATACCCAAGACGCTCTGGAGGTATGCGTCCTTGCGCTCTATTCTTCTCGTGTGTTTGTTTGATGCGTAAAAGGTCGTTTTCCGAGTTCTTCCACGCGTGATAAATACGGATACGAGAGCTGAATGTAAGCTGAAGAACGTGACATTGTATCAGAAGCATAAGAAAGAAATTCCACATACTTACACGAACAGAGTTGATGAGCCTCACGTACTCGTCAACTATGGAACCAACTGAGCAAAGAATGTGGCTCGTACAAGGACAGAATGGCATACCTGTGCTCATGAAAGTCACCATATCCTGTTCCGACTGTGCAGTTTGGAGATCCTGCACCTTTCTCTCGACATCCGCTAGACCCGCCAGCGACTGTGAGAGCTGCTTGCCCATATCACACGCCGATAGATCGCTAACCGTCTGCGCAAATTCCCCGGTTGAAATCGCAAGTTCTATCATCAATGATCAGTATGTTTGTGAAACATTAGCGCCCAAAACTTTACCAGAGCGTTGGCGTGCAACTGCTTCGATGGCTTTGACTAGACCCCGAAGCTGTGACTCGAGGCTGTCAAGGTAAGCTTTCTGTTTATCAAACCACTGGTCTCGAGGTAAATTTGTAGTTGACGTCAGAAATTGTAAATTATCTCACCTCGTCTGTTTCGTGGAATCGAGGTCCAGCGATTGTCTGCCCAATGGAAGCTAAAATTCCACCTTGTTCATGAGCGATCTCTGCCTTTCGATGCTTTATCTACTTGACCAATGAGTTTGACTAATTTATCAAGGATTGAAATGCATGACGGAAACACCTACGTCAAGGGAGAAAGTATCACTTTCTAGGAATAGCCTGAGGTCCGGGTCCTTACTCAATACGGGGTGATTCGCAGTCTTCTGAATACACTTTTCCAGCGCAAATCTTCGCTGTCGCACGAATTGATCTTCGAAGCGACCAAAAGGATTCTTCTCTGGAACTGGTGGCACGACTACACCAGGGTTATTTGCAGACAGAGTCTCGTAGAGCCATAGAAAATCGGAGTAGCGTCGCAAAACCGAAAAGGCAGACTTCTGGAAGAGGGGAGACGTCGTCTATACCAGGTTACATTAGTATAGTCTACGAGAAACAAAAAGATCACACACTCGTGTATGCACGGTATACATAGTATAGCCTCGAATAGGATCACCGACTTTCTGGGGATCGTCGACAGTTATAACGAAGACAGGTTGAAGCCCAGAGTCATTTCGTCGGAGAGCTGAGATCTCTGGACTCGGCTAGAGTGAACAATGTCATCAATCTGATCAGACTAAATCTAGAGAAGCAGGCGACTAACAAGCCTGCTCTCTGCATTCTTCAACGTTTGTCCAATGGGCTTATCATCGTCACTATCATCGTCAGCTTGCACGGGTGTTACTCGAGTTGTAGGTGTTACAGATGTTCCGCCCCAGGCAGTCTGTTCATTTTGCCATCCGCCGCCGAGTGCATCGACACCAAGGGACAGTCCAGCCATGGACTGATCGATACCTGACGGCGTTGAACGCTCTAACGGCGAGACGAAGTCATTAGAGGGTTTGGAGGATGATGGTGACTCCGAAGGTGGGGTTATGTGCGAACTGACTTGGGGTACATCTCGAAGTGAGGATGGGTTTGGTGACGTGTGACTATGAGGGGGAGTTGATGAACTAACAGGCTTGTCAGAAGGCGGGATGCAAGGTTGTACATCTTCGGGTTCCGTTGGTCTGATGGTAGCAATTTCAGAGAATGGAGGAATGCTCTCTCTGAATCCAGGTGGCTCTGATTGAGATGGTATCTTGTCGTGCTCCTTCCCTTCTTCGTTGTTATCGAGGGGTAATTTATGCGACTCTTCAATTGCAGGCTCCTCGGAAAAAAGATTGTTTGGTTCATGGTGGGTCGCCGAGGTCGTGTAAGGATTTGCGTAGGAATTGTTGCCTGAATTGACCGCGAAAGGCGATGCCCATGGATCTGGTGAACCAGTTCGTTTCGCAAATGGGTCTGCGAAGGGATTGTCCTCGAGGGCGCTGCGTGAAGGTACAAGGAGGTCGTCGAAACCGTCCATAAGTGAAGTATTCAGGCTGGCGGGCACGTGTCATCAGATATCTATTACTCATTATGTGTTATGATCTAGTTCCAAAGACTACAGTTAGCAGGATATCATAGAGTGTTACATGCTAATAGTACAGCTATTCTATTTTCTGTGCCGGAAAATGAAAGCGAGTAAGATATGTCCATGGGTGAGTAAGAACGTGAGTTTTGAGGAAGTTGATATACGAATCAAGACATAAGCTTTTCACCCCATACGAGTCTATGTCGGTGAGCTCGATACGCTCCTATGAGGAGGAGCCAGAAGAGATATGCACCAATAACGAATGTGAATATGAATAAGCCACGCATAATTGCTTTCCATCTCCAGGATACAGGGCTGGAGCTTGAGAATATGATGCGCCGCCAGCGCTCGTAGAATTCAGTATTAAGCCAGCGAAGTTCCGAAACAAGTGTTTTAGCCTTTTACTAGGTTGTAAGTAACCACAGACGAAGACAAAGAACTAGATCAACCTTCTGCCGACCAGAGTCATAAACGACTCGAACGTTGGTCAACTGGGTTTGTATGGTGGGCAAAGTATCAGCGAGATCAGATAGCACTTTCAAAGACTCGTCAAGTTCGCTATTGATGTGGGAAACTTGAGTTTGACGGGCACGTTCAGCTCGTCGTGTGTTTCGCTGCAAATCTTGAGTATCAAAAGGCTGAGGAAGGAAAGTTGAACAGCAATGCTCGCCTGAATACTGTTATGAGACTCCTGTATGCGACTATCGATGGCACGAAAGTTACTCAGACCCTCGGACAATCGAACCTGGTTACGAGGATTAACTTCTATGAGAGAGCAGCAATGATCACAATTCACCTCCAGCTCCTTCATCTGGTATTCATATTGCATGGCTTTTTGCGACGCCCGCGTCAAAGCTGCCTCCAACTTACTATGGTAAGGTAAGCCGAGGAACGTAGATATGGAGCACTTGACTAACCTAGATGGAACGTATGGCCAGTCTTTACGCGCTGGCCGATCTAACAGGCTCTCCAGACTGCTGGAGGTAGAGACCATAAAGTTCGACGAAGGAGGTAAAGGTAGAACTTGAAGAAAGGTTGAGGGTTGACATAACGAAATGAAGTGAGTTCATGTCCAGAAGTTCTGATCGAACCTCACGTGGTACCCCTATGTCCGATTTTGAATCATTGTCAATGTATCCGCCACTCGGTTATGGATCGACCCGCCTTCCCTCTGACAAAATCACAGATAGCACCGTCAATTGAATACCGGCATAGCTTCCAGAGACATTCAGAGACGCCGCCGTCTGTCGCACTAGGTCGTGGTTGCTGATCCTTGATGGACGTCATTTATCCTCGCCCTTGCCGTCAATTATCGTATCTATAACCCGTTACGTGTACTTGTGTAGTAATTCATAGTATGTGCTGGAGACTTCTATCCACAATTGCAGATCTTAAAGGAAAAGTATTTCTGAGTTCTCGGATCTTCCGGCTGATATGTATTGAAACCGTTATCTAGTTTCTATATTTGAAACGACCTTCTATATATTCTTGCTTCGTCATATTCGGCATTCGAATCACGGCATCTGGCCTCAACTGGGCCTAATGAAAGCATAAGATAGATTGAATCACATCATACCTCCGGATTTCTCTGGTTCACGTATGACCTTGTTTCGTTGCCATAGCGGATCTGCATATATGCGAGTACATATATATCCATTGACATGCTGCTTTACCTCATTCAAACCGAATTTTCTTTGGCGACAGCTTGTCGTATACTTCATTAGTGCTTCTAAGTTCTGTCATATGCGTTTCCTCTGCAACAGAACATAATGACCATAAGAGCAATATCAGTGCAGTGTTATAGGAAGTCCCTGAGTCTTTGAATTACCTGAACCAATTGCCCAGTTATTCGAGTAAGCGTGCAATTCTGTTCTAGAAAGAACGGCATTAAAGTCACAATGTACCAGATGCCGCAGATACTGACATGTACAGGGAACCTAGTTTCCTCTGCAACAATGATTACAGGAGAAGTATCAGCGCAGTGTTATATGATAGGAAGTCCTGTACTGTACATGAGTCCTTTGAATCACCTGAACCAAACATGTCGTTATTCAAGTCAGTGTGTAATTTTGTTATAAAAAGAGCGACATTGAGAATAAGCTCTCTGGGTATCAGTAACATAATTGTTATAGCTAGACCTTCCATTAGTTTTTGGAACAGTCGCCTTATCTGCTTCTCGTGTTACAATTTTAGTTCTATCTTTTGGATCAAGAAAAATTTTTTCTCCACATGCCAGTGGTCGTCCGCACAAGTTTCTGAGTACGTGTGATATACTAATGTTCGCGTGGTTCAGAGTATAAAGAGCTTGCCTTGCATAAAACCTTCTCGACGGCGCAATTCTCGTCACCTCGATAGCCCACAAATACTTAGGTCTCTGTACATGGTCTCATTCACATCACTGTTGACTTTCGCTGTTTCTGCTTTGTTTTCTGTCCAAAGCGTTGTGTCTACAGCAATCAATGAGATGAATTACGCCACCCTTGGCAACGAGGCCCAAGAGATTTTGTCCTTGGCTACACCTGTCCCTCCCCACTGGGTCATATACTGGGATCAATGGACCGGGGACATCGGCCCACCGGACGTCTCCGCAATTTCGGTCAGCGTTATTCTCTCCTGCGCGTGAGCATAAGCCCATTTCTTTCTACATATCCTAGGGATTCAATGTTTTGTGAGTTACTATGCAGTCTATCATCTCCGCTTATGAACAATGATGTCTCCGCTCCAGCACACTCTGTTTCCTTCTCATTGAAGGCGCTTGGGACCAGGTACGAGTTTGATACTATGTCTTCGGAACAATATCTAATCATTATTATTGCTCTCCACTGGCAGGCTCAGGAATGGACGACTCTTACAGACGCCCAAAGGGCGACCATCAAGTCTCAATATGCAGCAGCTGGTATCAAATTGATTGTGTCCGTCTTTGGTGCGACGGATGCTCCAACAAGCACAGGTGCCGACCCTGTCGAAACAGCAAATACCTTCGCGGCTTGGGTCAAACAATATAATCTTGATGGTGTAGATGTTGATTATGAGGTAAAGCTTCATTTCCGTCGAAATCTTTGACTGCCAAGCACCATTTTTATCCAGGACTTTAATGCTTTTGATGGCGGAAAAGCCGAGGTGAAATTCAAGAGGCGTGGCTCTCGATTGCTTCAGGTTGATGATATTGTCAGGCTTGGCTGATTTCTTTCACTACTCAACTCCGTGCCCAACTCCCTTCAGGGTCTTACATTATTACGCACGCTCGTCAGTGAAGAGTTTTGATACCCATGCATCGGACTCATTCATAGCCATTTGCTAGCCGTTGCCCCATGGTAATCATAATCTGACAGGTGACCTTTTCCGTAATGCCTGACATGCTTTGAAGGTTCTCTCCCAGTATATGGCCTGGTGGTGGATATCTTAAAGTCCACTCGTCAGTTGGCAGTTTGATTGACTGGTATAATGTTCAGTTCTACAATCGTACGTATTCTACCACTAGTGGCTGGTCCTTTCGTCCTTGCTAATGCGCCAATGCCGTTGTTAAAAGAGGGAACATCTGAGTACACAACCTGTTCTGGATTGTTGACTACCTCTTCGAATACATGGCCGGAATCCGCGCTCTTTCAAATTGGAGCAAACGGAGTCCCACTGTCTAAGCTTGTTATTGGAAAGCCCGCTACCACCAGCGACGCCAACAATGGTTTCATGTCTACATCGACCCTCGCATCATGCCTCAACACCGCTAAAGCTCAGGGCTGGAGTAGGTCCCCTTCAGATGACTGATCTATGTTTGCTTAATTGGCGATTTTCAGATGGTGGAGTCATGGTCTGGCAGGTAATGTTCATTTCTCAAGAAGCTAACATTAATTGAAAGTACGATGCTTATATGAAACCCTAGTATCCCGACGCAACTGCCTCGTGGATTGCTGCCGTTCGCTCATTATCATGGCCTGTATAAAAGAGACAATTAGACCTAGTATCAGTGGGTATTGCGTTCTCAACTATGTAACTCCCCAGGAAATCGGATCCTATGTTTTCACAAATGTATGCAAATGATATCAAGCATTACAGCCTTTTGCAATGAACATGATTGCTCCCGAAATTTTTTATCAATTCCAAATTTTGTAACCTTAGCCAAATAAATACCATGTAAATACCATGTCCTTGCATTTTCATGTTTCGCAAGATCAGCCGTGATGTCAAAGTCTGGCAGAGGGAGATCCAGAGAGAACATGTCTGGGAAACTTCCTAGGCCAGGTGTGATGCTTCAGAAGCTTCAGAAGCAAGAAAAACAACTGTATAGTATGACAGAAAGAAAAGACAAAAGTGATGTGTGAGCAATTGGTCAGCAGTTACATAAGCCAGTGGCAGAGTGGAAGGGGCAACACTTGTTTGAATTATGCATAGAGAACCAATGCAGCATAAGGGCTGAGACTGGGACCAATAGATGGGAAAAAGAAGGAGAATAAAGGAAAATCATGAGGTAGAAATGAGAACACCCAATGAAGAGTCCCCTGACATCACCCCCCCTCTAGCATGCAGCATCTTGACATACTGGATAGAAAAAAGTTACAGATTGCTGAGTTGGCTGCTGAGATGGGATAAATGCCTTGAATTGTGCATTGGAGTGCCTAAAATAGAAGTCCTGAACCAGAGCTGGTGCACATACATTGGCCTGTAGTTCCCAAGAGATGTCCTTGATGCCATATGCTCTCTACTTCACCTTGAACTGTAACTTCCTCCAAAATACCCTGCTATCCAAAATTTTTTCCACCTCATACTCCTCATCATCAATCAGGATTGGTGATGGTGGTGCCTTTGGGCAGTAGCCAGGAATGGAGTTGTCTGGAGCCAGAAATAGCTTGACAACATTGAAGACTGGGTGCAGTTGATGCAGACCTGTAGGGAGCTTGAGCCAATATGCTAGTGGCCCTACCTTATTATCCACCACAGAATGGCCAAGGCAACAGTGCAACAGCTTCTGCAATGGCCTTGTTGTCTCTATGTCAGAACTGTCCAGGTACACATGGTCTCCAGGCTTGTGTGCAGAGACTAATGTCTGCCATTGATTGTAGTACTATGCCATGTCATCCTTTGCCTTCACTAATGCTGCCTGTGCCTTCTTTATCCTGTCCACAAACTTATTTACTAAGTCATTTTTTGAGGGACATGCTCAAGGTTCAAATCTCATGTGAGGATGCCTGCTAGTGTCCAGGAAGAATGGAGTCATCTTAGTGGAGAAATGGACATGGTTGTTGTACTGGAACCTAGCCTTGAGCAGAAGCTCATTCCAGTTGTCCTGCCTTTCATTGCAGAACAGCTCATTGCAGAACAGACAGAGATACTGCTCCAGTTTCTGATTGACATGTTTTGTCTGTCCATTCAACTGTGAATAATAAACTGTAGTTATATGAAGCTGCACTTTAAGCAGGCAGTACAGTTCCCAAGTGAATTCTGCCACAAACTGGAGACCTCAGTCTGAAACATATACATATCTATCAGACAGACTATGGAGCTTCCAGACATTCTTCCAGACAAGCTAGCTGCTCCCAGAGCAGAGCAGGCAGTGTGAGTAGAGATAAAGTGGGCCTGCTTGCTATGAGGGTCCACTACTACTATGGCTGCATCTGTAAGAGCAACCTCTGGAGACTGTGGCTCAATCACACAACTGGCAGAGGGAGATCCAAAGTCTATTCATCATCTACAAGAAGTTCTAGAGTTCTAGCTACTCACTTAGCAGAGGGAGATCTTAATGCCAGTTGTTTGGAAAATTTACTCTAGAGCTTCAGGAAAAAACACTCAACAACTACCAAATTCAGAATCTGATCCACAAACAGAAATCCATTGTAAATGGCCTTGATCTCCAGACTCAAAACATGTGACCACATACAAATAGAGCCAAAAGATAGTCCTGGGTTGAATGTACTTGTAGCTGGAAGATGGAATGTTGACAATGAATGACAGGCTTGGAATAAAGGAAACAATCAGAGGGTCTGATCGGAGCAGTCCCCTGACATCACCCCCCCTCTAGCATGCAGCATCCCAACACACTCAGTAGAAGGAATCATGGATTGCTTGGTCAGCTGCAGAAATAGAGTAGATGCCCCTAATTGCCTTTGGAGCCTTAGAGTGCTTGTGGTAGAAGTCCCAGACTAGGGCTGGTGCATATACAGCCAAGGCTTGTGGTTTCCAAGAGATGTCCCCAATGCCATATCCCTTCCATTTCACTTTGAACTGCAACTTCTCTTGGAATCTCCTGCTATCCAAAATTTCCTCCACCTCATACTCTTCCTCATCATTTACCAGAATTGGTAGTGGGAGTGCCTTAGGGCAGTGGCTAGGGATAGGGTCTTCTTGAGCTGGGAATAGCTTGACAACATTGAAGACTGGGTACAGTTGATGCAAGCCTGCTAGATACTTAAGTTGGTATGCTAAAGGCCCTACTTCTTCTCCATTACAAAGAGGCCAAAATGACAATGTGAAAGCTTCTGTGATGGCCTTGTTGTCTTTATGTCTGAGCTGTCCAAGTACACATAGTCCCCAGGCTTGTATATAGGGGCTGGCATTGTAGTACTGTGCCATGTCATCCTTCATCTTCACCAATGCTGCCTTTGCTGTGCCTTCTTCATCCTGTCCACAAACTTGTTAACTGAATCAATCTCTGAAGGGCATGCCTGAGGTCCAAATCCCATGTGGGAGTGCCTGCCAGTGTCCAGGAATAATGGAGTCATCTGAGTGGAAGAGTGAATGTGGTGTTGTACTAGAACTCAGCATCTGGCAGAAGCTCATCTCCAGTCATTCTGCCTCTTGTTACAAAACAGACAGAGATACTGCTCCAGTTCCTAGTTAACACATTCTGTCTGCCCATCTGACTGAGGATGATAGGCTGTGGTAGTATGGAAGCTTCACTCCCAGCAGGCAGTACAGCTCCCAAGTGAATTCTGCCACAAACTGAGGGCCTTAGTTACTGTGAAGACATACTCATCAGACAGACCATGGAGCTTCCAAACATTCTGCTAATATAGGCTAGCAACTACTAGGGCAGAGCACATAGTGTCAGTAGGGATAAAGTGGGCCTGTTTACCATAAAGGTCCACCACTACCATTACAGCATTATACTCATGAGCATCTGGAAGGTCAACAATGAAGTTCACTGACATAACACTCCAGTGAGCAGCTGGAATAGAAAAAAGGTGGAGCTGACTCATGTGTGACTGGTGGCAAGGTTTGGTGCAGAGGCAGAAATCACAGGTGCTGGTGTAGGTGCCTACATATTGGGATATCTGAGACCACTAGCAGTTTCAGGACACCAGCTCCAGCATCTTCCATTTACTAGGATGTTTGGCTACACAAGAATCATAGTGTTGCTCTACAATGCACCAGCAGAGTTCTGGAATATTAAGCACATAGATGCATCCTTAGAAGGTTAGAAGCATATCCTGAAGACCCCACTCATCTGCATGCACTGACTTGACTCTGTTGGCTCATTGGGCTTGTAGAGCAGCTTGAGCAACCACATTCTCCTGTGCACCCTTTCAATTTCCTTGTGGCATGTCCTTGAGAATGTTTGCCTTATCTTCTTGGACCACAATCACTTCTGGAGCAACAGCAAAGAGCTCAGGCTTAGGAAGATGATGTTGTCATTATCCCCTGCTCCAGTGCCATAGTCAGCATGCCTAGACAATATGTCTGGTTCATCCATGCTCTATCTGTCATGACCCACTTCCAGACCTCCAGACCTCTTCCCAAGCAACTCCACTCCCCTGCAGTCCCCACCAACACCCCCTTGACTCACCCCAACCTCTGTTCACCCATGGTGTCCACTCCAGCTAACTCTGACACTTCCCTGGCAAACTTTGATGACCCCTGGTAAGCCCCATCACCTCTCCTGTTTCCCTCTGAGCCCCCATGTCAGGACCTATACTATTTCCTCCTTCCTTTCACCATTATCCAACCTCAGATTCTACACAATCCCTCTCTGAATCTCAGCCACACCCCCAGATCTCAGCCACAGTCTTGTTTCAGCCACATCCAGGTTTAAGCCACATCCTAGGATTGCTTTTTCTGTTCCAGATTACTTCCACCTGTCCCAGATCACTTCCACAGGTTCCAGATCACTTCCACCTGTCCCAAATCACTTCTAGGATTGCTTCCCTTGTTCCAGATCACTTCTTCATGACTTAAATTACTTCCTGTTATGACTTAGATCACTTCCACCTGACTCAGATTACTTCCACCTGACTTAGATTACTTCCACTTGACTTAGATCACTTCCACTTGTGTTAGATCAATCCCACCTGACTTAGATCACTTCCAGCTTCCTCTTTTGATAGTGTTCTACAGCTATATAAAGTCCCCTAATCTGTAGCTACACTCCAGTCTTGAGATTACCTATTGTGTCTGCTTTTTACTTGTGTTCATCCCCCTGTCTCTTTCTCTTTAATCTATCAGTTTCCAGGCTTATCTTTTCCAGTTCTCTTATTTCTCAACTCAACCACATACTTGTTGGCTATCAAGTCTGCCTAGGTGGCTCTTTTGCTCTGTAGGAGCCCAGGGTCAAGGGATTCTGACACCCCATATATCTCCAACACTTCCTAGAAACTCCAGCACACACTGTGGACCCACACTAATGTGTCACCATGGCCTGCCTGATCAGAACTAACACCTGCCAGGCCTGTGCAGCCCTGCAGACCCCACTATCAGACCTGCAGTCCTTGAAGGAATCCCCATAGTTAGTATATAAACTATAAAGCAATATCTGCTACAGTAGTCTTGATATTGCCATTACTTCTCTGTTTATGTTCTGTGTCTGTTACATCTCCTGGTTTTGTCTCCATTTCTATCTTTTGTCTTGTTCAATCTATTTTGTTTTTGTCTCTGTCTTGTCTTGACTCTATTTCATCTTGCCTGCTTCAGTTTCCTTTATTGTTGCCTGAATTCCTTTCAACTCTAACTCCATTACAAACTTCATGCATATTTCTGTTCATACATTTATGACCCTATACATTCATAATTAAGCCCAGACCTTGCCCTATGCTTGGCTCTGGAACCCATCAACACTAGTTGATCCCCCATCAATCACCAGCCTCACTCCCATCACTTGCATGGCCTCTGCTTACCCCTCACACTCAATACTTGCTTCTGGACTTGTGCCTGATGCACTCCCAAGCCCAACCTTCATTGTGCCTTGTCTTAGACTTTTCCAGACCACCCTGGATTTGTTTGGACTGCTCTCCTTAGCTTATACTCACCAGTATCTGAAGTCTGGACCTCCCTGGAATGCTAGGTTATGAGTGCAGAACATTGTGTCTGCTTAGTAAGGACTTGCCCAGTTAAGCTGAGCCCCCATGGTCAGTGGAACCTGACATAATATCAAGACTTCCCCTTACCCCATTCTTCTCTATGAGGGAATGCCAGAGGGCAGGGGATTTAGGAGGTTAAGGTCAGCATAGAAGAGATGCCCTGCACAACAGACATGCACAGCTGCATGCTCATGGACCTTTGCTCTATGTTCCTTGCAGGCCTCTTTTGCACAGGTTGCATAAGATTGGGGACAGAGACTCATTTTCACTTTGCCCTTAGTCCAGTCAATCTCAGGGTTGTGTTCACATAAACAGGTGAACTATAGGATTATGTCTTGCTTTCCCAGACTAGTGATGGAAAAAGTGGCATGCTCTGAGTGGTTCTAATAACAAAGCACTCAGTCTACCATAGAGCAAATAGAGCCAGCTTTGTGGAGTGTGCTGTCAACATTGTACATGGAGATCAGACAAGAGAAAGGATGGATAGTGAGACACTGTTGCTGCACATAGTCTGCATCAAGGAAAAGCCTGTTGCCCCACTATCAAGCAAGGCAGCAATACTTTGAGTCTGCTGAGTACCTGTTGTTTCAATTCCTACCAGTAGCTTCAAGGAGCTAATAGAAGGAGTGGAAGCAACAATGTAGCAATGGAGAAGATGCTGTTCCTATGCAGGAATCTGAGGGCATGGTCTGGCAGGTGTATTCCCAGCTGAAGCTCTAGCTGGGAGGAGGGGTTGTATGTCAGAGAAGGAACTTATTGTTTCAGTTTCAGCATCAAAGATAGCAACAGATATATTTGATTCTACAGATAAGGGAGTGAAACAATTTGTACTAGGCAATAGGGGCATACAGGTCATCCATTGTCTCATTCAAAATCCTTCCTTATCTGACTTGTTATAAAGGACAGTTGCACTCCCTGCCCCTTTAACAGCTGGCCACTCCAGGTGCATCAGACAAAGGGTCCCTGGATCATCCTTAACAGCCTGGAGCTGGACTAGCAGCTCCTCATGCTCCAAAGAAGAAAAGTAGCATACTTCCAACCCCTTCAGACAATAGTGGGCAAAGTGGCCAGCCTTTTCACATTGTCAGCATAGCAGAGGGGTAGCAGCACACTGCCGCACATACAAAGATGTCCATGTTCATCAGTACTTTCAGAGGTAATACATGAGGAGCAACTGCTACAAAACTTGGCATGGAGGTGGGGTGCATGGAAGGGGGGACTTGGGGGGGTAAACCCACCACAAGTAAAGAAAGCATGTGAGGTAGTGGTGGAGTGCTGAGTGCAACAAAGCCCTCACTTCAGCTCTATGAGTTGCCACTGTTCATATGCTACTTTGTACTAAGTGTCAACATGTTCATTATCAGAGCACTCCTCTGCCATGCTATCAGTACAGTCCATGAGAGAGGGATAGAGTCCTTCATAGAAGGTGAGGCAGAGCTGCAGACTATCAGAATTTCTGGCCTGTTTGACCAGTGCACAGAATGAGTCAATGTACTTGTCTAGGAACTGTTTCTCTTGACTGTACTGATCCCTGTGTTGAAGGAAAAGAGTAGCAGTCTTGGCAGAGTCAAGGGGAAGGAACTCAGTTCAGAAGTCCTTCTCAAATTCCATCCAATATATGAAGCTTTCTACTCTTCCAGGGGGTTGGAATATGTGCAATGCATAGGTTGAAGCTCAGCAAATTTTCATATAAGAAAGACCCCTTCAGGACATTGGGGGAAAATGCTTCACTGCTCAACTGCAAATAGGTAATGCAGGATTGCAGGAAATGTTCCTCAACCTTGACCTTAGAGTCCCCATTAAATATGTTTGGGAGTGCAGGGCAAGGAAATTTGGAGCAGGGAGTGGAAAGGCCAAAGCTAGATGCAGAAAAGGAACTTTCTGCACCTGCTGGGGGTGTAAGGAAAGTGGTAGGAGCAATGGGGAGGCATTCCAGGAGGGCCTGGAGAGAGAGGGACACTGCTTCAGTGGTTTGATGTAGTCTAGTGAGTTTAGCAATGTAGGAGGTAAGGGAAGCTTTGGTAACTTGGACCTGTATCTCTAGAGACAACAAACAACTCCAGGCATTGTCCTGGGTATTTGAAGCATCAGGAGGAGGTGCTGGAGGGCTTGGTTGGGTCATAAGAAGAGCACAGGAAGTAGCAAGACACTAATGGAGGAGAGACCTTTTTGAAAAACCAAATAACAGGCAGTCAAAAGGGGGCTCCAGACCAAATCTCAAGACTTGTTCTGCTGTAAGGGCAACCTCTGGAGGCTGTGGCTAAGTCAAACAACTGGCAGAAGGAGATCCAAAGTCTATTTAGTACTGTACAGTGTCTACAGACATAACTACTCATCTGGTGATGCAAAATGTAATTATTTGGTTTTATTTGTCTTGGAGACCTAACCAAACAACTGCAAATCAACAAGTTCAAGGGCTCAAGATTCACGCAAAAATCACACAACTTTTGTAATAGAATGCAGATTGATTTAGATTGATTTTATATAAGTTCAGACTAATGGTTCAAACAAATAAAAGGTTCAATTATCAAATAAAACCTAAAAAATGAAGCTTTATTTGCATGATTGGTCTGTTGGAGACAACTTTGCTCCCCAAATTGTTTTTCTCTTTTGCTGACACTATCATTACTATTGAAAGCTGCTATTGTGATGCTTGCTAGAAGGAGCTTCAAGAAGTAAGCTCCTTCTTTTTTCTTTTCTCATTCTGCCCTTACTTCTGTTGGTCCTTTGACAGCTTCATCACCATGCCAAAGACACCAATGTCACAATGATAGGTCTGTTGGCCTCTCATACTTACAAGTGCCAGACTAACATAAATCTTAGCTTCCAAACTTAATTTATTGGCTCATCATCTGGACAACTTTACCATCTTGTTCACTCTCATCCAAGCTGATCCTGAGGGCAAGCTTCATGCTAAGAAGCTCAAAGTGCTCCCTTCTGCTGGTGACTCTTCATACTTCCTTCTCCTTACTAATTCTTGCTCACTCATTTTTCCTTAGCTAGTCACAAGGTGGGCAATGAAGCTGCACTGGCTTTGCTAACCCAAGTCAATGCTGCCCTTGATGCCATGGCTCTTGCCAAGGACAACTCATCCAATTTGTGCACCAACTTACAGAAGCATTGTGATGCTGTCAATCTGACTGCCCAACAACAGCTCTATGCCCTTGACCTCTTGCTGCAAACATTCAAGCTTATTTTGGCCTGCCTTCAACATCTCAACAAAGTCCTGGGCTCTTCTAAAGTCAACCAGACTGGCAATCTCTTCACTGAGCTTCAGGTCTCCTCTGAAGTACATCTAATTATGCTTTTCTCCATTTTTATTATTCTCTGACTAGAACCCAAGGCTGGAGACTCTGATTCTGATATTGAGCTCTTAGATCCCCATCAGGAAATTGCCTATAGTTCCACTGCACCTATTTAAAAGACCTCCCTACTGTAGGCACTTTTGTTGCCTTTGTATGTGGTAGATATATATAGAATCCCCTTTCCTTTACCATTGCATACCCCAATATAATGTCCTCTGTCCAAATTTTTGTGTGAACTCTAAGTTTATTTTATTTTTAAACCATTTTAGGTTCTCTTTCAAGATTTGTTCATTTCCCTAACCTTCCAGCTTGGCTTTTTAACTCTTTTTGCTAGCTGGGGTTCCTCCTGTTCCTCCTGTTCAGGTTCTTCTTCTGATATCATCCCCAACTCTGAATTTAAAGGTTCATGAAGCCTTACTGGACCAAAGGTTATATCTTGGTCCTCTAGTTCAATTGTCTTTTGTTGCTCCTTCCTTAATTCTTTCAGTTTAGCAGGTGTATATCAATCCATTCTGCAATCCCTCCTAGTAGGCTGAGTCATTTTCTAGTGCAATAGTGTACAACCTTAAAGGCTGCAACTCTTTCTTGCCAAACAGCACCATCCATTTCTGCCTTCACATAGTTCCCTCCCTGAGTCCTTGTAAGAACTACCATAGGTTCATGGAGCCATGGGAGCATCTTTGCACTAAGTGAACTCTTAGTTATTATAGTCTTTACCAGGACTAAGTCCAAGAGTTTAAATTTGAAGTTTTTTATAGAGTACTTATGTTCCTCTGCAAACTTCAATGCCCACTTGAGCTTGTCTTTTCCCATTCACTCTTGCATTTCCTCTACATGCTGAGATTGTTTTGCCAGAGCCCAAGCCTGATATCCAATCAATTCCTCTGTAGATAGAGAGCCTTTTGGTAGTTCTACTAACCAGGTGGCCTCTGCCAAATCTAATGGTATGATGGGATGGGCTCCTGTAACCATGAAGTATAGTGAACACCCAAATTGTTTGCATATAATTATATGGTCACTCCACATTACATGAAGAAGAACCAAAACCATTTGGTGCAATCTTCATGAGCTTTGAACAGAGCTTGCTAGACATCCCAATGTGGCCTTTCAATTCTACCATTAGCTGGAGAGTTGTAAGGTGAAATGGTTATGCTCCTGATCCCATACTTCCTTTTTAACTAAGCTGTAACCTGTTTGAATTGTCCTGCATTATCTGTGATAATTTTGGCAATACATCCCCAACAACAGATTACATCTTCAAATAAACATTGTCCAATGGTTTTATGATTCTCCTTTCTCAAAGGTCTGCCTTCCATCCATGAAGACAAAGCACAGCACCCATAAACTATGTATTTACATCCATTTGAGGCTGGTGTCATGTGCATTGTATCAATATGAATAGTTTGAAATATGAAAGGTGTGTAGGTGACTGTAGGTTCTCTGTTTACCACTGTCTTTTGACAAATCTGACAATTATGACAGGTCCCCACACACCATTGTACATCACTATCCAACCCAGGCCACCAAAACCTTTCCTGAATCAACATCTTAGTTGCATAAGCACCTAAATGTCCAAAAGCATCATGTGCAGATTTGAGCATAAACATACAATGTTTAATATTGACAACTAGTCTATGCTTTGCCCCATTCCTATGCTTATACAACTGTTCTTTCTGGTCAAAAAAGAATTACCTAGCAAACTTCTTGAACTTTTCTGGCTCACATTCTGGTAGGTTGGTAGGTCAGTCCCAGGACTTTGTAGCCAAGTTTTAACCAATGGTAACAAATTATCCCAGTCTTCTCCCTCACTTTCCTTTCAATGTGCCATATAAGTTTGTGTGTTTTCTTTATTCTCTCCTTCAATATATGCAGGCAACAAAGGCATGGTGAGAGACAAGACTGCTACTGGATCCAGTTGATTAGCTTGTAGCCTTTCTATTACAGTCTCCCTAAGGGTTTGTTCCTGCAAATATGCCTGGTGTAATTCCTGAGTAAAATCTGACATTTCTTGAGCTACTCCACATAAATATTCTCCTCTAGTGTCAATCTCATTCTCAAACTCCTGGAGCTCAAAGGCTCATTCTCTTGCTATCCTGGAATGCCATTAGCTTTATCAGAGTACTCAAAATTCATGGACTTTGGTTCATCCATTAATTCTGGATTGACTAATTGATACTCCTCATCTCCTGGCCATTTTGTCCTTCTAGATAGACCATCTACACTGAAAGTCTTTCTAGGAACATGCCTCAAGGTAAAATGATAAAGCAACACATCCTCTATCCACCTCATGATAGTAGCATTAGATCCTACTCCTGGGTTACTTAACATTCCTTTCAAGTACTTGGCATCAGTTTCCACCACCAACTTTCTACAGCCAACCAGCCAATAATAGTTAGCTTGCAATGCCCTCATTAAACCATACAACTCTTGTTTTGGTTGTGAGAACCTTGCCTCTTGCTCATTCAAAGTGATTGAGCCTAACTTGGCACAAGCCCATTGCTTTGGATTGGTAGAATGTTCTTGGAAAATCTCAAATCTTACAGCCATCAAGCCATCCAAGACATGTCCACAGACAACACCACAGCCCCCTTTGACTCATAATCTATGGGTTTCAAAGGAACATTCTCAGCCAGTAACTTCTTCATCCTTGCCATAGCAGCACACTGTGCTCCTCTCCCTATACAAAAGGCACATTGTTCTGAGTTCAACAATTGAAGGGGGCTGCTATCTTAGCATAGTCTTTGATGAACATCCTAAAAGTACTATAAGTACCCAAGAATGATCTCACTTCTGACTTGTCCCTACAATCTCCCCAACCTCTTGGTCTCTGGTTTCTGTCCTTTATAAGAACACCTATGATTAACTACCACTATCTCATCTGCACAAACTACTGACTTCTTTCCTGAAAAGGTACCTCCTGCATATTTGATGTGTTGGAGTACACAATTGACATTCTGCATGTGTTCTCATACAAATCTTCTAATACCATGATTTTCAGGTATCACCTCATATCCACCATCTGGCAACTCATATTGAGTTGGAGGTCCCCTAATTGGCACATCATCAATATATGGCCAAGAAACATGGGGAATCTTATCCTTCAAAATGAAAGTAATATCATCATGAAAGATAGGCACAGAATTAGTCCATCCCATAGGGAGTGTGACTAATCTTAAAGCTCTGAAAGGAGTTTGGAATGTAGTATAATCTCTAGATTTTACATCCAGAACCCTCTCATCATACCCAACATAAAGATCAAGTATCCCACTACAAGCACAACTAGCAAAATGACCAGCCAATTCCTCAGTTGTTGGTGGCAAACCTGAGTGGGCAATTGTCACCTTGTTCAAAGGTTCTAGACTGTGTATTATGCAAAAGACTTTCTCCATCCTTCTTTAGCACAGTGAACCATTGAGAACAACATGAAGAATTTGATGGCTTATAGACTCCAGCTTCAATTTTCTGTTTTATTATTTTACAGATTTTATCACAGAGTCCTGGAGCAATTGGAATATTCTTCAATACCCATGGTGTGTCTGGAATCACAGGCATGACCACTGGTGGAAAATACTCTTCCTTGAGTCTTCCCCTTTGTGAATCATCCCAGGCAAAAGCTTCATTCTGCAACATCATCAAATGATGTACTAACTTCTTCTCTTCTGGCCACAGAAAATCATCATCATGAGCTTGATCAATGATTTCCTTACACTCTGCAGTGTACCTACCAGTTGGTGTAAACTCTAGTGGGTTGGTGCTCAACTGTGGCATATCTGCTAGAGGATCCCCAATAATATGTCTCTCTATCCTAAACTCCTCAGGAGAGGTTTCCAAGACTGGCTTCACCTTTCTGGCTACTGGTTTGTATTTACCAAATACTTGGGCTGTCTCCCCCACACCTGCTTCTGATCTCAAGTTCTCCTGCTTCTGCAGAAAACCTTCCAACTCCCTAGGAATCTCTGACAGCTGTCTATTGAAATAGGCAGACAGTGTTTTCTCATACTTCCCCTCACATCCTTTGCTAGTAGCAAAGGCCTGCAAGTATGCATCCCTTAACCCATCCTTATTAAATCCATTGTTTTGGACAGTGTAACTAGTAAGCACTACTTTCCCATTCTCTGTCTCTCCAAAACTCACTGCTATCTCTCCCTGATCATTGACCAGATCCTCAAGACTTAAAATTTTGTCTCCTCTTCTCCACTAGGTTCTGTTTTTGACACTTTTCCCCTCTCCATAGTGGGCAAAGCTGTCCTTCATCCAGTATTTGGATCCTTGATGGTAATGATAGCACTACCATCCTGCAGATTCTGAATATTGCTTTCTGTCAAGGTATCAAATGGTCTGCCCAGCAATACAGTGTAAGCAGGCTTCTCAAAGATATGGACTTGCAGATACACAGTAAATCCTTCTGCAAAGATGAATGGCACATTGTGAGCCAAACCCACTGACTCATTCACCTGTTTATTTGCACTTTTCATGCACAACCTTATATCAGGATCCCAAGTCAACCTTACTCTCAAAGCTTCAGCTCAGGCCATGCAGACTATTTGAGATCCACTATCTAAGATTGTCTCCACCCTTCCTTTGCAGTTAACTACAGGATTCAATGATTTTAGGACTTGTAGGTCTCTAGCTACATAGACTACCATGAAACTGGCTTCTTATCTGGAGGAATATTTTCCAGGTAGGTAGCAACACAATCCTCATGCACCACTGCCCCTGTGGGCAACCCTAATTGAGTTCCATCAGCAATGGAATAAGTTGCCATTGGCAAGTCATTGACATTAACCTGACTTGATTCCTCTTCTGTCATGACTACCTGTTCCTGGACAGCTACTTTAGGGACTCCAAAGTTGACAAGTCTAGACCCTGGAGTCTGTTTTTGAGTTAACTTGTGTATCATTGCATTTCTCAAGTCAGGTGCCACCTCCCATAATTCTCCAGCTGTCAGTAGAACAGCTGTCCCTCATATTTTATCTATTGCTTTTTCCATCTCTTTTCTATTCCCAAGGGGAGGGTCTTTTCCTGTGGCCTGCACTGGATTTCTCCTGTCCCCATTGAAGGCTAGTACCTTTTCAAAAGGTAAGTTACATTTTGGTTCAATATTGTTCTGCACTGGCAGAGTTGATTTTGTTCTCCAAGAGTGTTCAGCTGATCTCTCAGGTGCTTTAGGTACCCTTGGTGAAGTGGTCTCTCTTCCTGGCACCTTTTTTGAGCCCTCTATAAATCCTTGGAGCTGGGCTGCTGCCCTTCATTGGAGTTTGCTGTGTTCCTAGTGTTCATCAACACTGACATCAGTTCTCCCATTTTTGCTAGGCTCCTTTCTACCTCAGCCAGCCTGTTTGACTCATTTTGACTGATCTTTTCCAACAAATCATCCCTGGTATCATGAGCTGCATTCACATAAGTGTTAAAGACTTGGTTGTCTGCAAGCTCTTCCTCTGTCCAACCAAAAAGCAAGTTTATGGCTTGATTGTTGAGAGCATTGATTCTATTACAGGGAGACTTGTTTGAAGAGTCTCTGTGCACAGGCATCCTGTTAGGCAGACAAGGTCTTTCTTTTATTACTATGACCTATCCTTCTAGGATGTGTGACTTCAAGTGTTCACACTCAGCAATCCTATGTCCTGGTTTCCAACAGTAAAAGCAGTTTGCTCCTGCAGTGTATATAGCCAGAGTGGAATAGAGGGCAGGAGCTGCTCCATCTACTCTAACATTATTCCTTGCAGTCAGGAAGGTGGGCCAATTTTTCCTCTGATTCCTCTTCTTTAATCCTCTCTTTTGTATCTACAGTCTCTGTGTCCTCATTGATTATTCTGTCTGAATGCAAAGACTTCCTGCCCACCAGGGCTGTCACTACTGCTATTACTTCAAAGAGATCATATTAGTGATAAGACCCACTTGTTGCTGAGCACCATTTTTGGCATTTCTGACTGGAGAGCAGCTGATTAGTTTGACATGGCACAAGTCACAATACTCAGCATGTGAGGCCTGGCCACAAGGTTTGGAACAATGTAGCTTTTGCATGGGATTTTAGCAACCATGAGACCTATTGATCATGAGCAATATCACATGGAGTCTGGACTTTGGGTCTAGAACAACAAGGCCAAGACCTTGCTTAGCAACAATTGCTAGTGACTTTTCTGGCAACAACACAGCTTTCCCACCAAATATGGATATATTAACAGTCATGTGATTTCTTACTTATCATTTTTCTTGTTGAGCTTACAAACATACTTGAATGGTGTTTACACTTCAGGTATTGACATTGGACTTGTTCTTTCCTTGCAATTGATTACCTTTATGCATCACATTGACTTTGCTTATTTTTTTCACTTGGTTACAGATTAACACCTCATATGTATCATAAACACTTTGGCAGATGCCATCACTAGTGGCAACATTGTTTCTTTTCCTATACTATACTTACAGACAGTATAAATACTGCCTGTACATAGACACCTCATCATTGAACTACCATCAAACAAACAGAGCCCAGTTCCCTCTCTCTCTCTCTAAGCTTACCAGCTTGAGATTTTACTTTGCCTCTCTCTCTTTCTTGCTCATTATTGATAATGACTTAGTGACAAGTCTAGCCAACTCAATTACAACTTCATGTGGTACCAACTGTGGGTGCTCTTAGCTTTCATATTGACTTAGCAACACTAGTGATTATGGCTAGTGACTAGTTTGCATTTATCTCCCTTCAGTCTCTTTATTGTCACTCTCTCCTTTCTTTACCCAATTCCCCTTTCACTGATACTTAGTTCACTTTTGCTTAGTGACTCTTATGTCTTTATTTGATTTCCTTTCTCTCACTAGCAACTCTGTTACCATCTAGTGACTTAGGCTAGCAATAGCAACTATTTCCACTTCACACACACACTGTTCGCTCTAGTTTTCTGGGATGGTTACTGACTTGCCCTCTAGATCAACTTCCTACTGCTAGCTACCCTATCTGGTGACTAGTATTAGGTCCTCTTTTTAGGTTTTCTGCATGGCACTAGGCAGCATAGGAACACATCATTCTGGAGCCCACCACAAGGGGATCTTAGTTAACCATTTCACCAGAAACAAGAGCTCAAGCAAAACATTGCTTGCAAATCTTTAGTGAACTTCCCAGTCTTCTTTGTCAACTCCTCAGCACTCTTTACCAGTAACTCAACCTTGACCCCTTGCCAACAAACTTGAAACTGCTAGGAACCTTTGTGACATTAGTGAAATTCTTGCCAACTTTCCAGGCACCTTTATTAAAAGCTTTCTCAACACACCCCTTTTGCTTCTTACTCCAACAGACTCTATCTTTTTCCCAGAAGCTCACTCTATCCCTTCATCACCAACCAACCCACTTCCACCACCTTTACTGACTATCTCTAACATAAACAATGACCCCACCACTTGGTGTACTAGAATGCCACCATGCAATAACACCACTGCACCAAAGTGGAATGAAAGTTGCCCCAGGGAATTACCTCAGTACTTCAAGGAGCTGGAATACCTTTTTGCTGACTGTGGCATTATTGATGACACCCAGAAGAAGGAATACATGGCTCAATATGTATTTTACAACATGGCAAAAACTTGGCTCAGTTTACCTAAATTTGGCAACAATATAACTATCAGCAATAATGCACCTAGGCCCTATACATATCAGGAATGGAAGGCAGCAGTGCTTAGGCTGTACCTTGGCACTGATGCTAGTGCTTGTTATAACCTTGGCAATCTGGAATGACTTGTCAACCAGACCTTCAACAGCAGTTTAGTGACTTTGAGTAGATTCTCTGATTACTACCAAGACTTCCAACATATTGCTAGATGGCTTCTTGCTAATGGCAAGCTTTATTGCAATGAGGAATGTTGCTTATTCCAACAAGGTATCCCCACATTGCTATGGTCTAAAATTATTTGCCAGCTCAAAATCAGTCTTCCTGACCACCATCCTGAGGACACTTATGATGTTGACCAAGTCTTTGAGGGTGCTAAGTGGGTTTTAAAGGGCATGGATACATCTACAACTGAGACCAGCAATGGCACCAGTGGTATTACTTTGTTGTCACCAATTGCTAATGCACCAGTTCCATTATTGCCTACACCTAAGCAGGAAACCCTTGAATTAGTGACAACAACAGCAATTGTCAGTGCCTTAGAATGTTTGGAGGCCCTCTTGACCAATGACAATGCTCAGCCCTGCCAACAGTTTGCTAGCAGCACTTGCCACTTCTGTGGCAAAACAGGTCATACTATAGTCTGTGGCACTTGTATTAAGATGGAACATATGATCCAACAAGGTAAGATTTGTTGTAATGCAGAAGGGAAAATCATTTTATCATCTGGCACTATGATACCCAACTATTTTGGCAAATGGCTCTATGTAGAACACCTTGAGGAATGGCACAGGCTTAACTCAGGACAAATTGTTACTGGCAGACTCTCTTCTAATGCTAACCCAGACCCTGAGCAAGCAGCTATGTAGCAGTCACTAATTCATGAGGTAATGCAACAGGATGTTGCTATGAGCTGAGTGCTAACTGCTAGGAATCTTCATAACATTAGCAAAATATTTGCTGACTTCTCAGGCACCTTCATTGAGAGTTTTCTCAATGCACCCCTCTTGCCTTTAATGTCTACCAACACCATCTTCTTTCCAGAAGCTCACTCTATTCCTTCATTGACAACTAACTCTCTACCACTGCCAATACTAACTATTGCTACTGTGAACAATGACTCTGCCACTCAGCATGCTAGAATGCCACCATGCAATAACACTACTGCACCTAAGTGGGATGAGAGTTGCTCTAGAGAACTTCCCCAATACTTTAAGGAACTGGAATACCTTTTTGCTGACCATGACATTATTGATGACATTCAGAAGAAGGAATATGCAGCTTGATACATCTCCTATGACACAGCAGAAATCTGGCTTGGCTTACCTAAATTTGGCAACAATGCACCTCAGCCCTATACTTACCAGGAATGGAAGGCAGCAGTGCTCAGGTTGTACTTTGGCACTGACACTAGTGCTCAATACAACCTTGGCAACCTTGAACAACTTGTCAACCAGACCTTCAACAGCAGATTGGTGATATTGGGCAGATTTTCTGACTACTATTGAGACTTCCAACATATTGCTAGATGGCTTCTCACTAATGGCAAGCTCTACCACAATGAGGAATGTTGTCTCTTCCAACAAGGTATCCCCACATTGCTATAGTCTAAAATTGTTTGCTGACTCAAAATTACACTCCCTGACCACCATCCTGAGGACCACTACAATGTTGATCAAGTTTTTGAAGGTGCTAAATGGGTTTTGAAGAGCATGCACACCTCTATGACCAAGACTAGCAATGACACCACTTTATTGCCAATTGCTAAGGCCCCAGTTTCACTATCACCTATGCCCAAGTGGGAAAACCTCAAGTCAGCAACAACTACAGCAATCATCAGTGCTTTGGAATGATTGGAAGCCTTCTTGACCAACAATAATGCTCAGCCTTGCCAACAGTTCACTAGCAGTACTTGCCACTTCTGTGGCAAAACAGGTCACACCATAGTCCATGGCACTTGCATTAAAATGGAGCACATGATTCAACAGGGTAAGATCCATTGTAATGCTAAAGGCAAGATCATCTTACCATTAGGTGCTATGATTCCCAACTATTTCAGCAAGTGGCTTTACATGGAACAGATTGAGGAATGGCATCAACTTAATCCAGGACAAATCATTACTGGCAGGCTCTCTTCTAATGCTAACCCAGACCCTGAGCAAGCAGCTATGTAGCAGTCACTCATTCATGAGGTAATGCAACAGGATGCTGCTATGAGCTGAGCACTAAGCAAGGAAGAATGCATCAAAGCATGGAAATGTGAACTGTTTGCACTTAGGCAACCTGGTGAAAAGTTTGATGATGTACAAGTCTCCTGCATGGCATATCAACCAGCAAGCAATATCCCCAAGGTGACACCCTTGACTAACAACACTCTGGCAACTTCATCCCCTTTCAATTCTGTACCAGCTCCTGCCACTAAGCCAGCAGACAAGGGCAAAGCATCTAACCAACCTGTTACTAATGAACAACTGCCCATCACTAAAGAACCTGTCACTCAGCCTCCAGTTCACCCATTTTCTGGCATCCCCAGCTGCTATGCTCCACCTGCTAACAGGAATTTTACTGCTCTCAACAGATCTAACAACAGCACATATCAGACTATGCTACCTATTAACAACATTGAGCAATCCAAAGCAGTTTTTGAAAGGGTTTTAAGCATCAAGTTCACAGTCTCAGTTGGCAAACTTTGCTCAGTGTCTCAAGATATCAAGTATCAATTTAGGACAGCTGTCACACCCAAGCAACTTGTGGGAGCTAGCACAAATACAGTACAGGACCCCGGCAACATTTTCAAAGATGCTTTGCTGACTTTCACTATTGAAGAACCACAGTTTTTGCTAGGATCCAATGCTGCTACCACTGATGGACTTACTCCAGATCAGGCATCAGTTGCATTGGTTGACCCCATTGAAGCATACATTGATTTGCTGCCCCTTGGAAAAGAGCCCATGGTGCTCACTGTTGCTAAGGATTCCCAAAGAAATAGAGTGCATCACCAACAGTGGCTCCCAGATTATTTTGATGTCTGCAGAAATTGCTAGCAATCTTGGTTTATCTTATGACCCCAACATTGTGTTAAATATGCAGAGCACTAATGGCACTATAGATCAATCACTAGAACTTGCCCACAATGTTCCTTGCACCATTGGTGACATAACAGTTTATTTGCAAATACATGTTCTATGGTCCTCTGCTTATGACATTCTCCTCAGACACCTCTTTGATGTTTTAACTCAAAGTGTGGTCAACACCCTTAGCAACATTGAAACCACCATAACTATCACAGATCCAAACATAGGCATGTGGCACACAATTCCAACATTTCCACATGGTAAATCTCAACAATACAATTGCTAAAATGTTCACTTCAAAACCAAAGCACCCTGCTGCTTTCATCACTAAAGACATTAACAATAACAATAGCAACACCACAGTCATTATAAGCTATGATCACTCAACTAGTCTAGCAACTTGTATAGCTTCTTGTGATTTGGACAAAGACATTATACTTACCAATTCTACCACACAGACAAACTCTGCCCTAGCTTCTTTATGCTACTGCTAGCAATCTATCTGACTTTTTGTTGCTTTCTTGTTCTTATCTTGTTTCTACCAATACTTCTAATCCTTTGGTTCTTGAACAGACTTTACCTATTGACTTAAGCAATACAGACATTACCCCCACCTACATTAACATCCCTTTCCCAGCTCAGTTTGTTGCTAACAATTCTGTTAAGCAAAAAGGTGTCCAGGTAAAGAAGAAGTACAAGCCTGTCACTATGAAGACCAAACCTGTTGCTGGCCACATTAGCAAAGACTTTTGAATTGAGCAACACATTATTGGCAACCCACTAGTGACAATGCCACTGCTTGACCCAAATCAGCTGCCTTTCATACCAACACAGCAATTCACTAGCAAACATCAAGCAAAATTTGTCAAAGACCACAATACAGGCATTCTCACTAGCAATAAAATTGATGTTCTAGTCAACATGGTTGCCTAGCAAGAAAAGGCTTTTGCTTGGGAGGACTTTGAACAAGGAAGCTTGTGCCCCAACTTCTTTCTGCCAGTATGCATACCAATGATTCCACACATACCTTGGGTTCAGCACAATTGCCCCATACCTCCAGGTCTAGAAAAGGAAGTATGTGAAATCATTTGCAACAAGATCAAGGCTAGCATCTATGAGCCTTCAAACTCCACTTATTGCTTGCAATGGTTTTGTATCCTCAAGAAGAATGGTAAGCTCAGGATTGTACACAGTCTAGAGCTGCTAAATCATGTCACCATTTGCTATTCTGGAGTGCTGCCTTTCCCAGATCATGTCACTGAGTCTTTTGCTGAATACATATGTGGTGCTACCCTTGATCTTTACATTGGCTATGACAAGCAACTTATTGACCCAGCTTCACATGACTTAACAACATTCCAGACTCCTTTTGGCACTCTTTGCTTAGTGACCTTGCCAATGGGTTGGACTAACTCTGTGCTGATATTCCATGACAACATTACCTTCATATTGCAGCCAGAGATCCCTCACAACATACTCAGCTTTATCAACAATGTTGGTGCTAAAGGACCCAAGGACTGGAAGATCATTAACAGTATTCCCACTAAGCATCCCACTAACCCAAACATTTGCCTAGTGCTATGGGAGTTCTTTGAACTTCTCAACAGAATTTTCCAGCAAATGAAGTATTGCAGCAGCACCTTATCAGGTCACAAGCTCATTTGATGTGCCTCAACCTTCAAGATCCTTGGTCATGTTTGCATGCCTGGGAGTTAAATCCCTGATGAAAGTTGCTTAGCCCTACTTGAGCACTGGGGCCCTTGCAAGTTGCTATCAGAAGTCCAAGCCTTTCTGGGTACAGTTGGAGTTCTTAGGATTTTTGTTAAGAATTTCACTCACCATGCCAACAACCTAATGAAGCTCACTTATGTTAGTGTCCTCTTTGAGTTTGGCCCAGATCAGATCAATGCACAGCAAGATCTTATTAAAGCTTTATAAGATGCTAAGCCCCTAGTTCCTATTGACTATGAATTACCTGACCCCATCATCTTAGAGGTTGACACTTCATATATTGCTGTTGGTTACTATCTTTGCCAGTGCACTAGCGACAACTGCAAAGAACACTGCTACAACCACTTTGGATCAATTATGCTGATAAGACCCACTTGTCACTGAGCATCATTTTTTTTGGCATTTCAGACTGGACAGCAGCTGACTATTCTGACATGGCACAAGTCACAACACTCAGCATGTGAGGCCTAGCCCCAAGGTCTGGATCAATGTAGCCTTTGCATGGGTTTTTAGTGACCACAAAATTTATCAATCACAAGCAATATCATGTGGAGTCTGGACCTTGGGTCTAGAGCAACAAGGCCAAGACCTTTCTTAGCAATGATTGCTGGTGACTTTCTTGGCAACAACATGGCTTTCCCACCATATATGGATATATTGACAGTTGTGTGATTTCTTACTTATCATTTTTCTTGTTGAGCTTACAAACATACTTAAATGGTGTTTACACTTCAGGTATTGACATTGGACTTGCTCATTTTGAGATTTATTGCCTTTACACATCACATTGACTTTGCTTATTTTTTTTACTTGGTTACAGATTGACGCCTTGTATATATCATAAACACTTTGGCAGATGCCATTGCTAGTGGTGACTATTTGTTTCTTTTCCCATACTATACCTACAAACAGTATAAATACTGCCTGTACATAGATACCAAAAGGGAATCATTGAATTGTATTACTCCATTGAATCATACTACCATCAAACAAACAGAATTTCACTTTGTTTCTATCACTCACTCTCTCTCTTGCTCTCTTTTGACAAATGACTTAGCAACAAGTCTTGCCAACTTCATCTTTGATTTGTGTGGCACCAACTGCAGGTGTCCTTAGCATGATTTTCAACTCAGCAATGCTAGCAACTATGGCTAGTGACTAGTTTTTGTTCATCCTCATTTCAGTCTTTTTATTGTCACTCCCCCATTTCTTTCCCAACTCCCCTTTGACCACTTAAGTTTGCCCCACTTTAGTGACTCTTTCACCTTCATTTATTTTTCCCTTTCTTTCATTAGCAATCCATTGTTACTGTCTAGTGACTCAGGCTAGTGATAGCAACTATTCTCAATTCACACTCTACACACATACACACTGTTTGCTCTAGTTCTCTGGGATGGTTACTGACTTGCCCTCAACTATTAACTTCCTACTGCTAGCTACCCTATCTAGTGACTAATGTTAGGTCCTCTTTTTAGATTTCCTGCACAGCACTAGATAGCATAGGAGCACATCAATGCTTAGCAACAGAGAGGCCAGATTCAGTCAGCCCAAGTTAGAACTATATGGACTTTATCAAGTGCTTCAAGCCTTGCAGATGTACCTTATTGGTATTAGGAACCTCATCATTGAAGTCAATGCTTGCTATATCAAGGAAATGCTACAGAACCCTGACATCCAGCCTTCTGCTAGCATGAACCATAGGATCATGACAATATTGATGTTTCACTTTGAGCTTGTTTGTGTCAAAGGAAATTTCCATGGCTCTGACAGTCTTTCATGATGCCTGCTTCAGCCTAGCAACCCCCTTTCAGACAATAGCAACAACTCTGTTTACAAGGATTGGATCAATTGCTTGCATGGCTTCATTCACCCAGTCCAGCTGCTGCTGCTGCTCCTTTGCTATGTCTCCACTGCTTCATGTCAATTACCCACTTTTGTTGAGTTCCAGCCTCTCCAGCCTTTAGCAACTTTTGTTAGTGACAATAGCAATGCCCCATGACTAGCAAACAGCAACAATATTCAGCCTCTTCATGATAATGGCACCACCACCTATAGCAATGTACCCTGAAGTGCTAAAGTGATCACTAACAACACCCATGTGCTTTTGGTCAAGAAATGGCTTAATGACCTTGTCAGACCTAAAGGCTTTAGCAACAACAAATATGCCACCTTCATTCACTATATATTGATGTTCTTTATTGTTGGCAGCAAGCTTTGGTGACAAAGCAGAGACAGCACACACAAGCTTTTCATTCCTGCTGACCACTGCTTATGAGTCTTGAAAGCCATGCATGATGACTTGGGACATAACAGACTTTTTGCTACCCACTCAGCTCTTCTAGAACAGTTTTGGTGGCCTAAAGTTAGCACCAATATTGTGTAGTATATTTGTACTTGCCACCTTTGCCAGGTCCATCAGATGACTATAGTTCTCATCCCACCAACTGTTGCTATGCCAGCACCCTTGTTCAGCAAGATATACATTGACACCATGTTCATGCTACCATCCAATAAGTTTAAGTATATTATTTAAGGACACTGTTTGCTAATGCACTATCCCAAGTTCCACATGCTTGCTAGAAGAAACACTGAAGCCATTGCCAAGTGGTTATATGAGGATGTCATTTGCTATTGGGGAGCTCTTAGCAAAATCATTACCAACAATGGACCTCTGATCTTGAAAGCCATCACCTACTTAGCAAAAAAGTACAACTTGCACCACATTTGGATCTCAGGTTACAACAAGCACACTAACAGTATAGTTGAGTGACCTCACTTCAATGTTCACCAAGCTCTCTTCAAGGCAGTTGACAGTGATCAGTCTAGGTGGAGTACAGCTGCTTACTCAGTCTTTTGGTCAGAATGTGTTACAGTTTGCAAGTGAATGGGTTGTTCCTCTTACTATGTGACAATGAGTACCCACTCTCTGTTACCTGCTAACATAATTGAAGCAACATACTTGCAACCACCACCAAACTTGTCCTTGTCAACAACCAATCTTACAGCCCACTAAGCAATTGACTTTCAATGTTGCTAAGAGGACCTTGACTGCCTTCATGATAATGTTCTTAGTGCTTGTCACTTAGCTGCCATTTGCTTTGAAGCAGAACATGCTGCTACAATCCACAATTACAACTTCCAAGCTGGCAACCTTGTACTTATGCAGAACACTAGGATCAAAGTAATGCACAACAAAAAAATGAAGCCTTGATACCTAGGCCCTTTAGTGGTAATCTCTCATAACTGTGGTGGTGCTTACATTCTTTGTGAAATAAATGGCTCAATATTGCACCACCCCATAGCTGCCTTTTGCCTAGTACCCTATTTTGCTAGAGGACACATCTTAGTGCCTAGTGACACTTTTGACATTAATACTTCTTGCTTCTGTGAACTAGAACAAACTGACCTTGTAGACAATGATGATGCTGGCAATTATGCCAGCAAGGAAAACTAAAAACACACTTTTCACTAAGCCTTAGCAACCTTTCTTGACTTTGCAGCTTGTCTCACCTATACTTTTTTTTTGCTAGTATTCAAAAAAACTGTCAAAATACCTTACAAAACATTAATTCTTTTCATTTTTGCTACTCTTTCCTCACAACAGAAAATTACTTTACATTTTCTTGGGCCCCTTAAGGGGGCCAGTCTACACAAGTACAAAGAAATATGAAGCCCCTTAAGGGGGCTAGTCTGTGTCCACACTGCTACAAATAACTAAAAAGATATATGTACAAGGAAGTGGCAGTCACTAAGCTTTGAGGTCAGCATCATTGCTAGGGAGCTCCTCCATCTCCCTCTCCTCCCAGTCCTCCTTGCCAACATTTTTCTCCTGCTGCCAGGCCAAGAATGCCTGACAATTACTCCAATAACCCACCAGCACTACTAACAACCTCTTGGTGACAGAGAACCTAGCTCTTGCCACCAATAACTCTGCCCTTGCCACCTCCAACTCCCTCTGAAATTGCTGCTCTACTTCAGCCACCCTCTTGTTGTAATCCATTAGCAACATTGCCAATGTTAATGGTGTTGGCCAAGCCAGGTCCTCATCTAGCCACTCCAATTTGTTGTTATTGACCTGTCACAGTGGTGTGCTGCTCCAGGTCCCCTAGCAACACTATTAGCAAAAGAAGATTAGCAAATGAGATCACTTACCCTTCATCTGGTCCTCTTCTCATTCTCACCCTCCTTGTTCTTGTCTTCATCTATGTCTATTGCCTCCACCTCCACTTCTTCTTTGCCCTCAACTTTCCCTCTACTAAACACTAGCTCTACCTTAGCAATTGTTGCCAAGGGAGTCTTCTCCCTCATCTCCACATCCTTGGTCTCCTTCTCTCCCTCCTTGCTAGCAACAGTCCTTGGTTGCTTAGTGCTAGTGATGGATGCTGGACTTGCAGATTGTTTACATGCCAGGGGCATGTTGTCATCATTGTTGTTACCACCATCACCTTTCCTGTTGCTACCATTGTCCTTGCTCTCCACCACCTCCTTGCTCTTCTCTTGTCACTTGCTCTTAGCAACCTTGCTACCTCCAACCATTGACCCATCCTGTGATGTTGGCAGGAGCAAGCTGGAATGCCTGACCTGGATGGGCTCGCCTTCCTTTGCCAACTCTCACTCCCACTCCACAAATGCCCATGCTTGCCAAACTGAGGCCACCTTTGCCACAATCTTCTTGGCAAACTTCCCACCAGTACTCCTCAACAACTTCCCACTGTGCAAGCAGCTCTTTCTTGTACTGTTGCAGCAATAGCAGGGCTGGGTACCGGTTGAGTACCAGCAGCCCTCTGGGTCATTCTCAGCCCAGCAGTTGTTGCACTAAGAACAGTTGTTAGTAAAAAGTATAGCAAAAAAAAGAGCCAGAAGACTTACCACTCCTTGCTCTTGCCTAAATGCTTATTGTTTGGCTAGCAACACTGTTGACTTTCCCTTCACTTTCTCCAACACAACTCTGGCCCCCATACCCATGTCCACTACTGTTGATGCCTTTTGCCAGCAAAGGAGAGTTGCCAAGTGCTTGTCAGTAAAGCTATCTTCAACCAGTTCCTGTATTTATATTAGCAAAGATTGCCAAGAATTAGTGAAAGAAAACTTACCTCAAATTCCTCTTCCTGCTCCTCCTCCCTAGCCTTCCCCTTCTCCTTTCCCTTGCTCTTAGGAGTTGTCACCACTCTTGGCAATGTCACCAATCCCTTAGCAATGCTGCCAGCCACACACTTGGGAGTGGAGGGCTCAGCCACCCCAATGTTCCCTCAATTTGCACTAACAATGCCCCTGCAACCCTCACTCCACTCCACACACCCATCATCACTGCCAACTTATATGGAGAGTGCTGGAAGAAGAATTGGTCATCCAGAGATAAGTCCTCAAAAAGCTAACATTACCTTAGTGGTATTGCTAGCACTAGTGACTGCTAGAGCACTTACCATCATTCCTGCCACCAAATCTTTCATCACAAACTCCAACAAAGGGTCAACTAGAGCCTAGCAAAATTGTAAAATTTGTTGCTAATGGAGTAAATGAAAAACTTACAAAGTGTACATCAAATTAGCAAATCCAATCTTCTCCTTTGTATTCCTCATAGAGCTGGCAACACTCCTTCTCAACTATTGCCAACTCAGGCCACTCAACTCTGCTCCCAGCTGTCTTGAACCAATGCAGCCATGTTTGGAACATGGTGGTCAATGCCAAACAGGGATTTTTCACCAACAAAGCATGGGCCACCAAGAGCAAACAGTCAACTTGATCCAAGAAAGCATAGGCCATGGTGATCTTGTCAAGCTGGGAAGCAAGATCAGAAGACATAGCAATAAGATTGAAATTGTAGAAGAGGAGAAGGACAAGGGAAGGGACTGGTGATGAAGTCCAGCTGAATTGCTAATTGCTTTTATTCTGACCACTCTAAATGCACAGACCAGGCAAGCAATCACAAGACTCTGGATTGACTGAGAACAGTCAAAATTTCAGCATAGGGGAGGATAATAAGACCCACTTATTGCTGAGCACCATTTTCAGCATTTCTAACTGGACAGCAGCTGATTAGTTTGACATGGCACAAGTCATGACACTTAGCATGTGAGGCCTAGCCACAAGGTCTGGAACAATGTAGCTTTTGCATGGGATTTTAGTGATCACAAGACTTATCAATCACAAGCAATATCATGTGGAGTCTGGACTTTGGGTCTAGAACAACAAGGCTGAGATCTTGCTTAGTGACAATTGCTAGCAACTTTCCTGGCAACAACACAGCTTTCCCACCAAATATAGATATATTAACAGTCATGTGATTTCTTACTTATCATTTTTCTTGTTGAGCTTACAAACATACTTGAATGGTGTTTACACTGCAGGTATTGACATTGGACTTGTTCTTTCCTTGCAATTGATTACCTTTATGCATCACATTGACTTTGCTTATTTTTTTCACTTGGTTACAGATTAACACCTCATATGTATCATAAACACTTTGGCAGATGCCATCACTAGTGGCAACATTGTTTCTTTTCCTATACTATACTTACAGACAGTATAAATACTGCCTGTACATAGACACCTCATCATTGAACTACCATCAAACAAACAGAGCCCAGTTCCCTCTCTCTCTCTCTAAGCTTACCAGCTTGAGATTTTACTTTGCCTCTCTCTCTTTCTTGCTTATTATTAATAACAACTTAGTGACAAGTCTAGCTGACTCAATTACAACTTCATGTGGTACCAACTGCAGGTGCCCTTTGCTTTTATATTGACTGAGTGATGCTAGTGACTATGGCTAGCAACTAGTTTGCATTTGTCTCCCTTCAGTCTCTTTATTGTCACTCTCCCCTTTCTTTACCCAATTTCCCTTTCACCACTAATTAGTTCACTTTTGCTTGGTGACTCTTACATCTTTATTTGTTTTCTCTTCTCTCACTAGCAACTCTTCATTACCATTTAGTGACTTAGGCTAGTGATAACAGCTATTTCCACTTCACACACACATTGTTCACTCTAGTTCTCTGAGATGGTTACTGACTCACCCTCTATATTAACTTCCTACTGATAGCTACCCTATCTAGTGACTAGTATCAGGTCCTCTTTTGAGGTTTCCTGCATGGCACTAAGCAGCATAGGAACACATCATTGGTCATCCTCATGTCTGTTCCTTGCAGCATCTTTGAAATGACCATACTTGCTTAGAAGTATATCCTCAATGACATCTGCAAAAGTAGGGGTAAAGCACTGCATGAATTTGTGTACTAAGGTACTATTATGCAGCACCTTAGACAGCAGTTTTGCCTCCTCTCCTTTGAACTTTCTGATGAGGGAGTGAATTTCAACCACATTGCTTTGACTTAGTTATGCATGTTCCCTACAAATTTGATCAAGATAGGAAACCTGCCCAACATTATCTACAGCTTCAGAATATAGATCCTTGAGTTCTTTGACAAAGTCATCCCAAGACTTGCCATCTTCAAAGGAATCAAAACCCCCCCACTCTTTTTCTGTGACTGCATCCACATACTCCACAATCCTCTTATTCTTTTCTTTAGCAGAGGTAATCCCAGCATGTTCAAACACAAAGTCTCCATTTTCTGCAGAAAGCAAAAGACTTCACTTGGCTGTGTATGCACAAATTTTGGAGCATGACTGCTTGTAGACAAGAGCATCTTTTGCTTCACAGTTTCACTCATTTTGGTGACAACAGGTAAAGTAGGTGATGGTATAGTATTTTGGTTTGAAGGTTGTGAATGTTGTTTTACTTTCTGAAGACAAAACTTTTGTTTTCATAGTAGAACTTCTGAGTCAGGCAAATGAGACTCTGCACCCTTGCTATTAGCACAAGTGTTTTGTTTTCTTGCTGAAAAAGCTCTCAAATTTTTAACCTTTGATGTAATAACCTTAGGTGAACCTGGCCAAGAGCCTGGTGGAGCAAAACTAAACATATAGTCTCTGAAATGGACTCCAAGAAAGGAGACCCAAAAGTGTGTATTAAAAGTGTAATTGAACCCCTTGCAGTGGGCTCCAGATGATGCAAAATGTAATTATTTGGTTTTATTTGTCTTGGAGACCTAACCAAACAACTGCAAATCAACAAGTTCAAGGGCTCAAGATTCACTCAAAAATCACACAACTTTCATAATAGAATGCAGATTGATTTAGATTGATTTTATATAAGTTCATACTAATGGTTCAAACAAATAAAAGGTTCAATTATCAAATAAAACCTAAAAAAATGAAGCTTTATTTGCATTGTAGGCCTAAGTAATCTGCTTCCTGGAGATTCCAAGCCACATGCCAAACATTGCTTGATGGTCTTGAAATCCCCCCTCCCTTTTATACTGTTCTCCCTGTGCACAGACCACAAGGCCCCATGTGTGCTCTTGTAATTATTCCAGCCTTTTATTTGACCAATGCTGACAATTTTTGTAGTTCTGCATGCTGGGCAAAGGTTCAGTCCATCTCCCTTGCTCATTTTCTTTTCTTCTTTCTTCAAATCCCTCTCTAACCTCCCCATCCTCTCTAGATCCAGTCAAGGGTCAAATTCTGTGTGTGACTTGAGGGAGAGGAAGTGGTTGCTTGGGCTAGAGAGGGCAGGCAAGCACTCTCTTAGTGTTGGTTAGGAAGTAACCAATCTAAGCTAGCACTGCCACCTGTAAGGTGAGCCTGGCCATCAGTGCGATCACTGTCTTGATCACTGATATGGATGAATCTTGATTCCTTTACCCATTGTGCTGCTCAGGCATTGTTTTTAGTGTCTTTTCTAGGATCATTGGTGTATTTGTAAGTCCCCCTTTCTGCCTACTTTGATTTTGCTTACAGTTTTCAGCAAAATTATTATTTTTTATGGGTATATTAAGAGGGGACTACTTATTCCATTATTTCTCTTTGGTAAGAGAGACAGCATAACACTGGCAGAGGGAGATCCAAAGAGAACAAGTCTGGGAAACTCCCTAAGCCAGGTGTGATGCTTCAGAGGCTTCAGAAGCATGAGAAACAACTGTATAATATGACAGAAAGAAAAGACAAAAGTAATGTGTGAGCAATTGGTCAGCAGTTACATAAGCCAGTGGCAGTGTAGAAGGGGCAATACTTGTCTGAATTATGCACAGAGAACCAGTGCAGCATAAGGGCTGAAACTGGGACCATTAGATAGAAAAAAAGAAGGAGGATCAAAGAAAATGATAAGGAGACAGAAATGAGGACACCCAATGAGGAGTCCCTTGACAGGCATGGCACTGAGGTCTAAATTGAATACCAAGACTGGAAGGCCTGGAAGACCCAGACACAGCTTAATGGGTTCTTTACAACTAGACAAAGCTCCATGGCTCTATCAATGGAGGACTCAGATATCAAGATTCTAGATGCTAGTGCTCAGTCAAAGAATACCATTGATACACCAGATCTTGCTGTGTAAAACATGGATTAGCCCCAAATCACTATTCAGCAAGAGAGTGTTGAACTAGATCTTGCTGTGAGAATCTCAGACAGCCTCAGATTACTATCCAGCAAAAGAGTATCAAAGTTCAAATTTCCCTTGCTATGTCAGATCAGAGCCAGATTTTGAATGAGATGTTAGATGGATTGGATAAGAAAAATGGCCAGGAAAAAGAACTTGATGAGATGGTTAGTGGTGATGCCAAGATTTGAAATTGGAAGGAGCTGTGTGAGCAGATCAATACTGATTTCAAGAAACATCAAGTCTCTTTCATTTCCTAGATACATCAGCTGATGGCACTTTGTGGCTTTGAAAAAGGCTAGAAAAGGGTCAAGCAATTTTGCAGAAGCAGGGACAAGAAAGACTAATTCATGTTTCAGATTTCATTAATCCTGAGGATGGCTGCCTAGTCTATTGTGATGCTGATGGTATTGTCATTGAAGAAGCTTGGAAGATTATCTATCCTGGCTCTAATAGTGATGCATGGTAGAATGTTAAACAGCTTCTTGCTCAAATGGATCACACCATCCAGGTATTTGAGAAAGTGCACCTAGATTGTGTTGGCCTTTTTGTTTTTAATCAGTCATTAGCACATGCATCTCTCCCATCTTATGCACTCAAAGCTTTTGAGATAAACAAATCTGATGGTGGAAGACAGAGGAAACAATGTGATACAGCTATTCCTAACTCAAATCCATATCTGGAGCATCAAGGAAAAATACAGAAGATGACTCTTCCCAATGGTCAACCAAAAGGCCTTCAGCAAGTACTTGAGGAGCACAAATTTAATCTTCAAAACACCCATGCAAAGTGTTGAATTGAGAATCATGACTGTTGCATGGCTTATATCCTCACTCATCAAGATGACTTTGCTAACCAAATTCTAGAACTTGAAACCTTGATCAAGAGTTGTGGGCATGAATGCATTTTCATTTCACTGTAAGTGTCATGACCCACAGCATCATGACACTGGATACTGCTTAATTAGTACCTTGCAACTTGTCAACCAGGCTTGACATTGTGGCCTTTTGTCCAGTTGGTTGATCACTTCTATTGCAGGAGTTGTGGTCATCGTAGAATGTCAAGCCTAAAAGATCAAGCATTTAACTTCCTGAGTTGGCAAAATCCTAGGAGAGGCCAGAATTGTTGCATTGAGATCTCTCTGAACAATTGGCTTACTGACAAGGTGTCAGGGGGCCTACTATTGAAATGAGCAGGTGCCAGAGCCTTGACTAGAGACTGAAAGTCCCTGTATTTCCCAGTTGAGCAGCTAGTGGGCAGCCAGAAGGGGCCAATGGTACTTTTACAGGCATCTCAAGGGCTCAATGCTAAAGAGAGAGCACTATCATGACCCACAGCATCATGACACTGGATACTGCTTAGATAGTACCTGCAACTTGTCAACCAGGCTTGACATTGTGGCCTTTTTGTCCAGTTGGTTGATCACTTCTATTGCAGGAGTTGTGGCCATCACAAAAGATGTCACAACCTCTTCCTAGGCCTCCAGACCTCTCCCCAGCAGCCCTACACCTCTCCAGAGTACCCATCAACACTCCCTCAACCCACCCCAATCTTTGTTTACCCATGGCATCTGCCCTGGCTAACTCTGATACTTCTCTGGAAAATCCCAACAGCCCCATGGCTAACTCTGATGCATTCCCTGCAGGCCCCAGCACTTCTCCTTTCCCTTCTAAACCCCTGGAACCCTCCCACACTGCTTTTGACACCAGCATACATCACTGATCTGTCACTCTGACTTACCCAACCAGGTCTAGAACATCATGACAACTCCAAGGCAGCCCACACTCCCATCTGATTCCATCAGTATAGCACTGCAGCCTGCCCCCTGATCATAACCAACATCCATCAACTCTATGCAGCCCCAATGAGCTCCACTACCAAACCTGCTATCCCCAGAGGAGTTCCAGTAGCTAGTATATAAGTTGTAGAGTAATATCCTTTACTCTAGTCTTGATATTACCTATGTGCTGTTGATTGTTTCTTTGTGTTTCATGTCTCCTTGTTATGTTTTCTCTTATTTCAGTCTCCCAGTCTTGTCTTGTCTCTATTTCCATCTATTGTCTTGTTACTATCTTGTATCTCTGCTTCAATCTATTTTCATTCTCATCTCAATCTCATTCCAATTCCATCTTGTCTCACTTGTCTCTATTTCCTTTATTATGCCTAAGCCCCCTTCAACTCTAATGCTGTTACAAACTCTGCACTTACAATCACAACTCTCAAACATTCATAACCAACTCCAGACCTTGCTTTATGCTCAGCTCCAAAACCCATCAACATCCATTGATCCCCCATCAAACTCCAGCCCTGCTCCTATCACTTGCATAGCCTCTGTTTGCCCCACACCTTCAATACTCACCTCCAGACTTGTACCTGGATCTTCTCCAACACCCAACCCTTCCTTGTCCCTTATCTTAGACTTCCCCAGACCACTTTGGACTTGCTTGGACCACTTCCTTTGGCTTACCCTCACAAGTATCTGAAGTCCAGACCCTCCAGAATGCTGTCACAATCTGCTCCCTAGACCCCGACACCACCCCCAGCCCTCCCAATGCTCCGCCAAACTCCCCAACCCTTGCCCACCCTCTGTGCCCACTTTGGGCAACTCCGACACTTCCTTGGCAGACCCCAACAGCTCCTTGATCAACTCCAACGCCTTCTCTGCAGCAGTTGATGCATCCCCTGAATTCCCCTGGACTCCCAAGGCTTCCCCCGACCCCAGAACAATCCGCTTTCCAACTGATCCCATCAGAATGTCACCGTGGCCCACTCCAAGATCACACCCAACAACCGTTGACTCCGCACAGTTCCGTCAAGCCTGCCACCATATCCTCTGCCCTCCGGAGCTGCCCAGTAGTAGGTATATAAGTCATAGAGTAACTTCTAGTACTTTAGTCTTGATATTGCATTTACTGGTTTTCTATGTCTTGTCTTTCGCCTCGTCACTGTCTCTATTTTTAGTTTCAAATCTATCTCTGTTCTCTGTCTTGTCTCGACTGTGTATAGTTCCTCTTTCTAAGTTCCTTTCATCTCCCACAACAGTACGAACTCTGTGCACGCACTACAACCCAAACATTCCTACAACAACCCTGGACCTCACTCCCTGCTTGGCCCAGGAACCCCTCACGTCAAACTCCGGCTCCGCCCCCATCAATCGTGAAGCCTCCGCTTACCCCACATTCTATTTGCGCACCCACAAACTTGTTCCAGTGCCCGTCCAGATTCAACGACTAGTATACTTGGTCTTAGACACCCTTGAACCACTCCAGACTTGCTCAGACCGCCCCCTAGCTCCCCCTTGCAAGTCCCTCCGCACCAATACCGGACGCTTGGTTATAAGCACAGGACATTGCGTCCGCCTAGTAAGGACTCGCCAGTGTAGCTGAGCCCCCATCATCAGCAGAACCTGACATAATATCAAGACTCCCCCTTACCCCATTCTCAATGTCTGCATATAACCCTGTGTACAACCCCACCAGCTACCTAACTGACATCTATGGTCGACCAGTACTGGAAATCCCCTATGCCCTGTTCTACCCAAGCCCCTCCACAGATCAGTACATCCCTTGTCACTGGACTCCTGACCCCAACCAGGTGTTCTACGCCCCCTCTATCAGCCAGAAAATACCTCTGAGCTAGCACCACCCTCCTGCATTCTCTGCTGATGGCAACAATCCCTGTATGTACCCTGGAGGATACTCCGCAGCACCTCCTAACCCCACCTACCTTCTCCCTACCCACTATTACGTGTACCCAGTCCCTGCTGCAGCCCCAACCCCTTCAGGGCCTATGGATAATTATTCCCCCCCTTGTATGCCATTCCCCGCTCAAGCTCCTCCTTCTCCCAGGCAGCAAAGGGTCAAAGCCTACACCCAACAACGTGACAAAGTCCTCCGCTTCCTCCGCCTCTCTCCCGTGGAGTTCACAAGACGCACCTGCACCCTCCTCACCAACCTAGGTTACCCCGACACCTCTGTGACTTCGGAAGTCTGGGCGGATTGACTCCTCGACTTCCACAAGTGCTATTTGCAAGGGAACCTCCCGGAGACTATGCAAGGCACCCCAGGTATTGACGATAACTTACAGAACGAGCTCCGCGCATTGGTCAAAGAAATCTACACCAGCCTGAACTCCTGCCCCTTCGAAGACCCTCTAGACCCCACCCACTCCTTCCATGTGCAATGCAAGGAGCCTATCAGAACACAAAGCAAAGCCCCACCTTCCGTTCCCCATCAGCAGGAAGAACTCAACACAGCCTCCAGCATCTTGAGAAACCTCAACCCCACGGGGGGATTGTTTGACCAACCAGCCGCCCATACCTTGGCCCTCTCCGCTTGCCTCCAGGCCAACTCTGTCCCCAGCGCCTTCCAAACCTGGGACCAGCCCACCATCTCCAAACTCCACTCCCAATGGCCGCCCCCACGCATTGACAATGACAACCAGACTCTCTCCTACATCAACAAGCCTGGTAACCCCGCTGACAAGCATGCCCCATACAACAGACCTCCACGAGACCGACCCCCCCACTTCGACCTCTGCGTCCCTCATGTCAATGCCCCTCCACCCCGTCCCAATGCCCTGGTCCCCCCATGACAGCCCACGGGTCCTGGGGTGCCCCAACCACCCTTTCTTACCAACCATCCTTGTTCCCCACCTGCTCCGATGCCTAACCCTCCCACTGATGCCAATTATTTCAGACCCCCCACCCCTAGAGGACCCCCTCAATGGGCCCCAAGGCCCCCACCCAGGCAATGCAGGTCAACCCCCCGGCGGAGGGCCACCCAACAGCAGACCCCCTGGGGGATGGGGCCCAGCAATGGACAACTTCCCCCCCCCCAGCATGGAAACAGGAACAACTACTATTACTACTACAATACTGGACCCCCGCCCCAAGCTCAAAATCCACAGAACAATACCTGCGATGCACTGGCCTGGGAGGGTAAGCTTGACATTCAGAAACCTGAACCCTTCACCGGCCACAACCTCCAGAAGTGGCAAATCTTTCTAACCCAGTGTCTGACTATGTTCCAAGCTAAGCCAATTACCTTCCAACTTGAGAGCTCACAAGTGGCCTTTGCCACGTCATATTTACAGGGTATCGCTTTTGATCATTACACCACGCTACTCCGGTTTGACCCCAACAACCCCATGCTCTCCAATTGGCTTGCTTTCACCCAGGAATTCTTGAGTAAGTTCAGCATCTTTGACACTGTAGTGGAGGTGGAGGAAAATCTCTTCAACCTCTGAATGTGTGACAACAAACGCTTCATGACCTTTATTGTACAGTTTGAATGGGAAGCCTACGAGACCAGCTGGAACTACAACACTCTCCAATTTGCCCTCTGTCACGCCCTGCCTCAATGAATCAAGGATGTTCTTTGCCTTGCACCTAAGCAAACCACCTATAATGGGTACAAGGCGCTTGTTACCCAGGTCAACCAATGTTACTGGGAAGATCACAGCAAAAACATGGCACCCCAGACCCCCTGGAACACCTCCAGTAACACCAACTGGCAGGCTGGAGCAACCAACGGTGTTCGGTCCTCAATCCCTGCTAACCCTGCCAACCCCACGCCCCATTTTTCCTCAGGCCAAGGAATTACCAGCACCAACCAACCCCTGGGGCAATGTCTGCCGGCCCAGCTCGACGCCGCCAACCTCCATGAAACTCCGGAACCCCTGGACACCAACCCCAACAACCACGACAACATTCTGGACCCTGCCAACAACCAAGAAGCCTTATGCACAAACAGGATTTGGGATAGCCCGTGGATCGACATGCTGGAGGAAATGCAGGAGAAACGATGGAAGGAGGGCGCATGCATCCTATGTGGTGAGCAGGGACACTTTATTTGCAGTTGTCCTAAATGACAGGTGATGGGACATGCCATGTGGACAATCAACGGAGAAGACTGTAACTACCAGTTTACGGAAAACAAGTCAGCAGTTTGGGTCTTGAAGATGCACTAGACTGCGGACCAGACCCCGACGTCTTCTCTACCCTGGCCACACTCCTCCACACAACGATACTTGCCCCAGATAGCCCCCCAGTACACCTCCCCTCCTACTCATCCACCAACCTCCTCCTCCACACCACTCTTCCCTTCACCGACAACCCCGTCCCCACACTAATCAACAGCGGCGCCACTAACAACTTCATTGATGAATCCCTGGCAGCACTTGCTCCCCACCTCCTCCGATGCCTCCCTGCCCCGATCCCCCTCAAACTTTTTGGCGGAGACCCTAGCCCAGCGGGAGACATCACACACTGCCTAGAAACAACCATGACCTTTGCCAATGGATAACAGCAAGAACTCCGACTACTTATCACAAAATTACACCCCTCCGCCCATGTCATCTTAGGATTCTCATGGCTCCATTCCACCAACCCCCACGTCAACTGGCCCAGCCTCACCCTCCACCTTGACCAGGACAACCCCACCAACTCCGGGCTGGTACCTTTTAATGTCTCACCCTCCTCCGAGAACTCCGAGACCACAATCGACCACCCCCAGACTCCTCCACAGCTCTGCTCTAGATCCACATGGTCGTTCATCATCAATGTCCAACTCAACAACTCTTCCAAGTTATTTCCCGCCCTTGTCAACAGTGGCACCTCCAGCACCTTTGTCAGTAATCAGCTCAGCCTCAAGCACAATGACCTTGACAAACCCCTCAAGCTCCAACTCTTTGACGGAAACCCTGCCATGACAAGGATCACTCAATACCACAACAACACCCTCACCCTTGACAACAACCTGCAGTTTCAGGCCCGGCTCCTCGTCACCCAATTACCTCTGCCAACTCCAATTGTGCTTGGACTCCTGTGGCTGCAAGACGTCAACCCCAACATTGACTGGAAGAACCTCACCATGCAATTCCCCCGCCCTGAAGTGAGTTTAGTGGCTGCCATCCCCCTCCGCCTCCAGTCTATCCCAGACTCTCACATCTCCCACCCCAGTGCCAGCACCTCTGGAGCAACCCAGAGTCCCTCAACCTCCAATGACAACCCCAACAAAGAAGGAGATGCCACTCCACCTCGGTCACCCTCAATCACATTACAACGGCTGCCTCCCAACATACCCCAGAATCGATACAAAGGCCCACGGTACTCTGACCAGCAATGCTCGAGGTCTCCGACCAACTCTGCCACCACTCCAGACTCATCTGCTACCACTCTGACGTCCAACTCTGTCAACTCCGGAAACCTCAACATTAAAATCATTGGCGCTGTTCCCTTTGCATGCCTTCTACAAGACGGCACCCCTGCCTTCCAGTTACAAATCATGCCAGCCCTACCCAAGGAGCACCTCTGCACAGGAACCACTGTGCTGGAGAGCAAGATGGAGGAACAGATCCTATCTGAAGTAGTTCCCCTGGAGTATCATGAGTTCACTGACGTGTTCTCTGAAGGGAGTGCCAAAGAACTTCCCCTGCACTGCTCCTATGACCACAAGATCAACCTCAAAGAAGGTACCTCACCCCCATTTGGCAAGATCTACAACATGTCTGAGGTTGAGCTCTGAGCCTTGAAGGAATACCTCAACAACATGCTTGGCAAGGGCTTCATATGCCCATCAATCTCTGCCGCCAGCGCTCCAGTTCTGTTTGCCAAGAAGAAGGACAGGTCCCTCCAACTCTGTGTGGATTATCAGGGACTCAACAAAGTCACCAAAAAGAACTGGTATCCCCTCCCCTTGATTGGAGACCTTGTTGATCGTCTCCACAGTGCCAAGATTTACACAAAGATAGACCTCTGCTCTGGCTACAACAACGTCTGGATCGCTCTGGGACATGAATGGAAGACTGCCTTTTGCACCCACTATGGCCTCTTTGAGTACCTCATAATGCCCTTCAGAATGACTAACTCCCCTGCCACTTTCCAGTACTTTATGAACAACATCTTCTATGACATGAATGACGTTTTCATTATTGTATACCTGGACAACATCCTGATCTACTTGAATTTGCTGACAGAGCATCTGGAGCACGTCCACTGCATTTTAGAATGACTCTGAGAGTACCACTTTCACACCAAACCCGAGAAATGCTCCTTCCACACAATGGAGGTTGAATATCTCAGAGTCATTGTCACCCCCGATGGCATGCACATGGACCCTGCCAAGATTGACACAGTACTCAACTGGCCCCCGCTGCAGAATGTCAAGGAGGTACAATCATTCCTGGGGTTTGCTAACTTTTATCGCCATTTCATCAACAACTACTCTGGGATCACCAAACCCCTCAACTGACTCATGCAGAAGGACACCCCTTAGGATTGGGACAGCAAGTGCCAGAGTGTATTCCTCCTCCTGAAGAGGGCCTTCACCTCCGCTCCAGTCCTCTGCCATTTTGACCCCTCCCTGCCGATCATGCCCAAGTGCAACGCCTCCAACTATGCTATCACTGGGATACTCTCCCAGTCGGACTTGGGGGGCAAAGATCTCTGTCCCATCACCTTCTACACCCAATCAATAATCCCAGCGGAACTCAACTACAACATCTACAACAAAGAACTCTTTGCGATCATCAAAGCCTTCCATCAGTGGTGGGCCTATCTCAAGGGGTCCCCGCACTGCATCCAAGTATACTCCAACCACAACAACCTGCAATACTTCACGACCACAAAACAGCTCAGCCACCACCAAGCCCAATGGTCCAAAACCCTCTTGGAGTATGACTTCACCATCCACTACCACCCCGGGCAACTTGGTGCAAAGCCCAATGCCCTCACTTGAAGATCCAACGTGTACCCAAAGAAGTCATTTGAAGCCAAACGGAATGCATTCAACCATCAAGTGGTAATCCCCCCCAAACATCTACATGCCATACTGATTTTAAATGAAGAAGGAATCCTCCAACAAATTAGAAATTCACCCCTGGACTCCTTCTTCACCCAGCACAACCCCTGCAACAACCCTGATGAGTCAAGCACTGGGAACCCCTTTTCGCTGTCTCCGGACCACCGCCTCCTGCTCCAGAGTGGACAAATTTATGCTCCGGACCACAAGTCCATCCGCCTTGACATACTCCAGCAGCACCACAACCATAAGCTCTGGGGGCACCCAGGAATGTGTAAGACCCTTCAACTCATCTTCTGGACTTACTTTTGGCCAGGAATGAAGAAGGACGTCACGCAATACGTAAGGGCCTGCGAACCTTGCCTCCAGGCCAAGGTACCCCATCACCACTCCCACGGATTATTGAAACCCCTCCCCATCGGCCACTGCCCCTGGTCCTCCCTATCAATGGATCATATTGTCGAACTCCCCAATTCCAAAGGTTTCAATGCAATCCTCATCGTCGTTTGTTACCTCACCAAGCAAGCCCTCTTCATCCCCTGCCACACCACTGACAATGCTCTGGAGTTTGCCAAACTATTCCTCAAACATGTATTCTCCAAGCATGGACTCCCAGACAACATTGTCTCTGACTGCAGACCCCTGTTCGTATCCCACTTTTGGCAATTGCTATGCAGGGCACTCAAGATCAAAACCAGCCTCTCCACCGCCTATCACTTGGAGACTGACAGACAAACAGAATGAGTGAACCAGATGCTGGAGCAGTATCTCTGCCTATACATTAACTATTTACAGAATGACTGGCGCGCAGAACTCCCCCCTTGCCGAATTCACCTACAACAACATGCCCCACTCCGCCACCGGAGTCTCCCCCTTCTATGCCAACAAAGGCTACAACCCCCAACTCACCCTGTCCCTGAAGGACATCCCCTCCCATACCGCCCATGAAGTCACCAAGGACCTCCAATCCCTTCACCAATTTCTCTGGGATGAGATCAACACCACCAATCAAGCCTACTCCAAACATGCTGATGCCTGATGTGACCCCACCCCTGACTGGCCTCCCAGCACCTTGGTTTGGCTCAATCGACGCAACCTCAAGACTCGGAGGCCCTCCATCAAATTAGACCACAAACACCTCAGTCCTTTCAAAGTCCTCTGGAAGGTCTCCATGCACACCTATAAACTCAACCTACCTCCAGGCTTGAAAGGTCTCCACCCTGTGTTCCACATTCGACTCCTCAAAAAACATGCCCTGGACCCCTTCCCCAGCCAGCGCCCCAGCCGACCACCTCCCGTTGAGGTCGAGGACGAGTACTGCTATGAGGTCAACCAGATCCTTGACTCCTGCTTGGTCCATGGATGACCCCAGTACTTAGTCCGCTGGAAGGGCTACAGACCTGAGGACAACATGTGGGAGCCCCAAAAAAACCTTGATGGAGCCCCCGACAAACTCCGGGACTTCCATCAACAACACCCCACCAAGCCCTGGGACCTCTGGAACTAGCAAGTGCAGATGGCATCAGTGGGCGTAACCCCCACCTCTAGATTTATCAGGGATTCAACTCCCATGAGTACCCTCCCTACGTGTTTTCACTTACTTTGCCCCTCACTCATTCTGAAAACTTCTCATGCTCAGCAGAAGTGCAGGGAGTCCAATGTTAACAAGGCTACAATTACAAAATATAGGAATAAGGGAGGGCAGGGCAATGAGACACTGGAATCCAGAAAGCCCCTACTCCCCCTCCCCCCCCAAATCCACCTCTGCTATCCTTCCCACCAGATCCACCTCCAGCTGCGCTACTACCATTGCCAGAACTTCAGGATGCTCCAGGAGCAGCTCCACCATGTCCATTGCCACCTCCCACCACACTCTGAGGTCTGCTGTCACCCTCCACTGATGTCCCGCCAGCAGATGCCCCATCTGCATGACCCCCTGCCCCAACTCTGGCGGGAGATCCCCAGACATCCTCGCCAACCCGTTGTGGATGGATCCAGCACTGCTGACACTCCATCAAGGAGGATGCGATGCTCCCTGGCCCAGTCTGTGGAATCAAATGTCAGCTTGTAGTAAACGGAGATGAAGGGAGCACTTACAGAGCAATCCCTGCCACCCCGAGGCCACCTCGTTGGCAAGCCACTCTTCCTGCTGCCATGCACTCTCTGCTGTCGCTCAGGTCACCTCTGCACTGGACCCCTGCTGAGTCCCCCGCATCCCCGACCCCTCTGATTGTTGCCCCGCTGCCTCTGCCTGCACCTCCAATGGCCTCATGCGTGCTTGCAGCTCTTGAAGCTGCAACAGTCGCTCTGTGGTGGTCCCCATAGCAATACCTTTATCCCTACATGCCAAGTCCCGTTCCTTCCGAGCCTCGTCCAGTTCCCTCCGAAGCCCGTCCCTCTCCTCCCCCACCCTATGGACTTCCTCCCCATGTGTGGCCAACAACCTCTCCAACTCCTCTGCCCAATGCTGCAGGAAAGCTTTGGTGACCGACCATGACCCTCCCGCAGACTGCTCAACCAAGGCCCCAGAAGTTGGGGAATACACCATAGGACCTAGAGGGCCCGCCATCGCCAGCTCCCCCCATGCCCGCTTGCTAGGCCCCACCTCCGGCAAGGGGGACACCCTCCATTTACCCTTGTGGTGCGTCACAGGGGGCCCCCTCCCTCCGCCCACCCCACAGGGGCCCAATCTTCATTGGGGGCTGCCCTGCGCCAACTCCTCCCTCTACCCTGGAACCCCTCCCTGAGACCCTACCCCTCCAACCCTCCTCCAACTGCGCTGCAACCCACTTGCAGTCCCACCCCTGCTCTGCCACAATGCAAGCGGCATGCCAATTCAGAGTGACAGAGCACTTCTCATGCCATGAGTGACATGGGAGACACACTGATGTGTCCCACTGCACTCCCAGCATGGGCTCCTCAAACTCACACTGTTCACTCCGCTGGGTACAGGACATGCACTAGAAATGTGGGTTAGCTCAATAGGGAAGGGACATGCCAATGACGCACCGGGGCCACTGCCTGACACCACTCCAATGTTGGGGGACCTCTTGCTTGCCCCACGGCCTCTGCAAAGTACTCTGGCGTCACGTCCGCCTGTGCGACTCTCAACCCCATAGAGATGGGGTGGACCACCCTGGGGACAATACCAGACCTGGAATGAGAAGTGAGGACCATTTCCCCTGCTGACTGCGCTGGAGCCTCCCCCAACATAAGCCCTGAGGGGCCCACCACCACTACCAACAACTCTGACGGGACTTATTCAAGCACTCCAGCCACAATGAGCAAGAGACGGTACTTACGACTACAGTACATTGCCTGCACCTACCTATGGTCTTGCCGACCCTCAGAGTCCTCCAAGGAAGAAGTTGAGGTATGTGCTGATGGGGATGGGGACGCTGCTGGAGAATATGTGGAAGACAACATTGGAAAAGTTTGGGAACCCCAGAGTATGTCTGATCCTTTTCAATGACTAGAAAAGAACCCCCTGAGCGGTGGCCATGCTTTGACTTCATTCCCCATGCTGCCACCACTACTGTGGTCTGATCAATATTGCTTGACTTTGATTCCCACGCTCCACCAATCCCTGAACTGTGCCCTGTGTCTTGAGGGTCTCAACACTAAAGGGGGGGTGATGTCACAACCCACTCCCTAGACCCTAACACCACCCCCAGCCCCCCCCAATGCTCCGCCAAACTCCCCAACCCTTGCCCACCCTCTGTGCCCACTTCGGGCAACTCTGACACTTTCTTGGCAGACTCTGATGGCTCCTTGATCAACTCCGACGCCTTTTCCACAGCAGTTGATGCATCCCCTAAATTCCCCTGGACTTCCAAGGCTTCCCCTGACCCCAGAACAATCCGCTTTCCAACTGATCCCATCAGAATGTCACTGCAGCCTGCTCCAAGATCACACCCAACAACCATCGACCCCATGCAGTTCTGTCAAGCCCACCACCATATCCTCTGCCCTCCAGAGCTGCCCAGTAGTAGGTATATAAGTTGTAGAGTAACCCCTAGTACTTTAGTCTTGATATTGCATTTACTGGTTTTCTATGTCTTGTCTTTCACCTCATCACTGTCTCTATTTTTAGTTTTGAATCTATCTCTGTTCTCTGTCTCATCTCGCCTTGTCTCTGCCTCATCTTGACTGTGTATAGTTCCTTTGTCTTCCTAAGTTCCTTTCATCTCCCACAACAGTACGAACTCCATGCACACACTATGACCCAAACATTCCTATGACAACCCTGGACCTTGCTCCCTGCTTGGCCCAGGAACCCCTCACATCTTGGTGATCTCCCATCAAACTCTGGCTCCACCCCCATCTCCCATGAAGCCTCTGCTTACTCCGCATTCTATTTGCACACCCACAAACTTGTTCCAGTGCCTGTCCAGGTTCGACGACTAGTATACTTGGTCTTAGACGCCCCCGAACCACTCCAGACTTGCTCAGACTGCCCCCTAGCTCCCCCTCGCAAGTCCCTCTGCACCAATAAGCACAGGATATTGCATCCGCCTAGTAAGGACTTGCCAGTGTAGCTGAGCCCCTGTCATCAGCGGAACCTGACAAATGCTAGGTTATCAGTGCAGGATGTCACTGTCATGACCCGTTCCCTGAAGCCCCGTACACCACCCAACAAACCCCCACTCCCCCAGAACCCTCCCCCCCCAACGCTTCGTCAAACTTCCCCAGCACTCTGCGCCTACTCCGGCTAACTCTGACACATTCTTGGCTAACTCTAATGGCCCCCTGGCCAACTCCAACATCTTCCCTGCAGCCACTGGCGACTCCCCTGGACTTCCTGAGCTCCTGGGACCACTCCCCTGCCATGCCTGAGCCCATTACACGTCATCAACTTGACACCCTGGCTCCCCCGACTTACCCTGGGTATCACGACAGCCTCGGAACGGACTGCGTCACAATTGATCCCATCAACATATCAACATGGCCCACCCTCTGGTCATAACTGACACCCATTGACTCTGTTGAGCTCTGCCAAGCCCCGCCACCACAGCCGACGTCCCCGGAGGTCTTCAGTAGTCAGTATATAAGACATAGAGTAGCTCCTCATACTCTAGTCTTGAGATTACTTATCTATCTATCTACCTTTCTGATGCATTTCTGATTGTTTCTTCTTGTGTTTTGTGTTCCGTGTCTTGTTTTCCTTATTCTCAGTCTCCCGGTCTTATCTTGTCTCTATTCCGTTATCTTTTCATGATCGTTCCATGTCCCCAACTGAATCTATTCTTGTTCTCATCCCGTCTTTGTCTCATCTCGTTTGGCCCCATCTTGTCTCATCTGATTCTGTCTATTGTGTTCAAGCCCTCTCGACCATAACGTCTTCACAAACTCCGCAGTTATGATTACAAACCTCCAACACTTGTTACCAACCCCAGACCCTGCTATACACTCGGCTCCGAGCCCCATCAATCCCTGTTAATTCCCCATCAGAACACTGGCTCCGCTCCTGTCATCCACATAGCCTCTGCCTCATCTGCACCTGCAATACTCACACATGGACTTATGCCTGAACCCCGCCAAGCCCATCCCCCTTCTCCACAATTTGTCCTCCACTCCTCCAGACCTCCCCAGACTTGCTCAGATCAATTTCTCCCAGCTATCCTCACAAGTCCCCAGTGCCTGGAACACCTCCGAGTGCCCGGTTGTCAGTGCAGGAAATCACGTTCGCCTAGTAAGGACTCGCCCAGTGTAGCTGAGCCCCCATGGTCAGCGGAACCTGACAGTCACATCCACTTAGTAAGGACTTACCCAGTTAAGCTGAGCCCCTGTGGTCAGCAGAACCTGACAGTAAGCTCAACCTAATTAAGATTGTATGCCTTCATATATTGGTCATTCAAACTAAAGCTAAAGTTATTGATGAGGTAAAAGAAGCTGCCAAAAAGTATCTCAATGCATGCCCAGATATTGTCACTTTATCAATCAATCTTAGTGGTTTATAAGTGCTTATCAAAAATGTCATGACCCACTCCCTAGACCCCCAACCTTGTTTCCAACCACTCTGCCCTCCCAGAGCTACCCCCGACACCCCCTCAAACTTTCCTGACCTTTGTTGACCCATGACACCCATCCTGGGTAACTTCAATGCTTCTCTGACAAACCCCAATGGCCCCTTGGCTAACTCTGACACCTTCTCTGCAGCTGTCAACACTTTTCCTGCCTGTCCTAGGCCCCTGGAACCCTCCCCCACTGTTCCTGACTCTGGTGTACATCACCAGCTCATCACCCTAGTTTACCTGACAAACTCTGGAGCACTACAACAACCCTGGAACAACACATATCCCCAACTGATCCCATCAAAACATTACTGTGGTCCATCCCCTGATCACAACCAACACCTGTCAGGTTCCATTGACCAAAGGGGCTCAGCTACACTAGGTGAATCCTTACTAGGCAAACATGATTCCATGCACTGATAACTGGGCACTTGAGAGGGTCTAAGTGTGGGGAACTTGTGAGGGCAAGCAATGGGGAGTGATCTGACAGTCCAGGGTGGTCCAGAGAAGTCTATAATGAGTTGTGGGGTAAGGGATGGACTTGATGGGGTGTCAAGTACAAGTCTGGAAGTGAGTATTGTAGGTGTGGAGTAAGTGGAGGCTATGTGAGTGATGGGAGCAGAGCCAGAGCTTGATGGGGGATCAGTGGAGGTTGATAGCTTTAGAACTGAGCAGTAAGCAAGGTCCAGAGTTAGTTTAACAAATGTTCAGGGGTCATAATCATAAGTGCTGAGTTCATAAGGTCAAGAAACTTGGACACAATAGTAGAAGCAGAGTCAAACAAGATGAGATGGAGTTGAATGGAGCGAAACAGAGTCAAGACAAGATTGAGACAAGAACAAGAATAGATTCAAGCAGAGATACAAAACAATAATGAGAATGATAATGGAGATAGAGACAAGACAAGACCAGGAGACTGAGAGGAGAGGAAACATAACATGGAACCCAGAACATGAGATAGAAACGGTCAGAAACACATCAGATAAGGCAATATCAAGACTAGAGTATGAGGAGCTACTCTACAACTTATATACTGACTATTGGAGAGCTCTGGGGGACAGCAGGTGTGGCAGCAGGGCTTGGTAGAGTTGGCAGGTGTCAGTTGTGATCAGAGGGCAGGCCACATTGATATCTTGATGGGATCAGTTAGGAACACAGGCTGTCCCAGAGTTGTCATGATACTCTGAAGTAGGTTGGGGGAACCAGGGTGATGGGCTGATGATGTATGACAGGGTCAGGAACAGTGGGGGATGGTTTCAGAGGCTCAGGAGAGCCAGGGGAAGTATTGGCAGCTGTAGAGAAGGTGTCAGAGTTGGCCATGGGACCATCAGAGTTAGCCAAATAAGCATCGGAGTTAGCTGGAGTGGGCGCAGAGGGTAGACAATGGTTGAAAGAGTTTGACGGGGCATTGGGGGAGACTCTGGGGGAGTGGGCAGGTTGGAAATGATGTGCAGGGGTCCAGGAAGTGGGTCATGACAACACCTGCTGACTCTGTGCAACTCTGACAAGCTCTGCTGCCAAACCCACTGTCCCCCGAGCTCTCCAGTAGTCAGTATATAAGTTGTAGAGTAGCACCTCATACTCTAGTCTTGATATTACATTAACTGGTTACTTGTATCTTGTATCTCTCCTGTTTTGTCTCTGTCTCTATTTTTAGTCTCTGATCTATTTCTTCTTTCAGTTTCATCCTGTCTTGCCTTTGTCTCATCTCAACTGTCTCTGTTTCCTTTACCATTCCTAAGTTCCTTTCATCTCTGATGTCATTACAAACTCCACACACACACTACAAACCTTCAAACATTCTTACAATAACTCCAGATCTTGTCCTATGCTCAGCCCCAGAACCCATCAGTCTTGGTTGATCCCCCATCAAACTCTGGCTCCACTGCTGTCACTTGCAAAGCCTCTGCTTACCCCACAGTCCATATATGTGCCTACAAACCTGTTCCTGATGCCCACCTAAGCTCAACATCTAATATACTTAGTCTTAGACTTCCCTGGACCACTCCAGACTTGCTTGGACCACTTCTCTTGGTCTCCCCTCACAAGTTCTGATAGACTGCAATAACCCTGGAGTGCTAGGTTATAAGTGCAGGACATCACATCTGCCTAGTAAGGACTTGTCCAGTGTAGCTGAGCCCCCATGGTCAATGGAACCTGACAAAAAAGGACTCACTGGCAAAGCAGCTGCATGGGCTGTCAGGCAGCAGAAGCAGCATTGTCAAGTGTCCCAACATGCTATAATGTCAATAGCTGTCCTCAACTAGAACCAGTAATCTAGAAATCAAACCATGTGTTAAAAATCACTCAAAATTTTGGCAGTCCAGAAATGTCATGGAAAAAACTTCAGAAGGGTGTTTTTCAACATATTCCATCTGTTGAGTTTAGATCCAGTCTTGATTTCACCAGAACAATTCTTGTTCCAGAGATACCCAGATTGTCATGTTTCAGTTGTCCGCAACTGTAGTGCTCAAATCATATTATGTTTTCAGCCCATCTGGAGGCACAAAAATGACATATTTTGTGCTTAGAATGATGTATAGCACTCAAGCAGAATAGGCCTTTGTACAGCTTGAAAACACCGATGTGTCATGGCCCTGCCAAATTCTGGTACCACTAGTCGCCACCAAAAAAGGCCTGTGCCGAAACCATTAGTTCGACAAAATGTCACGCGTCACATGAGGTGCCGAAGTTGTTTGAGATGGTACAGTACAAACGAGTACAAAGAGTGTAGTAAGCCTTCGGCTACAAATAAATGCAAATAATCGTCTTACCATCCTTGGAATTTGAAACGACCTTTCTCATATTCGGCATTCGATCTACGGGATCTAGCCTCGACTGGACCTAATGGGAAAATAATATAGATTGAATCATATTCATACCTCCGAATTTCTCTGGTTCATGCATGACCCTGGTTTCGTTGCCATAACGGGTCCGCTCATATATCCATCGACACGCTGGTTTCCCTCGGGTTAGCTTTCTTTGGCGACAGCTTGTCGTGTACTTCATTTTAAGTGCTTTCTCAAGTTCCGTCATGTGCAGGGAGAGCTAGTTTCCTCTGCAGCAAAACATGATGTCCATAAAGGAACTATCAGTGCAGTGTTATAGGAAGTCCCCGAGTCCTTGAATCGCCCGAACCAGACTTGTCCAGTAATTTTAAGTAAGCGTGTAATTCTGCTCAAAAGAACGACATAGACTTGTAGGTCCTCTCCAGGATATCAGCTGAATACCTCTGAAGCCTTGAAGTTTGACAGTGGCGTGACTCATTCTAAATATAAATGTGCCAGATACCGCAGATATCCCAAGTTCACCTGTCACTGTATTTTTCACTGCTATCAATTAGGGTCGCTTTCACTGTCAGATAGTATCTGGAATTATCTTGTTTCAGGGAAAACTCACTGATGTTTTACTCCATCTCGGAGTTATTGACAAACATAGTGTATACTGTCTTTCATTGCAGAGCGTGGCTGGTCAACAACTCCGAAAATCCAGAGTTCATACCGTCTTCCCGCAATGTCGACTTTTCTCCGTGCCTTCTTCCTATCAGTCATGATGCCCATACGACAATGATTCGTCGACTTCTTATCATATGGCACACGAAAAAAGAGATGCTCTTTGGTCTCGAACCCCTGACATATTGTAGCGTGTGACAACATAATTGTCATCTCTGGACCTTCCATTGCTTGAACCTTGCGGAACAGTCGCCTTCTCTGCTTCTCGTGTTACAACCGTATCATCTTTGGTCTTCTCTTTTGGATCAATAGAGGTTTTTATTCTTCCGACAGCAAATGACCACCAGTCCACGCGCCATCACCTGTCCAAATTTCTGAGTACGTGTGCTATGCTGATGCTCTTGTGGTTCAGAGTATAAAGAGCTTGCCTCGCATGGAAAACCTTCTCGACGGCGCAATTCTCGTCACCTCAATAGCCCACGAATACTTAGGTCTCTGTACATGGTCTCATTCACATTACTGTTGACTTTCGCTGTTTCTGCTTTGTTTTCTGTCCAAAGCGTTGTGTCTACAGCAATCTATGCGATGGATTACGACGCCCTTGCCAACGAGGCCCGAGAGGTTTTATCCTCACCTGTCCCTCCCCACTGGGTCATATACTGGGATATATGGACTGGGGCTATCGGCCCACCGGACGTCTCCGCAATTTCGGTAAGTGTTATTCTCTCTAGCATGCGATCATGAGCCCATTTTCTTCTACATGTCCTAGGGATTCAATGTTTTGTAAGTTACTGTGCAATCTATCATCCCCACTTATCAACGACGATATCCTCCGTTCCAGCGCACTTTCTTTCCTTCTCACCGAAGGCGCTTTCGACCAGGTACGAGTTTGATGCTATGTCTTCGTAAAACTATCTGATTATTATCATTGCTCTCCAGGCTGAGGAATGGACTACTCTTACAGACGCCCAAAGGACGACCATCAAGTCTCAATATGCAGCAGCTGGTATCAAATTGATTGTGTCCGTCTTTGGTGCGACGGATGCTCCAACAAGCACAGGTGCCGACCCTGTCGAAACAGCAAATACCTTCGCGGCTTGGGTCAAACAATATAATCTTGATGGTGTAGATGTTGATTATGAGGTAAAGCTTCATTTCCGTCGAAATCTTTGACTGCCAAGCACCATTTTTATCCAGGACTTTAATGCTTTTGATGGCGGAAAAGCCGAGGTGAAATTCAAGAGGCGTGGCTCTCGATTGCTTCAGGTTGATGATATTGTCAGGCTTGGCTGATTTCTTTCACTACTCAACTCCGTGCCCAACTCCCTTCAGGGTCTTACATTATTACGCACGCTCGTCAGTGAAGAGTTTTGATACCCATGCATCGGACTCATTCATAGCCATTTGCTAGCCGTTGCCCCATGGTAATCATAATCTGACAGGTGACCTTTTCCGTAATGCCTGACATGCTTTGAAGGTTCTCTCCCAGTATATGGCCTGGTGGTGGATATCTTAAAGTCCACTCGTCAGTTGGCAGTTTGATTGACTGGTATAATGTTCAGTTCTACAATCGTACGTATTCTACCACTAGTGGCTGGTCCTTTCGTCCTTGCTAATGCGCCAATGCCGTTGTTAAAAGAGGGAACATCTGAGTACACAACCTGTTCTGGATTGTTGACTACCTCTTCGAATACATGGCCGGAATCCGCGCTCTTTCAAATTGGAGCAAACGGAGTCCCACTGTCTAAGCTTGTTATTGGAAAGCCCGCTACCACCAGCGACGCCAACAATGGTTTCATGTCTACATCGACCCTCGCATCATGCCTCAACACCGCTAAAGCTCAGGGCTGGAGTAGGTCCCCTTCAGATGACTGATCTATGTTTGCTGAATTGGCGATTTTCAGATGGTGGAGTCATGGTCTGGCAGGTAATGTTCATTTCTCAAGAAGCTAACACTAATTGAAAGTACGATGCTTATATGAAACCCTAGTATCCCGACGCAACTGCCTCGTGGATTGCTGCCGTTCGCTCATTATCATGGCCTGTATAAGGGACAGTTAGACCTAGTATCAGTGGGTAGTATGCTCTAAACTATGTAATATACCGGCAAATCAGATCCTATGTTTTCACAAATCTATGCAAATGATATCTTGCACATTCAAGGTCGTTACGGAATACCGGCCCGAAGTGCGAGGTGATCTCGGCAATGAACATAATTTTTGATTTCCACCGTCGTGCTCGCTACGATTCCAATGTCAGCCTCGTCCACCGTCATACTTTTGGCCGGCAAGCAGAAAAAGTCTGCATACCTCAGAATCCACGAAAAACTAAAACAAAAAAAAACTCGCTCTACCCCCACTTGGGTCGATGTGAGCGACGAGGATAGGTCAAGAAAAACCCCTCTCAAGGCCGTACCCAATGGCATTCAGCCCTCCCAGGATGCACACCATCTCAAGAAGCAAAAGTTACGCCACTCCTTTGGCTCTGGTGATAATCCTTCCGCGCCAGGACCTAGTCACCCTAAGGGCACTGCGCACCTACAGGAACAGCGTAATCAGCTTCCTATAGCGAAGGGTCAGTTCAAATAACTCTCAACTCAACTAGTTCATAATCACGACATCTATATAGGGAGAGACGCTCTGATACAAGAGATACGAAACAACGATGTCACGGTCCTCCTCGGCGAGACAGGGTCTGGGAAAACTACTCGTAATCTCAGTTGACGCGTTTGCTCGTTCTCAGCTGACCTTTGAGCTCTAGAGGTACCGCAATATATCCTTGAATCTGGAATTGCTGGCAAAGGCAAAATTGCAGTTACGCAACCGCGACGAGTTGCCGCGACATCTCTCGCAGAACGTGTAGCGGCGGAGAAAAACACGCGTGTTGGAGAGCTGGTGGGCTACTCTGTGCGGTTTGATGAACGATTTAGTCGGGAAACTCGCATCAAATACATGACGGACGGCATGATCGTTCGAGAACTCCTGTCAGATCCAATGCTCAGCCAGTACAGTGTTGTCATCGTAGATGAAGCACATGAACGGACACTTCGAACAGACCTCCTCATCTCCAATCTTAAGACAATACAGAGGGAGAGGAACCGCTTAGGAGAAGGCAATCGCAAGGGGAAGGAGAACGCAAACAAATTAAACCCACTTAGAATTGTGATTATGAGTGCTACTCTGGATGCAGAAAAGTTTAGTCGATTCTTTGACAAGTATGCTTATTCGTTGTCCCGGTTCTTCTTCATACTGAGTCTGCCGATTTAGCGCAAAGATTTTGTACGTGAAAGGGCGACAATATCCGGTCAAAATATATCACGCCTTTGAAGGGCAAACGGATTACGTAGACTCAGCTATGCGGACGTTCTTCCAAATCCACATAGATCAGCCTGCAGGCGATGTTTTGATATTTCTTCCAGGTATGTCTTCAATTTTTGAGACAAATTGATTTGCTAACGTCTGGTATAGGTCAGGAGGACATAGAAAGCCTGGAAAAATCAATACGACTTTTTGCTAACCAACTGCCCAAGGATGAAAAGGAGGTAATTGACTTTTCTCGTGGCCAAAAATTACACTTTCATCCTCGTGGTACCATAGGTTCTCATATGTCCCATGTATGCCGCTCAAGCTCCCGGCCAAAATACCAAGGTCTTCGTTCCGACGCCACTAAACACGAGAAAGTGTATTTTATCAACCAATATTGCAGAAACATCTATCACAATCCCTGGGGTCAGATATGTTATTGATACCGGCATGTGCAAGGAAAAGCAATACTTGGCGAAAAAGACGGGTGGAGGTAATGGCTTTTGAATACGGGCACAACACGATAGATTGATTCCTCCTAGGCTTCGACACGTTGTTAACAAAAGCAATAACAAAATCATCTGCGATGCAGCGCGCTGGTCGTGCGGGGCGTGAGGTGATTTATAGCTCATATTTTCCTAAATTTTCTTTCCAACGATGGATTTTAGGGAACAGGTGTCTGTTTCAGACTATACACAGAAGATGCTTTCAATAAGATGGAACTGGCCCCTGAACCGGAAATCATGCGTTGCAGTTTGACATCAAGTATTCTTCAGCTCAAATGTCTCGATCAGGATCTCGAAGCCCTCGATTTGATGGACACGCCTAATATCGAGTCCAGTGAGCCATCTGCTCCTTTGTCTTATTATAAGCTAACGCGCATACAGTCGCTTCAGCCCTCCGAACATTATGGTTGCTTGATGCGATCAATCCGACTAGAGATTTGACGCCTCTTGGTCGCAAAATGGCACTTTTCCCTCTCGAGCCTGTGCACGCTCGCTCAATCATCGCCGCCGAGGAGAACGGCTGTACTTCAGAAGTTTTGGAGATCATATCCGTTCTTTCTGCCTCTTCAAAGCTCTTCATTGACATTACGGAACAACGCGAGCTTGCAGCTGAGGCCCGATGCAAGTTTCGCCACATTGCGGGCGACCATCTCACCATCCTCAACGCTGTGCGGGCTTACGAAGAGATTGCAGCAGGGAATATAAGCAAAGTTGTGCGACACGATTGGTGCCGAAAGCATTTCATCAATGAGCGAACTATCCTCGAGGCTGCAGATATCAGAAACCAGCTCAGACAAACATGTGATCGGCTTAAAATTGACTGGAAAGTGTCCTGTGGAGACAAAGATGATCCCGTAATGCGCAGTCTGGCGTTTGGTCTGGCTCAGAATTCTGCCTTTCTACAACCGGATGGTTCGTACAAACAGACAATCGGTCAGACGGTACGTCAATGATAGACTCCGGCTCTTCTTACACTCAGTCCAAGAAAACCAGATTGTCAAGATACACCCTAGTTCTGTCCTCTGCGAGAAAAAGGTTCCTGCAATTATCTTTGATGAGTTGGTATGTGATGTGTTTTTACTTCGAGGTCATGCTTTAGCCAAATCGTAAATACAGGTTTTCACGAATCGACCATTCGCGCGTGGAGTCTCCTCGGTCCCAAAGAGCGTTTTTGCAAACATAGGGGCGCTGAACCGTAGAATGGGTAACAGCGCTGACTAGCTTCATTTCAATACCATTCGCTAGATTTATATAGAAAAGCATTTGAGTTGGGGCAAAATTCTTCAACCCCGGTCATCTTTGGCCATGTAGATCTGAGACTCAATCTTCCTAACCTGTGGCCTTTCAGGATACTTGAGTGAGATAGGAACGTGAAGACTGTAACCGAAGATTCTTTCTATCAAAATTGAGAGATAAGATGTAATATCAGTAAATCTGAAACTTGTGGTCAGGTTCGCGCCACAACACGTTGGTACTTAATGATGGTGTACTTAATGCAAGCCAAGGACAAAGCACAAGCCTGTAGATAAGATTGATTTGTGATGAGATGAAGCCTCGTCAATGTCCACTCAATTATGGCTGTGGCGGCCCCAAAGTTGAAATGTCAACCGAGATACTAGTACCCTGTAGAAATCGAAATTTATTTGGCCGATATCAGTCTGATCATACAGCGCTTATGCTTTTAATAAGGACATATTTATCCTCACGTATGCTAAGTAATGAGGCCGATAAGGGCCAATATCAATCGATGCGTTCGATCTGCCAGGGGTGGCTTCCTTCCTATACTCTCAGTACTCTAGAGAAGATATCTGAAATTACGCATCTGCCGCCATTAAATTCTCAACCCCTCGGCTACATATATAGGCGAGGATCCAAGCTGGTTGATTTTGATAGACCCGAAACGTGCTCAGTAGAGAAAGGATTTATGTCCGAAGCCAAAACGTGAAGTTAGTCTAGTCTAAGTTAATGGACATTTTGGCTTGAAATCTCCGATGCAACATCATCTCGTGCAATACTAATTACAGTGTCTGATCGTAAGCACTCCCATAATAATGTAAGTTTTATAAAATGAATGGAAAGAAAGCGTAGAGCACTCAAAGGTTTGGTGAAAGATCACGGAAAAGGTCAGAAAGTGGAGCAAATGTCGCAATTAGTCCAGAGAGTTAAGCGTTCGGTACTCAGTGCCCGTGTCCTTGGCTATTGTCGTTATCTCCTTGGCCATTGCTGTTTTTCCCTTGACTGCCGTTATCATTCCCTGGATCATCGTTATCATCGGCACCGACAAGGAACAGGTTCTGACAATCAAGTCCATCAATCTGCTTAGGCTTCAGGGAATCTCAGACTTACAACTGCCGAAGCGGAGTTATTGTTATCTACGTTGTAGTCATCAATGTCTCCGACAAAAAATAAGGTGTTCTATGACCGACAGTTTGTAAGTTCTAGATGAAGGCATCATACACATCATAAACTTACGGCGTGACTGTCATATGCAAGGACAGTTGCAGGAGAGCTTCCATCAGGGTTGATGTATTGTGCTGTATCATGGCCACGGTTAAATGATCAAAGAAACATGTTTCAAGTGATCTCACCTGTAAGTCGGTTGGAATCACTATTGAAGGACCAAATGGCAGATTGTACCATAAGTGTCGAATCAAAAGTGGAGAGTAGGGAGACTGATCCTGCAGGGGCTGTCAAAAGTATCTTCCAGGTCAGTATCCCATACAAAATCTGAGATGAAAGCAGTCATACTTTGCTGTACGTTGGTGAAGGCAAGGGTGCTTCAAATAAGTAATAATCAGCATAAGATGAGAATCGGAATTGGAAACACTTACTTCTTGCTCGTAGGATCCAACCAATTGATATCCAGGGTGCCAGCCGCACCAACATAATAAGGCTCCGAGAATATAGGATTCTAACGAAAAGTTTCACAATCAGGCATGCATCAAGAATAACATCAAGCTACTACTGACGGTAGCCAGGACGTCGAACGGTACGCTAGGCTGAGGTACGTTGAAGCTGACTTTGAGATCACCATCGCCTTTCGACAAGCTCAAGCCACCTCTGAAAAAAGATAGACACCATTAGATCCATCGAAAAACTGGACAAGAAGGATTGCACACATCGGGGAAGAAGTATTCGTGTTCTTAACATGACCGAGAGCGTTGCCTTGATCATCGCGAACCTCAAGACAACCCGAGTATCTATAACGATGGTATGATCAGGGAACAGTGGCTCAGACTTGATGATTTCAAGGCCTTACGGAGTGGAGGGCGGTGGCGGAGGAGGCTTTGTCGATGGCTTGGGATACCAACCTTGAAAGACTACAATAAGGCTCATGACAGGACCTGTCAAGCAGTACATACCCCCGGCAGGTGTTGGTGGTCCATTATTCCTTCTGCCGGGAACAGTCCATTTGAACCTTGGGGGCAAGGGAGGGAGTCCACGCGCCATACGTTGCGCATTGGTCTCCGTAGGGCCGCAGACTGCAGGGGATGCGAGGACGGCGAGGGCGGTAACAACGAAGCAACTTTTCGAGAGCAACATGAGGGGGAACTAAGTTGAAGAAAGCAGCCAGGGTTCAAAACTAAAAAGGGCCACTAGATCAGTCTTTGTTTTTATTTTATACATACTTTGCCGCTGGCCATCGCCCCACGCTGAAAGAGTGCGGCCGATTGAAGTTCAATCCTTTCTATAATTAGGATATGGCCAATGATTGTGATCAATGGGGCACATCGGCCTCGATTGACCATTGCCTTGGAGTTCTATACCAACTGGTAACAGTTAACTTCTAAAACAGAGAAAGAAGCTGAACATCTGTACTTTCGAGACAAGGGGTCCATTCCCTGTAAAATCTTGTTGCCAAGCAGACGAGGGCAGACCTGGCAAACCCTTGGGCTTTTGGAGGTACAAGGAGGGACGTTCAGGTACACGGAAGAACTTAGATTCAAAGCCAGCGCCGAACCCTGACTCGCCCTGCATTTTTACAGATCGGCACAATCAAAAAGGGATTAGCATGAGGAGTCGAAATAACTTGAATCATGACCATCTGGGCCTTACAATGCATAGAACCCTTACAACCACAAGGAATGGAGAGTATCGAAGCAACTTAGCTCAATCGATAGAGGCAGTGTCGAGACGATATCAGCCTCAAGGCAATTGAAGATCCTCATTCCGATCGATCACACAATGTACAGAGCCATTGATAATAACAAGAACAATTAACGCGTGCTACTATCTGAGTCATTTCATTTCGACGTCCGGTTACATCTATAAAGAACAATTGCATAATGGATGATCTGTAAGGTACTCGAGATGGAATGATCATCCAATACATTCGGTACACTAAATCTACGATGGGAACCTCGCGTCGCAAGTAGATTATAGTTCTAGGTCGTAGTTCAAGAGAGAGATAGGTAAGGACATGTGATCTCGACAGACGTGTCATGAAACGCGTTCCGCATTCATCCCGTGCCTCCTCCTGCGGACTTCCAATTTCAGTAATGTCTACTGTCGCCTACCCTGGTACCTCGACTTCATCATCCAAAACAACCTGTCCAGGAGCATGAGGGCAAAAAATGATTACCGCTGAGAAGGTATATTTTCCGGAGGTGCAGACTTTTTGATGTTGTGCTGAACAGATGAAGAGAACAGGGAGCAGGATCTTCCAGGATGATGTGCCTCTCTGTGGCTGGTCCAGTTGGATTGACATGTCAAGGAGGCTGGGCATCCAAGCCAACAGGGACTCGTACATTGCCTCCACTAATTTTCCCTCAATAAGGCATTGAGCACATGCATTCTCTTCCCCTAGGTCTTTGTCCAGCTCTGTGATTTTGCAAACCCAGTCTACAAAGGAGGTGGCAATGACGTTTGAGTTGTTGAGCTTAGCACAGAGGTCCAAGTTCATGTTGGCCTTGGGTTGGGCCTGCAGGGCTATGTTAGAGAGTGCACACAAAGATTTGGTATTGCTGAGGAGCAAGTTCAACTTCTCAAGCTCAATTTCCCAGTCTGAAAACAGCTTGGTCCCTTGTTTTGATGACAGAATTGTATTTTGCACTCCATGCTCCCACTTGCAGGACAGTGCATACTTGGCAGATTCTGTCAGGTGTTTGTCCAGAGAGAGGGCATCAATTTGCTTTTGACTCACATGGTACCATTTGACAAACCTCAGCTCCAGCATGCTGTCTGCAACGTATCTCATGATCTCTTTGGGCTTCTTCTTAGAGTGTTTAAGGAACTGATGACATGGTTTGACCATTCTTGGAACTTCTCGATGTTGACTTGGCCTGGCATGAGCATTGGGCAGTCTTTTAGTTTGGTGACCTTGACTTCTGCCAGTGGACAGTTATCAGTGGACATGAGGGACATTGTGTGGCAGCGGTGTTGATCTTGATTGGGATAGGATGACAGCAGCTGCAACCTGCATTGTGTGGGCAGTAAATGTGAGTGTTCTCTGTTGGATTCTGACAAGCTCTCCTCGAGGCTGGAGAGATTGGTGGGGAAGAGAAAGGGGTCATGTTTGGTAGTCTTTGTTGGTGTGCTCAGATAGTGCTCAGCATGCAGCTGCAGCATTGCTCTCTGGTGCAGTAGTGAGTGCCAGAAGGGTGGCAACCATTAGCGTGGATCTGCACCATGCATCCTGCCTGGTGAGAGAGCAGGGTGAGCATCAATGGAATGTGGCAGGGCAGCCTGAAAATTTCACAAAGTGTTGCCAGAGTAAAAAAAAAGTAGAAGGCTGTTAGTGTTGGCAGCCTCATTAGACCCAATCAGACTAGACAACAATACTTAATTGCTGGTAGATTGGATAAATGCAGAGGATATTTTAACTAGTATGCTTACCTTCATTGCTCATAGATTAGATGAGGAACAACAAAGGTGAATTGGCTTTTTCTCTGTGGCATTGCTTATCTCTCTCTCATTACTCTTGTCATAAGTTTATCTCAACAGGCTTACAATCCTCTTCAGAATCCTAGGCACTACATTTAGTGACACTGTTGTTAGAATATGAAGAAAAGACTCATCTCAGATTCAACCTCCTTAGCCTTCTCCTTGCCCTTACTCAAGCCCATAGCCTGTTTGGGTGATGCTGCCAGACCCCTAACAATGTTGCCAGCTTTGTCCTCAGCCTCTTCTTCAGCTCTCTCCTCATCTCTGATCTCATCTGCAAATATGACCCTCTTCCCACTTCCTGATGTCCTCATAACCTCCAGTTCACAAGGCAGATGCTGGAACCAAAATAGTTTGTTAGGATTCAAATCAGAAACAAGCTAGGGATTGCTTAGTAACATTGCTAGGCCATAGTGATACACACAACTTACTGTCATCTCTTCAGCAAACAAATCATTGATTTCATACTCTAGTGACCAAAGAGGAGCCTAGCAACAGCATTATCAGTCAGCACTAGCAAGGAGAATTGAAACAACTTACAAAGTTGGCAGTGTAGGGCATCACCCATGATTTGTTGGTGTAGCAAGCATAGAGCTCATGACACTTCTGCTCCACTGCCTCAGTGCCAGTTCACTCCACTTTACTCTCAGCTGTCTTGTCCCATTGCAGGTAGGATTTGAAGAAGCCCACTACTCCCCTCTCCAGATCTGTTACTATCCTCTCCCTTGCTAGTGACAGTACTCAGTGATGAACCTGCTAGTTTCCATATACAAATACAAAGAGTAATAGACAATGGGTACTAGAGTCATTACAACACTCATACAAATCTAAATGGGACAGGCTCCTTCTGTCTCTAGGCTGGCACAAGGCAACTGCTGATTCTGAGTTTGGAGAAAGGGTATTAAGAATTACCATGCTTTGCTTCAAGTCAGGAAAATGCCCAATGAATAGAGTATATTTGTATACAGCAAACAGGGGCTGGTACACAGTGTATGAAGTACAAAGGTTGGGGTTCTCTGGGTGAGTGCACACAACTGCTCAAGGTGCCACACAGGCTAGGCCACACAGGTGAAGATAGTCACACAGACAGAAAAGCCACACAGGCAAAACAAGGAATCCTGGTGGAGACCTCAGTACAGCAGCATAGCACCACATGGAAGTTCCAAATCACACAAGAAGCTACCTGAACACACAACTCACCCATCTTTTATTACATATGGAAGAGGAGAAACATGGAGCAGTCAAAACTTGTGTTTGTTACACTACAGTATGGAATATATACAAGGGTACCACCAGTATGTCTACAAATATGATACAGGCTTGGCAATCTGGCTATTGTAGGGTATAGGCTATAGAGTGTCTGAACTTCTGGGCAAAGGGCACCAAGTCCCCACCCACATGGTTATTTGTCTGAATAAAGCTGTTTCTGGGCTAAGGGTTTTCTATTCTGAGCCTGAAGCCTTCCTATTAGGGTCCCCTAAATTCTAGGCCACTTCCCTGGGCTCCAGCACTGGTGTCTAGGTGACCTGGTAGTTAAATTGTTGCACCACAGCTAGCCAGACAATGTCCCCAGTCCCACTGCTCACATGAAAAGCTTAATTCTTTGTAATCCAGTAGTTTTTTGCCTAAGCTTTGACATTCTAGTCTGAAATTCTACAGAGCCCTGAGGTTAGGCAAGTGGTGCTTGACTCCCCAATACCACTTTTGTCCAATCATGAACAAGGTGCATCCCCAAAGATATCTGATTGAGTAGGTACCAACCCTTCCAAAGTTGTTCTCCATTTCTGTGTGTATGCTCCTCAATACTCTCCCCATAGCCTTCAGTAGTATAGCCCATAACCTCTATACAGCTGTCAATACACAGCTCTGTCTGGCAAAGAGATATTCAAATATCACCCACATCTCTGGCATGTATGCCTGGTTGTCACTTTGATTGGGATCACTATAGTTGCAGAGTCACAACTATCATGGTATTTCAAATTGGTTCTAATAATTGGTAATGGATTTAATAATATAGTATTATTTGCAAAATTAATGTGTGAATGAGTATACACCATATCACTGCTAGATACAAAAGAGGTGCTAGGTTGCTAGCAGAAGGTCAATAGAGGGTGATAGTGAATAGGAAGGGGGGAGACTCTGTGGGTAAACCCAACTAGAGTAGAACTAAGATGCTAGACAAAGGTTGCTAGCAAAACAATGCTAAATGTGGGTGCTAGGGGTAGCAAATAAGGTGTTAGCAATAGGGGATGATAAAAAAATGAAACTAGCCATAGGTGCTAGCACTAAACATATAGTACCTTAAGGTGGTACTGGCTGAGAGAAATGATGAGGTTCTGCTGACCATGGGAGCTCAGCTACACTGGGCAAGTCCCTACTAGGTGGATGTGATGTCTTGCGCTTATAATCTAGCACTCTGAGATTGGTGCAGACTATGGGGACTTGTGAGGGAAAGCTAGGGGAAGTGGTCCAAGCAAGTCCAGAGTGGTCCAGGGAAGTCTAAGACCAAGTATATTGAATGTTGGGCTTGGGCAGGTGTCAGGAACAAGTTTGTAGGTGTGTATATGGACTGCAGGGTAAGTGGAGGCTTTGCAAGTGATGAGAGCAGAGCTGGAGTTTGATGGGGGATCAATCAGAAATGATGAGTTCTGGGGCCAAGTGTAGAGTGAGGTCTGGAGTTGTTGTAAGAATGTTGAAGATTTGTAGCATGTGTGCAGAGTTTGTAATGACATCAGAGATGAAAGGAACTTAGGAATGGAAAGGGAAACAGAGACAGTCAAGACAAGACAGAACTGGGAAAAGAGATAGATTTGAGACTAAAAATAAAGATGGAGACAAAATAGAGGGAAACACAAGACACAAGTAACCAAGTAAATGTAATATCAGGACTAAGGTAACAAATGCTACTCTATGTCTTTATATACTAACTACTGGACCTTCTCCAGGGGTTGGGGGCATGACAGTGGAGCTCATCAGAGCTGTGCAGGGTTGATGGGTGTTGGCTCTGATTGGAGGGTGGGCCATGGTGATATTCTGATGGGAACACAGTCTGTCTCATAGTTGTTGGGTCTAGAGTGGTTGTGTAGGTTGTGGGGGTGGTCAAGTGATGTCTGTTGGTGCTAGGAGAAGTGTTGGAGAGGCTTGGGGGGCTCATAAGTGAGAGGGGGGGCTGAGGAGGCCCACAGGGGATGTGTCAGGGTTTGCTAGGAGGTTGTCAGGATTTGCTGAGGAAGCATTGGAGTTAGCCAGGGTGAGTGCTGTGGGTCAATGAAGGTTGGGGTGAGCTGAGGGGAATGTTGAGGAGTGCTCCAGGGAGGTGGGGTGTTCTAGGGAAAGGTCTGGAGGTGCAGGAGTAAGTCATGACATCACCCCCCCTTTAGTGTCAAGACTCTCAAGATGCTGGGCATGAGTTGGGGATTGGCAGGGGCATGGAAATCAAAGTGTAAGCAATATTGATCAAACTGCAGCCACAGCAGCAGTGTGGGTAATGAAGTCAAAGCAGGATTGTTGCCTATCAAGAAGCTTCCTTGAGAAATTAAAAAAGGGTCAGGACATACTCTGGGGCTTCCAGACTTCTCCCATGTACTCCTCTGCCTACTCCTCAGCAGTGTCCAGGTCTCCATCAACATCTTTTGCTTTCCCCTCTTCCAAGGAGTCTGATGGTCATTGGGATTGCAGGCAGGTGGAGGTAATTTATCACAGTTATAAATGCAATTTTGTCTCTTCCATTCTGGGATTACTGATTGAGCCTTGACAGAGTTGTTCATGGCAGTGGCAGGTCTGTCAGGGGTCCTGTCTAGGAGTGGAGCTCCAGCACAGTTGGCAGTGGGGTTGGCCCCTACCTTGCAGTCCAGACCCAGCCTTGGTCCAGGGATGGTTTGACCTGTTCCTGAGGCTTACAGGGTTGTGCAAGTGGGGGTGATGCTAGAGCAATTTATAGAGGCCATTGGGCAAGTGAGGGGTCCCCCAATCCTTAAGTGGTGCCAGGCAGCAGCCCCAGTGAGTGATCAGTAAAATCTTCCCCTATTGGAGCTAACTTAGCCTCACAGTGCATCCCCTGCACTTGACAGGGGGAACAGTGTGAATTCAAGGCACCAGTGCTGGGATCGCAGCAGGACATGTCAGTTTGTCTCCTGTGTTGTTCACAGCATAAAAAATGCTGCATCTTGTCAAGTTGGCATGCTGCTTGTGTTGCCACAAAGCAAGGTTGGAATTGAGAGTGGATGGTGGCTCAGCTGGAGAAAGGGTGGAGGGGCAAGGTATGGGGGCAGGGTTCTGGAGCAGAGAGTGGGGGTAGCATGGGGCAGTTGTCAATGAAGGTTGGGCCCCTGTGGGGTGGGTGGAGGGAAGGGGCCTCCTCAGCACACAACAAGAGCAAGCAAAGGGCATCCCCATTGCCAGAGGCAGGGCTGAGCAAGCAGGTTTGGGGTGAGCAGTCAATGATGGGGCCTCTAGGCTTCTAGGTGTATTTCCTGAGCTCTAGGGCCCCAATTGAGCAGTCTGCAGGAGCATTGTGGTTGGTCTCCAAGGCTTTCCTGCATCATCAGGTGGAAGGGTTGGGGAGGTTATTGGTCATCCACAAAGAGGAGGTTCAGAGGGTTGGGAAGGGTCAGGATGGGATGCAGAGGGAGTGGACAAGGCATGGAGGGAGAGGGATGCAACATGGAAGGACAAGGAGATAGCCATGCAGATGGCCACAGAGTGGCTGTTGCAACTCCAGGAGTTGCAGGAATGGATAGGGCAGTTGGAGGCATGGGCAAAGACATAGGTACAGTAGTTGGAGGGGTTGGGGGCATGGGTGGGCCAGAGGGCACCCAACATAGAGGTGCCCTAGGCTATAGCAGAGGTAGGGAGGAGGTGGGAGAAGTGGCTTGCTAACAAGGCAGCCTCAGAGTGGTGGGGGGTACTCTGTAAGTTTGTTCCATTCCCCATTTCCACTGTGCTGACACATTCTGATAGAATGGGCCAGGGAGCACCAAATCCTCCTCAATGGAGCATTGGTGGTGCTTGGGTCTAATCATGATGGGTTGTTGAGGATGCCTAGGGACCTCCCACTAGAGTTGGGGCAGGGGGTCAGGCAGATGGGGTGCTTGCTGGCAGGGCATCAATGGAGGACCATGGCAGACCCAGGAGCATGGCGGGAGGTGGCAACAGACATTGGGGAGCCCCTTCCAGGCCACCCAGAGATATTAGTGATGGTGGTGGCTCAGATGGAAATGGACTTAGTGGGGAGGATAGTGGGGGCTGCTCTGAAGGAGGAGGGGGATTAGGGGGGCATTCTGGGCTTCCTTTCTTGTGCACATTGTACTCTGCACTGTATTTTATAGTATTATATAACTTGTAGTGTGTCCATACAGCCTTTTTTGGACTTTCAGTCTAGGTGATTGAACATTTTTTCAGTTTAAGTGAGGGGATAGTAAATAAAACATGTAGGGAGTTACTCATGGGAGTTGAATCTCTGATGAATCCAGAGGTGGGGGTTATGCCCACTAATGCCATTTGTGTCAACTAGTCCTAGGGGCCTTGGGGCTTGATAGAGTGTTGTTGATGGAAGTCCCAGAGCTTGGCAGGGGCTCTGGCAAGATTCTTGTGGAGTTCTCAAGTGTTGTTCTTGGGCCTGTAGCCCTTCCAATGGACCAAATAGTGGGGTCAACTGTGGACCAAGTAGGAGTTGAGGATTTGGTTGACTTCATAGTGATATTTGTCCTCAACCTCAATGGGGAGTGGTCAACTGGGACATTGTCCCAGGAAGGGGTCCAGAGCATATTCTTCAAGGAGGCAGACATGGAAAATGGGGTAGAGGCCCTTCAGGCCCAGGGGTAGGTCAAGCTTGTAGGCATGTGTTGAGACCTTCTGGAGAATCATGAAGGGACAAAGTCATTTGTGATTGAGCTTGACAGAGGGCCTCCAGATCTTGAGGTTTTGTTAATTGAGCCAGACCAAAGTGCTGGGAGGCCAGTCAGTGGTGGGATTGCATCAGGCATTGGCATGCTTGGAGTAGGCTTGATTGACAGTGTTAAGACTTTCCAAAGAATCTTGAAGGGACTGAGTTGTTTGTGATTGAGCTTGATGGAGGGCCTCCAGGTCTTGAGGTTTTGTTGATTGAGCCAGACCAAAGTGCTGAGAGGCCAGTCAGGAGTGGGATTGCATTGGGCATTGGCATGCTTGGAGTAGGCTTGATTGGCAGTGTTGATTTCATCCTGGAGGAGCTGGTGGAGGGATTAGAGATCTTTGGTGACTTTGCAGATGATGTGAGAGGGGATATCCTTGAGGGACAGAGTGAGCCAGGAGTTGTAACCCTTGTTGGCATAGAAGGGAGAAACTCTGGTAGCAGAGTGAGGTGTCATTGTAAGTAAATTTGGTGAGGGGGAGTTCTGCATGCTAGTTGTTTTGTAAATAGTTAACATAGAGGCAGAGATACTGTTCCAACATCTGGTTTGCTTGTTCTGTCTGTCTGTTGGTCTCTGGGTGGTAGGCAGTCAATAGATTGGTTTTTATTTCAAGCACCTTGCATAGCAATTGCCAGAAGTGGGAGATAAATAGTGGGCTGCAGTCAGAGATGATGTTGTCCAGAAGTCTGTGCTTAGAGAAGACATGTTCAAGGAATAATTTGGCAAACTCCAGAGCATTGTCAGTGGTGTGGCAGAGGATGAAGAGGGCTTGCTTGGTGAGGCAGCAGACAATGACAAGGATTGCATCAAAGCCTTTGGAGTCTGAGAGTTCAACAATGTGATCCATCAAGATTGAGGACCAGGGGCATCAACTGATAGGGAGAGGTTTCAGCAGGCTGTGAGGGTGGTGGCAGGATACTTTGGCCCAGAGACAAGGTTCACATGCCCTTACATATTGTGTGATGTCCTTCTTCATTCCTGGCCAAAAGTAAGTCCTAGAAATGAGTTGGAAAGTCTTACAAATTCCTGGATGTCCATGGAGTTTGTAGTCATGGTGCTACCAGAGTATGTCAAGATGAATGGACTTGTGGTCCAGAGCATAGATTTGTCCACTCCAGAGTAGGAGGTGGTTGTCTGGAAACAGTGTGAAGGGGTTATCAGCATTTGACTTGTTGGCAGAGTTGTTGCAGGGGTCATGCTGGGTGAAGAAAGAGTCCAGGGGTGAGTTTCTGATTTGGTGGAGGATCCCTTCTTCATTCATAATCAGCATGGCATGCAAATGCTCAGGAGGGATTACCACTTGATGGTTGAATGCATTTTGCTCAGCTTTAAATGATTTTTTTGGATACACATTGGACCTCCAAGTGAGGGTATCAGGCTTCATGCTGAGTTGTCCAGAGCAGTAGTGGATGGTAAAGTTGTACTCCAAGAGTGTCTCTGACTAGCAAGCTTGGTGGCAGCTGAGCTGTTTTGTGGTTGTAAAGTATTGCAGGTTGTTGTGGTTAGAGTAGACTTGGATGTGGTGCAGAGATCCTTTGAGGTAGGCCCTCCACTGGTAGAAGGCTTTGATGATAGTGAGGAGCTCTTTGTTATAGATATTGTAGTTGAGCTCTGTGGGGATCATTGAACAGGTGTAGAAGGTGATGGGGTGGAGATCCTTGCCTCTGGAGTCTGACTGGGAGAGGATTCCAGTGATGGCATAGTTGGAGGCATTGCATTTGAGCATGATTGGTAGGGAGGGATTGAAATGACAGAGGATCAAAGCAGAGGTGAAGGCTTTCTTGAGGAGGAGGAATATGCTTTGGCACTTGTTGTTCCAGTCTCAAGGGGTATCCTTCCATGTGAGTCAATTGAGGGGTTTGGTGATTCCAGAGTAGTTGTCAATAAATCAGTGATAAAAGTTAGCAAACCCCAGAAACAACTGTACTTCCTTGACATTCCATGGCAGGGGCCAGTTGAGGATGGCTTCAACCTTGGCAGAGTCCATGCATACACCATTGGGAGTGACAATAACTCCAAGGTATTTGACCTTCATCATGTGGAAGGAGCATTTCTTGGGTTTGGTGTAAAGGTAGTATTCTTGGAGTCATTCTAGAATGCAGTGGATGTGCTCTGGATGTTCCTCCAATGAATTCAAGTATATCAAGATGTCATCCAAGTACACAATAACAAAGATGTCATTCATGTTGTGGAAGATGTCATTCATGAAGTACTGGAAAGTAGTGGGAGAGTTAGTCATTCTGAAGAGCATCACTAGATACTCAAAGAGGCTATAGCAGGTGTAGATGGCAGTCTTCCATACATGCTCCAGAGCAATCTGGACATTATTGTAGCTAGAGTGGAGGTCTATTTTTTGTGTAGATCTTAGCACTGTAGAGGCAGTCAACAAGGTCTCCAATTAAGGGAAGGGGATACCAGTTCTTTTTGGTGACTTTGTTGAGTCCCAAGTAATTGACACAGAGTCAGAGAGACTCATTCTTCTTCTTGGCAAACAGGACTGGAGCACCAGTGGCAGAGATCAATGAGCATATGGAACCTTTGCTGAGCATGTTGTTGAGGTAATTCTTCAGGGCCTGGAGTTTGATCTTGGACATGTTGTAGATTTTACCAAATAGGGATGAGGTGCCTTAAAATCAATTTTGTGATCATAAGAGTGGTGCAGAGGAAGTTCTTTTGCACTCCCTTCAGAGAATACATCAGCAAATTCATGATATTCTAGGAGAACTACTTTGTATAGGATCTGTCTTTTGTTCCAGCAGAGTAGTTTCTGCATGGAGGTATTCTTCTAGTAGGGCTGGTGTGATTTATAGTTGGAAGGTGGGAGTACTGTCTTGTAGAATGCATGCAAAGGGGATGGCACCAATAATTTTGATGTCAAGGGCTTTGGGATTGATGAAGGTGGGTGATGGGGTGGCAGCAGCTGGGTCCAGAGTTGTGGCAGGGTTGCTCAGAGGGGTTTGGTGTTGTTGGTTAGGGTACTGTGAGCCTTTGTATTGATTCTGGAGTATGTCAGGGGGGATTTGTCAAGTTTTGTTCAAGAGGGACTGGGGCAGAGGCATGTTTTCTTCACTTTCTTAGTCATTATTGAGGGTTGAGGGGCATTTGGTTGCTCTGGAGGTGCTGGCATTGAGGTTGGAGACATCAGAGTCCAAGATGGACTGGATGTGGAGGGGGATGGCAGCTACTAAACTTGCTTTGGAGCCAGGGAATTGCATAGTGAGGTTCTTCCAGTCAATGTTGGGGTTGATGTAATGCAGCCACAAAAGTCCAAGCATGATTGGAGTTGATGGGGGGAGCTGCATGACAAGAAGCTGGGCCTGGAACCTTAAATTGTTGTTAAGGATGAGGGCATTGTTATGGTATTGAGTATTCCTGTTGAGGCAGGGCTTCTGTCAAAGAGTTGGAGCTCAAGTGGTTTGTCAAGGTTGTTATGATGGAGGTTGAGCTGGTTGCTGATGAAGGTGCTAGAGGTGCTGCTGTCAACAAGGGCAGGGAGGACCATCTGAGAGCCATCAAGTCAGATGTTGATGATGAAGGACTACATGGACTTTGAGCAGAGCTGCAGAGGAGTCTGGAGGGCATTAGTCATACCTTTAGAGTTTTTGGAGGAGGGTGAGACATCAAAGGGAACTGGTCTGGAGTTGGTTGGGCCATTCCAGTCAAGGCAGAGGGTGAGACTGGGCCAGTCAATGCGGGTATTGGTGGAGCAGAGTCATGAAAAGCCTAGGACAATGGGGGTGGAGAGGTGTAGTACGGTGACAAGTAATCAAAGGTCCTGGCATTGTTCATTGGCAAAGGTCATGGTTGTCTCCATGCAGTGTGTGATATCTCCAGCAGAGGTGGGGTTGCCATTGAAGAGCTTGAGAAGGATTGAGGTGGGGAGGCATCAGAAATATTAGAGGGCAAGTGCCACCAAGGATTTGTTGATAAAGTTGTTGGTAGTGCTGCTGTTGACCAGAGTGGGGACAGAGTCAGCAGAGAAGGGGAGGGTGGTATGGAGGAGGAGGGTATGGGAGAAGTGGGAGGGGAGGTGTGCTGGGAGGGTGTCTGGGGTGAGTATTGTTGCATAGAGGAGTGTGGCCAGAGCAGAGAAGATGTTGGGCATCTTTGAGACCTAAACTGCTGACTTGTTTTCTGTAAACTGGTAGTCATAGTCTTCTTCATTGATAGTTCATATGGCACATCCCATCACCTGGCATTTAGGGCAACTACCAATGAAATGTCCCTGCTCACCACATAGGATGCATGCACTCTCCTTCCATTGCTTCTCCTAAGTCTCCTTCAGTATATCAATCTAAGGCCTGTCCCAAATCTTGTTTGTGCATAGGGCTTCTTGATTGCTGGCAGAGTCTGGAGCATTGTTGAGATCATTGGAGTTAGTATTTAGGGGCTCCAGAGTTTTGTGGAAATTGGCAGCATTGAGTTGGGCAGGGAGCAGGGTTCAGTGGGTCAGTTGGCACTGGGAGGTCCTTGGCCTTGAGGGAAACAGGGCATGGGGTTGGCAGGGACCAAGGGTTGGTTGCTGTTGGTTGCTCCAGCCTGCCAGTTGGTGTTGCTGGAGGTGTTCCATGTGGTCCATGGTGCTGTGTTTTCTCTCCAATCTTCCCAGTAGCATTGATTGATTTGTATAATGAGTGCCTTGTATCTGTTATATGTAGTTTGCTTGGGTGTGAGATGGAGGACATCCTTGATATGTTGAGGCAGGGCATGGCAGAAGGTAAATTAGAGGGCATTGTAGTTCCATCCTGTTTTGTAGGCCTCCCATTCAAATTGTACAATGAAGGTTGTGAAACATTTGTTGTCGCACACCTGGAGGTTGAAGAGATTCTCCTCTGCTTCCACTAGTTATAGTGTCAAAGATGCCAAACTTACTGGAGAATTCCTGGATAAAAGCAAGCCAATTAGAGAGCATGGAGTTGTTGGGATCAAACCAGAGCAACACTGTGTAGTGGTCAAAGGCAATGCCCTGTAAATATGATGTGGCAAAGGCTACTCATGAGCTCTCAAGCTGGAAAGTAATAGGCTTAGCTTGGAACATTGCTAGACACTGTGTTAGAAAAATTCTCCATTTCCAGGGGTTGTGACCAGTGAAAGATTTGGGTTTCTGAATGTTGAGCTTGCCTTTCTGAGCCAGTGCATTGCAAGTGTTGTTCTGAGTGTTTTGAGTTTGAGGTGGGGGTCCAGCATTGTAATAATAATAATAGTTGTTTCTGTTGCTGTGTTAAGGAGGGAAGTTGTCCATGACCAGGCCCCATCTGTCAGGAGGTCTGCTGTTAGGAGGCCCACTGCCTGGGAGTTGGCTGGCATTGCCTGGAGGAGGGCCTGGGGCCCAGTGAGGGAGAGGGGGTCCTCTGGAGGTGGGTGGCCCAAAGTAGTTAGTGTTGGTGGGGGGGATTGGGCACTAGAATGGGTGGAGAATAAGGGGAGTTGTTGGAGAAGGGGGGTTGAGGTGCTCTGGGGCCCATGAGTTGTCTTGGGGGAATTGGAACATTCTGGCAGGGTTGGGGGGCATTGCCATGGAGAGTGCAGAGGTCAAAGTGGAGGAGTCTGTCTCAGAGAGGGCCATTGTGCAGGGTGGGCTCATCACCAGAGTTGTCAGGCTCATTAATGTAGAAGAGAGTTCAATTGTCATTGTTAATGTGCAGGGGTGGCCTCTAAGTATAAGGTTCAGGAGCAGCAGGTTGGTCCCAGGTATGGAAGGTGCTGGGGACAGAGTTTGCCCAGGAGTGAGTGGAGAGGGCCAGGGTGTGAGTGGCAGGTTGGTCAAACAGTCCCTCTATGGAGTTGAGGGTCTTCAAGATATTGGATGCAGTGTTGAGCTCTTTTTGCTGGCAGGGAATGGGGGGCAGAACTTCACTTCATGCTCCAGCAGGTTCCTCTTGTTGCACATGAAAGGAGTGGGTGGGGTCCAGAGGATCTTCAAACTGACAAGAATTCAGGCTGGTATGGATTTCTTTGACCAAGGTGCAGAGCTTGTTCTAGAGGTTGGCATTAATTTCCAAGGTTCCTTGCATAGCTTCAGAGAAGTTTCCTCGCAGATAGCATTTGTAAAAGTTGAGGAGATGATCTGCCCAAACCTCTGGAATTGCTGGGGTGTCAGGGTAGCCTAAGTTGATGAGGAGGGTGGGAGCGCATCTTGCAAACTTTGTGGGGGAGAGGTGGAGAGAGCAGAGGACTTTGTTGCACTGCTGAACATAAGCTTTGACTTGTTGCTGTCTGGAGCAAGGAGGGATTTGAGTGGGGAATGGCAATTGAGAGGAGAAATAGTTATCTGGGTGCTCCGGAGGAGCTGGGGCCACAGCAGGGACAGGGTACACATAGTAGTGAGCAGATGGAAGGTAGGCAGGGTTGGGGGGCACTGAGAGCACTCTAGAAAATTCTCTGGGGTACATACAGGGATAGTAGCCATCAGTGGGGAACCTTGGGGAGGCAGCACCAGCTTAGGAGTATTTCCTGGCTGATGGAGGGAGCATAGAATGCCTGGTAGAGGTCCAGGGTCAAATGACAAGGAATGTACTGATCTGTGGGTGGGCCTGGGTAGAATGGGGCATACTGATTTTTAAGGACTGGCTGACTATAGATGTTGGTTAGGTAGCTAGTGGAGTTGTACATGGGGTTATATGCAGACATTGAGAATGGAGTAAGGTGGAGTCTTGATATTATGTCAGGTTCTGCTGACTATGGGGGCTCAGCTATACTGGGCAAGTTCTTACTAGGCAGACGCAATGTCTTGCACTTATAACCTAGTGCTCCAGGGTTGGTGCAGACTACAGGGACTTGCAAGGGGCAGCTAGGGAAAGCAGTCCAAGCAAGTCCAGAGTAGTTCAGGGAAGTCTAAGACCAAGTATATTGAATGTTGTGCTTGAGCAGGTGTTAGGAACAAGTTTGTAGGTGCATATATGAACTGTGGGGTAAGCAGAGGCTTTGTGAGTGATGAGAGTAGAGCCAGAGTTTGATGGGGGATCAATCAGAAATGATGGGTTCCAGAGCCAAGTGTGAAGCAAGGTCTGAGGTTGTTGTGAGAATGTTGAAGGTTCATAGCATGTGCATGGAGTTTGTAATGACATCAGAGATGAAAGGAACTTAGGCATGGAAAGGGAAACAGAGACAGTCAAGACAAGATGGAACTGGGAAAAGAGATAGATTCAAGACTAAAAATAGAGATGGAGATGAAACAGAGGGAAACATAAGACACAAGTAACCAAGTAAATGTAATATCAAGATTAAGGTAACAAATGCTACTCTACATCTTTATATACTAAGTACTGGACCTTCTCTAGAGATTGGGGGCACAACAGTGGGGCTTGTTGGAGCCATGTAGGGTTGACAGGTGTTGGCTCTGAGTAATGTATGTCAGTGCTAGGAGAAGTGTTGGAGAGGCTCAGGGGGCTTGTAAGTGAGAGGCAGGGGCTGAGGAGGCCCACAGGGAATGTGTCAGGGTTTGCTAGGAGGTTGTCAGGGTTTGCTGAGGAAGTGTCAGAGTTAGCTGGAGCAGGTGCTGTGGGTCAACAAAGGTTGGGGTGAGCTGGAGGGAACATTGGGGAGTACTCTGAGGAGGCAGGGTGTCCTGGGGAAAGGTCCAGAGGTGCAGGGGTGGGTTGTGACAGGTGCTAACTCAATAGAGAGGATGCTAGAGTGAAAGAAATTGCTTTAAAGCCACTAGACTTAGATCTGAAGTCTGGGGCTAATGACAAGGTGTAATTCTTTGATGGTAGTATAGAAACATGACAGTATTTATGGTAAGTAAGTTAATGAAACTGAAAGGAGTTGATAACAGTGAAAAGCTTGCTAGCAACATAGGCAAGTCAGGTGGAATGGCTCATGAAAGTCAAATACTCAGTGTAGCTAATTCAACACTTGGAATGACAGCCAGTATGTTGGTCACTAGAGTGGCACATATTAAAGAAATAAGTCCAAATCAAGAAACAATGAAAAACTGCAATAATAGTACCAAGAAAGGAAATATTGTTGGGGACTTTGCTAAGAGGGTGCCAGAGGGTGCTAGGGAAACATTAGTCAGTGGGCCAAGGGCCTAGACCCCACATGACTAAGTCATGTGACCATCACATTGCATAGAAACCAGAAATTCTAGAGGTTGCCAAAACATAGGAAAAGATGGAAATCTGTACTCAGCAAGAATAGGGTCTTATAAATCTACAGTTAGTTCTAGTTCACTACCCCTTTTTGCTAACTCATTTGCTAGGCTCTAGTGACTCTATTGTACCACTGACCTTCCACTAGCAACCTTAGCACTTGCAACCTCCTGTCATTACTTAGCAACTTGGACTAGCATCTAATGACCACTTCCCACTTAAGTTCCCTACCTCATAACATCTTAATTAAACTGTGTTCTCTGGAATCAAGCTTGACTTGCACCTGCATTCTATTATAGCCCATTTGTACACTGCTTGTGAATCTGCTAGTTGTTTGTGTTCTCTGCATAGCAGCTAGGCAGCAACAGTGGATGTCATGAGCTTTTGGAACATTACTAGTGCCTTACAGCCACCAATCTGCATGATATTACTGTGATATATTCCAGTAATGGTCATAAATGCAGTCTTTGTTATGTCTGATGTACATATTCTGACTTGCTCATAAGCATTAGTAAGGTCATTTTTGACCTTATAGGTGCTTAAGCTACATCCTCATGGCTCATCTCTTGATTGAGTAAGGATGTAATGCCCTTCACCATAATATAATTATACTGACAAGCATACAATGCCATATTTAAAGTGCCATTCTTCTTGGGGATGCATAGCAATAGTGCAGCCTAATCAGCTGCATAAGGTTTGCACCACTTTGCATGCACATAGCAGTTGATTCTGTTCCACAACTGCTGCTGAAGTGACTTGGGGCACTTCAGCATAAAGTACAAGTAATTCTTGGTCTCATCTATGAGATTTATCTCATAGTTGACCTCATGCCAAGAAGAAAGTTCCTTCTTTATACCACTGACAATATTGTGGAATTCATCATATCACTGCTGTCAAAGACATAGAATGTCATCTTCTGTAAGCATAGCCAGAGAAGGTTTCCACTTTTCCTTATTCTTTCAAGGAATATGATCTTCCTTGGCAAGTTTGAAAGGTGGCTCTCCCATGCATACTTGTCATGCAGTGCCATAAAATGAATCTCTAACTCATCTGGAATATTTAGCCATGCACAACACAACAGTCCAGCAAGTAGTTGAACTTGCTAAGCTTGGATCTCATCTACTGTTGCCTGCCAGTAAATCTCTGCCACAGGAGTGGATTGTCCCAGTCCCTCCTGGGTCAGGTCTGCAATAACCTGATTCCATTCCAGCAGTATAGAAGGGTTGTAAACCGACTCAAGCATGGGGTTTTGGCATTGGTCCATCCCAAATTCTTCACTTTGTTGTTTTATAAGGCTCAAGTTGCTTCCTTGCTGCTAACTTCTGGGTCATCTTCACATTTACAGATGATGGCTCAGTCAGTTTGCCACTAAGTCAGTGGCTACTGGCATTCATGCAGGTCTTGCTACTCACAGTTCAGCAGCCACCAGTATTTTTGCAGGTCTTGCTACCTGCAATTCTCTCTCTTGACAAGTATCTCAGTACTCTTCTTCTGAGAGCAGCAAGGATGGATGATCATTAGGCAGACTCTTAGTCACCTTGAGGATTTCCTCATCCTCAACCTCCTCAATGGTAGCATGCTTAGTACCACTGGAAAGTTATTGATGCTGCTTGTCATGGTGCTTCTACACCTACAGAAACATTGATGCTCACTAGTGTCCTTTAGTTCTAATTGTTGAGCTGGTGTGGGCACTCCATTAATGACCACATAGTCATTCTGGAAGTTCCAAAAGACATTATTTGTTCTTATAAATGGAGTACTGATAATCATATCATATCAGTCAAAATTAGCAATGTCTACATACAATTGTCAGACTCCCCAGGGACCTTCAGTATTACTCTGGCCTCATAGTTAACTATGTATGGAAGAACTACCAATCGTTGCAAGCTGCAGGGTGATTGTGTAGCTAATGAAGCCACACACTCCTAGCACATGGGCAAAGGAGAGTGCCAGACCAAAAGTGGTACTGCCTGAGTCCCACAGCATCCATACCTTATGACCATTCACCTCCACCCATGTGATAAGACATTTCTTGTCTTGTGCAGGCAACACTGGTCTATTCATGGCTTCTTTCAAAGCTAAAATCCAAATATTGCACATGCAAATCTCACTTGTAGGTTCTTGCACCCTAACTTTATTGATATGAGGACAAATAGTCCTTCACTCACTGTCCAGTAATACTCTTTGTCATATGTCTCAAATTCAACATACTCTTCCTCCTCAGCCTAATTAGCACCAGATTCCTCAGCCTATTCTGCCTCAACATCAACAGGATCATCATCCTGTTTGTAATCAGCCCCTCCCAGGTCTGAGGGAGCAGCAGTATGTGCTTTGAACAAAAGCATCAGGAGCCAGCTTTCAAGGCTACTTGCATTCATGGACAAAGTGCCCTACTTTTCCACACTTGTAACAAGTGGTGAATTGGCTGACATCTTTGCCTGCTTGGCCTGAAGCAATGGCCAAGACTCTATTACTTGCAGCAAAGTGAATCTTTGCTGCTTGTATGGCACCACTTGGTCTAGACCAGCTCATGGAGCATGTGGTCATGAATCCAGCCATACTGCAGGCCTCTCAACCCCTCTGAGCAGAGCAGATGTGGATGGGCACCCTGTTCCATGCCTCTGGCATCTTGACATCACTGTACTGAGAGTTGGCCCAACTCAGAGAATTCTTTTGGACTGACATCAGACTTACAGAGAGAGGGAAATCACATGGTTCTTTGGCTTCCAATTCCAAACATGTCTTGAGGCCTCCCTTGAACCTATCCATACTATGGCCTGATAAGTTTGGATGAAGTACAATTTTCCCCCTCCTTATTTGCTGCATTGGAAAACTCTTTCCCTTTCTGTCTGGACATGAGATCAGTGGTGACAATGCATCACTATGTACATGTGCAAGTGGTGTTGCTGGTTTAGCTATGGTCTGACCTACAAAGCCTTGCTAAATACAGTGGCTCAAAAAACTGTCCCAATGTTTTATACTTTTTGAAAGATGACATTGGCATGAAGGATTGGAAGTATTTCAAATTCTGGTTAAATCATGTAAAATACTATGGCATCATGGCTACAAATTGCATTTTAGTTCATGTAATTTAAATCAAAACTGATGAAGTAATGGCCATTTTAAAATATTCACTGATTGGGACAGTTTTCTGAGCATCTCTAATTTTGGTATTTAATACTTTGTATGTCCTCCATTTGCCTTGATAACTGCTTCAATCCTTCTAGGCATGCTTTCTATCAGTATTTGGCATACCTCTGCTGGTATTCCATCCCACTCCTTTGCAACCCTCTCCCACAATTCATGCACACCATAAGGAGGTATTTCATACTACCTAAGCTGCTCCCATGAGGTACTCCCAGAGATCTTCAATAGAGTTAAGATCAGGAGATTGGGCTAGCCACCAGAGGACATCAAAGTTGTTGTCTTCAAACCACTTGTTAGCCCTCTTAGAGTTGTGTTTGGGGTCATTGTCCTGTTGAAAGCAGCAGGCACCCTCCTCCATCTCCAACTTTTTGAAGCTCTCCTTTGCTCTATGATCCAAAATTTCACAGTGCTGCTCTGCATTCTGCTCTGTATTCATGATCCCCACCACCTCTACCAGCTTTCCTACCCCATCCCAACCCATACAGCCTCATACCATGAGATCATTCCCTCCTCCATGTTTCACAGTAGGTGTAGTGGTTTGGTTTGAAATGCCTTCTCCTCATAGCTTCCACACATACTGCATTTCATCTGATCCAATCCTGTTAATCTTTGTCTCATCTGTCCACAACACTCTTTTCCAGTTCTCCATGGCCCAATTCTGATGCTCTTGAGCCCATTCAAGTCATAGTTGCTTATGTTTAGCTTTGAGCATAGGAACTTTCCTCTTTGTAGCAGACCAATACCCCTTTCTGGGCAGTCTGAGAAGAGATTGTCAGGGTCCGCTGACCTCGGGGGCGCAGCTGCACTGGGCGAGTCCTTACTAGGCGGGCGTGATTCCCCTGCATTGGTGACCGGACACTCAAAGACAATCTGGGTCCTGGTGGTTTGCACGGGTAATTGGGGAGATGTGATCCAGACGGATCCGGGAAGGTCCGGAGAAGTCGGATTGTGGGGAAATGAGACGGTCTTGGCGGGGTTCAGGCAGAAGGCCGTACGGGAGATTTGCGGAAGCAAGGGAGTAGGTGGCTGTGTGATCAATGGGGGCGGAGCCGGGGTTTGATGGGAGATCATTTGGAGTTGATGGAGTCCGGGACCGAGCGAAGAGTGAGGTTCGGACCTGGTAAGGGGTGTCGGGGTTCGTAATTATAATCGCGGAGTTCGTGAGGTCGTTAGGGTTGATGAAGAATTGGGCACAAGGGTCAGACGACGTCACCGAGACGGCGTTGGACGAGACATTATGGAACAAGAGTAGATTCGAGTGGAGGTACGAAACGATAACGAGAACGATAACGAAAAGGGGACGAGACAAGGCCGGGAGACTGAGATAAGACCGGGAGACTGAGATAAGATCGGGAGACTGAGATAAGACCGGGAAACTGAGAGTAAGGAGAAAAAGACACGAAAACGAACACGAAACACAAAAAGGAAGCAATCAGACCATAGGTAACGTTAAGCAATATCAAGACCGGGGTACGAAGAGCTACTCGATGACTTATATACTGACTACCGGAGGACTTCGGGGTACGTCGGCTGTGGCGGCGGGGCTTGGCGGGGCTTGACGGAGCGGGCGGGTGTCGGTTGTGATCGAAGATCGTGCCGCGCTGATACGTTGATGGGATCGCGGGTTGTTCCGAGGTTGTCGTGATATTCCGGAATAGGTCGGAGGAAGCAGGGTGTTGAGTTAATGATGGGTGGGCGAAGATCAGGAATAGCGGGGGTGGTTCTCGGGGTTTGGGAAGCCCAGGGTAAGTGTCAGTGGCTGCGGGGCAGGCACCGAAGTTGGCCAGGGGGCCGTCGGAGTTAGCCGGGGAGGTGTCGGAGTTAGCCGAGGTAGGCGTGGGCATGGGCGGAAGTTCGGCGGAGCGTTGGGGGTCCTTTTGGGGGTTCGGGGGTTTGATGGACGATGTGCGGGGTTTTGGGGAACAGGTCGTGACATCACCCCCCTTTCAGCGTTGAGACCCTTCGAGACGCGGGGCAGGACGGGGATCGGCGGGGCGTGGGAGTCGAAGCCGAGCAATATTGATCAATCCGCAGCGAGTGATAGCGGCGTGGGAGGCGAAGTCGAAGCGCGGCCGCCGTTTCGTCAGGGTCCTCCTCACTCAATTTAAAGCTTTGGGCGTGCCCCGGGGTTCCCCAAATTTCGTCATGTCTTCCCCCAGCGTTCCAGTGGTTCCTCCCGCCGATTTAGACGAGGTGGTGGTGTATGACAGTGGGGGTGAGGAGTTCGAGCGTCGGCGCCGGGGTAGCGTTAGGGACCAGAGTCGTAAGTGTTGTCAAATTTTCCTTTCGGGATGGTTAACGGGGTTCCGGTAGAGTCGTCCGTAGTAGTAGTGGTGGACTTTCCGGGGGTTCCGAAGCGGACCAAGTTTTGTCCCGCGGTGCCAAAGGGGAAGGGGGCGTCTTCGGTGGTGGTTCGGGGAAAGCGTCGAGCTTCCCCACCCTCGGGGGCGGGACCCAGCAAGAGGCCGCGTGGGCGCGAGTTGTCGGCGGGGCCTCCCGAGTCTTCCCTCTTTTCCCCTGTCCCTGGCGTTCCCTCGGAGCGGTCGTCGAGTCCCTCCGCGCCGATTCCTTCAATCACGGAGGTCTTCCTTCGCAAGCAGGTGGAGGCCTTGACGACGTCGTTGGCAGTACGGGAGGGGGAGCTCCGCCGGGCGAGGGAGGATCGTGACGCGGCGCGGACGGAGAAGGAAGCGATGGAGCGGGAGAGGAATACTTCGGTGCGTGTGGCGACGGAGCGGGCGCTAGAGGTGCGGGGTCTGCGGGAGCGTCTGGCGCAGGTGGAGGGGCAACCCGCGGGGGAAGCGGAGGGGCGGGGACGAGTTCCGGAGGGGGATGCGTTGTGGGCGGAGCTGGAGGCGGCGAGGCGGAGGGAGGATTGGTTGGCCAACGAGGCCGCCTCGGGTCGCGCGGGGATTCTTCGTGAGTTGTCTCCCGTTCCTTCGTTCGTTATTGACGGTTCATTTTCGGAGTTTAGGCTGGGTGCGGGAGCATCGGGTCCTCTTGGACGGTGCCTCCGCGGCGTTCGCGTCGATTCAGGACGGGTTGACGCAGGGGTCCGCGGTCCAGCCTCCGGAGTTGCAGCAGGGAATGGCGCGGTTGGAGAGGTTGCTGGCGGGGCATCGGCGACGCAATGCGGTGGCCCCGGGGTCGTGGTGGGAGGTGGCGGCCGACGCGGGGGAGGCATTGCCGGGGTTGGCGGAGATCCTAGCGGTGGTGCGGGCCCAGATGGAGGTCGACCTGGGGGTTGGGTTTCCGGGAGGTTCGGGGAGGGAGTGAGATGGGTGTGGGCCTCGTTTCTTGTCGCTCTTGGACTTGCTGCCTTCCCGCCTATTGTATATATGATTTTTTGTACGCGAACATGTCACTTCTTGGTCCCTGGGCGTGTGAAGTGAGATTTTTAGTTTTGTCTGAGGGCAAAGTAAGCGAAACACGCAGGGGTGTGAGAGGGAGTGGAATCCCTAGTGAGTTCAGAGGCGGGGGTTACGCCCGCTAGTGCCGTCTGCGCTGGCTAGTCCCGGGGTTTGTCGGGACGGGGCGGGGCATCGCAGGAGGGCTCCCGGGGTCTGTCGGGGTTGGTGGGAGTTCTCCGGTGGGGTCCCCGGCATTTCGGGCGGTGTCGTTGAGTTCGTTTCTTGGAAATTTTCGACTGGGGGTGTAGGGGACGTGCGTCGTTTTGGTAGTAGAGGGTGGCCTTTGAATTTTGTACGGCGCCCAACGGGTTCGGGGCTTTGGTTGTCTTGGCGGTGTGGTGGGCGGGGGGTAATGGGGGTCTTCCCATGGTCTAGCCCTTACGTCGGTATTGGTGGTGAAGGCGGGCGGGCCCTTTTTTATTGGCGGGGTTGGGTGAGGCGGGGTTCGTCTTCGCAGTATAGTTGGTCCGGGTCGGGGTCGTGTTCCGGAGTGCTGCGTCTGTGGGCGGGCCTGCTTCGGGTGGCGCTTTGGTGTGCTCCGGAGTGTCGATGACCGAGGGGGTAGGATGCGGGGTGATCAGTCCCAACCAGTTCCTTCGGGCCCGGGGCCCAATTTGGGGTTCCGGGTCATCTACGTGATATTGCTCTCCTGACCAAAGGTAAGCCCGCGGCGGACAAAGGGGGTCTTACGTATTTCTGATACTTCCTCGAGTTCGGAGGTTCGGGGGTCTGTGGTCCCTTCATCGGGAAGAAGTGGGTGGTCCCGGAGTCGACTCAAGGGTCACTCGGTGGGGGTTTGTTGGTTGTTCATGGTTGTTGGGGCGGCGGGAAGGTCGGTCGCGGGAGGGCACTGGAGTGGGGCCCCCCGGGGGATGCGGCAGGGTCGGATTTACTCTTCATTCGTGTTCCGGAGCGGTCCGGAGATTGTGCAAGTGCAGGGGTGATAGTGGGGGGAGGCACTGCCAGCTTGTCTGGAGGCCCCGGTGATGTGGTCCCTGTTTGGGCGGACATATTCCGGTGTAGGGGCGGGGTTCGGAGTGGGTGGTGATTTCTGTTGCGGAGTTGGGGCTACCAGGGCATCGTTGTCAAGCCGGCGCTGTGAGTCCTCTTGGTCAGATGTCGGGGTCGGAGCGGAGGCCCTGGAGTCGTGTCGCCAGGGTCCGGAGCTGGATTGATGGGTTCGGAGGGGTCTGGGTGGGACTGTTTCGGGCTGGCGCGGGGTCGTTTTGGGTCGTCGAGCCAGATGGGGGAGGTCTTTTGAGGATATGGGAGCGCGTGCCCTTGGGGTTGTCGGGTCGCTTAAATGGCCGATCGTTGTTTTCTGGATGATGGTGGGGCTTCTCCCTCCCTTATATGAACATGTCAGCGAATTTAGAGCACTTAGGGAACTACTTCGTATAGGGTCCTTTTTCCCTATAGTTAGTTCGGGGTGGCCCCTATGCTGGGGATTCCTTCGTGGGAGGTGGCGTAGTCTGGTGGCGGAGTGTAAGCTCGGGGATGTTTTGGTCCTGTTCCGGGGTTGTCAGGGTCGGGTCGGGGAAGTCGGGGCCCCTTCATTTGTTGGGCGGAGGTGACGGCCAATCGATCGAGGTCCGGAAGCAGGTCACGGGGTTGGAGCATAGCCTAGGTCTGAGGTTCTTGTCCTGTGGTGGATTCGAGCTTGATTTCGATGGTTTCGGGGTTAGTTGTCGGAGGGTTTAGTTCCTTGGAGGGGGTCGATAATAGGGTTTGGTGATGTTGTTGGTGATTAGTCGCGTTTGTCGGTCTGCGGGGTTGCTGGGGGGCCGGTGAATCCACAGGCGGGCTTCGGGGAAGCGCGTTCTCAGTGGTTTCTTTGTAGCTGGCGATCCTCGCGCTGTGGGTGACTGTTCCATGGCAGGTTGGCATTATTGTGGGTCGGAGGGCTGGCGCGGTGCCGGAGACCTTGTTACTCATTCGATCGGATGGTCGCCAGGCCTTAGGATGTTATTCTTTGGGTGATGTCGGGGTCGACTTTGTGCGAGAGAGCGGAGTTGGCGGGGAGTGTAGGGGTGGGGTGGAAGATGAGTTGACGGTTTGCGCGAGGGGTTGGGAGTTGGGTGTGAGCTGGGGAAGGTGTCCGTGGGGGGAGCCGTTGTATGAAAGTAACTGGAGCAGAGGGGACGTTTGGTGTCGGATCCACGACTCAATGTGCCTCGGCAAATTGGGCAGGGCCATATGAATCATAAGGGTTCCCCGGCACGGGTAGACCATAGACATCGGAGTTATTTGATTGTGTGTGCGGAGATAATGCGGGCATCACGGACGGGGTAAGGTCGGGTCTTGATATTATGTCAGGGTCCGCTGACCTCGGGGGCGCAGCTGCACTGGGCGAGTCCTTACTAGGCGGGCGTGATTCCCCTGCATTGGTGACCGGACACTCAAAGACAATCTGGGTCCTGGTGGTTTGCACGGGTAATTGGGGAGATGTGATCCAGACGGATCCGGGAAGGTCCGGAGAAGTCGGATTGTGGGGAAATGAGACGGTCTTGGCGGGGTTCAGGCAGAAGGCCGTACGGGAGATTTGCGGAAGCAAGGGAGTAGGTGGCTGTGTGATCAATGGGGGCAGAGCCGGGGTTTGATGGGAGATCATTTGGAGTTGATGGAGTCCGGGACCGAGCGAAGAGTGAGGTTCGGACCTGGTAAGGGGTGTCGGGGTTCGTAATTATAATCGCGGAGTTCGTGAGGTCGTTAGGGTTGATGAAGAATTGGGCACAAGGGTCAGACGACGTCACCGAGACGGCGTTGGACGAGACATTATGGAACAAGAGTAGATTCGAGTGGAGGTACGAAACGATAACGAGAACGATAACGAAAAGGGGACGAGACAAGGCCGGGAGACTGAGATAAGACCGGGAGACTGAGATAAGATCGGGAGACTGAGATAAGACCGGGAAACTGAGAGTAAGGAGAAAAAGACACGAAAACGAACACGAAACACAAAAAGGAAGCAATCAGACCATAGGTAACGTTAAGCAATATCAAGACCGGGGTACGAAGAGCTACTCGATGACTTATATACTGACTACCGGAGGACTTCGGGGTACGTCGGCTGTGGCGGCGGGGCTTGGCGGGGCTTGACGGAGCGGGCGGGTGTCGGTTGTGATCGAAGATCGTGCCGCGCTGATACGTTGATGGGATCGCGGGTTGTTCCGAGGTTGTCGTGATATTCCGGAATAGGTCGGAGGAAGCAGGGTGTTGAGTTAATGATGGGTGGGCGAAGATCAGGAATAGCGGGGGTGGTTCTCGGGGTTTGGGAAGCCCAGGGTAAGTGTCAGTGGCTGCGGGGCAGGCACCGAAGTTGGCCAGGGGGCCGTCGGAGTTAGCCGGGGAGGTGTCGGAGTTAGCCGAGGTAGGCGTGGGCATGGGCGGAAGTTCGGCGGAGCGTTGGGGGTCCTTTTGGGGGTTCGGGGGTTTGATGGACGATGTGCGGGGTTTTGGGGAACGGGTCGTGACAGAGATCAGGGTTGGAGATGAGGTTGTTGATAAGATTGGTGGCCTGAACAGCTGTATCAAGTTTGTTGAACAATAGCCTGTTTACCACATGGAGTAAGCTTAGATGGATGGCCTCCAGGATGGTTTTCCTTGTCCACTCTCTACCAATCCTCTCAATAGTAGACTTCCCTAGACCAGTTTTAGCTCCAATCTGATGCAGAGAATCCCCTTGAGCAAGGAGAGAAGCAACAGTAGAGCATTGTGCAGGAGAAGTAGCTTTCATGATGGTGGTTGAAGGTCAAGATGTGGTTCAACCAACTTGAACCACTCCCAAATATAACCAAACATGGTCACATGGCTCTGTTGATATTCCCACAAGCAACTTACTCTTTATTTCTGACTAAAATAGGGATGATGATAATGATGATGATGATTCATTTTATTTGTTTCGAGACCTATTTTTACATGGAATAATCCTTGAACATTGTGTCCTAGGTCCTGCAGTATGTAATGGGTGGTAATTATGGACACTTCAGCTAGTTCTCCAGCCCAATCCCTTTTCAGCTGATGCCAGTTACACATCATAGCCACTTTTTACTACAATTTGACTTTGTCGGAGTTCATACTACTTCCCACCCTAAGTCCCACACCATCTGCCATTAATGTGCCATCCCTATTTCTAAACCCAGCTATACTCTGTAGGGCTTACTGAGTGTGTGTTGGTTTGTCCTGTGAAGAACTCCGCTTCCAGCTCTAAGCTCCCATTCCATCACACCAGTAAGGATGTCATGACACACCCTTCCCCACACCCAGACAATACTTTTTTTGGAAGATCAATCCCGAGATTTGGAACCCATGATGGAATGGCCAGTGGGCCACCTAGTGACAGACATGCTGCACCAATTGGCTAAGCACCCAATCAAACTGGCAACCATGGAAATTACCTCACCAAACCATCTGATGGACCACACAGTAACTTTGGCAGCCTGATCGAACTATTGACTCCTTATCCTCTTGCCTACCCATACCTCAACCCACTTGGTCAGCAAGGACCCTGAGACCCTCTCCCAAATCTGTTAAGCCAGGGAAACCATTTGTTTTTGTCATCTGGTCATGAGCATGGTGGTCACCATGCCTCATTGTATCATGTGCTGATTGGTTGTTCCAGGGCAACCTGACCAACAAAGCCTTCCTAATCATCATGTGTGGGTGGTGGCTTTCTGGCAGCATTAAAGAACCCACATGGTGTCTAAGGTGTTTTCCACACAGGCACACTCAGCCAGAGTCAAAACCCCAACCTTGCACTTGCAGATCATGTGACCCACTTTGGGACACGATGGTGCCAGCTGAGCCACTGCACCCCTGACTAAAATAGGGATAAACCTGCAAAGTTGAAGATGCTTAAAAAACTGTCCCAATGAGTGAATATTTTAAAATGACCATTACTCCATCAGTATTGATTTAAATTACATAAACTAAAATGCAATTTGTAGCCATGATGCCATAGTATTTTACATGATTTAACCAGAATTTTAAATACTTCCAATCCTTCATGCCAATGTCATCTTTCAAAAAGTATAAAACATTGGGACAGTTTTTTGAGCCACTGTACATGTGATGGGCAGTGGCTTCCTAGTGGCATTGAAATAACCCATGTGGTGTCTAAGGTGTTTTCCAGGCACACTCAGCCAGGAGTCAAACCCCAAATTTGCACTTGGAAAGTCATATGACCCCCCTCAGAGTACAATGGTTTCAGCTATGGGTCTCCCACCAGTAGCAATCCAGCAAGTTGGCAAGTGCTCCTCCCATTCTCACAGATTCTAGGCCTGCACCTACATTAAAGCTGACTGGCAACAACTGAGATATAGTGATGACCCCTCAGAGTGTGGCACTGCATACTCCTCCCTCAGCTTATCATTGTCATGTATATTGTACAGACACATTTGGACCATGGACTTCTGGTCCACCCCTCCTTTCTTGTATGGTGCAGTTCACATAGAGACCACCAATTTGTGTCAAATCATAATGCACCTCCAAAAATTGATATTTTTATCTGTCTTGCTAAAATGCTCCTTTCAATGAGGGGAACAAAACTCCAAGACAGATTTTTTATATCTCCAAAACTGATGGAGTTATACTTTTTTAGACCTTTCAATTTGGTGTTTCCTTATTGGGCATACCTAAAAAGGAAATTACCCACTTACTAAGCATCTTTTGAGATGGCATTTTGACTGGAGGATAAGAAGAAAACATGTTGCATTGAATATACACTAGTATCTACCAAATAGAATGTAAAATACCCAGTTTTGAGCCTCCAACATGGCAGATTCTCTAATAAATCTTGGCCTCCAGCCAATTTGGCATCTGTCACAAAGTTGTGGTCTCTAAGTGAATTGCACCATAGACTGTGGAACAGTTGAGAAGGGGGCATGTAACCATACTCATGACATTACCTATGACATTTGTGACCTTTATCTCATTGATCTTATCAATGGACCTTAACTAGTTCTTCTGATAATGTAATCAGATAATTTCTTACCTGTTACCATGAGTACTGCCAGAATATAACCTGGTCAAGCTGACTTCATTGTGAAACTAAGATCTTATTATCATAACTCTGTTACAGTCTCTCATGGGAAAAACTTTGGAGATGCAATCATAGATGTTCACCATTCTGAATTTGATCCTGTACTCAGTTTGGCTCAAAAGATTCTCCTTGTCAAGATATCAGATTGGTCGAGTTTGCTTGTCCACGACTGTCATAAAATTCAAGGTCCTCACCGAACAAGGTGAGGTTGGAATTGGATCTCAATATTGAGCTAGCAGAATTCAAAAACCTAAGCAAATGAAATGGGGTTTTATCTAAACATTGAATTATAATATCAAAGACCTCAACAAACAAAGCAAGGTTGGGTCTGGGTCTTAGCAAGAGATATAGGCCCATGCTAAAGACATGGTCCATAGTTCATTGCACACAAATTGCAATGTCAATGGTTCTCAATTAACGATGTACATCTTCACCTGCACTCTAACTTCACATGCATTAATTACTGTCAAGTCCCAGCATAAAATAGAACAACAACTCATGGGCCACCTTTTCCTACGCAACACCCTTGGCAACACCCCGCAAGCCATCTCTAATCGCACTCCTTTCAGCAAGCAAGGCCACAATCTGCCACCGCTGATCCCTGACCTCACGGTCCTTCAGCAGGGCAATGTCATCATAGCTTTCATCCGTGACATCTGTTTCCCCTAGGGCGAGTCGTATTGCCGTGGCAGACCTGTTTGGAAGGTCAGCAGGCGCGATAGTAAGCAGGGTTTGGAAGGCGGATGTTGAGAGGACGGCAGGAGGTCGGTGCAGATGATTGAATGATGTAGACGGTGAAATAGAGGATATAGCGTGTGAGGTTGATGTCAGTGTAAGCGCGTGGGTGATAAGCTGCTTGAGCTTGGCCTGTGTAAAGGTTCATAAGAGACGAAGAGATGTTTTAATGGAACAAACCTCGCATGCAAGGTTCATGAGTGATGGTACATTACGTGCAGGAGCATTCAAGTTGTTTTGGGCAGAAATGAGGTTCATGCGGTCTGATATATGGGCCAATGTAGGGGCTCGACTAATAGAGAACAGGTGTACAGGTAGGCGGCTCCCTGGCGGATCTAGCAAGCAAGACGTGAGCGTCGTGTGGTCGCGCCATAACTCATTGGTACTCACCGCCTCTTTCGGACAAGAGAACTACGCCACGTTCGCTGGAAATTTCGTCGGTCCGTATATGCGGAATAGGTGGCTCAGCTGTTTCGAGAGCACGTATTCTTTCGCGCTCACGCTTGCCAGTACCCAGTGTCCATCGTTTCAGACGTGTGGAACGAAGTGCGAGATTGTAGTCACCGGTGCGTCTACGCTTGAGAGGTGGCTGCTTATGGACAGGTGCGGGGATGGGTATCGGTGGAGGTGGATGGCGGTGTATTGTGCAGTCAAAGAGAGAGATGATGAGGGCATTGTGCAATTGGACAAGTGAGGGAACTGAAAGATATTGGCGGACGGCCTTCTCAAACTCTTCGCGGGATGTCTGGCCAGTCACAAAGAACTTTATGGCGGCGAAATATTGCGGGGCATTGGCGCCAAGCTGCTCCGTCAACGATGCCTTTATCTTCGACGTCGACGGCAATGACATGGGGTAGTTTACAACTATTTGTGTCGTGTGTATTTAATACATGATGCTAGCTCTAGTAGTCCTAAAAGAAACCTGTCATCCATTCAAACAAACGAGTGGCATTTGAAGGAGGCTGGACATCCTCTCGAGACTCTCGAGTTTCATTGGAGGTCATCGTCTCCGTCGAGTCTTTGTTACTCCATACCACACGCCCCCGCCCGTCGGTCACAAATGGCGGTTCTAGCGCAGATTCTAAATGCGGTGTTACAACAGGTTGTGTTGTTTCGAAAGTAGGCACGTCGGGTATTACAACAGAAATCTCAGAATCCTCGATAGGCGATGCTACAGACGTCGATTCATGAGATGCCTCGGTTTCTTCGAAACCATCAGTTCTCCCCCTTTCTCTCTCAACCACCGTGCTGAACCTCCGGCTATAGGAAGAACGAGCCTCCTCCTCGGGTTGGGTAACACTCTCCAAATGAAGTAGGTTATCTGGGGGATCGTAATCGGCATAACGGCCTGGCTCATCAGCATTACCTTCATCATCTTCACTATCGCTGAAGTTGGATACACTTTGCAGTGCAGGCATTTCATCATCATTATCTTGAAAAGCACCTCCTGCACCGATAGGTTCCGATGATGGAGGTGTCTCTTGACGAAGGATACTGATAGGTTCCAGAGGCGGGACTGGGGATTCGGTATCGCGCCTCCTGACAATAGGTGGGGAACCCGTACTATCCACCTATGATATATGTCAAGAACATTTCCGTACGTGCACCCAACAAACGTACCAATTCCAGATGCTCCATGGCGTCTATATTCGCGTTTTCAACAGTGTCCGCGACAAGTTCATTCCATATCCAACCATTGTCAACCTCATCTCCGTCGTCACCTTCGAGATCCCAGTTAGACGAAGCCATCGACTCCGAAATATTGACCGGTCGAATGATATCTCCGGAGCTATCGTCACCCGTGATTCTTGCGCGCGCGGCATACAAAGCAGATATAAATTCGAATCTCAAGACGGAATCGCCTTCTAAGAGTCTCCGAAACCGAGTTTCCTCAGGAGTTCTCGTTGCCCCCACGTTGCGTCCCTCCAGAGACGACTCCATGACTTGAGATAACATGCGATGAAATATATCCATGGCAAAGTTGCCTGCCAGATCGGCCTCTTCCCCGAAATTTGGGTCCATACCGTCTGACAGTAAACTGAATAGATGACGATTACGATTGCGATTATAATAACTCCAGTTCTTCGTGAAAAAATATATCAGCGTGTAGGGCCATGTGTACGGATCCCCACTCACCCTCATGGCGATCTCGGCCCCGTACGGGAAAGTGTAGGCGGTTCCATCATCGTTGAGATGTTGATAGAAGCAATCCGCTCCGTAAGGACACAGCGGCTTTTTAGGATTTTTGCCTTTGGTGGCCATAAAGTGCCTGGAAACCACTCAATAAAGAAGCACATGTGAATGAGATGGTGTACATACTTGCAGGGAACCCGTGCCATGCTGTCCTTGTAGTTCTGAACAATCCGCTCTTTCTCCGGGCCATCCATCACAAAGTGTGAAGAAGGTATGATATATCGGCATTGGGCACGACACATAGGACATTTCTTGATGTTGGAGATATCGGAACCTTTGCCTGAGGGATCGCGCCACTTACGTATACACTTTTCATTGGTGAGCTGGTATTATCGAACTCGAGAATGACGGAGATCACATACGTCGATACAAAAGATGTGGTTGCAGCCGCCTACACAATCAGACGATTAGATGAGCTCATAGTCAGGGCCGAAAACATACCCAAAAGACCATAGAGTGAAGGCCTCTCAAAGCAAACGCTGCAACAATCGTCATCTTGATCTTCCTCTTTTGCGTCTACTACACTCTTCTCATGGACAAACCAGCATTTATCCCCTCTCTTGCAATAGCCTGTGGCAACGAGCAAGTAAGGCACTGGTATAGTATACATGCCAAACTACACTACGGCTCACCTTGAGCATAGTATTTGCATCGTTTCGCCTGGTCGTAGGGAGTGAGAAGAGGAGCCCGTGAGCCCGAAGGATCGGTAGCGGGCTCGTTGGAGTGGAGGAACTTGCAGTAGTTGGCGTTGAAGCAGCCTCTTTCTGTAGTGTAGTACTTGCAGACACCTCGTGCCTTGGATGTTATGGGTCGATGGCCGTCGGTCATGGTCCAGGACAAGGAAGCTGTGGACGCCGAGTCGAATCAAGACAAGTCAATAGTCACGTGACGCTTTACGTGGTCATAATGACGTGACTCTAGACCGACCACGTGACTGTGACATTATCGCGTTCGGTCCCGTTTCCTTAGGTCCAGCCATGAACGGCAACGAGTTCGTGGAAACATCCGACGACGAGGAGCTCGAGCTCAAATTACTGGAGTGCGTACACGTCAACAGTATTCACGCGAAAGGAACTGTAATCCATGATCATGAGAGTCAGACACCCAGAAAGCGTAGAAAGGTGCGTGTCGAATGATCATCTTTGGTGATCACCTTTCGCTAAGTGTATCTGAAGCTCTATCACGAGTTCGAATCAAATATACCGCCTACTAAAACACTTGTGCATGCGCCCTCCGTAACTTGGCTTCCGACTTCCTCGTCCCCCGCCACAAGTCCAAAGTCGAGCTCTCTCTTGCAGACTCCCCCGTATCCACACAGGTTATCTCCTTCGGTTCTTGCGATATGGTATAACGATCCTGGGAGATTGTCCCAGGATCCTGTTCAACCTCAGCCTGAGCCTGGTCTGAAGAACGACGAGCTCAATGACGAGTTACCTCCCGTGTTGTCAAACCCGTCGTTTATTCCTCCTTTTGAAGAAATGGAGCCCCCGGATATACACATTTCTCCGATAGATCTGAACAATTCTAACTCGAGTCCGACACTCGACAGGCTGCCCACTCCATCGTCAAGCCCACCCGAAATGACCAAGGTTGATGATGCAGAGCCTCCAATTATGCATGAAAGGTCGCTTTCATCTACCCCACTTACATCTTCTCCGGGAATTCAAATACGATCACTGTCCCCCGATCCAATGTCATTATTCGACGTGTTTCCTTCTCAGGCCACTGGTTCTGTAGACCTTGTTCGACAAGAGATATCGCTGCACAAAGACGAAAGACCAGAAGACCTCCCTGAAAGGGATAGTTTTCCTCATAATGGTAGCCAATTCGTCTTGCGGGCGACGCCTCCACTCAACAGTGAGGTTCCTTCAGTTTCCTCTCAGCACATGTCATTCGCGACACCACCACCTCCACAGGCTTCTCCCCGGAGCCCACCTTATTGCTCCCCCCCAATTTTACCGGACCTTGTTCTGCGGGCACCAAATGTGCAAGATGACGAATCTAATCTCTTGAACGACGGAGATATACCGAGTATTTCACGCTATCCCTTGCGAAAACGTGCTCCCGCTCAACTCAAGCCTTATACTGTTGAAAAGTACCATTACAAGCAAGCTCTAAGCGCTAACCCTGACGCCATAGTCAATATCCGTGATGTAGGCCAAGTGAATCGCGAACACTATGACCACACAGATGACCATCTTGATGAGTCGCAGGCTCCATGGCAACCTATCGAGGAGGCTCAGGACAACAGTGACAGTGGACAATGGCAGCTTCGAACAAAAGCCACCCATCGTGAAGACTCACGCGGTATTGACCCGGCCCGACCTGCATTGGAAGAACGACCGCCGCAATATTCTGAGCTCCTTCAGGACTTGCCTTCTTCAGAAGAAGAATCAAAGAGCATGCAGAGGTTCTCAAAAGAAGCTAAGTGCTTAGAACGTCAGCGACGAAAGGCCCAATTGAAAAAAGAGAAGCAAGCCAGATTAGCCCGGGGAGAAAGTGAGGGGGCGAAAGCACGCGCAAGGCCGAAAGCATTTCCTGTCAAACGGAGCTCTAGATCCACACCAAGATCTCGTACTTTATCGATCTCGTCGGTGAGTTTTTCTCAGCCTACTTAATTGAAGTGCCATCTGAATATGTGGTATAGAATGATTCACAACCTTCGCTATCACGTCCTGGAACGCACTCAGACGCCTCACGGTCGCGGTCTCGGGTCGTTCCCTCGTCCCCAATGCCGACCACGTCTATTCGAATATCCTCTCCAACTTCTCCTCCCAATTCTCGCTCCTCTTCACCACATTATATTAATCACGACGAAGCAGACGATTTCGATGGACGACCTAACACTCGAGGTTCTGTCGACTTTTCTGATTCCGAAAGACGATCAGAACATAGTTCTGATGTTGACGACGAGAACATCCTGCCTAAAGTGAAGATGCCTAAAGGCGCCAAGACCCTCTTGCGTATGTATCCGTACTCTATGATCGAGCAATTCGTCGCTCGTTCTTCGGAACCCTCCAAACCCAAATCCAAGACCAAATCCAAGACCAAACGGCATACAAAGGATTTGTCAGAAAGTGAGCATGAAGAAACAGCTGTCCTTTCCGGCCGGTCGAGAAGCGGATGGGCCTGTCACTCCTGGAAAAAAGAAATCAAAGGCGATACTGAAAGTTCTGACAACCAGTATGATTCCGACCAGGACTCTCCATTGGATAATGAATCGGTACAGGTACAATCTGGATTCAAGATGAGGATTGACCGACAAGGAGAAGTCCATGATGTCGTGAACCTTACAGGAAATACAGAAGAGGATGACGATGACGATGTGGACGAAGAAGATGATAGCGATGGGGTGGATGACTTGGAGATTGAAGCCTATCTCGCTGGTGATGGTGAACCAAAGACGGAACACGCTTCTTCTGGTGGTCGTTTGCGAGAGGAAAGTCTGATTGACTGGATGCTGACAAGGACACGAACGATCGGCGGATCCAGTCGACGTAAGACAAGAGAACGGCTCCCAGACAGGGTTTACAAACCAAAGCGCGCTGATTCGTCAAGGTACAAAATCGATGTGGTGATACAAGGAGGCCGACGAGAATGCCAGACGCGGTCGAATTTGGATGGTTATATCAGGAAGGAACCTGCAAACCCCAAGTCGCGGAAGAGAAGTCACGCGCCTGCTTCTCGGAGAGCTCGATCTGGCTCTATTGATGTCCAAGCCAATGACGGACGCGATGATGTGATGCCAGTGCCAGAGCTCGGCACGTTCCTGCCAAAGAAGGACAGGAAACAGCAGGAGCGCGAACGGCGAGCTCGTGCCAAAGGGAATGGAGTCCACATCTTCACATCTGACTGCACACATTTGGTCAGTGGCCGAAAGAAAAGGGTCATGATGACCGTAAATATAGAAGATGTGGGCTTTTCGCAGGCTATCACTCCTCTTCCTCAAGGTGAGGACAAACCGACCAACTGCAAAGAACGAGTTACGGAACGAAGACCATCATCTGGTTTCCAGCTCGACGAAGAGACCGAGGCACGACCGCAAGCCCGACTTCTTCGCCTTGATTGTGGAGTCGAAGTCTTACAATCTGGACTGACCTTCGGTGCCAATTCATACATTCGAAAAGGCTGGCTTCATGAGTTGATCAGCGTCATTCATGGTGAACAGCCTCCACCTTTGCCTGCTAAGATTATTTTTCATGGTATCGACTTTGGTCCGGACTCCAGCGTTGACAACTTCATCAAATCCTTGAAACAAGTTTTCGATGAGCTTTCCGCTATCGTAACGAATCTTCCTGGGGCCCCAGATACTTGGGAGCAACAAGAATGGCGAGGAATTCAGCGTGCGGCCAATCAATCTTTGTCGTGGCTTCTTGCTTCAGCAACAGAACTTGATATCGAACTCTTGAAGAATACAGTCCGGGAGCAAGTCTCAACATTCGTGGACCGCATGCGTGGTCAATCCGTTCATCCATTGTCATTGGATACCTTCACGTTGGCTATTTGCTGGTTCGCTGTAGAGATTTCAGCCCGCCTCGATCTTCTAACCGAATTCTCAACATCAGGTACGATCTTAAGACAGTCCGTTCCTCTATTGATGGACTATCTTTGGAGTCACGGAGTTGAGTCTGTTATAGCCTCTTTAAAGGAAGGTGTCTTGCGTGATGACTCAATTCTGGATCAGTACGTCGCGGAGCTGTGGGTTTCTCTGTTCCATCTTCTTGATAGTCGGAATAATCTCGACGACTCGACCAAGAAGCTACTTCATCCCTTCTCGTTCTTATTGCAAGAAACTCTGAAATCAACACCTAGACTATTGAAAAACCCATTGGAGGCCAGCGAATGGGTATGGCATTCAGTTTTTGGTCTATGTGCTCTTACGCAATTCTCTGTCCATGGCATGACGACTAGTGTGTCACGTCTTCCTGCGTCTTGGGAACTCGTTGTGTGTGCCCTGAAACAGGTTCGTCTTACTGTCGATGTTGCCGCAGATGGTGCCTTGTCTCAGCAAAGTCTACATAAACGCGACTTCTATGCCAAGTGGATCACACAGCGTTGTTTCCTCTTGAGAAATCGTTGGCACTGGGAACTTGACGAAGTTTCGGATGTCCTCGACTGTCTCAGTAAAGTCTTTCAAAGCCGCAATTTCGCTGGTCTCCATCATGAGCTTCAGAAACCCGATTATCCTTTCTTCCTCATTCACAACGACTGGAGCGTCTTCGAGAAACTCGATCCTAGAGACACCGCTTTCATTGTTTTTTTAAAGCTCCTTTTTCAGGCTGTTGGTCGGAACGAGATCACCGCTCCGCGTCCTCTATCTCCCAAGGCCAAAAAGATGCTGTCGATGGCAGTACCTGTCGCTAAACTCCCATTTTCTAAAAGAATACCAACAACAAAACAAGATCTTTCTATGTTGTACAATAAGCTCAGTGCAGTGGCCGTTGCTATTTATCTTGACCCCTCAAGCCACGTACAGCGCATGACGACTGCTCGAGGTTATGTCGACTTTTCCGACGCGGATGATACCGCCCGATGTGGGGTGATTCGAGGCATGATCTACCTCGCGATTATGTTGAAAAAGGCTAGGTTGCCGACTGACAGCATCAGTCACTGGATGTCAGAAATGGCTACTATCTTGGCGAACGAACATCAGGCGTTAGGAGAGAAGCTTGCTATAGAACACAAGACGTCAGAAGTGAAGCCTGCTATATCTGTCATGTTACTCGTGGGAGCCGTTCGACAAATTTTACAGGTATTCCAAGCTGATTCGGATTACCCTGAATTTGCGCTGCTCGGTGCGCTGCTGTCTCATCTCGCATGACCATAATATAATGCTACAGTTGAACAGAAGCTCTTGATCCAATTATAAAAGTTCCTAATCTCTCTGAACAACCTGCGGTGGCTGAACAGATTCGGCAGATGCTACAAGTATTTATTGATGCTCGTAAGGGAGCTCTACCTCCTCATGGGCTCCCAACCAGAAAACTCACCACAGGAGAATCGCAAGAAAGCCAGGACGATTATCCAACGATGGATATAGATTACGATGACCCGGAACTCTTGGCTGCACTTGACGCCTATGATTTCGAAGTCCCAATGAAAGGAGTCAGTGAATTCACAGGCAAAGAAGAGAAACTCAATATCGTAAGTCGTCAACCACATTGAGTACCCATTTGAGTTTATTTATTTCCAAGTATATGATGTCAACACTGTCCTGGTGGGTTTGGCGTAACCTCAACAAAAGAGTCACAAATACCGGTTCATTTATCAAACGCAACTACATTCAAACTGAAGTTTGGTTGGAATGCTGGCTTGGCTGCGCTGATGTGACAGTGCACGCGGGGCGTAACACAAAGGCAGGTAGCCTTTTTCGCGCGAAAGAAATGGCATTCTGACCTTTGAATTCTAGTCATGGCAGATGTACTTGGATATGAGAACAAATTGGAAGGATCTCTCGGAATCCACGCGCAAACTTCTGCACCTGTCGTTCATGAAGAGACTGTTGAAGATCGATCCAATGACTTATTCGGTCGGTCACCGTCTCTTGTCAAGGTCTTTACTCACTCATCCTTCTTAGGACTACAAAAACATGTATCTAGAAGCCTTGTTGACAGCGCTGGTCTCAATAGACCCGATGAACGAACGTGACTTCATTCACTTGGTCTTGGACATTGATGGAGGCCAACATCCACTTCTTGTTGGCTTATCGATTGAAGAACTGGTGAACTATCCTGATGAGCAGGAACCGACCTACATCTTACAAAGTAAGAACCGAATCTCAAACGGCTTCTAGCATTTGAAGCTTATCATTCTACAGGTATAATCAAGAACCTCGCAGACTGCTTTGCAAATACGGCTACATCTCTAGATGAGCGTGAGACGTTGATTGGGCTATGTATAAGAATCTATCAGGCGATGAAGCATAACAGTTCGGTAGGAGCATGTTCATTCTCGAAGCCATACAAAACTCATATTATACAAAGGAGATTACACAGGGTTCTCTAGAAAGACAAAGATACAATACTTGGTGCAGAGAGATTGCAAAATCAGTTCAGGCACATCGAGAATTGTGCCATGAACGACTAGCGCCCTGGAAAAATTGGTATCGAGAGCTGAGCTGAATCTGAATGAAGCACAACAATCTCTAGTCGATGCCGTAGATTTTAGGTATTGGTCACGGCCCTGATTTGCCGGGGCAGAACTCGTTGTTCATTGAACAATTAATAATTGGAAAAGTATCTAATGACGGATTAGCCTAGCTTGATACACCTAAGATTGCGTACGAACAATGCAATATCCTCTATAACTTAAATTAAGTATCGTACGGAAGTAATGCATCACACTAATGCATCACTGATGCATTAGGAATTGAAAAAAACTGCCCTACCATAAAATTGAACAAACAACCTCCAGGGAGAATACACAAACACTATAAGAAACAACATAACCAATACACCATATTGATCTCAAGTTACATAAACATTAATTTATGTGTAGTGTTGGGCAAGCTGTCTATGGCTTGCACTGTTAGCCAATTATGGTCCAGCTAGGTTTTTTATTAGGTTGGTTATGGCTTCAGACAGGGATATCTAGTAAGGGGAGCTTGCTCCCCTTAGATAATACCACCTCATCTCAACTTTTTTGCTAGTCTAATGGTCATTGGTGTTACTTGTTGTAAATTTCTATGCATGATGATCTGGGTGCAATCCCCATGTAGTGTACTTTTCATTCATTCCTAATGCATTGGTGATGCATCAGTGTCATGCATTACCTTCATGCAGTACTTAATTTATGTTACAGAGGATATTGCATTACATTTTTACTGTAATTACACAGTATGATGCATTACAATGACAGGGTCAGCTGACTCTGCCTCAAAAACATCCTGTGAGTTGGTTTCAACTTCATTTGTACTGCCATAATAGTTGACACTGCCTTGCCACACTGTCTCAGTATCTGAGTCAAGGATCACTGGCAAAGGGTCACGTGCATGTGGAGTCTCAAGCTCCAAGTCCTTGTTGGGTCCAATTTCCAGGGTTAGTGATGTACCTTGCCTCTTCTTGAGTGCTGCAGTGTAACGGAGCATCCGTTACATGCATATATATCTTACTTATTGGTTAATTACACTGATAGCATCATGTGACACTATCCCTAAAAGTATTGTACTAGTACTTACATAAGGCAGCACCTTACTTCATACTTCATAGACAGAACTATTGACTGGTTTTGACTTATGTTGGGTGAACTGTAAGCTGTGTGACCCATCATGGAAATGTTACATTTTTTTAAGTCAAACAAGCAATAACTTGTTTGTGAGTCAGAAACTCAAACTTCTGTAAAAGAAGTTCACTGCCACTAGATATGATCAGCATGTTAAAATTTTTGATGTGCACCTTCCACAATGGGCACAGTGGTGACCATGGAAGGTCAGGTGCTTGGGCCTAGGTCTGAGACAGAGTTTGATAGAGCATTGAAGAGTGCTCCACATGGGATGTCAGAATCTGCCACATCACACCATGATAGAGGGAGGGACAGTGCTGTGATACCAGGAGGACTGCCTGCAGTCACTCTGGTATGACCACCTGCAGGTGGTTGTGAGGGCATTCCAGCAGAGGGCTCACAAGGGCCCTCTACTTGACTGTATCTGGCAGCAGAGCCAGGAGGCCCAGTGGTGTTGTCAGACAAGGGGAAAACCCCTTTGTATGTGCCCACAGCACTGAGGCTGGAAGGACTCTGATTCTTCCCAATTGCTGCAGGAGGTCCAATCAACTCCTTGATGGTGGGAATATTGCTAAGGAATGGAGAAGACTCTGTACAGGGCTTGTGGGTCTGTAAGATCACAAGCTGGGCCAGTGCTGGGTATGTGGACAGCAGCCCCAGCTGCATTCATTGAAATGATACCAGAGGATGTCAGAGACACCTCTGATACAAATGGTGAGGCTCACCCAGATGACATCCTTTGTTGAAGGGTAATGGCATTCTGGCAGAGTCATGTTAAGGTTCCTAAGACCTCAACTCAGCAACATTTAGCTGCAAGAGTAGCTAAGCACATTGTGATTCAAAGATCATTGGGAGACAATATTATCCCAACTGATCCATTGAAATATATGGACATTTACATGCTGTTCTTAGCACAGGAGGTAACAGATTACCTCCAGTGCAAGAAGCTGTGGGGGTTGCAGGCATCATCTGTGATGCCATCTCTGTATATTGGGGGAGCTTATGTGCCCCTCTGTCCCCAGTCAATGAAGCATTGACTCTGTTGCAAGCACCACAACAGCCTGGTGAAATGCTGTGTGATTATGTGGCTATACAGGCTGCAGTAGACCATCAATGATGGGCCTCATTGGGCATGATCATAAGCTGGACTTGGCATCTACTGATGCAGGGTCAGTGATTATGGTAGAGCAACCACTGGTGTGGCATAGACCTGGTGGGTCTACACAGAGAGCGCTGACATGGGAAGATCAAATTGCTCTACAGAGATTTTGCAATGGGGACCTGGAGGACTTTGGGCAGTCCTACATGAATGATCAAGGGGTGGTGTTCCAAGGGAACACTGCCTATGATGCATGGCCTGAAGGGTATGCTCCACCAGAATGAACCAAGCCTATCAAGAAGCAGGAGCATGACTTGCACTCCCCTCTCAAAGATGGACATGCTGGGACTAGTCAGAGCTCCACAGATTCCTAGAGAAACACAGGGTGTGGAGCAAACACATCTGCAAATTGGTCTGGAGAAAGATTTGTGGGTGGAGAAGACCCAGGATGAGAATCACCAGAGAGTGATCCTGTGTTGTCCCCTCTGTCTATGCCACACTGTAGACCCCAGGGCCTGGGAGGAGGAGGTGGAGGTCCAGAAAGAGGACCACCTTTTCCTGGTTGTGGACTACCACCACCCCCAGAAGGAGGTCCACCAGATCCAGGAGGACCAGATGAAGGCTCTCATGGTATGCAGAGCTGGCAGGAGGAGGATTACAGTCCTCCCAGAGAGATAGCCATGGCAGTTCTCTATGCTGCCACAACATTGTGGATGCTTCATGACTCCAGGAGTGGAGGAAGCCCATAAATATCACTGCCAGACAATGCACAATTGCCTGAGGGCAGTGATGGAACATTTGCTTGTAGTATGACTGACTATACCAGAAGAACTCAAGCCCAGGTAGAGTGATCCATCTAAAACAATCACTCCCTATGCAGGGTCTGCCAAGTTCAGTAAACTTGAAGACTGGCTGATGAGCATTTGCATATTCTATGCTGTAGCTCAGTATGCTGGGGAAGGGTGTGATTGTGAGAAAGTCCTAATTTGAATGGACTTCCTAGTGGCAAGTGTGCTGAAATGGTACCTATGACATGTCATACATGTCAATAGGGCCCAGTCCCACTGGAGGTTTGAGGACATGATTCTTGGACTGTACAATTGGTTTGTACAACCTTCAACAATGCAGGATGCACACAATGCATTTCATGATGCAGTATATGCAGTTGAAGAAGGGGTGCAAGGCTTCTATGATGCCTTGCTCAACCATGCTCAAAACATGGCTGTGTTCCCCAACAAATTTACTATTCATGAGCAGTTCTTGGAGGAAATACTCTCTGACATGCTCATGGCATTAATATGCAATGGTGTACTGGCTCCCAAAGTAAATACAGTTGAGGAGTTTGTCTTGGAGGCCAAAGCTTATGAGAGTAGTATTAAAACAGCTGTGCACTATTTAGAGCACAGCAAGAAAAGTTGGTCAGTATGGCAGCTGTCATTAGCAGCAGCGCAGTCCCCAGCAATAGGGACTGTATTAGCCAGGTGGATAGAGGTGACTGGGCAGCTTGGGTGGTCACAGCCATTGTAGTCAGTGAAGAGGCCAGTTATATGCATGGCCTTGAGACCATTGATACCAAGAGGTGGTGTGGGCCTAGGGCTGCAGTGCAGGCAGCAAGAAAGGATCCTGCTGCAGGAAAAAATGTTGTGGCCATAGCATCTGGCCAACCCAGCAAGGATGCTGGGCAGTCTGCAAACTGCTATAAGTGCAGGAAAGCTGGTGTAAGGGCAACCTCCAGAGCAGCAGATTGGAGTCATGCAGCTAGCAGAGGGGAATCCAAAGTATATTAGCAGAGTAGACAATAATACAATCAGTAACTAATCACCTAGCAGAGGGGAATCCAAAGAGAACAAGTCTAAGGATCCCTGCTGCTTGGCATGGTGCATCAGCAGTGGTGGAGGCATGGGAACTACTGTATAGAAGAGCTACTCCTAACCCTAGGGCAATGATTGCTGAGGTAATATGGAGAACTCTGCAGTTCTTCAGAAATCTCTGGGGTTCTAGAAAGAGCCCCAGAGATGTCAAACAAGCTGTAGAGGTGCTGGAACAAGTTGCAGAGGTTAGAAATGGAAGTCCCCTGACATCACCCTCCCTCTAGCATGCAGCATCTTGATGTGTGGGGTAAAAGAAGTCCCTGATTGCTTGGTCTGCTGGTGAGATAGGGTAGATTCCTCATATGGCACACAGATTATCTGGATATCTGCAGTAGAACTCCTTGACAAGTCTGGGGGCATGTACATTCTCCTATGGCTCCCAGGAGATATCCTTGATCCTGTAGCCTTTCCACTTCACCTTGTACTGTAGTCATCTCTGGAATAAATGGCTATCTAGGATTTTCTCCACCTTGTATTCCTCATTGTTGTTGACTACTATGGGAGGTGGCAGAGGTGGCAGATGCTGCTCTGAAATAGGATTCTTGGGGGCTGGAGTTAGTTTGATCACATTGAACACTGGATGAAGCTGGCATATCCCTGCAGGGAGCTGGAGTCAATAGGCTAAGGGCCCTACTTGTTGTTCCAATATGAAGGGTTCCAACTGGTGGTGTGACAGCTTTTTCAAGGGCCAGCTAGTTATAATGTTGGAGGCATCCAGGTAGACTCAACCTTCAGACTAATATTTGTGCTCCAGGGTCCTCCCACAGTCATAGTATCATGCCATGTCATCCTTTGCCTTTGCCAGCACTGCTCAGGCCTCCTCCTATGACCTCTTCATCTGATCCACAAATTTGTTTATTGCCTCATTCTCTGAGAGTTAGGCCCAGGGTTCAAAACCCATATGCAGATGCCATTCTGTATCAAGGAAGAATGGGGAGAACTGGGTGAATGCATAAATGTAGTTGTTGTACTGGAACTCAGTGTTGGGGAGGAGTTTGTCCCAGTCATCCTGATGCTTGTTGCAAAAGAGGCTGAAGTACTGCTCTAACTTCTGGTTTACATGTTCTGTCTAGCTGTTGGACTGTGGATGGTAGGCAGTGAAGGTGTGGAGCTTTACTCCAAGCAGGAGCAGTTGGTAGAGCTCTCTAGTGAACTCTGCCACAAATTGTGGTCCCCAATTGGAGATGTAGATATCAGAGAGGCCATGGAGCTTCCAGATGTTCCTCCAGTACAGGTTTGCAGCACCCATGGTGGAGCATGTGGTGTGGGTTAGAATGAAGTGCACTTACTTGCCATACAGGTCTACTACCACCATGATCACATTGTAACTGTGGGTGTTAGGGAGCTCTACAATGAAGTCCATGGAAGCCATGCTCCATTGTTCTGTGGGCACAGGTAGTGAGTGTAGCTATCTGTAGGGGAGTCAATGTTGGGGCTTAGTCTGGAGGCAGAGATTGCATGTACTAGTGTAGGATTCAATATACCAGGACATCTGGGGCCACCAGTAGTTCTGCAATACTAGCTCCAGTGTCTTCCACCATCTGGGGGGCCCTGCAATGTGGGAGTCATAGTGTTGCTCCACAATCCTCTGACAGAGCTCTAGAACATTAGGGACATAGATATGGTCTTGGAAGGTCAGGATTCCATCCTAGAGGGCCCATTTGTCTGTGTGGACTGCCTTGGCACCAGTTGTATGCCCCAACTTCAGTGTCTGGGCTGCTTGTGCCACAAGCTCCTCCTGCTGACTGTCTCAATTACCCTGCCATATGTCCTGGAGGATGTCCACTTCTGCTCCCTTGACAGCTAGACCCTCTATGGCTTGGATTGCATACAGTTCAGGGCAGAGAAGCACAATGTTGCTGTTATCCTCCCCCATGCTGTTGTCTGCTCTCCAGGACAGGGCATCTGATTTCTCCATGCTCCAGCCAGGCTTGTGGTGCAAGGAGAAATTGAAGTTGGTGAGGTAAAGGGACCACTGGGTCTGTTGGCAATTGAACTTCTTGGCCATCTGGAAGTATTCAAGGTTCTTGTGATCCATCCAGACCTCAAACTTGTGCCATGCACCTTCCAGGAAGTGCCACCACTCCTCAAACAACTGGATGATGGCCAGCATCTCCTTGTTGTGGATTTCATAGTTCTGCTCCACTGCATTCAGGCTCTTGGAGTAAAAGGCTGTGGATGCCACTTCCTATCCTCTGGAGATTGCTGTAAGAGCACAGCCCCAGTGGAAAAGTCAGAGCTGTTGGCTTCCACTCAGAAGGGAGAGTTGACATCTGGGAAGAGGAAGACAGGTCCAGAGGTCATGGCAGACTTGAGGATGTCAAAGGCCATCTGCTCTGGAGGTCCCCAACTCTATGTACCATCCTTTCTGGTGAGGTCAAATAGTGGACAGGCATGGTGCAAGAAGTCCTAGATGAATCTCCAGTAGAAGTTTGCAAAACCAAGGAATGCTTGCACCTCCTTCTTATTCTTAGGCTCCAGCCACTCCACCACACCTGCTACCTTCACCAGGTCTATCTTTGCAGCTCTGTGTAAGATGATCAGGCCAAGGTACTCAATCTGGGTCTGTTCAAACTCACACTTCTCTGGCTTAAGGTAAAGCTGGTGCTGGCAGAGGCATTCCAGGACAAGGTGAGTGATCTGATGATGTTCCTCCATAAGGATGTCATCAAGGTACATGCACACTATGCCCTCTGCTATAAGGTCCCAGAAGATGTTGTTCATCATGGTCTAGAAGGTGGCAGAGCTATTGGTAAGCCCAAAGAACATAATAAATAGCTCAAACAATCCCCAGTTGGTCTGGAAGGTGGCCTTCCACTTATCTCCTTCCTGAATGTGCACATTGTTGTAAACCCACCAGACATCCAGTTTAGTGAAGTATTGTGCACTCTGGAGATTGTTGATGAGCTCAGAGATGAGGGGAAGGGGGTAATGGTTCTTTACCATCATGGCATTGAGAACTCAGTAGTCCTGGGCCAGTTGGAGTGAGCCATCCTTCTTCTTGATGAAGAAGACTAGAGAAGCCATCAGAGACTTAAACAGGCAGATATGACCAGAGTCCAGGTTTTCTTGCAGCAATGCATCAAGCTTGTCCTGCTCCCTAGGTACAAGCAGGTAAATCTTACAGCTAGAGGGTGTGGAAACTGGCAGCAGTTCAATGGTGTAGTCCTACCTCTTGCACTCTGGAAGCAAGTCAAACAAGGCTTTGGAGAACACATCCTCACATGCATGAAGGTAGGGAGGTACTAGATCCCAGAACTCTTAGGGTGTGGCATTAGTAGCAAATGCCTGGGCCAGCCACTGGGATGTGGTTTGGCTAGCCCAGATCTCCATGATAGAGAGCAGCAGGCATACAGAGGTAGCATAGATTCAATCCCTCACTTTTACTGCTTCATCCAGGAATTCCAGCTCACCTATGCCACCAAACTCCCCTCTGCACTCCTCCTCTGGGGCTCCGCTATTGCTCCAGTCATCCTTGTAGAGGGTCTCTCTACAAGGAAACACCAGAGGTGGAGGATACAGGAGGTCTAGATCTGTGGAGAGGAGAGGGCTGGCATGACATGCATGGATAGCTGTGTGCTCTTGAACTTGGGCCTGGTGCTTTGCTCTGTCCTCTATGGCACAGGCAGAGCACTTCCAGGAGCACCTGCTCATGGTTACCTCTACCTTGGTCCAATCGACCTTGGGGTTGTGCTTATGGAGCCATGTGAAACCAAGGATCATGTCCTGTCTACCCAAGCTGGTAATAGCAAACATAGCATGCTCCATATGGTTCTGATAATAGAGGACCAGGTCAACCATGGAGTTAATGGTGCCTGCTTCATTAGGCATTCCATTGATGTTGTAGACAGGAATGGGCTTGGGGAGGAGCTGTGTGGTCAGGCCATGGCATTTGACAAACTCCAAATCTAGGAACAGTCTTGTGGCTCTGCTATCCAAAAGAGCTGTGACTCTATGGGTTTGCTAAGTGTCTGTCATCTCAATCTCCACATCAAGATGCAGGGAGTTGGTGGATAGGCCCAAAGCCATCATGTACTGTCAGGGCATTTGATATGCCCAAGTGGGGCCATGCCAACAGACTTTCAGAGGTGTTGGGGAGCTTGGCAGGGGCTCTGGGGTTAGTATCTATATGTCTGGAGGAGGGCATTGAGGTTCTTCTGTCTCAGAATGAAGGGCATCAGAAAAGGCAGTTTCATTTTCTATCAACAGACATGAGAACCTGTTAGCACCCAGTGATGGAGATGTACACCTCATCTGTCACTCAACTAAAAATCCTCCTCCAGCTCCAGAGGTGAGGCACACATGCTGATCTCCTCCAGAGTCAACTCTGGCATAGGCTTGTCCAGCAATTGTCAGGTTCTGCTGACGACAGGGGCTCAGTACACTGGCAAGTCCTTACTAGGCAGACACGATGTCCTACGCTTATAACCAGGTGCCCAGAGTTGGAGCAGAGGTGGGAAGGCTTGCGAGGGGGTTCTAGGGAAAATGGCCCGAGCAAGTCCTGAATGGCCTGGAGAAGTCTAAGACCAAAGATATTGGTCATTGACCCAGGGCAGGTGTCAGGGCTAGTTCGTGGGTGCGCAAATAGATTGCGGAGTGAGCGGGGGCTTCTTGAGTGATGGGGGCAGGGCCGGAGTTGGATAGGGGGTTACCCGGGCTTGATGGGTCCCAGGGCCGAGCGGGGAGCGAGGGTCAGAGTTGTCGTAAGAATGTTTGGGTCGTGGTGCATGCGCGGAGTTTGTACTGACATAGGGAGCAAGAGGAACTTAGAAGAACAAAGGAAATATGTACAGTCGAGACAAGACGGAGACGAGATGAGACTGAGGAAAGAGATAGATTTGAAACTTAAAAACAGAAACAGAGACAAGACAAGAGACAAAACATAGGAAACCGGTAAATGTAATATCAAGACTAAAGTTCGAGGAGTTATTCTACGACTTATATACTGACTACTGGGTACCCCGGAGGGCGGTGGATATGGTGGCGGGAGTCAATGGAGCTGTGCAGAGTCAATGGGTGTCGAGTACGATCCAAGGGCGGGCCGCGGCGGTATTCTGATGGGATCAGTTGGGGGCATGGGCCGCTCCGAGGACATCGTGATACTCCGGGACGGGTTGGGTAAACTAGGGTAGGGGGTTGGAAATGTATGACATGGCCAGGAACGGTGGGGGAAGGTTTCAGGGGGAGTGTTGATGGCTACGGAGAGGGTGTTGGAGTTGCCATTGGGGTTTGCTGGAGAAGCGTCAGAGTTATCCAGTGTGGGCGGGGTTCAGGGGAGTTAGACGGGAACTCAGGAGGGGTTGGGAACAGTGTCTAGGGAGTGGGTTGTGACATTACCCCCCCTTCAGCGTCGAGACCCTCGAGACGTGGGGAGCGAGTCAGGGATCGGTGGGGCATGGGAATCAAAGTTGATCAATATTGATCAAACCGCAGTGAGTGGCGGCGGCATGGGGAAGGAAGTCGAGGTGCGGCCGCTGTTTGCCAGGGGCTCCTTCCTAAGTTATTAAAAGGGGTGGACACACCTGGGAGTCCCCCAGCTTGTTGTAATGTCTTCTTCAGCTTATTTTCCCACAGCATCTAGGTCGCCATCCCCGCCATTCCAGCCATCATCTTCCAAGGATTCAGAGGGTCGCCGAGATTGCTGTTGGATTGAGGCAATGTACCGTAGCCATGAGGGCAGTCTGTCTTATGTACCCCAGAATACTGATCGGTCCTTTGCAGAGTTGTCCGCGGCCATGGCAGGTCCCTCAGGACCATTGTCTGGCACGGACGTGATGCAGCCACCAGTGGGCGTGGCCCCTTCTATGCGCTCCAAGTCTGGCATTTGTCCAGGGGTGGTCCGGCTTGTCCCAGAGGGTTCGAGGGTGGTACAGGCGGAGGTGACGCCGGAGCAGTTTGCTGAGGCAGTGGGTCGGGCGAGGGGTTTGGTGATCCTGGAGTAGTTGTCGATGAAGCGGCGATAGAAGTTAGCAAACCCCAAGAATGACTGTACCTCCTTGACGCTCCGTGGGGAGGGCCAGTTGAGTATCGCGTTGACCTTGGCGGGGTCCATGTGCACACTGTCGGGGGTGACGATGACTCCAAGATATTTGACTTCCGTTGTGTGGAAGGAGCACTTCTTGGGTTTAGCGTGAAGGTGATATTCTCGGAGTCGTTCCAAGACACAGCAGACGTGCTCCAAATGCTCCGCCAGCAAATTCGAGTAGATCAGGATATTGTCCAACTATACAATGACAAAAACGTTGTTCATGTTGTGGAAGATGTCGTTCATGAAGTACTGGAAGGTGGCAGGGGAGTTAGTCATTCCAAAGGGCATTACAAGATACTCAAAGAGGCCATAGCAGGTGCGAAAGGCGGTCTTCCATTCATGTCCCGGGGCAATCCAGACATTGTTGTAGCCAGAACAGAGGTCGATTTTTGTGTAAATCTTGGCGCTGTGAAGACAATCAACAAGGTCTCTGATTAAGGGGAGGGGGTACCGGTTCTTTTTGGTGACTTTGTTGAGTCCCCGATAGTCCACACAGAGTCAGAGGGATCCATCTTTTTTCTTGGCAAACAGAACCGGGGCGCCAGCCGCGGAGATTGATGGGCATATGAAACCTTTGCCGAGCATGTTGTCGAGGTATTCCTTCAGGGCCCAGAGCTCAATTTTGGACATGTTGTAGATCTTGCCAAACGGGGGTGAGGTACCTTCTTCAACTCTTGTGGTCGTAGGAGCAGTGCAGAGGGAGTTCCTTGGCACTTCCTTCAGAGAACACATCAGCAAACTCATGATACTTCGGGGGAACTACTTCGGATAGGATCTGTTCCTCCGTCTTGCTTTCTGGTGTGGTAGTCCCTGCGTGGAGGTATTCCTTGGGTAGGGCTGGCGTGACTTGCAACTGGAAGGTGGGGGTGCCTTCTCGTAGGAGGTGCGTGAAGGGGACGGCGCCGATGATTTTAATGTCGAGGTCTCCAGAATTGACGGGGTTGGGTACCATAGGTGTAACAGTCGGGTCCGGGGTGACGTCGGGGTTGGTCGGGGGCTTTGGGTGTCGCTGGTCGGGGTAGCGCAGGCCCTTATATTGATTTCGGGGTATGTTGGGGGGCAGCCGTCGTAATTTGTCCAAGGGTGATTGAGATGGAGTTGTGCTTCTTTCTCCGTCGGGGTTGGCGTTGGGGGTTGGGGAATCCTGAGTCGTTCCGGAGGTGATGGTGTTGGGGCGGGGAATGTTGAGATCAGAGATAGACTGGAGGCGGAGGTGGATGGCAGCTGCTAAGCTTGCTTTGGGGCCGGGGAATTGCATGGTGAGGTTCTTCCAGTTGATGTCAGGATTAATGTCTTGCAGCCACGGGAGTCCGAGCATGATCAGGGTCGACAGGGGTAGTTGGGTAACGAGGAGTCGGGCCTGGAATTGCAGGTTGTTATTGAGGGTGAGGGTGTTGTCGTGGTACTGCGTGATTCTTGTTGTGGCGGGGCTCCCATCGAAGAGTTGGAGCTCAAGGGGTTTGTCGAGGTCGTTGCATCGGAGATCGAGTTGGTTGCTGACAAAGACGCTGGAGGCGCTGCTGTCTACGAGGGCAGGGAGTACCTTGAGCGAGCTGCCAAGTTGGACATAGATGACGAATGACTGTGCAGACCTAGAGCAAAGTTGCGGAGGGGTCCAGGGTTGGTCGATCGTGGTCATGGTCGTTCCTAGACAATGAGTGATGTCTCCCGCTGGGGTAGAGTCCCCGTCAAAGAGTTCGAGGGGGATCGGGGCAGGGAGGCGACAGAGAGGTTGTGGGGCGAGCGCTGCCAGGGATTTGTCAACGAAGTTATTGGTGGTGCCACTGTTGACTAGTGTGGGGACGGGTTTGTTGGTGAAGGGGAGAGTGGTGTGGAGGAGGAGGTTTGTGGACGAGTGGGAGGGGAGGTGTGCTGGGGGTTTATCCGGGGCGAGTACTGTTGTGTGGAGGAGTGGGGCTGGGGCAGAGAAGACGTCAGGGTATGGTCCACGGTCTAGTGCGTCTTCCAGACCTAAACCGCCGACTCGTTTTCTGTGAACTGGTAGTTACAGTCCTCTCCGTCAATCATCCACACAGCGCGTCCCATCACCTGTTGTTTAGGACAACTGTGAATAAAGTGTCCCTGCTCACCACATAGGATGCACACGCCCTCCTTCCATCGTTTCTCCTGCATTTCCTCTGGCACATTGATCCATGGGCTGTCCTGGATTCTGTTCATGCATAGGGCTTCTTGATCATCGGCAGGGTCCGGGATGTCATTGTGGTCGTTGGGGTTGGTATCCAGGGGTACTGGGGTGTCCTGGAGGTTGGTGGCGTTGAGCTGGGTGGGTGGGCGCTGCCCCGGGGGTCGGTTGGTGTTGGGGACTCCTTGGCCCGGAGGGAAGCAGGGTGTGGGGTTGGCGGGGTTAGCGGGGATTGAGGATCAAATGCCATTGGTTGCTCCGGCCTGCCAGTTGGTGTTACTGGAGGTGTTCCAAGAGGTCCAGGGCACCGTGTTTTTGCTGCGGTCTTCCCAGTAATGTTGGTCGACCTGGGTAACGAGCGCCTTGTACCCGTCGTAGGTGGTTTGCTTGGGCGCGAGGCAAAGGACATCCTTGATCCGTTGGGGTAGGGCACGATGGAGGGCGAACCGGAGGGTGTTGTAATTCCAGCCAGTCTTGTAGGCCTCTCATTTGAATCGTATGATAAAGGTCATGAAGCGTTCATTGTTGCGCATTCGGAGGTTGAAGAGATTTTCCTCCGCCTCCACTATGGTGTCAAAGATGCCAAACTTACTCGAGAACTCTTGGGTAAAAGCGAGCCAATTGGAGAGTATGGGATTGTTTGGGTCAAACCAGAGTAGCGCAGTGTAGTGGTCGAGGGCAATGCCCTGTAACTATGATGCGGCAAAGGCTACTCGTGAGCTCTCAAGCTGAAAGGTGATGGGCTTAGCTTGGAACATAGTTAAACACTGAGTCAGGAAGATTCGCCACTTCTGAGGGTCGCGGCTGGTGAAGGGTTCAGGCTTCTGGATGTCGAGTTTACCCTCCCGGGCCAGTGCATTGTGGGTATTGTCCTGTGAATTTTGAGTTTGAGGTGGGGTCCAGCGTTGTAGTAGTAGTAGTAGTAGTAGTGATTTCTGTTTCCGTGCTGGGGGGGAAAGTTGTCCATCGCCGGGCCCCATCCTCCAGGGGGTCCGCCATTGGGTGGTCCTCCACCAGGGTTTTGACCCACGCTACCCGGGGTGGGCCCTGGGGCTCATCGAGGGGGAGGGGGTCCTCCGGGGGTTGGGGGTCCGAAATAGTTGGCATCGGTGGGGGGATTAGGCATTGGGGCAGGTGGGGGACGAGAGGGGTTGGCGGAAAAAGGGGGCCGGGGCACCCTGGGGCCCATGGGCTGTCGCAGGGGAACTGGGGCGTTGGGATGGGGCAGAGGGGCATTGATACAAGGGGCACGGAGATCAAAGTGGGGGGGGTTGGTCTCGTTGAGGTCCGTTGCGCAGGGCATATTTGTTGGCGGGGTTGCCCAGCTCGTCAATATAGGAGAGGGTCCAGTTGTTGTCATCAATGTGTAGGGGCAGTTGTTGGGAATGGAGTTCTGGAGTGGCGGGTTGGTCCCAGGTTCGGAAGGTGCTGGGCACAGAGCTGGCCCGGGGCCAGGTGGAGAGAGCCAAGGTGTGGGCGGCGGGTTGGTTGAACAACCCCCCACGGGGTTGAGGTTCCTCAAGATGCTGGAGGCTGCATTGAGTTCTTCCTGCTGATGGGGAATGGAAGATGGGGCTTTGTTTCATGTTCCGATGGGTTCCTCGCGTTGCACGTGGAAGGAGTGGGCGGGATCCAGAGGGTCTTCGAAGGGGTGGGGGTTCGGGCTAGTGTGGATTTCTTCGACCAAGGCACGGAGCTTGTTCTGTAAGTTATCGTCGATGCCCAGGGTGCCTTGCGTATTCTCTGGGAGGTTCCCTTGCAGGTAGCGTTTGTGGAAGTTGAGGAGTCAATCTGCCCAGACCTCCAGAGTTGCGGAGGCATCGGGGTAGCCTAGGTTGGTGAGGAGGGTGCGGGTACGCCTTGCAAATTCTGCGGGGGACAGGTGGAGGAAGCGGAGGACTTTGTCGCGTTGCTGGGCATAGGCTTTGACCCTTTGCTGCCTAGGAGAAGGAGGAGTTTGAGTGGTGAACGGTGGGCAGGGGGGGGAATAGTTATCCATGGGCTCCGGAGGGACTGGGGCTGCAGCGGGGATTGGATACGCATAGTAATGGGCGGGGGGAAGGTAGGCGGGGTTGGGGGGTGCTGCGGAGTATCCTCCAGGGTTTTTTTTTTTTTTTTTTTTTTTTTCATTCCAGTTTTACATGCACGGAGCACCTTGTGCTCATTTTGCATGGTACTACCAACAGGTTACCTACTGCTACGAGAGCGATGAAGTTCCATGCCCCCCCGTGTACGCGGAGAATGAGCAGGCCAGCATGTCCCAGCGCTGTTCTATGACGTCCTCCCCTGATAAGCCCTGAGTTGATGTGTTGGGACTGCTTGGTCGGCGGGGTAGTGCGGTACGAAAGCCTGCGGCGCAGGTGGGTCAAGACAAGCAGAGGGGCCACAGTCTTGACCAGAGCTAGAAGGGATCAGTGCATCTGGTGAGCCTAGAGCCCAGTGCCGTTATTACAAGAATGTATAGTAGAGTAGAAATGAAAAAGGGGGTGCATAGGTTTGGCGGTTAGCTTGGTTAGGTCAAGGTTGGGCTCGGAGTTGGTGAGGACTGGGCCTTCAGTGTCATGGATGCTGGGGCTGCGGGGGCTGCGCATCGGGTGTGAGCTTGAACCGTTTCGTAGCTTCGGTGTACCTAAGGAGGTGTTTAATAGCATTGGGTGTGGAGAACAGATATGTTAAGGACTCAGCTCTGCGTTTCAACGGCCAGACAAGGTGTATATGTCTCTCATAGCAGTATTGCGGGCATTTGAGGATGAAGTGTCGTACCAACTCCACCATCAGGCCGCGGCAGTGGGGGCATACTGGGGATTCGGCACGGCGGATGCGGAATAGATGAAGGTTGAGTGGGAGGTGTCCCATGCGGAATTGCATGAGCATGGCGGACTGACAGCGGTCCAACAAACTGGTGAGGCGCATGTAGCTGCGTGAAGGCAATGTCCTGTTGAGTTGGTGAATCAGCCGGTAGCGTGGGGACTTCTTTCAGCGCTGCTTCCAGAGGACCTGGGTCACTATCAAGTTGGTCTGCTGGGTAGCGGGGATGCTGAGGGGGAGCGGCTTGGTTCAAAGGTAGGTGGGAAGTGAGCTGGGGGGGCTGGATAGGCCACATGCAGCTTCTTTCGCTAGTACGTCTGCACGCTCATTAGGAGCAAAATCCATGTGTCCCGGCGACCAATGGACTTGCAAGCGAATCACGCCACGGGAGCGGGGCTTCCACACATTGTTCATACCACGTACAAAATGCCTGTTCGGCGCTGTGTGGAGGCGGTCCTGCTTTCTGTGGAGGTTCTCAGTGGCATTGTGGACAGCATTGAGGAGATAGTGGGTTGGGTGGGGGCGTTAGTTCCGCAGGGCGCAAATCAAGGCTTGACTGTCCGTGCCGATGGCCATTAGGCCTTGGAGCTGTTTGCTGAAACCATGTAGGAGATGTAGGCCTAGGGTCATACCAACTATTTCCGCTTTGTAGACAGTGTGCTCGGTAGCCAAGCTGAGGAAGTACCTCAGGGAGGACCTCTCCTCATTGTCCACGTATAGGACCACCGAGGCGCCTATGCCACCTTCATAACCTGACCCATCGCAGTAGATTGTGGTAGAGGCATGGTCATGTGTGAGGCGTATTGCTTCAAGGGCTTCCTCCTTTGAGCTGGCGATGTGGGTGGTGAAGGCAGGCCGGTAGTTGGGGCGGCGTCGATGAGCTTGGACAATTTTGATGGAAGAGGGGTTGATACCTGTAAAAAGGAAGAGATTGTGGAGAGGTGAGCAGTGGCGGCGGGCAAAGTGCTTGGCAGCCCTGCATGCCACGGTACCCACAGGGTGCGTGTCTGGCAGAGAGCTGAAGCGTACCGCCACCCGGGTTAGTACTTTGCGGAAAAGGAGGTCAACAGGGAGGAGGTTGGCATGGGCGTCCAGCACGTTGCCAGCCATGGTGCTTAGAGTGCCAGTTATGATTTTGGCAGCTCGGCACTGCGCTGCGCCAATCTTCTTGGTCATGGCTAGTGAGCCCATTCGGCGTGCGCCCTTAGGGCCTTCACAAACGCCCATGTACCAAATGTCCGCAGCATAGGTGAATGCTGGAACGGCTATAGTATTATAAAGCTGGCACACGCGATGGGGTGGCATTCCACCTGAAATTCGTGAGAGCCTGGAAATCTGGTGGGTCCACCATGCTGCACTCGCAGCAACTTTTTGTGAATGTGCTGTCCAGCGGAGTTTGGGATCAAAGATGACCCAAAGGTACTTGTAAGACGTGACCATATCAACTGTCTGGGCGGTGACAGAGCCGTCAAGGTTGGCGCATCTAAGGACAATGTTAGGGGGAGCCGCATCCCAGTGGGAGCGAGGGAAGTCCATAAGTGCCAGTTTCAAGAGTTCGAATGGCGAGTGGTATAACAGGGACCATTCGAAGGCCCCCCTACCGTGCTCCATAATGTCTCTGATGATTTTGTGGGTCTCTGTCAGAGACTTTGCCACGGCAAGGAACATTGCATCATTGACAAAACCAGAGGCGAGCTCTGATTTGCTGTTGAGGCAGGCCGCCTGGATGAGAGGCACATTGTAAAATGCGTAATATAGCATGGAGAGGGGGCAGCCCTGGGTGGTGCCGTTAGTGATAGAGATCCAATCCGAGATGAAGTTGTCAAAGCGGAGCTTCATGCATTGCCCAGTAAGCATGCGTTCAGCCAGCTGGACGTAGCATGTAGCATTGCCATGTTCCCTCATATTGTGTATGAGGCAGTCTTTGACTGTGTTGGGGAAGGCCCCCTGAACATCAAGAAATAAGGCAGTCACTACATTACCTGAGCACCATGCATCCTTGATCCTTGAGACCACCAGATGCATGGCGTCTGTTGTGTTTTGGCCAGGCCGGCCCCCAAATTGACCAGGCGGGAGCGTTCCGTACTTTTCTGTGAGGTAGGAGATGTCAGCAGCCACCATGGTGGAAAAAAGCTTCCCAATGGTGTTGAGAAGGCCAATAGGCCTGTATGCTTTTGCAACATTATATGCAGGCTTTCCCGGCTTGCGTAAGACCAGGGTGGTAGACTCTAACCAGCTCAGGTGGTATACCCTGAGCTCAAACACTGCTGCAAAGATGAAGAAGAGGTGATTGACGAGAGCGTTGGCACACTGCTTGAGAACAATGTTGGGAATCCCGTCAGGGCCTGGAGCCTTGAATGGTGGGAGGTTGCTGATAGCAACTAGGATGCAATCCCTGGACAAACCAGGGGATGCAGGCAATGGGTGTGGGTAGGCAGAGAGGGGGACGGATGGGGAGGGAGGAGGAGGAGGAAAGAAAGACTCAGCTAGAGCTTCAGCTTTTGCTGCATTAGTAGTGGCCATGCTGGGTGTGCCATCCACTGAGGTCTTCAGGCTGGGCACCCTGTCACATGAGAAGTTGGAAGGGTCGCAGACCACATATTTGTTGGGAGTGTAAATCTGCCGCGCATTGATGTTCTCAAGCCACTCTTTCCAGTGGGACTCCTTCGCAGATTGGATGGCATCAGCCATTTTGTGAGAGAGCCGTGCTGCCTCAGCTTTCGCTGGTGGTCTGGGATATCCTGGAACCTGTAGGCGAGATTGTCAGCCTGATGCCTCTGGGCCTTCAGCTGTTTGAGGCTGCCGTTCCACCATTGTTTGGTGTGCGGGCATGGTTTGCGGATCGGGACAATGTCGTCGATGTTCATGATTTCCTGAATGATCAGGGTAAGGTCACGTACTTTGGTGTCAAACGCCTCCTCTGTGAGAATGGGAAGGGCCGGTGAACGGGTAGATAGGCACTCCGTCAGAGCTTCATTAAACGCCGTCCAATCCACAGAGTGGAAGTCTTTGGAGGGGGGCAAGGATGTGCGCTGCACAGGGAGTTTGACCTCGGTGACTATGGGTAAGTGATCAGCGCGCGTAGGGCAAAGAGAAGGGACAACGTCGCATGAGATGATTGGGTCCACATCCGTATGTGACCTCCAGATGTTGTCAGGGCGAGTCCATCTATCGCTTGCTGTTTGCAGCGTAGGGATGCCAGGGGGCAGGGCCAGCTCCATGTCGTATGCCGTCAGCATGTCAAGGAGTGGCTGGATGAAGTCCTTGGGACTGTTAAGGTGACGGTTGTCAACCGGTTCCCACAGCGGGTGGTGGCGATTGAAGTTGCCCAACCACAACATGCAGTTACTAGCGGAGGGGCGGGCAATGTGTGCCGATGAGAGGAAAGAAGAGAGGGTAGTAAGAACCTCATTGTGTTTGCAGTCGTTGTAGACGTTAAACAGCGAGAGGAAACTGAATTCGCCTGTGAAGCAAACGGCTGTGATATCTGTGGAGTGAATGGTCAGTTGGGTGAAGGCGTCTGTGGAGATGTTGGTGTTGATCAGTAGGACAGAGCGTGAGCGCGTGCTACCGTCTTTTCTGTGGTCGGAAGGGTAAAGGACTCTCCAATAGCTGGAGGCCCTAGTGTTGCCCAGGAAGTCAAGGTATGGCTCTTGGATTGCAAGCACATCCCATTCTTCGGGGCGAGCCGCAGCCAGGATGTCTGCTTGCGCAGCACTTGACTTACGAACATTTTGTTGCCAAATGCGCAGGGTGCCAGGAGCTGTTGGGAGGCGCTGGTTCATTAATCAGAGGACGCGGGGGGATTGGCACCACGCTGACTCCTATGATGGCTCACTTGGGTGAACCCAAACTCGTCAAGGTTCCTTAGGCAGCTCGGTGCACAGCTGTCGGCAGGTGTCTTCTGCGTCTTCCATGTCAGGGGGCATTGACCTGTAGTCTGGGCTGGTTGAGGGGGGTGGTCGGCCTTGGATGCAGAGACGCGTGTGGTGGGGATGGGCTGGGCTGGGGGGCATGTGCCGAGAGGAGGGGTGGGGCGTTTAGGGGGGGCTGTCGCCCAGGTGGTGTGGTCCTCAGTTGGGAAGTAGGGCATGCGGTTTTTGGGGAACCACTTGTTGAATTCCTCGCAGCGAGAGATGAAGGCTGGGCACCCGCGGTCGGAGCTCGTGTGAGCAGACTCCAGGCCACAGGATACGCACCTGTACTTGACTGCCTTGCAGGAAGTGGCAGAGCAACCGTTGCTTGCACACCTGGAGCAGCATCCCTCCGCTTTACAATCGCCTCAATAATGGCCATACTTCTGGCAGTTACTGCAACAGATGGGCTCGTGAACGTCCTTGCAGATGGATACTTGACGCCCTCCTATGAAGATACAGCCGCGTATCATGTCATTGGCGGTGGTGGGGTCATTGCAGGAGATCTTGAGTGATGCCACAGTCTGTTTGGGCAACCTAAGATCTGGGTTCTTCAACCACAGTGCTAAGGTTATCAAGTTCGACGGAAGACCATTCTCAAGCTCGATTGTACGGAGGCACATGTAGTCGTCCGGTTCAAAGGAGCCTGCACAGGGGACAAACCTTGTGATGAGGTTGTAGGACTTGTCGACGATATCGCAGTTGGAGCTGAAGAGGTCGTTGAGAAGTTCCCAGTTGATAACTGCGTAACGGCGGAATCTGTTGGCAGAGTCAGCTGTATCGAACTCAGCAAGGTACGCACTATGGCTGATGGTCTTCAGCCCTATGGCACGTGTCTTTGGTGTCACGATCTTGACTTCCCCAGCTTCCCCTTCCTCCACTGCCGTTGCCTTTTTGTCTAGCTCGCCGAGGATTTTGTTGAGGGCGTCCCAAAGTTCGGGTGAGCCCTCTGTGGTATGGTCTTTTGGGGCATTGTTGTTGTGCAGATTGAACTGGATAAGGACAGTCCTTGCGTCTTGAAGGACGCATTGCTGAACGCGAACCCTGTTGTCTGCTGATAGGTTGTGGACCGAGGGCTGCTGGCTGGGTGCAAACAATGGAGGATTTGGTGCTGCAGCCTTGGCAATCATTGCCCAGGTGGGCGCGGCATTGGGTTGCATGGGGGTGCTCGCGAGCTTGGATGCCATAGCGTCCAGCGAGGTGGTGGCCCCTGCAAGTGTCTCGGTGGTGGATTTGAGGGCAAGAGTTGACTCTGCCCTCTGTGCGTCATTGGCTGCGAGGAATTTGGCGGTAGAGCTGAGTTTCTCAATCAGCCCGCTGAGGCTTCCCAAGGTTTTGGAGGCGATCCTGTCGGCCAGGTCGGATGCGACGTTGTCCGCGATATTGGCTTTGAGGAGGAATGCAGCCACCAACATGGTGTTCCTCATCTCGGCCTGCTTTGAGGACAGTGCTGCTGTGGCCAAGATGCTGATGAGTTTTGCATGGTCGTAAGGTTCTGCGGCGAGGATCCATCCATTTGTTTCGAGCCACTTACGAGCATCAGGAAGAGCCCTGACCGGGCTGGGGTCTGATGCCAAGAGGGTCTTGAGGTCGGAGTGCGTCGGAATGAGACGCGTTCTTTTTGGGGTCCCAGTTGTGTTGGCACCGCTGGGGGGGGCCTGGATGATGCCCTCATTGTCGAAGACATCACAGTAGGTCGAGAGGAGGTATGAGATAACAGAAGAAGCTCAGTGATGGTACCGAGTGGCGTTAACAGCCAGAAGTACCAGAAGAAGAATGAATAGACGCTAGCTACGGTCTTGAAACAGCCAGGACCCCAGAAGGGATGATGGGTGTTTAGGATCAAGAAGCGTCTTCTCCTCCAGGGTTGATACGGGGATTATTGCCATCGGCAAGAAATGCGGGAGGGCGGCACCAGCCCGGGGGTATTCCCTGGCTGATGGAGGGGGCGTAGAATGCCTGGTTGGGGTCAGGGGTCCAGTGACGGAGTACGTACTGATCTGCAAAGGGACCTGGGTGGAAGGGGGTGTAGGGATTTTCCAGTAGGGGTCAGCCATAGGCGTTGGTTGGGTAACCGATGGGGTTGTATGCGGGGTTAAATGCAGACATCAAGAATGGGGTAAGGGGGAGTCTTGATATTATGTCAGGTTCCGCTGACAATGGGGGCTCAGTACACTGGCGAGTCCTTAGGCAGACACAATGTCCTATGCTTATAACCAGGCGCCCAGAGTTGGAGCGGAGGTGGGAAGGCTTGCGAGGGGGTTCTAGGGAAAATGGCCCAAGCAAGTCCTGAATGGCTCAGAGAAGTCTAAGACCAAAGGTATTGGTCATTGACCCAGGGCAGGTGTCAGGGCTAGTTCGTGGGCGTGCAAATAGATTGCGGAGTGAGTGGGGGCTTCTCGAGTGATGGGGGCGGGGCCGGAGTTGGATAGGGGGTTACCCAGGCTTGATGGGTCCCGGGGCCGAGCGGGGAGCGAGGGTCAGAGTTGTCGTAAGAATGTTTGGGTCGTGGTGCATGCGCGGAGTTTGTACTGACATAGGGAGCAAGAGGAACTTAGAAGAACAAAGGAAATATGTACAGTCAAGACAAGACGGAGATGAGATGAGACTGAGGAAAGAGATAGATTTGAAACTTAAAAACAGAAACAGAGACAAGACGAGAGACAAAACATAGGAAACCGGTAAATGTAATATCAAGACTAAAGTTCGAGGAGTTATTCTACGACTTATATACTGACTACTGGGTACCCCGGAGGGCGGTGGATATGGTGGCGGGAGTCAATGGAGCTGTGCAGAGTCGATGGGTGTTGGGTACGATCCAAGGGCGGGCCGTGGCGGTATTCTGATGGGATCAGTTGGGGGCATGGGCCGCTCTGAGGACGTCGTGATACTCCGGGACAGGTTGAATAAACTAGGGTAGGGGGTCGGAAATGTATGACATGGCCAGGAACGGTGGGGGAAGGTTTCAGGGGGAGTGTTGATGGCTACGGAGAGGGTGTTGGAGTTGCCATTGGGGTTTGCTGGAGAAGCGTCAGAGTTATCCAGTGTGGGCGGGGTTCAGGGGAGTTAGACGGGAACTCAGGAGGGGTTGGGAACAGTGTCTAGGGAGCGGGTCATGACAGCAATAGAGCTCTGGCAGCATCCTTTATGGCCAGCAGCTGCAGGAGGAGTTTCTCCTGCTTTGCTATGGAAAGGTAGCATACCTCCAGGCCCAAGGGACAGTACTATGTGAAGTGCCCAGGCTTCTGGCATCTCTGGCACAGCAGTGGGGCAGCATCCATGTCCATGGGAATTCCCAGTGGCAGAGGGCATGCTGCAGGGATGGCTGGAGTGGGGACCAGCATTGGGCAGGCAGGTGTGGGGTAGTGGAAGTTGCTGACTGGAGTTGGGTGCAGCACAGAATGTGGGTGCTAGAGCTCCCTTCAGATCTCCATGAGTTGCCATTGGTCCCAGGCTACCTCATACCACAATGCAATCTTTTCATCATTGGGGCAGCCCTCTACCAGATTGTTGATACATTCCACTAGTGTGGGATGCAAGCTGTTCTAAAAAAAGAGGCATATTTGGAGGCTGTCAGAGTAAGTGGCCTGCTTGACAAGAGCACAGAACAAGTCAATATACTCATCCAGTGTACACTTTCCTTGTCTATACTGCTCCCTATCACATAGTGTCAAGGCCATGGTCTTGGTGGGGTCTGATGGGAAAAACTCCATGTGGAAGTCCTTCTCAAAGGTGGCCCAGTCTGGAAAACTTCCAACACCTCCAGAGTGATGGAAAACTTGCAGCATGTAGGTAGAGGCATGTCCAGTCTTTATGTATGACAACACCTAGACTATTTTCAATGTGTTGGAGTCAAGGGCATCCCTACTGAGGTGGATATAGGTGAGGCAGGACTGCAGAAATTGCTCCTCACCAGAGCAGGCACTATTGTATGTGTCTGGTAGCACAGGACATGGAATTCATGGCCACAAGGTCACCAGAGCTGCAGAAATGGGTGCAGACATGGTTGGGGCTGGTTCCACAGCCACAGAAGGGGCTGAGTCTGGGGTTAGGCATTCAAGCAATGCCTGGAGTGATTAGAAGATGAGATCAGTTATTTGATGGAGAGTAGAGAGTTCAGTGGTATGGTAAGTGAAAGATGATTGTGTTAGTTGCACCTGGGTTTCTAAGTGTAGTAGGCAAGTCCAGGCTTTGTCCTGCAGGGCCAGGGCCTCTGAGAGTGTGTCTGGGTTGGCAAGCTGAGACATAGGACTCTGCAGTATTTAATCCTGGTAGAGAAGTGACAGATAGCAGCTTGGAGATTCCTTGCAGCTATGAGAGGCTTTCAGACCAGTTTTAGGAGACTTGTTCTGCTGTAAGGGCAACCTCCAGAGTGGTGGATTGGAGTCATGCAGCTAGCAGAGGAGAATCTGAGGTATATTAGCAGAGTAGATGACAATACAATCAGTAACTGATTACCTAGTAGAGGGGAATCCAAAGAGAACAAGTCTAAGGATCCCTGCTGCTTGGCATGGTGCATCAGTAGTGGCAGAGGCATGGGAACTACTGTATAGAAGACCAGAGCTACTTCTAACCCTAGAGCAATAATTGCTGAGGTAATATGGAGAACTCTGTAGTTCTCTGGAGATTTCCAGGATTCTAGAAAGAGCCCCAGAGATGTCAAACAAGCTGTGGAGGTGCTGGAACAAGTTGCAGAGGTTAGAAATGGAAGTCCCCTGACAGCTGGGCACTTCACACATAAATGCAGGGAGCCAGCTAAACCAGCTCCCTGAGTATTTGTGCAGGCAGCTCATACAGCTGCACTGTCAGATGCAGGGAAAGCTGACAATGAGCAGAAGGAGGAGCCTGCTAAGGCTGACACTAATGAGGCATTTGAGTCTGATGGGACTCAGGAGCATGGTGAGGAGTACATTGAATTGGAAATATATGACAACAAGTACTCTACTTGTGGTAGTGATAGTGAGGGACTATTTGCCCTCACAGAGGTTTCTTTTGGCAAACAAAGGGAGAAAGAAAAAGTAATGAGGTTTGCATGAGAAAAGTGTGGCTTGTGGCATCCAAGAATGCCATAGAATGCCCAGTGCTGAGTGCTGCCAGCACAAGACAAAGAATGTCTTGTCACTTGGGTAGAAGTGAATGGCCACAGAGTGTGGACATTGTGGAATTCATGGAGTACCACCTCTGGAATCACTCCCTTATTTGCACATGTGGCTGGGATATGGGTGGCACTGCTGGCCACCCCCATTACCCTGCAGCTGAGAACAATTGGAAGTTGTTCCATAGTAAACTATGGTGCCAGGGTTACTATGAAGGTCCCTGGCAAGATTTGCAATGTTTATGTGGATGTTGCAAATTTTGATCACTACAATATGATCATAGGGACACCATTTATGAGAACCCATAAGGTTCTCCTGGATTTTGCAAATGACTAGGTGGTCATTGATGGAAGAGCAACTTCAGCTCACAGATTGGAGCTGGAGGATGCCAATGGCAGCACACAATGCTTCCACACAGTGGAGAAGTGGTGTGATGAGTGGCCCTAACTCCCTGGTGGACCTCAGCAGCCCACTATAGAGGAGGTAGTGGATGAGGATGAACTTCAGGTAACTGAGAGTGTACCCATAGTCACCCATCACTAGTGGTATCCAAAGAAGAGTATCAGAGGAGTACTCTTCAAGAGGGGGGGAGAGTATGCCAGAAGGTCTGAATTGACCCTTCAGAAGTAAGGGGAAGGAAGATTTGGGATAGACCAATTCCAAAGCCTACCCTGGAATGGGCATATGACTCACACATGCCACAAGAGTAGAATCAGGTCTCAGCTGACCTGACATGACAGGAAGGGGTAAGAAGATTGACCCCTGAGGATGAAATATATAAAATGGCTATAGAGGATAAAATATCTGAGCCTAGCAAGTTTGAATACTTGTGGAAAGAAGCAAGAGGCAGGATAATTCATGGTCCTGCTTGGCTGAATATACCAGACAAATCAGAAATTTGTCTGATGGCCTTGCATGATAAGTATGCAAAGTCTGTACCACTAGCAAAGTCAAACAAGGAAGAGCATTGCTCTTCACTTAAGATAGTTGGAGGAAAGTTACAACCTCCCAAGCTATCAGAAGGCAATATTCCAAACCTTTGACAGCAGTGGTACAACAAGTTCCAAGACATTGTTAATGGAACAAAGGAGGAACTTCTTCCTTGGTGTGAAGTAAATCATAAGATAAATCTCATTGATGAGTCCAAATGGTACTCATACTTCATGCCAAGGTGTCCTAAGTCACTTCAGCAGCAATTGTAGGATGAAATCAACTGCTATGTGTGGGCTAAGTGGTGGGAGCCATGTGCAGCCAACCAGGCTGCACCACTTTTATGCAATCCCAGAAAGGATGGATCCCTGTGGATGGCATTAGATGCTTGTCAGCACAATCACAATACTGTTTAGGATGTAACACCCTTACTAGACCAAGAGGTCATTAGGGAAGATGTGGCTCAAGCACTAGTAAGGTCAAAGATTGATCTTACTGATGTGTATGAACAAGTGAGGATATGTACATCAGATGTACCTAAAACTGTATTTATGACCATTACTGGAACATATCACAGTAATATTGTGCAGATTGGCAACTGTAATGCACTAGCCACATTCCAACACCTAATGATGTCTATCTTCCAAAAGATGTCATTGGTCAGTGGATGCATGTCTATTTAGACAATATATTCATCTTCTTGGACTCCATTGAGGAACACAAGCAGCACCTCCAAGTAGTCTTTGAAAGACTATGAAAAAACAAGCTCTATATCAAATGGAAGAAGTGTGAGCTATATGCTGAGCATGTAGAGTGCCTCAGCCATGTAATTGACTTGCAGGGCATACACCCTGATATGGAGAAGTTGATTAGGATCCAGGAGTGGCACACTCCTAGAACCTTCAACAACATCCAACAGTTCATTGAGTTGGTGAATTACATTGGGAACTTTCTGTCTGATGTATCTGCATACACTGGGCCATTAATGGCCATGATGCAGAATGGATCACCATTTTATTGGCAACCCATCCACCAACAGTGTTTCAACATGATCAAGAGGATACATGCCAAAACTCCAGTCATATGCCCAATGATCCTTGACATGAGGATCCTATTTGGCTGATCTGTGATGCCTCCAAGACAGGCATCAGAGCAATGTATGGACAAGGTCCAAGCTGGCAGAAATGTTGGCCAGCAGGGTTCATGTCCAAGAAGTTCACTAATGCACAGCAAAATTATGCCATGCATGAATTTGAAATGCTGGCTATCTTAGAAGCCCTCCTCAAGTGGGAGGATAAGCTTCTGGGGTACAAGATCCATGTAATAATGGATCATAAAGCACTTGAGTTCTTCAAAACTCAACAGAACTTGTCTCTGTGCCAATGACAGTGGACAGATTATATGTCTAAATTTAATTTCAACATCACATATGTAAAAGGAAAGCTCAATAAGGTAGTGGACTGTTTATCCTGCTACTTTGAGAGTGACTCTTCATGGGACATACACCATGTCTATGACTATGTATGTGCAGATGCTTGTATTGACCTAGAGGAGGATGATCTACCTCCTATGCACATACAGGAAATGCAAGCACAACTGGATCAGATATGTGCTCTCCACAATGGATCTAGCCACAGACACAGATGAGTGTGCAATTGTCATGAAATTTGTGATAAGGAAGCACACATACTGGCTGCCAGTAATGATGGCAAGAGAGACTCAGCCCATGCTCAGCATGGGACTGATATGTCAGGGGACAAGATTGATATGCCTCTTTAGAGAAGCCATCCTAGGGATCTCCCAGTCTCCTCAACCCCAAGGTAGAACAGATGAGGAATTTCTCCATCAAATTCAATTTCTAGACAGCAAAGACAAGCTCTTTGTGGAAATCATGACTCAACTAAAGGACTATAAGTTCTTTTGCATCCAGGACAAGTTGGTTTGGACTACCAACATATTGGGCCATGAGGTACTTTATATACATTGTGATCAAGAGTTGGTGACTAGTGTGCTTGAGCAAGCACACAATGTAATTGGGCATTCTGGCACCCAGAGAATGATGGAGTACATTTGCTGTTGGTATTGGTGGCTAACAGTGGTTGCAGATGTGTGAGCATTTTGTACCACTTGTCAGCTGTGCTAACAGGCAAAAGGGAGCAATCAGCTCCCTTCAGGGAAATTACATTCTCTGCTGGTGCCAGTTAAGCCCTGGAATTCAATAGGGATGGACTTTATCAGTCCATTCCCTGAATTGAAGGGGTATAACTACCTATGGGTAGTTATATGTTGGATGATGAGCATGATGCACCTTATCCCAGTGCACACTACCATGACAGCTTTGCAGCTGTCCTGGATTTACATGCATGAGGTGGTGAGGCTGCATGGTCTTCCAAGCTCAATTGTCAGTGATCAAGACTCAAAGTCCACATCAAAATGATGGCATGAACTGCATAAATTGTTAGGAGCAAAGCTCCTAATGTCTACATTGTTTCACCTGCAGACAGATGGTCAGACCGAACATGCCAATTGGAATGTTGGTCAGATCCTGCATACTGTGGTATGACTGGACCAGAAAGACTGGATAAGTTGAATTGACTTAATGGAGTTCACAATAAATGCAAGCATTTCTGAGACAACACAGTTTGCACTGTTTGGGTTGAATAGTGAGTACATGCCATCCATGATACAGGAAATTAGGGCAGATACTGCAATCCCAAATGGAATCCAACAGTTTGCCTGCCAAGCTCTGGAGAACTTGGCAGCAGCACATGATGCAATTATAGAGGCATGCATCTGTCAGACACATCTGGCCAATTCATGTTGCAGACCTGACCCCAAACTAGAGAAAGGTGCATTAGTGTACCTTTCAACAAAAAACTTCAATCTACCTAAAGGCAGAGCAAGTAAATTCTGCCCTAAGTGGGTTGGGCCATATAGAATTTTGGAGGCCTACAGTGAGACCTCCAACTATGTGTTGGAGTTGCCTATGGCACTCCAGGAATGAAGGATACATCCTCAGTTCCATATGTCACTGCTGCACCCCTATAAGGCCAGCAATGATGCCTTATTTCCCAAAAGGGCAATGCTAGAGCCTTATGACTTTGGCACCCCAGACAACTAGGAGTGGTTTGTTGATGACCTAGTAGGTCATTGTTGGGAGGGTAAGAAACTTGAATTTGAGGTTTGTTGGAGTCTTGGGGACACCACTTGGGAGTTCCTTGCAACCTGCAAGGACCTTGCAGCCCTTGACAAATATCTAGAGTTGCAGGGCATGTGGTGCCCTGTGCAGTTAGCTAGAAGGTCTAAGTTAGTTTAACTTAGTTCTAGAAGTTGACAGGCTGCCATGCCAGCAGCTATCAATGATTATGTCAGCCAATTTTTTGGTGGCTGAGCACAAAGTCCAACTGTACTTTGTCTTCCTACCCATCATTGGTGCTATGCACCAACATTAATAGAGAGGACTAAATCCTTGCCTCATGGGCAAGAAAAAGAAATGGCCAGGTGAGGCAGACACAGATCTGCCAGGATATGCATTGAGCTCTAGACAGAGCTCAAGCAGAGGGAGGGTCAGGGAGTAGCTTGCTCCCTGGCTTTAGAGGCTTTGCTGCATTAGCAGGAGGCCTGGTGCCAGGGGATGTAGCACCTCCAACAATGAGAAGAGTGGCCCCAGCTCAAAGGGACACAAGGCCTGCAAGTGGGGGACCACCAATAGTATTAGGAGATGTAGCTCTGCTGAGCTATGCAGTGGCAATGCAGCAGTTACCAGCAAGGGGACATGGTTTGCCTCCTCAATAAGGCAGAGCAGGCAGAGGACATGAGGGACTGTCAACCCCCCCTCAAGGAGCAGGAAGAGGATGTGGGGGACCACTGCCCCCCCCCTCAGTTCAACTTTGGATACCCTGTGGCTGCACAACCAGTGTGGTCTCAGGAGTCCCAGCAGTTTGTAATGCCACAGTTTGCTGTGGACCCACCTCCAGTGGCTAGTCCTAGCCATATAATAGGCATGGCAGGTCAACAATGACCTACCACTATGTCATTACAGGTAGGGATCTTGGTCCCTGCAGCATCAACATCTGAAGCAATGGAGGTAGATGACAATGGTCCAGAGTTCATTACAGCTCTGATGCAGTTGCTAGCACCTCCTCAGCAGTTGTATCTGCCATTGCCTACTGGGATTCATCTGTTGGATATGCCCTTGTCCTTGTCAAGTGTATCAGGGTGGTCAGGGTGACCTGCAGCTGCCTTGACTAGCAAAGGAAAGAGCAAGGCAACTTCAATGTCACTGCCTGCACTGGCATAGGAGAGTAGCACTCCTCCATTGACCACTTGGAAGATGATTGAGGGATGCTTCTCTGTAAAGGAGAAGGGCAAGGGCAAAGTGAAAGAGCCTGAGCCTTTGACTACTGCAGATGAGCAGCTTGCTCACCTACTTCAGTGGCTTCAGAAAGCCAGAGTCCCAGAGGACATTGATGCTGATGTCCTTGATAATCCTGTAGTGCAAATAGTGATGCGAAATGTAAGTTTTGATGTTATCAATTGATTGGATCAACAGATCAAACTTTACTCTCACAGAGTTTGGAGGCTTAGGTTACACAAAAGCTCACTTAGATGTTTACAGTCGTAGATAATAATTAAATTGATTTATTTGCTAGTTGAGACGGTCTCAAACTTTTGAATGGGCTCAAATATATATATATATATATAAATAAAAACCCGAACCAACTAAATACTCATAAGCCTAAGTTAGCCACTCCTTGGGGCTAGCCAAGCTGTGGTATGTTGTTGCTTGCCCTTTTCCTCCAATCCTGCTCTCCTCTTTATAGCTCGTCGTACACACACAGACCAGGCTGTTTTCTGTGCGCTGCCGTGGGTGTACCGTGTGGTTTTCCTTGGCCTTCCTCCATTATTGGTTGGCCGTTTGCAATGACATGCTGGGTCGGCATTACTCGGTTATCTATTTGTCCGACCTCTTTTTCTCATTCTTTTCTTTTCCACTTCTCTCTTAGCAGGCTCCGTGTAGTTTGTATGGTGGCCAGCTCTGGTCTCTGGACGGTCTGGTGTGCAGTGTCAAGGGGAGGCAGGGTTTTTGCTATGCATTCAGATGTCTATGGCTGTCCTCGGCATCGGTTAGCTGTTCTAGCCGGTTTTGCCAAGCACAGCCATTGATCGTTGATCAAATGTGTGACCAGCTGTTCTCGACATCATAGGTCCTGCTGGCATTGTTCAATGCGTGCTTCCTTGGGTTCTTTGGTGATATTCTTTTTATACTAGGTAAGGTTTTTATGTCTACAGTTTTCAACATTTACCCAAGCTTACAGTTTTCAGCTTGTTTTGATTGGTATTTCCCTTATCTCTTTTTTTAAGTATATTCAACCTGTCTCGTACTCGAGACAGGCGTATCAATAGCACTATCTCAAGTTCTCAATGAACTTGATGTTGTGCAAAATCAGAGGGATGAGGCCTGCACAGACTTCTTCTATTCAGTGTTGGGAAAGGAGAAGTGGGTAGCAACCCCCCCTAACCCTCCAGAGGCAAAGAAGGCTCATACTGAGCCTTCTGTATTTTTCAAGGGATCCTCAACCCAGAGGGCACCACTTGTGCCCTACAATGATATGGTGCCTGCTGGTGATGACCAGAGGATGGATGAGTGCTCTGATTTCAAGGCAGCTTTGTCCTCTGCTGGGCTATCTAAGCCAGTGGTGGCTAAAGTAAAGCCACCAAAACCAGTGGCAACAAAGGAGAGAATATCAAAGCCCTCCACAAAGAAAGCTGGCACTGGGCAGTCCTCTGTAATGGTGACAGAAGCAGACAACTCTTTAGTCATCACCACTCCAATTGCTTTTCTGGCCAATGTTCCTCCAGAATCAGAAGCTGGTATGATCAAGGTCCTTGGATTGAGGACCTATGTGATGCCTAGTGCACTCCCTCAGGAGTTGAGACTACCAGTGCAGAGAGATCCACATGACAAGGAATTTTCCATCACCCAGCAAGCAGCTGCCCAAGTGACAACAGGGGCCCCAGTGGCATCTGACTTGGGTAGCAATGATGATGACAACATCCCTACATCTAATCAATGTATCTTGGATAGTGACTCCAATGACAATGCTACTGAGCATTGTTGCAAGGAGCAGCACAATGCTAATGCCAGATGGCTGTTAGCCATTGACACTGAGAAGTCTAAGCTGGATCTCAAGCATCTGAATGATACAGTGCCCAGCCACCTACCAGATAGCTGGGATACCATGTTGGTTTGCAGGCACTTTAAGTACCAGAATGACTTCAGAGGTATGCTACACCCCAACTTCTATTGGTCACCAATGACCAATGCAGTTTTTGTTGGTGACAAAGCAGTCTTTGCCTGCTCAACAGAGATGGCTAGAATATCTCACATATCCCTGCATTACAAATTACTGTATTGATGGGCTCCTCATGGGATGCCCATGAATTCAGGGCAGATTTTCCTGATCCTGAAACTCATTTGAGTCAGCAGATTCAAGGTCACAATGAGGGAGTGGATTCATGCCACTCTCCTCCTTCAGGAGTTCCATCAGATCTCCTTCTATACAGCTCCACAATTGAGGGACTGCACAATGAGGTGGGCTATAGAGCTAACCCCAGCAGAGTTGGAAACATCTCTGCCCAGAGGGGACTGCCAATGAGTACTGGTCCCCTTACTCTCACATTCATTGGTCATGCTAGGCCACACAGATAACAATATGCAGGGAGTGGGTGGGACTTAATCAAGTCCTAATCAGCTGTTACTTTGACATTGAGGCATGGGCACAGTACATCCTGCACTATGGCTACCCAGGTTCACAGAACCTGTATTCAGGTGTGGCCATCAATGCCACCTTGCATGTTGACCAATGCTCAGTCTTCAGTTACATTTTGGATCAGGTACTGGCTCTGACTGTTCTGCATGCATGAATAGCCTATATGAGGCTGTTCACAATGGTGGTGGCTCAGCCATGTTTCTATCAAGAGGCAGTAGACACTTACTAATCCAGTGTAGGAGAGTTTAACACAATTACCTTCTACACTTTCACTCTATATAGGCTGCAAGTGCTGCCTACTCAAATTAACAATTTGAGTGAGATGGAGGTAATATGTCACCTCCTGGCCAACCATGTGCCTCCCTTGTGGGTGAATCATGTGTATACCTATAGTATATGCTTCCTCAATCACTATTGGTCTAGGAATGCCCTGCATGCAGACTTGTTCATGCAAGTCAACAATGAATGCCATTGTTGACTCCAAACCATTGGATTACCCCCTCCATTACTGGGATATGATGGGTGGTATATCCCCACTGCTGATGACTGGGAGTACTGTTGCATGCTTCTCCAAATTCATGAGAGTAGAGGCCATGCTCCCCTTGATGCAGCTGAATGGTTGCACTTTGGTGAGGATGGCATTTCCACTTGCCTGTTGCACCAGCCTGCAGAGGTTGTGAAGGCCTCACAAGCCACTGCTGAGGAGCCATCATCTGTGGCTCCTCCTGCAAGTGCAGCCCCAACTGAGGAGGGTCCTTTGTTGTTAGTGGTTGCAGCCACTTCCACCCCTCCATTGAGCTCTGGTGTGTCTTCTGAGGACACACTTATAGAGGAGTCCATGGAATTGGACTACACTGACAATTCCACATTGACTATGCCAGTTCAACCAGCAACAACTCCACAACTCATCCCCAGCCCTATGGAAGCAGCAGTAGCAACTAATGTTGCTACTCCTACTACTTTTGAGGCTGGAACCAGTGGCTCCAGTAATATGGCTAATGCTGTATCAGAGCACTGGGCAGACATCATGAGTCACAAGGAAGCAGAGGCCTTGAAGATAGATGAACAAGTGGGGTGAGCTACTATTGTAGTTCACCACAAATTGGTCATTGTACATGGGCTTGAGCAGCCCATATTATATACTCAGTGCAGTTGGCCATTGCACTGAAGTATACTTGTCCACATAGAATTGGTTGATTCTACTACTGATATACATAGGAATTCACATGCAAATTCCAGTGCACACCCTTGGGTGGGATGCTGTATCCCACCCTTTATTCTTTGACTTAGTAGTGTAGAAGTGAGTCCATTAATGAACTCAAAAGGGGGGTATGTAATGGAGCATCTATTATATGCATATATATCTTACTTATTGGTTAATTACACTAATAGCATCATGTGACCTTATGTAAGGCAACACCTTACTTCATACTTAGTAGACAGAACTATTGACTGGTTTTGACTTATGTTGGGTGAACCATAAGCTGTGTGACCTGTAATGGAAATGTTACATGCAGTGTGGGCTTGTGAAGCAGCAACTCAAAGATACTTTTTTAGGGATGGCATTTTTGGAAGGGTAAGATTTGAGATGATGTATGTACATATTACTATGTACTGAACCTGTAAATACCCAGTTTTGACTCTCCAACATGGCAAAAATCAAAAAAAAAAAATGGCCTCCTGGCCAATTGGGCATCTGTCCCATTTTGGTGGCCTATAAGTGGCCTGCACCATAAGAGAGATGAGAGCAAGCAAGAGAGAAGAAGAGGAAACAACTGTATTGATTTGCCTCAAGACCAGTAGTTGAATACAATGAGTTTATATAGAGAACTAAGGAGTTTGTGAATTAAGTGAAATATAAAGGAAGGAGAGAGGAGAATCAATAAAACAATGATAAATTTGCATATAATAGAAAGAGAGTTCAGGGGTTGAGAAACATAGAAGTCAATGAGAATAGTTTAATGGTGATGTGTTCCTATACTGCCTAGTGCTGTGCAGGAAAACTAAAAAGAGGAAGTAACACTAGTCACTAGATAGGGTAGCTGGCAGTAAGAAGTTAATAATGAGGGCAAGTCAGTAACCATCCCAGAGAATGAGAGCTAATGGGTGTGGAGTGAAGGAGAAGTGCAAAGAGTCACTACCTGCTAGCCTAAGTTGCTAGATGGTAACAGAGGGTCACTAGACAAAGGAAGGAAAAAAGATGAATGTGAAAGAGTCACTAAGAAAAGGAAAACTAAGTGGTAAAAGGGGAGTTAGGAAGAGAAAGAGGGAGTGATGTTAAAGAGACTGGAAGGAGTACAAATGCAAACTAGTTACTAGCTGTAGTCACTAGTGTCACTAAGTCAAAATAATGCTAAGGGCACCCACAGTTGGTACCACACTAAGTCAAAGTCAAGGTTGGCAAGACTGTCACTAAGTCATTGTCAATAGTGAGCAAAAGAGCAAAATGAAATCTTAAGCTGGTAAGCTTAGAGAGAGAGAGGAGAACAGTACTCTGTTCATTTTATGCAGTCTCTATTGTACAGGCAGTATTTATACTGTTTGTATAGTATAGTATAAGAAAGGAAGTAGTAGTCACCTCCAGCAATGGCATCTGCCAAAGTGTTTATGATACATATGAGGTGTTAATCTGGTGACCAAGTAAAAAGTAAGCAAGGTCAATGTGATGCATAAAGGTAATAAATCTCAAGAAAAGAGCATGTCTGATGTCAATACCTGAAGTGTAAACACCATTCAAGTATGTTTGTAAGCTCAATAAGAAAAATGACAAGTAAAAAATCACACAATTGTCAATATGTCCATTTTTGGAGGGAAAGCTGTGTTGTTTCCAGAAAAGTTGCTAGCAATCATTGCTAAGAAAGGTCTTGGCCTTGTTATTCTAGACCTAAAGTCCAGACTCCATGTGATATGGCTTGTAATCTTGGGGCTAGGCCTCACATGCTGAGTATCATGACTTGTGCCATGTCAATATAATCAGCTGCTATCCAATCAGAAATGCTGAAAATAGCACTCAGCAACAAGTGGGTCTTATCAATGGTCAATTTGGTGTTGAAGCAGCTGGGATGTCTGCATGTGACATCCCTTTAGATACTAACCATATACATACATCATAGTTTAGTTACATGACATTTTTTCAATTTTCTATACTGTTGCAATACTACTGCTCATGTCATCTTGTGTTCAGCACATTGTGTGCATCTCTGTAGACCTGAAAAGGTTTCTGTGTTCCTCTTGCATGTTTTCTCATGTTCTCCCACCCCTTTGCCATCTCTACCTTTAACAAGTTATGGGCCACAGCCCAAACTTAATCAACCCATTGCTGCTTCTTGTCCTTCTTTCACATATCACCTCAACCATTATGTCCTGTCAACTTCCTCATTTGTTCTTGACCTCTTGCATCACAATGTTCCTGAGAAACTCAATGATTCTAATTGGTTCATATGGACCAAGAAGATGACAGTGCTCTCTGCACTATTGGCATGACTGGGATTGTTACTGGCAAGATCACTGCACTTGATCTGGAGGAGAAGAAGGATTGGAATAGGTCAGATGGGATGCTGGGTGGGTACATTTATAGAAAGGTTCAGATGAGTATCAGTACCTTGTTGAGGATTGTGAGACTGGTACTGCTGCCTGGGCTGCTCCCAAGGCTTATTTTGAAAAGTTGAATATTGGTAACTACATGACTGCTTGTGCAGCATTCTACAAAGTCCAGCATGAGCCCACTTGCCCTATCTCTGTCTATATTCAGGCTCTTCAGTCTGCTAAGCAGAAGCATGCTGCATTTGGTGTCCAAATTGATGATACTAAGTTCAAGAATGTTCTCCTCATGCACTTCAATGTTTCCTTCCATACTGTTTGCCTCATGTAATGGGCTAGGCTCCTTAGATTATATTTTACTAATTTAATTGTTATATTTTACATATTGTACATTTTACCTATACACTATTGCTTACATAAGGACATTGTTTGTTGTTTTATACTATGTACAGGAATCATAGTAATTGGGATACTTCTTCTGTATCTGTGTGAATGTAAGAATATAAACCATAACAATGTTACATTTCTTGAAGTACCCAATGTGGTACTTGTATGGAAATCCAGAGAACCTGAGCATATCCATTGAAAGCTAAATCAGCTTTGACATCAGTTTTGTAAAAAACTTTGATCCAAGAATTGTGCTGGCTATGTTGGCATGGAGTCACACTCTGGACCCATGCAACTTAGACAGGATGGTCATGTTCTCCTGGACAGGGGACAGCAGTGATCAACAATGACTGAACTGACTTGCAAAACCACCCAATGCTTAGCACAAGGAGGTGGGACCAAAGAGGTCACAACTTCTAGTAGATGAGACATGCTGGAGGGGATGCCTAAGATAGCTTCTCAACTAGTGCCAATGGAGCTGAGGTGAGTGCAGCAACTAGAGCTGCAGCCATTAGGGGAGTCTCCACCAATCATTCAGCCACTGGGGCTGTCAGAGAACTTCCATTTCTGACCTCCAACTTCCATTTCTAATCTCTATGGCAATCTTCACAGCTCATTCCAGACTTCTGGAGATCTCTGGAAACCCTCAGAACTGCTCATAGTTCCTTGTCAAGCACCTCCCTAGGGTGAAGGCTAGCTTCAGCCTTCTGTACAGTCATTCCCATGCCTCTGTTGCCCACTGATGTGCTATATCAAGCAGCAAGGATCCCTAGACTTGTTCTCTTTGGATTTCCCTCTGCTAGGTGATTAGTTGCCATTTGTGTTGTCAACTGCCTTGCTAATATACCTCAGATTCCCCTCTGCTAGCTGCATAATTGAGCTGCCACTCCTGGAGGTGGCCCTTACAGCAGAACAAGTCTCTAACTCTGGTCTGGCAGCCCCTCATAGCTTGTAAGGAACTTCTGAGCCCCTATCTGTTGCTTTCCCACCAGAATTAAGCACCCACAGAACTCTATGTCTCAGCTTGCCATTCCAGACACTCCTCCAGAGGCTCTGGCCTCTCAGAACAAAGCCTGGACTCACCTGCTTCACCTAGAGAACCAGGTGCAACTGACTCAATTATTCCTCACCCATCACATAACTAAACTCTCTACTCTCCATCAGACCACCAATTATATTTTCCCATCCCTCCAGGCACTGCTAGAGTGCCTGCCCCCTATTTCCACACCACTCCTGGCAGCAGAACCATCCCAAGTGGTCACTGTAGTCACTCTCATAGCTCTGGTAACCCTCTAGTTGTAGATCCCACATCCTGTGCTTCCAGACACATACAATGGTGCTCATTTCAGCAGGGAGTGCTTCCTACAGTCCTGTCTCACCTACATCCACCTCAGCAGAGATGCCTTTGACTCTGACACATTGAAGATAGCTTGGGCACTGTTGTATATGAAGTTTGGATGGGCCTCCACCTATGCACTATAGGTGTTCCAATGCTCTTGAGGTGTTAGAAGCTTTGCAGATTGAGCTGCCTTCAAAAAAGACTTCTGAGCAGAGTTCTTTGCCAAAACCACTGCTTTAGCACTGCATAACAGGGAGCAGTATGGGCAAGGGAGGTGGATACTGGACAAGGACATCAACTCATTCTGGTTGCTAGTTGAGCAAGCCACCTACCCTGACAGTCTTCAACTATGCCTTGTGTTCTAGGATGGTTTGCACCCTGCACTGATAGAGTACATCAACAACCTGGCTGAGGGCTGCCTGGATGATGAAAGAATTGCCTCCTGGTACAAGGTGGCCCAGGATCAGTAGCAGCTCATGGAGATCTGATGGGAGCTCCACTGCTTGCACCCAATGCAATGCCCTGCTCTGGCTGCCAGCCCCTGTTACTCCACTTCTGCACTCCCAGCACCCACTCCTGCTCCAGCCATCCCCATACTGTACCCCTTGCTGCTGGGCATTCCCATAGATGTAAATGCAGCCCAACAGCATTGCCCCATGTTACTACTGTGCCAGAGATGCAAGAAACCAGGGCACTTTGCACAACACTGCTCTTTAAGTCTGGAGGTGTGCTACTTCTCTATGGCAGAGCAGGAGGAGCTTCTCCTGCAGCTGTTGGCTGCAAAGAACACCACAAGAGCTCCATCACCAGATGAGCTGGCACTGGAGTTGACCCTGGAGGAGATTGGTGTTTGTGCACCCCCCCCTCCAGGCCTGGAGGAGGATTTCTAGTCAAGTGACATATGAGGTGTATGTCTCCATTGCTGAGTACTAACAGATTCTCATGTCTGTCATTAGAAAATGAAATTGCCCTTCCCAATGTCAATCATTCTGAAACAGAAGAATCTCAACCTTTCTCTCCAGACATACAAATGCCAACTTTGGAGTCCAAGCCAAGCCTCTCAATGCCAGCTAGGCTCCATCAGCACTGCCCTGCCTGGAAGTGCTGACTACTCTAGTGGTACATAGTGGCCTTGAGCCCATCTACAAACTTGGTATGCCTCAATGTAGAAATTGAGACCATGGACATTCAGCAAACTTGCAGAGTTACCCTCCTTCTGGATAGCAGAGCAATGGAACTGTTCCTAGACTTGGAGTTTGTGAAGTGCCATGGCCTGACCATGCAGCCACTTTTCCAGCCTATTCTGGTGTTCAACATTGACAGAACACCTAACAAAGCCAGCACCATCAGCTCCATGGTAGACCTCATCCTCCACTACCAGAATCACACTGAGCACACAGTCTTTGCCATCACCAGTTTGGGCAAGCAGGACAGATCCTTGGTTTCATGTAGCTCTGGGAGCACAACTTCAAAGTAGACTGGGCCCAGGGCAATGTAACTATGAGCTGGTGCCATTCAAGGTGCTCTACTTGCATTATCAAGGTCAGAGAAGAGTGCCAGGCTGAAGTTTGAGAATGTGCAGCCATCTAGGCATGCTGTGCTGGCCATCTCCTCTTCATGGATCTAGACCTCTTAGACTCCCTGCCCCTAGCATTTCCCTGTAGAAAGGCCCTCTACAAGGATGACTAGAGCAGTGGCAGAGCTCTGAAGGAGAAACTAGGAGAGGAGTTTGGAGGCATATGTGACCCAGAGCTCCTGAACAAGGCAGTGGAAGTTGGAAACTGAGTCTACACCACCACCTTATGCTCACTGCCCTCTGCCATAGAGATCCAGGCTAGCCAGACCACATCCCAGCAGCTGGCCCAGGTGTTCACTGCCAACTCCACACCCCATGTGTTCTAGGATGTCATGCCTCCATACCTCCACATGTCCTCAAACATGTCCTCTCAAGCCTTGTTTGACTCACTCCCAGAGTGCAAACAGTAGGACCATGCCATTGAATCAATGCTGGATTCTAAGCCCTTGAGCTGCAAGGTCTACCTGCTAGCACCCAAGGAGCAGGACAAGCTTGATGCCTTCCTGCAAGAGAATCTGGACTCTAGTCACATCTGCCCCTCCAAATCCCCAATGGCTTCTCTAGTCTTCTTAATCAAAAAGAAGAATGGTTCACTCTGATTGGTCCAGAACTACCAGGTTCTTAATGCCATGACTGTGAAGAGCCACTATCCCCTCCTCCTCATCTCCAAGCTCATCAATAACCTTTGTGGTGCACAATACTTCACTAAACTGGACATCTGGTGGGGCTACAACAACATGCACATCCATAAGGGGGATGAATGAAAGGCCACTTTCTGGACCAACTAGAGATTGTTCAAACTTCTTGTCATGTTCTTCAGACTCACTAATAGCCTGGTCACCTTCCAGACAGTGATGAATGATATCTTCCAGGATCTTATTGCTAAAGGCATAGAGTGCATATACCTTGACAACATCCTCATCTACACTAAAATGTTGGAGGAGCACTACTGGATCACATGCCTCATCTTGGAATGCCTCTGCTATCACTAGCTCTATCTCAAACTAGAGAAGTGTGAGTTTGAGCAGACCTAGATTGAGTATCTCAGGCTGATCATCTTGCATGGAGCTGCAGAGATGGACCTAGTGAAGGTGGCAGGTGTTGCAGAGTGGCCAGAGCCCAAGAACAAGAAGAAAGTGCAGGCCTTCCTAGGCTTCACTAACTTCTACTGGAGATTCATCCAGGACTTCTCATATCATGCCTGCTCTCTATTCAACCTCACTGCAAAGGACACTACCTGGAGCTGGGGGCCTCTAGAGCAGATGGCCTTCAATGCTTTTAAGTGTGCTGTCACCTCCAGACCAGTCCTCCTCTTTCTGGATGACAACTCTCTCTTCTGAGTAGAAGCTGACAGTTCTGACTTTGCTACTGGGGCTGTTCTATCACAACAGTCCCTGGAGGATGAGAAGTGGCATCTAGTGGCCTTTTACTTCAAGAGCCTGAATGCAGTGAAGCACAACTACAAGATCCATGACAAGGAGATGCTGGCCATCATTCAGTCCTTTGAATAGTGGTGGCACTTCCTGGAGGGTGTACAGCATAAGTGAGGTTTGGATGGATCACAAGTATCACAACCCACTTCCAGAACCCCAGACCTTGTTCTTGGCCACCTCACTCCCCTGAAGTTCCCCCCAATGCCTCCTCAAACTCCTCCAACCTTTGTTCACTCACAGCGCCCACTCCTAGTAACTGTGATGCTTCTTCAGCAAACCCCAACAATCCCCTGGCTAACTCTGATGTGTTCCCTGCAGCCTTCAATGCTTCCCCTGCCTCTCCTAAGTCCCTGGAACTCTCCTCCACTGTTCCTGATGCCAGCATATGTCACTGGTTTGTCATCCAGACTTATCTGACCAGCCCTAGAGCATCACAACAACTCAAGGGTGGCCTGCATTCCCATCTGATCCCATTAGTATATCACCATGGCCTGCCCCCTGATCACAACCAACACCTCCTGCCACCTTGCTTACCCTCATAAGTATCTGAAGTCTGCACCTTCTCTAAATGCTAGGTTATCAGTGCAGGATGTTGCATCCACCTAGTAAGGACTCACTCAGTTAAGCTGAGCCCCTATGATTAGCAGAATCTGACAACAAGAACCTCAAATACTTCCAGACAGCTAAGAAGCTCAACTGCTGACAAGCCCAGTGGTCCCTCTATCTAGCCAACTTCAACTTCTTATTGCACCACAAGCCAGGCCAGAGTATGGGGAAGCCAGATGCCCTGTCCTGGAGAGCAGACCATGGCACTGGAGGAGACAACAATAGAAACATCATGCTCCTCTGCCCCAAATTATTCATGATTAAGCCATGGAAGGTCTAGCCATTGAGGAAGCAGAGGTGGACATCCTCTAGAACATTCAACATGAAAATTGGAACAGTCAGCAGGAGGAACTCATTGTCAGGTTCTGCTGACCATGGGGGCTCAGCTACACTAGGTGAGTCCTTGCAGAGCCAGAGTTTGATGGGGAATCAATTAGGAATGATGGGTTGTGGGGCCAAGCATAAGGCAAGGTCTGGAATTGTCATAAGAATGTTTGAAGGTTTGTGGTGCATGTGCAGAGTTTGTAATGACATCAAAGATGAAAGGAACTTAGAGATGGAAAGGAAAACCAAGACAGTTGAGATGAGACAAAGGCAAGATGAGACAGAACTGAGAAAAAAGATGGATTTGAGACTAAAAATAGAGATAGAGACAAAACAGAGAGAAACATGAGACACAAGTAATCAAGTAAATGTAATTTCAAGACTAGAGTATAAAGTGCAACTCTACAACTTATATACTGACTACTGGAGAGCTCTGGGGGACAGCAGGTCTGGTAGTGGGGCTTGTTGAAGCTGCATGGAGTCAATGAGTATCAATTGTAATTAGGGGATGGGCCACAGTGATGTTCTGATGAAATCAGTTGAGGATGTGGGCTGTTCTGGAGTCATTGTGATGCTCTGAAGTTGGTTGGGTAAACTAGGGTGATGAGCTGGTGATATATGCCAGAGTCAGAAACAGTGGGGGAGGGTTTCAGGGGCCTAGGAGAGGCAGGAGAAAGATTGATGGTTGTGGAGAAAGTGTCAGAGTTAGCCAGGGGGCTATCAGGGTTTTCTGGAGAAGTGTTGGAGTTACCTGGAGTAGGCATTGTAGGTCAGCAAAGGTCAGGGGTGTTTGAGGGGGTGTCAGGGGTAACTCCAGGGGGGTGGGGTGGCTGGAAACAAGGTTGGGGTTCCAGGGAGTGGGTTGTAACATCACCCCCCCTTTAGCATTAAGACTCTTGAGACATGGGGCATAGGTCAGGGATTGGCAGAAGCATGGGAACCAAAGCTGAGTAATATTAATTAAACCACAGCAAGTGGTGATGGTGTGGAGAATGAAGTCAAAGCATGGCTGCCATCTGAAAGGGGGTTCTTCTCAAGTCATTAAAAGGATCAGACATACTCTGGGATTCCCAAACTTTTCCTCATGTCTTCCTCAGTTCAATCCTCAGTGTCATCAGCTTTGTCATCAGCATCTCCTGCCCCCTCCTTCTCAGGGGAATCTGATTTCCATTGTGACTGCAGATGGGTAAAGGCAATGTATTATAGTTGTGAGCGTTCTGTTTTCTCTGTGCTCCAGAGTTGCTTATCGAATTTGACAGAATTGTTCACAGCAGTGGCTAGTTTGTCAGAGGTTTTGTCTTGTAGTGGAGTTCTGGCATGGTCAGCTCCAGCATCAGTGGGGTGTTTGTCAAGGCCCAATTTTGGTTTAGAGGAGATCCAAGCCATCCCAGAGGTACTGCAGGTTGCTCAGGCAGAGGTGACCCCAGAGAAGTTTGCAGAGGTGGTGGGGCAAGTGCAGAGTCCTCTGACCCTTGAATGGTGCCAAGCAGAGGCCCTGGTGAGTGGCCACTGTTATTGTGCTAGATTTTGACTGACTTGCTTTTGTAGTGTGCTCTCTGTGCTAGGTGGGGGGAGCATTGTGAGTTCAAGGCCCCAATGCTGGGTTCCTGTTGAGATACCTCAGTGTGTCTCCCATGTTGGACAAGGCACAAGAAGTGCCCCATTTCATTGAGTTGGCATGTGGCCTGCATGTTAGAGGAGCAGGAGTGGGATGTGGCATGGGTATCAGAGCAGATGCTTGAGGGATGCAGGGGCAGGGTGTCAAGTTGGAGTTCTGGAGTGAAGAGCAGAGAAAGTATGAGGCAGTCCACAATGAAGGCAGGACCTCTGCAGAGTGGGCAGAGGGAGGGGGTTTTAGCAACACATAACAAGGGGAAGCAGAAGGCATCCCCCTCACCAGAGGTGGGGCCTAGCAAGCAGCTGCAAAGAGAGGAGTTAATGGTGGGCCCTCTGGGGCCACTTGTGTACTCTTTCAGGATCTTTAGTGGGGGGTTTTGGAGGGACCTCTGGTCCCTCCCCTATACTCCCTGAGACATATTGGCAGCAGTGGCAGAGGCATTGACCCAACTGCTGTTGTTATGTGAAGACAAAGTCTGAAGAGTGGAGGGGGATTGTGATGTGGTTCAGCAAGAACATGACAAGGTGCAGAAGAACCAAGATATGGCATAGTGGGAGTTAGGAGTGGCTATGCAGACAATCAGAGAGCAGTCATTGGAGGTGCAGGAATTGTAGGAATGGCTAGGGCAGTTGGAAGCATAAGCAGAGCAGAGAGTGGAGGTGCAGCAGGAGGCCATGAAGGCAGAGGTGGCCAGAGTAGTGGTGGAGGCAGGAAAACAACACAAAGAGTGACTGGCCAACAAGGTGGCCTTAAAGCACAGGAGGGTGATCTGTGAGTCCTTTTTGTTTCTTGCTCTGCTGGTCCTACTGACACAAGCTGATAGATTGGGTCCAACAGCACTGGGTTCTCCTGGACAGAGCATTGGCTGTGCATGCATTGGTGCAGGATAGGTTAGCATGGATATCCAGAGAACTCCCTCTGGAGTTGGAGCAGGGGTCTTGGCAGATGGCATGGCTGTTGGCAGGGCATCAGCAGAGGAATGCAGCAGCCCCTGGGACATGGTGGAAGGTCGCAACCAACATGGAGGAGCCTCTACTGGAGCAACCAGAGGTTCTTGGCATGGTGGTTGCCCAGATGGAGGTTGATTTAGTCAGGGGTGTAGTGCAGAGGATTCTGGAGGAGGGAGAGTAGGGAGGGCATCTTGAACCTGCACTCTACATCAGACTCACAAACTTTGTCTCATTATATAATTTTGTAGCATGCATATATGACTTTTTTAAACCTCCAGCCTGGACAATTGAGCTTTTTAAACTGTGTCAGGAAATCAGAAGTAAAAACATGCAGGGGGTTACTCATGGGAGTAGAATCCCTGCTAAATTCAGAGGTGGGGGTTACACTCACTAATGCCATCTGTGTCAACTGGTCCTGGGGATCCTGGGGCTTGGTGGGGTGTCATTGATGGAAGTCTCAGAGTTTGGCAGGGGCTCCATTGAGGTTTTTGTGAGGCTTCCAAGTGTTGTCCTCAGGTCCATAGCCCTTCTAATAGACCAGGTAGTGGGGTTGACCATGGACCAAGCAGGAGTCAAGGATTTGGTTGACTTCATGATGATATTTGTCCTTAACCTCAATGGGGGGTGGTTGACTAGAGCATTGTCTAGGAAAGGGGGCCAGAGTATGTTCTTCAAGGAGGCAGATATGGCAGATGGGGTGAAGGCCCTTCAGGTCCAGGAGTAGGTTGAGCTTGTAGGCATGTGTTAAGACCTTCTGGAGAATCTTGAAGGAGCCAAGTCCTTTGTGGTCAAGCTTCATGGAGAGCCTCCAGGTCTTGAGGTTTCATTGATTGAGCCAGACTAGAGTGCCAGGAGACTAGTTGGGGGTGGGATTGTGTTGGGCATTGGCACATTTGGAGTAGGCTTGATTAGCAGTGTTGATTTCATCTCAGTGAAACTGGTGGAGGGATCAGAGATCTTTGGCAACTTTGTAGGCAACTTTGTAGGCAACATGGGAGGGGATATCCTTGAGGAACAGGGTGAGCTGGGAGTTGTAGCCCTTGTTGGTGTAGAAGGGGGAAACTCCAGTGGTGGAGTGAGGCATGTTATTGTAAGTAAATTTGGCAAGGGGAAGTTCTGCATGCTAGCTGTTCTGTAGATAGTTAATGTAGAGGTGGAGATACTGTTCCAATGTCTGGTTTACTCATTCTGTCTGTCCATTGGTCTCCAGGTGGTAGGCAGTCAATAGATTGGTTTTTATTTTGAGTGCCTTGCATAGTGATTGCCAGAAGTGGGAGACAAATAATGGGCTGTGGTCAGAGATGATGTCATCTGGAAGTTTGTGTTTGGAGAAGATGTGTTCAAGAAATAACCTGGCAAACTCCAGAGCATTGTTGGTGGTGTAGCAGGGGAGGAAGAGGGCTTGCTTGGTGAGGTGGCAGACAATGACAAGGATTGCATCGAAGCCTTCAGAGTCAGGGAGTTTGACAATGTGATCCATCAATTTTGAGGACCAGAGGCATTGACCAATGGGGAGAGGTTTCAGCAGGCCATGAGGGTGGTGGCAGAGTACTTTGGCCTGGAGACAAGGTCCACAGGTCCTCATGTATCATGTGATGTCCTTCTTCATTCCTGGCCAAAAGTAAGTCCTGGAGATGAGTTGGAGAGTCTTACAAATTCCAGAGTGTTCTCAGAGTTTGTGATCATGATGCTGCCAGAGTATGTCAAGGCAAATGGACTTATGGTCCAGAGCATAGATTCATCCACTCCAGAGTAGGAGATGGTGCTCTGGAGATAGCATGAAGGGGTTGCCAGCTTTTGACTTGCCAGCGGAGTCATTGCAGGAGTCATGCTGGATGAAGAATAAGTCTAGGGGTGAGTTTCTGATTTGGTAGAGAATCCCTTCTTCATTCATAATCAGCATGGCATGCTAATGCTCAGGGGGGATTACTACTTGATGGTTGAATGCATTCTGCTCAGCTTTAAATGACTTCTTCAGATACACATCAGACCTCTGATTGTCCAGGGCAGTAGTGGATTGTCAAGTCATACTCTGAGAGGGTTTTGGATCATTGAGCTTGGCAGTGGCTGAGCTGTTTTGTGGTTGTAAAGTATTGCAGGTTATTGTAGTTGGAGTAGACTTGGATGTGGTGCAGAGATCCTTCAAGGTAGGCTCTCCATTGGTAGAAGACTTTGATAATAGTGAGGAGCTCCTTATTGTAGATGTTGTAGTTGAGCTTTGTGGGGATCATTGAGCAGGTGTAGAAGGTGATGGGGCAGAGATCCTTGCCTCCCAAGTCCAACTGGGAGAGAATTCCAGCAATGGCATAGTCAGAGGCATTGCATTTGAGTATGATCAGTAGGGAGGGGTCAAAATGGTGGAGGACCAGAGCAGAGATGAAGGCTTTTTTGAGGAGGAGGAATACACTCTGGCACTTGCTGTCCCAGTCTCAAGAGGTGTCCTTCCATGTGAGTTGATTGAGGGGTTTGGTGATTCCAGAATAGTTGTCAATAAATTAGCAGTAAAAGTTAGCAAACCCCAAAAATGACTGTACCTCCTTGACATTTTGTGGTGGGGGCCAGTTGAGGATGGCTTCAACCTTGGTGGGGTCCATGCATATGCCATTGGGAGTGACAATAACTCCAAGGTATTTTTGACCTCTGTCATGTGGAAGGAGCATTTCTTGGGTTTGGCATGAAGGTGGAATTCTCAGAGTCATTCTAGGATGCAGCAGACATGCTCTGCATGTTCCTTCAATGAATTTGAGTATATCAGGATGTTGTCCAAGTACACAATAACAAAGACATCATTCATGTCATGGAAAATGTTGTTTATGAAGTACTAGAAAGTGGCAGGAGAGTTAGTCATTCTGAAGGGCATTACTAGATACTCAAAGAGGCTATAGCAGGTGTGGAAGCAATCCAGACATTGTTGTAGCCAAAGCAGAGGTCTATTTTTGTGTAGATCTTGGCACTGCAGAGGCAGTCAACAAGGTCTCTGATCAAGAGGAGGGGATACCACTTCTTTTTGGTGACTTTGTTGAGTCCCTGATAATCAACACAGAGTTGGAGAGACCCATCCTTCTTCTTGGCAAACAGGACTGGAGTGCCAGCAGCAGAGATTGATGGGCATATGAAACCTTTGCCAAGCATGTTGTCAAGGTAATCATTCAGGGCCCAGACTTTGATCTCAGACATGTTGTAGATTTTACCAAATAGGGGTGAGGTGCCTTTCTTGAGATCAATTTTGTGATTGTAGGAGCAGTGTGGAGGAAGTTCTTTTGCACTCCCTTTAGAAAATATGTCAGCAAATTCATGATATTCTGGGGAAACTACTTCATATAGGATTTGTTCCTCTGTTTCTTGTTCCAGCAGGGTAGTTTCTGTCCAGAGGTATTCTTCTGGCAGGGTTGGCATGATTTGTAGTTGGAAGGCAGGGATACTGTCTTGTAGAATGCATGCAAAGGGGACAGCACCAATAATTTTGATGTTGAGGGCTTCAGGATTGATGGGGGTGGGTGATGAGGTTGGCTGCAGCTGGGTCCAGAGTTGTGGCAGGGTTGTCTAGAGGGGTTTTGCATTGTTGGTTGGAGTACTGTGGGCCTTTGTATCAATTCTGGGGTATGTTAGAGGGAAGCCATTAGGTTTTGTTCAAGGGGGACCAGAGCAGAGGTGTGTTTTCTTCACTTCCTTAGTTGTTGTTGAGGGTTGAGGGCCTTTGGGTTGCTCCAAAGGTGCTGGTGTCAAGGTCAGGGACTTTGGAGTCTGAGGTGGACTGGATGCAGAGGGGGATGGTCACTGCTGAACTTGCTTCAGGGCCAGGGAATTGCATGGTGAAGTTCTTCCAGTCAATGTCTGGGTTGATGCCCTGCAGCCATGAAAGTCCAAGCACAATCAGAGTTGATGGGAGGAGCTGGGTGATGAGAAGCCAGACCTGGAACCTTAAGTCATTATCAAGGATAAGGGTGTTGTCATAGTATTGAGTGATTCCTGTCAAGGCAAAGCTTCCACCAAAGACTTGGAGCTCAAGTGGTTTGTCAAGGTTGTTGTGACAGAGGTTGAGCTGGTTGCTGACAAAGGTGCTGGAGGTGCTGCTGTCAACAAGGGTGGGAAGAACTGTTGGAGAGCCATTGAGTTGAACAATGATGATGAATGACTGCACAGACTTTGAGTGGAGCTGTAGGGGAGTCTGGAGGGGCATTGGTTTTACCTTCAGAGTTTTTGGAGGGAGGTGAGATATTGAAGGGGACTGGTCTAGAGTCAGTTGGGCTGTTCTGGTTGAGGTGGAGGGTCAGACAGGGCCAGTCAATGTGGGGATTGGTGAAAAATGTAGGATAATGGGGGTGGAGAGGGGCAGTTTGGTGACAAGTAATTGGAGGTCCTGGCATTGTCTATTGGCAAAGGTCATGGTTGTCCCTATGCAGTGTGTGATATCTCCAGTGGAGGTGGGGTTGCTATCAAAGAGCTTGAGGAGGATCAGAGTGGAGAGACATTAGAGGTGGTTGGGAGCAAGCACTACCAAGGATTCATTGATGAAGTTGTTGGTGGCACCACTGTTGACCAGAGTGGAAATGGAGCTAGCAGAGAAGGGGAGGGTGGTGTGGAGAAAGAGAGTATGGGAGGAGTGGGAGGGGAAATGTGCTAGGAGAGTGTCCAGGGCAAGTACTGTTGCATGAAGGAGTGCAGCTAGGGCAGAGAAGATGTCAGGCATCTTCGAGACCTAAACTACTGACTTGTTTTCTGTAAACTGGTAGTCACAATCTTCTCTGTCAATAGTCCATACAGCATGTCCTATCACCTGGCATTTAGAGCAACTAACAATGAAATGTCTCTGCTCACCACATAGGATGCATGCACTCTCCTTTTGTTGCTTCTCCTGAGTCTCCTCTGGTATGTCAATCCAAGGCCTGTTCCAAATCTTGTTCATGCATAGGGCTTTTTGATTGTTGGTGGAGTCTAGAGCATTGTTGAGGTCATTGGAGTTGGTGTCCAAGTGTTTCAGAGTTTTGTGGAGATCAGCAGCATTGAGTTGGGCAGGAGGGCATGGTTCCAGGGGTTGGTTAGCACTGGGAGGTCCTTGGCCTTGAGGGAAACAGGGTGTGGAGTTGGCAGGGTTGGTGGGAATCAAGGGTTAATTGCCATTGGTTGCTCTGGCCTACCAGTTGGTGTTGCCAGAGGTGTTCCATGTAGTCTGCAGTGCTGTGTTCTTGCTCTGATCTTCCCAGTAGCATTGATCAATCTGTGTAATGAGCACCTTGTACCCATCATATATAGTTTGCTTGGGTGCAAGGTGGAGGACATCCTTGATATGTTGAGGCAGGGCATGGTGGAGAATAAATCAGAGGGTGTTGTAGTTCCATCCTGTCTCATAGGCCTCCCATTCAAATTGTACAATGAAGGTTGTGAAATGTTTGTTGTTGCACATTTGGAGGTTGGAGAGGTTCTCCTTTGCTTCTGCTACAGTGTCAAAGATGCCAAACTTACTAGAGAATTCCTGGGTGAAAGCAAGCCAATTGGAGAGCATGGGGTTGTTGGGATCAAACCAGAGCAATGCTGTGTAGTGGTCAAAGGCAATGCCCTGTAAATATGATATAGTGAAGGCTACTTGTGAGCTCTCAAGCTGGAAGGTAATAGGCTTAGCTTGGAACATTGTTAGGCACTGCATTAAAAAGATTCTCCATTTCCAGGAGTCATGACCAATGAAAGATTTGAGCTTGGCTTTCTGAGCCAGTGCATCACAAGTGTTGTCCTGAGTGTTTTGAGATTGAGGCAGGAGTCCAACATTGTAATAATAGTAATAGTTGTTTCCATTGCTGTATTGAGGAGGGAAGTTGTCCATGGCCAGGCCCCATCCACCAGGAGGTCCACTGTTGGGAGGCTCACTACCTGGGGGTTGGCTAGTGTTGCCTGGAGGAGGGCCCAAGGCCCAGCAAGGGGGACTGGGTCCTCCAGGGGTGGGTAGCCCAAAGTAGCTAGTGTTGGTGGGAGGATTGGGCATTGGAATGGGTGGGAGATGAGGGGAGTTGTTGAGAAAGAGAGGGGTTGAGGTGCTCCAGGGCCCATGGCTTGTCTTGGAGGGATTGGGGAATTTTAGTGGGGTTGCAGGGCATTGCCACAGGAGGCATAGAGGTCAAAGTAGGGGGGTCTGTCTTGGAGAGGGCTGTTGTGTGGGGTGGGCTCATTGCTGGAGTTGCCAGGCTTGTTGATGTAGGAGAGAGTTCAATTGTCATTGTCAATGTGCAGGAGTGGCCTCTGGGTATAGGGTTTGAGGGCAGTGGGTTGGTCCCAGGTATGGAAGGCACTGAGGATGGAGTTTGCCCAGGGGCAAGCAGAGAGGGCCAGGGTGTGAGCAGCAGGTTAATTGAACAGTCCCCCCATGGGGTTGAGGTTCCTCAAGATGTTGGATGTGGCATTGAGCTCTTCCTGCTGGCAGAGGATGGGGGGCAGAGCTTTGCTTCATGCCCTGGCAGGTTCCTCTCATTGCACATGGAAGGAGCAGGCAGAGTCCAGAGGATCTTCACACTGATGGGAGTTTGAGCTGATATGGATTTCCTCAACCAGGGTGTGGAGCTCATTCTGGAGGTTGGCATCAATTTCCAAGGTGCCTTGCATAGCTTCAGAGAGGTTCCCTTGCAGATAGTGTTTGTGAAAGTTAAGGAGGTGGTCTGCCCAAACCTCTAAAATTGCTGGGGTGTCAGGATAGCCTAAGTTGATGAGGAGGGTGTGAGTGCATCTTGCAAACTCTGCAGGGGAGAGGTGGAGAGAGTGGAGGACTTTGTCACACTGCTGGATGTAAGTTTTGACTCATTGCTGTCTAGAAAAAGGAGGGATTTGAGTGGGGAATGGCAATTAAGAAGGGGAATAGTTATCTGGGTGCTCCAGAGGGGCTGGGGCCATAGCAGGGTACACATAGTAGTGAGTGGGTGGAAGGTAGGTGGGGTTGGAGGGTGCTAGGAGTGCTCCAGAAAATCCTCCAGAGTACATGCAGGAGTAGTTGCCATCAGCAGGGAACATTGGGGGGCAGCACTAGCCTGGGAGTATTCCCTGGCTAATGGAGGGAGTGTATGATGTCTGGTCATGATCCAGGATCCAATGACAGGAAATGTACTGATCTGTGAGTGGGCCTGGATAAAACAGGGCATACTGATTTTCAGGGACTGGCTGACCATAGACATTAGTTAAGTAGCCAGCAGGGTTGTATGTGGGATTATACACAGACATTGAGAATGGAGTAAGGTGGAGTCTTGATATTACATCAGGTTCCACTGACTATGGGGGCTCAGCTACACTAGGTGAATCCTTACTAGGTGGACACAATGTCCTGTGCTTATAACCTAGCACTCTGGGGTTGGTGTGGACTATATGGACTAGCAAGGGAAAGCTAAGGGAAGTGGTCTGAGCAAGTCCAGAGGGGTTCAGAGAAGTCTAAAACCAAGTATATTAAACATTGGGCTTGGGCAGGCATCAGGAACAAGTTTGTAGGTATGTATATGGGCTGCAAAGTAAGCAGAGGCTTTGCAAGTGATGGGAGCAGAGCCAGAGTTTGATGGGAGATCAATCAGAAATGATGGGTTCTGGGGCCAAGTGTAGGGCAAGGTCTGGAGTTGTCATAAGAATGTTTGAAGGTTTGTAGTGTGCGTGCAGAGTTTGTAATGATGTCAGAGATGAAAGAACTTAGGAATGGAAAGGGAAACAGAGATAGTTGAGATGAGACAAAGGCAAGACAAGATGGAACTGAGAAAAGCGATGGATTTGAGATTAAAAATAGAGATGGAGACAAAACAGAGAGAAACATGAGACACAAGTAACTAAGTAAATGTAATATTAAGACTAGAATATGAGATGCTACTCTACAACTTATATACTGACTACTGGAGAGCTCTGAGGGACAGCAGGTCTGGCAGTGGGACTCATCAGAGCCACACAGAGTTGATGGCTGTTGGTTGTGATCAGAAGACAGGCTGCAGTAATGTTCTGATGGGATCAGTTAAGAATGCAGGTCATCCTGGGGTCATTGTGATGCTCTGGAGTTGGTCAGGTAAACCAGGATAATGAGCTGGTAATATACACTGGAGTTAGAAACAGTGGGGGAGGGTTCCAGGAGCCTAAGAGAGGCAGGAGAAGCATCGATGGCTGCAAAAAAGGCATCAGAGTTAGCCAGGGGGCTGTCGGGGTTTGCTGGAGAAGCATTGGAGTTACCCAGAGTGGGTGTTGTAGGTCAACAAAGGTTGGGGGTGTTTGAGAGGGTGTTGGGGGTAAATCTGGGGGGGGGCAGGGTGACTGGAAACAAGGTTGGGATTCCAGGGAGCAGGTCATGACACTCATTGCCCAGATGGCTCAGGCACTGAAGTTGGGATGCACCACTAGTGCCAAGTCTGTCTGCATGGATGAATAGGCCCTCAGAGATAGGCTTCTGACCTTCTGCAACTGCATCTATGTGCCTAATATCCCAGAGCTCCATTAGAGGATTGTAGAGCAACACCACAACTCTTGGATTGCTGGACACCCTGGCCAATGGAAAATGTTAGAGCTAGTATCCTGGAACTACTGGTGGCCACAGATGTCCTGGTATAAAATGTCTGGAAGCTCCACAGCCTCTCTGATGCCTACATATCTGATTGTGGGTCACAATTTGTAGCAGACTTCACCTAAGAGCTCTACTAACTACTTGGCTAAAGCTTCACACCTCCACTGCCTACCACTTGCAGTCCAATGGCCAGACCAAATGCATGAAACAGGAGCTTGAATAATACCTCTGCCTCTTCTGCAATGAGCACCAGGATGACTGGGACAAACTCCTCCTCAATGCTGAGTTCCAGTACAACAACCATGTTCATGTGGCCACCAAGTTTTTGCCCTTCTTCCTGGACACCAGATGTCACCCATGCATAGGCTTTGAACCCCAGGCCCAGCTGTCAGAGAATGAAGCAGTCTACAATACAAGGTGAAGTGGAAAGGCTATGGAATCAAGGACATTTCCTGGGAACCACAGGAGAATGTGCATGTACTGGAGCTGATTTGGGAGTTCCACCAGAGGCACCCAGACATGCCACAGGCCATCTGAGGAATCTACCCCATTTCACCAGTGAACTAGGCAATCTGGAGTTCTTCTACTCTGCACATCAAGACACCACATGCTAGAGGAGGGGTGATGTCAGGGGACTTCCATTTCCAACCTCCAACTTCCATTTCTAACCTCCAACTTCCATTTCTAACCTCCAACTTCCATTTCTAACCTCCATAGTGATCTCTGTGGCTTGTTGCAGACCCCTGGAGATCTCCAGAGACCCTCAGAACTTCCCATGGTTCCTTGTTGAGCACCTCCCTAGGGTTAGGGCTAGCTCCAGCCTTCTGTACAGTTGTTCCCATGCTTCCACTGCCCACTGACATACTGCACCAAGCAGTGGGAATCCCTAGACTTGTTCTCTTGGGATTCCCCTCTGCTAGGTGATTAGTTACCATATATATCATTGACTACCTTGCTAATATACTTTGGATTCCCCTTTGCTAGCTGTGTGATTGAGCCACCACTCCTGGAGGTTGCCCTTACAGAGGATGGGCAAGAGGAGGCAAGCAGAAATGGTGGACATGAGCAAGTCACAGAGCATGAACCCATTGCTATTAAGGGCAGGAGTGCCAGGGATGGCTGGAGTTACTTGGAGAAGAACCCAAGAGCAATCAGTGGACAAATCCTGGAGGCTACTTATGGAATCAACTCCATTGACACAATGTAAACCATTCCAGAGTGAGAAATGGCAAAATTGTGTGGTGAGAAAATAACAGCACTCCACTATGGTTGAGGAGATGTTGGATGAAGAAGATGATGAAAGGTATAGCCAGACTATGGATATACAGATTGCAGTCATCTGGAAAAAGCATCCAGATGTTGTAAAGGACAGTACCAAAGCAAGACTGAAGTTGTATTTTGAAGAGCATATTCAATTACTGAAATCATGAGGCAGGACAGTCCCTGTGAGTGGAACCAATAAATATATTGCATCTTATGTTGAGATTATGGACTTGGAAGCAAGGAGTTATTGTGACCACAAGTTAAGACAAGTGCAATCTGCCATGTTGACACCCCATGATGCCAACTTAATCCTGGCAATTGCTGCACTACATGCAGATTTGCCCTATTTGCAGAAAGCCATGAGCAATATTTTTGCTCACCAACAGAGAGGAGAAATGGACAAGCAATTCATTGCTCAGCAAGCAGCTGGACAATGCCAGCATCAATTCATGGGGCACCCAACCACACTGCTTTCAGTTGTGGAGACTGTAACCACAATGCCTGTGGTAGTAAATCCATCAGCTGAGTTGGTAGAGGAGATTCACACTCAAGATGAATCCTTGACACTAGCAGTACCAACTAGCATACCCCCTGCTACTGATTTTCAGAACTATGTTGTGTACCAGCATATGTGGAATCAGGACCTAAGAGTGCAAGGTTATTTCTTGGTAGATGACCAAGGCATGGTGTTTGAAGAGGTACTACCAGTCAATGACATGTGGTAATAGTTTGTGAAGTTAACTGCACAGGCAGATGGAGATCCAGGAGGGAGTGATGGCAGCAGTAGCCATTGTGGAGATGACCATCACAGTAATAGTGGTTAAGATGAACCTCCATTAGGAGGCCCAGGGTGCAGAATTTGTCATGGAGGTTGAGATGACCAGGGCAGAGATAGTCAAGATCCATTGTACCCTCCATGACAAACAGACTTTGTGACACCTGGATGCCAGGTGTGGGCCTTTTCAGTGGTGGACCCTGCTCAAGGATGGAGTCAGACTCCAAAAGTGCTAGAAGTGACAAAAGTGTATACTGATAATATGCATTAGTGTTTGACAAGTATTATTGATGATGCTGTGGGCATTGTATTATGGCTGCCAGAAGGAGTGAAGATGAGGAAAGGAGATCCTTAGTATATTCAAGTGTACAGAGAGGGATTGAAAGTTCAGTGACTTGGGAGATTGGACCATGGACATCTGCTATCACTTGGCAGCATGTTTGTATGTAGGAGACAAAATGGACTGCAAAAAGATCTTTATCCTTCCAGAATTCCTAGATGGACCAGAAAAATGCTGGTATTGACATCATGTCTTGCACTACAATTGTGCAAAACAGCAATGGACATTTAAGGATGTGATTATTGAATTGTACAATCAGTTTGTCAGTCCATTGACAATGCAGGATGCCTGGGAGGCATTCTATGCTGCTGTGTACACTGAAAAACTTGGTGTACAAGGGTTCTATGATAGGTTGATTGATTATGCACAGAATATGATCAGATACCTAGATGCATGGACAATTTGCAAGATGTTCCTAAAGGAAATCCCTCTGGAGAAGCAGAAAGTATTAATCCATGATGATGGATTATCTCCAGAGGTCAATGCAGTAGAGGAGTTCTTGGCCTATGCAATACAGTTTGAGTGCTTGTTAAAAACAGCTCAAAGAGTCAGCACATGAATGGTTGCCCCATATAAAATGACAGCCTTCCTTGCTAGAAAAAAAGACATGGTACATGAGCATGCAAGCCACCTTTTAGGGAGTGGAGACATGGTCAGAGGACAGAGGCCAAGGGAAGCCAAAGAGAGCAGGCCCCACCAAAAATGTGGATGCAGTAATGATCATGGTTGTGGCCATGACAGAAGCCTAAGGAGAAAGATAGTGGAGGGCTAACATGCTTCTGGTGTGGTGGCAGGGGCCACTACTTGTATGATTGCAGAAAGCCCAAGAGCAAGGCTGGAAAATTGCATGCACAGGTGAGAGCAGCACATACAGCTGATCAAAGTCAAGGAAGCAATATGGAATCTGGCAATGAGCCAGAGGATGAAGAGGGCCTTGAATCTGACCAGGATGAGGAGGACATTGTGGCTATGGACAACCCCACAGTTTTACCAAGGTACATGATGTTTGTGTGCAACAGCTAGTGGAACCATTGACATTACAGTTGGGAACCAGGCAACAGTGCAATTTGACATGTATGTGAAGCTGGGAATTCTTGGAATGAAGTCCAAAAAGTATGTTGATGTAGCTAACTTTGATTGGTATGATATGATTGTTTGCACATTCTATATGAGGAAGAATAAGGTGGTCTTGGACTTTGAAGGTAATCAGGTCATTGTGAATGGACAAGCCACCCCTGCAGTGAGGGTGGCACTTGAGAATGCAGACAGACAACTATGTCAGTATTGGTTGACAGAGAAGTGGCAAGGGCTAGCCAAAAGCTTACTCTATGGTGGGCAATTCAAACCTACAGTGGAGGATTTAGTTGAGGAGGTGCAGGCTGTGGCAGGCTTGCCACAGGATCATCCAGCATTGTTGCTTCTTGACAAAGAGTATGAAGATACTCTGAAGAGGGAGAGAATACATGGGAATGCACATGGGGAGTCAGAGTAATTGCCAAAGCCATCAATCCCAAAGGCAAATCCAGCAAAGAAAGTGAGGGTTGAGGACAAGTCCTCAGCAGGGTCTAAGGTTTGATGAGGAGGGAGTGAAGCTGAGGACTTGCAATGGCAGCCCACATCATTGAAGGTCAAGGTCAAGGACCTTATCACTGATGAGGAAGAAGAAAGCTTGTTGAGGCAAGCTAAATTGACAATACAGTTACTAAGGGATAGGCCAGTGCCATCCCCAGCTTTTGACTATGCATTTGACCCATGGATGCTATAGGAATGGAATGAAGTAGTGGCATCAATGCAAGCTTGGGAAGGTCATAGGCTTCTTTTGCAGAGCAGAGTGTATTGTCAGGCTACAGAGGATGAGATCTCCATAGTGATGGAGATCAGCTACAAAGGAGAATTTTTGAGAGTGATGCAAGCTAGTTGGTCATAGACATTATGGATTATTGTTCCAGACAACAGTGAAGTAAGGATTAATGCCTTGTGTGAGTGATTTGGACCAAAACTGAAAGCCAGTGGACATACCAAGGCAGTAAGAGAATCCACCCAGAGGCAGGGAAAATGGAAGGACCTATGCCTCACCAAGGGAGAAATTCTTTGGCTATAGAGTCAGTGACAAATAGAATTTTCTGACATTGTTAATGGAACAAAAGGAGAGCTTTCTCCATGACATGAGGTCTATCATGAAATTAATCTCATTGTCATTTCCAATGGCACTGCAGCAGCAACTTAGAGAAGAAACAAATCAATATATTTGTGCTCAATAGTAGGAAGCACAGACTGCATCCCAAGTGGTGCCACTGTTGTGCATCCCTAAAAGTGGGACTTTGAGAACAGCATTGGATGTGTGCTAACACAACAATAATACCATTAAAAATGTGACTCCATTGCCAGATCAGGAGGTGATCTGGGAGGATGTAGTCCATGACAAGCTCGGCCAAAGATTGACCTCACAGATGCATACAAGCAAGTGCAAATCTGCATGGCAGATATTGCTAAGACTGTGTTCTCATTGATTACTGGCACATATGTCAGTGTCATTATGCAGATTGGAGATTGCAATGCACCAGCAATGTTTCAAAGGTTGATGACATTGATATTCTAAGATGTCATTGGCAAATTCATGCACATATACTTAGATGCTATATTCATCTACTCTGATACAATTGAAGATCATGAGTGGCATCTTACAGTGGTTTTCAAACAGCATAGAGCAAATCTGCTCTATCTCAAGTGGAAGAAATGTGAGCTATACTCAGACCAGGTGGACTGCTTAGGCCACATCATTGATAGCCATGGTATCCATCTAGACTATGACAAACCAGATCACACATGAGAGTGGAGGACTCCATGGAACTACAACAATGTGCAACAATTTATGAGACTAGTCAACTACATCTCAAACTTTTTACTGGATGTGATGATGTATACAGGAACATTGATGGTGATAATCCAGAATGGCTTGCCATTTTATTGGTGCCCTACACACCAATAGTGTTTCAATATAATCAAATGCATCTGTTATCAAATGCTAGTTATTTAATAAATCAGCCCACAACATAATGAGCCTATTTGGCTCATTTGTGATGCATCCAAGACTTTAGTTGGAGCATGTATGGGCAAGGAGCAATGTGGCAGACCTGTTGACTGGCAAGGTTCATGTCTAAGTTCAACAATGCCCAGCAGAACTATGCTGTGTACAAACTGGAGATGCTGGCAATCTTAGAAGCCCTCCTCAAATGGGAGGACAAGTTGATAGGATGCTCCATCTATATTATAACAGACCACAAAGCATTTGAATTCTTCAAGATGCAGGTGATGTTGTCACCACAACAGTGTAGGTGGATAGATTTCTAGCCCATTATCAGTTTGACATCACATATGTCAAAGGAGAACTGAACAAGGTAGTAGACTGCTTATCCAGGTACTTTAAGAATGTGACATAATGAGGTTAGGTGACCACCACGCTCATGTCCAATCAGAAAAAGAGAGGGTTCCTTGATGTGACAGATTTGGGAGAGGGTCTGGACCAAGTGCTGGGAAGGAACCTTGCTGACCAAGTGGGTCATGGTACAAGTATGCATGAGGATAGGATGCCAATATAGGTTGATCAGGCTGCTGACATAATGTGTGGTCCAACAGATGGGTTGGCATGGCTGTTAAGGTCATTGGCAGGTTGAAATAAGTGCTTGGGTGCCTAGCCTAATATGGTGCAGCATACTCCACAAGTAAGCTTAGCCTTGGCTGGCTCATTCTGTTGCGGGTTCCAAATCTCAGGATTGACCTTCCAAAAGTAGTGTCTGGGCATGGGGAGGGGTAGAGTCATGACTACCCTTGGTTGTGGGTTGACTAGAGGAAGGCATGAGCTTGCCAATTGGGCTATTAAAGTCCTACACCAATCAACTCCAACTAAGCGGTGCCAAGTGTAGCTGAGTTTAGAAATTGGGATGGCACATTAGTGGCAGATGGGGAGAGATTTATAGGTGGGAAGTAGTATGAACTCCAAAGGATCAAATTGTAGTAAAGTAGCTATGAGGTGTAACTGGCACACTTGAAAAGGTGTCAGGCCAGAGTACCTAGCAGATGTGTCCGTAATTACCACCCCCTTCAAACTGCGGGACCTAGGACACTATGTTCATGTGTAGAAGGTCTTTAAGTAAACAAATAGAATCATTGTCATCATCATTAAGAATGTCATGCCAAAAGATGTGCACAACATGTACAATTGTGACAATGCAGATCTCTGCATTGACCCATAGGTGAAGACCTGCCATATCATTAGTACAAAGAGGCAAAAGAGAATGTCATAGAAATTAGTGCCATGCAGACACAGGAACTGTGACAGAGTTGATGTATACAAGAAAAATGTGAGGCACAAGACCTTGAGGTGAAAGTCATGGATCTGGCAGGAAGTCCTGCGATGCAGACCACAGGCTTCAGATGATAATGTGATGGTGGGAGATGTGGTGGACACAGTGCCAGAGTTGCTCCAGCCACCTAGTTATGATGACAAGTTCTGTTGTACAATACAACAGAGATATGGCCAGAATCAACTATGTTCAATAGTTCTGGATAATCCCTTGGAGCACTCAAGGTTCCAGTTTGATAGAAAGTCTATCTGGGCTAGTAATCTCAGAGGACAGCAAGTCCTTTGTCTTCCTAGGTTCCAACTATTGATACTGCAAGTAGTGGATCAAGCACATAACATTGTGTGTCACTTCAGCATGCAAAAGACCATTGATTATCTCTGGCAATGGTATTGGTAGTCCAGGTTAAGTGCAGAAGTTACACACTTTTGTGTGTCATGTGAAACATGTCAGAGGTCCAAGACCTCTAATAAACAACCAACAGGGGAGCTGCATTCCTTGCATGTCTCCACAAAAGCTTGGGACTCAATAGGAATGGTTTTTAATTGGCCCATTCCCAGAATCAAGAGAATTTAATTACCTATATGTGATTATTTGTTGCATGACAAGCATGGGTTCACCTCATACCAGTGAACACAACAATGAAAGCATCAGAATTATTGTGGATTTACTTGCATGAAGTAGTAAGGCTGCATGGCCTTCCAAGGTTCATTGTTAGCAATCATGACTCTAAGTTCATGTCTAAATAGAGGAAAGAGCTTCACAAGATGTTGGGCGCACAGCTGCTGATGTCCACGTCTTTCCATCCACAGATGGATGGCCAGATGGAGAACGCCAATCAGAACATTGTTCAAATACTAAGAGCAATGGTGCATCATGACCAGAGAGACTAGGTGGATAAGATGCCCTAACAGAATTTGCAATCAATGCAAGCATGTCAAATACTATGGGATGTGCCATTTGACCTAGCTGGCTCTATAAAAATAGAGAAAAAATCACATATCATAGGCAAAAGCATTACAGAGCGATATACGAGCTATCTAACCCTAGGGCGTGTAGGAAAAGATTTACATTGGCTAGTTTTGTCTGACGTTCGTCCTCATCAGTTATTAAACCTTTGTTAACCCGGTACACGATCTCCAAAACCTTCTCGCGCAGTGTAGTAACAAGGAAAGATTGTTGATCTGCCCCTGCATGCAAAGCAATAGCAGCAAGGAGCTGCCAGACCGGCTGGTCCGCATGATCAATCGGTTTTGAATGTCCAGCGGGTAAACGAGCCGCCATCCGACTCGAAGGGAACAATGAAAGTAGATGAGAGGCGAGAGATTGAAATAAATGATCAAACATGGATTTCCTGGACGATAGATGAGTAAGAAGTCTTGATAGAATATTGACATGACAAACCATGATATGGCCTCTTCAGGTGTCATGATATTCTGCGCGAGCTCAACACCATTGGTCAGAACCTGTTTGATAACCTCCACGCGACTGAGGAAAAGTGTTAACAAAGCAATTCCAGCCTAGACAGACAGCTGAATATTGATGGATAATGATTTTTCGAGACAACGTACCCCCGACTGTGCGACTCGGACGATGTTTGTGCGATCCAACAGAAGCCCAAGAAGGCCTGTGACTAGTTTGAGTTCTGCTCTTGCGACGACAGGCAAAATGCTGTGTAAGACCCCTAATAAGAATGATTCCGATTGTCGTTCAGCTTCAGCGCGTTCTTCTGTATCCTCGATAGAATCAAGTAGATGTGCATTCTGTACCACGTCCAGCTGATCGAAGCAAGCAACAAGAAGCGTCAGGAGAGTGTACATCCTCTCATGGCTTAGGTGTCGGGTGGCCCTAGGCAAAATCTTTTTACCTTTGCTGGGAACTAGAAGAGAAATGAAGGGATGTGGGTTGCTGATGGAGAGACAGTGAAAGGCTGCTTTCCCAAAATGAAGCTACTGCATACCTAGTTTCGAGGGGTTCCATGACTTTCAAACCGTTCCAAAGCTGGTCCACACTGGCGTCATACTCTGATTTCCTAGACAAGGGTTAAAAATGGCATGATAGCCGATGAAACACTGACCACTGAGTAAGAATTTCTGCACTATCTTCAGGGGAAGGTTCGCCTCGTTTGATGTTCTCTGTTGCCAAAACAACATCATAAAGGCTTTCGACGGCTACCAAGATCTGACGATGAGAGAGAGGTTGTTTGCGAATGAGACCGTTCGTCTAAAAAAATATTGAGAGGGTTGAAACACTATACATACGAAGGACTTCAATACTTACATCGCCGGCATTGCCTAAAGCCTCGCGTCCTAGTTTAGCAGCCTCCTGCGCAGCACCTTCTTTGGATTTCTGAACAGTGTCTTTACCGATGTGCGCATGTGACAAGGTTGGGGAACCACTGGGGGTCGCAGCGTCGACTTGAAGCAACTGCCGAGGTGCAGCCTTATAGCTTCGCCCGGAAGTCTTGCCGAGAGCACCTTGCAGGCTGTGAAGGGCTTCAGAATAATGATAATTCAGTCACCGTGTTCGATTAGGGGGAATCCAACGTACAGTGAAGACCCTTCTCCTCTTCTCTCTTTCGGGCATTATTTACGATCCGTTCAACTTGCTGTTCCATACGAAGCATAGCATTGGGTCGTCTGCTGCCAGGCTTTTGCGATAGACCAAGACCCACACCACCACCCGAGTTAAACTTGAGTACACGATCGTCTTGAGCCTGTATTCCCATACGGGATCGTAGAATGGCGCCGTAAACTTGGGCATAGAAGTCGTCTGCATATGGATCTTGCGTAACGAGTTGGGAGACTTGTATTCTGGTAATGAAATCCTTGTCTGATTGCGTCATGAGGTCATTGTACCGCGCCTACAGTCATGATGAAATATGTGCTGAAAATCTGAATGAGGAAACGTACCATGTGGGCAATCTTGGCGGCTTTTCTTCTCCTTTTCTCCTCCATCTTCTCAGCCTCGACGATCTTGCGCATGGCCTCATTCCGTACAGCCTCCTGTTCGGCCGGAGAGGATGCATGCAGTTCTCGTATAATGTCTGTTTGTGCGAGCTCTGGAATCATACGTTGCTGTAACATTTGGATGTTCTGAGGCAGATACGATAGGCCTTCCTGAAGCGGAACAATAAAGTTGTTCCCGACCGCAGGGGATCGGGAGCGCTGCCGCCGATTTTGTTGATGTTGCAATTGCTGCTGTTGAAGAAGGAGATGGGCCTGTAATTCAGCAGGAATGGGGCCAGAGGGATGTCGGCGGTGAGCAAACTGATTCGGAGTACGACTCTGCTGTGTTCGCGCAACCATTTGACGTTCCATTTCTTCGTAGCGCAATTGCTCCTGGAGCTCTGAAAAACGCTGCTGTTGTTCTTGCTGTTGTTGCAAAAGTAGCAGCTGACGTTGATGCTCAAGAAACCGGGGCGAAGGGGAAACACCAGGAAGCATTCGCGGAGGAGATGTTCGCTGAAGCTGTTGCTGAAGTGCCCTTTGCTGCAGCTGATGTTGCTGTTCCTGATACTGGAGGATCTGCTGGCGTTCGTATTCCCGTTCTTGCTGCTGAAACAGCTGCTGACGGTCACGTTCACGCTGAAGCTGAAGCAAATGCAAAGCTTCCTCCTGTTGTTGCAGGAGAAGTTGCTGCTGTTCAAGCTGTCGCTGGCGAGATTGCTGGGCGGTCGCACGCATCTCAGCTTCAATTTCCTGGAGGGTCTTGATTCCCGGCTTGACGGTGTTGTGCTCTGCAGGCAGATGATTGAGAGAAGGAGAATGACCTCCATCGAAGGGCGAAAATCCGGAGGTCGCTGGTGATGGACGACGAAGTTCGTTAATGGAGCGGCCAGCGCCATTATTGCGAGGGAGCACAGAAAAGGGGGACTTGTCATCCCATATCGCTTCCAGAGAATTGGTTGTTGACCGCCGGGCTACGAGAGGAATGAGACGGTCAAGAGTGACTCAAGCGAGCCAAATATTCGTACGGGGTTGGAGTGGCCCAGAAGGGGCAGGCTGAGATGGCTCTGGAGCTTGCACCTTGACTGGAGGTTGTACTTTAGGTACATGAACCGACGCTCGAGGTTCTTGAACCAGTTTAATGGGTTCCGGAAAGGCAGGTGTAGAGAAATCAAAGTCCTTGCCTGAGTCAATGAATATCAGGTAGAGTCAGGGGACGATACAGAAAGATTTGCATACCAACGACAATATCGTCACCGAAAGTCTCGTCATTCAATTCATCACGACCCTCTTGAAGCAGGTCACCTAAGCCGTCGTAACCCTCTTCACCCCAGGTATATACAGCAACGTCTTCAGAGGGTAGCACATCAGAGTCCTTGATATTGAGCTTTTCCTGTTCTAGATCGTGTTGTTCAAAACCAAAGAAAGACATGAGAGCATTAAGAAAAGAGAACAAAAGGGAGATAACAGAGGGGGCGCGATTACTTCTTGGAACCTCTTCTAATATACATCTCACGCCCTAGTCATACAAGTACAATTACACCAATACAACGCGTCTAAGTTCCGCGCCTCCTGTGCACAGTCTCCAAAAAGTCTAGCAGCGTGCTGGCGCTCCACGCCTGCGTGCTACACGAATCTACACAGTATTGTCCGTTTTCGTTCGTAAGCTCTGGAATCCCTGCCCACGGGTCATTCCGAATGTGCTGCCGAGGCCCTAAAAGTATCCTGTACAGATGATGTAACGTCATTTTCTTCTCCTGTCCTCATGATCAGCGGAAAGCTAAATGTTCGTGCCAAAATTGAACTAACCTCCTCGCTCGTCCCCGTCGTTGCAAAATGAAGATATGCGCGTAAAAAGTAGCCCAAAGGCCATCCCCACTCAGGGCCCTGAAGCAATCATCAATAGATGTCACAAGCGTCACAAGCGTAGTGAAGAATGGGACGAACATTGTGATAATTCAGACCCTTTGCAATAGAGGGGTCCGTCGAGTCATTGGAGTTATCATAGTTGGGACGGTATTGGAGGTCGATCGGGTCCAATGTCTTCATCCCAAGGGGACCACGCAGGACTTCATCAGTAAGCTTTAGAGCACCAAGCGCTCGCTTCTGGTCGAATAGCTCTGGCGCAACTGTCATGGCAATTGGGAAATTGGGTCGGAACTGGTAATCGGACCATTCTCTCCCCGACCCGGAACCATAAACGTCCTTATAAATGCCCCTGCGGTTCACCAGCGATGAATTGACGACATAGTTGGCGTCGTCCGAAGGGTCTGACCAAACAAGGATTTTTCAGCTGTTCAGCGATGATGAAGATGAACATACTCAAAGGTACGTAGTAATACTTCTCAAATGATGTCTTGATCAGACTAGCCCATTCCTTGTACGTGACGAATTTCTTCTGACCGGCAACTGGGTGGATGACGTCAGAATGTGCTTTGAACTCGATATTCAACTCACTCGTCGCATTGACACCTTTAAAAGGGAACTTTCCTGTCGCAGACAGACCATCAAGCCATGTCAAAGTGCTCTTGAGCAGCCCGGTTATCTCGACAGGAGCGCCATCCCGAGGTGTGCCCGGTACGCCCTTTGTGCCCGCTTTCTGTGATTCTCCCATCTTGTCCATCCAAGTTCCACAGTTGTGTTCGTTCCCACCGAAGACGAAACCCGTTTTCCAATCTACACGTATATCAATATTGAAACCTGTATCTTTCATCTGCATATCAAGATTTGGTCCAGCGTTGTATTCCCTAAAACGAATGCCATCCGCGTGACGCTGTAATATTTCCTGTATGATTTCTGCCACAGTACTCGAATAAGCGTATGCACGTGAATCATCCCAAGGGACCCAGGTATCGTCCCTAGGGAAACGTCTCTTTACAGGCTCGGAGAGAAGAGAAAGCCCGTCAGGAGCGCTTGAAACGTAATCTTGAATGTTCTGCAACATCCACCAAGGTGAGTCCCGGGAGTTATATCTAGAATCTCCTCAGTCATATATATGATGAAGAGTATTTTCAGATACATACCGCGGGTTCCGTACGGAATCCAATAGATTAGGTATCAAGCCATGCTTCAACGTTGAAGCGAATGCAAGGATGTGCTTCTTGGCACCTTCAAAATTTCCGGTCGTCAAAAAAAGTCCTCTCAGTGAAATGAAAACATCACGCCCCCAACACCTCGCCCAGCCTGCTGCAAAGTGCGGAAGACCTGCGGCTAGAGATGACGTCGCTACATCGGGATCAAGAGACGCCGATTTGACCAAACCATACAATTGGACTGCGCAAAGCGCCAAATCATGCGTGAATGAATGTCCAGAAACTACAAATTCGGAACATTGCTCGATGACGGCGCGACGGGCGGCTTTGTAAGCCGTAGACACGACCAACGCGAAGTACTTGGGTCGCATGAAGTTAGGTACACCCTTAGAGACACGGTCCAAACGTTCTCTAAGCCACTGAGCGGGCTTTGCAAGATGGGGCAAGTTCGCTACTTGACTGGGGTACACAATAATTAACAGAGAGGTTACGAATGAATAAAAAATAACATACTGATTGAGGCGTTCATAAACGTAGTCCAGAGCCCAGTTACCTTCCCTCAAGTGAGCGCACAAAGGATGTCCGAGGTCATTATACCTCATGATGTGGCGCAACGGGTGCATCCAGCCTTCCAATCCACAGTAAACCAGTTTTCCATGGCCTGGTACATCGTACACGCCAAATTTGCCATCAGTGACGTCTCGCTCTTCTCCATCCGCGCGATGGAGAATAACGTTGAGATCAACAAGATCAAGTGTGTCGAACACCTCCTGAGCTCCCTGAGAGCAGAATTCATCGAGTGAGGCATCGAAGTTTTGCAGCTGAGTTTCGAAAATCATGATGCTTCCCGGTGGGAAGTATTCCGGGACGATGATCTCGGCATAGGGACCCTCATAATCTAAGCCCTGTGGAACAACAACAGGTGCCATCTCTACAAGTTCTGCGGGCATCCCCTGCAGAGAAGTCGTAGTCTTTGGCACTTGATATGATGATACATTGATATTGGCACCGAGAATGAACTTAGCACGAGTTCGTCGTAATTTGATAGGATCGACTAACAGAAAGATGAGAGGCATGTTGAACAATGGAAATTACACAAACGTACTGAGACCACGATCTTTGGATCCTTTCGAAAACGCAGTGTGAGCTACTAATATATATCCTTTTTGTGTACTGGGTTGCACCCGATGAACGACAATATACTAAAAAAAAGAATGTCAGGGACGAAAGTCGCGAAACACAGACATACATCATTCTCCTGGTGGACATGTCCTTCCTCAAAACCACCGAGCACCATCTCCAGATGCAAGTGGTTCAGAACTCTTTTGATTTTGGCTATTCCGCTGCGTTCTCCGAGGCCCGTTACGTCGTACAGCCGCTTCTCAGAAACTAAATTCAAGAGCTTGGGGTAAAGATCATCAAATCCTTTCACTGAACCTATGGCACTGTAGCTGAATGTAACTAGTGCACCAGTAGAAAGTGCATCCTCTGCTGAACGCTTGTCAAGAAGGGATTCATTGTCGTGCGTTAGATCATAGAAGAGCGCATGAGGAAGAGCGCCATTTAGTGGGCTGACTACGCAAGGCCGCACAGGACCTTTCCCAATGGGAGATGGAAGCTCTTCGTGGCTCGTCATACAGGTACTGTCCATGGATCCTTGAGAAAGATCAGATTGTTATGGTTCTAGAATGAATCGACGGACCGATAGGTTTTCCTACTCCGTGCCTATATATTAATCTTGACAATTCCTTGGGGTCGGATGCATTGCCACTTTCTCTAATCAGACTATTGATCCCAAGTTCACGAACGAAAACCAGATCCATGTCTTCGCTACCAGTAAAAAGTTCGGCGCATACATACAAGTCAGGTCGTACGACTCGCGCTGCATCGAGCATCACAGTGCCAACTTCTAAAGGCGTAGAATGACAATTGTCGATACGAAATCCATCGAACATACGCGCAAGAGAAGTAACGTAGGTTATCATGTGATCCCACAACCAAGGATTAGCCGAAGGAGAAGAGCCGTATCGCAGTTTAACACAGTCTCCCCAGACAATGACTTCGCGCCTCAAATAAGCTTTGGATGGTGAGAGGGCAAAATTTTGAAGAGGATCAGCGTTCCAAATCCAGCCATTGTTGGCAAGAGAGTAGACAAGAGGGTCAGCCTTTGAGCACGGAGTCAAACGAGTGAAGTATGTCTCGACAAGAGGATTTCTGAAAGAAATAGTATCAGAAAACATGGAGACAAACAAACGCAATCTCCGCTTACGATTTCGTGATTTTACCTAGTTTTGGACCATTATCATCTAGCCTCGCATACCGAATTCGATTTTTGATATTCTCCATCGCCACTCGAGTGTCGTCTTTCCATTCTTCGTATAACGGAACGTTTATCACGTCAACAACCTTCGTCCAAGCGTCTGCAAGGGCGTTATAATCAGTGATATCCACGAAAGCTGATTTCACCATCCCAGCGGAGGCCACTGCATCAGTCTTGACACAGAATCTCGATGAGAAAGTATTGACGCCCTTGATAATACCCCTGGATCTAGCGATATGTGCGAGCTCGACTGCAGACTTCCCAGCAACGTCCGGGCCCGACCAGGGTACATACTTGCCGGAGGTAAGAGCGTCCCTTACAGCTTGTCTTTCGCGCGAGGTATCGAGAACATAGTATTGCCATAGATTCAATTCTTCAGTCACCGAGCTGAATGCGTTAAGAAGGGTAGTGATGTCTGCTTCAGAATTGACAGATGTGGGGAGTCCTTTTGTTTCGAGATTATCAGAAAATTCAATCATGGCAGTGTCGAGTTCGAGAGCAGGCGTTAAATGAGGGGAATTGGCGGGACTAAAACCTTGATACGAAGAAATTGATTAGCCGTATTGTTATTTTCAATCAAGGAGATACGTACCCGCTTCAGGATGTTCAATCAACCATAGACTATCATTCGCAGTGTGATTGAGGACGACATCGGTCAATGCTAGCAAACCATATTCTTCTCTTGCGACCTTGAGGACCTGTTCTATCTTGCAGGGATCGGTACTAACTGCGGGGTCAAACTTCAACTGATTTCGGAGGGAGTATGGACTTCCGCTCTCGCCCCGCTCCTGCAAAGGCGTCCAATGCAACATAGTGTATCCACGCTGAGAAGCTTCTTCAAAGTGTTTCCGCCATTGAACGATGGGGCCCATCCACTTCGACACGACAGTAAGAATTGAGAGGCCGTTGAGTGGCAGGTTGACATATCTGTCCTTGCTCACAATCGCGCCGCTATCATCGGGAGACATAGGCTTCAATGTTTGGGAATCCAATATAGAACTGCGAGCTTTAATTCTGAGATGAGGATCGATGTTGAAAAAACCTTCGCGACCCTTGATTCGCCGGCCAGGTGTATCACTATCATATTCGACCCAGTAGACAAATGCACCCGCGTGCGATATGGGAAGATCGATATGTATGGGCTTTGAGTAGTCTGTAGGAAGTCTGTATGTTACATGTCAGAATGAATCTACGCGGAAAAGATCGCGAAAGACGTGTACTTTCTCTCGGCAAAGCGATCGCGTCCAAAGATTCCACCGTCAACAGGAAAATTGGTTTTGAAGACGCCGTTTCTAGCAGCGGAAGTACCCGCATCAATCGAGACACGGAGAATGTATGGAACATATGCAGGAGGAAGTCGTATATACTGCGGGATGGCTCAGCATCGATCGATACGCGTGAAATTAGAATCGCACGCACTGAGCGGTCTTTGTGCGGGCCACCATTTGTGTCAAGGCGGAGCTCGTATACATAGATTGGGGCATCTCCTGTTCGAATTTGAGATTGGAAAAACTCTATCCCCTCGTCGGCAGGAGTCTTGGGAGTCGTCGGGGTTGTTGGGTGATTGGAACTTGCGGTAGACACTGGTGGGATCACAACTGAAGTCAGGTTTGGCTGTTGCAAGTTCTGCTTTCTGTGCTCGGCCATCGTCAACAACAGCGAGCGGATAGGATATAATGGGGGTTGGGATTCAAGCCCATATCAATCAGGGCAAGTACCGTCGCATACAAGTATGACGTCACTGATCATGATTAAGTAATATCACAAAATTAGAATATTCAACGTCAACCCTCGGATTCTAGTATGTTCATGCTGAAAAGAGGGAGAAACATAGTAAGAAGAGCCTAGTAGATTATCATTATGCAGCTGCCCCGCACCAGCACATCAGGACAACAGAATTAGTGATCCAGTTCCCACCATATCCTCAATCCGTCCGAATAACTGCCTCTGTAAGTGTTCTAGTCAATTTTTTATTGCGCACAACTGAATGGAAGATAACAAACTGAAGAACTCATATGATAGCCAGCAAAGTGCTGTACTGGGCATGATGGACAATACTCGTGGTGTTAGACCCCGCCCAAAACCCTTCACGCCGTCCCTTCTCCATATAACGCGGAATGCGTCCGTCATTCCTCTGCAATTCCGAATGTCCGAGTCTGCAGAGGTCCCGCGAGTCTGTAAAATTGTTTTGGCTACATCCAGCGGAGTCGTCACGGCAGCGGCAACAGCTCCGGCGACCGCACCTGAAACGATATGTGTTGTCGGTGAATACTGGTGTGAAGGGTTCATAAACCGTTTAAGCTGTTCATAAACGGTGAATTGAATCGCGTTGAATGGTATTGAGATGGCCAACGTTGTTGGGTAAGATACGTAGAAGGCTGTAAGACCTTCGTTACGGAAGACCGTCCGTGCACAGGTAAACACAGAACGAAATTCGGACTTATGCAGCTGCATCCGTTGTTTAACGACTGGAGTTGAGAATAGACGCAACACCAATGATTAATAAATATACCATATCCAATGAGGAAACTTGACATACCGTCGAAGGGATTCATGAGAGCATCACTAGCAATAGTTGCTGAAGCACCCGCGAGTGCTAAAACGAACGAAAAGTCGGCGCAAAAAAATAACAATAAAAAAGGAGACATACATGTAGCAACCCACTGATTACCCGCTTCGTTCCCCCCTGCCAATTCCTTGACAGCTTCTAATGTTCCAAAGTGTACCGCATGAGCAGGACCGGCTCCCAATACAACGGACGACACTCCACGCCATAACGCTCTCAATCCCTCTGTCGATGAAATCCTTGAAAAAGCGTTCCCAACACTGCTATACACGGCCACAGGAGATGTTGCAAAGACTTGCATCCGCGTCTATCAAAAGTTTTCAACATCGACAGGAGGAGCTTGAGGACTCAAAAAAAACCAACTTTGATACTGTCAACAGGGTACATAACTGCATGTTCAGATATACCGGCCTGCGAACAAAATTCAAGTTAGACAACACAAATAGCCAGCTCTCCCTCCAGAATTTTGATTTTGAACACTCACCAGGGCCCCAGCTAGCATATTCACCTATAAAAAACAGGTTACAGATTTTCACAATCAGTCAGCAATGAACGCACCGCAAACCCCGCATTAGCTGGCAAGGCTTCATAATCTATTTCCTCAGCCATGAGCACGACCCGTCGATACCACTGATCAAGGACCAAGAAGATGCCTGCGCAGCCTAGTGAAATGGCTATTTTTTATGTGAGAAGACGAAAAAAGGTATTGGTACGGGAGAGGGGACGGCGATTTCCCAGATAGCCGAGGGCCCGGTTTTTTTACAACATCAAACAAACTTACCTAGTGGTGGAGATCTCCACATGGGCCACTACGTTCAATTAGTTATTAGTATGTAGCCACCTGTGAACACAGCCAAAAACAGCTTGGAAACAGCTATGAACCAATTATTGCCATCAAAAAGCAATGTTAATCAAGGGGTCTGCGATATCAGGATCCTCTTCTGGTATTAATCCGGTATAGTACCGTATACATGCTGTGTTCTCTACATACCCATACCTTGTATGTAATCCTTGTATCATGATACAAATAGAAATCTGTGTACCCCAGGCTTACTGAACCATGCAGCGAACACACATACACATACACCTCGAATGCGAGATCGTATAGATAATAATCAACAAGCACCATAATTATATACTAGCGGCGACAAGTGCCAGTCCCTGATTCATTAAGCAGAATGATACAAATGATAACATTAAACATATTCAGCTGTGCTGTATGTACTTGAACATGGCCACAACGAATATACATTTTCATAATATGTTCATATGATAGACAAGTTGCGCAAACCATATGAGGTCAGTAGCTTTGGCAACAAGTTAGTTGATGTACTCCTGAATTGGTATCAGTACCTTGCCTGCATCATACACTAGGCCCTCAAAGAAACACTCCCCACAACTTACTGAATGATGGATCTTGCTCCTCTAGCCCAAACTGTCAGGGGACTTCCATTTCCGACCTCCACAGCTTGTTCCAGTGCCTCTGCAGCTCACTTGACATCTCTGGGGCTTGTTCCAGACCTCCGGAGATCTCCGGAGACCCACGGGACTCTCTGTATTACCTCATCAATCACTTCCCTAGGGTCAGGAGTAGCTCTGGTCTTCTGTATAGCTGTTCCCATGCCTCCACTGCCTGATGATGCACTGCACCAAGCAGTGGGGATCCCTAGACTTGTTCTCTTTGGATTCCCCTCTGCTAGATGATTAGTTACTGTTGTAGCATTGTCTACTTGCTAATATAGATAGCCTAGGTACTGTCATACATAAAGACCAGATGTGCCTCCACCTACACATTGCAAGATTTCTTGCACCTGGAGGTGTTGGAAGTTTCCCAGACTGGGCTGCCTTTGAGAAGGACTTCTGGGTGGAGTTTTTCTTGCTTGACCCTGCCAAAACTACAACCTTGCAGAGGGCTGGCCCAGACAACAAGAGGATCACTTCATGGTATGAGGTAGCCTGGGATTAGTGGCAGCTCATGGTGATTTGATGGGAGCTCAGCTGCATGCATCCTATGCAGTGTGTCAGGTTCCACTGACTATGGGGGCTCAGCTGCACTGGGCATTACTAGGCAGACATGATTCTCTGCACTGATAACTGGGCACTCAGAGAGGTTCTAGGCATGGGGGACTCATGAGAATAAGCAATGGGGAGTGATCCAAGCAAGTCCAGTGTGGTCTGGAGGAATGTAGGACAAGTTGCGGGGAAAGGGACAAGCTTGGCAGGGTGTCAGGTACAGGTCTGGAAGCAAGCATTGTGGGTGCAGAGTAAGCAGAGGCTATGCAAGTGATGGGAGTGGAGCCAGAGCTTGATGGGGAATCAATGGAAATTGATGGAGTTCAGGGCTGAGCAAATAGCAAGGTCTGGAGTTGGCTTAAAGAATGTTTGAGGTTTGTAATTGTAAGCATGGAGTTTATAAAGGCATTAAGGTTGAAAGGACTTGAGCACAATGAAGGAAATGGATCAAACAAGATGAGACAGATCTGAACAGAACAAGGCAGAGTCAAGACAAGATTGAGACAAGAATAAAAATAGATTCAGGTGGAGATACAAAACAATAATGAGAATGATAACAGAAAGGGAGATGAGACAAGACCAGGAGACTGAGAGTAAGGAAATCGTAACACAGAACACAAAACACAAGAGAGAAACAATCAGACCATAGGTAATGTTAGGCAATATCAAGACTAGAGTATGAAGAGCTACTCTACAACTTATATACTGACTACTGGAGAGCTCTGGGGGACAGTGGGTGTGGCAGTGGGGCTTGGCAGAGCTCGGTGGGGTCAATGGGTGTCAGTTGTGATTAGAAGACAGGCCATGTTGATATCTCAATGGGATCAGTTGAAAATGCAGGCCATCCCAAGGTTGTTGTGGTACTCTGGAGTGGGTCAAGGGAACCAGGGTGATGGGCTGGTGATGTATGACAGAGTCAGGAATGGTAGGGGAGGGTTCCAGGAGCTCAGGAGAGCTAGGGAAAGCATTGGCGGCTGTGGAGAAGGTGTCAGAGTTGGCCAAGGGGCTGTCAGAGTTAGCCAGAGAAGTGTTGGAGTTAGCCAGAGTGGGCGTGGAGGGTAAACAATGGTTTGGGGGGTTGATGGGGTGTCAGGGGAGACTCTGGAGGAGCAGGCAGGTTGGAAACAATGTGTGGGGGTCCAGGGGGCAGGTCATGACACAGTGCTCTGCACTGGTCACCAGCCTCTGGTATTCCAGGCCTGCTCGCCCAATGCCCACCCCTACTCTGGCCATCCCAGCACCACACCCCTTGCTGCTGGGCATTCTCATGGACATGGATGCAGCCAGACAGCTCCACACTGTGCCACTACTGTGCTGGAGATGTCAGAAGCCCAGGCACTTTACACAACACTGCCCTTTGGGTCTAGAAGTATGCTACTTCTCTACAGCAAAGCAGGAGGAACTCCTTCCGCAACTGTTGGCCACAAAGGACATTGCTGGAGCTCTGTTTCCAGATGAGTTGACCCTGGAAGAGGTTCACACTTGTATGTCACTCCCAGAACTGGAGGAGGATTTTTAGTCAAGCAATGGATGAGGTGTATGCCTCAATCACTGGGTACTAACAGGTTCACATATCTGTCACTAGAAAATGAAATTCCCTTTTCCAATGCCTCTCATTCTAAGTCATAAGAACCTCAACATCCCTCTCCAGATGTACAAATACCAACTCCAGAGCCCCAGCCAAGTCCCCTGACACCAGCTAGGATTCACCAGCACTGCCCTGCCTGGGTGCACCAAATGCCCCAATGGTATGTGGTGGCTTCAAGCCCATCTGCCAACTCACTGTGCCTTGACATGAAAATTGAGACCATAGACACCTAGCAAGCTTGCAAAGTCATCACTCTCCTAGATAGTGGAGCAACAGAACTGTTCTTGGACTTGGAGTTCATCAAGTGCCATGGCCTGACCATGCAGGCACTCCCCAAGCCCATTCCAGTCTTCAACATTGATGGAATGCCCAACAAAGCAGGCACTATTAGCTCCATGGTCAATCTCATCCTCTGCTATTGAAATCATGAAGAGTGTGCAGTCTTTGCCATCACCAGTTTGGGCAAGCAGGACATGATTCTTGGTTTCACATGGCTCTGGGAGCATAACTCCAAAGTGGATTGGATGAAGCCAAGGGCAAGGTAACAATGAGCTGGTGCCCTTGGAGGTGCTTTTCCTGTGCCACAGAGGCCAAGGAAGAATGCCAGGCTCAAGCTCAAGAGTGTGCAGCCATCTGCACATGCCATGCTGGCCCTTTTCCCTTTGCCAACCTAGACCTCCTGGATCCCCTGTCTCTGGCATTCCCCCATAGAGAGGCCCTCTATGAGGATGACCAGAGTAGCAGTGGAGCCCTGGAGGGGGAATGCATAGAGGAGTTTGGAGGCATACTTGACCCAGAGTTTCCAGATGAAGCAGTTGAGGTGGAGGACCAGGTTTACGCCACCACCTTATATTTGCTGCCCTCTATTGCAGAGATTCAGGCTAGCCAAACCACATCCCAGTAACTGGCCCAGGCATTTGCTGCCAACTCTGCACCCCAGGAGTTCTGGTGATAAGACCCACCTGTGCTGAGCACCATTTTTGGCATTTCTCATTGGACAGCAGCTGATTATATTGACATGGCACAAGTCACAATACTCAGCATGTGAGGCCTAGCCCTGAGGTCTGAAATGACATAGCCTTTGCATGAGATATTAACCAACCACGAGACTTATCAATTATGAGCTGTATCATGTGAAGTCTGAACTTTGGATCTAGAACAACAAGGCCAAGACCCTTCTTAGCAATGATTGCTAGCAACTTTCCTGGCAACAACACAGCCTTCCCTCCAAAAATGGACATATTGACAGTCATGTGATTTCTTATCATTTTTCTTGATGAGCTTACAAACATACTTGAACAGTGTCTACACTTCAGGTATTGATATTGGACATGCTCTTTTCTTGCAATTTGTAATTTTTACACATACATCAACTTTGCTTACTTTTTACTTGGTTACCAGACTGACATCTGGTATATATCATAAACACCTTGGCAGATGCCATTGCTGGCGGTGACTACTATCTCCTTTCTTATACTATACTTACAAATAGTATAAATACTGCCTGTACATAGAGACTAAAGACAACAAACAGAGTACCATTTCCCCTTCTTTCTCTAAGCTTACCAGCTTAAGATTTCATTTTGCTCTTTTGCTCATCATCAACAATGACTTAGCATGTAATGCTTCCATTATGGTTTGCACAGCTTATGATTCACACAATGTAAGTCAAAACCAGTCAATAGTTCTGTTTACAAAGTATGAGGTAAGGCACTGCCTTACATGAGTACTAGTACAATACTTTTGGGGATAGCATCATGTGATGCTATCAAGTAATTAGATAATAAGTAATATATGTATGTGAGTAATGGGTGCTCCATTACATACCCCCCTTTTGAGTCTGTCAATGGACTCACTTCCATACAACTGAAGTCAAAGAATAAAGGGTGGGATATGGCATCCCACCCAAGAGTGTGCACTGGAATTTGCATGTGAATTCATATGTATATTAGTAGTAGAATCAACCAATTCTATGTGGATGAGTATACTTCAGTGTGACGTCCAACTGTGCTGAGTGCATAATATGGGCCACTTGAGCCTATGTATAATTACCAATTTGTAGTGAGCTATGATAGTAGCTCACCTTGCTTGTTCATCCATCTTCAAGGCCTCTGCTTCCTTGTTGCTCACAATGTCCATCCAGTGCTCCAATACAGCATTAGCCGTATCATTGGAAGCCACTTGTTCCAGCTTGTTTGCTGAAGAAGCATTGGAGTTGGCCAAAGAAGCGTTGGAGTTGTCTGGAGTAGGTGTTGTAGGTTGACAAAAGTTGGGGAAGTTTGAGGGGATGTCAGGGGTAACTCTGGAGTAGCAAGTGGGTTGGAAACAATGTTTGGGGGTCCAGGAAGTGGGTCATGACATCACCTCCCCTTCAGCATGGAGACCCTCAAGACATGGGGTGCAGGTCAGGGATTGGTGGGAGCATGAAAATCAAAGCCAAGTAATATTGATCAATCCATAGCAAGTGGTGGTGTGGAGAACAAAGTTGAAGCATGGCTGCCATTTGTCAGGGGGTTCTTCCCAATCAATTAAAAGGGTCAGATGTACCCCAGGGTTCTCAAAAAATTTCCCATCATGTCCTCCTTATCATCATCATCAGCATCCCCTACCCCCTTGCACTCTGACAAAGATTGGATGGACATATGGGCAGAGGACAACAGCTAACAGAAGAAATTTGATTGATGACAGAGGATAAGTGCAATGTATCATAGTTATGAGTAAAATCACCCTGTTCTTCTGAGGTGGCTGATCAAGTACAATAGAGTTGTCCATGGCAGTAGTGGGGTCCTCTGGGGGTTCTTCACATGTGGGGAGGTTGGGGGCCTCTAGCTATGCAGCTCCAAGTTATTCTTTGAGGCCAAGCCTAGCAGCAGGGGATGTTGATGCTGTTCTGCCAGCACAGAGGATTCTGCAGGTGCAGGTGACAGTGGAGATATTTGCAGGGGTGCTGGGGTGGGCACAGGGTTCTCTGACCCTGGAGTGGTATCAGAACAAGGCCACAGACTAGTTGTTCTAGTGCACTCTCTGTGCCCAGTGGAGTGAGTCATATGAGTTTGATGAGCCTTCCATAGAGTCCTACCACAACACCTCAGTCTGCCTTCCATGCTGTGCAAGGCACAAGAAGTGCTCAATTTTGTTGGACTGGTGTGTGGCCTGCATTGCTGCAGAGCAGGGATGGGAGAAGAGCTGAGTGAGGGGGCAGCTGGGCAAGGTGCAGGTGTCAGGGAGGGGGTTAGGTTTGGAGGGGGAGTGGAGCATGGGGCAGCTGGTGGGGAAGGTAGGACCCCCATAGAGTGGGCAGAGGGAGGGGGTTCTAGTGTTGCTGGACAAGGGGAAGTGGAGGGCCTCCCTGCTGCCTGAGGCAGGGCCCAGCAAGAGGCCACAGGGCCAGGAGTTGATGGCAGGTCTCCTCAGCCCTTATGTCTACTCTCCCAGCTCAGACACACTGGTGAGATGTCTGTCAAGCTCTCTTAAGCCTGTGCTCTTGATCACCAAAAGTTCTTCTGTTGGCAGGTGGAGATATTGTTGAGCATGTTAACTGCATGGAAGGGAGAGCTCTGAAGGGCAGGGAAGAACCAAGACATGGTGCAGAGGGAGAGAGACATGCTGCAGTAGAACTATGACATGGCAGTGCAAACAGCCACAGCACGAGTATTGGAAGTGCGGGGCTTGCAGAAATGCCTAACACAGTTGGAGGGTGCAGTCTGTGGAGGAGGTGGAGGGATGGCAGGCTCTGTTGGAAGGGAGTTTGTCATGGGAAGAGGTAGAGGCTGAGAGGTGGCAGGAGGAATGGTTGGTCAGTGAGGCAGCCTTAGAGCACACAGAGATTTTATGTAAGTGTCTTCTCCTTTTTCCTGTCCTCCACTAATGAGTTTAAGGCAGGCTGGATTTGGGAGCACCAGGTCCTTCTAGATGGGGCCTCTGCTGCATTTGCATTGATCCAGGACAGGTTGGTGCAGGTGTCCACAGACCATCCACTGGAGTTAGACCAGGAGGTGGTGAGGATGGGGCGGTTGTTGGTGGAGCACCAGCAGCATAATGCGGTGGCCCTGGGGTCATGGTGGGAGGTAGCAGCAGATGTGGAGGAGGTGTTGCCAGGGCTTGCAGAGGTCCTGGCAGTGGTAAAGGCATAGATGGAGGTAGACCTGAGGGTTGGGGCAGCAGGGTGAGGGATTCCAGAGAGGGAGAGGGAGTGAGGAGACTGGACTCTGTATTTCTTGATGCTTTGTGCCATTTATAGACCTGCCTTGTAATATTTTGTAATTCCACACATGTATATAACAAGTTCCCATGTTTTGAGCCAGCTGGTGTGAAACAAAGAGAATTTTAGATTCTGTGAGGGATGAGAAAGTAAAGCATGCAGGGAGTTGTTTGGGGGAGTTGAATCCCCAATTAATCCAGAGGCAGGGGTTAAGCCCACTAATGCCATCTGTGCTTACTAGTTCCAGGGTTGCCAGGAGTTGGTGGAGCATCATAGGTGGAGTTCCTGGAGTTTGGTGGGAGTGTTGGGGGTTTTCTGCAGGGCTCTAACATGTTTTGGAGAAATCAATGGGCAGGTGTTGGTCTGGGCTTGCTTCTTGGGGGGTCAGACCAAGGTTGTGGGTGGGGGTCCTCAGGTCTGGGGTTATGTCAAGCATTTGTTGTTGGGCTTAGGGGTGGACCTCCAGACTTTAAGTATGCTTTGGCAGCAGCTTTGGTTTTTGTTCTGACATGGCTGGCAGAGGGGGCAGAGGTCTTCTGGCTACTTTGATTTTGCTCTGATGCAGCTGGTGGAGGGGAGCAGAGGTCTTCTGGTAATTTAGATTCTGTGCTAATGTGGCTAGCAGAGGGGGTGGAGGTTCCTTTTGATGACAGTGGAGGTGACAGAGTGAGGCAGCTTTCTGTGCTCTGAAGTATTGGTGATGAGGCAGCAGGGTCCAAGGTAATCAGTCTCAATGGATTTCTTTGGTCTGGGGTTGGGATTTGTAGGTTCTGGACCAGCTACATGACATTCCTTTTTGTTTCTGGCCAAAGGTAAGTCTGGAGATGGGTAGGGGAGTCTTACATGTTTCTGGCATCCTCAGAGCTTAGGGTGCTGCCAGACTTTGTCAGGATGAGTGTGTTCTGAGTCTGGGGCATGGGTTTATCCTCAGAGTAGGGGTTAGTAGTCTAGAAACAGCATGGAGGTTGATTGGTGAATGAATCTTCTTAGCAGGGTTGCTTCTGGGTAAGGTGTGGAGCAGAGGAGGAGCTTGGAGTTGTTGTTCCATGGGTTGTTGTTCTTAGGGGTAGGGATAGGTGGTGTGGAGGTGGCATAATGGGTGGGTTGGCTGCTGGCTCATTGGTGGAGTTGTGTCAATGGTTGTATTGAGGGGTCCAGCATTGTATTGGAGGTCCAGCAGCAGTTTTGTCCCTTTCCACAAAGGGTGGAGCCAGCAGACTGGAGTTGGTGTGAGGGTTGGTGGGGTACTGGCTTGTTGGCAGAGGGGTGGAGTTGGTCTGGGAATGAGCTTGGTAGGTTATGTCTTTTTCCAGAGTAGGAACCAATAGTTCAAGATTAGTGTGGGGGCTGGTTGGTGAGTGGCTTGTTGATGGAGTTGTCTTCAGAGGTGGTGCTGAGCTGGGAAAGAGGTCTGGAGTTAGTGTTTTATTGGTCCATTCTTTCTAGTGCAAGAATCAGAGGTCCAGAGGCAATGTAAAGGGTGAGTTGGGGGTTTGGCTTGTTGGCAGGCTTGCAGCAGAGGTTGCACTGGGCAAGGAGGAAGGTCCACAGTGGGGTTTATCTCCTTATTCAAGTCAGCATGACAGGCAAATGTTTAACAGAAATTACTACCAAGTGGCAGAGTTCATGCTGTTCAGCTCCAAAGGGTTTCTTTAGGCATGGCTGCAGGGGCTGAGATCATTTTTTGGAGAAGCTCTTGGGTCTGTGAGCAGAGAGTGGTGGAGTTGTGAGATAAATAGCAGTGGTTCCTGAAGTTGTGCTAGGATGTGGCAGATGCATTCCTAGTTGTTTCTCAAGAGTTTTTGGGTGGGTCAGACTGCTGTTCTGATTTGCAAAAATGTCATTCATGTTGAAGAAGTGGTTGTCCACAATGCTGAGGGGTGGTAGGGATGTTGGTCATGCATGTGCATTATTGGGGACTTGAAGGGGGCCACAGCCGGTGTGGGGGCAATCTTCCATTCATGCTCTGCTGTGGTCTGGAGGTCACTGTAGAAGGAGTGGGGGGTAGGTCTTGGCACTGCAGGAGTGATCAACAAGATTTCTGATCAGAGGAAGGGGGTACTGCTTCTTTTGGAGAGTGTTGTTGATCCCTTAATTGTTGGGGTGGAGTCAGAGGAGCCATTCATTTTTCTTTGTAGCTGGGTAAAATCTCCCATGGATATGGTTGGATTGCGTGGCACCTTGCCAAGCTTGGGAGGGGACTGCTTTGAGTGTTTAGAGCTTGTTCTTTTACTGAGTAATCAATTTTGATGGAGAGGTGGGGGAGGACACTGGTGGAGGTTGTGACTCCAGTGGCAGAAGTTGGGGTGCATGACATCCTTACATGCTAGCAGGTGGAAATGGTGGTGGCATTTCAATGTCAATTCAGAGGTGGGTAGTGGCAGATATTACTCTTTTCTTGGAGAATACATCAGCAAACTTATGACACTCTAGAGAAACCACTTTAAATGGGATTTGTCCCTCTGTTACTCTAGCAGTGTGGTCCTTGTTTGTAGACATTTTTTCTGGCAAGGGTGGAGTGGTTTGAGGTTGGTAGTCAGGTTTGGAGCTTGCAGTGTGCATGTAGCATTGATGAGTTGGTGTTGGAGGCTCCTTAGATGGATGTCAGAGCTGAAATGGGGGCTCCAGAGCTGAAATGGGGGCTCCAGAGCTGTGTTGCCAGGGTTTGAAGCTGTGTGGAGGGGTTTGGGGTGGCTTGGAGTGGGGGTTCAAGGCACCTCAGGTCTATATATTGATTTCTCAGGGTCCTTTGCTTCCTTTGAAGAACATGTCAGTGAGCTTATGATACTCCAGGGGAACTACTTCATATAGAATTCTCTTTTTTCCATAGTCTGTTCCAGTGGAGTGACTTCTGTGCTGAGGTGTTCTCTTGTCAGAGGTGGCATAATTTGGTAGTTGAGGGACAGAGGTCCCATCTTGTGAAGTGCATGTGGAGGGAGGTAGTGATAAGACCCATTTGTTGCTGAGCACCATTTTTAGCATTTTGGACTGAGCAGCAGCTGACTATTTTGACATGGCACAAGTCATGACACTTAGCATGTGAGGCCTAGCCCAAGGTCTGGATTGAGATAGCCTTTGCATGGGATTTTAGTGACCACAAGATTTATTGATCATGAGCAATATCATGTCGAGTCTGGACTTTGGGTCTAGAACAACAAGGCTAAGACCTTTCTTAGTGATGAGTGCTAGCAACTTTCTTGGTGACAACATGGCTTTCCCCCATACATGGACATATTGCCAGTTGCATGATTTCTTACTTATCATTTTTCTTGTCAAGCTTACAAACATACTTGAACAGCATCTACACTTCAGGTATTGACATTGGACTTGCTCTTTTTGAGATTAATTACCTTTATGCATCATATTGACATTACTTATTTTTTTTACTTGGTTACAGATTGACACCTTGTATGTACTATAAACACTTTGGCAGACACTGTTGCTAGTGGCAACTATTTGCTTATTTTCCCATACTATATACAAACAGTATAAATACTGCCTGTACATAGACACATCATCATTGAACCTCACCCTTATTGAATCACATTACCATTGAACTACCTCTCTCTCTATCTCTAAGCTTACCAGCTTGAGATTTCACTTTGTCCTCATCACTTTGACTTCAACTTTGTGTGGTACCAACTGTGGGTGCCCTTAGTGTTATCTTGACTTAGCAACACTAGTGATTATGGCTAGCAACTAGTTGCATTCATCCCCCTTTTAGTCTCTTTATTGTCCCTACCCCCTTTCTCTACCCAACTCCTCTTTCACCACTTAAGTTTGCTTTGCCTTAGCAACACTTTCATCTTCATCTGTTTTATCTCACCAGCAACCATCCATTACTGTCTAGCAACTTAGGCTAGGAATAGCAAATCTTTCAACTTCTCACTTTACACCCACTTGTTTACTCTATTTCTCTGGGACAGTTACTGACTCACCCTCTATTATCAACTTCCTACTGCCAGCTACCCTATCTAGTGACTAGTGTTAGGTCCTCTTTTTAGGTTTCCTGCATGGCACTAGGTGGCATAGGAGCACATCAGTGGGATTGTGCATTTTGATGCCAGGGGCTCTGGATCAATTGGGAGGGGGTGTCAAAGTAATGATGGAGGGGTCTGGAGTTGTCCAGCATTGTGGGTTGGGGTGCTGTTGTTCTTGTGTCAACTTCTGGATTTGTTGGGGGTGCCTTTGGAGTGCATTTTAAGGAGGTTGGGGTGGAGGTGCATCTTCCTTCCTTTCCTGACCACCTTGAGGCTTGGAAATTTTTTGTCTTGCTCCAGAGTTGCTGGAGTTGGGTTGGAGGTGTTGGGGCCCTAGGGGACTGGAGGGAGGGGTAGAGAGGGTTGTATCCATGCTTGGAGACTTTGTTGCAGAGTTTGTCCAGTCAAACATTGGGCAGGGTTGGCAGCCAATTAACCCAAGGGGTCCTAGCTGGTTCTGGAGGTTGGTTCTGGGGTTGGGAGTGGAGCACTGGTCTTGGAATCTTGATTTATTCTTGGAGGAAGAGGGGTCATTGGTTTGGGGTTTGATTTCAATGATGGTGGGGCTTGCTTTGGAGGATTGACATCCTTGGAGTTGGGTGAGAGTATGGTGTGGAAGTTGGAGGGTTTACTGGTGAAGTGGCAGAGGTTTGCTCCTTTGATGTGGGCAGAGGGGATACTGTCAGAGAATTGTTGAGTTAGATATTAATGATGCACAGATTTTAATGGAGCTGCAGTTAGGGCCAGTGGGTTTGGAGGTGGGGGAACTAGGGGGTTGGGGTCAGAGGTCTTGTCATTGTTTGTTGGTGGGGTAGTGACTTGTTTCTATACTGTGAGTGATTGTCTCCAGTGGGGTTGCATTATTGTTGGGAGATGGTGTGGATGAGGCACCAGAGGAGTTGTCAAGCAATAGATTGATTTATTGCTGGGGTTGGTTGGGTACTGGGCTGGAGATGTTGTGGTTGACCTTTAGTAGGAAAAGGAGCTGGTGGAGGAGGTGTGGGAGGTGCAGATGAGGGAGGTGCAGGAATAATGGGATTGGGATTGAGCAGAGATGGTGTCCATGGAGAGAGCTGTTGTGTGGGAGAGTGACCAGAGTAGAAGGGTCATTTGGCATTGGATCTGCAAGTCAATGTGCCTTGGCAAACTGGGCAAGGCCAAACAAATCATAGTGGGTCTCAGGCACAGACCAACCATAGACATCAAGAGTTCCAATGGGAGTGTGTGCAGAATTAGTTGCAGACATGACAAACAGAGTAAGGGGGAGTCTTGATATTATATCAGGTTTTACTGACCATGGGGGCTCAGCTACACTTAGCAAATCCTTACTAGGTGAATGTGATATCCTGCACTGATAACTGGGCATTTGGAGAAGGTCTAGACATTGGGGACTTGTGAGGATAAGCAATGGGGAGTGATCAGAACAAGTCCAGGGTTGTCTGAGGAAGTCTAGGATGGGTTGCAGAGAAAGGGTCAGACTTGATGGGGCACCAGGTACAAGTCCAGAAGCAAGTATTGAAGGTGTGGAGTAAGTGGAGGCTACACAAGTGATGGGAGAGGAGCTGGAGCTGGATGGAGGATCAACAGATGTTGATGGGTCTTGGGGCTAAGCCTATAGTGGAGTCTGGAGTTGGTTTAAAGAATGTTTGAAATTTGTAATCATAAGTGCAGAGTTTGTAAAGGCATTAAGGTTGAAATGACTTGAACACAATAATGGAAATGGAGTTGAAACAAGATGGAGATGAGAACAAAGATAGATTCAAGTGGAGATACAAAACAATAACAAGAACAATAATGGAAATAGAGATGAGGCAAGACTGGGAGACTGAGATAAGACTAGGAGACTGAGAGTAAAGGGAAACGTAACATGGAATACAAAACATGAGATGGAAACAATCAGATCATAGGTAATGTTAAGCAATATCAAGACTAGAGTATGAGGTGCTACTCTACAACTTATATACTGACTACTGGAGAGCTCTGGAGGACATCAAGTCTGGCAGCAGGGCTTGACAGAGTCACATGGAGTCAACAGGTGTTGGTTGTGATCAGGGGACAGGCCATAGTGATATTCTGATGGGATCAATTGAGGATGTGGGCCATCCCAGGCTTGATCAGGCAAACCAGGGAGATGAGTTGGTGATATATGCTGGAGTCAGGAACAGTGGAGGAGGGTCCCAGGGGCTTAGGAGAGTCAAGGAAAGCATTGATGGCTGTGGAGAAGGCATCAGAGGTAGCCAGGGGGCTATTGAGGTTTGCCAAAGAAGCATCAGAGTTGTCTGGAGTAGGCATTGTAGGTTGACAAAGGTCAGGGGAGTTTGAGGAGATGTTGGGAGTAACTGCAGAGGAGCAAGCAGGTTGGGAACAATGTTTGGGGGTCCAGAGAGTGGGTTGTGACAGATATATGAGATATCCCCACCATCTCAATGGAGCAGGCAAAGACCACTTCATCACCAACAAAGACTGCATTGGTTGTTGGTGACCAGTAGAAATTGGAATGCAGCATACTCTGGAAGACAAATCAAGGTTGTATCCCAGCTGTCTGGTAGATGGGTGGGCACTGTATCATCCAGATACTCAAGGTCCATTTTGGACTTCTCAGCATCAATGGCTAACAGCCATTTGGCATTAGCATTGTGCTGCTTTTTGCAACAACACTCATTAGCATTGTGCTGCTTTTTGCAACAACACTCATTAGCATTGTCATCCAAGTCACTGTCCAAAATATGTTGTTTAGACATAGGTACATCATCATCATCATCATTGCTACTCAAGTCAGGTGCTGCTGGGACACCTGCCATTGCTTGGGCAGCTGCTTGCTGGGTGACGTAGAATTCTTTGTCATGTGGGTCTTAGTGCACTGGTGGCCTATACTCATGTGGGAGCACACCAGGCATAACGTAGGTCCTTGACTCAAGGACCTTGATAACACCAGCTTCTGCTCCCTGAGGAACATTAGCCAGAAAGGCAATTGGAGTGGCAATGACCATAGAGTTGTCTGCCTCTGCCACCATTGCAGTTGACTGTACAGTGCCAGCTTTCTTTGTGAAGGGCTTTGATGTTCCCTCCTTTGTTGATGGTGGTTTTGGCACTTTGCTTTAGCTGCCACTGGCTTAGATGGCCTAGCAGAGGATGAGGCTGCCTTGAAATCAGGGCACTTGTCCATCCTCTGGTCATCACCAGCATGCACCATATCATTATAGAGCAGGAGTGGTGCCCTATAGGTTGAGAATCCCTTGACAAACACAGAAGGCTTGGTACAAGCCTTCTTTGCCTTTGGAGGGTTAGAAGGGGTTGCTATTCACTTCCCCTTTCTCAATGCTAAATGGAAGAGGTCTGTGCAGGCCTTATCCCTCTGTCACAACCCACTCCCTAGACCCCCACACATTGTCCCCAACCTGCCTGCTCCTTCAGAGTCCCCCCCAACACCCCATTGAACTCTTCCAACCATTATTTGCCCTCCACACCCACTCCAGCTAACTCCCATGCTTCTTCAGCAAACCCCAATGGCCTCCTGGTCAACCCCAACACCTTTTCTACAGCTGCCAATGCTTCCCCTGGCTCTCCTGAGCTCCTGAAACCCTCTCCCACCATTTCTGATTCCATCATACATCACCAGCCCATCACCCTGGTTCTCCTGACCTACTCTGGAGTATCACAACAACCTTGGGACAGCCTGTGCTCTCAGCTAATCCCATCAGAATATCAACACAGCCTGCTCTCTGATCACAACCAACACCTGTTGACTCCACCGAGCTCTGCCAAGCCCCACCACCATATCTGCTGTCCCCCAGAGCTCCCCAGTAGTCAGTATATAAGTTGTAGAGTAGCTCTTCATACTCTAGTCTTGATATTGCCTAATGTTACCTATGGTCTAATTGTTTCTCTCTCATGTTTCATATTCTGTGTTACATTTCCTTTACTCTCAGTCTCCTAGTCTTGTCTTGTCTCCATTTCTGTTATTGTCCTCATTATCATTTTGTATCTCTGCCTGAATTTATTTTTGTTCTGTCTCAATCTTGTCTCAACTCCACCTCATTCTGTTCAGCTCCATCTCATCTCATTTGATCTGTTTCCTTCATTGTGCTCAAGTACTTTCAACCTTAACACCTTTACAAACTCTGCATTTATGATTATGAACCTCAAACATTCTTTAAACCAACTCCAGACCTCACTACTTGCTTGGCACCAAACTCCATCAACTTCTGTTGATCCCTCATCAAACTCCAGCTCTGCTCCCATCACTCACATAGCCTCCACCTACTTCACACCTACAATACTTGCTTATGGACTTGTACCTGACACCCTGCCAAGCTTGTCCCTTTCCCCACAACTTGTCCTACACTCTTCTGGACCACACTGAACTTGCTTGGATCACTCTCCATTGCTTGTCCTTACAAGTCCCCCACACCTAGAACCTCTCCAAGTGCCCAGTTATCAGTGCAGGGAATCATGTCTGCCTAGTAAGGATTTGCCCAGTGCAGCTGAGCCCCCGTGGTCAGCAGAACCTGACATAATATCAAGACTCTTCCTTACCCCATTTGTGATGTCTGCAATTAACTCTGCACACACTTCTGTCAGAACCCTCAATGTCTAGGGTTGGCCTGTGCCTGGAACCCAGTATGATTTGTTTGGCCTTGCTCAATCTGCCAAGGCACATTGAACTGCAGACCTGACACTAAATGTCCCCTCTACTCCAGTCACACCCATACAATGGCTTTTTTCATGGACACTCTCTCTACTCAAACTCGACCCTGCACTACCCTCACCAACACCTCTTATGCTTCCTCCACCTCCACCAGCTCTGCCTCCTACCAAAGGTTAACTACAACATCTTTAAACCTGTACCCAACCCACTCTGGCAATAAATCAATCTATTGCTTGACAACTCCTTCAGCGCCGCCTCCACACCAGTCTCTGACAACAATAACAAACCCTGCCAAAGGTAGTTGCTTGCTACACAAAGAACAAGTTGCCATCCCTGCCAAACAACAACTAGACCTTCTTGAGACCCTGCTCCCCTAAACCCTGCCTTCAGACCCACTGGCTCTACCCTGCAGCTCTGTCAAAATCCACATGACACCAGTGATTGACCCAGTGAGTTCCCAATGGCAACCTCTCCACCCCTAACAAAGAAACAAAACTCCACCACTTTGCCAGTAAAGCATCTGACCCCCACACTTCACCCATACCCAACCCCAAAAAGGTCAACCCTCCAAAGCTAGCTCTGCCATCATTAGAATCAAGCCCAAACCAGCAGCCTCACTCCCATCCAACAATAACTCAAGATTCCAAGACAGATGCTATGCCTCAAACCCAGAACCTACTCTGAAATCAGCTAGGACTCCTTGGTCAACCCAGCTGTCATCCCCACCCAACATTTGATGGGACCCCAATACCTCTGACTCAACTCCAGCAACTCTGGAGCAAGATAAAAGAATCTCCAAGCCTCAAAGTGGTCAAGAAAGGAGAAAATATGCATCTCTGCCCTGCCCTCTTGAAGTGCACCCCAAAAATGCCCCAACAATCTCTGAAGTCAACATGGAGAACCATGGCACCCCAACTTGCAATGCAAAATAACTCTGGACCCCTCCACCAGTACTTCAACACCTTCTCCCACTTAATCTGGAACCTCTGACATTGAAATGCTTGATGCTGCCCCTTTCTGCACACCCACTACTAGACAAGACCTCTGCCCTTCAACCACTAGACTATGCCACCTCTAGCAAAAGAACCCCTCAGTACAGAAGCCACCCTACCAGAACACACCACAGGAAAAGAGAATTCCACATGAAGTAGTTCCCCAGAGTACTCTGAACTTGCTAACATGTTCTTCCAAGGGAGGAAGAAGCCCCACCATCACCTTCAAGACTGTACTATGGACCCCACACCCAACTATCTTGAGTCCAAGAAGCCCCAATAATAAAGAAAATATGCCTAGATGCCCCTTGGAGGGTTTTCTCTGCTAAGCAATTTGAAAGCCCCAATGACTCTGACAACCCTGCACCAGGTCCAGGATGCCTTGACCCACCACTCCAAGCTGCTCTGAACCCCTCCATGCAACTCCAGGCCCTGGCAACACAACTCTGAAACTCCCATTTCAACTCTGACATTCATCAAGAGAACCCATGACACTAACCCATTGATAATGTCCCTATAGCACACACTCCACAAGAACAAATTATTGCCCTACCAACCCTGAACCACTCCACCCTTGCACAAGAAGACATCCATCAAACAAGGACCACACTGCTGGAGCACCCAGAGACAAACCCTATACAAAGTAGTCTCTCCAGAGTGTCCTAAGTTTGCTGATATATTTCCCAAGAAACAACTAGTATCCCCCATTGCCATCCATTTCAAATTGACATCAAGAAGATGCCACTGCCCCCACCCAACAACAAATCAACATTGAAGAGAATGCCACCCCCACCCAACAACAAATCAACATTTGAGGAAATGCCACCCCCACCCACAACTAGCAAGGATGTCCCCCATGCCCCAACCTCCACTCCTGGAAGTCACCATCCCACCACCATCAACCACCTAGCAGAATCCCAAACCCAGGATGCTCACAGAAGCTTCTTCCAAATTTGGCAAGGCACCATGCAACTCAAAGACACCCACCAAAGATTGATCTGAGTATTGACATTACATGCCAGGGCCTTGCTGCTAGAGTCACCACCCTGCCATCACCCTACTCCACCCCTCCAGCAAAATCAATTCTCCAGCAAAGAATAAACTCTGGACTCTCAAAGTAGTGTCCTCCAAGATCAACAATGCCCTGGGCAACTAAACCACATCTGCCAGAGATTGACCAAATGCCAAGAACAACAAGTGGCTCCTCTGACTCCACCCCAACAATCAAGGGACCAATGATGCCCTCCAAAGAAGTGGTACCCTTTCCCCCTAATCAGAAACCTTGTTGATTGCCCTGCAGTGCCAAGACCTACCCCTGCTCTATTCATAGTGACCCTGGACCACTCCAGAGCATGAATGAAAGATTGCCCTACCCTGCTGTGACCCCTTTGGAGTCTCAAGTGATGTTCTTGTACAACCAACTCCCTCCACCACCCTCTAGCACTTGTGGATGACCACTCCCCAATGTAAAATAAGTAACCTCAAATACCAGATCCACTCAAGCTCTTAGAGAACAGCTAGAACCCACCCAGCCTATCCAAGCACAACTCTGGAAACCACCACCACTTATTCAACACCTCCACCACTCAGTAGTAACTTCCCTTAAATGTCTGCATGTTGCACTGATTTGAATAAAGAGGAAAACCCCACTCTGGAACCTCTCCTTTGACCAGCATCACCTCCAACACAATCCTGCCAACAAGCCAATACCCAACTCCACCCCCCACATTGACTCCAGACCTCTGGTTCACATGCTGGAAATAATGGACCAACAAAAATGCCCCGGACCCCTTTCCCCATCCTGCACCACCTCTAAAGTCAACTCCATTGACAAACCACCCACCAAACAACTATTATGCTAATTCCAGACTGCTAACTCCCACTCCGAAAGAAGAAGTAAAGCTCTGAGCTCACCCAAACCAACCTTGCCCTGCTCCACCAAACCCAAGAGAGCTCTGCCAGTGAGTCAACACCCCACCAACCCTTGCGCCATCTCTGCTTTGCTGGCTCCTCCCTGGGAAGAGATGAAAACCACTGCCCAAAACTCTGAGCTCACTCCTAAACCAACTCCACTTCTACTCACTAAACCTAATAGAGCTCTGCCAGCAAGTCAACACCCCACCAACCCTCACACTGCCTCTGCTTTGCTGGCTCCACCCTGGGAAGGGACAAAAACTGCTGCTGGACCTCTAACACAATGCTGGACCCCCAATACAATCCTCAATACAAGTTCACCAATGAGCTAGCAGCTCTCAGACCCCCAATACAACCTTCAACTTGCATAGAACCACTTACCCCCAGGAGGAACAACTCATGGGACAACAACCCTGAACTCCTCCCTTGCTCTGAAGCACCTCTGCCAGGAAGAACCATACACCAACCAACCCCCATGCTGCCTCTGCTAAAAAGAAGCATCTACCAATACACCCCCATGCTGCATCCAAACTCCTGACCTCTACTCTACAAAGGACAAACCTATGCCCTGGCCTCATAACACAATTGCCCTGACCAACCCTGGCAGCACCTCAAGCTCTAGAGAATGCCAGAAACACGTAAGATTCCCCTGCCCATCTCTGGACTTACTTTTGGCCAGAAACAAAGAGGAATGTCACATAGATGGCTTAGAACCTACAAGCCCCAACCAAAGAAATTCATTGAGACTGGTCACCTTGAATTCCACCCCCTCATCAACAACACTGTGGAGCACAGCAAAACCCCAACCATGCATGACCTTGACTAAATGCAATACTCTGAAACCTGATAAAACCCCAACCCAGCATGCCTTCAACCAGAACACAATACTCCAGAGCACAGCAAGACCCAAACCAAGTATGCCTCCAACAAAACACAATACTCCGGAGTTTGACAAACCACTATCCATGCACAACCCCTCAAAAAATGCAAGTCTCCAGACACTACCAACCAAGGGATTGCAACTCACACTATAAGGAGGTATTCCCGCTCCTCTGCTAAAGCAACCAACAGTATAGCTGGCACATAAAACAGTTCTCTGCTAGGTCTACTATAAGGCCAACCCTACCCTGAAACCCTGCTGCCATGCTGCCAAGGACTTCTGCCTCTGACTTGCCCTGCTCTCAAGAATGGACTTCACTCTGCCACCCCCACTATTGTCAAAAGGGACCCCTGCCCCCGCCGCTAGCCATGATGGCACAAGGTCAAGTTGCCAGAGGACCCCATCCCCTCCACCAATCACATTGACAGGAAAACTAAAGCTGCTGTCAAGCACACTTAAAGTCTGGAGGTCTGCCCCCCCCACCCAACCAGCACAATACTCGACATTACCTGGAAAGGAAACCAAAATCAATGCCCCATCACCATCAATGCCCTCAAAACATGCCAGAGCCCCACAGAAAAACCCCCAACACCTCTACCAAACTTTGGGACCCCTCCTGTGAAGCTCTGCCCAATCCCAACAACCCCAGACTAGCCAATACAGATGGTGCTAGTAGGCCTAATCCCCACCTCTGGATAGACTAGGGATTCAACTCCCACTAGTACCCCTGCACATTTCCATTTATTCCATTCCTCACACAAACTGAAATCTCACTACACCCCCCCAGAAGTATCAACTAAAATTGGGATTTATAGTGATATACTACAGAGTCCAAAATAAGTATGCAACGGGACCATAAGAACTTGGAATAGCAAGAAAATGAAGTCTGACCACCTCCTCACTCTCTCCCCCCCTCTGGAGCTCCCTTTCCCCCTCTGAGCTCCCTTCCCTCCTCTGGAGCTCCCTCTCCCCCTCTGGAGCTCCCTTCCCCCCTCTGGAGCTCCTTTCCTCCCCTCCCCCCTAATCTCCAAATCCACCTCCATCTGTGCTCAGACCACTGCAAGGACCTCTGTGAGCCCTGGTAACACCTCCCCTGCATCTGCTGCCACCTCCTACCATGACCCTGGAGCCACTGTATTGCACTGCCAATGCTCCGCCAACAACCTTCCCATCCTTACCACTCCTTGCTCTAACTCCAGTGGGTGGCCCATGGACATCTATGCTAATACATCCTGGATTGATGCAAATGTGGCAGTAGCTCTGTCCAAAAGGACTCTGTGCTCCCACATCCAACCTGCCCCAAATTTGTTAATTAGAGACAGAAGAAGGGGTGAGACACTCACACAGTACTCCAGCATTGCCTGAGGCAGCCTTGCTTGCCAACCACTCCTCCCACTGCCTGCTGGCCTCTGCCTCTGCCTGGGATAGCCCACCTTCCTCCAAGCTCTGCTGCTCCTCCACCTCCCTCCCAGGCCACACCTCCACTTGCATCGATTGCTCCTACAACCCCCAAACCTCTAATACCCACTCTGTGGCCACTTGCACAGTGGAGTCCCACTCCCACTGCAGCACATCCCTCTCCCTCTGTGCTGTGTTGTGATCCTCTCTGGACTTTGGGTCTAGAACAACAAGGCCAAGACCTTTCTTAGCAATAATTGTTAGTGACTCCTTGGCAGCAATGCAGCTTTTTCCCCCCATATATAGATATATTGCCAGCTGCATAATTTTCTTACTTATCAGTTTTCTTGTCAAGCTTACAAACATACTTGAATGGCATCTACACTTCAGGTATTGACATCAGACTTGCTCTTCTTGGGATTTATTTGCAATTATATGCCACATAGACTTTGCTTATAGTTTTCACTTAGTTACAGATTGATGCCTCATATGAACCATAACACTTTGGCAGATGCTGTCACTAGTGGCAACTATTTGCTTACTTTCCCATACTATACTTTGGAACAGTATAAATACTGCCTGTACATAGACCCTCCATCATTGGATCCAATCCCATTGAATCAAACCCTTCTATCTCTAAGCTTACCAGTTTGAGATTTAATTTTGTCTCTATCACTTATTCTATTCTTTGCTCTTCATTGACAATGACTTAGCAACAAGTCTTGCCAACTCCAACTCCAACTTAGTGTGATACAAACTGTGGGTGCACTTAGTGTTATCTTGACTCAGCAATGCTAGCAACTGTGATTAGTGACTAGTTTGTGTTCATCCTCTGTTCAGTATCTTTATTGCCATTCCCCCCCCTCCACCATTCTATTCTGTATTCAACTCCTCTTGTACCATTAAAGTTTGCTTTGCCTTAGCAACATATTTGTCTTCATTTGTTTTATTCCATCAGCAACTTCTTGTTACCACCTAGCAACTTAGGCTAGCAATAGTGACTCTTTCTCCTTCACACTTCATCACTCCACTCACTCTTGTTTTCTGGGATGGTTACTGACTTGCCTTCAACTAATAACTTCCTACTGCCAGCTACTCTATCTAGTGACTAGTGTTAGGTTCTCTTTTTAGGTTTCCTGCATGGCACTAGGTGGCATAGGAGCACATCATTTTGGAGCCCACCATGAGGGTTTTTGAAGTTAACCATTCTGCTAGAAACCAGAGCTCAAGCAAAACATTGCTTGGAAATCCTTAGCAAATTACCCCAGTCTTCATTCTTGACCCCTCAGCACTCTTTGCCAGCAACTCAACCTCAACCTCTTGCCAACAAACTTGAAACTGCTAGAAACCTTTGTAATGTTAGCAAAATCCTTGCTGACTTTCCAGGTGCCTTTATCAAAAGTTTTCTTGATGCATCCCTTTTGCCTTTGACTCCTACAAACTCTATCTTCTTCCCAGAGGCCCAGTCTATCTCCTCCTCACCAATTAACCCCCTTTCACTGCCAATATCAACAATTGCTAATATGAACAATGACCCCACTGCTCAGTGCACTAGAATGCCACCATGCAATGATACTACTGCATCTAAATGGGATGAGAGTTGCCCTAGGGAACTCCCCCTATACTTTAAGGAATTGGAATACCTTTTTGCTGACTGTGGCATTGCTGACAACACTCAGAAGAAGGAATACACAGCTTGATATGTCTCTTACAATACAGCAGAAACCTGGCTTGGCTTACCTGAATTTGGCAACAATGTAACCATTGACAACAACACTCCCCAACTTTATACTTACCAGGAATGGAAGGTGGCAGTGCTCAGGTTGTACCCTGGCACTGACGCTAGTGCTTGCTACAACTTTGGCAACCTCAAACGACTTGTCAACCAGACCTTTAACAGTAGTTTAGCGACCTTGGGCAGATTCTCTGACTACTACCAGGATTTCCAATGTATTGCTAGATGGTTGCTTGCTAACAGCAAACTTTATTGCAATGAGGACTGTCACCTATTCCAACAAGGTATTCCTATGTCGCTATGGTCCAAAATTGTTTGCTGACTCAAAATCACTCTTCCTGACCACCATCCTGAGAACCCTTACAATGTTGATCAAGTCTTTGAAGGCACCAAGTGGGTTTTAAAGGGCACAGACACCTCTACCACCAAGACCAGCAATGGCACCAGCGGTATTTCTTTGTTGTCACCAGTTGTCAATGCACCAGTTTCTCCATTGCCTACACCTAAGTGGAAAACCTTGAAATTAGCAACAACCACAGCAATCATCAGCACCTTGGAATGTTTGGAAGCCCTCTTAACCAACAGTAATGCTCCACCTCATCAACAATTTGCCAATAGCACTTGCCACTTCTGTAGTGAAATGGGTCACACTATGGTCCGAGGCACTTGTATGAAATTGGAGCAAATGATTCAACAGGGTAAGATCTGTCACAATGCTGAAGGCAAAATCATCCTACCATCTGGCACTATGATATCCAACTATTTTGGCAAGTGACTTTATATGGAACATATCAAGGAATGGCACAGGCTTAACCCAGGACAAATCATTACTGGCAGACTCTCTATTAATGCTAACCTAGACCTGGACCAAATGGCTATGCAGCAGTCACTAATTCATGAGGTAATGCAACAGGATGTTGCCATCAGCCAAGTGCTAAGCAAGGAAGAATGGATCAAGGGTTTGGAATGTGAACTCTTTGCACCCCCAACTAGCAACACTTCAGCGACTCCATCTCCTTCCCATTATACTCCAGCCCCTGCTGCTAAGCCTGCAGACAAAGGCAAAGCCCCTTAACATACTGTCACTAACAAACAACTGCCCACTGCTAAAGAACCCGTCACTCAGCCTCCCGTCCACCCATTTTGTGGTATTACTGGTTGCTACACCCTGCCTGCTAATAGGAACTTTGCTGCACCTGACAGGTCTAATGACAGTGCATATCAAACTATGCCACCCATCTACAACATTGAGCAGTCCAAGGCAGTCTTTGAATGGGTATCAAGCACTAAGATTACAGTATTGGTTGGCAAGCTTTGTTCAGTATCTCAAGACATCAGAAATTGTTTCAGAACAGCCATTATGCCCAAATGACTTGTAAGCGCTAGTGCCAATACAGTACAGGACTCTAGCAATAATTTTGAAGATATTTCACTAATGTTCACTATTGAAGAACCCCAGTTTTTGCTTGGATCCAATGCTGATACTGCTAATGGACTTAACTTGGATAAGGCTCCCCTTGCATCTGCCAACCCCATTGAAGCCTACAACAATTTGCTACTCCATGGAGAAGAGCCTGTGGTGCTCACTGTTGCTAAGGACTCCCAGTCACTTTGTTCTGTCATGATGCTAGTTGATAACAAAGAAGAAGTAGAATGCATCCACGACAGTGGCTCACAGATTATTTCAATGTTTGCAGAAATTGCTAGCAACCTTGGTTTATCCTACATTGTCTTGAATATGCAGAGTGCTAATGGCACCATGGATCAATTGCTAAGACTTGCTTGTAATGTACCTTGCACCATTGGCATATAACAGTTTATTGTCAAGTCCATGTTTTACAATTCCCCACCTACAACATTCTCCTTGGACACCCCTTTGATGTATTAACTTGAAGTGTGGTCAACACCCTTAGCAATGTTGAGACCACTATAACAATCACTGACCCCAACACTGGCATGTGGTGCACTAGTGACCTTTCTGATTTTTCCCTTCTGCCTTGCTCTTATCTTGTTTCCACTGATGCATCTAATCCTTTGATTCTTGGACAGACTTTGCCTTCTGATACAAACAATACAAACACTACCCCCACATATGTCAACATCCCTTTCCCTGCTCAATTTGTTGCTGGCAAACTCCCTAAGCAAAAAGGAGTCCAGGTAAAGAAGAAGTACAAACCTGTTGCTATGAAAACCAAACCAGTCACCAGCCACATTAGCAAAGACTTTGAAATTGAGCAACATATTATTGATAATCCACTAGTAACAATGCCTCCACTCAACCCCAATCCACCGCCATTCATCCCAACACAGTGATTCACTAGCAAACAACAAGCAAAACTTGTCAAAGACCATGACATGGGCTTTCTCACTAGTGACAAAATCAATGTTCTTGTCAATATAGTTGCCAAGCAAGAAAAAGCTTTTGCTTGGGAGGATTCCAGATGAGGAAGTTTGCACCCCAACTTCTTTCCACCAGTTTGCATACTAACAATTCTGCATGTATCTTGGGTTCAGCACAATTGCCTCCGCCATACCCCAAGGAATAGAGAAGGAAGTATGTGAAATCATTCATGACAAAATCGAGGCTGGCATCTATGAGCCCTCAAACTCTGCTTATTGCTCACAATGGTTTTGTGTTCTTAAGAAGAATGGTAAGCTCAGGATTGTACACAGTCTAGAGCCACTAAACCATGTCACCATTTGCCACTCTGGAATACTGCTTTCCCAGATCATGTCACTGAATCTTTTGCTGGATGCATTTGTGGCACCACACTCAATCTCTACATTGGCTACAATGAGTGACTCATTGACCCAGCTTCATGTGACTGAATGACATTCCAGACTCCTTTTGGTGCTCTTTGCCTAGTGACCTTGCCAATGGGTTGGACCAACTCTGTGCCAATATTCAATGACAACATCACCTTCATATTGCAGCCAAAGATCCCCCATAACATACTCAGCTTTATCAACAACATTGGTGCAAAAGGACCCAAGGACTGGAAGATTGTCAATGGTAATCCTCCTAAGCATCCCACTAATCCAAACATTCACCTAGCACTATGGGAGTTCTTTGAACTTCTTAACCAGATTCTCCAGTGAATGAAGTATTGTGGCAGTACCTTCTCTGGCCACAAGCTCATTTTATGTGCTCTGACTTTCAAAATCCTTGGCCACATTTGCACTCCTAACAGTTATATGCCTGACAAAAGTTGCTTAGCCCTGATTGAGCACTGGGGTCCTTGCAAGTTGCTATCAGAAGTCCAAGCTTTTCTGAGTACAGTTGGAGTTCTTAGAATTTTTGTCAAGAATTTTGCTCACTGCACCAACAACTTAACAAAACTCACTTGCATTGGCATCCCTTTTGAGTTTGGCCTAGACCAGATAAATGCTCAGCAAGACCTCATTAAAGCTTTACAAGATGCTAAGCCCCTAGTTCCTATTGACTATGAATCACCTTACCCTGTCATCTTAGTGGTTGACACTTCATATATAGCAGTCAGTTACTACCTTTGTCAGTGCACTAGCAACAATTGCAAAGACTGCCACTACAACCACTTTGGGTCAATTATGCTTAATGACAGAGAAGCCAGATTCAGTCAGCCCAAGTTGGAACTCTATGGCCTTTATTGAGCACTGCAAGCTTTGCAAATGTACCTTATTGGCATTAGGAACCTCATCATCAAAGTCAATGCTTGATACATTGAGCATATGCTTCAGAACCCTGACATCCAGCCTTTCACTAGCATGAATTGCTGGATCATGGCAATATTAATGTTTCACTTTGAGCTCATTCACATCAAAGGAACCTTCCATGGCCTCATTTGCACATCTGCCCCAGCCTAGTGACCCCCTGACAGACAATAGCAACAACTCCATTTATGAAGACTGGATCAATTGCTTGCATGGATTCATTCACCAAGTTCAGCTACCACTACCACTCCTTCACCAAGTCTCCACAGCTTCTCATTGCCTACCCCCTCTGGTCAAGTTCCAGCCTCTGCAGCCTTTAGCAACTTTCATTACCAACAATAGTAATGCTCCACAACTAGTGAGCAGTGATGACATTTAACCTCTCTGTGATGATGGCACCACTACCTATAGCAATGTACTCTGCAGTGCTAAAGCTATCACCAGCAACACTCACATACTTCTAGTTGAGAAGTGGCTTCACAACCTTGTTAGACCTGAAGGCCTTAGCAACAATGAGTATGCCACCTTTGTTTGCTATGCCTCAATGTTCTTTGTCATTGGAGGCAAGCTTTGGCAATGAAGTCAAGATGGTGCTCACAAGCTGTTGGTTCCCACCACCAGTCACCTACAAGTCTTAAAGGCTATGCATGACAGGTTGGGATACAGAGGCCTTTTCACTACTCACTCAGCTCTTCTAGAATGATTTTGGTGGCCTCAAGTTAGTGCTGATATTGTGTGGTATATTTGGACTTGCCACCTCTGCCAAGTGCACCAGACAACCTAAGTGCTCATCCTGCTGATTGTTGCTATGCTGGCACCCTTGTTCAGCAAGATATATGTTAACACCATGTTCATTCCATCCTCAAATAAGTTCAAGTATATCATTCAAGGACATTGTTTGCTAACTCATTATCCAAGTTCTGCATGCTTGCTGGAGAGAACACCAAAGTTATTGCCAAGTGGTTGTACAAGGACATCATCTGTTGCTGGGGAGCCCTTAGCAAAATTGTTACAAACAATGGACCTCCAATCTTGAAAGCAGTCACCTACTTAGCAAAGAAGTATAACTTGCACCATATTTGGATCTCGGGTTACAACAAGCACACTAATGGGATAGTAGAACAACTTCACTTTGATGTTTGCCAAGCCCTCTTCAAAGCGGTTGATGGTGATCAGTCTAGGTGGAGTACAGCTACTTACTCTGTCTTTCCTCAAAGTGATCTGCAACTCAGCACATACAGCCAACCACCTTCTATGTGAACATGTCTTTGTTATGGGCCATCATGTCATAGTTTGTAAGGACATCCAAGAACCCCTTTGATGCAACTGCTGCCAGGAATATGGACATATCCAAGCAACCTGCAGGAATGCTGAGTGCTGCTTGCACTGTGCTGGCTTCAACCATGCTTTTGACAACTGCCCCTCTGGGGCTGCCCATCACTGTGTCTCCTGTGGACCAGAGTCCACTCACACAAGCTCAGACCATAATTGTCCAGTCTTCTGGAAATGCTGTGATGACCTTGATACTTGCTATTCTGAGAACAGCATGCCCTATTTCCTAATGGGTGATCCGAGCACTTGGGCCCTTAACTCTAAGAAACTATCTCACTCCCCCCCTCCACTCACTCTGTGGGCCAACCACATGGCAGCTCCTGAGCCTTTGGGCACTGATTACTACCAGGTGGCCCTGACTAACATTTGGAAACCAAGCTGCAAGGCCCCACCCGTGTTATAAATCAGTGCCTCCTCTGAGTCCTCTCAATGAGAGACCAAGGGAGTGCTCTGGCATGCCTGCACATCTGGCAACAGAATGTCAGGAAGTCAAACATTGCTCAGGAGGCCTTGCTGGTCATGGCACACCCAAATGACTGGAATGTCCTTGCCCTGCAGGAGCTATACCTTGATGGGTTAGGTAACATGCAGGTGAACTCACACTGAGTTGTCCACTATCCTTGCCTGCACAAGCAGGATGGGAGTGACTGTACTCACTCAATCATACTTATTAATGCTAACATCCCCACAGATCTTTACTCCTTCCTCGACATCCCTTCTCCCAACATCACCACGGTCTGCTTCAATGGGGGCTCCAGTGACCTCTCCTTCTTCAACATCTATAATGACTGTACTAACAGCAACAGTCTCACAGCACTCTCCACCTTTCTCTCCACTAATTTCTCCTTGATCTGCCCCTTAGTTGATGACTACATGATCTGGGTTGGCAACTTCAACAGGCACCACCCTATGTGGGAAACCGTTGAAAATTATCACCTCAACTCATTAGAGGACAACATGTGGGTGCTCCTGAGCCTGCTGGGGACCTACCACATGGAGCTGGCTCTCCCTCCAGGGCTCCCCATGCTTCGCACTTGCTAAGGCCGCTGGACGCAACCTGACAATGTCTGGCACCATCAGACAGGCACAGATCTCATTGTGTCATGCAACGTCAATCCTTCTCTCTGCCCACCAATCACTGACCACCTCCCCATAGTAACAGTCATTGAGCTTCCTATTCCACACACACCTCCTTCCCTGTACTATAACTTCTGCAAGGTGGACTGGGAGGTCTTTGATAATTCTCTCAAGGAGGAACTCAATGCTTGCTCCCCCACCTGTCCTATCACATTGAAGGAGGACTTTGACTCCAAAGTCACATTGCTGACAGCAATAATCCAGGAAGTCATTAATGATGACTTCATTGTTCCACTCTGTAAACCATGCCCCCACACAAAAAGGTGGTGGACAAAGGAGCTGATGGCTCTAAAGAGTGAACAGAGGAATGCAAGCAATCTTGCCTTCAAGTATCATCACATTTTGTACCATCCAGCTAAGACTGAGGCCAATTGCCTCTTACAATTCATGACAGAGCAAATTCACAAAGCCAAGGAGGACCACTAGGTTAAGTGGCTGGAGCACATTGATGCTCAGCAGATCTACATGGCTAATAAGTACCAGGGGCCCATGGACATGTCTCACACTAGAGTACTGGAGCTCAAAATCAAACATGGAGACACAACCTCCTGGGCCTCAACAAATGCCTTGAAAGCCAAAGTCTTAGCTGAGTCATTATTTCCACCCCCTCCTGCTTCCCCCTCTGTCCCCCCCTTTGTCTACTCCTAAACCCCTACCCAGCATCTGGTTCTTCAGCTGTAAGCACATTTTGTCTGCTATCTCCCAATTACAGCCTCATAAGGCCCTGGGTCCTGATAGGATCCCCAACATTGTGCTAGTACATTGTGCAAATATGCTTCTTGATCACCTGTATTTTATCTTCTGTGTAGTGATTAAGCTGGACATCTACCATGATCAGTGGCTCATCTCCACCACTCTAGTACTTCACAAGCCAGGCAAGCTAAGCTACAGCGTAGCCAAGGCTTACTGTCCCATAGGACTTCTCAACACTGTTGGGAAACTCCTCTCAACCATTGTTGCTGCTGACCTTTCCTTCCTCATAGAAAAACACAAGATGCTCCCTCCTAGACAGTTCAGTGGCCATTCTGGATGCAACATGACAGATGCCATGCACTCAGTGATCTCTAGAATTAAAGACATGTGGTGCTCTAGCTGTGCTGCAGTGGCGCTTTTCCTGAATGTGCAAAGCACCTTCTCCAACACTGTATGTGACCAACTGGTGCACAACATGTGTGAAAGCGGTGTCCCAATATGCTACATCAAGCTCACCCAGCATATGCTCATGGATTGGAAAACCAGGCTTAAGTTTGATGATTTCATCTCTGACTCCTTCAAAGTCTGCAATGGCACAATGCAAGGCTGCCCCCTTGCCATGCTCTTCTACGCCTTCTATAATGCCCCCCTGATTCAAGTAGCCACAAGTCTGAACTGGCCTCTGGCTTCATAGATGACTCCATGTTCCTGGCCACTGCAAAAACCCTCACTGCATGCTACAGCATCCTCTATGACATGGTCCATCACCATGGCAGCAGATTTGATTGGTTGACTACTCACAACTTGCTATTTGAGCTTTCAAAACTCACCCTCATGAACTAGCCACACTCTCTCCACAATGTCATACCTGAGGACTTCACCCTTTCACAAGCCAACCCCAATGGCACAGTAACCACCCAACAGATCAAAATGGTGTCCATGTACAAGTACTTGAGCATTATTTTTGACTCCAGGCTGAGGTGGTCTGCTCACTGTCAGAAGGTCACTGCTCAGGCCACTTGGCGGTCACTCTAGATGATGCATCTTTCATGCATGTCAGGAGGCATGCCTCCATACCAAGTCTGACAACTTTACAACACAGTGATGGTCCTCGCCATTACTTATGCTGCAGATGTCTGGTACATGAGTATCTATGACTCTCCTTCTGGCAAAAAGAGGATGGGGTCTGTTGCAGTCACTAACAAATTGATCCCCTTGCAGAGACGTGCGGCCAAGGCCATCACTGGGGCACTGAGCACTACTGCGGGCAACATTCTAGATGTCCATGCCTACCTGCTCTCTGTCAAACTCCTTTTCAAGAAGGTTCTCTTCAGAGCTGTGGTGCATCTTTTCTCTCTCCTACATTCCCACCTCCTTCACCTCCCTGTGTGCAAAGCTGCTAGGTGCTTTGTAGCCAAGCACCACTCCCCCCTACATTTCCTCTTCTATGTTACTGGAGTCAACCCCAAATTAATTGAAACAGTAGACTCAGTGAAGCGGCGCCCCAACTATACCCCCTCCTTCTCAGTTACCATGGGGAAGGTTAAGGAATCAGCCCTTGCAGCAGCCACAGCCACATTTGGCTCTGTCCCCATCACTGTGTACTGCAATGGGTCTGGCTATGAGGGGAATGTGGGTGCCTCTGCAGTCCTTTTTGTCAACAGGGTGGAGACCCAGCACTTGTGCTACCACCTTAGTAGCAAATCTGAACACACTGTGTATAAAGCCAAAGTGGTGGGAGTGCTGCTTGCACTCTATCTACTGATCTCTTTGCTCCTCAGCCCATCTGCATGTGCTATTATTGGTAGTGACAGCCAAGCCCTACTTAAAGCCCTCTTGAACCAACAACCTCACCCTTCTCATTACCTTCTAGATCATATCCACTCAGCAGCCAAACACCTATACATGAGGCTCAACTGCAAGCACCGGACCTCAGAACATTGGCAGACACTGCATAATGGCAGCATCTGAAAGGACCACACCCACAACACCATTGACTTACAACTCCACTGGACACCAGGCCATGTTGGCTTTGCATCCAATGAACATGCGGACGAGCTCATGAAGAAAGCAGCCCAAGGGCACTCCAGCGACCTCAAGACCCTTCCAGCCCTCCTTTGCAAATTGTTCCTACTGATCAGCATCAGTGTGGCATGCCAAGCAGCTATGACCTCCCTCATCTCAACCTGGAAATCTTGATAGAAGCATTCACCCCGGTACCCCAAGAGCTATGTCATTGACCAGTCACTCCTCTCCAAACAATATCTTTGCACCATCCAATCCCTTAGCAGGCAGCATTCAGCTCTTCTCATGCAGCTCAGGACTTGCCACATCCTGCTCAACAACTACCTCTTCTGCATTTGGCACTCCAAAACGCCCGTCTGCCCCCACTGCAGCAATCTCACAGTCAAAACAGTCTGGCACATTCTTTTCTCATGCCATCACTACCGATTTGAATGGCACCTCCACCTATGGCACAAGCTCCATTGAAAAGCTGAGTCCCTCTCATACCTCTTTACTGCCCCCACTGCTCTAGACCATCTTTTCAGATTTTTACATGCCACAAAATGCTTCAAGCTTGGCAACCAGGCCTACTGACCTCATGCATTGACCCCTTACCAATAGCATCCCATGCCTTATCTACAACAGAACTAATTCTTTTATTCCTTATTAATGTCAGCACCAGGTCCTCTCTCCAATCCCCACTTCCCTCCTACTTACTCCTCATTGGGTTGGAAGCACAGCTGTGCTGCTCAACCCCTCCCCCCCCCCTTGCACACACCATTCACGGGCCTAGAACATATTGATTTGGACTTACTAGGGGAGCGTGACCAAAAATGGCAAAGGAATGCTGGCCCACTCATTCTCCATGTATGTGAGGGGGGCATGACTTCTTGCAGCTCTTGTAGCAGTACAGTAGCACCATGTAACATGATGCTATGCACCAAGCACATAATAAATAGATTAAAAAAATAAAATAAAATAAATACTCTGTCTTTTGGTCAGAACATGTTACAGTTTGCAAGCAAATGGGTTGCTCCCCTTACTACACAACAACTGGTACCCACCCTCTGCTACCAGCCAACATAGTGGAAGCAACATATTGGCAACCACTGCCAAACTTGTTCTTGTCAACAACTGATCTTATAGCCTGCCAAGTGATTGATTTGCAACATTGCTAAAAGGACCTCAACTGCCTTCACAATAATGTCCTTAGTGCTTGTCACCTAGCCACTATTTGCTTCAAAGCAGAACATGCTGCTACAATCTGTGACTACAGTTTCTAAGCTAGCAATCTCATACTGATGAGTAACACTAGAATCAAAGTAACACATAACAAAAAAATGAAGCCTCCCTATCTAGACCCATTGGTGGTAATCTCTTGTAACTGTGGTGGCACTTACATCCTTTGTGAACTAAATGGTTCAGTGCTGCATTGCCCTGTAGCTGCTTTTTGTTTGGTTCCTTATTTTGCTAGAAAACACATACCAGTGCCTAGCAATGCCTTTGGCATTGACACTTCATGACTCTGTGAACTTGAACAAACCAACCTCATAGACAATGACAATGCTAGTGATGCTGCCAGTGAAGAAGAAAATTAAAAACACACCCATCACTAAGCCCCAGCAATCTTTCTTGACTCTGTATAGTTTCTCACTGTACTCATTGCCAGTATTCAGAAAAACTGTCAAAATACCTTACCAAAATATTTAGTCCTTCTGTTTTTTTGCTACTCTTCCTGTTTGTTACCATTGTTTTGAAAAGCCTTGCACAGAAATTATACTTTACTATTCTCTTGCTTTTGATGCTGCACTTTGCTATTTGTCACTAGTGCCTGGCATGCTTTGGAGGGTTTTCACCATGATGATTTACTGAGCATTTTCCTCCATTGTTGCTAGTGCATAACGACTTGTTTTGTCTTGCTTTGTCTCTTTTGCCTTTTCTTATGGTTTCAGAATGTTCAAAAGTACTATACATTTTGGGCCCCTTAAGGGGGCCAGTCTGCAATATATAACTATGAAGCCTCTTAAGGGGGCTAGTCTATGTCCATATTACAAAAAGCTAAAATTTTATTTGAGGGCAGCTGTTACTAGATGTCAAGATTGGCATTGTTGCTGGGCACCTCCTCTAAATCCCCCTCCTCCCAATCCTCCTCTCTGACATTGTTCTCCTCTTGCCAGGCCAAGAAGGCCTGACAGTTATGCCTGTACCCCACCAGAGTTGCCAGTGTCCTCTTGGCAACAGCAAACTGTGCCCTTGCCACTACCAAATCCTCCCTTGCCATCCCCAGCTCCCTCTGAAACCTCCTCTCACTCCTGCCACCCTCTTGTTGAAGTCTGATAATGACATCACTGGCATTAATGGTGTTGGCCAAGCCAGGTCCTTGCCCAGCTACTCCAACTCATTGTCGCTGACCTGTTGCAAAGGCATGTTGCTCCAAGTCCCCTAGCAAAGTGATTAGCAAATGGAAATTAGCAATCAAAGTTACTTACTTGTCATTGGACCTTAGCCTCTTCTGAGCCCTCTTCCTCAGCCTCAAACTCCTCTTCCTTGCTCTTGACCTCCATATCACTGACCACTGGTTCCACCTCAGTAACTGTTGCCAAGAGAGTTGTCTCCTCCATTTCCACATCTTCCACCTTGCCTTCCTTGCTAGCAACCATCCTAGATTGCTTAGCACTAGCAACAGATACCAGAATTGCTGGATGTTTTTGTGCTAAGGGCACATTGTAATCATCACCATCATTGTTGCTGCCATTGTTGCCATCCTTATTGCCCTCTTTGTCATTGCTCTCCACCACTTCCTTGCTCTTACCCTTGGCAACTCCACTCCCTCCAGCCATCACTCCCTTCTGTGAAGTTGGTAGGTTCAAGCTCAAGTGCTTGACCTCAATGGGCACTCCCTTCTTTGCCAACTCCCACTGCCTTTCCACAAAAGCCCTTGCATTCCATACTGATGCTGCCTTCACTGCTATCTTCTTGGCAAACTTGCCACCTGTACTCCTTGATGATCTTCCACTGTATGAGCAGCTCTTCCTAGTACTGTTGCAATGGTAACAAGGCTGGGCCCCTGTTGGGTACCAGCAGCCTTCTGGGTCATTATCAGCCAAACAGTTGTCACATTAAGAAGTTGTTAGCGACTATAGAAGCAACAGATGCTAAGCACTTACTGGTCCTTATGTGCACCTGAACTCCTGTTGCTTCTCTAGCAACACTGTCACTTTCTCTTTTGCCTTCTTCAATACTATGCTGGCTTCCAGCCCAGTATCCACCACCATCAAGGCCTTTTGCCAACAAAGCAAAGTTGCCAAGTGCATGTCAGAAAATATTTCTTCCATTTGTTCCTGGAGAAAATTAGCAAGTGTTGCTAAGAGCTGGCAAAAATGTGAAGACTTACTTTGGTATCTTCTTTGTCTTCTTCTTGAGCTTACCCTTACCCTTACCCTTTCCTTTGCTCCTTGAAGTTGTCACCACTCTTGGCAATGTTGCCAACCCCTTAGCAATACTGCCAGCTGCAGCCTTGGGAGTTGAGGAGCTGGCCTCCATAATGTCCCCACAATTTGCCCTCTCCTCACTCCCATGGTCCTTACTCCACTCCTTGCCCCTCGCCACCACTAACACACCTAGTGGGTGCTAGAAGAAGAATTGGTCATCCAGCAACAAGTCTTCAAAAAGCTAACATTACCTTAGCAGTGTCGCTACCACTAGTGACTGCCAGGGCACTTACTGTCATTCCTACCATCAGATCATCTATCAAAAACTTCAACAAGGGATTGACTGGAGCCTAGCAAACTCATTAGAATTGTTGCTAAGAGAGAGAAAACAAAGAACTTATGAAGTGTACGTCAAAAGGTCAAACCCACCCTTCCCCCTTGTACTGCTCATAGAGCTGGTGACACTCCTTTTCAACAGTCACCAACTCTGGCCACTCAACCCCACTTCCTGCAGTCTTGAACCATTGCAGCCAAGTTTGGAATATGGCAGTGACTGCCAAGTGAGGATCCTTTGCCAACAATGCACAGGCTATAGAAAGCAGGCAGTCAACCTGATCAAGGAAAGCATGGGCCATTGTGATCTTCTTAAGTTGAGAGGCAAGTTCAGATGACATAGCAATAAGATTGAGATAAAGGTGGAGATAAGATGAAAGAAGGGAGTGTTGATGAAGTTCAAGCAAAATTGCCAGCTGCTTTTATTTTCATTTATCTAGGTGCACAGACCAAGCAAGCAAGCATGAGACTTTGGGTTGACTGAGGACCAAGATTTCAACATAGGGGAAGATGATAAGACCCATTTGTTGCTGAGCACCAATTTTGGCATTTTGGACTTAGCAGCAACTGACTATTTCAATGTGGCACGAGTCACAACACTCAGCATGTGAGGCCTAGCCCCAAGGTCTGGAACAATGTAGCCTTTGCATGTGACTTTAGCAACTACAAGACTTACCAATCATGAGGAACATCATGTGGAGTCTGGACTTTGAGTCTAGAAGAACAAGGCCAAGACCTTTCTTAGCAACAATTGTTAGTGACTCCTTGGCAACAATGCAGCTTTCTTTCTCCCATATATAGACATATTGCCAGCTGCATAATTTTCTTACTTATCAGTTTTCTTGTCAAGCTTACAAACATACTTGAATGGCATCTACACTTCAGGTATTGACATCAGACTTGCTCTTTTTGGGATTTATTTGCAATTATATGCCACATAGACTTTGCTTATAGTTTTCACTTAGTTACAGATTGATGCCTCATATGAACCATAACACTTTGGCAGATGCTGTCACTAGTGGCAACTATTTGCTTACTTTCCCATACTATACTTTGGAACAGTATAAATACTGCCTGTACATAGACCCTCCATCATTGGATCCAATCCCATTGAATCAAACCCTTCTATCTCTAAGCTTACCAGTTTGAGATTTAATTTTGTCTCTATCACTTATTCTATCCTTTGCTCTTCATTGACAATGACTTAGCAACAAGTCTTGCCAACTCCAACTCCAACTTAGTGTGATACAAACTGTGGGTGCACTTAGTGTTATCTTGACTCAGCAATGCTAGCAACTGTGGTTAGTGACTAGTTTGTGTTCATCCTCTGTTCAGTATCTTTATTGCCATTCCCCCCCCTCCACCATTCTATTCTGTATTCAACTCCTCTTGTACCATTAAAGTTTGCTTTGCCTTAGCAACATATTTGTCTTCATTTGTTTTATTCCGTCAGCAACTTCTTGTTACCACCTAGCAACTTAGGCTAGCAATAGTGACTCTTTCTCCTTCACACTTCATCACCCCACTCACTCTTGTTCTCTGGGATGGTTACTGACTTGCCCTCAACTAATAACTTCCTACTGCCAGCTACCCTATCTAGTGACTAGTGTTAGATTCTCTTTCTAGGTTTCCTGCATGGCACTAGGTAGCATAGAGGCACATCACCATTCAAGGAAAGGTATAGTGGTAAGTCATTGAGGGCCACTGGTGGAAAGTTCATCAGGAGGATAGTGGTAAGAGTGGCGTTGGTACAGAATGTGCGGGCATTTGTGGAGCAACAGAGGGAGTTGGCAAGGAAGGGAGAGCCCATACAAGTCAAGCATTCCAGCTTGAACTTGCCTACATTGCAGGATGGGGCAACAGTTGGAGGCAGTGGAGTCACTAAGGGTAGGTGACAGGAGAAGAGTAAGGAGGTTGTGCAGAGCAAGGACAAGCATAGCAACAGGGAAGGCAATGGCAATAGCAATGATGGTGATGACAACATGCCTTTGGCATGCAAACAAGCAGCAAGTTTGATGCCAGTTGCTAGTGCTAAGTGACCATGGACTGTTGCTAGCAAGAAGGGGGAGAAGGAGGTGGAGAATGTGAAGATGAGGGAGACAACTCCCTTGGTGAAGGTTGCTGAGGTGGAGTAAGTGGCTAGCAATATGGAGGTCAAGGGTGAGGAGGAGTTTGAGGCTGGGGCAGTAGACACAACTGAGGAGGAAGATGAGGACAAGGGCAAGAACAAGGAGAAAGTCTGACAACAGGAAAGTGGCTTCTTTTGCTAATTAATTGTTTGCTAACAGTCTTGCTAGGAAACCTAGAGCAGCACACCACTGTGATGGGTTGGGAACAACAAATTGGAGTGGCTGGGCAAGGACCTAGCTTGGCCAACACCACTAATGCCAGTGGCATTGTTATTGGACTTCAACAAGAGGGCTTCTGGAGTGAAGCAGAGGTTTCAGAGGGAGCTGGAGGTGGCAAAGGAGGAGTTGGTGGCAGCAAGGGCATGGTTCACTGTTGCTAAGAGGATACTGGCAACTCTAGCAGGGTACCACAGCAACTGTCAGGTTTTCTTGGCCTGGCAGGAGGAGAACAATGTTAGAGAGGAGGATTTGGAAAGGGGGAGTTGGGGGAGCTGCCTGATGATGATGCTGACCTCAATGCCTAGCAATAGTCAGTCCCTCTTTATATAGTCTTAGTTTTTGTAGTACAGACATAGATTAGCCCCCTTAAGGGGCTTTGCAGTTTTGTATATCACAGACTGGCCCCCTTAAGGGCCCCAAAATGTAAAGTACTTCCTGAACAGTCCAAACAATGAGAGAGAAAGTCAAAACAAAAGCAAGACAAATAAGTAGGTATGCACTAGTGGCTGTCACTTGATGCTAGCAACAATGGAGGAAAATGCTCAGTAAATCATCATGGTGAAAAACCTCAAGTGCTAGCAACAAACAGCAGAGTGCAGCATTAAAAACAAGAGAATAATAAAGTAGAATGTCTGTGAAAGGCTCTTTAAACAATGGTAACAAGAGGAAAGAGTAACAAAAACAAAAGGACTTAATATTTTTGTAAGGTATCTTGGCAGTTTTTCTGAATACTAGCAAATGGTATAGTGAGACAGGATGCAAAGTCAAGAAAGATTGCTAGGGCTTAGTGAAGGGTGTGATTTTAATTTTCCTCACTAGCATTGTCACTAGCATTGTCATCATCTACAAGTTCAGTTTGCTCTAGTTCACAAAGTCACGAAGTGTCAATGTCAACAGCATTGCTAAGCACTGATATGTGTTTTCTAGCAAAATAAGGAACCAAGCACAAGGCTGCAATGGGGCAATGCAGCACTGAACCATCTAGTTTGCAAAGAATCTAAGCACCACCACAGTTACAAGAGATTACCACCAATGGGCCTAAGTATTGAGGCTTCATTTTCTTGTTGTGCATCACTTCAATCCTAGTGTTCCTCATCAGTACAAGGTTGACAGCTTGGAAATTGTAGTCCCAGATTGTAGTGGCATGTTCTGCTTCAAAGCAAATGGTGGCTAGGCAATGAGTGCCAAGTACATTATTGTGAAAGTGGTTGAGGTTCTCTTAGCAACATTGCAGATCAATCACTTGGTGGGCTATGAGGTCTGTTGTTGATAAGGACAAGTTTGGTGGTGGTTGCAAATATGTTGCTTCAACTATGTTGGCAGGCAGCAGAGGGTGGGTATCAGTTGTTGTGTAGTAAGGGGAGCAACTCATGTGTTTGCAAACTGTAACATGCTCTGACCAAAAGACAGAGTAAATAGCTGTACTCCACCTAGACTAATCACCATCAACCGCTTTGAAGAGGGCTTGGCAAACATCAAAATGAAGTCACTTGACTATACTATTAGTGTGCTTGTTGTAACCTGAGATCCAAATATAGTGCAAGTTATATTTCTTTGCTAAGTAGGTGACTGCGTTCAGGATCAGAGGTCCATTGTCAGTAAAAATTTCACTAAGGGCCCCCCAGCAACAGATGACATCTTTGTATAACCACTTGGCAATGGCTTCAGTGTTCTCTCTAGCAAGCATGCAGAACTCAGGGTAATGAGTTAGCAAACAATGTCCTTGAATGATATACTTGAACTTATTGGAGGGTGGCATGAACATAGTATCAATGTATATCTTGCTGAACAAGGGTGCTGGCATAGCAACAGTTGGCAGGATGAGAACTTTAGTCATCTGGTGCACCTGGCAGGGGTGGCAAGTCCAAATATACCACACTATATTAGCACTAACTTGAGGCCACCAGAACCATTCTAGAAGGGCTGAGCAGGTAGTGAAAAGACCTCTGTGCCCCAAGTTGTCATGCATGGCCTTTAAGACTTGTAAGCAACTGGCAGTAGAAACAAAAAGCTTGTGAGTGCCATCTCTGCTTCATTGCCAAAGTTTGCCACCAGTGGTAAAGAACATTGAGGCATAGTGAATGAAGGTGGCATACTCATTGTTGCTAAAGCCTTCAGGTCTGACAAGGTCATTAAGCCATTTTTTGACTAGAAGTATGCGAGTGTTGCTAGCAATAGCTTTAGCACTGTGGGGTATGTTGCTATAGGTGGTGGTGCCATTGTCATGGATAGGCTGAATGTTGTTGCTGTTTGCTAGTCATGGAGCTTTGCTATCATTGCTAACAAAAGTTGCTAAGGGCTGGAGAGGCTAGAACTTGGCCAGAGGGAGCAGTCAATGTGAGGCTGTGGATACTTACTTGGCAAAGGAGTGGCAGCAGCAGCTGGACTTGGTGAACAAAGCCATGCAAGCAATTGATCCAGTCTTTATACATGGAGTTGTCTCTATTGTCTTGCTATCATTGGGAGAGGGGTCACTAGGGTGAAACAGGTGTTGCAAAAGATCATCAGGGCCATGGGAAGTTCCTTTGACATGGACAAGTTCAAAGTGGAACATCAATATTGCCATGATCTAATGGATCATGCCAGCAGAAGGTTGGATGTTGGGGTTCTGTAGCATACCCTTGATGCAGCAAGCATCAACTTTGATGATAAGGTTCTTGTTGCCAATGAGGTACATTTGCAAAGCTTGCAGCACTTGATAAAGGCCATAGAGTTCCAACATGGGTTGACTGAATCTGGCTTCTCTGTATTGAGCATAATCAACCCAAAGCAGTTGTAGTGGCATTCTTTGCAGTTGTTGCTAGTGCACTGGCAAAGGTAGTAACTGACAGCAATATAGGAAGTGTCTACCACTAAGATGATGGGGTCAGGTGATTCATAATCAATTGAAACTAAGGGCTTAGCATCTTGTAAAGCTTTAATGAGGTTCTGCTGAGCATTGATCTGGTCAGAGCCAAACTCAGAAAGTGAGTTTTGTTAAGTTGTTGGCATGGTGAGCAAAATTCTTGAAAAAAATCCTAAGAACTCCAACTGTCCCCAAAAAGGCTTTGACTTCTGATAGCAACTTGCAAGGACCCCAGCACTCTAGCAGGGCTAAGCAACTTTTGTCAGGGATTTGACCACTAGGCATGCAATGTGTCCAAGGATGTTGAAGGCTAGAGCGCATAAAAAACTAACTTGTGACCAGAGAAGGTGCTGCCACATAACTTCATTCACTGGAGAATTCTGTTGAGAAGTTCAAAGACCTCCCATAATGCTAGGCAAACATTTGGGTTAGTGTGGTGCTTGGCAGGTTTACTATTAATGATCTTCCAGTCCTTGGGTCCTTTTGCACCAATGTTGTTGATAAAGCTGAGTACATTATGGGGGATCTCTGGCTGCAATATGAAGGTGATGTTGTCATGGAATATTGGCACAGAGTTGGTCCAACCCATTGGCAAGGTCACTAGGCAAAGAGCACCAAAAGGAGTCTGGAATGTCATTCAGTCACATGAAGCTGGGTCAATGAGTCACTCATTGTAGCCAATGTAGAGATTGAGTGTGGTGCCACAAATGCATCCACCAAAAGATTCAGTGACATGATCTGGGAAAGGCAGTACTCCAGAATGGCAAATAGTGACACAGTTTAGCAGCTCTAGACTGTGTACAATCCTGAGCTTACCATTTTTCTTAAGAATACAAAACCATTGTGAGCAATAAGCAGAGTTTGAGGGCTCATAGATGCCAGCCTTGATTTTGTCATAAATGATTTCACATACTTCCTTCTCTATTCCTGGGGGTATGGAGCAATTGTGCTGAACCCAAGGTATGTGTGGAATCATTGGTATGCATACTGGCAGAAAGAAGTCGGGGCATAAACTTCCTTATTCAAAGTCCTCCCAAGTGAAAGCCTTTTCTTGTTTGGTGACCATGTTGATGAGAACATTGATTTCATTGTTAGTGAGAAATCCTGTGTTGTGGTCTTTAATGAGTTTTGCTTGACATTTGCTAGTGAATCATTGTGTTGGTACAAATGGTGGTGGATTTGGGTTGAGTGGTGGCATTGTCACTAATGGGTTGCTAATAATGTATCACTTGATTCAAAAGTCTTTGCTAATGTGACTGGCAACTGGTTTGGTCTTCATAGCAATGGGCTTGTACTTCTTCTTTACCTGGACACCTTTTTGCTTAGTGGGTTTGTTAGCAACAAACTAAGTAGAAAAAGGGATGTTGATGTAAGTAGGGGAAATGTCTGCATCATTTGTATCAAGAGGTAAAGTCTGTCCAAGAATCAAAGAATTAGAAGTATCAGTGAAAACAAGATATGAGTGAGGTGGAAGGGAAAAGTCAGATAGATTGCTAGTCCTAGCATATAGATATGCTAGGGCAAGGTTTGTCTGTGTGTTAGAATCAGTAAGTACAATGTCTTTGTCCAAGTCACAAGAAGCTATACAAGTTGCTAGACCAGTTGAATGATTGTAGCTAATAACAACTGCTGTGTCACTATTGTTGTCATCAATGTCTTCGGCAATGAAAGCAATGGGGTGCTTCTGTTTCAAAGTGAACATTCTGTCAATTGTTTCTTTTTGATTTACTGCATGGAAATGTTGGAATAGTGCACCACATGCCAGTGTTGGGCTCCATAATAGTTATAGTAGTTTCAACATCACTAAGGGTGTTGACCACATTTCAAGTTAACACATCAAAGGGGTGTCCAAGGAGAATGTCATAGGTGGGGGATCGTAAAACATGTATTTGCAAATAGACCATAATGTTGCCAATGGTGCATGGAATGTTGCAAGCAAGTCCTAGCAATCAATCCATAGTACTGTTAGCACTGTGCACATTCAAAACAATGTTGGGGTCATAGGATAGGCCAAGGTTGCTGGTGATTTCCACTGACATCAAAATAATCTGGGAGCCACTGTCAGTGATGCATTCTACTTCTTCTTTGTCATCAATCAGCATCATGACAGAACAAAGCAACTGTGAATCCTTAGCAACAGTGAGCACCACAGGCTCTTCTCCATGGGGCAGCAAATCAATATAAGCTTCAACTGGGTTGACAGATGTGAGAGGAGCCTTATCCAAGGTAAGTCCATTAGTGGTAGCAGCATTAGATCCAAGCAAAAACTGGGGTTCTTCAATAGCAAAAAAACATCAGCAAAATATCTTTGAAAATGTTGCTTGGGTTCTGTATAGTGTTAGCGCTAGCACCTACAAGCTGTTTTTTTTTTTTTTTTTTCCATTTAACGTGCATGAAATGCTTAGTGCTCATGCTGCACAGTACAACAAACAGGCTATATAGACTATGAGAGCAACAGAATTCCTACCTCCCTGCATACGTGGAGAATGAGCAGGCCAACATTTCTCAGCATTGTTTAGACTGCCCTCCCCTAATATATCCTGAAAAAGTGATGTGGTTGAGGTATGCTGCTGAGTGATTGTAACAATAAATGCTTGCATTGGCAAGTGAGGTAAGGACGAGCAACTGGGCTGTGTTCCCCACCAGGCTAAAAAGAGGGTTAGTAGCAGGAGGCAGGTCAGGTGCCAAGGGCCATTATTAGAATAGCTGTGTATTGTAGATTAGTGAGAATAAAAGTTTTCAGGCAAGGAGGTTGAGCATCGTGGAGTGTGCAATTTGGAGTGGATGTAAGTTGCTAGGCCTGGGCTGGAGGGGGTTGGCGAGATGTGGGGGGTTGGTCAGGCTAGAGGGTTTGGAAGCATTTGGTGGCCTTGATGTATCTAAAGAAGTGGGTAAGAGCAGTAGGTGAGGATAAGATGTGAGTAATAAACTTGGCTTTTTATTCCAATGGTTGGGTGAAGTGTATGTGGCACTCAAATTAGTATTGAGGGCACTCGAGTAGGTAATGATGGACAGTCTCTACTGTTAGACCTAGGCAGTGTGGGCAGGTTGGGGATTTGGCTCAATGGATTTAAAAGAGATGGTGGTTCAGAAGGAGGTGGCCCATGTGGAGCTGCATGAGCAATGCAGATTGCCAGTGGTCAAGGAGCTTGATGAGTTTGAGGTATCCTCTAGAGAGTAGGGTCTTGTTGAGCTTGTGAATGTTGGCAAATCAGGGGGATCTCTTTCAACATTGTTTTCATAGGACTTGCATTGCTATAAGGTCAGCTTGGTGAGTTGCTGGGATGCTCTTAGGGAGGGGGCAAGATCTGATGAATGTTGGGAGGCTGGCAGGGGGACTCAATGAGCCTTGCATGGTTTTTTTGGCAAGCTGGTCAGCTCTTTTGTTGGGGGCAAATCCCATGTGATCTGGAGTCCAGTGTACCTGAAGTCAAATGACACCTCAGGTGTGGAGTTGCTTTGTTGTATCCATGCCTTGCATGGTACATCTGCTAGAGGTGCTACAAAGGCAGTCCTGCTTCCTATGGAGTTTCTCTGCTGCTGTGTAGACTTGGTCAAGCAGATAGTGGGCCAGGTGTGGGCACTGGTTAGTAAGCACACAGATACTGGCTTGGCTATTGCTGCCCAGAGCAATTAGTCCCCAAAGCTGGTGGTTGAAGGATGAGAGGAGGTAAAGGCCAAGTGAGAGGCCTTTGACTTTGGCCTCGTAGATGGTGTGCTCAGTATCCAAGCTGAGGTGATACTTCAGTGATGAGGTTTCCTCACTGTCTATGTATAGCATGGTCAATGCACCTATCCCTCCTTCAAAGCCTGACCCATTGCAGTAGACCACCATTGTGGCATAGTTGTGTATCTGCTGGGCAGTGACAAGAGCTGCATCCTTGTCAGGCTCAATGTGGGTGGAGAAGGATGGTTTATAGCTGAGAGGACATTAGTATGAGAGGACTGTTTCAATGGTTGAGGGGGCAATGTCAGTATAGGCAAAGGAGTTGTGGAGGGGGAAGCAGTGACGGCAGACAAGGCATTTTGCTACTGAGCAGACTAGGCCATAGAGTGTATGGGAGGCAGGGAGGGAGGAGAGGCAGACAGCTGCCCGCACTAAGACTTTTTGGAAGAGGAGATCTATGAGAAGTAGATTAGCATGAACATCAAGGACATCACCTGCAGCTGTGCTCAGGACACCAGTGACAATCTTGGCAGCCCTTTGCTGCACTGACAAGAGTTCCTTCATGACTGCAACAGAGCCAGAGTGCCGCTGCCTCTGGCTGTGTCTGAGATGCTAGTGTACCAAATATCTGCAGCATAAGTGAAAGCTAGCACCACAACTGTGTTGTAGAGCTGGCAGATGTGGTGGGGGGGCATGCCACCTGAGATACAGAAGAGCCTTGCAATCTGGATTGTCCACCAGGTGGTGCTTGCAGTGACCTTCTGGGTGTGGGCAGACCAGTGTAGCCTGGAGTTAAAGATGACACTGAGGTACTTGAACTCTTTTACTGTGTTGACAACTTGCATTGTGACTGAGCCATTGGGGTTGGAGCACTGGAGAGCTGGTTTTGAGAGGATGGTATCAAAGTGGGAGCAGAGGAAGTTCATGAGAGCAAGTTTAGACAGCTCAAAAGGTGAGTTGTGGAGAGTGGACCAGTCAAAGGTGCCTTGGATGCATTCTATCAAGTCTTTGATTATCATATGTGTCTCCATTAGAGACTTGGAGATGGCAAGAAACATGACATCATCAACAAAACCTGAGGCCAGCTCAGATTTGTTGCTCGAGTTGGCAATGCAGATGAGCAGCACATTATAAAAAGCATAAAAGAGCATAGAGAGGAGGCATCCTTGCATGGTGCCATTGATAATAGGAATTCACTCCGAGGTGAAGTCATCAAACTTCAGTCAAGTGTGGTGGTTGGAGAGCATGTGCTCAGTGAGGCATATGAAGCATGAGGGGACCCCAAGTTCCCTCATGTTATGGAGAAGATGGTCCTTGACAGTGTTGGGAAAAGCCCCTTAGACATTAAGAAAGAGAGTGGTGGCAACCTTACCTCCACACCATGCATCCTTGATTCTTGAGACCACCAGATGCATGGCATTAGAGGTGTTACAACCAGGTCAGCCACTGAACTGGCCAAGTGGGAGCATTCCATTCTGCTTAGCTATGTGGGAGAGGTCAGAAGCTACTAGGGTGGAGAGCAATTTCCCGATTGTGTTAAAGAGGCCTATGGGCCTGTAAGCCTTAGCCACATTGTAGGCTGGCTTTTTTAGTTTGCAGAGTACCAGTGTGGTTGACTCCAGCCAGCTCAGATGGTATACATCAAGCTCAAAAACTGCCCAGAAGATATAGTAGAGGTGGTCAAGAAGAGCCTTGGCGCACTTCTTAAGGACAATATTTGGGATACCATCTGGCCCCAAGGCCTTGAGAGGCAGCAGGCTGCCTATAGCAGCTGAGATATGCTCTCTTGTGAAGTACAGGGTGTCCACAAGAGGTTTGGAGTAGGCTGAGTGTGGAATAGAGGGAGATTGGGGGGGAGGAGGAAAGAAGGACTCAGCTAAGGCAGTGGCTTTCTCAGCATTGGTGGAGGCTACCATGGGTATGCCATCAACCTTGACCTTGAGGTCAGGTACTCGGTCACAGGCAAAGTCCATTGGCTCTTTGGCAACGTATTTATTTGCCAGGTAGATTTGTTGGGCATTGATCATTTCCAACCAATCCTTCCAATGATCTTCCTTGGCCTTCCATATGCCATCTGACATCTTACAAGAGAGCCTTGCTACATCAGCCTTTAAGGGGTGATCTGAAAAGTCTCAAAATTTGTAAGCCAGGTTATATGCCTTCCATCTCTGGGCTTTCAGCCTTTTAAGATCATTGTTCCACCATTTTTTGGTGTGAGGACAGGGCTTTTGGAGGGGAACCAAATTATCAATGGCAATCACTTCCTGGATAATCTCAGTCAGGTCATTGACCTTGGTATGGAATGCCTCTTCTATCAGGATAGGTTGTGCTGATGAGTAAGCCTGAAAGTGCTCCTTGAGAGCAGTATTGAAATCCTCCCAGTTAGCTTGTTGTGCATACAAGTGTTGTACACATTGAACAAGGATAAGTAGCCAAATTTACCTACAAATTGAACTGCCATGATATCAGTGGAGGAGATGATAAGTTGGGTATAGGCATCTGTGGATATGTTAGTATTAATGAGCAGTATAGAGCACATATGTGTTGCCCCATCCTGTCTGTTGTGGGAGGGGTACACTACCCACCAGTATGCATTGGCTTTTGTGTTGCCCAGTAGGTCAAGGAACGGCTCTTGGAGTGCAAGCACATCCCAGTCCTCAGAGCATGCAGTTGCAAGAAGTTCAGCTTGCACTATACTCGACTTGTGTACATTTTGTTGCCAGATGCATATTCTGCTGGGGGCTGTGGGAGGTTTTTGGTTCATTAGTTAGTGGTAGAGGATGATGGGATGTCACCACATCTAGTCTTTTGGTTCCCAGGTTGGGAGGTGAAGCCAAATTTTCTGAGGTTGCCTAGATGGCTGAGGGCTCAGGGGGGCCACACTCAATCTCTATGTTGGCTATGACGAGCAACTCATTGACCCAGCTTCACATGACTTAACAACATTTCAGACTCCTTTTGGTGCTCTTTGCTTAGTGACCTTGCCAATGGGTTGGACCAACTCTGTGCCAATATTCCATGACAACATTACCTTTATATTGCAGCCAGAGATCCCCCATAATGTACTCAGCTTTATCAATGACATTGGCACTAAAGGACCCAAGGACTGGAAGATCATTAATAGTAAACCTACCAAGAACCATGCTAATCCAAATGTTTGCCTAGCATTATGGGAGGTCTTCAAACTTTTTAACAGAATTCTCCAGCAAATGAAGTATTGCAGCAGCACCTTCTCTGGTCACAAGCTCATTTTATGTGCCCCGACCTTCAAGATCCTTGGTCAAGTTTGTATGCCTAGTGGTCAAATTCCTGATGACAGTTGCTTAGCCCTACTTGAGTGCTGAGGTCCTTGCAAGTTTCTATCAGAAGTTTGAGCCTTTCTAGGTACAGTTGGAGTTCTTAGGATTTTTGTTAAGAATTTTGCTTACCATGCCAACAATTTAACAAAACTTACTCATGTTGGCATCCCTTTCAAATTTGGCCCAGACCAGATCAATGCTCAGCAAGACCTTGTCAAAGCTCTACAAGAAGCTAAGCCCTTAGTTCCAATTGACTATGAATCACCTAACCCCATCATCTTAGCAGTAGACACTTCATATATCACTGTTGGCTATTACCTTTGCCAGTGCACTAGCAACAACCACAAAGAATGCCACTACAACTGCTTTGGGTCAATTACACTTAACAACAGAGAAGCCAGATTCAGTCAGCCCAAGTTGGAACTCTATGGACTTTATTGAGCACTTCAAGCTTTGCTGCAGAACCCTGACATCCTGCCTTCTGCTAGCATGAACCACTGGATTATGGCAATATTGATGTTCCACTTCAAGCTAGTTCATGTCAAAGAAACTTTCTATAGTCCTGACAGTCTTTTGCAATGCCCACTTCAGCCTAGTGACCCCCTTCCCAACAACAGTGACAACTCTGTTTATGAAGATTGGATTGATTGCTTGCATGGCTTCATTCACCAAGTCCAGCTGCTGCTGCCACTGCTTTGCCAAGTGTCTTGGCTAGCAAACAGCAATGACATTCAGCCTCTCCATGATGATGGCACCACCACCTATTGTGATGTACCCTGTAGTGCTAAAGCAATCACTAGCAATACTTGCATGCTTCTAGTCAAGAAATGGCTTAACAACCTCATCAGACCTGAAGGCCTTAGCAACAATGAGTATGCCATCTTCATTCACTATGCCTCAATGTTCTTTATCACTGGTGGCAAGCTTTGGTGACAAAGCAGAGATGGTGCTCACAAGCTCTTTGTTCCTACTGCCAGTTGCTTACAACTCTTATAAGCTATGCATGACAACTTGGGACATAGAGGCTTTTTTGCTACTCACTCAGCTCTCCTAGAATAGTTTTGATGGCCTCAAGCTAGCACTGATATTGTATGGTATATCTGTACTTGCCACCTCTGCCAGGTCTATTGGACAACTAAGGTTCTTATCCTGCCAACTGTTGCTATGCCAGCACCCTTGTTCAGCAAGATATACATTGACACTATGTTCATGCCACCCTCTGATAAGTTCAAGTATATTGTTCAAGGATGTTGTTTGCTAACTCATTATCCCAAGTTCCACATGCTTGCCAGAGAAAACACTGAAGCTATTGCAAAGTGGTTATATGAAGACATCATCTGTTGATGGGGAGCTCTTAGCAAAATTGTTACCAACAACAGACCTCTGATCCTGAAAGCACTCACCTATTTAGCAAAGAGGTACAACTTGCATCACATTTGGATCTCAGGAAACAAGTGCACTAATAGTATTGTTGAGCAACCTCATTTTGATGTTTGCCAAGCCCCCTTCAAAGCAGTTGATGGTGATCAGTCTAGGTGGAGTACAGCTACTTACTCAGTCTTTTGGTCAGAGCATGTTATAGTTCACAAGTGAATGGGTTGCTCCTCTTACTATATGACAACTGGTACCCATCCCCTGCTGTCTGCTGACATAGTTGAAGCAATGTATCTGCAACTACTGCCAAACTTGTTCTTGTCAACAACAGACCTTATAGCCTGCAGAGCAATTGATCTTCAATGTTGCTAAGAGGACCTTGACTGCCTTCACAATAATGTCCTTAGTGCTTGTTGCCTAGCTGCTATCTGCTTCAAAGCAGAACATGCTACTATGATTTGTGACTACAATTTCCAAGCTGGTGACCTTGTACTGATGAGAAACACTAGAATCAAAGTGATGCATAACAAGATTTGCAACTGCCACCAAATTTGTTCTTGTCAACAACAGACCTTATAGCCCACTGAGCAATTGATCTTCAGCATTGCCAAGGGGACCTTGACTGCCACACAATAATGTTCTTAGTGTTTGTTGCTTAGCTGCCATTTGCTTTGAAGCCAAACATGATTTCTAAGCAGGAGACCTTGTACTGATGAGGAACACTAGGATCAAAGTGATGCATAACAAAAAGATAAAGCCTTGATACTTAGGCCCTTTGGTGGTAATCTCTTAACCATGGAGGCACTTACATCCTTTGTAAACTAGATGGTTCAGTGCTGCACTGCCCCATAGCTGCCTTTTGCCTGGTACCTTATTTTGCTAGAGAACACATCTCCATGCTTAGCAATGCTTTTGATATTGACACTTTGTGCCTTTGTGAACTAGAGCAAACTGATCTCATAGATGATGACAACACTGGTGACAAAGCCAGCAAAGAAAACTAAAAACATCACTTTTTGCTAAGCCCTAGCAATCTTTCTTGCCTTTGCTTTTTTGTCTCACTATACTCTTTGCTAGTATTCAGAAAAACTGTCAACAATACCTTACAAATATATCAAGTCTTTTTCATTTTTGCTACTCTTTCCTGTTGTTACTATTGTTTAAAAGCCTTTCACAGACATTCTACTTTACTATTCTCTTGCTTTCAATGCTGTGCTCTGCAGTTTGTCACTAGCACTTGGCACACCTCTGGAGGTTTTTTGCCATGATGATTTACTGAACATTTCCTCCATTGTTGCTAGCATTGAGCAACAGTTGCTAGTGTGTACTGCCTCATTTGTCTTGCTTTTTTTGTTCTTGCTTTCTCTTACTATTTCAGAACAATCAAGAGTACTTTACATTTTGAGCCCCATAAGAGGGCCAGTCTACAATTACAAAAACTATGAAGCCCCTTAAGGGGGCTAGTCTATGTCCAAAAACAACTAATAAAGATTTATATACAGGAGGGCAGCGGTTGCTAAGCATTGAGGTTGGTGTCATTGTCAGGCACCTCCTCCAACTCCCCCTACTCCCAATCCTCCTCTCCAATGTTGTTCTCCTCCTGCTAGGCCAAGAATGCCTGACAGTCACTGTGGTACTGTCAGGGAACTGCCAATGCATGTGTTTGGTCATGTGTTTGGTCACATGATCAGTTGCTATGTGTGCTCTGCACAGAACCCACATGACAAGGTATGCACATGTTTGGCAAGGTCATGTGACTAGAGTAGATTTTCCAAACCCTGGCATTAGAGATCCTCAGACTTGTTCTCTTTGAATCTCCCTCTGCCAGGTGTGTAGTCCTATTTGTAGACATTGTACTGTGCTGAATAGACTTTGGATTTCCCTCTGCTAGTTGTGTGATTGAGCCACAGTCTCCAGAGGTCACCCTTACAGCAGAACAAGTCTCTAGATTTGGTCTGGGAGCCCCTTCTTTGATTACCTGAGCTTCTACTTGGTTCCTCAAAAGGTCTCTCCCCCACCAGTGTCTTAGTGCTCCCTGTGCTCTTCCTATGACCCAGTCAACCTCTTCAGCACCTCCCTCTGATGCTTCAAGCCCACAGGATTGTCAGGTTCCGCTGACCCCGGGGGCTCAGCTGCACTGGGCGAGTCCTTACTAGGCGGGTGTGATTCCCCTGCATTGGTAACCGAACACTCGAAGACGTTCCGGGCCCTGGTGGGTTGCGCGGGTAGTTGGGGGGATGTGATCCAGACAGATCCGGGAAGGTCCGGAGAAGTCGGATTGTGGGGAAGCGAGACGGTCTTGGCGGGGTTCAGGCAGAAGGCCGTATGGGAGATTTGCAGAAGCAAGGGAGTAGGTGGCTGTGTAATCAATGGGGACGGAGCCGGGGTTTGATGGGAGATCATTTGGAGCTGATGGAGTCCGGGACCGAGCGAAGAGTGAGGTTCGGACCTGGTAAAGGAGTGTCGGGGTTCGTAATCGTAATCGCAGAGTTCGTGAGGTCGTTAGGGTTGATAAAGACTTGGGAACAATGGTCTGACGGAGTCACCGAGACAGCATCGGACAAGACGATATGGAACAGGAGTAGATTCGAGTGGAGATACGAAACGATAATGAGAATGATAACGAAATGGAGACAAGACAAGACCGGGAGACTGAGATAAGACCGGGAGACTGAGATAAGACCGGGAGACTGAGATAAGACCGGGAGACTGAGAGTAAGGAGACTGGGACACAAAACACAAAACACAAAAAGGAAACAATCAGACCATAGGTAACGTTAAGCAATATCAAGACTAGAGTATGAAGAGCTACTCAATGACTTATATACTGACTACCGGAGGACTTCAGGGTACGTCGGCTGTGGCGGCGGGGCTTGGCGGGGCTTGACGGAGTGGGCGGGTGTCAGTTGTGATCGAAGATCGTGCCGCGCTGATACGTTGATGGGATCATTGGAGAACGCGGGTTGCCCCGAGGTTGTCGTGATACTCCGGAATAGGTCGGAGGAAGCAGGGTGTCGAGTTAATGATGGGTGGCGAAGATCGGGAGTTGCGGGGGTGGTTCTCGGGGTTCGGGAAGCCCAGGGTAAGTGTCAGTGGCTGTGGGGCAGGCACCGAAGTTGGCCAGGGGGCCGTCGGAGTTAGCCGGGGGGGCGTTGGAGTTAGCCGAAGTAGGCGCGGGGCATGGGTGGAAGTTCGGCGGAGCGTTGGGGGTCCTTTTGGGGGTTCGGGGTTTTGATGGACGACGTGCGGGGTTTCAGGGAATGGGTCGTGACATCACCCCCTTTTCAGCGTCGAGACCCTTCGAGACGCGGGGCAGGACGGGGATCGGCGGGGCGTGGGAGTCGAAGCCGAGCAATATTGATCAATCCGCAGCGAGTGATAGCGGTGTGGGAGACGAAGTTGAAGCGCGGCCGCCGTTTCGTCAGGGTCCTCCTCAATCAATTAAAAGCTTTGGGCGTGCCCCGGGGTTTCCCAAATTTTGTCATGTCTTCCCCCAGCGTTCCAGTGGTTTCTCCTGCCGACTTAGACGAGGTGGTGGTGTATGACAGCGGGGGTGAGGAGTTCGAGCATCGGCGCCGGGGTAGCGTTAGGGACCGGAGTCATAAGTGTTGTCGATTTTTCTTTTCGGGATGGTTGACGGGGTTCCTGTAGAATCGTCCGTAGTAGTAGTGGTGGATTTTCCGGGGGTTCCGAAGCGGACCAAGTTTCGTCCCGCGGTGCCAAAGGGGAAGGGGGCGTCCTCGGCGATGGTTCAGGGGAAGCGTCGAGCTTCCCCGCCCTCGGGGGCGGGACCCAGCAAGAGGCCGCGTGGGCGTGAGTTGTCGGCGGGGCCTCCGGAGTCTTCCCTCTTTTCTCCTGTCCTGGGCGTCCCCTCGGAACGGTCGTCGAGTCCCCCCGCGCCGATTCCTTCAATCACGGAGGTCTTCCTTCGCAAGCAGGTGGAGGCCTTGACGACGTCGTTGGCAGTACGGGAGGGTGAGCTCCGACGGGCGAGGGAGGATTGTGACGTGGCGCGGACGGAGAAGGAAGTGATGGAGCGGGAGAGGAATACTTCGGTGCGCGTGGTGACGGAGCGAGCGCTAGAGGTGCGGGGTTTGCGGGAGCGTCTGGCGCAGGTGGAGGGGCAGCCCACGGGGGGAGCGGAGGGGCGGGGACAAGTTCCGGAGGGGGATGCGTTGTGGGCGGAGCTGGAGGCGGCGAGGTGGAGGGAGGATTGGTTGGCCAACGAGGCTGCCTCGGGTCGCGCGGGGATCCTTCGTGAGTTGTCTCCTGTTCCTCCGTTCGTTATTGACGGTTCATTTTCTGAGTTTAGGCTGGGTGCGGGAGCATCGGGTCCTCTTGGACGGTGCCTCCGCGGCGTTCGCGTCGATCCAGGACGGGTTGACACAGGGGTCCGCAGTCCAGCCTCCGGAGTTGCAGCAGGGGATGGCGCGGTTGGAGAGGTTGCTGGCGGGGCATCAGCGGCGCAATGCGGTGGCCCCGGGATCGTGGTGGGAGGTGGCAGCCGACGCGGGGGAGGCATTGCTGGGGTTGGCGGAGATCCTAGCAGTGGTGCGGGCTCAGATGGAGGTCGACCTGGGGGTTGGGTTGCTGGGGGGTCCGGGGAGGGAGTGAGATGGGTGTGAGCCTTGTTTCTTGTCGCTCTCGGACTTGCTGCCTTCCCCGTCTCATGTATATATAATTTTTGTACGCAAACATATCCTTTCTTGGTCCCTGGGCGTGTGAAGTGAGATTTTAGTTTTGTATGAGGGCGAAGTAAGCGAAACATGCAGGGGTGTGGGAGGGAGTTGAATCCCTAGTGAGTCCAGAGGCGGGGGTTACGCCCGCTAGTGCCGTCTGCGCTGGTTAGTCCCGGGGTTTGTCGGGACAGGGCGGGGCATCGCAGGAGGGCTCCCGAGGTCCGGCGGGGGTGGTGGGAGTTCTCCGGTGGAGTCCCGTGGCATTTCGGGTGGTGTTATTGAGTTTGATTCTCGGAAATTCCGACTTCAAATCTTTCACGGTGCCCAGCGGGTTTGGGGCTTTGGTTTTCTTGGCAGTGCGGTTGGCGGGGGGTAATGGGGGTCTCCCCATGGTCTGGCCCTTATGCTGACACTGGTGGCGAGGGCGGCGGGGCCTTTTTTCATTGGCGGGGTTGGGTGAGGCGAGGCTCGTCCTCGCGGTATAGTGGGTCCGGGTCAGGGTTGTGTTCCGGAGTGTTGCGTCTGTGGGCGGGCATGCTTCAGGTGGCGCTTTGGTGTGCTCCGGAGTGTCGATGACCGAGGGGTAGGATGCGGGGTGATCAGTCCCAACCAGTTCCTTCGGGTCCAGGGCCGAAATTTGGGGTGCCGGATCATCTACATGATATCGCTTTCCTAACCAAAGGTAAGCCCGAGGCGGACAAAGGGGGTCTTACGTATTTCTGATACTTCCTCGAGTTCGGAGGTCCGGGGGTCGGTAGTTCCTTCATCGGGGAGGAAGTGGGTGGTCCCGGAGTCAACACAAGGGTCACTCGGTGGGGATTTGTTGGTTGTTCACGGTTGTTGGGGCGGCGGGGAGGTCGGCCGCGGGGAGGCACCGGAGTAGGGTTCCCCGGGAGATGCGGTAGGGTCGAGGCTGCTCTTCATTCGTGTTCCGGAGCGGCCCGGAGATTGTTGTAAGTGTGGGGGTGGCAGTGGGGAGAGGCACTGCCTGCTTTTCTGGAGGCTCCGATGATGTGGTCCCTGTTCGGCGGACATATCCCGGTGTAGGGACGGGATTCGGAGCGGGTGGTGATCTTTGTCGCGGGGTTGGGGCTACCAGGGCATCATTGTCGAGCTGGCGCCGTGAGTTTTCTTGGTCAAATGTCATGGTCGGAGCGGAGGCCCTGGAGTCGTGTCGCCAGGGTCTGGAGCTGTGTTGAAGGGTTTGGAGGGGTCTGGGGGGGCAGTTTTGGGCTGGTGCGGGGTTATTTGGGTCGTCGAGCCGGGTGGGGGAGGTCCTTTGAGGTTATCGGAGCGCGTGCCCCTTGGGTCGTCGGGTCGCTTAAACGGCCCATCGTCGTTTTCTGGATGATGGTGGGGCTTCTCCCTCCCTTATATGAACATGTCAGCGAGTTTAGGGTACTTAGGGAACTACTTGTATAGAGTCCTTTTTCCTATAGTTAGTTTGGGGTGGCTCCTATGCTGGGGATTCCTTCGTGGGAGGTGGCGTAGTCTGGTGGTGGAGTGTAAGCTCGGGGGTGGCACGCGGGGGGTTTTGGCGTCCAGGGTCCTCATTGTCGGGGGCTCCGGATTGTGTGGGGGAGGGTGGTGAACTAGCGGCGTGGTCCAGAGTTGTCCCTTGTTGGGAGTGGGGTGCCGTGGTTCTCCTTATTAATGTCTAGAGGCTCGGGGATGTTTTGGTCTTGTTCCGGGGTTGTTGGGGTCGGGTCGGGGGAGTCGGGGCCCCTTCATTTGTTGGGTGGAGGTGACGGCCGATCGATCGAGGTCCGGAAGCAGGTCAGGGTTGGAGCCTAGCCTAGGTCTGAGGTTCTTGGTTGCTGGTGGGTTGGTGGATCCACAGGCGGGCTTCCAGGGAAGCACGTTCTCAGTGGTCTCTTCGTGGCTGGCGATCCTTGTGCAGTCGGTGACTGTTCCGTGGCAGGTTGGCGTTATTGTCAGTCGGAGGGTTGGCACGGTGCCGGAGACCTTGTTGCTCATTTGATCGGAGGGTCGCCAGGCTTTAGGATGTTATTCTTTGGGTGATGTCGGGGTCAATTTTGCATGAGAGAGCGGAGTTGGCGGAGAGTGTAAGAGTGAGGTGGACGACAATTTGACGGTTTGCGCGAGGGGTTGGTGTGAGTTGGGAGGGTGTCCATGGGAGGGAGCCGTTGTATGGATGTAACCGGAGCAGAGGGGACATTGGGTGTCGGATCCGTGATTCAATGTGCCTCGGCAAATTGGGCGGGGCTGTATGACTTATAAGGGTTCCCCGGCACGGGTAGACCGTAGACATCGGAGTTATTTGATCGTGTGTGTGGAGATAATGTGGGCATCACAGGCGGGGTAAGGTAGAGTCTTGATATTATGTCAGGTTCCGCTGACCCCGGGGGCTCAGCTGCACTGGGCGAGTCCTTACTAGGCGGGTGTGATTCCCCTGCATTGGTAACCGAACACTCGAAGACGTTCCGGGCCCTGGTGGGTTGCGCGGGTAGTTGGGGGGATGTGATCCAGACAGATCCGGGAAGGTCCGGAGAAGTCGGATTGTGGGGAAGCGAGACGGTCTTGGCGGGGTTCAGGCAGAAGGCCGTACGGGAGATTTGCAGAAGCAAGGGAGTAGGTGGCTGTGTAATCAATGGGGACGGAGCCGGGGTTTGATGGAAGATCATTTGGAGCTGATGGAGTCCGGGACCGAGCGAAGAGTGAGGTTCGGACCTGGTAAAGGAGTGTCGGGGTTCGTAATCGTAATCGCAGAGTTCGTGAGGTCGTTAGGGTTGATAAAGACTTGGGAACAATGGTCTGACGGAGTCACCGAGACAGCATCGGACAAGACGATATGGAACAGGAGTAGATTCGAGTGGAGATACGAAACGATAACGAGAATGATAACGAAATGGAGACAAGACAAGACCGGGAGACTGAGATAAGACCGGGAGACTGAGATAAGACCGGGAGACTGAGAGTAAGGAGACTGGGACACAAAACACGAAACACAAAAAGGAAACAATCAGACCATAGGTAACGTTAAGCAATATCAAGACTAGAGTATGAAGAGCTACTCAATGACTTATATACTGACTACCGGAGGACTTCAGGGTACGTCGGCTGTGGCGGCGGGGCTTGGCGGGGCTTGACGGAGTGGGTGGGTGTCAGTTGTGATCGAAGATCGTGCCGTGCTGATACGTTGATGGGATCATTGGAGAACGCGGGTTGCCCCGAGGTTGTCGTGATACTCCGGAATAGGTCGGAGGAAGCAGGGTGTCGAGTTAATGATGGGTGGCGAAGATCGGGAGTCGCGGGGGTGGTTCTCGGGGTTCGGGAAGCCCAGGGTAAGTGTCAGTGGCTGTGGGGCAGGCACCGAAGTTGGCCAGGGGGCCGTCGGAGTTAGCCGGGGGGGCGTTGGAGTTAGCCAAAGTAGGCGCGGGGCATGGGTGGAAGTTCGGCGGAGCGTTGGGGGTCCTTTTGGGGGTTCGGGGTTTTGATGGACGACGTGCGGGGTTTCGGGGAACGGGTCGTGACAAGGATGATGCCTGGAGTTGTTTTCTATCCCTGGAAACACAGGTTCAACTTATCCAAGCCTCCCTTACTTCTCACACAGCTGAACTCACTAGACTCCATCAAGCTACTGAAGCAGTGTCCCTATCTCCTCAAGCCCTCTTGGAATGTCTTCTCCTTGCTCCTACGACACCTCCTATGCCCCTAGCAGATGCAGAACAGTTTGTGTCTGCACTTAGCTCAGGCTTCCTGGCTCCAGCTGCTGCAGAATGGTTTGCATCTGTATCTGGTTCAGGCCTTTCAGCTCCCTGTTCCAAACTCCCTTGTCCTGCACTCCCTGACATGTATGATGGAGATTGTAAGGTTGGAGAACATTTCTTCCAGTCCTGTATCACCTATATCCAGCTGAGCAGTGAAGCCTTCACCTTGGATGCCTCAAAAATTGCCTGGGTTCTCTCCTACATGAAGGCTGGCCAAGCTTCAACCTATGCCCTGCATATCTTTCAATGCCTAGGAGGAGTTGAGAGTTTCTCTGGTTAGATGGAGTTCAAGAAGGAGTTCCAAGCTGAGTTTGTTTCCCTTGACCCTGCCAAAACTGCAGCTCTTTCCCTTTGAGACTGAACCTAGTATGGTTAAGGAAAGTGGCCACTTGACAAGTACATTAACTCCTTTTACACCTTAGTCAAACAAGTGGGATATCCAGATAGTCTGCAACTCTGCCTGACCTTCCATGATAGACTCCATCCCTCACTTATAGATCACATCAACAGTATGGCACAGGGGTGCTCAGAGCATATCAACACCTAGTGTAAGGTGGCATGTGACCCATGGCAGTTGATGGAACTGCAATGTGAGCTGCAGCAGATGCAGCCCTTGTCATTTCCTCTCTCTTGTGGAGGGTTCTCTTCCTGAGCTCTCCCTTCCATGCCTGCTCAAGCAGCCCTACAAACAGGTGCAATGTTTCCTCTTCCATCCCATGTAACTCTCTTGCATTCCTTGCCCCAAGGAGTTCCAATGGATGTGGACACCTTCCAACAGTAGTCCTCTACTCCCCTGCTGTGTCAGCGCTGTGGAAAGGCTGGCCACTTTGCCCACTACTGTCTTCAAGGACTAGAGGTCTGCTAGCTATTGGCATTGGAATAGGAAGAGTTGCTCATCCAACTCCTGGCAGCCCAGGATGCCACAGGAGCCCCCTCTCCTAATGCACCTATTGCTCTCCATTCCAAAGAAGTGGCCAATATATTGGAGGAGGTTCCTACAGAGTCTGAGGATTTTTTAAAGGGCAACAGATGACTAGTATGCTCCCATTGCCCAGTACTAATTATTTCACTCCCTGTCCATAGAATCAAATATATCTGTTGCTATTGTTGATACTATTCCTAAAATAATAAGCCCCTCCTCAGACATACAAACTCCCTCTCCAGCTAAAGTCTCAGCTGGAAACACACCTCCTAGCCCACGCCTCTGGGTTCCTGCCTGGGAACACCATCTCCCTCATTGTTATTTCATTGCTTCCACCCCTTCTACCAACTTCCTGAAGCTACAGGTGGAAATTGAGACAACAGACACCCAGCAGATCCAAAGTGTGGTTGCTCTCCTTGACAGTGGAGCAACAGATTTCTTTCTTGACATGGACTATGTGCAACAACACCACCTCACTACTTGCCCCCTTTCCCATCCTATCCCTGTATACAATGCTGATGGCATGCTCAATGAAGATGGCTCTATTTGCTCCATGGTAGACCTGGTCCTCTGCTACCAAGACCACTCAGAGTGAGCCGCTTTTGCTGTCACTAGTTTGGAAAAGCAAGACATGATCTTGGGGTTCACTTGGCTACATGAACACAACTCAGAAATTGACTAGAATAAGAGTGAGGTGAAAATGAGTTGTTGCCCCTGTTGCTGCACTACCTATGTAGAAGAAGCCTGCAAGGAGCAGAGAGCCAAGGTTTGTGAGCATGCTGCTGTATGTGCCTATTGTGCTGGACATCTCCCTTATGCTGATCTTGACCTCCTGAGTCCTCCTCTCTGGCATTCCCTCATGGAGAGGCCCTCTATGAGGATGTCTGAGGTGTTGGATGTGAATTTCCAGAGGAAGAGGAAGGTGAAGGAGACTGGACTCATACTCCAGATGCAGAGTCTGCAGATGAGACCATAGAGGTGGGTTATCAGATCTATGCTACAACCCTCTGCCCTCCTCCTACAGTGGCAGAGATTCCAGCCAGTCAGACTACTTCTCAGCATCTGGCTGAGGCATTTGCAGCAAACTCACAGCCCAAGCCCTTCCATAGCACAGTTCCCAATCACCTCCATGACTTTGAGGATGTATTCTCTAAGGCCTCCTTTGATTCACTTCCAGAGCACAGGCAGTGGGATCATGCAATTGAGATGATACCAGATACAGAGCCCTCCAGCTGCAAGGTATATCCACTTGCACCCTGTGAGCAGAATGAGCAGGATGCTTTCCTGCAGGAGAATCTTAACTTAGGACAAATATGACCCTCCAAGTCTCCAATAGCTTCCCCAGTCTTTTTTTATTAAGAAAAAGGATGGGTCTCTTCATTTGATTCAGGATTATTGTGTTTTGAATGTGATGACAGTGAAGAATTGCTATCCTTTGCCACTCATCTCAGAACTTGTCAATAACCTTTGTGGTGCATGCTACTTCACAAAGTTGGATGTCTGTTGAGGCTACAACAATATATGCATCAAAGAAGGGGACAAGTGGAAGGCAGCATTCCAAACCAATCACAGACTCTTTGAGCCTCTTGTGATGTTCTTTGGTCTCACCAATAGCCCAGCCACCTTCCAGACTATGATGAATGATCTTTTCTGTGATCTGATTGTGGAAGGTGTTGTCTGTGTGTATCTTGACAATATCCTCATCTACACTAAAACTCTGGAGGAGCATCACTGGGTCACACACATTGTCTTGGAATGCTTCCACCAACACCAGCTCTATTTAAAGCCTAAAAAGTGTGAATTTGAGCAAACCAAGGTGGAGTACCTGGATTTGATTATTTTGCATAGAATAGCTGGGATGGACCCCATTAAAGTGGCAGGTGTAGCAGAGTGACCTGAGTCAAGGAACAAGAAGGAAGTGCAGGCCTTTCTTGGCTTTGTCAATTTCTACTGGAGGTTTATACAGGATTTCTTCCACCATGCACACCTCCTTTTTGACCTCACAGTTAAGGATACAGCATGGCAGTAGGAGCCCCTACAGCAAGCTGCCTTTGATGCCCTCAAGCAAGCTGTGACCTCAAAGCCAGTTCTCCTGTTCCCTGACAATGACTCTCCATTCTGTGTGGAAGCAGATAGCTCCAACTTTGCTACAGGAGCAGTCCTCTCCCAGCAGTCAAAGGAGGATGGCAGATAGCATTCAGTAGCCTTCTACTCTAAGAGCCTCAATGCAGTAGAATGGAATTATGAAATCCATGACAAGGAGATGGCTGGCAATTATTTGGTCCTTTGAAGAAGGACATCATTTCCTTAAGGGTGCGCAGCATAAGTTTGAAGTTTGGACAGACCACAAGATCCTTGAGCACTTCCATTCTGCTAGGAAACTCAATTGACACCAAGCTTGGTGGTCTCTGTATCTGGCCAACTTTGACTTCTCACTGCATCACAAACCTGGACAGAGCATGGACAAACCAGACATGCTGTCCAGGTGGGCTAATCATGGCACAGGAGAAGGAGATAATGACAACATTGTTCTCCTCAAGCCAGAGCTGTTTGCCATCCATGCACTAGAAGAGATTGTGGTTCAAGAGAATGAGGCAAACATCCTTAGAGACAGTCTCTGACCAAAGCCCCCAGTTTGTGGCAGAGTTTACTCAGGAACTGTACTGCCTGCTTAGAGTGAAGCTCCACACCACCACAGCCTATCACTTTCAGTCAGATGGGCAGACAGAACATGTTAATCAGGAACTAGAACAGTATCTCCACCTTTTTTGTAATGAGAGGCAGGATGATTGGGATGAGCTCCTGCCAGATGCTGAGTTCCAGTAGAACAATCATGTTGCATCAGTAGGTGGCAGAGGTGTGAGAACTACTGTACAGAAGGCTGGAGTTAGTTCTAACCCTAGAACAATGATTGATGAGGTAATATGGAGAACTCTGCAATTCTCTGGAAATCTCCCAGGGTCTGGAATGAGCCCTGGAGATGTCGAACAAGCTGCAGAGATGCTGGAACAGGTTGCAGAGGTCAGAAATGAAAGTCTCCTGACAATTTTAGTAAAACATATGCAGCAGTAGTGTGATTGGAATCTCTCAGAATCTTGGCAGCAATAGTGGCAGAGCTTGGACTTGAGATTTGGCAAGTCTATTTCATTTCTGCTTACCTTAACAGTGTGCTCAAACACAAAGTATGCATGCAGATACCTCCAGGTTTTAAGGAGGGAGAGAAGAAGGTGTACTTTCTTTTAAAAACCCTTTACAATATGATGCAGAGAGGAAGGGGCTGTAAAAACAACCTCCAGAGTGGCAGATCAGAGTGATGCAGCTAGCAGAGGGGAATCCAAAGTATATTAGCAGAGTAGACAATAATACACTCAGTAACTAATCACCTAGCAGAGGGGAATCCAAAGAGAACAAGTCTAAGGATCCCTGCTGCTTGGTGCAGTGCATTAGTAGGTGGCAGAGGCATAGAAACTACTGTACAGAAGGCTAGAGCTACTTCTAACCCTAGGATGATGATCACTGAGATAATACAAAGATCTCCAGGGTTCTGGAATGAGCCCCAGAGGTGTTGAACAAGCTGTGAAGGTATTGGAATAGGTTATAGAGGTTGGAAATGGAAGTCCCCTGACATCACCCCCCCTCTAGTGTGTGGCATCCCAATGCATGGATTAGAAATAGTCCCTGATTGCTTGGTCTGCTAGTAAAATAGGGTAGATACCTCATATGGCATGTGGAGCATCTGAGTGTCTCTGGTGAATCTCCCTGATGAGTCCAGGAGTGTGTACATTCTCCCATGGTTTCCAGGAGATGTCCTTGACCCTGTAGCCCTTCCACTTCATCTTGTATTGTAATTGTCTCCAGAATAAATGACTGTTCAGGATTTCCTCCACCTTGTACTCCTTGTTGTTGTCAACCACCACCAGAGGTGGTGGAGGTGGCAGACGTTGCCCTGGAATAGGATCCTTGAGGGTTAGTTTGACCACATTAAACACCAGATGAAGCTGGTGCATCCTCATGGGGAGCCAGAGTCAATAGGCTAGGGGTCCTACTTGTTGTTCCACTATGAAAGGTCTTAACTGGCAGTATGACAGCTTTTTTGAGGGTCAGGTAGTTGTAATGTTGGAGGCATTCAGGTAGACACAATCTCTAGGCTGATATTTGTGCTCTGGAGCTCTTCCAAGGCTGTAGTATTGTGCCATGGCATCCTTTTCTTTTGCTAGCATAGCTTGGGCCTCCTCCTGAGACCTCTTTATCTGGTCCACAAATTTGTTTACTGCCTCATTCTTCAAGGGTTGGGCCCGAAATTCAGAACCTATGTATGGATGCTGTCCAGTGTTGAGGAAGAATGGGGAGAACTGGGTGGACATGTGAATGTGGTTGTTGTACTGGAACTTGGCATTGGGGAGGAGCTCATCCCATCATCCTAGTGCTCATTGCAGAAGAGGCAGAGATACTGCTCCAACTCCTCATTTACATGTTCAGTCTGGCCATTGGACTGCAGGTGGTAGGCGGTGGAGGTGTGAAGCTTCACACTAATCACACTGAGTAGTCAGTAGAGCTCCCTGGTGAAGTCCACCACAAATTGCAGTTCCTAGTCTGAGATAGAGGCATTGGAGAGGCTGTAGAGCTTCCAGACATTCCTCCTGTACAAGTTTGCAGTGCCCATGGCAGAGCAGGTGGTGTGGCTTAGAATGAAGTGCACTCACTTGCCATAAAGGTCCACCACCACCATGATTGCATCATAATTGTGGGCATTGGGGAGTTCTACAATGAAGTCTACAGAAGCCATACTCTACCATTCTATGGGCACAGGCAGCAGGTGTAGCTGTTCATAGGGGAGTCAATGTTGGGGCTTGATCCAGAGGCAAAGATCACATGTATTAGTGTAGGACCCAATATACCAGGACATCTGGGGCCACCAGTAGTTCCAAAAGACTAGCTCCAGTATTTTTCATTGTCTGGAGTGCCCCACAATGTGGGAGTTGTGGTGTTGCTCCACAATTCTCCAACCGAGCTCCAGAATGTTGGGCACATAGATACAGTCCCTAAAAGTCAGGATCCCATTCCAGAGGGTCCATTTATCCATGTGGACTGTCTTGGCACCAGAAGTACACCCCAATTTCAGCACCCAAGCTGCCTGTGCAATGAGTTCCTTCTGCTGGCTGTCCCAATTACCCCACTGTATGTCTCAGAGAATGTCCACCTCCACTCTGTCAATGGCTAGACCCTCCATGGCTCAGATTGCAAACAGTTTGGGGTGGAGGAGCACAATGTTGTTGTTATTCTCTCCCCCCATGCTATGGTCCACTCTCTGGGACAGGGCATCTGGTTTCCCTATGCTCTGGCCAGGCTTATGGTGCAGCAAGAAGTCAAGGTTGGTGAGGTAGAGGAACCACCAGGCTTGTTGGCAATTCAGCTTCTTAGCTGTCCAGAAGTATTTAAGGTTCTTGTAGTCCATCCAGACCTCAAACTTGTGCCATGCACCTTCTAGGAAGTGCTGCCACTCCTTAAACAACTAGATGATGGCCAGCATCTACTTGTCATTAATCTTGTAGTTCCGCTCTACTGCATTCAGGCTCTTGGAGTAAAAGGCCACTAGATGCCACTTCCCATCCTCTAGAGACTGCTGGAAGAGAATTGCCCCAGTAGCAAAGTTAGAGCTGTCAGCTTCCATTTAGAAGGAGGAGTTGTCATCCAGGAAGAGGAGGATGGGTCTGGAGGTTATGGCACACTTGAGAGCATCAAAGGCCACCTGCTCCAGAAGTCTTCAACTCTACACAATGTCCTTCCCAGCAAGGTTGAATAGCAGATGGGCATAATGCAAGAAGTCTTGGATGAATCTCCAGTAGAAGTTCACAAAGCTGAGGAACGCTTGCACCTCCTTCTTGTTCTTGGGCTCCAGCCACTCCACCATGCCTGCCACCTTTACTGGGTCTATCTCCACAGCTCCATGTAAGATGATCAGGCCAAAATACTCAATCTGGGTCTGCTCAAACTTGCACTTCTCTGGTTTGAGGTAGAGCTGGTGTTGGCAGAGGCATTCCAGAACAAGGCACATAATCTAACAGTGTTCCTCCAGTGTTTTTGTGTAGATAAGGATGTTAAGGTATACACACACTACACCCTCTGCAATGAGGTCCTGGAAGATGTTGTTCATCATGGTCCGGAAGGTGGCAGGGCTGTTAGTGAGTCCAAAGAACATAATGAGTGGTTTGAACAATCCCTAATTAGTCCAGAAGGCCACCTTCCATTTGTCTCCCTCCTGGATACACACATTGTTGTAGCCCCACCAGACATCCAGTTTAGTGAAGTATTGTGCACCCTTGAGGTTGTTAATGAGCTCAAAAATGAGGGGGAGGGGGTAGCAGTTCTTCACCATCATGGCATTGAGAACCCAATAATTCTGGACCAGCCAAAGTGAGCTATCCTTCTTCTTGATAAAGAAGACTGGAGAAGCCATAGGAAACTTGGAAGGGCAGATATGACCAGAGTCCATGTTCTCTTGCAGGAAGGCATCAAGCTTGTCCTGCTCCCTGTGTGTGAGCAGGTAGACCTTATAGCTGGAGAGTGTGAAATCTGGCAACAATTCAATAGCATGGTCCCACCTCTTGCATTCTGGGAGCAAGTCAAATGAGGCTTTGGAGAACACATCCTCAAATGCATAGTGGGAGTACAACATCTCAGAACTCTTGGGGCACAGCATTAGTAGTGAATGCCTGGGCCAGCTGCTGGGATGTAGTCTGACTGGCCTGGATCTCCACAATCGAGGGCAGCAGGTGTACAGTGGTAGCATAGATCTGGTTCCCCACTTCTACTGCTATATCTAGGAGCTTTGGCTTGTGTATGCCACCAAACTCCCCTCCACATTCCTCCTCTGGAGCTCTGTCACTGCTCCAGTTGTCCTTGTAGGGGGCCTCTCTATAAGGGAACACTAGAGGTGAAGGCTCCAGGAGGTCCAGGTCAGTGAAGGGGAGAGGCCCAGCATGACATGCATGAATGGCCACATGCTCTCAAACTCAGGCCCAGCATTCCTCCTTGTCCTCCACAGCACAGGCAGAGCACTTCCAAGAGCATCTGCTCATGGTTACCTCTTCCTTGGTCCAATCTACCTTGGGGTTGTGCTTGCAGAGCCATGTGAAACCAAGGATCATGTCCTGCCTACCCAAGCTGGTGACAGCAAAAACAGTGTGCTCTGCATGATTCCAATAGCGAAAGACCAGGTCAACTATGGAATTGATGGTGCCTGCTTTGTTAGGTGTTCTGTCAATGTTGTAGACTAGAATGGGCTTGGGGAGGAGTTGTGTGGTTAGGCCATGGTGTTTGACAAACTCTGAGTCCAGAAACAGTTCTGTTGCTCTGCAATCTAGAAGAGCTGTGACTCTGCAGGTTTGCTGAGTGTCCGTCATCTCAATCTCCACATTGAGGTGCAGGAAGTTGGCAGATAGGCTGGAAGCCATCATGTACTGTTGGGGCATTTGACACTCAGGCAAGGCCATGCTGTTGGACCCTTGGAGGTGTTGTAAGCTCAGTGGGAGCTCCAAAGTTGGTGTTTGTACATCTGGAGGGGAGCATTGAGGTTCTTCTGTCTCAGAATGAAAGGCATTGGAAAAGGCAGTTTCATTTTCTATCAACAGACATGAGAGCCTGTTAGCACTCAGCAATAGAGGCATACACCTCATCTATTGCTTAACTAAAAATCCTCCAGCTCCAGGAGTGATGTGCACATGCTGATCTCCTCCGGGGTCAACTCTGGCATAGCCTCATCAAGTGGCAGAGCTCTAGTGGCATCCTTTGTGGCCAGCAGCTGTAGGAGGAGCTCCTCCTGCTCACCATAGAAAGATAACATACCTCCAGGCCCAGGGAGCAATGCTGTGCAAAGTGCCCAGGCTTCTGGCATCTCTAGCACAGCAGCGGCACAGCACACAGCTGCCTGGTGGTGTCTACATCCATAGGGATTCCTGGAAGCAGGGGGCATGCTGCAGGGATGGCCAGAGTAAGGGCTAGCATTGGGTGAGCAGGTATGAGCTGGCAGAGATTGGTGAATGGAGTGGGATGCATTGTGGAATGTGGGCAGCAGAGCTCCCTCCAAATCTCCATGAGTTGCCACTGGTCCTAGGCCACCTCATACCATGACACAATCTTTTCATTGTCTGGGTGACCCTCTGCAAGATTGTCAATGCATTTTACCAGTGTGGAGTGCAGGCCATCCCAGAAGATGAGGCCTAATTGAAAGCCATTGAGGTAAGCAGCTTGCTTGACCAGAGCCTAGAACAAGGCAATGTACTCATCCAGCATATGATTTCCTTACCCATATTGCTCCCTATCACATAGTGTCAAGGCCACAGTCTTGGTGGAGTCTAGCAGGAAAAACTCCATGTGGAAGTCCTTCTCAAAGGCAGCCCAGTCTAGAAAACTTCCAACACCTCTAGGGCAATGGAAGACTTGCAATGCATAGGTGGAGGTGCATCTGGTCTCTATGTACAGCAATACCCAGACTATTAGACTATTTTCAACACATTGGAGTTGAAGGCATTCCTACTGAGGTGGATGTAAGTGAGGCAGGACTGCAAGAATTGTTCCCCACTGGAGCAGGTGCCGTTGTATGCATCTGCTAGCACTGGGCATGGAATCTGTGGCCATAGGGTCACTGGAGCTGCAGAGATAGATGCCAGCGTGGTTGGGGCTGCTTTTGCAGCTGTGGAAGGTGTGGAAGTAGGAGTTAGGCATTTGAGCAGTGCCCAGAGCAATTGAGAGATCAGATCTGTGGTTTGATGGAGGGTAGAGAGTTTGGTAGTGTGATGGGTGAGAGATGATTGCATTAATTGCACCTGAGTTTCTAGGTGTAGCAGGCAAGTCCAGGCTTTGTCCTGTGGGGCTGGGGCCTCTGAGAGTGTGTCTGAGTTGGCAAGCTGAGACATAAAACTTCACAGTACTTAATCCTGGTAGAGAAGCAATGGATAGCAGCTAGGAGGGGCTTCCAGACCAGTTTAAGGAGACTTGTTCTGCTGTAAAGGCAACCTTCAGAGTGGCAGATTGGAGTCACACAGCTAGCAGAGGGGAATCCAAAGTATATTAGTAGAGTAGAGAACAATACAATTAATAACTAATCACCTAGCAGAGGGGAATCCAAAGAGAACAAGTCTAAAGATCCCCACTGCTCAGTGTGGCACATCAGCAGGTGGTGGAGGCATGGGAAGTACTGTACAGAAGGCTGGAGCTAGTCCTAACTCTAGGACAATGATTGCTGAGGTAATAAAGAGAACTCTGCAGTTCTCCAGAGATTTCCAGGGTTCTGGAATGAGCCCTGAAGGTGTTAAACAAGCTGTGGCGGCATTGGAATAGGTTGCAGAGGTTGGAAATGGAAGTCTCCTGACAGAGACTGGTGGTATACTCTGGACATGGCTAAGCACTTGGATATCGAGATAACCTAAAAAGAGAATCTAACACTAGTCACTAGATAAAGTAGCCAGCAGTAGGAAGTTAGTAGTTGAGGACAAGTTGCTAACCATCTCAGAGAATGAGAGCTAATGTGAATGTGAGGTACAAAGTTGGAAGAGTTGCTATCACTAGCTTCAGTTGCTAGGGGGTAATGAGAAGTTGCTGAGGAAAAAGGAAAACAAATGGAGGCAAAAGCATTGCTAAGATGAAGTGGACTTAATTGGTGAAGGAGGAGTTTGGTAGGGAAAGGGGAGTGGTGGCAAGGAAAAACTGAAAGGAGGACAAATGCAAACTAATTGCTAGCTATAGTTGCTAACTTTGCTAACTTGAAAGTAACACTAAGGACACCCATAATCAGTGCCACACAAAGTTGATGACAAAGTTGACAAGACTTGTTGCAAAGTTGTTATCAGATAGAGAGGGAGAGAGTAAGCAATAGAGGTGAAATGAAATCTCAAGCTGGTAAGCTTAGAGATAGAGGGATTTGATAGAGGTGGTATTTGATGATAGGGTTGATTCAATGGTACAATTGGTTGATGAAGTGTCTATGTACAGGCAGTATTTATACTGTTCAAAGGTACAGTAAGGGAAAGTAAGCAAATAGTCACCACTAGCAACAGCATCTGCCAAAGTGTTTATGGTTTATACAAGGCATCAATCTGTAACTAAGTGAAAAATATAAGCAAAGTCTATGTGGCATATAAATTGTAATAAATCTCAAAAGGAGCAAGTCCAATGTCAATACCTGAAGTGTAGATGCCATTCAAGTATGTTTGTAAGCTTGACAAGAAAAATGATAAATAAGAAATGATGTGACTGGCAATATGTCCATATATGGGGGAAAGAAAGCTCCATTGTTGCTAAGAAGTCACTAACAATTGTCACTCAGAAAGGTCTTGGCCTTGTTGTTCTAGACCCAAAGTCCAGACTCCACATGATGTTCCTTGTGATTGATAAGTCTTGTAGTTGCTAAAGTCTCATGCAAAGGCTACATTGTTCCAGACCTTGGGGCTAGGCCTCACATTCTGAGTGTTGTGACTTGTGCCATGTCGAAATAGTCAGCTGCTGCTCAGTCCAGAATGCCAAAGATGGTGCTCAGCAACAAGTGGGTCTTATCATCCTCCCCTATGCTGAAATCTTGACTGTCCTCAGTCAACCCAAAGTCTTGTGATTGTTCACTTGGTCCATGTGCCTAGATGAATGAGAATAAAAACAGCTAGCAATTTTGCTTGACCTTCATCCACACTCCCAGATCCTGTCTTATCTCCTCCTCTACCTTGATCTTATTGCTATGTCATCTGAACTGTCCTTCCAACTCAAAAAGCATGCCATGGCCCAGGCCTTTTTTGATTGGGCTGACTGCATTTTATCTGTTGCTCATGCTTTGCTGGCAACAAATCCTCACTTGGCAGTCACTGCCATTATCCAACTGTAGCTTTGCTTGTTCAAGATGGCAGATAGTGGGATTGAGTGGGCAGAGTTGGCAACTGTTTACAAGGAGTGTCAGCAGTTGTATAAGCAATATAAGGCAGAGGATTGGATTTGACCATTTGACAAGCATTTTGTAAGTTCTTTGGCTTCCTTTTAGCAACAAGGTTAACAACTTTTTTGCTAGGTTCCTCTTTTGCTGTCTTTGGAGTTTTTGATGGAGGATATGGCAGCTGGAATGATAGTAAGTGCTGGCAAAGTTGCTAGTGCTAGCAACACTGCTAAGGTAACTCCAGCTTTTTAAAGAGTTGTTGCCAAATGACCAGTTCTTCTTTCAGCACCCACTAGATGTGTTAGTGGTGGCAAGGGGGAGGAGCAGAGTGAGGCCTATGGGGGCAAGGAGAGGGAAAATTGTGGGGATATTATGGAGGCTGGCCCCTTGACTCCCAAGATTGCAGCTGGCGGCATTGCTAAGGGTTGGCAATGTCGCCAAGAGTGGCAACAACTCTGAGGAGCAAAGGGAAAGGGAAGGGCAAGGCCAGAGAGAAGGAGGAAGAAGAAGAAGAACAATTAGAAGTAAGTCATCATTCTTTTGCTAATCCTTAGCAGCATTTGCTAATCCTTGTGCAGGAACAAATCAAAGAAACATTTACTAACAAGCAATTGGTGACTCTTCTTTGTTGGCAAAAGGTGTCAGGGGTGTTGGACACAGAAATGGGAGCTGGGGAGGTATTGAAGAGGGTGAAGGGGAAGTGCTGGTGTTGCTAAAGAAGCAACAAGCATGCAAATGCAAGCATGGGGTGGTAAGTCTTTTAGCAATCTCTTCATTTCTTTTGCTAATGGCCTTTACTTAGTGTGACAAGTGTGACAACTGCTGGGCAGAGAACAATCCTGAGGGCTGTTAGTACCCAACTGGGACCTTGCTCTGCTATTGCTGCAACAGCACAAAGAAGGGCTGCTTGCATAGCGGTAAATTGTTGCAGAGTACTGGCAGGAAGTTTGTCTGGAAGATAGCAGCAAGGGTGGCATCTGTACAAAATGCAAGAGCATTTGTAGAGAGGCAGAGGGAGTTGGCAAGAAAGGAAGAGCCCATCAAGGTTAAGCACTCCAGCTTGAACCTACCAACTTTGCAGGAGGGGGTGACAGTTGGAGGCAGTGGAGTCACTAAGAGTAAATGACAGGAGAAGAGCTAGGAAGTGGTGGAGAGCAATGACAAAGAGAGCAATAAGGATGGTGACAGCAGCAGCAACAATGGCAGTGACATCAATGTTCCCTTGGCACAAAAACATCCAGCAAGTCCAGTATCTGTTGCTAGCGCTAAGTGACCAAGGACGGTTGCTGGCAAGGAGGGAGAGCAGGAGGTGGGAGATGTAGAGATGAGCAGACTCCAGTAGCAACAATTGCTGGTGCTGGGCCAGTGACTAGCAACATGGAGGTTAAGGTTGAGGAGGAGTTTGAGACAGCAGCAACAGCTGTGGAGGAGGACAAGAAAGAGGACAAGAATAAAGAGGAAGCCAAAGTTTGACAATGGGTAAGTAATTTAGTTTGCTACCTTTCATTTGCTAACAATTTTGCTAGGGGGCCTGGAGCAGCATGCCACTATAACAGGTTGGCAACGATGAGCTTAAGTGGCTGGGTGAGGACCTGCTCTGGTCCACACTACTAACACCAGTGGTGTTGTTACTAGACTTTGACAAGAGGGCTGAGGGAATGAAGTGGAGGTTTCAGAGGGAGCTGGTAGTTGTCAGGGGACATCTGTTTCCAACCTCTGTAACTGGTTCCAGCACCTCCACAGCTTGTTCAATGTCTCCATGGTCCTGGAAAGACCTGTGGAGATCTCCGAAAAACTGCAGAGTTCTCTGTATTACCTCAGTGACTATTGCCCTAGGGTTAGGAGTAGCTCTGGTCACCTGTGCAGTAGTTCCCACACCTCTGACACCTGCTGATGTGCTGTGCTGAGCAGCGGGAATCCTTAGACTTGTTCTCTTTGAATTCCCCTCTGCTAGGTGATTAGTTACTGATTGTATCATCATTTACTCTGCTAATATACTTCATATTCTCCTCTGCTAGCTGTGTGACTCTGATCTGCTGCTCTGGAGGTTGCCCTTTGATGAGCCCCAGTTGTCACTGAGCACCATTTTTTGGCATTTTGGACTTAGCGGCAGCTGACTATATTAAATTTGGCACAAGTCATGACACTCAGCATGCAGGGCCTAGCCCAAGGTCTGGACCGAGGTAGCCTTAGCATGGAACTTTAGCATGTGGAGCCTGGAACTTGGGCCTAGACCAGCAAGGCTTAGACCCTTCCTAGCAACAATTATTAGCAACTCTAGCGACTCTGGTAACAAAACAGCTTTCTTTTGCTATACATTGCCAGACACATATCTTGTGCTATCATTCCCCTTGTTAAATTTGACCAACATACTTGAACGGCGTCTACACTTCAGAGACTTTGCTTATAGTTTTTTACCTAGTTACAGACTGATGCCTTGCACAGACCATAAACACATTGACAGATGCCATTGCTAGTGGCAACTATTTGCTTACTTTCCCATACTATACTTTGGAACCATATAAATACTGTCTGTACATAGACACTTGGGCCAGAGAATTGACTTGGATAGATCCCCCTCAAACTGAATCTGTCTATCTCTAAGCCTACCAGCTTGAGATTTCACTTTGCCTATACTTTCCTTCTATTCCTTACTTGCCGTTGACTTCAACTTAGCAACAAGTCTTATCACCTTTGACCTCAATCTAGTATGGTACCAACTATAGGTGCCCTTCATGTTATTTTGACTTAGCAACATTAGCAACTGTGGCTAGCAACCTGTTTACCAACTCAGGATAGCGATAGCAATCCCTCCAACTTCACCATACAACACAACTTTCACTCTTGTTCTCTGGGATGGTTACTGACTCGCCCTCAACTATTAACTTCCTACTGCCAGCTACCCTATCTGGTAATGCATGTTAGGTTCTCTCTTTTTAGGTTTCCTGCATGGCACTAGGTGGCATAGGACCACATCACCTTACAGCAGAACAAGTCTCCTGAAACTGGCCTAGAAGCCCCTCATAGCTGCAAGGAACCTCCAAGCTGCTATCTGTTACTTCTCTGCTAGGATTAAGCACTATGGAGTTCTATGTCTCAGCTTGCCAACCCAGATACACCCTCAGAGGCCCCAGCCCTGCAGGACAAAGCCTGGACTTGCCTGCTCCACCTAGAGATCCAGATGCAATTAATGCAATCATTTCTCACCCACTATATGACCAAACTCTCTACCCTTCATCAGATAACAGATCTTATCTCCCAATCCCTCCAGGCATTGCTAGAATGCCTAAGTCCTAACTCTGCCCCTCATGTGGCTGCAGAACCAGCCCTGCCTGCCACAGCACCTGCTCCCATGGCTCCAGTAGCCTTGCAGCTGCAGATCTCTTGTCCAGCACTACTAGACACATACAACAGTGTCCGCTCTAGCAAGAAGCAATTCCTACAGTCCTGCCTCACTTACATCCATCTCAGCTGGGACACCTTTGACTCCAATGCATTGAAAATAGCCTGGGTGCTGTCTTATATGAAAACTGGACATGCCTCCACCTATGTGCTATGAGATTTCCACTGTTCAGGAAGTGTGGGGAGCTTTTCGGACTGGGCTGCCTTTGAAAAGGACTTCCACATGGAGTTATTCCTGTTAGACCCCACCAAGATGCCAGCACTGATGCTGCATGACAGGGAGCAGTACAGACAGGGAAGGCATGCTATGCCCCACTTCAGTCAGCAACTTCTGCAACCCCACGCCTACTCATCCAGTGCTGGCACTCACTCCAGCCACCCCTGCAGCATGTCTCCTGCCACTGGAGATCCTCATAGATGTGGATGCAGCCCGACAACTCCATGTGGCCCCACTGTTGTGCCAGAGATGCAAGAAGCCTGGGCACCTTGCACAGCACTGTCCCCTAGGCCTGGAGGTATGCTACCTTTCCATGGTGGAGCAGGAGGAACTCCTCCTGCAATTCTTGGCTGCAAAAGATGCTGCTGAAGCTCAATCACTAGACAAGCCTATGCTGGAGTTGACCCTAGAGAAAGTCAGTGTGTGCAACTCACCTTCAGAGCTGGAGGGGGATTTTTAGTTGAGCAATGGATGAGGTGTACGCCTCCATTGCTAAGTGCTAACAGGTTCTCTTGTCTGTCAATAGAAAATGAAACTGCCTTTTCCAATGCCCTTTGTTCTGAGACAGAAGAACCTCAAAGCCCCTTTCCAAATGTACAAACACTAACTCCAGAGCCCCCATCAAGCTCTCCAACACCTCTGAAGGTCCGCCATTCTCTGCACCTCAATGTGGAGATTGAGACAATAGACACTCAGCAAAACCACAGAGTCACAGCTCTCCTAGACAGCAGAGCAACAGGACTTTTCCTGGACTTGGAGTTCATCAAACACCATGGCCTAACCATGCAGCCCCTTCCCAAGCCCATTCTAGTCTATAACATTAATGGAATGCCCAACAAAGCCGGCACTATCAGCTCCATAGTCAATCTGGTTCTCCATTATTGGAATCACACAGAGTGCACCATATTTGCTGTCACCAGCTTGGGAAGGCAAGACATGATCCTTGGGTTCATGTGGCTCTAAGAGCATAACTCTGAGGTCGATTGGAGCAAAGGAGAGGTAACCATAAGCAGGTGCCCCAGGAAGTGCTTCACCTGCACTGTAGAGGACAGGGCAGAGTGTCAGACCCAAGTCCAAGAGCATGCAGCTATCTGCACATGTTGCACTGGCCCTCTCCCCTTTGCTGATCTAGACCTCCTGGATCTCCTGCTTCTGGCGTTCCCTCATGAAGAGGCCCTTTACAAGGACAATTGGAGCAATGGCAGAGCCCTGGAGAAGGAGTGTAGAGGGGAGTTTGGTGGTATACACAAGCCAGAGCTCTTGGATGAAGTGATAGAGGTGGGGGATTGAATCTATGCTACCACTATCCACCCGCCGCCCTCCATTGCAGAGATCAGGGCTAGCCAAACTATGTCCCAGAGGCTGGCCCAGGCCTTTGCTGCCAATGCTGTGCCTCAAGAGTTCCAGGATGTAGTACCTCCCTACCTGCATGTGTTTGAGGATGTGTTCTCCAAAGCCTCCTTTGACTCACTTCCAGAGCACAAGAGGTGGGACCACACCATCAAACTGCTGCCAGACTCTGCACCCTCCAGTTGTAAGGTCTACCCCCTCATGCTCAGGGAGCAGGATGAGCTTGACACATTCTTGCAGGAGAACTTGGACTTCAGTCATATCTGTCCATCCAAGTCTCCAATGGCTTTTCTAGTCTTCTTCATCAAAAAGAAGAATGGCTCCCTCTGACTAGTACAGAACTATTGGGTACTCAATGCCATGACAGTGAAGAACTGTTACTCTCTTCCCCTCATCTCCGAGCTCATCAACAACCTCTGGAGCACATGGTACTTCACTAAACTGGACATCTAGTGGGGTTACAACAATGTGCACATCTAGGAAGGAGATGAGTAGAAGGCAGCCTTCTAGACCAACCAGGGATTGTTTGAGCCACTTGGTATGTTCTTTGGTCTCACCAATAGCCCAGCCACCTTCCAGACCATGATGAATGACATCTTCCAGGACCTCATTATGGAGGGTGTAGTGTGCATGTACTTTGACAACATCCTCATTTACACTAAAATGCTGAAGAAACACCGTTGGATCACTTGTCTTATCCTGGAACACCTCTGCCAGCACCAGCTCTACCTCAAGCCAGAGAAGTGCAAGTTTGAACAAATCCAGATCAAGTACCTTGGCCTGATCATCTTGCATAGAGCCATGGAGATGGACCTGGTGAAGGTAGCAGGTGTGGTGGAGTGGCCAGAGCCCCAGAACAAGAAGAAGGTGCAGGCATTCCTCAGTTTCATGAACTTCTACCAGAGATTCACCCAGGACTTCTTGCACCATGCCTGTCCACTATTTGACCTAATGGAAAAGGATGTTACGTGGAGCTGGGAACCTCCAGAGCAGATGGCCTTTGACACTCTCAAGCATGCTATGACCTCCAGGCCTGTCCTTCTATTCCTGGACAACAACTCTCCCTTCTATATAGAGGCTGACAGCTCCAACTTTGCCACTGGAGCAATGCTCTCACAGCAAGCTCTAGAGGATTGAAAGTGGCATCCAGTGGCTTTTTACTCCAAAAGCTTGAATGCAGTGGAATGGAACTATGAGATCCACGACAAAGAGATGCTGGCCATCATCTGGTCATTCAAGGAGTGGCAGCACTTCCTGGAAGGTGTGTGGCACATGTTTGAGGTCTGGACAGATCACAGGAACCTTGAATACTTCCAGACAGCCAAGAAGCTCAATTGCCAACAGGCCCAATGGTCCCTCTACCTTGCCAACTTTGACTTCTCCTTACACCACAAGCCTGGCCAGAGCATGGGAAAACCAGATGCTCTGTCCTAGAGAGCAAACCACAGAACAGGGGAAGGGGATAACAGTGACATTGTGCTCCTCCATCCTGAATTGTTTGCAATCTAAGCCATGGAGGGTCTTGCCATTGATGGAGCAGAGGCAGACATTCTCCAGGACATATGGCAGGGGAATCAGAACAGTCAGCAAGAGGAGCTTGTAGTGCAGGCCACTCAGATGCTGATGGCAGGGCATACTACTGGTGTCAAGGCGGTCCACACTGACAAATGGGCCCTCTGAGATGTAATCCTGACCTTCTGAGACCATATCTGCATCCTCAACATTCTGGAGCTCCATTGGAGGATTGTAGAGCAACACTATGACTCCTGCATTGCAGGGCACCCCAGGCAGTGGAAGATACTGGAGCTAGTATTGTGGAACTACTGGTGGCCCCAGATGTCCCAGTACATTGGGTCCTACACTAGTACCTGCAATCTCTGCCTCTGGACCAAGCCCCAGTGCTGACTTTCCTACAGACAGTTACACCCGCTACCAGTGCCAGCAGGACAATGGAGGGTAGCATCCATAGACTTCATTGTAGAGCTCCCCAACACCCATGGTTACAATATGATCATGGTGGTAGTGGATCTGTATGACAAGAAAGTGCACTTCATTCTGACCCAAACCACCTGCTCCACTATGGGTGCCACAAACCTGTACTGGAGGAATGTCTGGAAGCTCCATGGCCTCTCCAACACCTACATCTTGGACTGGGGACCACAATTCATAGCAGAGTTCACCTGGAAGCTCTACTGACTGCTTGGAGTAAAGCTCCACACACCACTTCCTACCACCCATGGTCCAACAGCCAGACAGAATGCATAAACCAGGAGTTGGAGCAGTATCTCTGCCTCTTCTGCAATGAGCACTAAGACAACTGGAATGAACTCCTCCCCAATGCCAAATTCCAGTACAACAACCATGTTCATGCATCCACCCAGTTTTCCCCATTCTTCCTTGACACTGGATAGCACCCACACATGGGTTTTGAACCTTAGGCCCAACTCTTGGAGAATGAAGCAGTAAACAAATTCATGGACTGGATGAAGAGGTTACAGGAGGAGGCCTGAGCTGCGCTGGCAAAGGCAAAGGACAACATGGCACAATACTATAACTATGGGAGGACTCCAGAGCGCAAATATCAGCCCAGAGATCAAGTCTATCTAGATGCCTCTGATATTACAACCACCTGATTCTCAAAAAAGCTGTCACACCATCAGTTAGGGCTGTTCACAGTGGAACAACAGGTAGGACCCTTGGCCTATCAACTCTGACTCCCTATGGGGATGTGCCAGCTTCATCCGGTGTTCAATGTGGTCAAACTAACCCCGGCCCCTAAGGATCCTATCCTGGGGCAATGTCCACCACCTCTGCTGCCCCCCATGGTAGTCAACAACAAGGAGTATGAAGTGGAAGAAATCCTGGACAGCCATTTATTCCAGAGATGACTACAATACAAGGTGAAGTGAAAAGGGTACAGAATCAAGGATATTTCTTGGGAGCCACAGGAGAACATACATACCCCCAGACTTGTAAAGGAGTTTCACCAGAGACATCCAGATGCCCCATGTACCATACAAGGAATCTACCCTATCTTGCCAGCAGACCAAGCAATCAGGGACTTCTTCTACCCTGTGCATCAAGACACCACACACTAGAGGGGGAGTGATGTCAGAAGACTTCCATTTCCAACCTCCATGACTGGTTCTAGCACCTCTGCAGCTTGTTTGACATCTCTGTGGGTCTTTCCAGGACCACAGAGTTCTCTGTATTACCTCAGCAACAATAGCCCTAGGGTTAGGAGTAGCTCCAGTCACCTGTGCAGTAGTTCCCATGCTTCTGATGCCCATTGATGCACTGTGCTGAGCAGCAGTGATGAGCCCCAGTTATTGCTGAGCACCATTTTTTTGGCATTTCGGACTTAGTGGCAGCTGACTACCTTGAATCTGACACAAGTCACAACACTCAGCACACAAGACTTAGCCCAAGGATTGGAGCAAAGCACAAGACTTTAGCGACCGCAAGACTTACTGATCATGAGAAACATCATGTGGAGTCTGGAACTTGGGCCTAAATCATCAAGGCCTAGACCCTCCCTAGTGACTCTAGCAACAAAACAGTGTTCTCTTACTATATATAGACAAATTATCAGACGCATACCTTTTTACTATCATTTCTTTTGCTGAGCTTATCAACATACTTGGACGGTGTCTACACTTCAGGTATTGACATTGGACTTGTTACTTTTTGGTTTCATTTGCAATTAGGTGCTGCCAAGACTTTGCCTATGATTTTTCACTTAGTTACAGACTGACGCCTTGTATGCACCCTAAACACAGTGACAGACGCCATTGCTAGTGGTGCCTATTTGTTTACTTTCCCATACTATACTTTGAAATGTATAAATACTGACTGTACATAGACACCAAAAAAAAAAAAAAAGAACAATCAGAGAACTGATATCTTGGAGCTTACCAGCAAGAGATTTCACTTTGCTTCCTTTCCTCTTTTATTGCCTTTGACTCAAGCTTAGCAATAAGCCTTCTTGACTTCGACCTTGATTTAGTGTGGTGCCAACTGCAGGTGCCTATTTTAATTAATCTGACTTAGCAACGCTAGCAACTATGGCTAGCAATCAGTTTATGTTTGTCCCTTGATTTTAGTCTTCCTGTTACTGCCTTTCCCTGTCTCTACCCTATTCCCTCACTCTCCACTACCTCCATTAGGAGGGCGTTTTGTCTTAGCAATGTTACTTGTCTTTACCCTTTTTCTTTCCTGATCGTCACTAGCGACTTCTGCTAGCAATAGCGACTCCTATCGACTTCACTCCACAATGTAACTTTTGCTCTAGTTCTCTGGGATGGTTACTAACTCGCTCCCAACTATTAACTTCCTACTGCTAGCTACCCTATCTAGTGACTAGTGTTAGGTCCTCTTTTTAGGTTTCCTGCACAGCACTAGGTGGCATAGGAGCACATCATTTTGGAGCCCACCATGAGGGCCTTTGAAGTTAACCATTTTGCCAGAAACCAGAGCTCAAATGAAACATCACCTGAAAAACCTTGTCAAATCACCTCCACATTCATTTTTGACCCCTCAGCACTCTTTGCCAGCAGCCTGTCCTTGACCTCTTGCCGACGAACTCGAAACTGCTAAAAACCTTTGTGACATTAGCAGAATCCTTGCTGATTTTCCAGGCGCCTTTATCGAAAGTTTCCTTGATGCACCACTTTCACCTTTGACCCCAACCAACTCTATCTTTTTCCCAGACACACAATCTATCCCTTCATCACCAACTCACCCCCTTCCTTCGCTAAACCCAACAATCGCTAATATGAACAATGACCCCACCGCTCAGCGTGCTAGAATGCCACCATGCAACAACACAACTGCGTCTAAATGGGATGAGAGTCGCCCTAGGGAACTCCCCCAATACTTCAAGGAACTAGAATACCTCTTTGCTGACTGCGGCATCACTGACGACACCCAGAAGAAGGAATATGCGTCACAATACGTCTCTTACAACACAGCAGAAACCTGGCTTGGCTTACCTGAATTTGGTGACAATATCGGCAACAATGCTCCCCAACCATATACTTACCAGGAATGGAAATCGGCAGTGCTTAGGCTGTACCCTGGCACTGATGCTAGCGCTTGTTATAACCTTGGCAACTTGGAATGACTGGTCAACCAAACTTTCAACAGCAGCTTAGCAACTTTGGAAAGGTTCTCTGATTACTACAGGGATTTCCAACATATTGCCCAATGGTTACTCGCTAACAGTAAACTCTATTGTAATGAGGAATGTCACTTGTTCCAACAAGGTATCCCTACGTCGCTATGGTCCAAAATTGTTTGTTGCCTCGAAATCACTCTTCCTGACCACCATCCTGAGGACCCTTACAATGTTGACCAAGTTTTCGAGGGCGCCAAATGGGTTTTAAAGGGAACAGACACCTCTACAACCAAGACCAGCAATGGCATCAGTGGTATTCCTTTGTCATTGCCAATCACTAATGCACCAGCTGCCCTTTTGCCTACGCTTAAGTGAGAAACTTTGGAATTAACAACCACCACAGCTATAGTCAGCACCTTGGAACATTTGGAAGCTCTTTTGACCAACAGTAACACCCAACCTTGTCAACAGTTTGCTAACAGCACTTGTCACTTGTGTGGTGAAATTGGTCACACCATGGTCCAAGGCACGTGTATGAAACTGGAGCAAATGATTCAACAGGGTAAGGTCCATCAGAATGCCAAAGGAAAGGTCATTTTACCATCAGGCGCTATGATCCCTAATTATTTCAGCAAGCAACTATACATGGAACGCATCAAGGAATGGCACAGGCTTAACCCAGGACAAATCATTACTGGCAGACTCTCTTCCAATGCTAACCCGGATCCTGAGCAAGCGGCTATGCAGCAGTCACTAATCCACAAAGTAATGCAACAGGATGTCGCTATGGGCCGAGTGCTAAGCAAGGAAGAACAGATCGAGGCTTTGGAACGTGAACTCTTTGCACTCAGGCAACCTGGCAAAAAGTTTGACAGTGTACAAGTCCCCTGCGTGGCTTATTGACCAGCAAACGATACCCCAAAGGCAACACCCCTGACTAGTGACACCTCAGTGACTTCATCCTCTTCCGATTTGACTCCAGCTCCTGCCGCTAAGCCCACCGACAAAGGCAAAGCATCTGAACATACCGTTGTTAATGAACAACCACCCGTTGCTAAGGAACCTGTCACTTAGCCTCCCATTCATTCATTTTCCAGCATCCCTGGTCACTATGTACCCCCCGCTAACAGGAATTTCACTGCTCCTGACCAAACTAACAACAGTGCATATCGAACTATGCCACCCATTTACAACATTGAGCAGTCCAAGGCAGTTTTCAAATGGGTTTTAAGCACCAAGGTTACAGTATTGGTTGGCAAACTTTGCTCAGTATCACAGGACATCTGGAATCAGTTTAGAACAGCGGTTATGCCCAAACAACTAGTAGGCGCTAGCGCTAATATGGTACAAGACCCTAGCAACATTTTTGAAGATATATTGCCAACTTTTGCTATTGAAGAACCCCAGTTTTCACTAGGATCCAATGTCGATACTGCTAACGGACTTACCTCAGATAAGGCACCTTTTGCATCTGTTGACCCCATCAAAGCCTACATTGATTTGCTACCCTATGGAGAAGAGCCTGTGGTGCTCACTGTTGCTAAGGATTCTCAGTCACTTCATACCATCATGATGCTGATCGACAACAAAGAGGAAGTGGAATGCATTCACAACAGTGGTTCTCAGATTATTTCAATGTCAGCAGAAATTGCCAGTGACCTTGAACTACCCTACAATCCCAACATAGTTTTAAACATGCAGAGTGCTAATGGCACCATGGACTGATAGCTAGGACTTGCTCAAAACATACCATGTACTATTGGCAACATTATGGTTTATCTCCAAATCTATGTTTTATGGTCTCCTGCCTATGACATTCTACTTGGACGCCCCTTTGATGTATTAACTCAAAGTACGATCAACACACTTAGCAACGTTGAAACTACTATAACAATCACGGATCCCAATACTGGCCAACAGCGCACTATCCCTACCTTTCCTCGTGGCAAATCCAAAAGGAACAACCACCAAAATGTTCGCTTCGAAACAGAAGCACCCTGTTGCTTTCATTGCCAAAGGCAGGGATGAAGAAGATAGTGACATAGCAATTGTTATCAGCTATGACCATTCAACTGGTCTAGTGACTTGTCTAGCTTCTTGTGATTTGGACAACAACATTTTACTTACTAATTCTGACACACAGACTAATCCTGCGCTAGCATACCTTTACGCTATGGCTAGCGACATATCTGATTTGTCCCTTCCACCTCGTTCTTATCTGGTTTCTGCTGATACATCTCATCCCTTGATTCTTGGACAGACTTTACCACTTGATACACACGTTACAGACACTACCCCCACCTACGTTAACATTCCATTCCCTGTTCAGTTTGTTGCTAACGAACCCCCTAAGCAAAGAGGAGTCCAAGTAAAGAAGAAGTACAAACCTGTTGCCATGAAAACCAAACCAGTTGCCAGCCACGTTAGCAAGGATTTCCAAATCAAGCGCCAGATTATTGGCAATCCCCTAGCGACAATCCCTCAGCTCAATCCAAATCCACCACCGTTGGCGCTAAAGGACCCAAGGACTGGAAGATTGTTAACGGTAAACCCGCTAAGCATCCCACTAATCCAAACATTTGCCTAGCACTATGGGAGTTCTTTGAGCTTCTCAACAGGGTTCTCCAGCAAATGAAATATTGTGGTGGCACTTTTTCTGGTCACAAACTTGTTCTTTGTGCCCTGACTTTCAAGATTCTAGGTCATGTGTGCACTCCTGGCAGATGAATCCCTGACAAGAGTCGCTTAGCCCTAATTGAGCAGTGGGGCCCTTGTAAGTCGCTATCGGAAGTCCAAGCCTTTTTGGGCACAGTTGTGGTACTTAGGATTTTTGTCAAGAACTTTGCCCATCGAGCCAACAACCTAACAAAACTTACTCGCATTGGCATCCCCTTTGAGTTTGGCCCTGACCAGATAAATGCTCAACGTGACCTCTTGAAAGTCTTACAAGACGCTAAGCCCCTAGTTCCTATCAACTATGAATCACCTGACCCTGTCATCCTAGCAGTGGACACCTTGTACATAGTGGTTGGATATTACCTTTGCCAGTGCACTAGTGACAATTGCAAGGAATGCCGCTACAACCACTTTGGATTGATTATGCTAAACGACAGAAAAGCCAGATTCAGTCAGCCCAAGTTGGAACTCTATGGCCTTTATTGAGCGCTACAAGCTTTACAGATGTACCTCATTGGTGTTAGGAACCTTATCATCGAAGTCGATGCTCACTACATTAAGGGTATGCTTCAGAACCCTGACATCCAGCCTTCTGCTAGCATGAACAGCTGGATTATGGCAATTTTGATGTTTCACTTTGAGCTGGTCCACATCAAAGGAACTTTCCATGGCCCCAATGGTCTTTTGCAATGCCCGCCACAGCCTGGTGACCCTCCAGCTGACAATAGCAACAACTCCGTTTATGAGGATTGGATAGATCGCTTATATGGGTTCATTCACCAAGTTCAGCTACCACTGCCGCTACTTCGCCAAGTTTCCATGGCTTCTCATTGCCTACCTCCTCTGGCTGAGTATGATTATTTGCATCCTTTAGCAACTTTTGCCAGTGACACTGGCACTGCCCCTTGGTTAGCGACCAGCAACAATATTCAGCCTCTCTAAGATGATGGCACCACTACTTATAGCAATGTACCTTGCAGTGCCAAAGCTATCGCCAGCGACACTCGCATACTTCTAGTTGAAAAATGGCTTCACAATCTTGTCAGACCCAAGGGCCTTAGCGACAAAGACTATGCCACTTTTGTTTGCTATGCCTCTATGTTCTTCGCTACTGGAGGCAAACTTTGGCAAAGAAGTCAAGATGGCACTCATAAGCTGTTTGTGCCTATTGCTAGCTGCTTATGGGTCTTGAAAGCCACGCATGACAACTTGGGTCATAGAGGACTTTTTGCTACTTGCTCAGCCCTTTTAGAACAATTTTGGTGGCCTCAAGTTAGCACTGATATAGTATGGTACCTTCGGACTTGCCACCTCTGCCAAATACACCAGACAACCAAAGTTCTCATCCCGCCAACTGTTGCTATGCCAGCACCCTTGTTCAGCAAGATATATGTGGACACCATGTTCATGCCTCCCTCCAATAAGTTCAAATATATCATTCAAGGATGTTGTTTGCTAACTCATTACCCCAAGTTTTGTATGCTTGCCAGAGAGAACACAGAAGCTATTGCTAGGTGGCTATACAAGGATGTCATCTGTTGTTGGGGAGCGCTTGGTGAAATTGTTACTGACAATGGACCTCCCATCCTAAAGGCAGTTACCTACTTGGCGAAGAAGTATAACTTGCACCACATCTGAACCTCTGGTTACAATAAGCATGCTAATGGAATAGTTGAGTGGCCCCATTTCGATGTTTGCCAAGCCCTCTTCAAAGCGGTTGATGGTGATCAGTCCAGGTAGAGTACTGCTACTTACTCTGTATTTTGGTTAGAACGGGTTACCATTTGCGAGCGAATGGGTTGCTCCCCTTACTTCGCGACAACTGGTACCCACCCTCTCTTGCCAGCTGACATAGTAGAAGCAACATATTTGCAACTGCCACCAAACTTGCTATTGTCGACAACAGACCTCATAGCCCACCGAGCAATTGATCTTCAACGCTGCCAAGAGGATCTCGACCGCCTTCACAGTCACGTTCTTAGCGCTCATCTCCTAGCAGCCATTCGCTTCAAAACAGAATATGCCACTACAATCTGCGATTACAACTTCAAAGCAGGTGACCTTATACTGATGAGGAATACTAGAATTGAGGTAACGCATAACAAGAAGATGAAGCCTTGTTACCTAGGCCCCTTAGTGGTAATCTCTCGCAACTGTGGAGGTGCTTACATTATTTGTGAACTAGATGGCTCCATACTGCATTGTCCCATTGCCGCCTTTTGTTTAGTTCCCTATTTCACTAGAGAACACATAATAGTGCCTAGCGACGCTTTCAACATCAACACCTCTCAACTCAGAGAAATGGAGCAAACTGAACTTGTCAACGACAACAATACTGGCGACATAACTAGTGAAGAAGAAAGCTACCTTTTGCTAAGCCTTGGCAACTTATCTTGACTCTGCCTCGTTTCTTATTGTTCCTATCTGTATTATCCAGAAAAACCCATCAACAATCTACTTTACTAGTTTCTTGTTTTGATGCTGTGCTTGGCCATTCTGTCGCCAGTGCTTGGCATGCCTCTAGAGCGTTAGGCGACAGTCACCAGTGCATAATACCCCATTGATCTTGCTTTTGTTTTGTTTGGTTTCTCTCAGACTCTGAATCATTGCCAAGTATTAAACATTTTGGGGCCCCTTAAGGGGGCTAGTCTGTGTCCATACTATGAAAACTAAAAAAAATTATATACAGGAGGCAACTGGTGCTAAGAGTCAAGGTCAGCGTCATTGTCAGGCACCTCCACAGGATCCTCCACCTCCTCCCAGTCTCCTTCCCTGATGTTGTTCTCCTCCTGCCAGGCCAGGAAGGCCTGACAGTCATGCCGATATCCCGCCAGAGTCACCAACATTTGCTTGGCAACAGTGTAATGGGCCTGCGCTGCTAACAACTCTTCCCGAGCAGCCTCCAGCTCCCTCTGGAACCGCCATTCCACTCCTGCCACTCTCTCGTCAAAATCCACTAGTGATGCCACTGACGTTAGCAGCATTGGCCAACCCAGATCCTTGCCCAACCACTCCAGCTTGTCATTGCCAACCTGGCACAAGGGCATGTTGCTCCAGGTCCCCTAGCAAAGCGGTTAGCAATCAAGAAGATAGCAAAAGGAAAGAACTTACCCGTTGTCAGACTTTGACCTCCTCAGCCCTTTCCTCCTCTTCATCCTCCTCAATGGCAGCTGGGGCGGCCTCAAACTCTTCCTCACCCTTGACCTCCATGTCACTCACCTCCCATTCCACCTCAGCGACCGTCGCTAAGGGAGTCGTCTCCCTCATCTCCATGTCCCCCTCTCTCTCCTCGCTAGTGACTGTTCAGGGCCGCTTAGTGCTAGCGACTGACACAGGACTTGCTGCTTGTTTTTGTGCCAGAGGCACTTTGTTGTCATTGTCATTGTCACCACCGTCGTTGCCACCATCCTCATCGCTCTCCACCCACTCCTTACTCTTTGCCTTAGCACCCCCACTACTCCCACTTGTCACCTCCTCCTGCAATGTTGGCAAGCTCAAGCTAGAAGGCTTGATCCTGAGGAGCTCCCCTCTTCTCAATAATTCCTGCTGTTGCTCCATGAAAGCCCTCACATTCCTTACCAACGCCGCCTTCATCGCTATCTTCTTAGCAAACTTGCTGCCAGTACTCCTCGACGACCATCTGCTGTGTGAGCAGCTTTTCCTTGTGCTGTCGCAACGATAACAGGGCTGGACCCCCGTGGGGTACCAGCAGCCCTCTGGGTCATTATTGGCCCAGCAGTTGTTGCACTAGAAGAAATTGTTAGTGACAAAGAAAGAAACAATTGCTAAGTGCTTACCGCTCCTTGCATGCACTTATACTCTTGTCACTTCTCTAGCAACACCATTACCTTTCCTTTTGCCTTCTCCAACTTCACCCCAGCTCCCAGGCCGGTGTCCACCACCGTCGAGGCCTTTTGCCAACAAAGAAGGGTTGCCAAGTGCTTGTCAGTAAACATTTCTTTAATTTGTTCCTGCAAGAGCAGTTAGCAACCATTGCCAAGAGTTGGCAAAAAAGAAAAGAAGAAAACTCACCTCAATATCCTTGTCCTCCTTGTCTTGTGCCTTTGCCTTCCCCTTCCCTTTGCTCCTTGGGGTTGTTGCCAATCATGGTGATGTCGCCAACCCCCTAGCAACGCTGCCAGCCGCTGCCTTGGGAGTCGAGAGGCCTGCCTCTTGAATGTCCCCACAATTTGCCGCCTCCTCACCCCCGCAACCCTCGCTCCATCCCTCCCCCCTTGCCACTGCTAATGCACCTACCAGGTGCTGGAAGAAGAACTGGTCATTTGGCGACAAGTCTTCAAAAAGCTGGCATACCTTAGCAGTGTCGCTAGCGCTAGCAACTGCCAGGGCACTTACCGTCATTCCCGCTGTAAGGTCATCCATTAGAAACTCCAAGGAGGAATCAACCGGCACCTAGCAATTGCGTTAGGAATGTCGCTAAGAGAAGAAAAGAAGAGACTTACAAAGTGGACGTCAAATGGGCAAACCCATTCCTCCCCCTTGTACTGCTTGTATAGTTGGCGACACTCCCTCTCGACAGTTGCCAACTCCGGCCACTCAACCCCACTCCCTGCAGTCTTGAACCACTGCAGCCATGTCTGAAAGATAGCAGTGACTGCCAAGCAAGGATTCTTCGCCAAGAAAGCACGAGCCATGGTGAGCAATTGGTTGACACATTCCAGGAAGGCGTGGGCCATCATAGTCTTTTTGAATTGAGAGGCAAGATCAGACATAGCGATAAGATCAAGATTGTAGTGGAGAGTAGATGAGAAGAAAGTGGGGATGATGAAGTTCAAGCGAGACCACCAGCCGTTTTCATTTGAATCTCTCTGGTGCATGGACCAAGCAATCAAGCACATGACTTTGGGGTTGACTGAGGACAGTCAATATCTCAGTATGGAGGAGGATGATGAGCCCCAGTTATTGCTGAGCACCATTTTTTTGGCATTTCGGACTTAGTGGCAGCTGACTACCTTGAATCTGACACAAGTCACAACACTCAGCACACAAGACTTAGCCCAAGGATTGGAGCAAAGCACAAGACTTTAGCGACCACAAGACTTACTGATCATGAGAAACATCATGTGGAGTCTGGAACTTGGGCCTAAATCATCAAGGCCTAGACCCTCCCTAGTGACTCTAGCAACAAAATGGTGTTCTCTTACTATATATGAAAAAATTATCAGACGCATACCTTTTTACTATCATTTCTTTTGCCGAGCTTACCAACATACTTGGACAGCATCTACGCTTCAGGTATTGACATTGGACTTGTTACATTTTGGTTTCATTTGCAATTAGGTGCTGCCAAGACTTTGCCTATGATTTTTCACTTAGTTACAGACTGACGCCTCATATGCACCCTAAACACAGTGACAGACGCCATTGCTAGTGGTGCCTATTTGTTTACTTTCCCATACTATACTTTGAAATGTATAAATACTGACTGTACATAGACACCAAAAAAAAAAAGAACAATCAGAGAACTGATATCTTGGAGCTTACCAGCAAGAGATTTCACTTTGCTTCCTTTCCTCTTTTATTGCCTTTGACTCAAGCTTAGCAATAAGCCTTCTTGACTTCGACCTTGATTTAGTGTGGTGCCAACTGCAGGTGCCTATTTTAATTAATCTGACTTAGCAACGCTAGCAACTATGGCTAGCAATCAGTTTATGTTTGTCCCTTGATTTTAGTCTTCCTGTTACTGCCTTTCCCTGTCTCTACCCTATTCCCTCACTGTCCACTACCTCCATTAGGAGGGCATTTTGTCTTAGCAATGTTACTTGTCTTTACCCTTTTTCTTTCCTGATCGTCACTAGTGACTTCTGCTAGCAATAGCGACTCCTATCGACTTCACTCCACAACGTAACTTTTGCTCTAGTTCTCTGGGACGTTTACTGACTTGCCCTCAACTATTAACTTCCTACTGCCAGCTACCCTATCTAGTGACTAGTGTTAGGTCCTCTTTTTAGGTTTCCTGCATGGCACTAGGCAGCATAGGAGCACATCAGCAGGAATCCTTAGACTTGTTCTCTTTGGATTCCCCTCTGCTAGGTGATTAGTTACTGATTGTATTGTCATCTACTCCACTAATATACTTTGGATTCCCTTCTGCTAGCTGCATGACTCCAACCCACTGCTCCAGAGGTTGCCCTTACAGTGGTGGCAAGAGAGGAGTTGGTAGCAGCAAGGGCACGCTTCACTGTTGCTAAGAGGATGCTGGCAGGGTACCATAGTGACTGTCAGGCCTTCCTGGCCTGGCAGGAGGAGAACAACATGGGCAAGGAGGACTGGGAGGAGGGGGAGTTGGAGGAGGTGCCCAATGACAATGCTGACCTCAATGCTTAGTGACCATTGCTTTCTCGTGTACATAACTTTTTAGACTTTGTAGCATGGACATAGACTAGCCCCCTTAAGGGGCTTCACAGCTTTTTGTATATGGCAGACTGGCCCCCTTAAGGGTCCCCAAAATGTATAGTACTGTCAAGCATTCCAAAACTATAAGTGAGAGCAAGAAAATGCAAAAATAAGCAAGACAAATAAGTTGGTATGCACTAGTGGCTGTTGCCTGATGCTAGTGACAATGGAGGAAAACGCTCAGTAAATCATTATGGCAAAAAACCTCCAGAGGCATGCCAAGCACTAGCAACAAATAGCAAAGCACAGCACCAAAAGCAAGAGAATAGTAAAGTAGGATGTCTGTGAAAGGCTTTTAAACAATGGTAACAAGAGGAAAGAGTAGCAAAAACAAAAGGACTTAATACAAGGTATTTTGATGGTTTTTCTGAATACTAGCAAAGGGTTATAGTGAGATGAAAAGCAAAGTTACAAAAGATTACTATGGCTTAGTGAAGGGTATGTTTTAGTTTTCTTCTTCACTAGCATTGTTGCCAACATTGTCATCATCTACAAGGTTGGTTTGCTCAAGTTCACAAAGTTGCAAAGTGTCAATGTCAGAAGCATTGCTAGGCACTGAGATGTGTTCTCTAGCAAAATAAGGAACCAAGCAAAAAGTAGCTATGGGGCAATGCAGTACTGAACCATCTAGTTCACAAAGAATGTAAGTGCCACCACAGTTACAAGAGATTACCACCAATAGGCCTAAGTAGCAAGGCTTCATTTTCTTGTTATGCATCACTTTGATTCTAGTGTTTCTCATCAGTACAAGGTTGCCAGCTTGGAAATTGTGGTTGCAAATCATAGCAGCATGTTCTGCTTTGAAGCAAATAGTGGCTTGGTGATGAGTGCTAAGGACGTTATTGTAAAGGTGGTCAAGGTCCTCTTGGCAACATTGAAGATCAATTGCTCTGCAGGCTATAAGGTCTGTTGTCAATAAGAACAAGTTTGGCAGTGGTTGCAGATACATTGCTTCAACTATGTTGGTAGGCAGCAGGGGATGGGTACCAGTTGTCACATAGTAAGGAGGGCAACCCATTTGCTTGCAAACTGTAACACATTCTGACCAAAAGACAGAGTAAGTAGCTGTACTCCACCTAGACTGATCACTGTCAACCACTTTGAAGAGAGCTTGGCAAACATTAAAATGAGGTTGCTCAACTATACTGTTAGCATGCTTGTTGTAACCTGAGATCCAAATATGGTGCAAGTTATACTGCTTTCAGAATTGGCAGTCCATTGTCAGTAACAATTTTGCTAAGGGTGCCCCAGCAATAGATGACATCTTCATACAACCACTTGGCAATAGCTTTGGTGTTGTCTCTAGCAAGCACATAGAACTTGGAGCAATGAGTTAGTAAACAATGTCCTTGAATGATATGCTTGAACTTATTGGAGGGTTGCATGAACATAGTGTCAATGTATATCTTGCTGAACAAGGGCACTGGTATAGCAACAGTTGGCGGAATGAGAACTTTAGTCATCTGGTGCACTTGGCAGAGGTGGCAAGTCTGAATATACCACACTATATCAGCACTAACTTGAGGCCACGAGAATCATTCTAGGAGAGCTGAGTGAGTAGCAAAAAGGCTTCTATGTCCCAAGTTGTCATGCATGGCTTTTAAGACTTGTAAGCAACTGGCAGTAGGAACAAAAAGCTTGTGAGCACCATCTCAACTTCACCACCAAAGTTTGCCTCCAGTGACAAAGAACATTGAGGTGTAGCAAACAAAGGTGGTGTTGATGTGCTCCTATGCCACCTAGTGCCATGCAGGAAACCTAAAAAGAGGACCTAACACTAGTTACTAGATAGGGTAGCTGGCAATAGGAAGTTAATAGTTTGAGGGCAAGTCAGTAACCATCCCAGAGAACGAGAGCAAAAGTTGTGTTGTAAGGTGAAGTTGAAAAGGTCGCTACTATTAGCCTAAGTCACTAGCAATAGGTAGTGGAATAGATGAAGGTAAGAAGTGTTGCTATGACAAAGCAAACTCTTAATGGTGGTGGTGGAGTTAGGGAATAGGGTAGAAATTGGAAAACGGTAATGGAGACACTGAATCAAGGGACGAACAAACATGAAATGGTTGCTAGCCACAGTTGCTAATGTCGCTAAGTTGAAATAACACAAAAGGCACCCACAGATGGCACCACACTAAGTCAAGGTCAAAGTTGATGAGGCTTGTTGCTAAGCCAATGTCAACAGCAATAGAGGAATGAGAGAAGCAAAGTGAAATCTCAAGCTGGTAAGCTTAGAGATAGATGGCACAGCTCAAGGGGATCTATCCAAGTTAGTTCTCTGTTGGATGGGTTGTTTGATGATGAAGTGTCTATGTACAAGCAGTATTTATATGATTCCAAAGTATAGTATGGGAAAGTAAGCAGATAGTCACTACTAGAGATGGTGTCTGTCAATGTGTTTATGGTCTGTACAAGGTGTCAATCTGTAACCAGGTGAAAACTATAAGCAAAGTCTCCACGGTGTATAATTGACAATAAATCCAAAACAAGAGTGAGTCCGATATCAATACCTGAAGTGTAAACGCCATTCAAGTATGTTGGTAAATTTGACAAGAGGAATGATAGTAAAAAGGTACGTGTCTGGTAATATGTCCGTATATGATAAGAGAACGCCTTTTTGTTGCCAGAATCGCTAGGGTTGCTAATAATTGTTGCTAGGAAAGGTCTAGGCCTTGATGATCTAGGCCCAAGTTCTAGGCTCCACATGATATTCCTTGTGATCAATGATACAATGTTGTCACACCAATGAAATGAATGGAATGAAGGGAAGGGAAAGGAAGATGAATGGAAGAATATGAAATGAATGGAATGAAGGGAAGGGAAAGGAAGATGAATGGAAGAATATGAAATGAATGGAATGAAGGGAAGGGAAAGGAAGATGAATGGAAGAACCTGAATGGGAAAGAACCTGAAAGGGGAAGAATATGAAATGAATGGAATGAAGGGAAGGGAAAGGAAGATGAATGGAAGAACCTGAATGGGAAAGAACCTGAAAGGGGAAGAATATGAAATGAATAAAGGAAGATGAATGGAATGAATTGGAGGGGACAGATGAATGGAAGAACCTGAATGGGAAAGGACCTGAATGGGGAAGAATATGAAATAAATAAAGGAAGAAGAAGGGAAGAAACTGAATGGAGAAGAATATGAATGGAAGAAATACAAAGGAGGGAGAGATAAATGGGGCAAATGGAAGCTAAGAATGCAAAGGAGGAATGATGGAACCAGGAACTGGCCTGTGGCACTGAAACAGGCATGCCAAAAGGGGGAATTAGAATAACAGTTATGAATAAGGGGCTGGAAAGTATGGAACCAAAAGTCACATGTAGGGGGTGGTCTGTGCACTGTAGAAAGAGGTATAAATAGCCCAAGTAGAGTAGCAAATGGACAGGCAATTAATAGGCAAAGGCTCAGTGGTTCCCAGGGAGTGTATCACTTAGGCTGGAGTTTGTTGAGACCCTTCTGCATTCAGAATAGAAATATTTTGGAAGTAAACCCCTTCAACTTCAAGCATTTATCAAGACATCAGTGTGGAATTGGAGTAGACTGCCTAAGTCTTCAAGAAAGCCCCAGAACTATTAGTATTACTCTAACCCAGTACTACATCAATAAGTCTCATGGTTGCTAAAGTCTCATCTTTGGTCCAGACCTTGGGCTAGGCCCCGCGTGCTGAATGTTGTGACTTGTGCCAAATTTAAAGTAGTCAGCTGCTGCTAAGTCCAAAATGCCAAAAATGGTGCTCAGCAACAACTGGAGCTTATTAGTGTACTTGTTGTTGCTAAGGCCTTCAGGTCTGACAAGGTTGTGAAGCCACTTCTCAACTAGAAGTATGCAAGTGTTGCTAGCAATAGCTTTAGCACTGCAGAGTATGTTGCTGTAGGTGGTGGTGCCATCATCATGGAGAGGCTGAATGTTGTTGCTGTTCACTAGTTGTGGGGCATTACTATTGTCACTAACAAAAGTTGCTAAGGGCTGTAGAGGCTGGAACTTGACCAGAGGGGGTAGTCAACAGGAAGCTGAGGAGACTTGGTAAAGGAGTGGCAGCTGGACTTGGTGAATGAATCCATGCAAGCAATTGATCTAGTCTTCATAAACAGAGTTGTTGCTATCATCAGGAGGGGGGTCACTAGGCTGAAGCAGACATTGAAAAAGACCATCAGGGCCATGGAAAGTTCCTTTGACATGAATGAGCTTGAAGTGGAACATCAATATTGCCATGATCCAGCAGTTCATGCTAGTGGAAGGCTGGATGTCAGGGTTCTGAAGCATGCCCTTCATGTAATGAGCATTGACTTCAACGATGAGGTTCCTAATGCCAATAAGGTACATTTGCAAAGCTTGCAGTGCTCAATAAAGGCTATAGAGTTCCAACTTGGGCTGACTAAATCTGGCTTCTCTGTCATTGAGCATAATCAACCCAAAGTGGTTGTAGCAGTGTTCTTTGTGGTTGTTGCTAGTGCACTGGCAAAGGTAGTAGTAACTGACAGCAATATAGGAAGTGTCTACTACTAAGATGATGGGGTCAGGCAATTCATAGTCAATTGGAACTAAGGGCTTAGCATTTTGAGAGCTTTGACAAGGCCTTGCTGAGCATTGATCTGGTCTGGGCCAAATTTGAAAGGGATGCCAACACGAGTAAGTTTTGTTAAATTGTTGGCATGGTAAGCAAAATTCTTAACAAAAATCCTAAGAACTCCAACTGTGCCCAAAAAGGCTCTGACTTCTGATAGCAACTTGCAAGGACCCCAGCACTTGAGCAGGGCTAAGCAACTTTCATCAGGGATTTGACTGCTAGGAGTGCAAACATGGCCAAGGATCTTGAAGGTCAGAGCATATAAAACTAGCTTGTGACCTGAGAAGGTGCTGCTGCAATACTTCATTTGTTGGAGAATGCTGTTGAGAAGTTTAAAGAACTCCCATAGAGCTAGGCAAATATTTGGATTAGCGGGATGCTTAGCAGGATTACTGTTAATGATCTTCCAGTCCTTGGGTCCTTTAGCACCAACATCATTGATAAAGCTGAGGACATTGTGGGGAATCTCTGGCTGCAATATGAAGGTTATGTTGTTGTGGAATATTGGCACAGAGTTGGTCCAACCCATTGGCAAAGTCACTAAGCAAAGAGCACCAAAAGGAGTCTGGAATGTTGTTAAGTCATGTCTAGCAGTAGCATAAAGATATGTTAGGGCAGGGTTTGTCTGTGTGTTAGAATTGGTAAGTACAATGTCTTTGTCCAAATCACAAGAAGCTATACAAGTTGCTAGACCAGTTGAATGATCATAGCTAATAATGACCGCTGTGTTGCTATTTTTGTTGTCAATGTCTTTGGCAATGAAAGCAGTGGGGTGCTTCAGTTTCAAAGCAAACATTTTAGCAATTGTTTCTTTTAGATTTACCACATGGAAAGGTTGGAATAGTGCACCACATGCCAGTGTTGGGGTCCATGATGGTGATGGTGGTCTCAACGTTGCTAAGGGTGCTGACCACACTTTGAGTTAAAACATCAAAGAGGCATCCAAGGAGAATGTTGTAGGTGAGGGACTGTAAAAATGGATTTGGAGATAAACTGTTACATTGCCAATAGTGCAAGGTATGTTCTGAGCAAGTCCTAGCAATCAATCCATGGTGCTGTTAGCACTCTGCATATTCAAGACTATATTGGGGTCATAGGATAAACTAAGGTAGCTAGCAATTTCTGCAGACATTGAGATGATCTGTGAGCTGCTGTCATGGATGCATTCTACTTCTTCTTTGTTATCAATTAGCATCATGACAGAATGGAGCAACTGGGAATCCTTAGCAGCAGTGAGCACCACTGGCTCTTCTCCCTGGGGTAGCAAATCAATATAAGCTTTAATGGGGTCAACAGATGCAAGGGGAGCCTTATCCAAGGTAAGTCCATTAGCAGTAGCAGCATTTGATCCAAGCAAAAACTGGGGTTCTTCAATAGTGAATGTCAGCAAAATATCTTCAAAAATGTTGCTCAGGTCCTGTACAGTGTTAGCACTAGTGCCTATAAGTCATTTGGGCATGATGGCTGTCCTGAATTAATTCCTAATCTCCTGTGATACTGAGCAAAGTTTGCCAGCTGAAACCATGACCTTAGTGCTTAAAACCCATTCAAAGACTGCCTTGGACTGTTCAATATTGTAAATGAGTGGCATAGTTTGATAGGCACCATTGTTAGACCTGTTGGGTGCAGCAAAATTCCTGTTAGTGGGATGGGCATAGTGACCAGAGATGCTAGAAAATGGGTGAACTAGAGGCTGAGCAACTGGTTCCTTAGCAATGGGCAGTTGTTTGTTAGCAACAGTACATTCAGGTGCTTTGCCTTTGTCTGCAGGCTTAGCAGCAGGAGCTGGAGCAGAGTCAGAAGGGGATGAAGTTGCCGGCATGTTGCTAGTTGGTGTCACCTTGGGGGTATTTTTTGCTGGTTGATATGCCACACAGGGAACTTGTATGCCATCAAACTTTTTGCCAGGTTGCTTGAGTGCAAAGAGTTCTCATTCCAAAGCCTTGATCTGTTCTTCCTTGCTTAGTGTTCAGCCCATAGTGACATCCTGTTGCATAACCTCATGAATTAGCAACTGCTGCATAGCTGCTTGGTCTGGGTCTGGATTAGTGTTGGAAGAGAGTCTGCCTGTAACAATTTGTCCTGGATTCAGCCAGTGCCATCCCTCAATACATTCAATGTAGAGCTGTTTGCCAAAATAGTTTGGAATCATAGCACCAGAGAGTAAAATGATCTTGCCTTCAGCATTGCAATGAATCTTACCCTGCTGAATTATTTGTTTCATTTTTATGCAAGTGCTGCAGACCATGGTATGACCTGTTTTGCTACAGAAGTGGCAAGTACTGTTGACAAACTGTTGACAAGGCTGGGCATTGTTGGTCAAAAGAGCTTCTAGATGTTCCAAGGCACTGACAATTGCTGTGGTGGTCACTAACTTGAGGGTTTCCCACTTAGACATAAGCAATGGCAAAACTGGTGTGTTAACAACTGGTGATGAAGAAATACCACTGATGCCATTGCTGGTCTTGGTTGTAGAGGTGTCTGTGCCTTTCAAAACCCACTTGGCACCCTCAAAGACTTGATCAACATTGTAAGGGTCCTCAGGATGATGGTCAGGAAGAGTGTTTTCAAGTCAGTGAACAATTTTAGACTATAGTGATGTGGGGATACCTTGTTGGAATAGGCAATGTTCCTCATTGCAATAGAGCTTTCCATTAGCAAGTAACCATCTAGCAATATGTTGGAAATCCTGGTAGTAATCTGAGAACCTGCCCAAAGTCACTAAGCCACTGTTAAAGGTCTGGTTGACAAGTCATTCAAGGTTGCCAAGGTGATAACAAGCACTAGCATCAGCACCAGGGTATAACCTGAGCACTGCACCTTCCATTCCTGGTAAGTATAAGGTTGAGGAGCATTGTTGCCAATGGTAACATTGTCACCAAATTCAGGTAAGCCAAGCCAGGTTTCTGCCATGTCATAGGAGATATATTGAGCCATGTATTCCTTCTTCTGAGTGTTGTCAGCAATGCCACAGTCAGCAAAAAGGTATTCCAGTTCCATCAAGTAGTAAGGGAGTTCCCTGGGGCAACTCTCATCCCATTTAGGCACAGTGGTATCATTGTGGAGCAGCATTCTAGCATGCTAAGCAGTGGGGTTGTTGTTCATAGTAGCAATTGTTGGTATTAGCAGTGGAAAGGGGTTAGTTGGTGAGGAAAGGATAAATTGGGCTTCTGGGAAGAAGATAGAGTTGGTTCGGGTAAGAGGCAAAAGGGGTGCACCAAGAAAACTTTTAATAAATGTGCCTGGAAAGTTGGCAAGGATTTTGCTAATGTCACAAAGGTTCCTAGTGGTTTTGAGTTTGTTAGCAAGAGGTTGAGGTTGAGTCATGGGTGAAGAATGCTGAGGGGTTGAAAGTGAAGACTGGGGTAATATGCTAAGGATTTCCAAGTGACATTTTGCTTGAGTTCTGGTTTTTAGTAGAATGGTTAACTTCTAAACCCCTTGCAGTAGGCTCCAAAATGATGTGCTCCTATGCCACCTAGTGCCATGCAGGAAACCTAAAAAGAGAGCCTAACACTATTCACTGGATAGGGTAGCCAGCAGTAGGAAGTTAATAGTTGAGGGTGAGTCACTAACTGTCCCAGAGAACAAAAGCTAATGTGGATGTGAGGTGCAAAGTTGGAAGAGTCACTATTGCTAGCCTAAGTCACTAGGCAGTAACAAGAAGTCACTGAGGGAATAAAACAAATGAAGACAAATATGTTGCTAAGGCAAAGTGAACTTTAACAGTGAAAGAGGAGTTGAATAGAGAATAGAATGGTGGGGGGAAATGGCAATAAAGATACTGAACAGAGGACAAATGCAAACTAGTTGCTAACTGCAGTCACTAGCACTGCTGAGCCAAGATAACACTAAGTGCACCCACAGTTGGTACCACACTAAGTTGGAGTTGGAGTTGGCAAGACTTGTTGCTAAGTCATTGTCAATGGAGAGCAAGGGATAGAGTAAGTGATAGAGACCAAATGACATCTCAAGCTGGTAAGCTTAGAGATAGAAGGGTTTTATTTGATGGGATTGGATCTGATGATGGAGGGTCTATGTACAGGCAGTATTTATACTGTTCAAAAAGTATAGTATAGTACAGGCAGTATTTATACTGTTCAAAAGTATAGTATGGGAAAGTAAGCAAATAGTCACCACTAGCAATGGCATCTGCAAAAGTGTTATGGTTCATACAAGGTATCAATCTGTATTTAAGTTAAAACTATAAGCAAAGTTTATGTGGCATATAATTGCAAATAAATCCCAAAAAGAGTGAGTCCAAAAGCATTGCTAAGATGAAGCAGACTTAAGTGGTGAAAGAAAAGTTTGGTAGGGAAAGGGGAGTGGTGGCAATGAAAGACTGAAAGGAGGATGAACACAAACTAATTGCTAGCTGTAGTTGCTAGCTTTGCTAACTTGAAAGTAACACTAAGGACACCCATAATCAGTGCCACACAAAGTTGATGACAAAGTTGGCAAGACTTAATGCAAAGTTGTTATCAGATAGAGAGGGAGAGAGTAAGCAATAGAGGTGAAATGAAATCTTAAGCTGGTAAGCTTAGAGATAGAGGGATTTGATAGAGGTGGTATTTGATGATAGGGTTGATTCAATGGTACAATTGGTTGATGAAGTGTCTATGTACAGGCAGTATTTATACTGTTCAAAGGTACAGTAAGGGAAAGTAAGCAAATAGTCACCACTAGCAACAGCATCTGCCAAAGTGTTTATGGTTTATACAAGGCATCAATCTGTAACTAAGTGAAAAATATAAGCAAAGTCTATGTGGCATATAAATTGTAATAAATCTCAAAAGGAGCAAGTCCAATGTCAATACCTGAAGTGTAGATGTTGTTCAAGTATGTTTGTAAGCTTGACAAGAAAAATGATAAATAAGAAATGATGTGACTGGCAATATGTCCATATATGGGGGGAAGAAAGCTCCATTGTTGCCAAGAAGTCACTAACAATTGTCACTCAGAAAGGTCTTGGCCTTGTTGTTCTAGACCCAGAGTCCAGACTCCACATGATGTTCCTTGTGATTGATGAGTCTTGTGGTTGCTAAAGTCCCATGCAAAGGCTACATTGTTCCAGACCTTGGGGCTAGGCCTCACATGCTGAGTGTCATGACTTGTGCCATGTCAAAATAGTTAGCTGCTGCTCAGTCCAGAATGCCAAAAATGGTGCTCAGCAATAAATGAGTCTTATCAACATGCAGATAGCTGCATACAGTCAAGGAAAGTTGACAGCAAACACACTATCACCAACACATTCACTGACAACACTTTTGGTTTGTCCCTAACTGCCCAGGGCACAGCTAAAGCCAAACATGAGCTGGGAGAGATGTATGAGATCAAAGACTTGGGTGATCCATTGTTTATTGTAGGTATAGCAATTGAGCAAAACCCACAGACTAGTGCCATCTCCCTATCTCAGCATGCATACCTAAAACACATCCTCAAATGTTTTGGTATGGAAGGCTGCAACTCAAACTCTACACCCCTTCTTGCTGGTATTTGTCTCACAGAAGAAATGACCTCACAAATGAATGCTGATCAAGTCTTCATGGAAGACAAACCCTGCCAGAGGCTTCTTGGATCACTGATGTGGGCCCAAGTTGCCACTTGACCCAACTTCTTGTTTGCCATTGGCATTCTGTTTTGCTTCCAGTCAAACCCTGGACCAGTGCATTGGAACATGCTCCTCCATGTTCCAGATATGTAAAAGGAACTCTTGATTATTGCATCACATAGTCCAAGCATGTCAATGGTAATATCAAGCCTGTTGGTTACATTGATGCTGATATTGGGGGGGATCTTAACACTAGGAAATCAACTGGCAGCTATGTGGTTCATGATGTCTGGGGGAGCTGTCTCTTGGAGCTCCAAGCACCAAAACACCATTGCACTGTTGACCACCAAGGCAGAAGTACATTGCCTTAACCTGCAGTGCACAACAAGATCTCTGGATGCATAATTTCTTAGCCAAGATTGAGCTAGTGCAACCTCTTCCCATTACTCTAAATGCTGACAACTGCTCATCTATTGTGCTAGCCAAATCCACAAAGGGGCATGCAAGAGCTAAACACATTGATATCTGCCACCACTACATTCAAGAAAGGGTACAGGAGAGTGACATTAAGATACAGCCAGTGGCATCTTCTGAGAACATAGCCAATCTTCTCACCAAGGCACTCATGCATGTTCAGCATGATTACCTTGTCACAAAGCTTGGCCTAAAAACTCTACTCTAACCTACATGTCTGGGGGAGTATTGAGGGAGATGCACAGGGTCACATCAAAGCCTAAAAGTCTAATTGTTTTCTTTTTTGTCATACTTACATTTAGAGCATGGCTACTTGTATGCCTTGTGTTTCCATGTCCATATGTTTACTATTCTTTATTTAAACCTTATTTTTCTTCCTATAAAAGTCCTACATACACAAACTGCCACCCTCAGTTGTCTTTATTCTTCTGTGAAGTGACTGAGGGTGAGCCAAGTCTTTTATATACACTTTTTGGATAGTTACTTACAATTACTGTAGACTTACAATCTATTGTACTCTACAGGTTAATACAGTTGTCTTTATTCTTCTGTGGAGTGACCGAGGACTTACAATCTATTGTACTCTACAATGGGTCTTATCAACAGAGAGAGAGGGACACAGTGCCATGTGACAAGGGCAAGCAGAGGGCCCCTCTGCTGCCAGAGGCAAGACCCAGTAAGTGGTCATGGGGCCTAAAGTCAATGGTGGGCCCCCCTGGGCCCCATGTGTACTTCCTTGGCTTGGGAGCATTGATAGGGCATCTGTCAAGCTCTCCTGACCCTGCATCTTTGATTACCAAGATGTTCCTTTCTCACCAGGTGGAGGGGCTATTGAGGATGCCAACGGCACAAGAGGGGGAGCTCCAGAAGGTGGGGGGGGATTGGGACATGGCACAGAGCAAGAGGGACATGTTGCAGCAGGATTGTGACACTGCCATGCAGGTGGCCATGGAGCAGGCCCTAGAGGTGCAGGGCCTGTGAGAGCATCTGGTGCAGTTGGAGGCACAGTCTGTGGAGGAAGTAGAGGGGTGCCAGAGAGTGCCAAAGGAAGGGGTTCCCCAGTTGCAGATGGAGGCCAGAAAGTGGCAGGAGGAGTGGCTGATGAACAAGGCATGCTGGTGTGCTATGTGAGTGTTTCTCTACTTTGCTCCAGGGTTGCTAACAGGTTGGCATAGTTTGGATCCAAGAGCATTGGGTCCTCTTGGGTGGGGCCTCCACCACATTTGCATCAATCCAGGATGAGTTGTTGCAGATGTCTGGGGACCATCCTTCAGAACTAGGGTAGGGAGTGGTAAGGATGGGATGGTTACTGGCAGCAAAATGCTGTGGCTCTGGGGTTGTGGTGGGAGGTGGCAGTGGACACAGAGGAGACATTGCCTGGGCTCTCAAAGGTCCTGGCAGTAGTAAAGACACAAATGGAGATCAACTTGGAGATTGGGGAAATGGAGAGAGAATTTCTAAAGGAGGGGGGAGAGTGAAGTGGAGGCCTGATACTTTACTTTTTGCCTATCTTGGACCCAGTGTAGCCTCATTCTGTAACATAGTGTACCCTGTATCCATGTAATGATAATTTCTTATTGGGTTTTGGTTTGGCTGATGTGAAGTGACTGAGTGTCAGATTAAGTGAGAGAGATGAGAAGTAAAACATGCAGGGGGTCCCTTGTGGGAGTTGAATTCCTAATAACTCCAGAGGCAGGGGTTATGCCCACTAATCTATACTGTCTAGTCCTGGGGAGTCCTGGCATTGAGGTATGTGCTTGTGTAGTCAATCTGCCAGATCTCACAGTCCATCATGGCCCCAATAGCCAGATTCATGCATAAGGATTTGTGTTGAACAACCAATGTGTATGTAATAAAGAATTCAACACTGAAAATCTGAGTGAAACCTTTTGCCACAAGCCTGGATTCCTTTACCACAATGTTACATGCAACTGGAATATTCTCCCAGTGGCACAATCCAACAGTTTGTTATTGCCTTTTCCAAAGTAACCAATCAGGACAGCCTTTACAGACCTCATATTCAACTGGGTTGTCCTCCTTGAGTATTTTGGCATACACCACACAGCTGAAGGTGTATGATTACACCCCATAAGTCAAAAGCTATGCATTTGTACAGCATTTTTTCAACTTTAACCTTGGCATCAAAAGGGTATCAAGTGGTTTTCCCCATTATGCAGTCCTCACATTTCCCAAGGACTGACATCTTTGTCACTGATAGTTCCTTGACCATTTTGTTTTTGATCATCTTGTGGAGTGTAGCCTCAGTGATGTGTCCAAGGCATCTGTGCCACATCTCAAAATTTACAGGGCAGTGAAGTGATTGCTTAAGCATGGCTGTGGGGTCTGCATTCTTGACAAAGGTGATTTTATACATTGTGCCAGAGGTAGGAGTGGCATGCATGAAGGGGTTTCCATCACTGTCATAGAATGTGACACTCATTCTTCCAAAACACATCTTGCAGTCCTTCTGACCAAAGGAACCAATTGAGACAAGGCTGTGACTCAAGTCTGGAGCATGGATGGCATCCTCAAAGGTGAGTTCAACAAGTTTGCTATTGTAAACAACATGTTTTCCAACTCTTCCAACTCCTGCAATATAGAACAAGCCATCCTTGTTTGCAGTGTGTCCTGTTGCCTTGTCAGGGTTTGGTTCTCTGTATGTCTCGAAATCCTCCCTATCTACAAAGAAGTGCTGACTGACTGCCAAGTCTGCATAGGTGACTACTTCCTCATCATTGTCAGGGTCACCAGTGACCATGATAATAAGATCCAATAGTTGCTGGGCACCATTATTGACATATAGGACTATCTTATCTGGGCAGCACATGAGGTGGACACAGCACAAGTTTGTACAAGTCATGTGACTTCAATGGGAACTAGCTCCAAGGTCTGGAACAATAGAGAGTATTTGCAATGGTATTTCTACTGGAACTTGAACTCAGCTGAACTGGAATTAGGCACCAATGATAGACAGGTTAATTGACAGGTTGACTGGCACTAACCTTCCTTTTAGGGTTGCATGACAATTGTCCACATTCTGAGGCTGCCTGCATGGAGACTTTTTCACCATTGCACAAAGTAGGAAACAAAAGAGGAAAAGTAGCAGCTATGAAGCTGTGTGTAATATTGCCAGCCATAACTCAAGACTTGCGATTGTTTGCAATGTAGAATAGGCATGAAGTTGTACAGCCCTTCTCAGTGTGGACAGGGCAACTTGTCAGCTCAATGGCAATCAGGCCAGAAACTGCCAAGAACTTGGGATTTATTTGCTTGCACTCAAAGTAGTGAAAAGTCCCATTGCAAATAATACTCTCTGATATAGCCATTGCACAGGATTTTAGCAACCACAAGGCTGCTGGATCACAAGCTCTATCACATGGAGTCTAGTCTTTGGATCTGAAATGATGAGGCCAAGACCTTCCTTAGCAACAATTGCTAGTGACCTTACCTAGCAACAACTATAACTCTTCTCAAAAATGGATATATTAAAGGCCATGTGACCTCTTACTTATCATTTTTCTTGCCTTGCTTACAAACATACCTGAATGGTGTCTACACCTCAGATATTGACATTAGGTATGCTCTTTTATTGTTACTGACATTTATTATACATCTTGTCAACATTGCATACAAATACTTGGTTACCATACAGACATACAGTATGTATCAGGGACACTTTGGCAGATGCAGTCACTGGTGGCAACTAATATTTCCTTTCTAAATACTATACCTATAAACAGTATAAATACTACCTGTACATAGAGACAAAAAGCAACCAACAGAGTATCATCTCCTTTATTAGCTCTCAGCTTACCAGCTTCAGATTTCTTATTGCTCTCTCTCATCATCATCAACAACTTAGCAACAAGTCTTGATGACCTTGTACTCAATTTAGCATGGGTGCTGACAGCAGGTATTCTCAGTATTTTGTGACTTAGTGAAACTAGCAACTGCAGCTAGTGACTAGTTTGCATTTGTCCCCCAGCTTATATTGACTTCACTTATTTCCTGTTCCCCATCCCCTGTCTATCACTTAGTTCCCCTTTCTTAGCTACTTATACCTTTTGTTAGCAACTCATCCTATGTTGGTCAGTGACTTCCACACATCTGCTGCTTTTCCATCAAGTCTGACACTGGCACCTATGGGGTTTATGACATTGAGTGTTATCATGCTTCAAGCATGGCTGCTAGTTCCTCCTTGGCCTGGATCAGTCTGAGGTCTGATCTTGGATCATGTATGTTGGTCAGTGACTTCTACACATCTGCTACTTTGCCATCAAGTCTGACACCAGCACCTATGGTATTCATGACATTGACTGTTACTATGCTTCAAACATATGTGTTGTGCTGTAGCCATTTGGTCAGCATTGGGTTTGTGTTCCTCCACCAGGTGCTGGTATTTTATGGGTGGTGTCAGTGGTGGTTTTGGTTTTGATGGGATGGGATTTGTGAATGGTTGGCTTCTTTTGCCAGTGAGGTATCCATACACTCCACAGCTATGGGTAGCTTTGACAATGGTTTTTTTCAAGGATATCAAGTTGTATCCATCAAATTTTTCCTGTCTGGAGCAGAAAGAGGTTTGGATTGCTAGACATGATGTCTGGTTTCAGTTCTGTTGGTTGGGGTTGGTTTTTGGTGGTTCAGATAAATTTTTGTGAGTCTTACACACTGAGTAGCTGGGGCCCATAAGCTGTTGTAGATAAGGTGACTCAGTCTGTGTACAAAAGACTTATATTGTTACTATGTGTACCTGTTGTAGATAAGGTGACTAGGTGGCATAAGTCACTGTTCTTGGTTCATAACTATTGCAGATTTTAGGCTCAGCAAGACAAGTTTCTTGAGATTTTGACAAAAAAATTCTGAGCATTTGAGGCAATCTGAGTTCCTTAATTGAGGTGTATGACAATTGAGGTGTATGACAGGTAATTGAGTGTATGACAAGTTTGCAACATAAATTTATGTATTGACTTGTGACATGCATGATAGCACAAAAAATTGCATTGTTGCCCCCAATCATCCTCAACTCAGTAATTTTCAGTATGCTTGATGAGGCAAAAACATGAAAATCTCTCTTGCGTAAGGCACAAGGAAGGCAGCACATTTGCAACATTGATACTCTATCTAACTGAAGCCCATTCTTGCTGAAGCACCTGTTCTGAAGATTTGCATTCCAGGTCATAAGCTATCTCATGAATAGACTCAAGAGATAGTTAGCTATATAGCTCAGTTGCCCAACATTAGCACCAATGTTGGGCAAACAGAAAAAAACAATGAAAAAAATGAGAATTTCCTTTTAAGACACATGTTTTGCATAACGTTGTCCATTATAGCAGACTTGAGGCCCCAAAGATAGCAGATTTGAGGCCAGATTTGGGAAATTTCCGGACAAGGTTTCTTGGGAGTTTCCCGGGGCCTCTGCCTGCCTCCACATTCAAATAATGTGCCCTGCTTAGTTCAGCTCCCTCAGATGCATTCAGCCTACATGTCTGCCACACCATAAGCACGTATCAATAGGACTTTCCACCAAGATACAATGCTGACACTCCAGCCCTCATGACGCATTATAGCCTGCGATGGTTCCGCAAATCTGCCGCTGCCGCTGCCGCCGCCCCTAACATGTTATTTCGTATCTGCACCAACACGCGCCATGTTTTTGTAAATCCATTCTCAACAATTAATGAAAATTACAATAATATAGTTTACTGATCTGTCAGCATTGATATTGAAGATAGACATGCTAGTGGCCAACCAAGTTGAACTCATCAAAAAAGGGGATTGATATCTAATAATAATGTGTCTTCATGTTTAATTGTATATATAGGCATTGCCTGTTTCGTATGTTGATTGGTCTTGTTTGGACATGTCAGTGAGGGACTAAGGGAAACCAAAGAAATCCCTTATCTTACCTCCAAAATCATGAAACGCCGCGCGGCGGGCGGAAAACGCAGCAAAGAAGCTGAAGCTGTAAGTAGCTTACTCCCTCCAACTCAGAGTAGCTAGCGACAGCATACAGATCCCGCAAGAGATAAGCCTTCGAAGCAGCACAAGAACCGATAGCAATATTTCTTCTCTCACCCAAAGCACTGCCGCGGTCCGTTATGTAGAAGCTGATCATGAACTAGTGAAAGCGAGTGGCGTTTTGGGAACTCCCGTCAAGCCGAGCAATCTTAAATATTCCGGGAATCCTACAACGAGACAAGATGTCGTGGATGGTTTCACGCACGAATTACTCAATCGCCGTTGGGCTAGCGCTGATCTCGTAGATCATGCCTTCGATAACATCGTTTCAATTTCCTTAGCCACGAAGATCACTCTCTGTTTTCTTCATCACGGAATCCTCTCCGTTAAATGTGGCAATAAAGAAGTGAAACGTGATGATTGGCTAGCAGCCTGCTTACATGCGGCTTCTCTGGCCCGTCTCGCTTCCAAGGTGGGCAAGGTGACTCGGGAAATGCAAAAGCGATATACCTGGTCCTGGAGCGAACGTCTCAATACAGGAACGGAGCGGGGTGCTCAACAGTTTTTCAATATAGTCGGCGTTCTTGGCTTTATCTTTGGAACTCTCTTCGGCCTTGATCCGACTGGTCTATCAGAGCGCAAGCTAAGGACTCGTATCACAACTCTTCCCCGTTCTTACAATCGGTTGCCACTTGAATCGCGGGACAGCCAGGATTGTCGGCCTGACTTTCTCGCCCTCCATCGTACCGCATTCGTAACTGCGTCAGAACGGAAAGCAACTCGCGAAGAAGAGTATGTGGAGAAATCTTCCATCCTGTTGACCATCAGTTCATCGTGGCCGCACCTCAGCAAAACGTATCCCGAGATATTTCCTTCATTGTGTATGTTTCTTCACATCATGACCGCTTTCTCTGACTTACTCTCTCCGTCATTTCGTAGCTCGGATATATGGAGCTGGCTCTCATGACCCAGACAGTGATGAGGAGGACGAGATTGGTCCTTTGTCATTCACACCAGAGGGCGATGATGAGCTGCTCAGTGATGTATGTAACACAGAAGATTCCGCGAACGTAGGGGAAGATACGGACAGTTCGTCTGCAGAAGAAGAGTCAATTGGTGACTTATCGTTGCGATTAAAGAACCTCCTCGAGACTCTCAAGGCAAAGGACACCTCTAGTCGTTGTGATTCGGTGTTGGCGGACATCAAACAGTACGATAATGCCACATTCCTCGACCTCTCTGCTGTATGTTTTCCAAACGTTTTGATTGCCGGGGAAGGGAAGCAGACAGATATGAAATCTGCCATTGTCCAGGCGACGGTCTACATGCGCCAACAAAGACGGACTCAATTCTGGCTTCGCTTTTCTCTCGGACTTATGGCTACCAAAGATAAGCTGGGCCTACTCCGTGCCGATGCTACTGGAGTCGAAGAATGTATCTTCCCTAAAAATATAGGTCGTGGCGTCATTGAATCGATCCGGTTGTCTCTTGGGATCCTCCTAGCGACAGACGAGGAGCTCGGACAACACCCTTCCTTTTCCCTGCGGTCAGTCACAATAATGAATGCGAAATATAAAGGGGATGATTCTACTACCGCTCTCGGCGACAAGCGTCCAGCAGATGACGACAACGATAACGAACGAGCGTCAAAGAAACGTCGATCAAAAACTTTCGGGGAAATTCCTTCTACTCCCACAAAATACCCACACCAACCGAAACAATTCACGTCTAGGGAAGTAAACTGGATAACCCTTGACAAAGAAAAACTTCATGGACGACCTCCCTCTGACAAAACGCCCACAACTTTCTATGTCAAGTATCTCGTTGAAGATCGGGGTTCCCTTATCGGTCGTTGTACACGCGTGTGGTGTGTCTATCAAGAGGTGTTTAAATCGGATTCGATACTCGAAAAGTATGAAGTTCCAAAGGATAGCCGGGTTTTTAAGGGCCCCTATGCTCTTAAAGCTTACAATGCCGACATTTATTCCGAAGCATATGAGCAGGATATCTTGTTCAAAGTTATGAATCACCCAGATCCGATTAAAGGGGTCTTAATGCCAACCGAGTGTGATGTTCGTTACAACATTCTACATCTTGGGAGTTGACTTTTTCGATGCAGCGTTTGGTATCTTGGTCAGGTCTTGACATTGGTGCGCGGTCTGACGCAAGAAGAATGTCCTCAAGCTATAGATCCCAATAAAGTCAACCATCGTCAGGAAATTTTTACTGTTTCAGCTTTCAAACGCACACTGTCGCAATTCGAGACAATGAAAGAATTTTATGAAGCCATCATAGGTGTTTTACAAGGTCGAGCTACGAATTATTCTGTGGTTTTCTGTACTGTACCTCATATTTTGTACAGCGATTGCATTTCTTGAAAGTCTTGGGATTATCCATCGCGACATAAGCTTTGGTAACATCATCCTGAACGAAGAAATTTATTGTGATACCGACAAAGAATGCCAATGGATCGAAGTAGAGTGGGATGCACGACCAGCTCGTGTAGCTCTTATCCGCCGGGAATTTGTTGACATCCACACTATCGGCGGTCTTCATGATCTTGATATGGCGGCGTATATTCCCAAGACGTTGTACACGCTCGACTCTCCAACTATTTCTTTTATGACGCCGAAGGAGCTTCTTGCTCGAATTGAGACCAGAAACAACCCTCCTCCAGTCCAGCAAAAAAAGCCTAACCGTGTTTGGCGGACGGTCAGTATTTTTCAACTCGAATTTTGTCAACAAGACTTCACCTCTGGGGTAAATAGGGTACCGTGCCATTCATGTCGATTCCTCTCCTTCTCGGCGAACAAAATTCTGTAATTGATGATGTGAGTCATTATACTAACTATCTTGCTGTATCCTTCAATGAATGTCATATTCCCAGCTTCAGAGTTTATTTTTCGTCTGTTACCTGTCTCCGTTCACCTTTGGTGACCGACTACCCAACTACTTCCCGAACGCGCCGCCCCCCCTCAACTGTCGTTGGCCTGAAGCATTTTGGAGGTGGACAGATCTCAGCGGCAGCCTCGGCATGAGGGATCTCGGCTTGGCAAAGACAGACTTCTTCACGTCTAGTCATCTTTTCTGGTTTAAGACGTTGAAGTCTCATGCACTTCCATTATGGAACACGAGCGACAGCAGGGATGCAGAAAACACCGTACTGAGAGCGGTGCATTGCTACATGCTGTCAACTTTCCATAAACAGTTATGGACACCTGTTCAACGGCTTACCTTTTCGGAGAACATTTCGAAGGTAGATCCTTTATCAATTGTTGCAGCCTTGCGAGGTACCATGGACATCTGGGATCTGGATTCAGATATCCCAACATTGGAGCCTTGATTTGATTTCTGTCGATGATGGTTACACATGTCGATGTTAATGGTTACCTCTTCTTCTAGTCTTTTCCATAGTTTCTTGTACAAATCATCTTTTCAACTCGAGTCCAACCATGCTTGAGTAGCGAATGGATACCCTGAAGGATTTCCTGCATTCCTGAGGAAAGAATTTGTCTCAGCCACCCCAGGTTGTGGGTATGGTGAGGAATCACGCAAACACATACTGTCATTGTGTCAGCCAATATCGGGCGTAGCACGAATCCCTCACTGACTTATTATCTTATGATGTGGTTACATTTGTTTGAAAGGAAGAAATTCAGCCTGCTACCCAGGCCTTACTCCATGGTTGAGGTTAGGTTGAGGGGACTTTATTACAAACAATTTGAGCTGTCAATTGTGAGAGTTGAGGAGAGGTTTGTGGTTAGTCAATCCGGTGTGTGTTTGCGAGAAAGAAATGAATTCCTTTGAGCCTGAAAGTTCTCGAGTCAACTGCCTAAAAGAGGCTGAACTCAAGCTAACTATGACCCAATCTCACTTTGTTCAGTTAGATCTTTGTATCTTCTTGACTCAATGCTAAGATCTAGACCCAATCTCACTTTGTTCAGTTAGGTCTTTGTATTTTGTTGACTAAGTGTTGCTTTTCTCTTACAATTCAATACTGAGATTTTTATATATAAACCATTGTATCTATATACCATTATCAACAAAATACTACAATGTCCACTGGTATATATTAGAGATGCTGAATATTATCAAAGTTAGTATAAACCAAGGAATTATTGAAACTGTCACACTTACATTTGTAAACTATTCAGAATATCTATACTACACTGTCAGGCTATATACATTAGGTGCTGAAGTTCATAGAAGTTAGCAATTTGTTGCTTGAATCCAATAAAAGTCACACTATTTGGATACCATTCAGAATTTCTTGATAGACAATATTTGCAGTCTTTCTTTCTGGGTCCAAAATGACTTTGATACAATCTTCTGATGTGCACTGAGAAAGTGCAACTTAAAGTTGGCCATGTGCAAAAACTCCTGATCAAAGGTCCAATCCAACATGCTTGACTGATTGACCCTGAGACTTCTTGATTGTCATAGCAAAGGCCAAGCAAACTGGGAATTGTCTTCTGTGCAATGGAATTGGCAAATCCTCTTCAGAGACATTCATGTTGATAATTGGAATCAAAACAATTGATTCTGCAAACTTGGCATTCCCACTGATGATCTGAAATCTGAGAATTCTGGTGCTGATATGGGTGACTATCATTCTTGTGCCATTGCAGAGTCCTTTAATTGTATCCAGATTCCTGAGCAGCCATGACAGGTACACCAATCTTCAGAGCCAATTTAGCCAAAGGCAAACTACTGGCTCTGAGAGAGTTGAGGTATTCCATTGGATACAATCCAAGGCCATTAGGATTCCCATCATCAGATATGATAGAGTCTGCACTCTGCATGATTTTCTCTTCTCCTGGGCATCTCTGCAGAATTTATGAAATGATATCCTCTACATCCGACTTCTTGCCAGAAAAAATGGTACAGTCCAGGTAATACTGATCATCTTGATAGTGATTAATATGAGGATACATGGAAGAGATCAGTCCAGTGACAGAATTGTCATCACAGATCCCTCAGGCAAAATAATTTGAGGAATAATCACTGTAGGTTGAACAATAGTAGGCTGATTGATTGGTATCAGCCTATTGTCTCTTCCATGTACAGGAGCAGGTAGAGGTGGCATCATGATGGGCATAGAATTTTGCATAGGAACTTTTCTCACTCTTCTAAGTGCAGGAGCAGGTGGAGGAGGTACCATTGTAGAGATGGGATTCTGTAAAGGAGCATCCCATCCTTCAGGCAAAACAGTTTCAGGAATCACTATAGAAAATGAATCATCAGCATGCTGTCTAATAGGTCTTCTTGAAGAGCCAGAAGTGGTGGCTATAGATTGGTGATTATTCCCAAGCCTCAAACCCTCAGATCCTATAGATTGATTAATAACCCCAGTTCTCATACCCCCAGACCCAAGTTGAAGTGGTGGAACAACCACAGTATTGATCTGTTTCAAAGATTTATTTTTTCTATTTCCTTGACAATTGTCAGGATCTGTCATTTGTAACTGTTCAAGTCTCCTTTGAATCCTAGCTTGTTGCATTTGGCTTTTAGGAGGAGTAGGTGGTAGGTTTGTATGCCTACAACATCATTGTTAAGCATTTTAATAGTCAAAAACCATTCAAATTAACTTGTATGATGAGATATTCAATATATCAATAGCTCAATGTGGTTCTAACAAGCTTGTGAGTCCACATAAATCAATAGATGTGACCAAACATACTTTGTCATGTGGTCTCCTTTTCACAACTTAAGAAACATGCATTGTTTGTACCACCTCCAGAAAGAAAACACCCCTCAGAGCTGGAACAACCTCCACCAACCTCTTCTGAGCTGTATTTCCCCATGAAATTTCCTTCCCTGGATCCTCAGCCCCCACCAGCTCAGCTGGAACGTCCCCCACCATTTGCTCCAACCTTTTCCAAAGTGTACCCCTCAACAGACTTCTTTTGTGCTGATCCTCAGCTCCTGCCAATTTAGAAACCTCAGTCTGAACTCTGCCCTCATTTTGACAAACTTGAGCCCATGCCTGCATGATCTTCTCTCTCTCCTTGGCCAGTCACTGCAACCAGATTGCAGTAGGGTTTGCTTCCTCCCTGGCTCTCTAATAATGTTGCACCTCTACATCCTGAGTTTGCAGATACTCCTTGAGGAAACTAAGTTTCCTAATCAACTCACTCCAGACTCTCAATTCCCCTATCAACTCATAATCTTGTACTAGCAGTTGTTCATTTTGTCCTCAGAGTTGGACTGCTTGACTCCGAAGGACCTCTGTGTGCTGCTGGAGTTGTGCATTCTCTCCTAAAAGGTTATGGAGGAGCTGCCCAATAGTAGGCAAGAAGACATGAGTAATTGGGGGTGGGGTCAACTTGGTTGTTCAGCTGACCCTGACATTTTCATGCATTATTCTGTGTAATTACAGTAAAAATGTAATGCATTATCCTCTGCAGTTACAATGGGATTGAGCCAGCAGTTTTGTGGATAGAATGAATGAATGAATGAATGTACCATTTTATTTCTTTCAAGTGCTATTTTTATGCAATTTTCAACTGGATCTCTAGTGTCCCAGCACCTGCAGTATGTAAGGGGGTGGTAATTACAAACACTCTGATAGATACTCTGGCCCAATGCTTTTTCAGGCATGCCAGTTATGCCTCATAGCCATTTTACTACAGTTTGATTCTATTGGGGTTCATACTACTTCCCACACAATAAGTCCCTTCCCATCTGCCATTTATGTTCCTTCCCTACCCAGTTTATTCTCAGCAATGCTCACATCTGTTGACCCCATTGAAGCTTATATTGATTTGCTGCCCCATGGAGAAGAGCCTGTGGTGCTCACTGTTGCTAAGGATTCACAGCTGCTTTGTTCTGTCATGATGCTGATTGATAATAAAGAAGAAGTTGAATGCATCACTGACAGTGGCTCACAGATCATTTTGATGTCTGCAGAAATCACTAGCAATCTTGGTTTATCTTACAACCCCAACATTGTCTTGAACATGCAAAGCACTAATGGCACAATGGATTGTTTGCTAGGACTTGCTTGTAATGTACCTTGCACAATAGGCAACATAATGGTTTATTTGCAAATACACATTTTACAGTCCTCTGCCTATGACATTCTCCTTGGATGCTCCTTTGATGTATCAACTTGAAGTGTGGTCAATACCCTTGGCAATGTTGAGACTACAATTACCATCACAGACCCCAATACTGGCATGCGGCACACTGTACCAACTTTTCCACATGGTAAATCTAAAAAAAAACAATCAACAAAATGTTTGCTTCAAAACAGAAGCACCCTGCTGTTTTTATTGCTGAAGACACTGACAACAACAATAGCAATACAGCAGTTGTTATTAGCTATGATCATTCAACTGGTCTAGCTGCATGTATAGCTTCTTGTGATTTGGACAGAGACATTGTACTTACAAATTCTAGCCCACAGACAAACCCAGCCCTAGCATATTTTTATGCTACTGCTAGTGATTTATCTGACTTTTCCCTTCTGCCTTGTTCTTATCTTGTTTCCACTGATACATCTAATCTTTTGATTCTTGGACAGACTTTACCTCTTGATACAAACAATACAGACATTACCCTCACCTACATTACAATTCCTTTTCCCACTCGATATGTTGCTAACAAACCCCCAAAGTGAAAAGGTGTTTAGGTAAAGAAGAAGTACAAGCCTGTCACTATGAAAACCAAACCAGTTGCCAGCCATGTTAGCAAAGACTTTTGAATCAAGCAACACATTATTGGTGACCCACTAGCAACAATGCCACCACTCAACCCAAATCTGCTGCCATTTGTACTGACACAGCAATTCACTAGCAATCAACAAGCAAAACTCGTCAAAGACCACTACACAGGCTTTCTCACTAGCAATGAAATCAATGTTCTTGTCAACATGGTTGCCAAGCAAGAAAAGGCTTTTGCTTGGGAGAACTCTGAACAAGGAAGTTTGCGCCCAACTTCTTTCTGCCAGTATGCATACCAACAATTCCACACATACCCTGGGTTCAGCACAATTGCCCCATACCTCCAGGCCTAGAGAAGAAAGTATGTGAAATCATTTGCAACAAGATCAAGGCTGGTGTCTACAAGCCTTCAAACTCTGCTTATTGCTTGTGATGGTTTTGTGTCCTCAAGAAGAATGGTAAGCTCAAGATTGTACACAGTCTAGGGCTGCTAAACTATGTCACCATTTGCCATTCTGGAGTGCCTCCCTTCCCAGATCATGTTGCTGAATCTTTTGCTGGATGCAGTTGTGGCACCACCCTCAACCTCTATGTTAGCTACAACAAGGAACTTATCAATCCAGATTCATGTGACTTAACAACATTTCAGACTCCTTTTAGCACTCTTCATTTAGTGACCTTGCCAATGAGTTGGACCAACTCTGTGCCAATATTCCATGATGACATTACCTTTATATTGCAGCCAGAGATCCCTCACAATGTACTCAGTTTTATCAATGATGCTGGTGCTAAAGGGCCCAAGGACCGGAAGATTGTTGACAGTAATCCCGCTAAGCATCCCACTAATCCAAATATTTACCTAGCTCTATGGGAGTTCTTTGAACTTTTCAACAGGATTCTCCAGCAAATGAAGTATTGCAGCAGCACCTTCTCCAGTCACAAGCTCATGTTATGCACCTTCAATATCAAGGTCCTTGGTCATGTTTGCATGCCTAGTGGTCAAATTCCTGACAAAAGCTGCTTAGCCCTGCTTGAGCGCTGGAGCCCTTGCAAGTTGCTATCAGAAGTTTGAGCCCTTCTGGGTACAGTTGGAGTTCTTAGAATTTTTATCAAGGATTTCACTCACCACACCAACAACTTAACAAAACTCACTTATGTTAGTGTCCCCTTTGAGTTTTGCCCAGACCAGATCAATGCTCAGCAAGACCTTGTTAAAGCTTTACAAGATGCTAAGCCCCTAGTTCCTATTGACTATGAATTGCCTGACCCAGTCATCTTAGCAGTTGACACTTCCTATATTGCTGTTGGTTATTACCTTTGTCAGTGCACTAGCAACAACTGCAAAGAACACCACTACAACTGCTTTGGGTCAATTACGCTTAACAACAGAGAAGCCAGATTCAGTCAGCCCAAGTTGGAACTATATGGACTTTATTAAGCACTGCAAGCTTTGCAAATGTACCTCATTGGCATCAGGAACCTGATTATTGAAGTTGACACTTGCTATATCAAGGGAATGCTACAGAACTCTGACATCCAGCCTTCTGCTAGCATGAACCGCTGGATCATAGTAATATCAATGTTCCACTTTGAGCTAGTTCACATCAAAGGAACTTTCCATGGCCCTGACAGTCTTTTGCAATGCCTACTTCAGCCTATCAACCCCCTTCCTGATGACAGCAACAACTCTGTGTATGAGGATTGGATCAATTGCTTGCATGGTTTCATTCACCAAGTCCAGCTGCTGCTGCCACTCCTTTGCCAAGTATCCACAACTTCATGTCAACTACCCCCTCTGGCCAAGTTCCAGCCTCTCTAGCCTTTAGTGACTTTTGTTAGCAATGATAGCAATGACTCAGCCCCACAACTAGTGAACAGTGACAACATTCAGCCTCTCCATGATGATGGCACCACCACCTATAGCAATGTACCCCACAGTGTTAAAGCTATTGATAGCAATACTTGCATGCTTTGAGTCAAGAAATGGCTTAACAACCTTGTCAGACCTGAAGGCCCTAGCAACAACAAGTATGCCACCTTCATTCACTACACCTCAATGTTCTTTATCACTGGTGGCAAGCTTCAGTGATGAAGCAAAGATGGTGCACACAAGCTCTTTGTTCCTACTGCTAGTTGCTTACAAGTCTTGAAAGCCATGCATGATGACTAGGACATAGAGGACTTTTTGCTACTTGCTCAGCTCTCCTAGAATGATTTTGGTGGCCTCAAGTTAGCGCTGATATTGTGTGGTATATTCATACTTGCAACCTCTGTGTCAGGGAATGTCCCAGTTCCCCTTTGCTCTGTTCTCCCTCCTTATGGTTTCTTTTTATTCTCCTTTCACTTCACTATCTGCTGGTTCCAGTTCTAGCCCTCAGGCTGCACCAGATCTCTGTCCATAATTCCAACAAGTGTTGCCCCATCCACATGGCCTCTTACCAGACCCCCAGATTGTTTCATGTATTTCAGGCCTACCACTCATTGTAGCCCTCCCATCTTTAGACCACAGGTACTTCTAACTAAGGGCTATCTTTTGGTTATATAGGTATATGGTCATGTACAGAGAGTCTGGAGATCAAGGCCATTTACAATGGATTTCCACTTTGATTGGACTCCAGATTTGGTTGTTGTTGGGTGTTGTTTTCAGAAGCTCTAGAGTAAATTTTCTGAACACTGGCATTGGGGATTCCTAGACTTGTTCTCTTTGGATCTCCCTTTGCCAGGTGAGTAGCTAGAACTCTAGAACTTCTTGTAGATACTGAATAGACTTTGGATCTCCCTTTTCCAGCTGTGTGATTGAGCCATAGCCTCCAGAGGTCACCCTTACAGCAGAACAAGTCTCTAGATTTGGTCTGGGAGCCCCCTTTTCAGTTACTTGAGCTTCTACTTGATTCCTCAAAAGGTCTCTCCCCCACCAGTGTCTTAGTGCCCCAGTGCTCTTCCTATGACTCCACCAACCTCTCCAGCACCTCCTCTTGATGCTTCAAGCCCCCAGGACAATGCCTGGAGTTGTTTGCTGTCCCTGGAGACACAGGTTCAACTTACTCAAGCCTCCCTTACCTCTCACATGGCTGAACTCACTGGACTCCATCAAACTACTAAAGCAGTGTCTCTTTCTCTCCAAGCCCTTCTGGAATGTCTTCCCCTTGCTCCTACTACACCTCCTATGCCCCCAGCAGATGCAGAATGGTTTGTGTCTGCACCTAGCTCAGGCTTTCTAGCTCCAGCTGCTGCAGAACAGTTTGCATCTGCATCTAGCTTAGGCCTTTCAGCTTCCCATCATAAACTCCCTTGTCCTGCACTCCCTGATGTATATGATGGAGATTGTAAGGCTGGAGAACATTTCCTCCAGTTCTGTATCACCTATATCCAGCTGAGCAGCAAAGCCTTTTACCTCAGATGCCTTGAAAATTGCCTGGGTTCTCTCTTACATGAAGGCTGGTCAAGCCTCAACCTATGCACTGCATATCTTCTGATGCCCAGGAGGAGTTGAGAGTTTCTCTGGCTGGACAGAGTTTGAGAAAGAGTTCTGAGTGGAGTTCTTCCCCCTTGACCCCACTAAAACTGCAGCTCTTTTCCTTTGAGACCAAACTCAGTATGGCCAAGGAAAGTGGTCCCTTGATGAGTACATTGACTCCTTTCATGCTTTAGTTGAACAGGCTGGATATCTGGATGGTCTATAACTCTGTCTAACCTTCAGTGATGGACTCCACCCCAGTGATTGCATTGATAGCATGGCAGAGGGGTGCTCTGATGATGAGCATGTCAATATCTGGTACAAAGTGGCACATGAGCAGTGGCAGCTCATGGAACTGCAATGCAAGTTGTGGCGGATGCAACCCTCAACCCTTCCTTTCTCTTGTGGAGAGTTCACCCCCCAAGCTCCCTCTTCCACACCTGCATTAGCATCCCCACAAGCAAGTGCAGTTCCTTCCTTTATGCCTCATGCTACTCCTTTGTGCTCCCTACCCCAAAGAGTTCCAATGGATGTGGACACCTCCCAACAGCAGTCCTCTACTCCTCTGCTGTGTCAACACTGTGGGAAGGCAGGTCATTTTGCCCATTACTGTCCTCAAGGGTTGGAAGTCTGCTACCTATCAGTGTTAGAGCAAGAAGAGCTGCTCCTTCAACTCCTTGCAGCCCGGGATGCCATAGGAACCCCCTCTCTAGATGCACCTATAGCTGTCCATTCTGAGGAAGTAGCCAATGTATTGGAGAAGGTTCCTACAGAGTCTGAGGATTTTTAAAAGGGCAACAAATGACCAGTATGCCCCTGTTGCCTAGTACTAATCATTTTGCCCCCCTGTCCATAGAATCAAATATATCTGTTGCCATTTTTGATACTATGCTTGAAACAATAAGCCCCTCCTCAGATATACAAACTCTCCCTCCAGCTAAAGTCTCAGCTGGAAACACACTCTCCAACCCATGCTTTCAGATCCCTGCATGGGAATGCTGCCTCCCCCATTGTTATGTTGTTGCTTCCACCCCTTCTACCAACTCCCTAAAGCTACTGGTGGAAATTGAGATGATGGACACCCAGCAGATCCGAAGTGTGGTTGCCCTCCTTGATAGTGGTGCAACAGGCATCTTCCTCAACTCTGACTACATGCAACAACACTGCCTGACCACTCACCCCCTTTCTCATTCTATCCCTGTATACAATGTTGATGGCATGCTCAATGAAGCTGGCTCTATTTGCTTCATGGTGGATCTGGTTCTCTGCTACTAAGACCACTCAGAGCAAGCCGCTTTTGCTATCACTAGTTTGGGAAAGCAAGACATGATCTTGGAGTTCACCTGGCTATGTGAACACAACCCAGAGATTGACTGAACTAAGGGTGAGGTGAAGATGAGTCGTTGCCCACATTGCTGCGTTACCTGCACAGAAGAAGCCCATAAGGAGCAGAGAGCCAAAGTTCATGAGCATGCTGCTGTGTGTGCCTGTCCCATTGGGCATCTCCCTTATGCTGATCTTGACCTTCTGAGTCTCCTCCCTCTAGCATTTCCTCATAGAGAGGCCCTCTATGAGGATGTTTGGAGTGTTGGGTGTGAATCTCCAGAGGAAGAGGAAGGCAAAGGAGAATGGACCCATACTCCAGATGCAGAGTCCCTAGATGAGACCATAGAGGTGGGTGATCTGATCTATGCTACAACCCTCTGCCCCCCTCCTACAGTGGCAGAGATCTGGGCCAGTTAGACTACTTCTCAGCATCTGGCTGAGGCATTTGTGGCAAACTCACAGCCCAAGCCTTTCCATAGCACTGTTCCCAATCACCTCTACAACTTTGAGGATGTATTCTCCAAGCCCCCTTTGATTCACTTCCAGAAAGCAAGCAGTGGGATCATGCAATTGAGCTGATACTAGATGCAGAGCCCTCCAGCTGCAAGGTCTATGCACCAAGAGGGTCTACCTCAGAAAGACTGAAGAGAACAGTGCCAAAGCAAAGGGTCAACACCACAGAGCAAGTTCACAAGCCCACAACCCACAGCAACAAGACTAAAGCACTCAATCTAACTAGTGTTGGGGACCCTGAACAAATCTTAAGAGCAAGCAGAAAGAAGACCACTAAAAATCACAATACATCAACATTACAAAATCAAACATTCAACATGCTAGCAGAAGTTTCAAGACAAAAGTTACCACTGTCTACAAGCCATGATGCACCTCACTTCACTCATACTCAGCCATCAGAAGTCCGCCGCTTCATCTGGAAGATGGAAAGCCTCTTCAAGGCTGCAGGAATAAATGATGATGAAGAAAGAAATGAAAGAGTAACAGAGTATGTCGATGCAGAAACAGACAGTGAATGGAGAGGATTGGACAGTTTTAGTAATGGATCAAGCTGGGAGACCTTTGTCAAAGAAGTGCAGAGTTCTTATCCAGAAGCAATATCTGAAGAAGGAAGTGTGGCCATGCTTGACAAGATCTGCAAAGAGCATGCCAGATTAAGTCAGAATGACACAGAAGAAATTCATGCACTTGTCAGGAAGTTCAGAGCAGAGGCCAAGAAGTTGACAGGAGTATTGGGGAATGGAGCACTGGTGGAGAAATTCACTAAATGCTTTACTCCAGCATTCAGGGAGCTCATCTTGGCCCAAGCATTACAGAAATATGGACATTATAGTGATGTTAACAGGAAGAGACACAAAGATGACAGATTTTATCTGAAAGAAGTCATAAACATAGTGGCTATTTTAGTAGACTCTGGAACTTCCTTCAGGAGTGAAGAAACTACAAAAGAAAGAGGGTCAGGGATGATCAAGTTTAAGCAGGAGGCTGAATTAGAGACTGAGGGAAGGTTAGCCAACCTTCAGGATGGAGTTATGGCTTTGGAAAAAGAGATGAGTAGCTTGAGGGGATTTATGCAGACCATGAACAATGAATGGAAGGCAAAAAGTCAGACTCCTGTGCAAGGGGGACTGCAGAATAGGATTGGGGTACCTGCACAGGCTCTGCAGACCATGCAGTTCCAAGGCAACAGCAATACAGCTGCTGGGATAAATTGTTATCATTGTTGGGAGCTAAGGCATCGTACCAATGATTGTGGATACCTCAAAACTCAACTCCAAGAGGGAAAGCTCATTCTTTTTGAAGGCAGGCCTAGGTTACCTTCTGGGGATCCTATTTCCAGGAGTCCACCTAATGTGCCTCCTAGAGAAAGGGTCAATACCATCATGGATCCAAAAGCTGCAGCCTTCTATGGTTGGGTAGAAGAACCCTTAGTAACTATGCCAAGTGTAGCTACTTATGTGCAGGCAGTCCCCAAAGAGAAAGAAGACTTGGAAAAGAAGATAGAGGAATTGCAAAACTTGGTGTCAAGTCTAATAACCACTAGGAGTCAGGTTTATGAGAAGGGCACCCAGCAGCAGAAACAGGAGGGTTTTTAGAGAACTCAAGGAGGGTGGTAGATGGCAAGGTCCAGCCTGAATTGAGGACACCACTACCACCTGAGAGTGATCTAAGAAGGCAAAGGGGGGTCATAGAGATAGAAAAAGGAAGTCTGCCATTTGAGCAGGTGCCTGCTGTTAATGGAGACAGAATGATAAAATTTCAAAATGAGAAGAAAGACTTGTATCAACCCAGAATATAGCAAAGAAAGGAGGAAGAAATTGTTAGTAAAATACTGGATAGTGAAGTAACAGTCTCTACCAGGGAACTGTTGAAGGTACCAGCAATACAGGAAGCTTTAGAGAAGACCTGAAGAAAGAAAGAAGGTGCTACCAAATGGTCAGCAGCCAAGGTCTTTGTGCAGGATAGTGAGGAGGAATCTGTGATGACACAAGTCAATATAGATGACTTGCCTCAACCAAGTTATCATATCTCAAAAGGTGAAGAAGAAGGAATTCCAAAGGGATCAGTGGTTCATGAAGACTGTGTTGCTACCTTCTTGGAACAGCTTCCACCAGGGGATAGGCCTGAAATGGTCTATGTGGCTAGATACTTGCAAGTGTTAAGGTCTCTGTACCCTAGTGTGAATGACCAGGCTAAGGTGGAAGCCATATTGGATAGTGGGTCTCAGATTGTGTGCATGGCCTTGGATAAACCTCTAAGTTTGGGCCTAACTTGGGATCCTAACATAAGACTGCGCATGGAGAGTGCCAATCAACAAGTCAATGAGTCTTTGGGAATGGCTAAGAATGTGCCCTTCAAGTTTGCTGAAGGTTTTACAATATACTTGCAAGTGCATATATTTGAGAAACCTGCCTATACAGTACTACTGGGGAGGCCATTTGACACAGCAACAGAGAGCAATGTGCAGAACTTGAAGGATGGGAGTGCAATTATCACCATCAGGGACCCTAATACTGGGAAGAGAACTGCACTACCCACCTTTGAGAGAGGTAAGAAACCTCCTGACAAAAATGAAGACTTGGAAAAGTGTCAGCCTTGAGGAATTGATCCCTGACCAAGGAGAGGCTGCAGTAATGATAGAGGGCAGTGAAGAGGAGGGTTTCTGGATTAAGGGGTACTGTGTTAAGGAGAAGAGCTTTGAGCAGCAAGAACTCAAGGATGCATTCTTGTATGCTTACCATGCCACTGGAGTAGCAGGAGAAAGGACAGGGCAGTTATTAGGAGCTTATCTGAATGGGGAGCTAGGATACCTACCTGAAGAATTCAAGAGTGGGGGGGAGAAAAGCCAAGAAGAAACAGTATAAGTGTTTGGGAAGTATAAGCCTGTAGCTAAGAAAGTTAGGCCAGTCCTAAGTACTACACCAGAAGAGTCCAGGATAGAGAGGAATATCATTGGGGACCCTTTAAAGGATATGCCACCTTTGAATCCAAATCCACCTGAATTCAGACCTACTGGGAGGTACACAGAGGAGTGCAAACAGATTATAGACAAAGCACATGAAGGGGAGTTTCTATGGCCAGAAGAAAGAAAGTTACTGCACCACTTGATGATGCAGCAAAATGAAGCTTTTGCATGGAATGATAGTCAGAAGGGGAAGTTCAGAGAGGAATACTTTCCACCAGTGGTGATGCCAGTAGTACCTCACCAGCCATGGGTGTTGAAAAACAGACCCATTCCTCCTGGAAAGTACAATGATCTGTGCAAGGAGATTAAGAGGATGTTGGAAGCAGGGGTTTATGAAAGGTCAAATTCCTCATATAGATCACAATGGTTTGCAGTTCTGAAGAAGGATGGGAAAAGTCTAAGGATTGTGCATAGTCTGGAACCTCTAAACAAGGTCACAATAGCACATTCTGGAGTACCTCCTGCTACAGAAGAGCTAGCCAACCACTTTGCTGGAAGAGCATGTGGAGGCATGTGTGATCTCTATGTTGGATATGATGAAAGAACTTTGGACCCCAAGTCCAGAGATTATACAACCTTTCAGACACCCTATGGAGCTCTGAGATTGGTTACATTACCAATGGGATGGACTAATTCAGTTCCTATATTCCATGATGATGTTACCTATATCTTGCAGGAAGAAATACCCCATCTCACTTGGCTTACATTGATGATGTTCCAATAAGAGGACCAGAGACTAGGTATGAGCTAGAAGGGGGAGGTTATGAGACCATTGCAGAAAACAAGGGGATTAGGCGCTTTGTATGGGAGCATCTGAACAATGTGAATAGGATTGTGCAGCACATCAAGTATGCTGGAGGAACCTTTTCAGGGGTTAAGTCTGTACTATGTGCAGATGAAATAACTGTAGTAGGTCACTTGTGCTCCTATAAAGGTTGCAAGCCAGAAACAAAGAGATATGCAGTAGTCATGAGCTGGGGAGACTGTCATAATGTTTCAGAGGTTAGGAAGTTTCTGGGGACTTGTGGCACATTTAGGATGTTTATCCAAGATTATGCCAAGATCTCAGAACCTATTAATAGGTTGACCAAGGAGGATATGGTCTTTGTCTGGGGAGAGGAGCAGAAGGAAGCCATGAAGGAAATGAAGAGGAGGTTAGCAAGTTGTGCAGCCCTGAAACCCATAGACTATGAGTCTGAGGGTGCTGTAATCTTGGCAGTGGACACTTCTTGGATGGCTGTTGGGTTTGGTATCTTCCAGGAGGATGGTAGCGATCCCAAGATAAGGACTTGTGCTAGACTAGGGTCAATCACTCTGAATGAGAGAGAAGCCAGGTTTTCACAACCTAAGAGGGAGTTGTATGGTCTTATGAGAGCCTTACAAGTCAGCAGCTATTGGTTACTAGGGTGCAGGAAGCTTATTGTTGAGAGTGATGCTAAGTACCTGAAAGGGATGCTAAGCAATCCAGGGATTGGGCCTAATGCCACTATAATGCGCTGGGTAGAAGCTGTACTTATGTATCACTTCACCTTGAGGCATGTCCCAGGGAAGACTTTCAGTATGGATGGTTTATCTCACAGGGAGAAGCAGCCAGGGAATGAGGAGTATGCTCCTGTAGATCAGTCACTATTGGAAAATCCCAAACCAATGATCTTTGAATATCCAGATGAGATTGACAAAGTACCTGGTTGGGAGGAGCATGTGCCCCTCAAGTTGGAAGACTTCATAGACCAGATTGACACAAGAGGAGGTTACTTGCTAGCAACATCTCCAGAAGATGTGCAAGAAGAAGTGAAGTTGGGTAGAGACAGGGAGCAGGGGATAGGCTTAAGGTTGCAAGAGAAGAGTAATTAAGCAGGAACTACCTTGAATCCAGTAGCAGTTCTAACTTTGTCTACACTCTTGTTACCAGAATAACCCTCTTCCTCTACAGTAGGAGAGTACCAAGAAGAAAGAAAAACAGAGAAGGGGAAAACCTTACAGTCTCTTGCCTCTAGTACAGGACTGGCTTAGGCATCCTGGAAAAGTACAAAGAGAAGTGTTAGGGATGAAGGAAGGGCAGTTTCTCAAGTTTGCAAGACAATTCTTCTTTGATCTTAAAGGAAGGCTCTATAGAAGAGGAGAAGAAGGAAAACACAAGCTAGTGATAGAGAAGGACAGGAGGATGTACATGTTGAAGTCAGCCCATGATGCACTAGGCCATAGAGGGACCTTTGCAACTAAAGCATTGTTAGAGAAAAGGTTTTGGTGGCCAGAAATGGAAGCAAATGTAAAGTGGTACATAGACCCTTGTCATGCTTGCCAAGTTCGTCAGAAGGTGGCAGTGTGCAGGCAACCTGTGGTAGCCTATACTCCCAGTATATTTGAAACCATACACTTGGATACCATGCATATGACACCAAGTTCCAATGGGTGTAAATATATTGTACATGGGAGGTGTGCTTTAACCTCATGGATGGAAGGTAGACCTTTGAGGAAGGACAACCACAAGTTGATTGGGCAGTGGTTATTTGAAGAAGTAATCTGTAGATGGGGGTGTATAAGCAACATTGTGACAGACAATGCTGGGCAGTTTACAAAGGTGGTACATTGGCTATCTAAGAAGTATGGGATACAGGGCATAACTATTGTTCCCTATAATTCTAGAGCTAATGGAAAGATAGAAAGACCACATTGGGATGTGAGGCAAGCCTTGTATAAAGCCTGTGAAGATAAGACCAAGTGGTATTGGTTCTTCTGGCATGTAATGTGGGCAGACAGGATCACAGTTAGAAAGAGGTTTGGGTGTTCCCCCTTTTTCTTAGTAACTGGAGCACATCCTATTCTACCATTGGACTTAGTGGAGGCAACTTGGTTAGTGGACTGGCCTGAAGGACCAGTGTCTACTGAAGAACTAGTTGGCCTCAGGGCTCAAGCATTGGCAAAGCACTATCAGCATGTAGAGGAGATGAGGAGCAGAGTTAGTAAGGAAAAGTTGAAATGGGCAGAGAACTTCACAAGAGAAAATGAATCCTCTATTAAAGAGTACAAGTTCAAGCCAAAAGACTTAGTATTGGTTAGGAATATAGTGGCAGCCAAGTCATTGAGTGGGAAGATGTCTGCTTGCTATTGGGGACCTATGGTAGTGCTCACAAGAACTAAAGGGGGCAACTACATAGTGGCAGAGTTGGATGGTACTGTGTGGCAAGAAAGGGTGGCAGCATTTAGGGTCATTCCTTACAAGGCTAGGCAACACATCATGCTGCCTACCAGTATAGAAGAATGGATTGATATCACTCCATCTAAACTACAAGAGCTAAGGGAAGAAAGGACTGAGGGAATTGTTGAGGAGGATCTTTACCTCCAGGGCATACATCTGCATGAAGGAAACCCACAAGTCACAGGACCCAGCTAAGTTATGTACAAAGCCTCAAGGACCATGAAAATAAGTTGACATGTTGAGGAAATGTATTGAAGAAGGTGTATAGTCATGCTAGGGGCTGGCTATACAATGTCTATAACACTAGAAAATGATAGTGGGGGTATAGAAAGCGCTGAGGCACTGAAACAAAGGAGCACAAATGAGGGAAGCGAATTAAAGCAAGAATATAAATGGCAAACTGAGAATAAACCGGGGGAGGGTGAAAAGAAGCAAGAAAAGTTGCAAAAGGAGCTGTGGCGCATCACTTGATCAGGGATCAAAGCCGATCAGAGATGATCAATGATGAGTAAACAAAGAAGTTTGACACAGGCAGCCATTTTGAAAGAAGCAAGGCAAAGAAAGCAAAAACTTGCAAATACAACAATCTATTGGGGCTAAAACCTAGCAAGCTAAACTATAACAACTATAACGTTGCTTCAATAGCATTTGCTACTTTGTCCGCTTTGGGATCTGTCCCAGAGACCTCAATAGAAGAATTTTTAGTAATAGCTGGCTGGAAAAAGATTGATAAGTGACAGGAAGGTTCCGAATAAGTGACAAAGACAGACCAATTGCGAATCGGAGGTGACTTGCAGATCACAAATCAAGATGCCAGTGTCTGCAATGTCATGATCGTTGAGTGCAGTCCTAACAGCCTTGCAATGGGCAATAAGTTGTTTGCAGAGTTGCTGAGCAATGTCCAAGGCAAAGAGCTGTTGGCAGGCAGTTTGATTGAGTGCCTGAGCATAGTCACATAGCGTGGAATGAGAAACCTTGCCGTCCTTAGCTAAGATGTGATTGGTTTTGTCCAACAAAGCCTGTGCGCAGGAACCGTCGGGACAGTATAAAGCTGAAGAAGAAGGATCAAGAAAGATTCAAATAAAAGAAGTAAAAGGAACGCACCAATGGAAGGATGGAGATGGGGTTTCTTAGCTTCTGGTGCCACCTCAGGCACAGGCTGATGGGAGAGGGAAAAGAGTGAGAAACGAGTAAATAACTTGTTAATTTGCATTTCTAAAAATAAAGGAGAGGCTCATGTCATTAGGCTTGCACTTGAAAGGGCGTGGAGAGGACACACTCATCATCTCCACGTCACTATCACACTCCTGATGGCATTCATGAGCTTTGCGAGCGTCATCACGACGGCGGGTCTGGGAGGCATCAGAATAGAGTTGTGATGAGAAACAAAGAGCGAACCTTGGCACATTCTTTAGCCTCTTTGGCGGCTTGGTCGGCAGCTTCTTTGACACAACAGTCCTTGATTATTTTAAGGATGGTGTCAGCAAAAATACACCAATTCTTGATAGTGGCAGAAGACTGTGCAAGGCTGTAATCGATGAATTCCTGAATGCCGTATAAGGCTTCATAGATGCCCGATTGTTGAGAAATGTGCTCAAAATTGGACTGGTCTGTAAAAACCTGGATAGAAGAGGTGTTAGTGGATGAAAATCTTGAAAGAGTAAAGGACATACCAGTTCAGCAGCTCCAACATGACGTGCGACCAAAACTGGAGATCCTTTAGCCTTGGCCTCTTCAGCAAGTCAAGTGATGGCTGAAACAAAAGCAGGATAGTGCCGGATGCCTTTGATACACTGGGTTTTGTCTTGATAGACCAAGTTTTCAAGAAGAGAGTAAGGATCTGAAGAAACAGGGTTTTTGGGACCAGTAGGAGGAGACATGAGGAACTAAGGGATTGAGGAGGTGAACAACAGAGAGGAGGGATTAAATGTCTTTTGGAGGGATAGGGTGACAGCCACAACATGCAAGAGAAACCTCAAAAACATTGCAAAGAGAAAGGGACACATGTTGTGAAATTATGTCAAAAATATGGAACTTAGCCTATTCTGGAACTGTAGATGACTGAGGACAGTCATTATTTGGTGGGGGGAGATGATACAATGTTGTCACACCATTGGGAACATAATAAACACCAGAAGTCAAAACAAACATTTATTAAGGCTGAAAACTGTAAGCCTCCTGGTAAAACAAGTCCCAGCAACATTATCCCTTTAAATACACCAGAAGAAATACAGAACAGGATAGGACAAGGACTATACTAGACTATACACTCAATAATAGTCCAATCACTGTAATGGGAGGGGAAGCATGGGACTGGCAAAAGCACCTGAATGGCATCAATTCTGGCAAGATCTAGATCCAATCTAAGAATAACCAGATTGGAATGTTGACTGAAAGGAGGTAAAGGGGGAATGAATGAGAAAGAATGGAATGAAGGGAAGAATATGAAATGAATGGAATGAAGGGAAGGGAAAGGAAGATGAATGGAAGGATATGAAATGAATGGAATGAAGGGAAGGGAAAGGAAGATGAATGGAAGAACCTGAATGGGAAAGAACCTGAAAGGGGAAGAATATGAAATGAATAAAGAAAGATGAATGGAATGAATGGGAGGGGACAGATGAATGGATGAACCTGAATGGGAAAGGACCTGAATGGGGAAGAATATGAAATGAATAAAGGAAGAAAAAGGGAAGGAACTGAATGGAGAAGAATATGAATGGAAGAAATACAAAGGAGGGAGAGATAAATGGAGCAAATGGAAGCTAAGAATGCAAAGGAGGAATGATGGAACCAGGAACTGGCCTGTGGCACTGAAACAGGCATGCCAAAAGGGGGAATTAGAATAACAGTTATGAATAAGGGGCTGGAAAGTATGGAACCAAAAGTCACATGTAGGGGGTGGTCTGTGCACTGTAGAAAGAGGTATAAATAGCCCAAGTAGAGTAGCAAATGGACAGGCAATTAATAGGCAAAGGTTTGGTGGTTCCCAGGGAGTGAATCACTTAGGCTGGAGTTTGTTGAGACCCCTCTTCATTCAGAATAGAAATATTTTGGAAGTAAACCCCTTCAACTTCAAGCATTTATCAAGACATCAGTGTGGAATTGGAGTAGACTGCCTAAGTCTTCAAGAAAGCCCCAGAACTATTAGTATTACTCTAACCCAGTACTACAGCATAGAAGCACATTAGCAGAGTGCAGGCCATCTTAGAAGGTGAGGCATAATTAAAGGCCATTGGGGTAAGTGGCTTGCTCAACCAGAGCCTGGAATGAGTCAATGTGCTCATCCAGCATACACTTTCCTTGCTCATGTTGCTCCCTGTTGCATAGTGTCAAGGCAGTGGTCTTGGCAGGGTCTAGTGGAAAAAACTCCATGTAAAAGTCCTTCTCAAAGGTGGCCCAGTCCAGGAGACTTCCAACACCTCTGGGGCAACAGAAGACTTGTAGCACATAGGTGGAGGCACATCCAGTCTTCATGTACAACAGTACCCAGGTTATTTTCAATGCATCAGAGTCAAAGGCATCCCTACTGAGGTGGATGTAGGTGAGGCAGGATTGAAGGAATTGTTCCCCACTGGAGCAGGCACCATTGTATGCATCTGGTGATACAGTGGTCTCAAATAAGAGACAAAAGAGATCATTCCAAAAATCCTATATATTTGTAAAAATTAATACAAATTATCTGTAAAGAGCTGAAAACTGTAAGCTCAAGGATAAACCTCAAAAACTGTAGACATTGGATGCACCTCAAAGCCAGCCTCAGTCCCATAAAAACCAGTAAAATGACAGAAAGACCAGTGTCAATGACATAGTAGCCAGTCATCAAAACTGATGGCAGGGCACAGGGGAGTGGCAGTATGCTGGAGCCAATAAGCTGATCATGGATTATGGATCCCAGGTCTAACTATCAAACAGATACCCCTCTCCTCCCCTCAAAAACCCAGTAAGATGTGTCTCAAGAACCTACAAAGACCCACAAAAGAGTGATCTAAGGAGCTCCAGTGGGACAAGTTTGAGGAGGAATAAAAGGAAGAACAGACCACATGGGAAAAATGACTTGATCAAGCATATATAGACAGCCAATGCTAAAAATAAGCATTCAGATGGATCTCTCAATCAAAAATTAAAAACCATGCACCTGTTCTTGAATTCACCTCAAAACTCTCAGCTAACTCACCAGTCATGCATGGATAAGGAAAGAAAAGGTTAGAAGAGGCAAAGAAAATGGAAGGAAGTAGAGGATGAGGAAAAGAGGGAGAAATCGACCAGGATAAATGATACAGCAAATGCATGGGCAAGGTCAGCCACCAGCCACTGATGTCCCCATACAGACAGCAAAAACACAAAGAAAGGCTGTGGTCCATGCATGATTGATGAGTTATAAAAGGGGAGGGATCTCAAGAGAGAGGACAGGCAAGCTATGTACCATGGCTTGGAATTCCCTAGGAAGCCAAGTTCTTAGGCTTACAAGTATTAGTTGCTTTGGGATTAGTCAATATACTATTGTGCCCATTTGTCTGAGTGAGACTGTCCCATTCAGTTGAATAATATCATAAACTATCAATATTATTTCTATTCTACATGGGTTTTGAGTGTAACTAAGCCCTTGAACATCTGTGAAAAGAAAGTTTGATCAGTTGATCTGATCCATTGACAGCATCAAACTCACAATTTGCATCATCTGGACCCCACTGTGAGGGGGTTCTGTTGCACAAAAACTCACCTTTGGATCCCTGTGAGGAGTCCACTAAAAAAAACATTAGTTTTGCTCTGCCTGGGTCTTGGCCCAGTACACCTCAGGTTATTAAACCAAAGGTTCAAAACTCTTTTACCTTAAGGAAAAGGGAAACTCATGCTACTAGCAAGGGCACAGTAGTTCCTTTGCCTAACCCTGAAGTTGCACTTAGACAACAAAAACTTTGTTCTGACAAGTCATCCTCAAATAAAAATCAACCTTTGTCTCCTATTCTTGAATCAACTGGTTTGGTCAGAGTTATGGAGCAAAATATCAGATATAAACTACCACTGCCTGACAGCAGGGATGCACCTAAGTTTAAGCACACTGAGCCCTCTGAGATTCATCACTTTTTACAAGGGATGATCTCTCTGTTTGAGCATGCTGGGATCTAAGGAGATAAGGAAAGGAAAGGAAGAAGAAAATCTTAGAGTATGTGGATGCTCAGACTGAACAAGAATGGCTGGGCTTTTATTCCTTTGGAGATGACTATACTTGGTCTGCTTTTGAGAAAGAGATCAAAGAGTCTTATTCAAAAGCAGTAGATGACACAGGTAGCATTGCAAACCTGGACAGAATCTGCAGAGAACATGCCAGACTTAGTAGGAATAACACCATAGAAATCCATTCTCTGATAAGGAAATTTAGAGCTGAGGCTAAGAAGTTGGCTAAGGTCACTGAGAATGGTCTCTAGTAGACAAATTTCTGGGGTGCTTTACACCAACTTTTGGAGATGTGATTGAGGAAAGGTTGATCAGTAGATATGGCCACTACAAAGACCCTGCTAGAAATAGGCACAAGGACAACAAGTATGACCTATCAGAAGTGCTGACAGTAGTGGGGACCTTGATAGATGGTGCTACTGTAAGGAGCCCTAGAGAGGATACAATAAAGAAAATGAAAACTAGTAGGGGGAACATTAAGGAGGAGGAAGTGGAGGAGAAAATGGCTCATCTACAAGATGCTGTGGTTACCATTGGGAAACAAACAGGGAGCATCCAGAGTACCATGCAAGCTTTGCAAGCTGGTCAGTTGGACATGCACAATACCTTTTTGAATACCAAAGGAAGCCAGAGTATAAGGGCAGAAGAGCCTCCTACATTTTCAACTTCTGGGAGAAGTGGTGTTACTTGCTTTTATTGTTGGAAAACTGGACATAGAATCTCAGAATGTGAAGTCATCAAGGGAGATGTACAAAAAGGATGGATCATCCTGTTGGAGGGGAGAGCCAGACTACTTAGTAGTGCTCCTCTACCCAGAGATCCTGCTGGTATATCTCCTCATACTAGACTAGCACAAGTACATGACAAGCAGGTGAATACGTACTTTGGATGGCCAGAAAATGACTCTCCAGAGACAGTCACTTACTCTACCTATGTAAACTCTGCTAGAGACACAAGGGATGACATGCTAGAGTGCATTCAATACAAGGAGTCAGACCGCTTGGGGGACTTGGAGAAAGGTTTCAATAAAATGGCTGAGATGCTCAGTGTGTTGGTCAACACAAGGAACACAGCTAGTTCTGAAGGACAGAAATTTTCCTCTAAGGATTTTTAAATAACTCAATGAAGGCAATTAGGAAAGAGGCATCTCAACCAGGAGTATCCTCATTGCCAGAGAGAACCCCTGAAAAACCCTGGAAAGAAAAGCTAACTCTGGTGATTCCACCTAGAGTTGCACTAAAACTGGACATACCTTTTGAGAAGGTTCCAGCCCTCAATGAGGGACCAGACTTGCCAGTGCAGGACACTGTTAAAAGTTTCTTAACAGGGACAAAGAGGAAAGAGTGGGATAGGACCATTGATAGGCTCTGGGAGGCTATTGTACCTCCCAGTTACTGGAGAACTGTTAGATGTGGCTCCTGAATTAAGAGAAGCAATGATACAAAAATCAACTCTCAAATCAGGGACTCAGTCTAGGAATCCCAATATCCCAAGAGTAGCAGTTCAACAGCAGACTGTAAGGGAGAAGAAACCACCTGACAAAGTAGATGTCAATGACCTACCAATGGCAACCTATTTCATTGCAGATGGGACACAGGATGATTTGCCCACTGGTGCAGTATTGCATCAGGATTGTGTAGCCACTTACTTGGAAAATATCCCTCCAGGAGAAAAGCCAGTAGTGGTGTATGTGGCTGGAGATTTGCAAGTGTTGAGATCCTTGAACCCCATTGTCAATCAAAGGGGGCAAGCAGAGACAATTCTAGATAGTGGTTCTCAGATAGTCTGTATAGCACTAGATGAGGCACTTTGTTTAGGATTGACTTGGGATCCAGACATATGCTTAAGAATGGAGAGTGCCAACAGTCAAGTGAATACATCAGTTGGTTTAGCCAAAAATGTGCCATTTACTTTTGCTGAAGGCTTCACTATTTATCTACAAGTACATATCTTTGTCAAGCCAGCTTATACTGTCTTGTTGGGTTGTCCTTTTGACACACTGACAGAAAGCAACATACAATGTAGTACTGAGTTAGAGTAATACTAATAGTTCTGGGGCTTTCTTGAAGACTTAGGAAGTCCACTCCAATTCCCCACTGATGTCTTGATAAATGTTTGAGGTTGAGATTGTTTACTTCCAAAATATTTCTATTTTGAATGTAGAGGTGTTTCAACAAACTCCAGCCTAAGTGATTCACTCCCTGGGAACCACCAAGCCTTTGCCTATCAATTGCCTGTCTATTTGCTACTCTACTTGGGCTATTTATACCTCTTTCTACAGTGCACAGACCACCCCCTGCATGTGACTTTTGGTTTCATACTTTCCAGCCCCTTATTCATAACTGTTATTCTAATTCCCCCTTTTGGGATGTCTGTTTCAGTGCCACAGGCTAGTTCCTGGTGCCATTGCTCCTCTTTTGCATTTTTAGCTTCTATTTGCCCCATTTATCTCTTCCTCCTTTGTATTCCTTTCATTCATCTTTTTCCTCCCATTCATTCCATTCATCTTCCTTTATTCATTTCATATTCTTCCCCATACAGGTTCTTCCATTCTTCTTTCTTTATTCATTTCATATTCTTCCCCCATTCAGGTTCTTCCATTCTTCTTCCTTTATTCATTTCATCTTCTCTTTCCTTCATTCCATTCCATTCATATTATTCCATTCTTTCTCATTCATTCCCCCTTTACCTCCTTTCAGTCAACATTCCAATCTGGTTATTCTTAGATTGGATCTAGATCTTGCCAGAATTGATGCCATTCAGGTGCTTTTTCCAGTCCCATGCTTCCTCTCCCATTACAGTGATTGGACTATTATTGAGTGTATAATCTAGTATAGTCCTTGTCCTATCCTGTTCTGTATTCCTTCTTGTGTATTTTAAGGAGATAATGTTGCTGGAAGTTGTTTTACCAGGAGGCTTACAGTTTTCAGCCTCAATAGATGTTTATTTTGACTTCTGGTGTTTTGTTATGTTCCCAATGGTGTGACAACATTGTATCAACAAAATCTTCAAGATGGCAGTGCTATAATAACTATCAGAGATACTAATACTGGTTTCCAGACAGCCCTGCGTACTCTTCAAAGAGGGAAGGTGCCAAAGCTAGGTGTTGGAGATAGTGATCCAAAATTTTAAATCTCAATGATCTGGTCAGTGACCAGGAAGAGGTGGCAGTGGTGATTGGAGAGAAGGAGAATGGTGAAGTAGTGGTGACTGGATACACTATAAATCATAGTGGATTCAAGAAACAGGAGTTGAGAGATGCGTATCAGACCTTTGCTGCAGAGGGAGATATGGGAGGAAGAGATGAGAAGACATTAGCAGCCTATCTAAATGGGCAGCTGTGTCAGATACCAGAGAAGTTGGAGGAGCTCTTAGAGTTAGAAGCAGGTGTGGGGGAAACTGCACAAGTGTTTTCTAAGAAATACAAACCTGTTGCTAGAAAGGTGAAACCTGTACTAGGAACCTCTCCTGAGGAGTTTAGAATTAAAAGGTGTATCACTGGAGATCCACTAGCAGACATGCCACAGTTGGACCCAAACCCATCTGATTTCAAACCCACAGGAAGGTACACTGCTGAGTGCAAAGAGATCATTGACCAAGCACATGGTGATGATTTCTTATGGCCAGAGGAGATGAAGGCAGTACATCATCTAATGATACTGTAGAATGAGGCCTTTGCATGGGATGGTTCTCAAAGAGGTAGGCTCAAAGAGGAATTCTTCCTCCCTGTGGTGATGCCAGTAAATCTTCACACCCCCTGGGTATTGAAGAACACTCCCATTGCTCCTGGACTCAGAGATAAAATCTGCCAGATGATAAAGCAGAAAATTGAAGCAGGAGTGTATGAGCCATCCAACTCTTCATACAGATCCCAGTGTTTAATAAAGTGACCATAGCACATTCCAGATTGCCACCAGCAACTGAAGAGTTAGCTAGTCATTTTGCTAGCAGAGCTTGTGGAGGGATCTTTGACTTGTATGTGGGATATGATGAGAGAGTGTTAGATGTCTAGGGACTACACCACCTTTCAGACACCCTTTGGTGCTCTAAGGTTGGTAACCCTGCCAATGGGCTGGACAAATTCAGTACCAATCTTTCATGATGACATTACCTTCATCTTGAAAGATGAGATACCTCATGTAACTTGGCCATATATTGATGATGTGCCAATCAGAGGTCCACCTCACAGGTATGAATTGCCAGATGGAGGCTATGAGGTTATCCCAGAAAATCCAGGCATTAGGAGATTTGTATGGGAACATCTGCAGAATGTAAACAGAGTGTTACAAAGAATTAAATATGTTGGAGGAACCTTTTCTGGGAAGAAGTCAGTAGTCTGTGCAGATGAGATTGTAGTGGTTGGACATAGGTGTTCCTATGAAGGACAGAAACCTGAGATCAAGTGGTTGGCTATTATTATGGGGTGGAGTGATTGCCAGGACAAGTCAGATGTCAGAGCTTTCTTAGGTACTTGTGGCACCTTTAGGATGTTTATTCAAGACCATACTAAAGTGGCTGCACCCATCAACAAATTGACTCAAAACCACACACCATTTGTTTGGGGTGAGGAATAGCAGTCAGCAATGGCTCAGTTAAAGAAGTTGCTAGCTGCAAGTGCACCTCTAAAACCGATTGACTATGAGTCAGGAGGGGCAGTGGTCTTATCAGTTGACACTTCTTGGATGGCAGTGGGCTTTGGAATATTCCAGGAAGCTTCAGACAATCCTAAGCAATGCACTTGTGCTAAGCTAGGATCCATCACCTTGAATGAGAGGGAGGCAAGATTCTCACAACCTAAAAGAGAACTCTATGGTTTGATGAGAGTCTTGCAAGCTAATAAGTATTGGCTAGTTGGTTGTAGGAAGCTTGTAGTGGAGACAGATGCCAAGTATTTGAAGGGAATGCTAAGCAATCCTGGAGTAGGACCTAATGCCACCATTATGAGATGGATTGAGGATGTACTGCTCTATCATTTTACTTTAAGGCATGTGCCAGGAAAAACTTTTAGTGTTGATGGCCTGTCTAGGAGGCTCAAGCAGCCAGGAGATGAGGAGTACCCACCTGTTTATCCAGAGTTGGTGGACAACTCAAAGACTATGCACTTTGAATATCCAGCTAAAACCAACAATGAACCAGGATGGAAGGAGATAGGGAACCCTTAGTACTTGAAGAGTTTGCAGATCAAATTGACACTAGAGGTGGCTATCAACATGCAGTAGCCACTGAAGTATCAGACTTTGAACAAGAAATTGATAGAGCAAGGTCTCAAGAGATAGAACTTAGGAAGGCAGTTCTAAGTCAGCAGCAGACATCTAAAATAGATCCTGTTGCAGTACTATCTCTCTCTTAGCCTCTGTTACCCACAGAAGGTACTGAGGAAGAGAAGGAAGCAGACTTACAGGCATACTTAGATCATAGGAAGGGTGGTGAGAGTGAGAGTGAACAGTGGGATGACTTGCTACCAATTGTACAAAGCTGGCTACAAGACCCAAGCAAAGAACTTGAGGGTTTGCAGGGTTGGGACCCAGACAAGTTCAAGAGGTTTGCAAGACAGTTCTTCTTTGATCCAAAAGGGAGACTGTACAAGTGTAATCATGAGGCTAGACATAAGCTAGTAGTCAATATTGATAGGTAAATGTTCATGCTTAAATCAGCCCATGATGCCTTAGGGCATAGAGGGAGTTATGCAACCAAAATGTTAATACAAGAACAATTTTGGTGGCCAGGAATAGATGGAGATGTGCAGTGGTATGTTGGGACTTGCCACAACTTCCAGATATGTCAGAAGACAGTTGTAAACAGAGCTCCCACAGTGACCTATACACCAGAGCTCCCACAGTGACCTATACACCTTCTATCCTCCAAACAATTCACATTGATACCATGCACATGACTCCAGCCTCAAATGGCTGCAAGTATATTGTTCATGGTAAGTGTGCATCATCTTCATGGATGGAAGGGAGGCCTCTGCACAAGGAAAACCATAAAACAATTGGTCAATGGTTGTTTGAGGATGTGATTTGTTGTTGGGGCTGCATTGCAGAGATCATCACTGACAATGCTGGACAATTCAAGAAGGTCACAGCTTGGATAGAGAGTTAATATAAGAATCAGAGGCATTGCTATCTCTTCATACAACTCTCAGGCTAATGGCAAGATTGAAAGGCCACACTAGGATGTCAGGCAAGCTTTATTCAAAGCTTGTGAAGATTGCACTAAATGGTTTTAGTTCTTCTTCCATGTAATGTGGAGTGATTGCATTACTATCTGGCAGAGATTTGGATGTTCACCATACTTCATGGTCATTGGGGCTCATCCAACCCTACCTTTGGGCTTGGTAGAGGCTACCTGGTTAATTGAATTACCAGAAGGGCCATTATATATAGAAGAGTTGATTGGTTATCATGCTAGGGCTTTAACCAAGCACCACCAACATGTGGAGGAAATGAGAGAGAGAGTGGGGAAGGACAAACTCCAATGGGCCTTGAAGTTTGCAGAAGAGCATAAAAACTCTATCAAAGACTTCAATTTCAAGCCTTTGAACTTAGTCTTGGTCAAGAATATGATTATAGAAGGTTCACACAGTGCTAAAATGCTTCCCCATTTTCATGGTCCAATGGTAGTAATTACTAAGACCAGGGGTGATAATTACATTGTAGCAGAATTGGATGGATCAGTTTGGCAGACCAGGGTGGCAGCTTTTAGAGTAGTCCCTTACAAAGGCTTGCCAATGATTGAAGCCATCCCAAAGTTTAGAGCATTGGGTAGATATCACTCTAGAAAAGTTGAAAGAGTTAAGGGGAAGAGCTACAAAAGCCTGCTGGAAATACTATGTCAGACCTTTCATTTGGTTCTATAAGGCTTCATGAGCCTATAGACCATGACTTAGAATTAACAAAAAACTAAGAAATTCACTTGATAAGTAATAACAAAGTAAAAACTTAGTTAAGTTATACAAATTTGGGTCTAATGGCATTAAATTTTTGGGGTATGGAAGAGAGGGTGTATAAGGAAAGGTTATTTTCAAGAGCATATGCTACCAGAGACAGAGGCATACTGGTGTTTACACTATGGCAGCTGCCAATATGTCCATGGAGTTTTCAGGGAGGTCCTGTGGCAGATTAGCAATTTCAATGTCAGAATTGTTGACAGAGGCCTGAAAGACTGAGAAAAAGGGAAGAGGAAGAAGAAATAGGAAAGAAAACATACTTCAGGTGTGATGTGAAGGTCACTGAGACTGAGCAGGCAACCAGTCTGGTCAATGTTGGAAGAGCCCAAAGTCTTGTCCAGACAGTCCATACAAGCTGAAATCAGGTGGAACATTTAAAGACCAATGTTGAGGGAATACAGCTGCTGCTGTGCAAGTAAGTCCATAGCTTTCCAATGCTTCTGCAGATTGGCTGGCAGCACCATGCTGTCATTACTGAGAAGCTGATGGGCCTCAAGCATGGCATTGACCTGTAAGCAAGCACACAATATAATGGGGCATTTTAGCACCCAGAAAACAATAGAGTACATTTGTTGTTGGTATTGGTGGCTGACAGTGGTTGCAGATGCACACATGTTCTGTACCACTTGTCAGCTGTGCCAGCAGGTGTAAAGGAGCAGTCAGCTCCCTTCAGAGAAGTTACATTTCCTGCTGTGCTAGTAAAACTCTGGGATTTAATAGGGATGTACTTTATAGGTCTGTTCCCTGAGTCAAAAGGGTATAACTACCTGTAAGTATTTATGTGTTGGATGACAAGCATGGTGCACCTTATTCCAGTGCACACCACCATGACACCTTTGCAGCTGTCCTGGATTTACATGTGTGAGGTTGTGAGGCTACATGGCCTTCCAAGCTCAATCGTCAGCAATCAAAACTCAAAGTTCATGTCAAAATGGTGATGTGAACTGCATAAGTTGTTAGGAGCAAACCTCCTAATGTCTACATCATTTCATCCACAGACCAATAGTCAGACTGAATGTGCCAATTGGAACATTGGTCAGATCCTGCATATAGTAGAATAACCAGACTAAAAAGACTGGTTAAGTCAAATAGACTTAATGGAGTTCATGGATAAACATGAGTATTTCTGAAACAACATGGTTTGCACTGTTTGAGTTGAACAGTGGATATATATGCCATCTATGATATGGAAAATTACAGCAGACACTGCAATTCCAAGAGGAATACAGCAGTTCATCTGCCAAGCTCTAGAGAACTTGGCAGCAGTGCACAACCCAATTAGAGGCATGTGTCTTTCAGATGCATTTGGCCAACTCACATTGCAAGCCTAACCCTGAGCTAGAGAAAGGTGCATTGGTGTACCTTTCAACAAAAAATCTCAACCTACCTAAAGGCAGAGCAAGGAAGCTCTGCCCTAAGTGGGTTGGGCCATATAGGATTCTAGAGGCCTACAGTGAGACCTCCAACTATGTATTGGAGCTGCCTACAGCATTCCAGGAACAAAGGATACATCCTAAGTTCCATGTGTTTCTGCTGTGCCCATATAAGCCCAGCAACAATGTGCTGTTTTCTAACAGGGTGACACCAGAGCCTTACCACTTTGGCACCCCAGATAACCAGGAATGGTCTGTCAATGACCTAGTAGGTCATTGTTGGGATGGTAAGAACCTTGAGTTTGAGGTTTATTGAAGTCTTGGAGACACCACTTGAGAGTTCCTTAAGACCTGCAAGGACCTGGCAGCCTTTGACAGATACTTAGAACTGCAGGGTGTGCAGCACCCTGTGCAGTTGGCTAGAAGGTCTAAGTTAACTTGAATTAGTCCCAGAAGTTGACAGGCCACCATGCTAGCAGTCATCAACAATTATATCAGCCAATTTTTTATCTGAGTGCAAAGTCCAACTGGACTTTGTCTTCTTCTACATTTTTGGTGCTACATGCCAACTTGACAAAGAAGACTCCTTGCCCCATGGGCAAGAAAAAGAAACAACCAGGTGAGGCAGATGTAGATCTGCTAGGGTATTTGTTGAGCTCTGTACAGAGCTCAAGAAGTGGAGGGTCAGGGAGTAGCTCACTCCCTAGCTTTGGTGGCTTTGCTGTGTTGGCAGGAGGCTTGGTGCTGGGGGACATAGCACCCCCAACAATGAGAAAAGCAGCCCCAGCTCAAAGAGACACAAGGCCTGCAAGTGGAGGACCATCAGTGATGCTAGAAGATGTAGCTCCACCAAGTTATGCAGTGGCAATGCAGCAGTTGCTAGTGAGGAGATGTGGTTTGCCTCCACAACAAGGCAGAGCAGGCAGAGGGCATGGGGGACCACCAGCCCCTCCTTAAGGAGCAGGAAGAGGATGTGGAGAACCACCAGTGCCCCCTCAAGGAGCAGAGGACATGGGGGCTACTAGCACCCCCTCAGTTTAACTTTGGGTCTGCACAACCAGTGTGGTCCCAGGAGTTCCAGCAATTTGTGATGCCACAATTTGTTGTTGCCCCACTTTCAGTGGCTGGTTCTGGCCATATAATGGGTGCAGTAAGTCAACAATGACCTGCTACTACTTTGTCACAAGTAGGGATCTGAGTCCCTGCAGCATTGTCAGCAGATGCAATAGAGGTTGATGATAAAGGCTCAGAGTCAATTACGGCCCTGATGCAGTTGTTGGCACCTCCTTGGCAGTTGTATTTGCTATTGCCTACTGGGGCATGTCCTTCAGATGCACCTTCTTCATTGCCAAGTGTGTTGGGGTGACCAGCAGCCACTTCAACTAGCAAAGGAAAGGACAAGGCAACTGCAATGTTGCTACCCGCACTAGCATAGGGGAGTAGCACTTCCTTGTTGATCACCTGGAAAATGTTCAAGCAATGCTTCTCTGCAAAGTGTCAGGGTCCGCTGACCTCGGGGGCGCAGCTGCACTGGGCGAGTCCTTACTAGGCGGGCGTGATTCCCCTGCATTGGTGACCGGACACTCAAAGACATTCTGGGTCCTGGGGGTTTGCATGGGTAATTGGGGAGATGTGATCCAGACAGGTCCGGGAAGGTCCGGAGAAGTCGGATTGTGGGGAAATGAGACGGTCTTGGCGGGGTTCAGGCAGAAGGCCGTACGGGAGATTTGCGGAAGCAAGGGAGTAGGTGGCTGTGTGATCAATGGGGGCGGAGCCGGGGTTTGATGGGAGATCATTTGGAGTTGATGGAGTCCGGGACCGAGCGAAGAGTGAGGTTCGGACCTGGTAAGGAGTGTCGGGGTTCGTAATTATAATCGCGGAATTCGTGAGGTCGTTAGGGTTGATGAGGAATTGGGCACAAGGGTCAGACGACGTCACCGAGACGGCGTCAGACGAGACAATATGGAACAAGAGTAGATTCGAGTGGAGGTACGAAACGATAACGAGAGCGATAACGAAAAGGGGACGAGACAAGACCGGGAGACTGAGATAAGACCGGGAGACTGAGATAAGACCGGGAGACTGAGATAAGACCGGGAAACTGAGAGTAAGGAGAAAGAGATACGAAAACGAACACGAAACACAAAGAGGAAACAATCAGACCATAGGTAACGTTAAGCAATATCAAGACTGGAGTACGAAGAGCTACTCGATGACTTATATACTGACTACCGGAGGACTTCGGGGTACATCGGCTGTGGCGGCGGGGCTTGGCGGGGCTTGACGGAGTGAGCGGGTGTCGGTTGTGATCGAAGATCGTGCCGCGCTGATACGTTGATGGGATCGCGGGTTGTTCCGAGGTTGTCGTGATATTCCGGAATAGGTCGGAGGAAGCAGGGTGTTGAGTTAATGATGGGTGGGCGAAGATCAGGAATAGCGGGGGTGGTTCTCGGGGTTTGGGAAGCCCGGGGTAAGTGTCAGTGGCTGCGGGGCAGGCACCGAAGTTGGCCAGGGGGCCGTCGGAGTTAGCCGGGGAGGTGTCGGAGTTAGCCAAAGTAGGCGTGGGCATGGGCGGAAGTTCGGCGGAGCGTTGGGGGTCCTTTTGGGGGTTCGGGGGTTTGATGGACGATGTGCGGGGTTTTGGGGAACGGGTCGTGACATCACCCCCCTTTCAGCGTCGAGACCCTTCGAGACGCGGGGCAGGACGGGGATCGGCGGGGCGTGGGAGTCGAAGCCAAGCAATATTGATCAATCCGCAGCGAGTGATAGCGGCGTGGGAGGCAAAGTCGAAGCGCGGCCGCCGTTTCGTCAGGGTCCTCCTCACTCAATTTAAAGCTTTGGGTGTGCCCCGGGGTTTCCCAAATTTCGTCATGTCTTCCCCCAGCGTTCCAGTGGTTCCTCCCGCCGATTTGGACGAGGTGGTGGTGTACGACAGTGGGGGTGAGGAGTTCGAGCGTCGGCGCCGGGGTAGCGTTAGGGACCGGAGTCGTAAGTGTTGTCGAATTTTCCTTTCGGGATGGTTGACGGGGTTCCGGTAGAGTCGTCCGTAGTAGTAGTGGTGGATTTTCCGGGGGTTCCGAAGCGGACCAAGTTTCGTCCCGCGGTGCCAAAGGGGAAGGGGGCGTCTTCGGCGGTGGTTCGGGGGAAGCGTCGAGCTTCCCCACCCTCGGGGGCGGGACCCAGCAAGAGGCCGCGTGGGCGCGAGTTGTCGGCGGGGCCTCCCGAGTCTTCCCTCTTTTCTCCTGTCCCTGGCATTCCCTCGGAGCGGTTGTCAAGTCCCTCCGCGCCGATTCCTTCAATCACGGAGGTCTTCCTTCGCAAGCAGGTGGAGGCCTTGACGACGTCGTTGGCAGTACGGGAGGGGGAGCTCCGCCGGGCGAGGGAGGATCGTGACACGGCGCGGACGGAGAAGGAAGCGATGGAGCAGGAGAGGAATACTTCGGTGCGCGTGGCGACGGAGCGGGCGCTAGAGGTGCGGGGTCTGCGGGAGCGTCTGGCGCAGGTGGAGGGGCAACCCGCGGGGGAAGCGGAGGGGCGGAGACGAGTTCCAGAGGGGGATGCGTTATGGGCGGAGCTGGAGGCGGCGAGGCGGAGGGAGGATTGGTTGGCCAACGAGGCCGCCTCGGGTCGCGCGGGGATTCTTCGTGAGTTGTCTCCCGTTCCTCCGTTCGTTATTGACGGTTCATTTTCGGAGTTTAGGCTGGGTGCGGGAGCATCGGGTCCTCTTGGACGGTGCCTCCGCGGCGTTCACGTCGATTCAGGACGGGTTGACGCAGGGGTCCGCAGTCCAGCCTCCGGAGTTGCAGCAGGGAATGGCGCGGTTGGAGAGGTTGCTGGCGGGGCATCGGCGACGCAATGCGGTGGCCCCGGGGTCGTGGTGGGAGGTGGCGGCCGATGCGGGGGAGGCATTGCCGGGGTTGGCGGAGATCCTAGCGGTGGTGCGGGCCCAGATGGAGGTCGACCTGGGGGTTGGGCTTCCGGGAGGTCCGGGGAGGGAGTGAGATGGGCGTGGGCCTCGTTTCTTGTCGCTCTCGGACTTGCTGCCTTCCCCGCCTAATGTATATATGATCTTTTGTACGCGAACATGTCATTTTTTAGTCCCTGGGCATGTGAAGTGAGATTTTTAGTTTTGTCGGAGGGCAAAGTAAGCAAAACACGCAGGGGTGTGAGAGGGAGTTGAATCCCTAGTGAGTCCAGAGGCGGGGTTTACGCCCGCTAGTGCCGTCTGCGCTGGCTAGTCCCGGGGTTGGTCGGGACGGGGCGGGGCATCGCAGGAGGGCTCCCGGGGTCTGTCGGGGTTGGTGGGAGTTCTCCGGTGGGGTCCCCGGCATTTCGGGCAGTGTCGTTGAAATCGTTTCTCGGAAATTTTCGACTGGGGGTGTAGGGGACGTGCGCCGTTTTGGTAGTAGAGGGTGGCCTTTGAATTTTGTACGGCGCCCAACGGGTTCGGGGCTTTGGTTGTCTCGGCGGTGCGGTGGGCGGGGGGTAATGGGGGTCTTCCCATGGTCTAGCCCTTACGTCGGTATTGGTGGTGAAGGCGGGCGGGCCTTTTTTTTTTTTTTTACTTATTGGCGGGGTTGGGTGAGGCGGGGTTCATCTTCGCAGTATAGTTGGTCCGGGTCGGGGTTGTGTTCTGGAGTGCTGCGTCTGTGGGCGGGCCTGCTTTGGGTGGCGCTTTGGTGTGCTCCGGAGTGTCGATGACCGAGGGGGTAGGATGCGGGGTGATCAGTCCCAACCAGTTCCTTCGGGCCCGGGGCCCAATTTGGGGTTCCGGGTCATCTACGTGATATTGCTCTCCTGACCAAAGGTAAGCCCGCGGCGGACAAAGGGGGTCTTACGTATTTCTGATACTTCCTCGAGTTCGGAGGTTCGGGGGTCGGTGGTTCCTTCATCGGGAAGAAGTGGGTGGTCCCGGAGTCGACTCAAGGGTCACTTGGTGGGGGTTTGTTGGTTGTTCCTGGTTGTTGGGGCGGCGGGAAGGTCGGCCGCGGGGGGCACTGGAGTGGGGCTCCCCGGGAGATGCGGCAGGGTCAGATTTACTCTTTGTTCGTGTTCCGGAGCGGTCCGGAGATTGTGCAAGTGCAGGGGTGATAGTGGGGGGAGGCACTGCCAGCTTGTCTGGAGGCCCCGGTGATGTGGCCCCTGTTCGGGCGGACATATTCCGGTGTAGGGGCGGGGTTCGGAGTGGGTGGTGATTTCTGTTGCGGAGTTGGGGCTACCAGGGCATCGTTGTCGAGCCGGCGCTGTGAGTTTTCTTGGTCAGATGTCGGGGTCGGAGCGGAGGCCCTGGAGTCGTGTCGCCAGGGTCCGGAGCCGGGTTGATGGGTTTGGAGGGGTCTGGGTGGGACTGTTTCGGGCTGGCGCGGGGTCGTTTTGGGTCGTCGAGCCATATGGGGGAGGTCTTTTGAGGATATGGGAGCGCGTGCCCCTGGGGGTTGTCGGGTCGCTTAAATGGCCGATCGTTGTTTTCTGGATGATGGTGGGGCTTTTCGTATAGGGTCCTTTTTCCTATAGTTGGTTCGGGGTGGCCCCTATGCTGGGGATTCCTTCGTGGGAGGTGGCGTAGTCTGGTGGCGGAGTGTAAGCTCGGGGATGTTTTGGTCCTGTTCCGGGGTTGTCAGGGTCGGGTCGGGGGAGTCGGGGCCCCTTCATTTGTTGGGCGGAGGTGACGGCCGATCGATCGAGGTCCGGAAGCAGGTCACGGGGTTGGAGCATAGCCTAGGTCTGAGGTTCTTGTCCTGTGGTGGATTCGAGCTTGATTTCGATGGTTTCGGGGTTAGTTGTCGGAGGGTTTAGTTCCTTGGAGGGGGTCGATAATAGGGTTTGGTGATGTTGTTGGTGATTAGTCGCGTTCGTCGGTCTGCGGGGTTGCTGGGGGGCCGGTGAATCCACAGGCGGGCTTTGGGGAAGCGCGTTCTCAGTGGTTTCTTTGTAGCTGGCGATCCTCGCGCTGTGGGTGACTGTTCCATGGCAGGTTGGCATTATTGTGGGTCGGAGGGCTGGCGCGGTGCCGGAGACCTTGTTACTCATTCGATCGGATGGTCGCCAGGCCTTAGGATGTTATTCTTTGGGTGATGTCGGGGTCGACTTTGTGCGAGAGAGCGGAGTTGGCGGGGAGTGTAGGGGTGGGGTGGAAGATGAGTTGACGGTTTGCGCGAGGGGTTGGGAGTTGGGTGTGAGCTGGGGAAGGTGTCCGTGGGGGGAGCCGTTGTATGAAAGTAACTGGAGCAGAGGGGACGTTTGGTGTCGGATCCACGACTCAATGTGCCTCGGCAAATTGGGCAGGGCCGTATGAATCATAAGGGTTCCCCGGCACGGGTAGACCATAGACATCGGAGTTATTTGATTGTGTGTGCGGAGATAATGCGGGCATCACGGACGGGGTAAGGTCGAGTCTTGATATTATGTCAGGGTCCGCTGACCTCGGGGGCGCAGCTGCACTGGGCGAGTCCTTACTAGGCGGGCGTGATTCCCCTGCATTGGTGACCGGACACTCAAAGACATTCTGGGTCCTGGGGGTTTGCACGGGTAATTGGGGAGATGTGATCCAGACAGGTCCGGGAAGGTCCGGAGAAGTCGGATTGTGGGGAAATGAGACGGTCTTGGCGGGGTTCAGGCAGAAGGCCGTACGGGAGATTTGCGGAAGCAAGGGAGTAGGTGGCTGTGTGATCAATGGGGGCGGAGCCGGGGTTTGATGGGAGATCATTTGGAGTTGATGGAGTCCGGGACCGAGCGAAGAGTGAGGTTCGGACCTGGTAAGGAGTGTCGGGGTTCGTAATTATAATCGCGGAATTCGTGAGGTCGTTAGGGTTGATGAGGAATTGGGCACAAGGGTCAGACGACGTCACCGAGACGGCGTCAGACGAGACAATATGGAACAAGAGTAGATTCGAGTGGAGGTACGAAACGATAACGAGAGCGATAACGAAAAGGGGACGAGACAAGACCGGGAGACTGAGATAAGACCGGGAGACTGAGATAAGACCGGGAGACTGAGAGTAAGGAGACTGGGACACAAAACACGAAACACAAAAAGGAAACAATCAGACCATAGGTAACGTTAAGCAATATCAAGACTAGAGTATGAAGAGCTACTCAATGACTTATATACTGACTACCGGAGGACTTCGGGGTACATCGGCTGTGGCGGCGGGGCTTGGCGGGGCTTGACGGAGTGAGCGGGTGTCGGTTGTGATCGAAGATCGTGCCGCGCTGATACGTTGATGGGATCGCGGGTTGTTCCGAGGTTGTCGTGATATTCCGGAATAGGTCGGAGGAAGCAGGGTGTTGAGTTAATGATGGGTGGGCGAAGATCAGGAATAGCGGGGGTGGTTCTCGGGGTTTGGGAAGCCCAGGGTAAGTGTCAGTGGCTGCGGGGCAGGCACCGAAGTTGGCCAGGGGGCCGTCGGAGTTAGCCGGGGAGGTGTCGGAGTTAGCCGAAGTAGGCGTGGGCATGGGCGGAAGTTCGGCGGAGCGTTGGGGGTCCTTTTGGGGGTTCGGGGGTTTGATGGACGATGTGCGGGGTTTTGGGGAACGGGTCGTGACACAAAGGAGAAGAGCAAGGGCAAAGCAAAAGAGCTTAAGTCTTTTACTGTTGCAGATGAGCAAATTACTCATCTGCTCCAGTAGCTTCATAAAGCCAGAGTTCTAGAGGATGTTGGTGCTGACATCCTCAACAATCCTGTAATGCAGCTAGCATCAGCTCAAGTTCTGAATAAACTTAAGATTGTTCAAAAACAAAGGAATAAGGCCCAGGCAGACCTCTTTCATTCAGACTTGGGGAAGGAGAAGCATGTAGCCACCCCTCCTAACCCTCCAGAGGCAAAGAAGGCTTGTACTGAGGCTTCTGTGTTTGTTGAGGGATTCTCATCTCAGAGGGCACCACTTGTGCCCTATAATGATGTAGTGCCTGCTGGTGATAACTAGAGAATGGACAAGTGCCCTGATAACAAGGCAGCATTGTCCACTGCTGGACCATCAAAGCTAGTGGCAACTCAAGTGAAGCTGCCAAAACCAGCAGCAACAAAGGAGGGAGCATCAAGACCCTCCATAAAAAGAGCTGGCACTGTGCAGCCAGCTGTAATGTTAACAAAGACAGACAACTCTATAGTCATTGCCACTCTGATTGCCTTTCCAGCTAATGTTCCTCAGGAACCAGAAGCTGGCATGATTGAGGTCCTTGAATCAAGGACCTATATTATGCCTGGTGTGCTCCCTCAGGAGTTTAGGCCACCAGTGTAATGAGATCCTCATGACAAAGAATTCTTTGTCACCCAGCAAGCAGCTGCCCAAGCAATGACAGATGTCTCAGCAGCATCCAACTTGGGTAGCAATGATGATGATGATGTCCCTATGTCTAAACAATGTATCTTGGACAGTGACTTCAATGATGATGCTACTGAGCATTGTTACAAGGAGTGGCACAATGCTAATGCCAGATGGCTGTTAGCCATTGATGCTAAGAAGTCTGAATTGGACCTCAAGCATCTGAATGATACAATGCCTGGCCACCTACCAGATGGCTGGGATACCACATTGGTTTATGGGCACTTTGAGTGCCAGAATGACTTTAGGGATATGCTACACTCCAACTTCTACTGGTCACCAATGACCAATGCAGTTTTTGTTGGTGACAAAGTGGTCTTTGCCCACTCCACTAAGATGGTGGGGATATCTCATATATCCCCACAATACAAATTACTGTACAAATGGGCTCCTCAAGAGATGTTCATGAATCCAGAGCAGATCTATCTGATCCTTGAACTGATTCAGGTTGGCAGATTGAAGGTTGCAATGAGAGAGCAGATTCATGCTGCTCTCCTCCTTCAGGAGTTCTATTGGATCTCCTTCTATACAGCTCCACAATTGAGGGACAGCACAATGAAGTAGACTATGGAGCTTACTCCAGCATAAATGTGGTTGTTATACTGGGACTCAGCATTGGGGAGGAGTTTGTTCCAATTATCCTGGCATTTGTTGCAGAAGAGGCAGAAGTACTGCTCCAACTCCTGGTTCACATGTTTGGTCTGGCCATTGGACTGCAGGTAGTAGGTGGTGGAGGTGTGGAGCTTCATACCAAGTAGTCAGTAGAGTTCCTGGATAAAGTCCGCTATGAACTGCAGGCCTCAATTGGAGACATAGGTGTTAGAGAGGCTATGGAGCTTTCAGACATTTCTCTAGTACAGGTTTGTGGTGCCCATGGTGGAGCAGGTGGTGTGAGTTGGAATGAAGTGTGCCTGTTTGCCATACAGGTCTACTACTACCATAATGGCATTGTAACCATGGGCATTGGGAAGTTCTACAATGAAGTCTATGGAGGCAACACTCCATTTCTCTGTGGGGATGGGTAGAGAGTGTAGCTGTCCACAGAGGAGATGATGCTAAGGCTTGGTCTGGAGGCAGAGATTGCATGTACTGTAGGACTCAATATAGTGAGATATCTGGAGCCATCAGTAATTCTTTGAAACCAGCTCCAGTGTTTTCCATTGTTTGGAGTGTCCAGCAATCCAAGAGTCATGGTGTTGCTCTACAATCCTCTAGCAGAGCTTTGGAACATTGGGCACATAGATACAATCCCAAAAAGTCAAGATCCTATCTTGGAGGGCCCATTTGTCCACATGGACTAATTTGGCACCCATGATACATTCCAATTTCAGCACTCTGGCTGCCTAAGCAATGAGTTTCTCTTGCTGACAAATCCAGTTGCCCTGCCGGATGTCCTGGAGGATGTCTACTTCTGTTCTGTTGATGGCTAGACCTTCCATGGCTCAGATTGTAAACAATTTTAGAGATAGAAGCATGATGTTGCTATTGTCCTCCCCTCCAGTACTGTGGTTCACACTCTGGGACAAGGCATCTGGTTTTCTCATACTCCAACCAGGCTTGTAGTGTAGCAAGAAGATGAAGTTGGCTAAATAGAGGGATCATTAAGCTTGTCAGCAGTTGATTTTAGTGCTCTTCCAGCATTTTGATGTAGATGACAATGTTGTCGAGGTATATGCACACTATGCCTTAGGCAATGAGGTCTTGGAAGATGTTGTTCATTACTATCTAGAAGGTGGTGGGGCTGTTGGTGAGTCCAAAGAATATAATAAGAGGTTTAAACAATCCTTAGTTGGTCTGGAAGGCAGCCTTCCACTTGTCTCCCTCCTAGATGTGCATGTTGTTGTAGCCCCACTAGACATCCAGTTTGGCAAAGTATGCATCCCAGAGGTTGTTGATGAGCTTGGAGATAAGGGTGAGTGTCAGGGGACTTCCATTTCCAACTTCTGTGGCTTGTTCCAATGCCTCCACAGCTTGCTCAATGTCTTCAGGGCTTACTCCAGACCTCCAGAGATCTCTGAAGACTTATAAAACTTTCTGTATTACCTCATCAATCACTTCCCTAGGGTCAGGAGTAGCTCTGGTCTTTTGTACAGCTATTGTCATGCCTCTGCCACTCACTGATGTGCCAGACTGAGCAATGGAGATCATTAGACTTGTTTTCTTTGGATTCCCCTCTACTAAGTGATTAGTTACTGCTGTATTATTGTCTACTTGCTAATATACTTTGGATTCCCCTCTGCTAAGTAATTAGTTACTGCTGTATTATTGTCTACTTGCTAATATACTTTGGATTCCCCTCTGCTAGCTTTGGTATGAAGTAGCCCAGGATCAGTGGCAGCTCATGGGGATTTGATAGGAGCTCCACCATGTGCACTCCATGCAGTGCTCCACACTAGTCACTAGCCTCTAGTACCCCACACCTGCTTACCAGCACCTGCCCCTGCTCTGGCCATTCCCATGCTGCACTCTCTGCTACTAGGCATCCCCATAGACATGGATGCAGCACAGCCTGGCAGCTCCATGCCATGCTGCTATTGTGCCAGAGATGTCAGAAGCCTGGGCATTTTGTGCAACACTGTCCTTTGGGTCTGGAGGTATGCTTCCTTTCTATGACAGAGCAGGAGACTCCTTCTGCAACTGTTGGCTGCAAAGGATGCTGCCAGAGCTCTATTGCCGGATGAGTTGACACTGGAGTTGATCTCAGAGGAGATTAGCACTTGTGCGTCACCTCTGGAGCTGGAGGAGGATTTTTAGTCAAGCAATAGATGAGGTGTATGCCTCCACCACTGGGTACTAACAGGTTCACATGTCTGTTGCTAAAAAATGAAATTGCCTTTTCTGATGCTCCTCATTCTAAGATAGAAGAGCTTCAATGTTCCTCTCCAAACATACAAATACCAACTCTGAAGCTCCAGCCAAGTCCACTAATGCCAGCTAGAGTCTGCTGGCACTGCCATGCCTGAGCATGCCAAATGCCCCAACAGTATGTGGTGGCTTCAAGCCTGTCTGCCAACTTACTGCACCTTAACATGGAAATTCACCCAACAAGCTTGCGGAGTCACCACTCTCCTAGATAGTAGAGCAACAGGACTGTTCTTGGACTTGAAGTTTGTCAAGCACAATGGCCTGATCACACACCCACTTCCCCAGCCCATTCCAGTCTTCAATATTAGCAGAACACCCAACAAAGCAGATGCTATTAGCTCTGTGGTTGACTTTGTCCTCCATCATTGAAATCACATGGAGTGTGCAGTCTTTGCTATCATTAGTTTGGGCAAGCAGGACATGATCCTTGGTTTCACATGGCTCCAGGAGCACAACCCTGAAGTGGATTGGATCAAGGGTAAGGTAACAATGAGCTGGTGCCCTTAGAGGTGCTCTGCCTGCACTACTGAAGCCAAGAAAGAATGCTGGGCTCAAGTTTGAGAACATGAAGTCATTTGCATGTGCCATGCTAGTCCTTTCTCCCTTGCTAATCTAGACCTCCTGAATCTCCTGCCTCTGGCATTCTCCCATAGAGAGGCCCTCTACAAGGATCACCAGAGCAGTGGCAGAGCTCCAAAGAAGGACCATGAAGAGGAGTTTTGAGGCATACTCAACCCAGAGTTTCTGGACAAAGCAGTAGAGGTGGGGGACCAGATTTATGCCACTACCTTACATTCACTGCCCTCTATTATGGAGATTTGAGCTAGTCAGACCACATCTCAGTGGCTGGCCCAGGCTTTTGCTGCTAACTCCATGCTCTGGGAGTTCCAGGACATTGTGCCTCCCTACTTCCATGCATTTGAGAATGTGTTTTCCAAAGCCTCATTTGACTTGCTCCTAGAGCACAAGCAGTGGGACCACACCATCAGACTATTGCCAGACTATGCACCCTCCAGCTGTAAGGTCTACCTGCTAGTGCCCAAGGAGCAGGACAAACTTGATGCCTTCCTGCAAGAGAATCTAGACTCTGGTTGCATATGCCCCTCAAAATTTCTAATGGCTTCTCTAGTCTTCTTCATCAAGAAAAAAGATGGCTTGCTCTAACTAGTCCAGGACTACTGGGTTCTCAATGCCATAACCATGAAGAACTGCTACCCCCTCCCCCTCATCTCCAAGCTCATCAACAACCTCTGGAGTGCATGGCACTTCACCAAACTGGATGTTTGGTGGGGCTACAACAACATGTGCATCCAAGAGGGAGATGAGTGTAAGGCTGCCTTCCAAACCAATTGGGAATTGTTCAAACCTCTTGTTATGTTCTTTGGGCTCACCAACAGCCCAGCCACCTTCCAGACAATGATGAACAACATCTTCTGAGACCTCATTGCCCAAGGCATAGTGTGCATATATCTTGACAACATCCTCATCTACACCACAAAGATAGATTTGGTGAAGGTGGTGGGTGTTGTGGAATAGCTAAAGCCCAAGAATAAGGAGGTGCAGTGCAGGCCTTCTTAGGCTTTGCAAACTTCTACTAGAGGTTCATCCAGGACTTCTTGCATCATGCCTGCCCACTATTTGATCTCACCAGGAAGGATGTTGCATGGAGCTGGGGATCTATGGCTTTCAACACTCTCAAGCACACACTTACCTCCAGACCCATTCTCCTCTTCCTGGATGACAACTTTCCCTTTTGAGTTGAAGCTGACATCTCTGACTTTGCCACTGGGGCAGTTCTCTCACAACAGTCCCTAGAAGATGGGAAGGGCATCCAGTGGCCTTCTATATCAAGAGCCTAAATATGGTAGAGCATAACTACAAGATCCACAACAAGGAGATGCTGGCCATCATCTAGTTGTTTGAGGAATGGTGGCATTTCCTGGAGAGTGTGCAGCACAAGTTTGAGGTCTGGACAGATCACAAAAACCTTGAGTACTTCTGAACAGCCAAGAAACTCAACTGCTGACAAGCTCAATGGTCTTTCTGTCTAGCCAACTTCAACTTCTTGCTGCACTACAAGCCTGGTCAAAGTATGGAAAAACCAAATGCCCTGTCCTGGAGAGTGGACCACAGCACTAGAGGGGAGGACAATAGCAACATCATGCTCCTCCCTCCTAAATTGTTTGCAATCTGAGCCATGGAAGGTCTAGCCATCAATAGAGCAGAGGTAGACATCCTCCAGGACATTCAGCAGGGCAACTGAGATAGTTAGTAGGAGAAACTCATTGCTCAGGCAGCCAGGGTGCTGAAATTGGGATGTACCACAGGTGCCAAATTGGTCCATATAAACGAATGGGCCCTCTGAGATGGGATCTTGACTTTTTGGAATCATTGATAAGACCCACTTGTTGCTGAGCACCATTTTTGGCATTTTGGACTAGACAGCAGCTGACTATTTTTGACATGGCACAAGTCACAATACTCAGCATGTGAGGCCTAGCCCCAAAGTCTGGATTGACACAGCCTTTGCATGGGATTTTAGCAACCACAAGACTTATTGATCATGTGCAGTATCATGTGGAGTCTGGACTTTGAATCTAGAACAACAAGGCTGAGACCTTTTTTAGCAATGATTGCTAGTGACTTTCTTGGCAATAACACAGCTTTCTCACCAAATATGGACATATTGATAGTCATGTGATCTTTTACTTATCATTTTTCTTGTCAAGCTTACAAACATACTTGAACAGCATCTACACTTTAGGTACTGACATTGTACTTGCTCTTTTTGAAATTTATTGCCTTTACACATCACATCAACTTTGCTTATTTTTTTCACTTAGTTACAGATTGACACCTCATATGTATCATAAACACTTTGGCAGATGCCATTGCTAGTGGTGACTATTGTTCATTTTCCCATACTATACCTACAAACAGTACAAATACTGCCTGTACATAGATACCTCATCATCAAATTATACTACCATCTCTCTCTCTCTCTCTCTCTCTCTCTCTCTCTCTCTCTCTCTCTCTCTCTCTCTCTCTCTCTGAGCTTACTAGCTTGAGATTTTGCCTTGTCTCTCACCCCCTCTCTTGCTCTCTCTATTGACAACAACTTAGCAACAAGTCTTGCTGACCTCAACTTTGACTTTGTGTGTACTAACTATGGGTGCCCTTAGCATGATTTTTGATCTAGCAATGGCAATGCTAGCAACTATGGCTAGCAACTAGTTTTGCATTTGTTCTCTGTTTCAGTCTTTTTATCACTCCCCTATTTCTTTCCCAACTCCCCCTTTACCATTTAAGTTTGCTCTTCTTTAGCAACTCTTTTATCTTCATTTGTTCCCCCTTTCTCTCATTAGCAATCCTTTGTTACTGTTTAGCAACTCAGGCTAGCAATAGTGACTCTTTTCACTTTACACTCTACACACACCCCATTTTCTCTAGTTCTCTGAGATGGTTACTGACTTGCCCTCACCTATTAAGTTCCTACTGCCAGCTATTCTATCTAGTGACTAGTGTTAAGTCCTCTCTTTAGGTTTCCTGCACAGCACTAGGCAGTATAGGAGCACATCATCATATTTATGTGCCCAACATTCTGGAGCTCTGTGGAAGAATTGAATTGCTGGACACCCCAAACAATGGACAATGCTGGAGCTGGTTTCACAGAATTACTGGTGGCCCCAGATGTCCCAATATATTGGGTCCTACACTAGTACATGCAATTTCTGGCGCTGGAATAAGCCTCAGCACCATCTCCCCTCTGGATAGCTACACTCTCTACCCATCCCTATGAAGCAATATAGTGTCACCTCCATGGACAGAACTTCCCAATGCCCACAGTTACAATGCCATCATGGTAGTAGTAGACCTATATGGCAAATGGGCACACTTCATTCCAACTCACACTACCTGTTCTGCCATGAGTGCTGCAAACCTGTACTGGAGAAACATCTGGAAGCTCCACAGCCTCTGTGACACCTATATCTCCAATTGGAGCCTGAAGTTCATAGCAGACTTTATTCAGAAACTCTACCAACTACTTGGCATGAAGCTCCACACCTCCACTGCTTACCACCTGCAGTCCAATAGCCAGACCAAATGCATAAGAAAGGATTTGGAGCAGTACTTCCACCTCTTCTGCAATGAGCACTAGGATAATTGGAACAAACTCCTCCCAAATGCTGAGTCCCAGTATAACACCCACATTCACATGTCCACCCAAGTTTTCCCATTCTTCCTCAACACCAGACAGCACTCATGCATGGGTTTCAAACCCTGGGCCCAACCCTTAGGGAATGAAGCAGTAAACAAATTTGTGGACCAGATGAAGAGATCACAGGAGAAGGCCTGAGAAGTGCTAGCAAAGGCAGAGGATGACATGGTGCAATACTACAACCATGAAAGAACCCCAGGGCACAAATATCAGCCTGGAGATTGTGTCTACCTGGATGTCTCCAACTTTACAACTACCTGACCCTCAAAAAAGCTATCACACCACCAGTTGCAATCTTCCACAGTGGAATAACAAGTAGGGCCCCTAGCCTATCAACTCTGGCTCCCCATTGGGATGCACCAGCTTCATCCAGTGTTCATTGTGGTCAAACTGACTTTGGTCCCAAAGGATCCTATTCCAGGGCAATGTCCACCACTCCTGCCGTCCCCAGTGGTGGTCAACAACAACAAGGAGTACAAGGTGGAGGATATCCTGGACAGTAAGCTACAATACAAGGTGAAGTGGAAGGGCTATGGAATCAAGGATATCTTCTGAGAACCATGAGAGAACATGCATGCCCCCAGACTCATCAAGAAGTTTCCATAAGAGACACTCAGATGCTCTGTGAACCATACAAGGAATCTACCCTATTTTGCCAGCAGACCAAGCAATTAGGAACTTCTTTTACTCTGCACATCAAGATGCCACATGCTAGAGGAGGAGTGATGTTAGGAGACTTCCATCTCCAACCTCCACAACTTATTCCAGCACCTCTGCAGCTTGTTTGACATCTCCAGGGAGCATTTCAGAACCCTGGAGATCACTGGAGAACTGCAGAGTTCTCTGTATTACCTCACCAATCATTGTCCTAGGGTTAGGATTAGCTCTGGCCTTCTGTACAGTACTTCCCATGCCTCCACTGCCCACTGATGCACCATGCCAAGCAGTGGGGATCCTTAGACTTGTTCTCTTTAGATTCCCCTCTGCTAGGTGATTAATTACTGATTGTATCATTGTCTACTCTGCTAATATACTTTGGATTCTCCTCTGCTAGCTGCATGACTCCAATCTGCCACTCTGGAGGTTACCCTTACACTGCCATTGCTAAGGAACCTAACAATGGCAACAATATGCCTCTAGCTCAAGAACAAGCAGCAAGTCTAGCATCAGTCACTAGCACTAAGCAAGAGAAGATGGTCACTAGCAAGAAAGGAGGGGAGGAGCAAGGAGAAGATGTGGAGATGAGGGAGGACACTTCTTTGGCAACAGTTGCTGAGGTGGAGATGGTGGTAGGTGGAGGGGATGTTGAAGCAGGTGGGCAAAAGGGCAAGAAAGATGAGGCAATGGTGGTGGAGGAAGGCAAGGGAAGTGACAAGGAGATGATGGTTTATCAATGTGTAAGTCTTTTTCTTTCACTAGTCAACATTTGCTAATTGCATTGTTAGGAGACCTGGACCAGCACTCTGCTGCAACATGTGGGCAACTATGAGCTAGAGTGGCTAGGGGAAGACTTAGCCTTGCCAATACTATTAATGTCAGCAATGTTGCTACAAGAGTATGAAGAGAGAGCAGCAGGCATAAAGAGAAGGTTCAGGAGGAAGCTGGAGAGAGTGAGGAAGGAGTTGTTGGAGGCCAAAGCAAGGTTTGCTGTTGCCAAGCACTTGCTAGCAACAATTGCAGGTTATTGAAGAGACTGCCAGGCATTCTTAGCTTGGCAGGAGGCAAATAAGATTGGCAAGGAGGACTGGAAGGAGGGGGAGATGAGGAATGTGCCCAGCAACAATGCCAATCTTGACTCCTACCAACCACTGATCTCTGTACATATTTTTCATTATCAGTAGTTGTATCATGGACAAAGACTAGCCCTCTTAAGGGGCTTTTTATATTGCTTTGTAGTATTTGTAGACTGGCCTCCTTAAGGGGCCCCAAAATAAAATGTAACATATTGCAACGCATCAGAAAAGTAAGAGAGAGAGATAAGATCAGAGGCAAGAGTATAAGCAAAGGTAAATGAGTCGGTATGCACTAGCAACTTTCACTTGACACTAGCAACAATGGGGGAAACACTCAGTAAATCATCATAGCATGAAAACCCACAGAGGTGTGCCAAGCACTGGCAACTAGTAACTAAGTGCAGCATTGAAAGCAAGAAGATAGTAATGAAAAAGTCTGTGAAGGGCTTTTAATCAATTGTAAAACAATAAACAAATAGCAAAATGAAAAGACTTAATGTTTTTATATGGTATTTGACTGTTTTTCTGAATAACTAGTAAAGGGTATATGTGAGACAAAAAGCAAAGTCAGAAATGTCACTAGGGCTTAGCAAGAAATTTTTAATCTTCTCCAGTGGTGTTGTTGCCAGCATTATCATTGTCTACAAGATCAGTTTGTTCTAGTTTGTGGAGGTGAGAAGTGTCAATGTCAAAAGTGTTGCTAGGCACTGAGATGCATTCTCTAGCAAAATAAGGAACCAGGTGAAAGGCAGCCACTGAGCAGTGCAACACTGAACCATCTAGTTTACAAAGAATGTAAGCACTGCCACAGTTACAAGAGATTACCACCAAGGGGCCCAAGTATTGAGGCTTTATCTTTTTGTTATGGGTCACCTCAATTCTAGTGTTCCTCATCAACATGAGGTTGCCAGTTTGGAAGTTGTAGTTGCAAATCATAGCAGTGTATTCTGCTTCAAAGCAAATGGCGGCTAAGTGGTGGGCACTAATAACATTGTCATGAAGTCACTTGAGGTCCTCTTGGCAATGTTGAAGGTCTATTGCTCAGTAGGCTATAAGGTCTGTTGTCAACAGAAACAAGTTTGGCAGAGGTTGCAAGTATGTTGCTTCAACTATGTCAACAAGTAACAGATGGTTGGTTCTAGTTGTTGTGTAGTAAGGGGAGCAACCCATTTTCTTGCACACTGTAACGTGTTCCAACCAAAACACTGAGTAAGTAGCTGTACTTCACTTAGACTGATCACCATCAACAGCTTTGAAGAGGGCCTGGCAAACATCAAAATGAGGTTGCTTGACTATACCATTAGTGTGCTTGTTGTAACCTGAAACTCAAATATGGTGCAAGTTGTACTTCTTTGCTAGGTAGGCAACAATCTTCAAGATAGGAATGCCATTGTTGGTAATGATCTCACTAAGGGCTGACCAGTGGCAGATGACATCCTTGTATAACCAGTTGGCAATGGCTTCACTGTTCTCTCTAGTGTGCATGCAAAATTCAGAATAGTAGATTAGTGAACAACATCCTTAGATAATATACTTGAACCTATTGAAAGGTGGCATGAACATGGTGTCAATGTATATCTTGCTGAAGAAGGGTGCTGGCATAGCAACAGTCAGTGGAATAAGCACTTTGGTCATCTGGTGGATGTGGCAGATATGGCAAGTGCAAATGTACCAAATAAGGTCAGCACTAACTTGAGGCCACCAAAAGTGTTCTAACAAGGCTCATTAGGTAGCAAAAAGACCTCTATGGCCCAAGTCATCATGTATGGCTTTCAAGACATGACACATAAGTGGCAATAGATAGAGACAAAGAGCTTGTGAGTGCCATCTCTATTTTGTTGCCAGAGCTTTCTGCCAGCAATAAAGAAAGAACATCAATGTGTAGCAAATGAAAGTGGCATATTCAGTATTGCTAAGGCCCTCAGGTCTGACAAGGTCATTGAGCCATTTTTTAACCAAAATCATGCATGTGTTGCTAGTGATAGCCTTGGCACTGTAGGGTACATCACTATAGGTTGTGTTGCCATCATCATATAGAGGTAGGATGTTGTCACTGTTCACTAGTTATGGGGCTGAGTTATCACTGTCAGTGCTAACAAATGTTGCTAAGAGCTGAAGGGGCTGAAACTTGAGGAGAGGGGGTAATAGAGGCAAAGCAAAGGACACTTGGCAAAGTAGAGGCAGAGGCAACTGAACTTGGTGAATGAAGCTGTGTAAGCAATCAATCCAGTCTCCATACATAGAGTTGTTGCTAGCATCTGGAATGGGGTTGCTAGGCTGGAGTGGGCATCACAAAAGACCATCAGGGCCATAGAAGGTATCTTTAACATGGATGAGCTCAAAGTGAAACATAAGAATTGCCATGATCCAGTGGTTCATGCTAGCAGAGGGCTGGATGTCAAGGCTCTGTAGCATACCCTTGATATAGCAAGCATCAACTTTGATAATGAGATTCCTAACTCCAATGAGGAACATTTGTATAGCTCAAAGCACTCAATAAAGGCCATATAGTTCCAACTTGGGCTGACTGAATCTAGACTCTCTGTTGTTAATAGTGATGGAGCCAAAGCAGCCATAATGGTGTTCTTCACAATTGTTGCTAGGACACTGGCAGAGGTAGTAGCTGACAGCAATATATGATGTATCAGCTACTAAGATGACAGGGTTAGGCAATTTATAATCAATGGGAACTAGAAGCTTAGCATCTTGTAAGGCTTTAATGAGGTCTTACTGAGCATTGATTTGATCTGGGCTGAATTCAAAGAGGACACCAATGCAAGTGAGTTTTATTAAGTTGTTGGTGTGATGAGCAAAAATTCTTGACAAGATTCTAAAAACTCCAACTGTACCCAGAAAGGCTCTAACTTCTGATAGTGACTTGCAAGGACCCAAGCACTTGAGTAGGGATAAGTGACTTTCATTGGAAATACAACTGTTAGGCATGCATGTGTCCAAGGATTTTGAAAGTCAGGGCATATAAGATAAGTTTGTGATCTGAAAATGTACCACTGCAAAACTTCCTTTGCTGGAGGATTTGATTAAGAAGTTCCATAGTGCTAAGCAAATATTGGGGTTAGTGGGATGCTTAGTGGGAATGCCATCAATGATTTCCCAGTCTTTGGGTCCTTTAGCACCAAAGTTGATGATAAAGCTGAGTACATGGTGTGGAACCTCTGGCTGCAGTATAAAGGGAATGTCATTATGGAAGATTAGCACAGAGTTGGTCCAACCCATTGGCAAGGTTACTAAGCAAAGTGCACCAAAAGGTCTTGTGAGGCAGGGTTAATTAGTCACTTGTTGTATCCAATGTAAAGGTTGAGTGTAGCACCACATATGCATCCAGCAAAAGATTCAATGACATGATCTGGGAAAGGCAGTACTCCAGAGTGGCAAATAATGATATAGTTTAGCAGCTCTCAACTGTGTACAATCCTGAACTTACCATTCTTCTTGAAGACACAAAACCAGTGTGAGAAATAAGCTGAGTTTGAAGGTTCATAGATGCCAGCCTTGATTTTGTCATAAATGATTTTGCAAATTTCCTTTTCTAGTCTTGGAGGAATGGGGCAATTGTGCTGAATCCAGGGTATGTGAAATCATTGATATGCATACTGGCAGAAAGAAGTCAGGGGACAAACTTCCTTGTTCAGAGTCTTCCCAAGTGAAAAGCCTTTTGTTACTTAGCAACCATGTTGACAAGCACGTTGAGTTCTTTACTAGTGAGAAATTTGGTGTTGTGGCTTTTAACAAATTTTGCCTGTCACTTGCTAGTGAATTGCTGCATTGGTACAAATGGCAGTGGATTTAGGTTGAGTGGCAGCATAGTTGCTAAGGGGTTGCCAATGATGTGTCTCTCAATTCTGAAGTCTTTGCTAATGTGGCCAGTGACAGCTTTGGCCTTCATAGTAATGGGTTTGTACTTCCTCTTTACCTAGACTCCTTTTCTTTTAGCAGGTTTGTTAGTGACAAATTGTGCAGGAAAAGGAATGTTAATGTAAGTAGGGGTAGTGTCTGTGTCACTTGTATCAATTGGAAGTGTTTGTCCAAGAATTAAAGGAGTAGGGGGATCAGTAGACACAAGATATGAACAAGGGAGTAAAGAAAATCCAGAAAGATCACAAGCAGTAGCATAGAGATAAGCTGGGGCAGAGTTTGTCTGTGTGCAAGAAGGTTTTGTAAGCCAAATGTCTTTGTCTAATTTACAAGAAGCTATACAAGTTGCTAGACCAGTTGAATGATCATAATGACCACTGTGTCACTATTGTTGTCATCAATGTCTTCAGCAATGAAAGCAATGGGGTGGTTTGGTTTCAATGTAGTGATTGTTTCTTTTTGATTTACTACATGGAAAAGTTGGAAAAATTAGCAAAAACTGAGGTTCTGCTCTGGCAAAAATTGGTCAGGCATCTTTGAAAATGTTGCTGGGGTCCTGTACTGTGTTAGTGCTTGCTCCTATGGGCTGCTTGGGCATCAAGGCTGTTCTAAACTAATTTCTAATATCCTGTGACACTGAGCAAAGTTCACCAACTGAGACTGTAACTTTGGTGCTTAAAACTCTTTCAAATACTGCTTTTGATTGCTCTATGTTGTAGATGGGTGGCATAGCCTGATATGCACTATTGTTAGTTCTGTCAGGAGCAGCAAAATTTTGGTTAGCAGAAGGGGCATAGCAATCCGGGATGCCAGAATATGGCTAGACTGGAGGCTGAGTAACAGGTTCCTTAGCAATGGCAGTGTAAGGGTAACCTCCAGAGTGGCAGATTGGAGTCATGCAGCTAGCAGAGGAGAATCCAAAGTATATTAGCAGAGTAGACAATAATACAATCAGTAATTAATCACCTAGCAGAGGGGAATCTAAAGAGAACAAGTCTAAGGATCCCCACTGCTTGGCATGGTGCATCAGTGGGCAGTGGAGGCATGGGAAGTACTGTACAGAAGGCCAGAGCTAATCCTAACCCTAGGACAATGATTGGTGAGGTAATACAGAGAACTCTGCAGTTCTCCAGTGATCTCCAGGGTTCTGAAATGCTCCCTGGAGATGTCAAACAAGCTGCAGAGGTGCTGGAATAAGTTGTGGAGGTTGGAGATGGAAGTCTCCTAACATCACTCCTCCTCTAGCATGTGGCATCTTGATGTGCAGAGTAAAAGAAGTTCCTAATTGCTTGGTCTGCTGGCAAAATAGGGTAGATTCCTTGTATGGTTCACAGAGCATCTGAGTGTCTCTTATGGAAACTTCTTGATGAGTCTGGGGGCATGCATGTTCTCTCATGGTTCTCAGAAGATATCCTTGATTCCATAGCCCTTCCACTTCACCTTGTATTGTAGCTTACTGTCCAGGATATCCTCCACCTTGTACTCCTTGTTGTTGTTGACCACCACTGGGGACGGCAGGAGTGGTGGACATTGCCCTGGAATAGGATCCTTTGGGACCAAAGTCAGTTTGACCACAATGAACACTGGATGAAGCTGGTGCATCCCAATGGGGAGCCAGAGTTGATAGGCTAGGGGCCCTACTTGTTATTCCACTGTGGAAGATTGCAACTGGTGGTGTGATAGCTTTTTTGAGGGTCAGGTAGTTGTAAAGTTGGAGACATCCAGGTAGACACAATCTCCAGGCTGATATTTGTGCCCTGGGGTTCTTTCATGGTTGTAGTATTGCACCATGTCATCCTCTGCCTTTGCTAGCACTTCTCAGGCCTTCTCCTGTGATCTCTTCATCTGGTCCACAAATTTGTTTACTGCTTCATTCCCTAAGGGTTGGGCCCAGGGTTTGAAACCCATGCATGAGTGCTGTCTGGTGTTGAGGAAGAATGGAAAAACTTGGGTGGACATGTGAATGTGGGTGTTATACTGGGACTCAGCATTTAGGAGGAGTTTGTCCCAATTATCCTAGTGCTCATTGCAGAAGAGGTGGAAGTACTGCTCCAAATCCTTTCTTATGCATTTGGTCTGGCTATTGGACTGCAGGTGGTAGGCAGTGGAGGTGTGAAGCTTTATGCTAAGTAGCCAGTAGAGCTCACTGGTGAAGTCCACCACAAATCATGGTCCCCAGTCAGATATGTAGGCATTGGAGAGGCTGTGGTTCTTCCAGACATTCCTCTAGTACAGGTTTGCAGTGCCCATTGTGGAGCAGGTGGTGTGGGCTGGAATCAAGTGCACTTGCTTGCTGTATAGGTCTACCACCACTATAATTGCATCATAACTGTGGGCATTGCAGAGTTCTATGATGAAGTTCATAGAAGCCACACTCCACCATTCTGTGGGCATGGGCAGCAGGTATAGCTGTCCATAGGAGAGTCAGTGTTAGGGCTTGGTCTGGAGGCAGAGATCACATGTACTAGTATAGGACCCAATATACTAGGACATCTGAGGCCACCAGTAGTTCTGCAAGACTAGCTCCAACATCTTCTATTGTCCAGGGTGCCTCACAATGCAGGAGTTGTGGTGTTGCTCTACAATCCTCTGACAGAGCTCTGGAACATTGGGCATGTAGATACAATCCCTAAAGGACAGGATCCCATCCTGGAGGGCCCATTTGCCTATGCAGACCAACTTGGCACCAGTGATACGCCCTAACTTCAGTGTCTGAGCTGCTTGTGCCACAAGTTCCTCTTGCTGACCATCCCAATTGCCCCACTATATGTCCTGGAGAATGTCCATCTCTGCTCCCTTGATGGCTAGACCCTCCATGGCTTAGATTGCAAACAATTTAGGGTGGAGGAGCATGATGTTGCTGTTATCCCCCCCCCCTTCCCATACTATGATCTGCTCTCTGAGACAGGACATCTAGTTTCCCCATGCTCCAGCTGAGCTTGTGGTGCAGCAAGAAGTCAAAGTTGGCAAGTTAGAGCAACCACAATTAAGCCTCTTAGCTGTCTAGAAGTATTTGAGGTTCTTATGATCTATCCAGACCTCAAACTTGTGCCATGTGCCTTCCAGGAAGTGCATGCTGATGTGCTCCTATGCTGCCTAGTGCCATGCAGGAAACCTAAAAAGAGAACCTAACACTAGTCACTAGATAGGGTAGCTGGCAGTAGGAAGTTAATACTTAAGGGCAAGTCAGTAACTGTTCCAGAGAATGAGAGCGAATGTGGGTGTAAAGTGTGAAGTTAAAAGGATTGCTGTCATTAGCCTAAGTTGCTAGATGGTAATGGAGGGTTGCTAGTGAGATAAGACAAATGAAGATGAATATGTCACTAAGGCAAAGCAAACTTTAATAGTAAAAGAGGAGTTGAGTAGAGAAAGGAATGGGGGAGTAGCAATAAAGAGACTGAACAGAGAATAAATGCAAACTAATCACTAGCCGTAGTCACTAGTGTTGCTGAGTCAAGATAATGCTAAGGGCACCTGCAGTTAGTACCACACAAGATCAAAGTTGAAGTTGGCAAAACTTGTTGCTAAGTCATTGTCAATAGAGAGTGAGAGATAGAGACAAAATAAAATCTCAAGCTAGTAAGCTTAGAGATAGAAAGAGTAGCACAACTTGATAAAGGTGAGGTTCAATGATAGGATTCAAAGCTTTTGAGTGTCTATGTACAGGCAGTATTTATACTGTTCAAAGATATAGTATGGGAAAATAAGTAAATAATTGCCACTAGTGATGGCATCTGCCAAGGTGTTTATGGTACATACAACGCATCAATCTATAACCAAGTGAAAAATATAAGCAAAGTCTATGTAGTGCATAAATTGCAATAAATCTCAGAAAGGGCAAGTCTGATGTCAATACCTGAAGTGTAGATGCTGTTTAAGTATGTTTGTAAGCTTGATAAGAAAAATGATAAGTAAGAAATTATGTGACTGGCAATATGCCCATATATGGGGAGAAGAAAGCCGTGTTGGCACTAAGAAGTTGCTAGTGATTATTGCTAAGAAAGGTCTTGGCCTTGTTGTTCTAGACCCAAAGTCCAGACTCCATGTGATGTTCCTTGTGATCAATAAGTCTCATGGTTGCCAAAGTTCCATACAAAGGCTATGTCAATCCAGACCTTGGAGCTAGGCTTCATGTGCTGAGTGTTGTGACTTGTGCCATGTCAAAATAGTCAGCTGCCACTCAGTCCAAAATGCCAAAAATAGTGCTCAGCAACAAATGGGTCTTATTAGTGCGCCTTCCAGGAAGTGCTGCTACTCCTCAAACAACTGGATGATGGCCAGCATCTCCTTATCATAGATCTTGTAGTTCCACTCTACTGCATTTAGGCTCTTGGAGTAGAACACCACTGGATGCCATTTCCTATCCTCTGGAGATTGCTGTGAAAGAATGGCTCCTGTGGCAAAGTTGGAGCTGTCGTCTTCCACCCAGAAGGAGGAGTTGTCATCCAGGAAGATAAGGACATGTTCAGAGGTCACGGTGTGCTTAAGAGCATCAAAGGCCATCTGCTCCGGAGGTCCCCAACTCCACGCAACATTCTTTCCAGTGAGGTCAAATAGCAGGTGGGCATGGTGCAAGGAGACTTGAATGAATCTTCAGTAGAAGTTTGTGAAGCCAAGGAATGCCTGCACCTCCTTCTTGTTCTTAGGCTCTGGCCACTCCACCACACCTGCTACCTTTACCAGGTCCATCTCTATGGCCCTGTGCAAGATGATCAGGCCAAGATACTTGATCTGGGTCTGCTCAAACTCACACTTCTCTGGCTTAAAGTAGAGCTGGTGCTAGCAGAGAAGTTCCAAGATAAGGCAAGTAATCCAACAGTGCTCTTCTAGCATTTTGGTGTAGATGAGAATGTCATTAAGGTATACACACACTATGCCCTCCACAATGAGGTCCTAGAAAATGTTGTTCATCATTGTCTGGAAAGTGGCTGGGCTGTTGATGAGTCTGAAGAACATCACAAGTAGTTCAAATAGTCTCCAGTTGGTCCACAAGACAGCCTTCCACTCGTCTTTGATCTGGGTCTGCTCAAACTCACATTTCTCTGGCTTGAGGTAGAGCTGGTGCTAGCAGAGAGGTTCCAAGATAAGGCAAGTAATCCAACAGTGCTCTTCTAGCATTTTGGTGTAGATGAGAATGTCATTAAGGTATACACACACTATGCCCTCCACAATGAGGTCCCAGAAAATGTTGTTCATCATTGTCTGGAAGGTGGCTGGGCTGTTGATGAGTCTGAAGAACATCACAAGTAGTTCAAATAGTTTCCAGTTGGTCCACAAGGCAGCCTTCCACTTGTCTCCTTCCTGGATATGCACATTGTTGTAGTCCCACTAGACATCCAGTTTAGTGAAGCATTGCACACTCTGGAAGTCATTGATGAGCTTGGAGATGAGGGGGAGGGAGTAGCAGTTCTTCACCATCATGGCATTGAGAACTCAATAATCCTGGACTAGTTAGAGTGAGCCATCTTTCTTCTTGATGAAGAAGACTGGAGAAGCCATCAGAGATTTGGAAGGGCAAACATGACTAGAGTCCAGGTTCTCTTGCAAAAAAGCATCAAGTTTGTCCTGCTCTCTGGGTGCTAGTGGATAGACCTTACAGCTGGAGGGTGTGGAATCTAGCAGCAGTTCAATGGCATGGTCCCACCTCTTATGCTCCAGAAGTGAGTTGAATGAGGCCTTGGAGAACACATCCTCAAATGCATGGAGGTAGTGGGGCACAACATCTTGAAACTCTTGGAGCACAGCATTTGCAGCAAACACCTGGGCCAGCCACTGGGATGTGGTCTTGCTAGCCCAGATTTCTGCCACTGAGGGCAGCAGATGTATAGTAGTAGTGTAGATCTGGTCCCTCACTGCTACCACTTTGTTTGGAAGCTCTAGCTCTGGTACACCACCAAACTCCTCTCTGTGCTCCTCTTCCAGAGCTCTGCCACTGCTCTAGTTGTCCTTGTGAAGGGCCTCTCTACAAGGGAACACCAAAAGTGAGGGATCCAGGAGGTCCAGATCTGCAAAGGAGAAAGGGCTGGCATAACATGCATAGATAGCTGCATGCTCTTAGACTTGAGCCCAGTGTTCTTCCTTATCCTTAGCAGCACAGGCAGAGCACTTCTAAGGGCACCTATTCATAGTTACCACTCCCTTGGTCCAATCTACCTTGGGGTTGTGCTTGTAGAGCCATCTGAAACCAAGGATCATGTCCTGCCTACCCAAGCTGGTGATGGCAAAAATGGTGCACTGCTTTGTTGGGTGTTCCTTTAATGTTGTAGACTGGAATCAGCTTGAGGAGGGACTGTGTGGTCAAGCCATGGTGTTTGACAAACTCTGAGTCCAAAAACAGTCTCATTGCTCTGCTATCCAGAAGAGCCATGACTCCACAGGTTTGCTGAGTATCTGTCATCTCAATTTCCACATCAAGGTGCAGAGAGCTGGCAGATGGGCTGGAAGCCATCATATACTGTCAGGGCATTTGATGCACCCAGGCAGGATGCGCCAGTGGACCCTCAGAGGTGTCAGAAAGCTCAGCAGAGGCTCTGGAGTTGGTATTTGTACATCTGAAGAGGAATGTTGAGGTTCTTCTATCTCAGAATGAATGGCATTGGAAAAGGCAGTTTTATTTTTTATTCACAGACACAAGAACCTGTTAGCACTCAGCAATAGAGGCATATGCCTCATCTATTGCTCAACTAAAAATCCTCCTCCAGCTCCAAAAGTGATGCACATGCACTGATCTCTTCCAGGATCAACTCTGGCATAAGCTTGTTGAGTGACAGAGCTCCAATGGCATCCTTTGTGGCTAGCAGCTGCAGGAGTAGTTCCTCCTGCTCCACCATAGAAAAATAACATACCTCCAGGCCCAGAGAGCAATGCCATGCAAAGTGCCTGGGCTTCTGGCATCTCTGGCACAGTAGTGGCACAGTGCGGAGCTGTCTGGTAGTGTCCACATCCATAGGAATCCTCAGCAGCAGGGGACATGCTGCATGGATGGCTGGAGTAAGGGCTGGCATTGGGTGAGCAGGTATGGGGTGGCAGAGATTGGTGATTGGAGCAGGGCACATTGCAGAATGTGGGCAGCAGAGCTCCCTCCAGATCTCCATCAGTTTCCACTGGTCCCAGGCCACCTCATACAATCTTTTCATTGTCTGGGCAACCCTCCACAAGATTGTCAATGCATTCTACCAGCACAGGATGCACACCATCCTGGAAGGTGAGGCATAATTGAAGGCCATTTGGGTAAGCAGCTTGCTCAACCAGAGCCTGGAATGAGTTGATGTACTCATCCAGCATACACTTTCCTTGCCTGTATTGCTCCCTATCATGTAGTGTCAAAGCCACAGCCTTGGTGAGGTCTAACAGGAAAAACTCCACATGGAAGTCCTCCTCAAAGATGGCCCAGTCCAGAAAACTAACACCTCCAGAGCAATGGAAGACTCACAGTGTGTAGGTGGAGGCATGTCCAGTCTTCATGTATAACAGTACCCAGGCTATTTTCAATGTGTCAGAGTCAAAGGTATTCCTACTGAGGTGCATGTAGGTGAGGCAGGACTGCAGGAATCATTCCCCACCAGAGTGGATGCTGTTGTATACATCTGGTAGTGTGGGGCACAGAATCCACAGCCATAGGGTCACTGGAGCTGTGGAGATGGGTGCAGATGTGGTTGGGGCTGGTTTTGCAGCTAGGGGAAGTGCAGAGGTAGGAGTTAAGCATTTGAGCAGCACCTGGAGCAATTGGAAGATAAGATCTGTGGTTTGACAGAGGGTAGAGAGTTTGGTTGTATGATGAGTGAGAGATGATTGTGTTAATTGCACCTAGGTTTCTAGGTATAACAGGTGAGTCCAGGCTTTGTCCTGCAGGGCTGGGGCCTTCAAGAGTGTCTCTGAGTTGGTAAGCTGAGACATAGAACTCCATGGTGCTTAATCCTGATAAGAAAGCAATGGATAGCAGCTTGAAGGTTTCTTGCAGCTATAAGGGGCTTCCAAACCAGTTTTAGGAAACTTGTTCTGCTGTAAGGACAACCTCCAGAGTGGCAGATTGGAGTCATACAGCTAACAGAGGAAAATCCAAAATATATTAGTGGAGTAGACAACAATACAATTAGTAACTAATCACCTAGCAGAGGGGAATCTAAAGAGAACAAGTCTAAGGTTCCCCACTGCTCAGTGTGGCACATCAATGGGCAGCAGAGGCATGGGAACTACTGTACAGAAGGCCTGAGCTAGTTCTAACCCTAGGACAATGATTGCTGAGGTAATATGGAGAACTCTACAGTTCTCTGGAGATCTCTGGGATTCTGGAATGGGCCCCAGAGATGTCAAACAAGCTGCAGAAGCACTGGAATAGGTTGTGGAGGTTGGAAATGGAAGTCCCCTGACACAGAAGGGAATCCAAAGAGAACAAGTCTAAGGATCCCTGCTGCTTGGCATGGCACATCAGTGAGTGGCAAAGGCATGGGAACTACTATACAAAAGGCCAGAGCTAATCCTAACCCTAGGACAATGATTGGTGAGGTAATATAGAGAACTCTGCGGTTCTCCAAAGATCTCTGGGATAATGAGGCACTCCATCAGGGTTGGGCCTGAGTGTGAGTGTGGGTGTCCAGAGTGGTGTAGCAGGGCAATGAGGGGCTGAGGTGTGAGAAGGTGTTCTTGAAAGTAGAAGAATGAGCTCCAGAGACATCAAACAAGCTGCAGAGGCACTGAAATAGGTCACAGAGGTTGGAAATGGAAGTCCCCTGACAGGCAGGTTATTTGTTAGTGACAGGTTGGTCAGATGCTTTGCCTTTGTCAGCAGGCTTAGCAGCAGGAGTTGGTACAGAGTTGAAAGGGGGATCAGTCACCAGGGTGATGCTAGTCAATGGTGTTGCCTTGGGAGTATTGTTTGCTGGTTGATAAAGTGTGCAGGGAACTTGTACACCATCAAACCTTTTGCCTAGTTGTTGTAGCACAAATAGCTCTCATTCCAAAGCCTCAATGTGTTCTTCCTTGCTTAGTGCTCAGCCCATAGCAACATCCTGTTGCATTACCTCATAGATTAGCAACTGCTGCATAGCCACTGACTTGGGGTCTGGGTTAGCATTGGATGAAAGTCTGCTAGTAACAATTTGCTCTAGGTTAAGATGGTGCCATTCCTTGATGCATTCCATGTAAAGTTGCTTGCCAAAATAGTTGAGAATCATAGCACTAAACAGTAAAATGATCTTTCCTTCAGTGTTTTGATGGATCTTGCCTTGTTGAATCATATGCTCCATCTTTATACAGTTGCCATGGACCATAGGGTAACCTGTTTCACTACAGAAGTGGCAAGTGCTGTTATTGAATTGTTGTTGGTGATAAGACTCACTTGTTGCTGAGCACCATTTTTGGCATTTCTGATTGGACAGCAGCTGACTATATTGTACATGCCTGGCACAAGTCACAACACTCAGCATGTGAGGTCTAGCCCCAAGGTCTGGAACAAGGTAGCCTTTGTACAGGATTTTAGCAACTACAAGACTTATCAATCACAAGCCACATCACATGAAGTCTGGACTCTGGATCTAGAACAACAAGGCCAAGACCTTTCTTAGCAACCACTGCTAGCAACATTCCTGGCAACAACACCACCTCCTCTCCAAAAAGGGATATATTGACAGCCATGTGATTTCTTACCTATCATTTTTCTTGTTGAGCTTACAAACATACTTGAATGGCATCTACACTTCAGGTATTGACATTGGACATGCTCTTTTCTTGTGATTTATAATTTTATGCATCATATTGACTTCACTTACTTTTTACTTGGGTACTAGACTGACACATAGTATGTATCATGAACACTTTGGCAGACACTGACGCTAGTAGCAACTACTATTTCCTTTCTTCTACTATACCTAAGAACAGTATAAATACTGCCTGTACATAGAGACTAAAAACAATGAACAGAGTACTGTTCCCTCTCACTAGCTCTAAGTTTACCAGCTTAAGATCTCTTTTTGCTCTTTTGCTTGCCATTGACAACAACTTAGCAACAGTCTTGCCGACCTTAATTTTAACTTTGTGTGGTACCAACTACAGGTGCCCTTCTCATTATTTTGACTTAGTGATGCTAGCAACTATAGCTAGCAACTAGTTTGCATTCATCCCCTAGCCCTTTTGTCTTCGATTTCTCCTTTATTTCCCAACTCCCCTTTCACCACTTAGTTCCCTCTTCCTTAGCAACTCTTTTGCCTTTGTTCTTTTCCCCTTTTTTTTGCCTAGTGACCCCTCATTACCATCTAGCAACTTAGGCTAGCAATAGCAACTCTTTTCACTTCTTATTCCTTCACATCCATTAGCTCTTGTTCTCTAGGATGGTTACTGACTCACCCTCTCTATTAACTTCCTACTGCCAGCTACTCTATCTAGTGACTAGTGTTAGGTCTTCCTTTTTGGTTTCCTGCATGGCACTAGGCAGCATAGGAGCACATCAGTAGGGCTGAGCATTGTTGGTCAAGAGGGCTTCTAGACATTCCAAGGTGCTAACAATTGCTGTAGTTGTTGCTAACTTGAGGGTTTCCCATTTAGGCATAGGCAATGGCAGAACTGAGGTGTTAGCAGCTGGTGATGAAATGATACTAGCAGTGCCATTGCTGGTCTTGGTAGTAGACATGTCTGTGCCTTTCAAAACCTAGTTAGCACCTTCAAAGACTTGGTCAACATCATAAAGGTGGTTGAGAAGCATGATTTTGAGCTGGCAAACAATTTTAGACCATAGAAATGTGGGAATACCTTGTTGAAATAAGTGACATTCCTTGTTGTAGTAGAGCTTGCCATTAGCAAGAAGCCATCTAGTGATGCATTGGAAATCTTGATAATAATCAGAGAACCTTTTCAAAGTCACTAAGCTGTTGTTGAAAGTCTGATTAACAAGCCATTTGAGGTCACCAAGGTTATAACAAGTGCTAGTGTCAGCACCAGAGTACAACCTGAGCACTGCCACCTTCTATTCCTGGTAAGTATAGAGTTGAGGTGCATTGTTGCCAATAGTCACATTGTCACCAAATTCCAGTAAGCTAAGCCAAGTTTCTGCTGTATCATATGAGACATAACAAGCCACATATTCCTTCTTCTGAGTATTGTCAGCAATGCCATAGTCAGCAAAAAGATTTTCCAATTCCTTGAAGTACTAGGGAGTTCTCTGGAGCCAGTCTTGTCCCACTTTGGTGCAGTGGTGTTGTTGCATGGCAGCATTCAAGCACACCAAGTGGTGGGGTCATTGTTCATGTTAGCAATGGTTGATATTAGCAGTGGAATGGGATTTTGAGAGTTGATTGGCAATGAAGGGATAGATTGCACTTCTGGGAACAATATAGAGTTAGTAGGAGTTAAAGGTGAGAGAGGTGCATTGAGAAAGCTTTCTATAAATGTGCCTAGGAAGCTGGCAAGGATTTTGCTAACATCACAAAGGTCCTTAGTGGTTTCAAGTTTGTCAGAAAGAGGTCAAGGTCAAGTAGTGGGTGGTGAGTTCTGAGAAGTCAACAAAGAATGCTATGGGAGTTTGCTAAAGATTTCCAAGCAACATTTTGCTTGAGCTCTGGTTTCTGGTAGAATAGTTAATTAAAAGTCCCTCATGGTGGGCTCCAAAATAATGAGCTCCTATGCTGCCTAGTGCCATGCAGAAAACCAAAAAGGAAGACCTAAACACTATCAACTAGATAGGGTAGCTGGCAGTAGGAAGTTAATAGGGGGGGGCAAGTCAGTAACTGTCCCAGAGAATAAGCAGTCAAGTGAAAAGAGTTGCTGTTGCTAGCCTAAGTTGCTAGATGGTAACAACAGGTTGCTAATAAGAAGAAGGATAAAGAAGCAAAGGCAAAAGAGTTGCTAAAGAAGGGGGAAACAAAGAAGGGATGGAGTCAAAGTAGAATGGGGGATGAACACAAACTAGTTGCTAGCCATAGTTGCTAGCATTGCTAAGTTAAATAATGCTAAGAGTACTTGCAGTTAGCAGCATTGCTAAGTTAAAATAATGCTAAGAGTACCTGCAGTTGGTAGCAACACACTAAGTCAGAATTGAGGTTGTCAAGACTGTTGCTAAGTTGTTGGCAAGAACAAGTGAGAGAGCAATAAGAGATCTGAAGCTAGTAAGCTTAGAGCTAGTGAGGGAGAATGGTACTCTGTTTGTCATTTTTTTCTCTATATACAGACAGTATTTATAATGTTTGTGGGTATAGTATAAGAAAGAAAATATTAGTTGCTGCCAGCAATAGTGTCTGCCAAAGTGTCTATGATACATACTGAATGTCAGTCTAGTAACTAAGTAAAAGTAGGTGAGGTCAATATGATGCATAAAAATTGTTAATCACAAGAAAAGAGCATTTCCAATATCAATACCTGATAAGTGTAGATGCTGTTCAAGTATGTTTGTGAGCTCAACAAGAAAAATGAGAAGTAAGAAATTACATGACTGTCAACATATCCTTTTTGAAAGAAGAGGTGGTGTTGTTGCCAAATAGTGTCACTAGTGGTGGTTGCTAATAAAGATCTTGGCCTTGTCATTCTAGATCTAGAGTCCAGACTTGACGTGATGCAGCTCATGATCTATAAGTCTTGTGGTCACTAAAATCCTGTGCAAAGGCTACATCATTCCAGACCTTGGGGCTAGACCTCACATGCTGAGTGTCACAACTTGTGCCAGGTCATAGACAACATAGTCAGCTGCTGTCCAATCAGAAATGCTGAAAATAGTGCTCATTGACAAATGGGTCTTATCAGTGCACACCCATTAGCATCCTCCAGCTCTAACTTGTGAGCTGGAGTCACTATCCCATCAATAACCACCTGGTCATTCTCAAAATCCAGGAGGACCTTATGGGCCCTCATGAATGGTGTCCCTACAATCATGTCATAGCAATCAAAATTTGCAATGACCACATAGACATTGTGGAACTTGCCAGGAATCTTCATGGTCACCTTGGCCCCATAGTTCATAATGGAACAACTTCCAATCATTTCCAGCTGCAGGGTAATGGGTGTGGCAAGTGGTGCCACACATATCCCAGCCACATGAGCAAATGATGGCATGATTCTGGAGGTCATACTCCCAGAATCCTATGGTGTCCATGCTTGGTGGCCATTAACTTCCATCTAAGTAATGAGACACTCTTTGTCTTGTGCTGGCAGCACTGGTCAGTCCATGGCATCCTTTAGCCACCATAATCTGTACCTTATGCATGCAAACCTTGTTACCAGGTTCCTTCTCCCTATACTCAGCTACAGGGACCTCTGTGAGGGCAAACAGTCCCTCACTATCACTCCCCCAAGTATAGTAATCATTCTCATATGTTTCAAATTCAATGTAATCCTCATCATTCTCCTGAGTCTCTTCAGACTCAGCTGCATTCTTTTTATTGGCCTCAGCAGGCTTTTCTCCCTGCTCATCATTAGCATCTCCACATCTGAGGAAGCAACAATATGTGCCACCTGCATGAACACTCAAGAAGCTGGCTTAGCCAGCTCCCTGCATGTGCAGGCAAAATGTCCAACCTTTCTGCACTTGTAACAGTTAGTGGATTGACTAGCATCCTTGCCTGGTTGGCCAGATGCTATGGCCACCAGGTTTTTCCCTGCAGCAAGATGTCTTCTCACTGTCTGTACTGCATCCATAGGTCAGGAAGGCTCTGTGTCCAGACTATCTTGCAGTCACATAAGTCCTGAGGCCACACATACAGTGGGCCTCTTCACCAACCTAGACAGTTGTAGGTGGACATGATGTCTAGCAAGGTAGCTTGTCTATAATATATGAGACAACCCTGTCAGGGGACTTCCATTTCCAACCTCTGTGACTGGTTCCAGCATCTCCACAGCTTGTTCAACATCTCTGCAGGTCTTTCCAGGACTGCGGAGATCTTTGTAGAACTGTGGAGTTCTCTGTATTACCTTAGTGACCATTGCCCTAGGGTTAGAAATAGCTCCAGTCACCTGTACAGTAGTTCCCATGCCTCTGATGCCCAGTAATGCACTGTGCTGAGCAGTGAGGATCCTTAAACTTGTTCTCTTTGGATTCCCCTCTGCTAAGTGATTAGTTACTGATTGTATCATTGTCTACTCCACTAATATACTTTGGATTCCCCTCTGCTAGCTGTGTGACTCCAACCCATCACTCCAGAGGTTGCCCTTACAGCAGAACAAGTCTCCTAAAACTGGCCTGGAAGCCCCTCATAGCTGCAAGGAACCTCCAAGCCACTATCTGTCACTTCTCTGCCAGGATTAAGTACTATGGAGTTCTATGTCTCAGCTTACCAACTCAGACACACTCTTGGAGACCCCAGCCCCACAGGATGAAGCCTGGACTTGACTGCTCCACCTAGAGACCCAGATGCAATTAATGCAATCATCTCTCACCCACCATATGACCAAACTCTCTACTCTCTGTCAGACAACAGATCTTATCTCCCAATCCCTCCAGGCATTGCTAGAATGCCTAAGCCCTAACTCTGCCCCTTATGTGGCTGTGGAACCAGCCCTGCCTGCTGCAGCACCTGCTCCCATGGCTCCAGTGAGCCTACAGCTACGGATCCTTTGTCCAGCACTACCAGACACATACAACAGTGCTTGCTCCAGCGGGGAGCAATTTCTACAGTTTTGCCTTACTTACATCCACCTCAGCCAGAATGCCTTCAACTCCAACATGTTGAAAATAGCCTAGGTGCTGTCTTACATAAAGACTGGATGTGCCTCCACCTATGCACTGCGAGTTTTCTGCTATTCAGTAGGTGTGAGGAGCTTTCTGAACCAGGCTGCCTTTGAGAAGGACTTCCACATGGAGTTTTTCCTGTTAGGCCCTGCTAAGACAGCGGCACTGATATTGCATGACAGGGAGCAGTATGCCCAGGGAAGGCATACATTGAATAAGTACATCAACTCATTCCGAGCTCTAGTTGAATAGGCCACCTACTCCAACAGCCTTCAACTATGCCTCACCTTCTAGGATGGCTTGCACCCCGCATTGGTGGAATGCATTGACAATCTAGCAGAGGGTTACCCCAACAACAAAGAGATTGCATCATGGTACAAAGTGGCCCATGACCAATCGCAACTTATAGAGATCTGGAAAGAGCTCTGCCATCCCATTTTCACACTGCACTCCACTCTGATCAGCAACTTCCGCAACTCACACCTACTCACCCAGTGCTGGCCCTCACTCCAGCCACTCCCACAGCACATTTCCTGCTACTGGGGATCCACATGGATTGTGGATGCAGCCCAACAACTCCATGCAGCCCTGCTGTTGTGTTGAAGATGCAAGAAGCCTGGGCACCTTGCATAGCACTGTCTTCTAGGCCTAGAGGTATGCTACCTTTCTGCAGCAGAGCAGGAGAAACTCCTTCTGCAGCTCTTAGCTGCAAAAGATGCTACTAGAGCTCTGTCGCTGGACAAGCCTATGCTGGAGTTGACCCTGGAAGAAGTCAGTGCATGCAACTCACCTCTGGAGCTGGAGGAAAGTTTTTAGTCAAGCAATGGATGAGGTGTATGCCTCCATTACTAGGTGCTAACAGGTTCTCTTGTCTGTCAATAGAAAATGAAACTGCCTTTTCCAATGCCCTTCATTCTGAGATAAAAGAACCCCAAAGCCCTCTTCCAGATGTACAAACACTAACTCTGGAGCCCCTGCCAAGCTCTCCAACACCTCCAAAGGTCTGTTGGTGTGGCCCTGCTTGGGCACATTAAATGCCCCAACAGTATATGATGGCCTCTGGCTTGTCTGCTCATTCTCTACACCTTGATGTGGAGATCAAAGATGATGTACACCCAGCAAAACTGCAAAGTCACAGCTCTCCTGGACAGTAGAGCAACAGAACTTTTTCTGGACTCAGAGTTTGTCAAACACCATGGCCTGACCATGCAGCCCCTTCCCAAGCCCATTCCAGTCTACAACATCAATGGAATGCCCAACAAAGCTAGTGCTATCAGTTCCATGGTCAATCTGGTTCTCCATTATTGGAATCATGCAGAGCATGCCATATTTGCTATTGCCAGCTTAGAAAGGCAAGATATGATCCTTGGGTTCATGTGGCTCCAAGAGCATAACCCCAAGGTTGATTGGACCAAAGGAGAGGTAACCATGAGCAGGTGCCCCAGGAAGTGCTCTGCCTGTGCCACAGAGAACAGGGCAGAGTGTCAGACCCAAGTCCAAGAGCATGCAGCCATCCATGCATGTTGTACCAGCCCTCTCTCCTTTGCTGATCTAGACCTTCTGGATCCCCTACCTCTGGCATTCCCTCGTAGACAGGCCCTCTACAAGGATGATTGGAGCAACGGTGGAGCCCCAGAGAAGGAGCATGGAGGGGAGTTTGGTGGTATATGTGAGCTGGAGCTCCCAGATGAAGCGATAGAGGTGGGGAATTGAATCTATGCTACTACTGTCTACCCACCGCCCTCCATTGTGGAAATCAGGGCTAGCCAGACTACATCCCAGAGGCTGGCCCAGGCCTTCACTGCCAATGCTATGCCTCAAGAGTTCTGGGATGTAGTACTCCCCTACCTGCATGTGTTTGAGAATGTGTTCTCCAAAGCCTCCTTCAACTTGCTTCTGGAGTGCAAGAGGTGGGCCCATGCCATCGAACTGCTGCCAGACTCTGCACCCTCCAGTTGTAAGGTCTACCCCCTCATGCCTAGAGAGCAGGATGAGCTTGACACATTTCTGCAGGAAAACTTGGACTCCAGTCATATCCATCCATCCAAGTCTCCAATGGCTTCTTTGGTCTTCTTTATCAAAAAGAAGAATGGCTCCCTCCGACTGGTACAGGACTATTGGGTACTCAATGCCATGACAGTAAAGAACCATTACCCTCTTCCCCTCATCTCCAAGCTCATCAACAACCTCTGGAGCACATGGTACTTCACTAAACTGGACATCCAGTGGAGTTACAACAATGTGCACATCTAGGAAGGAGACAAGTGGAAGGTGGCCTTCCAAACCAACCAGGAATTGTTTGAGCTGCTCATTATGTTCTTCAGTCTCACCAACAGCCCAGCCACCTTCCAGACCATGATGAACAACATCTTCTGGGACCTCATCGCAGAAGGTGTAGTGTGCATGTACCTTGACAACATTTTCATTTACACTAAAATGCTGGAGGAACACTGTCAGATCACTCATCTTATCCTGGAACACCTCTGCCAGCACCAGCTCTACCTCAAGCCAGAGAAGTGCAAGTTTGAACAAATCCAGATCAAGTACCTTGGCCTAATCATCTTGCATGGAGCCACAGAGATGGACTCGGTAAAGGTAGCAGGTGTGGTGGAGTGGCCAGAGCCCTGGAATAAGAAGGAGGTGTAGGCATTCCTTGGTTTTGCAAACTTCTACTGGAGATTCATCCAGGACTTCTTGCACCACACCCACCTGCTGTTTGACCTTATGGGAAAGGATGTTACATGGAGCTGGGGACCTCCAGAGCAGACAGCCTTTGACACTCTCAAGCATGCTGTGACCTCCAGGCCTATCCTCCTATTCCTGGACAACAACTCTCCCTTCTGCATAGAGGCCGACAGCTCCAACTTTGCCATTGGGGCAGTGCTCTCACAGCAAGCTCCAGAGGACAGAAAGTGGCATCCAGTGGCTTTTTACTTCAAAAGCTTGGATGCAGTGGAACAGAACTACAAGATCCACAACAAAGAGATGCTGGCCATCATCCAGTCATTTGAGGAGTGGCAGCACTTCCTGGAAGGTGTGTGGCACAATTTTGAGGTCTGGACAGATCACAAGAACCTTGAATACTTTTGGATACAGGCCTGATGGTCCCTCTACCTCGCCAACTTTGACTTCTCCTTGCACTACAAGCCTGGTTGGAGCATGGGAAAACCAGATGCCCTGTCCTAGAGAGCAGACTATAGAATAGGAGAAGGGGATAACAGTAACATTGTGCTCCTCCACTCTGAATTGTTTGTAATCTGAGCCATGGAGGGTCTCACCATTGATGGAGCAGAGGCAGACATTCTCCAGGACATATGGCAGGGGAATCAGGACAGTCAACAAAAGGAGCTTGTGGCGTAGGCTGCTCAGATGCTGAAGTCAAAGCATACTACTGGTGTCAAGGCAGTCTGTGCTGACAAATGGGCCCTCCAAGATGGAATCCTGACCTTCTGAGACCATATCTATGTCTCTAACATTCCAGAGCTCTGTCAGAGGATTGTGGAGCAACACCATGACTCCTGCATTGCAGAGCACCCCAGGTGGTGGAAGATACTGGAGCTAGTATTGTAGAACTACTGGTGGCCCCAGATGTCCTGGTACATTGGGTCCTACACTAGTACCTGCAATCTCTGCCTCCAGACCAAGCCCCAGTGCCAACTCTCCTACAGACAGTTACACCCGCTACTAGTGCTGGCAAAACAATAGAGCGTAGCATCTATAAACTTCATTGTAGAGCTCCCCAATGCCCATGGTTACAATGCAATCATGGTGGTGGTGGACCTGTATAGCAAGAGGGTGCACTTCATTCTGACCCACACCACCTGCTCTGCTATGGGTGCCACAAACCTGTACTGGAGTAATGTCTAGAAGCTCCATGGCCTCTCTGACACCTATGTCTTGGACCGGGGACCACAATTTGTGGCAGAGTTCACTTGGAAGCTCTACTGACTGCTCAGAGTAAAGCTCCACACCACCACTGCCTACTGTCCACAGTCCAACAGCCAGATAGAATGTGTAAACTAGGAGTTGGAGCAGTATCTCCGCCTCTTCTGCAACGAGTGCCAAGACAACTGGGATGAACTCCTCCCCAACACTGAATTCCAGTATAGCAACCATGTTCATGCATCCACCCAGTGTTTCCCATTCTTCCTTGACACTGGACAGCATCTGCACATAGGTTTCAAATCCTAGGCCTGACCCTCAGAGAATGAGGCAGTAAACAAATTCATGGACTGGATGAAGAGGTCATAGGAGGAGGCCCAAGCTGCCCTGGCAAAGGCAAAGGATAACATGGCACAATACTACAACTGCAGGAGGACCCCAAAGTGCAAATATCAGCCTGGAGATTGAGTCTATCTGGATGCCTCTGATATTATGACCACCTGACCCTCTAAAAAGCTGTCACACTATCAGTTAGGGCCGTTCACAGTGGAACAACAGGTAGGACCCTTGGCCTATTAACTCCGACTCCCTATAGAGATGCACCAGCTTCATCCAGTGTTCAATATGGTCACACTAATTCTGGCCCCTAAGGATCCTGTCCTGGAGCAACATCCACCACCTCTGCCGCCCCCCATGGTGGTCAACAACAACAAGGAGTATGAAGTGGAAGAAATTCTGGACAGCCATTTATTCCAGAGATGACTACAATACAAGGTGAAGTGGAAAGGCTACAGAATCAAGGATATTTTCTGGGAGCCATGGGAGAACATACATGCCCCCAGACTTGTCAAGGAGTTCCACCAGAGACATCCAGATTTATGGTCAAAACATACTGTATATCATAAACCTCTCAAAGTCCCTCAGGAACCATAGTTGCCTAGGGATATACACAGGGCAACTATTCTCCTTTTCAAAGAATCAGTAGAAACTTTCAAGAGTCAAAGTAACATGTTATGCCATTTCTTTGACCATTTTGATCATAAAAATCCATTGTCCTGAACTTTTATTGATAAGAAACCCATGCATGGAACATGTTTCTTTCTCAAAGAACAGCCAGAAGTGTTGCTTGAAGAGGTACATTAGAAGACAGTACATTTCACATCAGTAATGCCTGAAAAAGGCTGAAAATTGCCAGAAATATCAATCTCAATGGCTCAAAGAAACAATAGATTCATGCTATCAACTACAGCTGTCTGTTATGCCATTTTTTTCCTATTCAAAGTGTGAACAACAGCCAAGTTACCCAAAAAGGAAGGTTCTTGGTTAGCAGCTGACAAATTTTAGTCAGCACAATCCAAAAGTTGTTGCATATATTAGGTGCACAGCCACTTTCCCAGGGGTTTGTAAGGGCAACCTCCAGAGCAGCAGGTTGGAGTCATGCAACTAGCAGAGGGGGCTCCAAAGTATATTAGCAGAGTAGATGACGATACAATCAGTAACTAATCACCTAGCAAAGGGAAATCCAAAGAGAACAAGTCTAAGGATCCCCACTGCTCAGCACAGCACATCAGCAGGCGTTGGAGGTGTGGGAACTACTGCACAGGTGACCAGAGCTACTCCTAACCCTAGGGCAATGGTCACTGAGGTAATACAGAGAAATCCGCCATTCTCTAGAAATCTCTGTGGTCCTGAAAAGACCTGCAGAGACATTGAACAAGCTGCAGAGGTGCTGGAACCAGTCATGGAGGTTGGAAATGGAAGTCCCCTGACATCACCCCCCCTCTAGCATGTGGCATCTCAACATGCAGGGTAGAAGAAGTTCCTAATTGCTTGGTCTGCTGGCAAGATAGGGTAGATTCCTTGTATGGTGCGCAGGGCATCTGACTTGAATTTGATTGCTGATATCCCCTAACTTGGAATGTGTATTCTGTGATGTTAGGTGGTACCAATATTGAATTGTAAATTCAAATCATTAACCAAACAAAGTGAGGCTATACTTGGGCTGTGCTGATAGCTGTATGCTGGCTTCTTGATTTCAAGGTGTATGGTTCAGACTTGAAAGTGTGGATTCTTATAGTTTTACACTAATCAGTTCCTATACCTTAGAGTCAACTTACTCCTGATCATCTCCAACTTTTTCTGCTCTCAATAGATATTTGACTACATTATAACAGCCTCTGAAAAAGGATGGTGGATTTAAATTATTATGCTACTATTGGTGAAGAGAGCACTGAAGATTACTTTGAGATGGAAAAAGCTTCAGAAGGCAGTATTACAGAATACAAAAACCTAACCAAACATAGTGAGAACCAAACATAGTGAGAACTGAACATAGTGAGAACCAAACATAGTGAGAACTGAACATAGTGAGAACCAAACATAGTGAGAACCAAACATAGTGAAAAATAAACATAGTAAGAACCAAACATAGTGAGAACCAAACATAGTAAGAACCAAACATAGTGTAAACCAAACATAGTGAGAACCATGGACCATAGCTTGTCTATAATATATGAGATGACTCCTGGGAAAGTGGCTGTGCCTATGCAATGACTTTACTAAGCATTGAGTAGAATATTGATGTGAAATGTAAGTTTTGATGCCATCAATTGATCAGATCAATGGATCAAACTTTGTTTTCACAGAGTTTTGGAGGCTTAGGTCACACACAAGCTCATGTAGATGTAACAATTGTAGATATGAATTTAAATAGTTTATTCACTAGTTTAAGATGGCCTTGAACTATTGAAAGGGTCCAATATATATATAATTCAAAACCCAAACCAACTAAATACTCATAAGCCTAAGATAGCTGCTCTCTGGGGCTAGCTGAGCTGTGGTACATTGTTGCTTGCCCTCTCCCCCAATTCTCCTCCCCTTTTATAGCTCATTGCACATGCATGGACCAGGGTGCTTCCCATGCATGCCCGTGGGTGTACCGCGTGGTTTTTCTTGGCTCTTCTTTTCTATTGGTTGGTCAAACAAGATGGCATGCTGGGTCGGCATTACTCAGTTTTTTGTATGTCCAACATCTTTTCTTTCATTCTTTTCTTTTCCTTCTCACCTCTCTCTAATGGATTACATGTGGTTTGCATGGTGGCCCACTCGGGGTTTAGGTGGTCTGGCATATGGTATTGAGGGGGAGTAGGGTTTTATCATTGTGTTTAGATGTCCATGACTGTCCTTGGCATTGGTTAGATTTCTAGCCGGGTTGCCGAGCACAGCCATTGATTGTCAATCAAACACGTGACCAGCCTCTATCCTTGACATCATAATTCCTGCTGGCATCGTTGCATGCATGCTTTTGGGTTCTTCAGTGAGTTTTTATTGTACTAGGTATGTTTTTATGCCTACAATTTTCAACATTTTTACCCAAGCCTACAGTTTTCAGCTTGTTATTTGGTTTTCTTTTTCTAGTACTTTCAACCTGTCTCAAGTACGAGACAGGTGTATCAATATCAAGGACCTAACCAAACGAAGTGAGGTTGGGTCTGGGATGAAGCAAGAGCTACGGTCCGTGCCAAAGCACGGACCGTAGCTCATAGAGAGTATCACAAAGATCAACTTGAGTACTTACGTAACAAATGAAAGTGCTAGTCCAATTGGTTTGTCGTGTCATTCCGGCGTGTTCCATTTTAGGGCAGAAGTAATAAATAATAATAAAATTATTTTCTATCTATCATTTATTATTTATTTATTCTATTTATCTTGTGAACTTTTCGATTTGCCCTCGACAGAATACCTTCACCTCGTCTTTCTAGGACCAACCTGACCCGCCTTCCATCAACAGGCTAATGCTGTCATCTTTCTCCGGCGTCAAGAAGTATGGATAACTCGTACATAATAACCGAGCTCTTGGGCGTCAATCATGTAGGCCTGGCATTCTTTTCTAAGTGTCGGCACGTTCCTTGGGCTTTACGCCGAAGAATAAAGCTTATTTGAGCGCTGGGATGAGTATATGAAAGCCTCCGCCTTGTTGCTTTTGTCCCACGACTCACCATGGACCCCGCCCGAGCTGCAAGGCTCCGCAGAACACTTGACTCCATAATCAATGGAAAAAATCCTCTCATTCCGAACAAGAACTCTCTGTTCATAGAGGCGATATGCTCTCAGAATGATCGTGTTTCTTGTTTGAACAGCCTCATTGCCAGTAAAGTTGGCCTTGACTCTGTTCAAGCCGCGATGCGTTTCGATCTTACGCCTGACTTTCTTAACTCATCTAGCGCCCAGCTTTTAAGTTTTTTTTTTCATCCCCAGAGCTGAAAGATATTGGTTCTGGCTCATTTTTGGATGCAGTGATCGCCAAAATCGTCGATCCACTGATCTTCTGGGATGCTTTTCGTCAAGCATTCACCTCTGGCTTGCTGGAAAACAGCGCTAGAATCAGATTTGCTTGGCTCCTCCATCATCTTGTGTCTTTACCCATTCCACAATCTACAATCTATCGAACCCAGGCCACAGGTGTCTTAGATACTCTTCTGGCATCGTCAGAGAATCCGATCCGGACTTATGGACAGAAGATCAAACATATCTTGGAAACGTGCAGTGTCGGAACAGTCGTCGCCGGAGATCCTGGCCCAGGTGGCCGTCATGATAACGATTTCGAAAATTTCCGTGAAATCGCCATCCTGCCTACTGCAGATGAGATTACGTCAACGAAACGCCCGTTCTACAGACACAGTGCAACTGTAGAGGCTGATGATGAGTCCACTCGTTTTGCCACCCATATCGACAATCAGTTCCGCCTGTTACGGGAAGATATGCTTTACGAGATGAAGGAGGAACTTCAAATAGCCTTTGGAAAAAAGAGGGGCTATCATAGAGGAATGACCCTCAAACAATTGGTACTTCAAGATCCGCACTTTGGCCGGGACACCAGAAGAGTCACATGGGGAATGACTTTCAAATGCTCGGATGATCTTCCTCTTTTGCAGTGGAAAAAGGAGAAAAATAGAAAAAAGTATTTGTCTGAAAATAAGAACTTCTTCAGACATCAGTCCATGGGTTGTCTAATGGTTGATGAGGAGATTGTAGCCTTTCCAACCCTCAATCGAGACGAGGACCTTCTAGCCAAGAAGCCTCCCGTAATTGTTCTCCAGATCGAAGGAGAGGCCGCTGTCAGCAGGACTCTTCTCAGACTCAAAACCGGCCACAACATCAAGCTCATCCAAATCGACGCTGCAGTTTTTGCCTACGAGCCCATCTTGAAAAGCCTTCAGCAGATGAATACTTTGCAACTTTCTCGAGAGCTGATGCTGTGGAGCCCCAAGCTTTCTGTGGACTCTTTACCGCTACATCGGGCCCTGGAGATGCTTGTAGATACCCTACGATACAAGCCCACCACAGATATCAAGCATCTTATCAAGACGCAGAGGAGTATCAAACTGGATAAATCCCAAGCGGCGTCATTTCTCTCTGGCATTACTCAGAGTGTATCTTTGATCCAAGGCCCACCCGGTATAAAATTTTCGCTTCTTTACAATGTAAAACCACTAACTGACAAGCATGATAGGGACTGGTAAATCGTTCATTGGTTCGCTCATCGGGAAAGCACTCCATGATTTCACTCAGCAGACCATACTTGTCGTGTGTTACACAAACCACGCCCTAGACGATATCCTCACGGGTTTCTTGGACATTGGCATACCAGAATCCAGCATCGTTCGGCTGGGTAGCAAATCGACTTCTCGTACTGAACCATTGAGCTTGCAAAAGCAGAAATCGACCTTCAAACGCGGAAAAGCTGGCTGGGCTTTGATGGATACAGCTAAGGCTAGCGCTGAAATTTACTGTCAAGATTTCGAAAAGCGATTCAAGACATATATTTCTTCAAATATATCGAACAAAGATATGATGGAATATCTAGAATTTGAACAAGAGAAATTCTACATTGCTTTCAAGGTTCCCCGCGCCTCTGACGGTTCAATCTTTGTTGGCAAAAAGGGAAAGGCGGTAGACGACTTTTATTTACTACGTGAATGGGGCGCTGGTCGGGGTGCAAGAATCTTTCGGGATCACCCCTTTGTTCAACAAGCAGCGGATGTTTGGTCATTGCCACCTAGATCTCGCAAGGAGTACATGGATTCCTGGACAAACGCCATATATCAAGAACAAATTGATGGCACGTATCGTATTGCCGCCGCTTACAACACATGCCAGGATAAATTGACAGGTTACTGGGCGGAGAAAGATACAGAGATTTTACGGTCAAAACGGATAATTGGATGCACAACAACCGCTGCTGCAAAATACAGTGACAATATTCAAGCCGCCGAACCCAACATACTACTTGTCGAAGAGGCGGGAGAAATTCTCGAAAGTCATGTCCTGACATCTTTAGCGCCCCAAACGTCGCAACTGATTCTGATAGGAGACCACAAGTACGTCCTAGTCATGTTTACTGTTTTATTATCACTCAATCTTTCTGGGTTGGGCAACTTCGTCCTAAGGTCAATAAGTATGAACTTACCGTGGAAAAAGAGGAGGGATACAATCTTAATATGTCCCTTTTTGAACGCCTCATCCTCAAAGGCTATCCGCATGCTAAACTCACCGAGCAACATCGCATGCGTCCCGAAATATCTTCCCTTATCAGAGAACTGACGTATCCTGAGCTTGTTGATTCTGCAAATACGAAGAATCGCCCAAACTTGCGCGGTGTCCAGGATAACATCATTTTCATTGATCATGACCATCCAGAAGACAATGATTCTCGACTCACTGAACGAAGGGACGGTGAATCAACTTCTTCCAAGCAGAACTCTCATGAGGTTGAAATGGTCATCAAAATTCTGAAGTACCTTGCACAACAAGTTTACGGGACTGCTGCAGTCGTTATCCTCACTCCTTACCTTGGTCAACTGCAGCAGCTTCGACAGGCTTTGAGGAAATCAAACAATGACCCAGTCCTCAATGATCTAGACTCGTTCGACTTGGTCAAAGCTGGACTCGTTCCTGCGGCAACTGCTGCGGTCGGCAAACGACAAATACGTTTGGCCACGATAGGTTTGTCAGACTTAACTTTTATGTTTCGGCTGTTTTACTATTCGTGCTAAACAACTATCAAGGCGAGGAAAGCGACGTTGTTATTGTCTCGTTGACGCGAAGCAACGCGAACAATGACATTGGCTTTATGTTCTCCCCAGAACGACTGAATGTTCTTTTATCTCGAGCCCGACATGCTCTCATCATGATTGACAACGTGCGAACCTTTGAAAAATCTAAAAAAGGAGGCAATCTCTGGACACACCTCTTCAAACAACTCAAGGATGGAAAACATATCTACGAGGGGATGCCCGTCCGTTGTGAGCAACATCATAACCGAACAGCTATCTTGAGCCGTCCAGAAGATTTTGAGCTACATTGTCCGGACGGTGGATGCATGGAACCCTGGTATGTTGCGTGGAGCGTTGATATGGTGGGATCTTGCTCATTTGGAACACCTAGTCGCACGATGTTGAAATGCGGCCAACATAGTTGTCAATCCAAATGCCACCAGTTATCTGATCATTCCAAGATGCCTTGCCAGTACGTCATGTCTGCTCACTGCCCTAAAGGACATCTACAGACCTGGAAGTGCCATGGGAACGGACCATCTACATGTGCAAAATGCGAACGAGAGGCGAAGGCGGCGGAAATGAAACGTCAAAAGGACTATGAAGAACAGCAGAAACGGGAAGCGGATCAGGTTGCACATACTCGTAGATTGGCCGAATTGGACGAGGCTATTGCACAAGAAGAGCAACGAATACACGAGAGTCGCGCAACCAAAGAAAGGGTGAACGCAATCCAACAGAAAGAGAAAGACTTGAAAGCGATAAAGTCTCGTGCCGATAATCTATCGTTCAGCGCAAACCTCTCGGCCCCACTTCATCGTTCATACAGTCTTCATCTTTGTCAGGAATGTTTGGGTCCGGGTCCTCAAGTGATAGTCAAACAAAATCACCACATGGTCTGTCGTTCCTATTTCTATATGCTAAAGGTTGTTGTAGTCTCATATCTTAATTCAATAGCCGCCGACTCTTCAAAGACAAAAGCAGCATCTAAAGTAACACTACCACCTGTTGGGTCTGGTCTGAAATCAATACCTCCTTCACTATCAGAATTGGAGTGGCAGCGTCAGAAGGACGTAGAAGGTGCTTCAGGTCCCGAAATCGATTCCATCATGGCAATGACCGGACTCGAGCGGGTGAAGGAACAAGTCCTGACGATCAAAGCCGTTATCGAGACAAGGAAACGACAAGGGGCTTCCTTCAAGCGCGAAAGGTTTAATAGTGTTCTGCTCGGCAATCCTGGAACTGGTGATCGCGACTGCAGACTTCCTTTTTACTTTTACTGACCTTTTTTAAAAAATTCATAGGTAAAACTACAGTGGCTCGATCCTACGGCAAGTTATTGGCCTCACTTCAGGTACTCCCGGGAAATGCATGGGTCGAAACAACTGGTGCTCGTCTTGCCAATGACGGTGTGGCTGGAGTTAAAAAACAGTTAGAGGAAGTCATAAATGCTGGTGGTGGCACCGTGTTTGTTGACGAAGCCTATCAGTTGACGAATGCGCACAGCTTTCAAGGCAAACAAGTTCTCGACTTCCTCCTTGCAGAAATGGAAAACAACATTGGAACTATTGTCTTCATTTTTGCTGGTTATCGTAAAGAGATGGAGACTTTCTTCGAACATAATCCTGGTCTACTCAGCCGTGTACCATTCCAACTTCAGTTTGATGATTACATATGCTAGAGAAACAGGTTGAATCCCATTATTCGGGCAAAGGGAACGTGGAAGACGGCCTTGACGGCCTGTATGCCCGGATAGCGATCCGATGACTGGGTAAAGGCCGGGGAAAAGCGGGATTTGGCAACGCTCGCGCTTTACAGAACATGTTTGATCAAGTCATGCGGCGCCAGGCCAGACGTATCCAAGATGAACGCAGGCAAGGCCTATGTACCGATGACTACTTCATTTCTGGCTCCAACCTCATTGGCTCCGACCCTTCCAAGGCAAGGTCTGAAAGTACTGCATTAAAGAAACTTCAAAGGTCTTACTGGACTGAAAGCTGTCAAGGAGTCTATTGACAACTTGATCACTCTTGTTGACCAAAATTACCAACGCGAACTCCACGGACGCACTCCTCTCGACGTTTCTCTGAATCGAGTGTTCATAGGCTCACCAGGAACAGGCAAGACAACAGTTGCTACGCTCTATGGCCAGATATTGGCAGATCTCGGTCTTCTTAGTAATGGAGAAGGCGAGCTTGTTAGCTTTACCCTATATTTGCTAGCCATTTTGATCCTGTTTATAGTCATGGTGAAAAACCCTTCCGATTTCATAGGATCTGTTTTAGGCGAGTCTGAATCCAGAACCAAAGCCATTCTCGCGACCTCAGTTGGGAAGGTCCTCATCATTGACGAAGTATGTTGCCGTCCTTCATCACCTGTATATGAAATAAATAGTTCTTGATAGGCGTATATGCTGTACGGCGGTTCGGGTGGGGCTGAAAAAAATAATGATCTTTATAAGACCGCGGTCATCGACACTCTCGTCGCAGAAATCCAGAGCGTTCGGGGGGATGACAGATGCGTCCTTCTCTTAGGCTACAAAGACCAAATGCTCGAGATGTTCCAGGTTGGCGAATTAAATCGGCCCATGTACTATCATTAAAGTTTTTCCAACTAAGAATGTCAATCCGGAATTATCACGGCGATTTGCCATCGAGGATGCTTTCAATTTTGAAGATTTCAACGACGAACAACTTCTTGAAATCCTCAACTCCAAACTCAACGCACAGGATCTTTCCGCTACCGATGCTGCTAAAGAAGTCGCGATCGAAATTCTAGGTCGGCTTCGAAACCGTCCAAATTTTGGTAACGGTGGAGAAGTCGAAAACCTCATCACAAAAGCCAAACAAAACTATCAGGGCCGAGCTTCGAAAACAAAAGGAGGTTTCTCCGACATCGTCTTCGAGAGCCAAGACTTTGATCATGACTACGACCGAGCGAAACGTGCAATATCTAATCTTTCCAAGCTATTCGAAGATGTTGTCGGGTGCGAGAGGATTGTTGAGCGATTAGAAGATTATCAGCGTCTTGCCGCGAAGTTGAAGAGTAGAAATATCGATGACCGAAGTCAAATCCCCACCAATTTTGTCTTCAAGGGCCCTCCAGGTGGGTTGACATAACTGTCTTGCTGAATGACCATCTGATTAAATACAGGAACTGGCAAAACTACAATCGCTCGAAAAATGGGGCAAGTATATTACGACATGGGCTTGTTATCCTCACCAGAGGTTATCGAGTGTTCTGCCTCCGACCTTGTTGGTCGTTACGTGGAGGAAACTGGTCCAAAAACCAAGCAGTTGCTTGAAAAGGCATTGGGCAGGGTCTTGTTCATTGAATAGGCATATAGGTTGGGTGAGGGCCACTTCGCCAAAGAAGCTGTTGATGAACTCGTGGCCGACCTGACATTGGACAAGTTCAAATCCAAAATCATCGTTATCCTAGCTGGGTATGACCAAGACATGAATGACCTTCTTTCTGTCAACTCCGGATTGGCTAGTCGTTTTCCAGAAGAGATTCGTTTTCGCAACATCAAGCCGGCACGTTGTATTGAGATTTTGCAGCGAGAGCTCGCAAAAAAATGGTCCAGCTTCCCGAGATAAACGACCTATCATCTCATGCATGTCGTCGTATGTCGAGTCTCATCCTCGAAACATCAACTCTTCCGACCTGGGGAAATGCACGGGATATGATCCAACTCTCGAAAAAGATGATACAGGTTGCTTTTCTATCAGATTCCAAACAAGCTGATGATGAGTCGATCAGAATATCGGCCGAGGATGCTATTCGCTGTGTAGAGAATATGTGGCAGGATCAACAAGGAAGAAGCGCGGCAAACCCGCGTAGGCAAGTTGAAGCGCATGAACGTCATCCAATTGCTACACGGATGGCTCAAAAAGTGGCGGAAGCTGAGAAAGCGCTCGCTCGGGATATTGCTGCAGGAGACCACGCAGCTGCACCCTTTGACAAACGTGATCCTGGGGTATCAGATTCAGAATGGAATCATCTGGAGGCATGCAAAAGGGCAGAACGCGATCGAGAAAGGAAAGAGCAAGAAGCAGCAGAGGAGTTGAAGAAGGAGATCGAGAAACAAACTGAAATTGCGCGGAGGGAGAAAGCACTTGCTGAGGAGCTCGGACGTGCTGCTGCGAAAGATGAAGCGGAGCGTCAATAATTAAAACGTTTACGAGAAGCTGCCCGTCTCAAAGAACTTGCTGCCGAGCACGAGAAGAGGAGACTCGAAGAGAAACGTAGGCTTGAGGAGGAAAGGAGGAAGAAGAGAGAGAAAGAAGAAAGAGTGCAGAAGGCACTGCGCGACATGGGACAATGTGTGGCAGGTTATCGTTGGATCAAAGCAGAATCGGGATATCGATGTGCGGGAGGATCTCATTCTGTGTCCAACGCTCAACTTCAGCATGTCTAAGGTTACCCACTCTAGGCTACTTTAGCCTGGATTCTCGAATCTTTCTGCACCAAGTATTGTGTCCTTGTTTTTCCAGAGAACCCTGTGTAATCTCCTTTGTTATAATGCAAGTTTTTTATGGCTCTGAAAATGAACATGCTCCTACCAAACTGTTGTGCTTCATTGCCTGATGAACTTTCATTATTATTATACATAGCCCAATCAATGTCTCACACTCATCTAGGGATGTAGCCACATCTGTAAAGCAGCCTACAAGGTTCTTTATTATACCTGTAGAGCTTGAAATGCTAGAATTTGCTTGGAATGCAGTTCCTACTTTGTAAGATGTAGGTCAGTTCCTGCTCATCAGGATGATTCACCAGCTCTTCATTGCATGCATGTAGTGTTTCAACTCCTCTAATGTCATTCCTAGATGGACGGTCTCATTCGCAAACAACCTCTCTCATTGTCAGATCTTGGTAGCCGTTGAGAGCCTTTGCAATGTTGTTTTGGCAACCGAAGGGCTGCTCATTTCATGGTGGTACAATTTGGTACAGTTTGAGCATGGTTCCAAGTCCGCTGTTGGCCGAGTATGGCCGCCAGGAACCATCCCCGACCTCAGGTACACTCGGCCGGGTTGGCGGGTTATTAAACAGGTTCTGACTAATGGTGTTGAGCTTGCGCAGAATATCATGACACCTGAAGAGGGTCGTGTCAATATTCTATCAAGACTTCTTACTCATCTATCGTCCAGGAAATCCATGATTGATCATTTATTTTCAATCTCTTGCCGCTCATCTACTTTCATTGTTCCCTTCGAGTCGGATGGCGGCTCCCGCTGGACATTCAAAACCGATTGATCATGCGGACTAGCCAGTCTGGCAGCTCCTTGCTGCTATCGCTTTGCATGCAGGGGCAGATCAACAATCTTTCCTTGTTACTACGCTGCGCGAGAAGGTTTTGGAGATCGTGTACCGGGTTAACAAACGTTTAATAACTGATGAGGACGAACGTCAGACAAAACTAGCCAATGTAAATCTTTTCCTACACGCCCTAGGGTTAGATGGCTCGTATATCGCTCTGTGATACTTTTGATTATGATATACGATTTTTTCTCTATTTTTCAGAGCCTTTGTGATTTGGGCTACTCTCATTCCAAGGACAATATGGAAACTCGCGTGAGGTCGCGAATTCGTACGTGTTATTCCTGCCCAAGCCATTGCTTGCTAGCTCAAACGTGTCTCGCCGATGTGCGATAGCTATGACGAAAAATTCTCTACTAGTTGAGACAGTGCAGTAATCTATCGAGATGCCAGATTATGTTTGCTTCTTTTTGTTGGCCTTGGGCTCTCCTGCACTTCGTCGCTTTCGTACAGAGCCCGATGTTCCAGATTGAGCCATTGCTAGCTCCGTCGTCGAATTTCCATCAACCTCTCGATTGACTTGCCTCGCCTTCCCTTTATTCTTCGGCACACTGCCTCCCTTCTTGGCTTTCGAGGTCGAGGGTTCGCCAGGTGGTGTCTCAATCTCCTCCATCGCCAGAGTATCTTCGTACACGGCCACCTCGCCAAGATCCCTGGCCTTCCCTTTGTTTTTTGATGTTTGTGGTGGGTTGATTTCCGAGGGAAGCAGAGGCTTTACTTGAACGTTGTCCCCCTCGGGCATGCGGGAGGAAAGAATATCATTGAATCGTTTCGTTATTGCGTCGTAGATCTTGTTTTCGAAGCGCGTCTCATTCCAGTGTGAGGGAATACCATTGATTTTGATGGGCTCTGTAGCTTCGATCTCTTTATAGGCATTGACGAGCTCCACAGCAAACAGGGTGGCACCAATCAGATAATCGTATTTGCCATAGATGGTGCTGAGTGAATTTACTATATTGATAAGATTTCTGTTATCTGAGAAGACGCTGTACCGGGCATCGCTTCCATTGATACCACAAGCATCCCTTCTTTTCACCAGTTCGTTCGTGGCCGTAGAGGATAAGGTGTTCGGTTCTGCTGGCAGACGGTAGTGTAGAAATCAGAGATAGACCCAATATACTGATTCAAGGTCATGATAGAAATTGAACGTGAAGAATCTGTCCTTTTCGGAGTGCGAAGCACAGGTATCCTCGATTTCTTGTAGACTTAGGGCTGGATAGAACAAATGACGTTGAAATTGGTATTCAACAGCCATGTATGCTGGAGTTTCCTTTCGAGAAATAAGCATGAATCACCGTGACACAAAGAGGAAAACATACTGTTCGAGGGTCGTGCCCAGATGGTTCGTTAAAGCGCCTCGCATACTCAATATCCGATAGCTTGGCTATTCCACTGGTGGTATCCATAGGCAATTGCCAGGGCGTACGTCACGGTGGACAAACCCAGCGATACGCATGTATGATAGTGCCAAGTGCTCAATAAACCTCAATCATAAGTTGAAAAAGAATCAATTAGGCTATACCTTTAATGATGTCTAGTAGAACATGGAACATTGTACGATAGTCCGTCAGTTCGTCGACCGCAAGACAAAGTTCCTTGAACACTGTTCGGGCATGGAAACGTGGCCGAAACTTGAGCATGGGCACATCGATGGTAGGAGGATGTGAGCTACGAGTTGTGCTCCAAGAGATAGTCTGTAGGACATGGGCTCTGACAGCATTTGCGGGAGGTGTAAAGCTCATGTCTTGAACACCTTGAAACTCAACACGCCGGTCCTGTAGGGGTTTCAAGAAGTATGGCTTAGCACGTTCTGCGTGGTTTGATCCCTCAGCCTCATCAACTTTCCAGAGGCTGGCAAACATATCATCGAGGATCTCGCTTTGTAATTTGGCAGCAGAATACAGCCAACAATCTTTCAATACGTAAAGATGGTCACTGAGTTTTTCGGTGTCGTCTTTAGTAGTGCCGATTATCTCTCGAACACGCCAAAGGCGAGTTGCTCGAGAGGTGATCGTATATGCGGCGTCTTCTGATATAGGATTACCCTCCGTACGATAGGAGGTCCCGTTGACTGAATATATATAGTTTGTGCCCTCACGTTGGATGGTTGGATCACAGTCAAGTTATATCGGCTGAGCAAACAGCACGTAAAAGAAGAATTGAATCAATAAGTGCGGTTTCTGCATGGTCATGATGAGTAAGCCAGAGATGACAAAAATCAACAGATCGCACATTACAGATATCAAATCGTTTCGACCTGCAAACATGGCTTGAGCCAAAGTGCCACAATCGCATCGAGTACCCTTCGATTGTGAATCCATTGATGAAAGGTCATTATACATGATCTGGGTGGCATTACCAACGAGTTTGAATTCATTCCAAGTCAACATGAGCTTGATGTCTCTGGAGAAGGATAACAACAGCACATACATCGTGAATGTTTGCAGATGAGGATTCAAGTTTCGCCCTGCCTATGATGGCCACTTCTGATAACTGCCTTTGAAAAGCCAAACGTCCCTTGGGTCTTCACAAGGTTCTCGTAGCACGAGTGTTGAATTTTATGGGCCTGATACGCGCGTTGCAATTCTATGAGTGTTGCATTGTGCAAAAGCTTGAGCAGCGAGTCCTGAGTGGAATGGGCTGACATAGTCTGGAGCATTCAAGCAAGTACATCCCTGGGCGCAATGCTGCAAGATGTCACCTGCTATAGAACGACACAAGAGCAAAGCGGTTATGCTTGTCAGAAGGCAACAATGGTCCTGTTCACGGCACAATGGGCTGTGGCATACCCGAGATGCGGATGGCGAGGGTAATGATTGTATACTTGGGATGTAGACGGAAGTTCTGGACGCGGGGAACAAAGGGATCCTTGTCCGTTGGAAGACGTAGACGCTTTGTACGTAGACAGTTAAGTGTGGCACTTTGAAGCGCAGGCTCGATCAATTGTGGATGCTTTGTAATTGGAGTCAACATTGTTTCCAGATGACCTCGGTGACGCTGCCACTGGGGACGGCGTGCAGCACGGGCGACTCGCGGGCAGACTCGATGAGCAAGTATCCGCACACGCGTGCGCAGCTGTCTGCGATGGGGCGGCAGCACAAGGCGCTGGACGAGACGTGCGGCGATGGGGACGAGGTGAGCCGGGTGTCGTCGTCGCTGGTGGATCGGGTGGTGGGGCTGCTGGTGGGGGAGGAGGAGGAGGAGCTGAAGACGCTGCTGCAGAGGACGTATGGGCTGGACGAGGCGGCGGTAAGTGGGCCATGTGCGTGCTGGACGGGGACTGACGGGGCGCAGGTCGAGCAGAACGTGCTGGAGCTGATGCACAAGCACCGCGACGATGTGGCGGGCGTGCCGTTCTTCTACCTGACCTCTGCGCGGCGGCCCCTCTCGCGCCCGTCGTCGCGCAACTCGGGCCGCCTGCACGCCACGCGCCCGGACGCCCCCAGCTCTGCGCCCTCGTCGCCTCTTGCGGGCGTGTTCCGCCGTCCGCTGGCCGCGCAGGCTGACTATTCGCCGCAGTCGTCTCCTGTTCTTGCGCACATGCAGGCCACGCTCGCGCACGCCCAGTTTACCGCCACGCACGCGCAGTTTACCGCCAGCAGCCACGCCCCCGCCGCCCACGCCCAGTTCACCGCAAGTCTCCCCGCCACGCCCCTCTCGTCGCCCCGTCTCCTCAGCGCCAGGGCCTCAGAGTTCAAGCCCATCCAGCGCCCCCTGTCTGCCGCCCCCGCCGCCCCTGCGTCCTATCTGCGCACAGACACACCCTCTCCCGATCTCTGGGCGCCCAGGGCAACCTCCAATCTCGCCATCGCTGCCCCGCTCATCGCCGACCAGTCCCACCTCCCCCCCGACGACCACGACGAGCACGACCCCTTCGATCCCTTTGGCCCCGCCCCGCCCGCTTTCGTGTCCGACTACGACAACATCCACTGGACCTATCAGATGCCTCCCTACAACTTCACAGAGGACTCCCCACAGGATGGCCCAGAGCTCGACCCCGACGCTCAGGCCCAGCTCACCGATGGCATGACGCCCTTTGATGTCCTTTCCTCCGTCTTTGGCTCCACCCTCGCTCCCTCTGAGCTCGAGGAGGCCCTTGCCGTCAACGGCTACGACTTTGAACGCGCCATGGCCTGGCTCGTTGACCGCGGCCCCGCCACCCAGTCCCCACCCCAGGTCCGCATGCAGTCCATGGGCGGAAGAGTCACCCTAGTCTCTCGTGAAGCAGTGGGAAACGGCCGTGGTGGTGCCCCTCGCAACAATACCAATCCACCTCGCTACAGTCCCGCCAATGGCGCTGCGCGTGCTCGGCCCGCAACCGGCGGCAACAGAGTATGCCGCTATTTTATGGCAGGCGAGTGTCTTCGTGCCGACTGCAGATTCAGGTCAGTTTCTCTACACAACTCTTTTCTCTCTCTTTCATTAATCACACTACTAGTCACGACCTCGAACGTGCTCTTTGTCGTTTCTGGCTACGAGGTACCTGTGCTAAACAGGAAAACTGCGAGTTTCTCCATCACCTTCCCAAGGATGTCGACGTCTCCAGCCTCAATATCGCCATGGCCCGCGCAAACATCCATCCTGGCACGGGCCCCCTCGCCCACTTGCAACAAAACAACCCACCCACTGACGAATTTCCCGTCCTTGGCTACGAGACCGGCTTCGCCCCACGTGGTCGACGTGGTGGCCCCTACAATGATCCTAGTCGAACGCGCTTCGCTGCTGCTGTCAAGAAGCCTGCTCCTGCACACCCGCCAAACGCCAACAATGGTGACCCAACAATCGTAGCCCGTATCGGCGGCCCGTCTTCAGATCTTCTCCAGCACCCGCAGGGCCGATCGGCCGTCGTTGCCCCGCGTCCCTCACCCCGCATCAAGCTGCGCGCGCCACTGCTCCTTCCGACGCTCCCGACCGGCGAATCTATCGGCAATCTCTACATGTCGTACAGACAGAGAGCCCTCCAGCTCGGTGCAGCAAGGAATGCGTGTTTGTCGCGTGCGGCCGATGCCTGGCGCCGTGGTGATGGTGCTGCGGCTAAACGTTTCAGCAGAGAAGGACATGAGCTCAATGCAAAGATGGCTGTTGAAATGGCTTCTGCTGCAGGAAAGCTGGTGGCGGAGCGCTCAAAGGTCGCTGAGCAGGCGGTGAGAAACAGAGATGCGGCGTGGTCGGACGATCCGGGCGACCGTAGCGCACGGGGAAACCCCTGTGGTGGGGGTTATGGTGTGTGCTTGGGTGTTGCGAGCAAGGATATTGGAGATGGAAAGTTGTCTTCTGAAGAAAGGATGGAAGCTATGCTCGATTTACATGGGCTTCATTCAAATGAGGCGACAGAGGTCTTGGAACAATTTTTGCTTGCTGTACGTTTTTTTTGGTTCTTTATTGGGTTCCTTTGACATATATTTTTCTTAGCTCGAGGGCGAACATTTCTACGGCTTGGGTGCGTACATCAATCTCCGATTTACTTCTCATGTCTCATCTCCTGTTGATTAGCTTTCGCTATCGTTGGTGAAGAGAAACACACTGGCACTCAGGATGTCGCTCGCGGTACTTCCCGCGCACGTCTGGCCACGGGTGTCCGCGAGTGGCTGCATCGTTGGGGATACCCCTGGAGCGAGAGGGATGGCATCATCTGCATTGATCCACTCACTCATGCTTCAGAATAGATGGTTCCGTTTGGAAACTCAAGAAAAAAGAAATGTATGAACAATATTGAATAAATCTTGATGACTGTCTTTGTATGTTTTATAATTCTTGCTACCCCCTCGAGTTTTGTTTTCATACTACGTACACTGCTCGACTTTCCCAGCCTGTAGTTTGTGCCTTCTTTGTGTATGTGTTGCAACTTCTATCCAGGAGCCTTTTTAGTCTGCTTCGGTTGATGCTGTTGGCGGGGTGGCAAGAAAATTTTTCTCATCACATCGCGGGAGCCAAAGATACTCAAAGGGACTCATCAGCCGCTAGCTTCGAGATCTGTCAATGGTGGGATTATTCGTTTGCTAGTTTGGCCTTACGGATAGCTATTCCAGGGGATTTTTCTCATTAACCTTCCGATTGACTATTTGAGGTTGAGGGGCACCGATCGATCATCGCAATTGTTATTGAAGAAGCGCACGTCTACAAAGGTACTATCCAAAGGGGTAAGATCGTGCCATAACACATCGTGTGCAACGAGACACAGAATTGAATCAGACCAAGCAAGGTACGGTGGTCTGATGGACAGATCCAGACATTTCGTCAAGTTGCCTTGACCGCTGACGGTTCGTCAACGTTCACGGTCGTGGAGAATAGAAGATCAACAAGACTAGATCTGGGGAGAAGAACGATGGGCAGGTGGGAATCAGTTACCGTCAAGATGGGACCAGAGAAAACGTTGACTAGGAATCGAGGGTGTATCTAACACCGGTACATATGTATTGCCTATCGAGATTGACTGAACGCGCGCTCTAGCCGAAACAATGTCATGGAAGTATCAAAACCAGTAATCCGGATGATCAGGAGACAATGCGCCTGAGATATATGTTGGGGATCAGTGACATGGGAATGAACTCTGAGTGATCGTAATAGACAAGATTGACCTGAACACGCAGAATCATATCAAGTCGATCAAAAAATTAATCCGCATGTGTAGGTGAGCTTCGTCTATCTCATTATGGCGGTCTAAGATGGATTGATTGTGCGAGTAGATCAAGAAGCCAAAACTAATGCTTCCTCCAAGTCATCTTCATCTGTTAACAATGCAGTTATTGGTGGTGCGTTGCCATAAGATACACGTTGAATCACGATCGCTGGAAAAAAGATGAACAGGGGCAACCAAGGGAAAGAAGAATCTCACCGCAATCGACTGACAGCTGAAAGATAGCGCACACTTTGAACTGAAGTGGGGAGTTCTGAAGAAAAAAGTAGGCAGTTCTACGAATGTCTCAGCTCGATGCAACAGGGAAAGTTGACAGATCAATACTTGAAAGAATCGCCGCCTGCCCAACCAACGAGGGTCGACATGCGAAAGCCATATAGTGAGCGTTGATTATAGTTGCTGTACATATATCAGCCACGTCCCGATATATACCAAATCAAGTGAACCTGATGAGTTGTGGTATGGGCAGTGTGCTCTCAAGTCCTAGCGCCACAAAGCCGAGAATGGACACAAATGTTTCGAAGCGGCCAAAAATAAGGAAAAGGATGGCTTGGCACAGACTAGAGGAGGTTTTCAGGGAAGACAGTGAGACAATTGAGCACCACGCACACGAGGCCCGCTAAAAATTCGATGTATTGCGAATAGTTGGGCCACTGCCAAAAGGTAAGAGGACGCGTCGATCCTCCTAAGCCTTCGGGACTGAGTCTGGGACGATAGAGAATGCAAATATATAACAGGGCCAGCTAACAGAAATGATGTGAGTCTAGATATAACAGTTCATAGAACTGGCAGACCTGAGCCAGAATCATCAAGATCGACTGGACGAGAAGAGCAAGTTCATAATGATCTCTAGCAATTCGTTTCAATCAGACGAGCGAATATTATCAGGCGGCAAGCCGCACCCTAACCAGAAGAAACATCGTGTAATGTTGGCTATTAATCTGCAACAATTGGTCATAAGTCAGCGTAGACGGCGGATGAGGACCTACAAGATCGCGCAAACATCATGGGAGAATCCTGTTGAATCCCTGTCCAGTTATAAGTACCAGTAGGTCGACTATAATTGAGAGTCAACAAAGAGACGTGCTTTTTTCTAACTATGGATATCGCCTGGTCAGCATATACCTGACACGACACATTAGTAATTTCGAGAATCGTATAGAAACAGCATACCAGAGGCGGGCCGACAGCCATTCCGATAGAGGCTAATGTTGCCAACCAGGACATACTGAGAAAGCCTCGGACTAGGTTGTTGTACCTAGATGAGCTCAATGAGACGACTCGGGGTCGCGACGAGTGATTCGTCACGTGGAAGCCATTCGTCCCGCCAGCTCCTCGGTTGCGAGTCGGACAAACTACTGAACTTTTGACAGTGGGCACGGACGATCTTACATTTTGCTGGCAAATACCAGGCCGCGTCTTTCTTTCCTCACATAGGCCTTTCACGGCTGTCACTTACCTTCTTCAATTCTTGTCGGGCAGCGCTACCAAGGGTGTAACCTTAACGCGCCATGACCACTCGCGACAAATCTCTAGAGGATGTGGCAGAAATTAAGAAAGCAATGGCTACGAGAGGCTTGAAGGAAGTACAGGCATCTCCGGGTAAGTATCTGCGATTGTTCTACTCCTCTTTCGATTAATGAAGTAGGTATTCAGTGCCGCCAATATTGTGCTACTGCTGCGCCTCAATACTCATGACTGTGGTAAACAAGGTCAGTAAGTGATCATGTCAGGTACTTCTGCGTCACCGGATTGAGCGTCAGTGATCACTAGTTTGTGGTGTCTGGCGTCAACTTTTCTATGACGTTTCTTTTGCTTGCAATGCAGTCAACTGTCTGTGTTCTGTGTGTATTGGCAGCAAAGAAGACGAAATTCATACGATTTCGGTCTTTTGATATGGACGATGCGAAGGCTTGGTTTCCCATCAGCGCCCTCCTTGTGAGCGTCATATATACTGGCTCCAAAAGTTTGGTAGGTCCGACTTCCTTTGCCACAGCGAAGACCAGCTCAACCGAGCTATTTTTGTCTAGCAATTTTTGAGCATACCAGTTTATACAATATTCAAGAATCTTACTATCATCCTTATCGTTTGTATAAATATTTAACGATTTTTTGGGGATTTACTAAGGCTATAGATATATACAGGCCTATGGGGAAGTTCTTTGGTTTGGTGGTCAAGTTACGGGTTTGACCTTTGCGTCGTTCATCTTGATGGTACGTCTCTAATAATGGTTTGAAATTTCGCAACTTTCTTGACTTATCCCCGCAGGTCATCTCTTCCATCATTGCAGCGTGGCCCGATATCATCAACGCTATGGAAAACTCAGTATCTCTAGCCAACGCACCTACCAGTCTAGAGTCGTTCACCGGTGCTATCCATGAGTTAAACATCGGTTATCTATGGATGCTCTTGAATTGCATCGCGAGCGCCGGTTTCGTGCGTTCGAGTTCCAAACTGAGAAGAAGCCTAGCTGATTGCTCACGCCCCAGGTACTTGCCATGCGAAGACGCATCAAAGTGACAGGATTCTCAGATTGGGACTCGATGTTCTACAACAATCTCTTGTGCATTCCCGTTCTAGCCATCTGTTCCTTGCTTGTCGAAGACTGGAGTAGTAAGAGTTTTGCTTCGAATTTGTGAGTGCCTTGGCAGATTGTCAGGGGCCTGAACGTCATTACGTCCCACGATTAGTCCTCAAGAGACTCGAGTTTTTCTCTTATCCGCAATCGCTTTTTCTGGCGCCGCAGCGGTAGGAATTTCTTATACAACAGCATGGTGCATTAGGGTGACCAGCAGTACCACATACAGGTCAGTTATATTTATTTCTACGTCCAGTTGCGCCTTGATTGTTCTAAACTCTAGTATGGTCGGTGCTTTGAATAAATTACCTGTCGCGGCCTCCGGGATGATTTTCTTTGGAGATCCTGTTACACCGGGCTCAGTGTCTGCAGTTTCCGTCGGTTTTTTGGCAGGCCTATTATATTCTGTGGCGAAGAATAACCAGAAGAAATCTGACCAACGGAAGGAGGCAAACACAGTATTGCCTTTGGCCAATCGTGCTCAGTCCTTGACGGAGGGGCGGTGATTTCATAACGAGTCTTTGGATGTGCGAGTTCGTTGCTTTGGTTTTTACTTTGACGGGTCACTGACCCCGGATCCAAGTATAACGCGCTAGCATGATAGGGATCAGTGGAACATGGATCCATTGATGGATCTTTTGAATAAGTGAAGTTTGGGACTACATAAATGTATTGGAAGGTTTGATTCCGACAAGCCTGTGATCAACAGAAAGAAAAGGCACAAGGGCGCTTAGGAGGCATGAGTTGTCCGACCACGATCTAGTATTTGCTGAGAGCCACTGACGCAGAATGACGAGGAGAGAGGTGTGGAAACTTGCTTCTCATAGGCTGCGGACTTGCGCTTGGGGTAAGGCGGGGAGCCGGAGAATGACGACTGTACTTGCCCGGTTACATGAATTGCCGGTCTGAAGGTCAGGAGGAAGGACTTGAGTGTCACTGCGAACTTCAAACTGGGTGTCCTAGTAGCGCGATGTACGTCCAAGGCGTCGGCGAAAAGCATTTATGAACGAATCCGACGTTGAGTGCAAGACAATGCAACGAGTGAACCTTTTTTTTCTTTATTTTGAAATCTGTATATCACATGAGGATTGCCGGCCCGGGCTTCAGCCTTGCGATCCTCGACGGATAAGATAACGGAATCGGAAATTGAGCGGGCTCATCCGTCGGGTTTCATTCACTCAAATCGTCTCGTCTCGGGTTGTAGTCCTACACCGCCATGGCCTCCCAGCAAACAACCACCTATCATCCCCCTAGGCTTTCTGGCCTCTTCGCCGGATCGCCCAGTGCACCCGGTACCCCTGTCCACTCCATCCAGACGATGAGAAGAAAATCTGCCGGTCATGGTGGTCCATTGACCAAGATTCTTGTCGCCAATCGTGGTGTACGTACCTTGACGTTTTCTCAAGTTTTTTCCGTGTAACAACATCTCTCTGATATCAAGGAAATCGCGATTCGCGTGTTTAGGACTGCCCATGAATTGGCCATGCACACAGTCGCAATCTACTCGTATGAAGATCGCTTATCGGCCCATCGTCAGAAGGTACTATCACGACACAATGACATATTTTTTTCTGCTCTAATTCTCTCGTGGTGATCAGTCAGACGAGGCGTATCAAGTTGGAAAGGGTCTCACTCCTGTCGCCGCATATCTCGCTCAGGACGAGATTATAAAAATTGCCCTCGAACATGGAGTAGACATGATCCATCCGGGGTATGTTGACGCGTTTACTTTGAAGTCTACATTTTATCCGTCTTTCTCACCTATAGATATGGTTTCTTGTCGGAGAACGCGGAGTTCGCGCGCAAAGTTGAGCAAGCCGGAATCGCTTTCGTTGGCCCTTCGCCAGAGGTCATTGATGGTCTCGGTGACAAGACTAAGGCGCGCACTCTCGGTTAGCTTTATTACTCCAGTGCACATGCTCGGAACAATTTTTTTTTTGACGTTTTTGCTTTTTAGCCATGAAAGTGGGTGTCCCTGTTGTTCCTGGGACACCAGGACCCGTGGATTCCTACGCAGATGGAGCTTCATTCGTCGAGGAGTACGGTTTTCCGAGTAAGAACACTCTGGTTTCTTTTTACTTCAACTAAAGATGAAACTATGCAGTCATCATCAAGGCGGCCATGGGTGGAGGAGGTCGTGGTATGCGTGTCGTTCGTGAACAATCCGATTTTAAAGCTGCCTTCGAGCGTGCTGTCAGCGAGGCAAAAGCTGCTTTCGGTGATGGAACCGTTTTCATAGAACGTTTCCTTGAACGCCCGCGCCATATCGAGGTTCAGATTCTGGCTGATGCACAGGGAAACACCATTCATCTCTTTGAGCGCGATTGTTCTGTTCAGAGACGTCATCAAAAAGTTGTTGAAGTTGCGCCAGCTACCCATCTTCCTGAAGAAGTTAGGCAAGCAATCTTGGGCGACGCCATCAAGCTCGCCAAGAGTGTCGGGTACAGGAATGCGGGAACGGCTGAATTCTTAGTGGACCAGTTGGGCAGGCACTACTTCATCGAAATCAATCCCCGTATCCAAGTCGAGCATACCATCACTGGTGAGTTGCATGAATGGGGCTACCTGCATTCATTACTCAAATTCATGTTTCAGAGGAAATTACTGGCATCGATATTGTCGCTGCTCAGATCCAGATTGCGGCTGGTGCTACTCTTCCACAGCTTGGTCTGACACAGGAAGCCATTACAAAGCGTGGTTATGCTATCCAGTGCCGTATCACGACGGAGGACGCCTCTCAGAATTTCCAGCCTGATACAGGAAAGATCGAAGTCTATCGTAGTGCAGGTGGCAACGGTGTTCGTCTCGATGCTAGCTCCGGGTTTGCGGGAGCACAGATTACAGTGGGTCTTTCTTACGTTTCTGTTGGCCAACCGTTTCATTTTGCCCCAATATAGCCTCATTACGACAGTTTGTTGGTGAAGTGTACGGTCCAAGGAACGACCTATGAGGTTGCTCGCCGAAAGATGCTTCGTGCCCTCGTGGAGTTCCGTATCCGTGGTGTCAAAACCAACATTCCTTTCCTCTTCCGTCTACTTACCCATGACGTTTTCATCGGAGGAAAGACGTGGACTACTGTCAGTTTCTTCAGAAAAAACTCAAATTCGTTTTGCTGACCCCCGCCCTAGTTCATCGATGATACGCCCGATCTTTTCAAGCTAGTACAGACCCAGAATCGTGCTCAGAAGCTGTTGGCTTACCTAGGCGACCTCGCTGTCAATGGAAGCTCGATCAAAGGGCAGACGGTAAGTTCCTTGCTCTTGTCGTGTATAACTAGGTTGTCCTGAATCATGACAACAAGGGCGAGCCTGGTCTCAAGACAGAGATTGTCATCCCCAAACTCCAAAGCCGCGAAGATCCCGAGAATGGGCCACCTCTCGATACTTTCCAACCTTGCACAGTTGGATGGCGCAACATCATTGTGGAGCAAGGCCCCGAGGCGTTTGCGAAGGCTGTTCGCGAATATCCTGGTTGTTTGATTATGGACACGACTTGGCGTGATGCTCACCAATCTCTTCTTGCTACTCGCCTCCGTACTATCGATATGGTGAATATTGCAAAGGAGACCAGTTATGCTTTGGCCAACGCATACAGTCTTGAATGCTGGGGTGGCGCAACCTTTGATGTCGCTATGCGTTTCTTGTACGAAGATCCCTGGGAGCGTTTGGTACGTTGTGATCAGCATTCCCCGCGTACGTAAAAGGATCATATTGTCTACCTCAGAGGAAACTCCGTACCCTTGTGCCCAACATCCCCTTCCAGGCCCTGATCCGTGGCGCCAACGGTGTTGGATATACGAGTTATCCGTAAGACTTTGATTGAACTTACAGTCTCAATTACTTATTCTGTACGCCGGCTCACAGTGACAACGCGATTTACGACTTCTCCAAGAAAGCTGTCGAGAACGGTCTCGATATCTTCCGTGTCTTTGATTCCTTGAACTACATCGGTACGTTCACCAACTCTCGTGAGCTTTACTCACTGAATCTCTTTCTCGATAGAGAATGTAAGTGTTTGAAATTTGTGTGTCGGTCTGGCAACTGATTTCCCTTCCAGATGCGTCTGGGGATCGATGCTGCCAAGAAGGCAGGAGGTGTTGTAGAAGCCGTCGTTTGCTACAGTGGTGATTGCGCCAGCCCTAAGGAAACGAAATATACTCTACAATACTACCTCGATTTCGTCCATGAGCTCGTCGCGGAAGGTATTCACGTCCTTGGTGTGAAAGATATGGCCGGTCTCCTCAAACCAGAAGCTGCCAAACTGTGCGTAATCTGAGACTGTCATGGGTCAAATGAATAACACCTCTACCTCGTCACAGGCTCATTGGTGCTATCCGGAAGGCACACCCCGACCTTCCCATCCATGTTCACTCTCACGACACTGCGGGTATTGCTGCTGCTAGCATGATCGCTGCCGCAGCTGCTGGTGCTGATGTTGTCGATGTCGCTATTGACAGTGAGCCTCTTGGTGTACACGAAGGTGTTAATCTCTTACATTTCAATACTAGGCATGTCTGGTTTGACATCCCAGCCTTCTATGGGTGCTGTTTGCATGGCTCTTGAACAAACCAACCTGGGAACCGGTATTCGGTATGAAGATATTCAGGCACTGAACCTTTACTGGAGTCAAGTTCGCATGCTCTACTCATGTTTCGAGGCCAACGTAAGGGCTTCGGATTCCAGTGTGTTTGACCATGAGATGCCGGGAGGACAATATACCAATCTGATGGTATGTTCTCTATCAGATCAGGTGTTCTGTTGTTAATCTTTCTTTTAGTTCCAAGCATCTCAACTCGGCCTCGGCACACAGTGGACTGGTATGCAACATCTTGTCATCTACGCATCTATGGCGCTGATGCCCCCTATATTGCAGAAATCAAGCAGAAATATATTGAAGCTAACGAACTCGTACGCCGTTTTCTTTCTCTTTCTGGCAGAACAGCGGTCCTAAACATCTTGATATAGTGTGGTAACATCATCAAGGTAGCGTATATGCAATGAAGACTGGGTTGATGTTGATTTTAGCAATCGCAGGTCACGCCCTCATCCAAAGTCGTAGGAGATTTCGCACAATGGATGACTTCCAACTCCTTCACCAAAGAAGATGTCATCAACCGTGCTGAATCCTTGGACTTCCCATCCTCTGTGGTTGAATTCTTCCAGGGCTATCTCGGACAGCCTGTGGGAGGATTCCCAGAGCCTCTTCGCTCGAAGATCATCAGGAATAAACCAAGGATCGATGGCCGTCCGGGTGCAACCATGGCGCCTTTGGACTTCAAGAAGATCAAGGTGGAGTTACGGAGTAAATTTGGGAAACACATCACGGATTCAGACGTCGCATCGTATGTCATGTATCCTAAGGTCTGTATCCTTCCTCAATCAAGTACCTTTTCTGGAAATTGACAATTATGCCACGTACAGGTATTTGAAGAGTATCAAGGCTTTATCGAGAAATACGGTGACCTTAGGTCAGTTTGAAACTCATCACGATAACTTCATTGGACTCATATCTGATACTCCGATAGCGTTGTTCCTACACGCTACTTCTTGGGACGTCCAGATATTGGAGAAGAGATGCACATCTCGATTGAGAAGGGTAAGACTCTAATCATTCGTCTCATGGCTGTTGGCCCTGTCGTCGAGGGGCGGGCCCAGCGCGACGTCTGGTTCGAAGTCAACGGAGAGGTATGAATACATTTTGGAGCATCCTACAAGGATATTAACCTCTGCAACTTGCAATCAGGTCCGACCGGTATCAGTAGAAGATAAGAATTCAGCCGTTGAAACACTATCGCGGGAGAAGGCCACCAGTGATCCAGGATCTGTTGGGGCTCCCATGTCAGGTGTAGTTGTGGAAGTTCGGGTGAAAGAGGGTCAAGAGATCAAAAAAGGAGATCCTCTTTGCGGTCAGTTTTCTTGTATTTGTTTTGTTGCAATAACAGCAATCAACTGATACAACAATTTTCGTTGCTTTTTAAAGTCCTGAGCGCGATGAAGGTAAGAAGGATAGATCCCAAGTTTATTCTGGTCCTTTGGTTGATTATTGTTGATAGATGGAATCTGCTGTTACTGCTCCCGTCTCTGGTCATATCAAACGCGTCGTTGTCCAAGAAGGTAAAGCCCCAGAAATTTTCTGGTACCTGACCCAACGGATTACTTATCGCGCTTCTAGGTGATTCAATCAACCAAGGAGATCTCACTGTAGAGATTGTTCACTGAGTAAGCTCCGCGTCGACTGTATAAAAATCGTGTCTATATGTAATTAGAACCCGCCGAGTAGATCAATTTCATGATTTCCACTGATGACGGTATAAATTCTCTATATGCACTTTGCAGGCACATGCATGACCAGTGGACAAATGATGCGTTTCTGACGAACCACGCTTGAAAATGGTCGAATCAGAGAGTGGAAATCAGAGTGGGAGCTTGAGATCTCATGCTATATGGTCGAAACTCAAGGCAGGCTTTGTAACATCAATCTAGATTTGTTTCAATTATCAGTCCATCTTGCAACCTCGTACTACATAAAGATATTCCTAATAGGCGGAGAGAGCCGAGCCTAGTTCTATTCAAAAAGGGAATTGACAGCTTGCAAATGAGTAACACAATCTCTATGAATCTCTTCGACAATTTCCTGTGCGAGATATCGAAAGGACACAAGTGGATCTATACAATCGCTTACCTTAGCAGGCAGTATTCTGTTCAACAAACCAACACTCGCACCGGCCCATGTAACGATACGGTCAACGTCACCCGTTTTGACGGCTGCGGCATACTTGCGCCGCAAATCGTCCAAATTAGCACCCTCTTGAAATTCATCTACAGTGCCTACCAGACGTGGTTGTTCAGTCACCTGGCACTATCACAGATAATGCCGCAAATTTGACTGACTATTGCGCAGGCCGCGGCCGTCGATCCCCTCAGGCCAGCCAAGAGTATTACGCACCTGATCAAATGCCGTGGTGCGAACGGATGATCCTGTAGGCGCAGCGATGAGTGCTTGACGCTGCAGCTCTGAGTATAGACTTTCGGGCGACAGTAAAAAGCGTGTGCCTAGAACAGCACCAGACGCCCCTATCCCAAGAAGGGACGCAACCTGGGCACCATTGACAATGCCACCGGCGCCAAGAATAGGCGGCCCGTCTTCGGGAATAGTTGAAAGGATCTCAGATAAGAGGGTAAGCAGTGATGGCGCAGTAGCCGAGCCATGTCCTCCAGCCTCGATGCCTAGATCAAGGTCAGTAAAGGCGGGCAGGTCCAACACAAACGATTCAACCTTGAGCTACAACAACATCGGCCTTCCAATCCCGTACTGCGACTAAAGCCTCGTTGAGAGAATCGACCTGAACAATTATCTTGGTGTTTCCAGGTTTACGCTCGGATTTGCGAATGAAATCTATCCAGGAATGAAGCTGTGTACCGAAAGATAGCCATATAGCCTGGACATGATTATTGAGTGCAACCGACAAGAGATCATGAGCAGCCACACCCGGGCTTTCGAGTCGCCATCCGAGATAGCCGATACCAATGGGCAATAGAGAATTCGAGTCGATTTGCAACAGCGAACGAGCTGTGTCCACTTCAGATCTCAGTGCATCCAAGCTTTGGTAGCCTTTAATCCAATAATGAGTGGTCCAGAGGCTCTTGATCGAGAAAGCGTACCATAAGCAATGAATCCAAGGCCCCCTCCTTGAGAAACGCGGGCAGCCAGCCGGCCTGAATAGTTTTAATATAGAGGTATTGGCCAAATCTATCTGTTAACGGACCTCCACTACCTCCCGCCATTGGGGCACTTATAAGGGGTGTTCGGATGCCTGTGTCAATCTTGAATAAGAGTTCAGAAGCTCGAACGAAAAGTAAGCCGGAGGATATGCACCGAGTAACCTGGTGAGCTTTGTAGTGAGATGAGACATTGTTTCAAAAGATAGCCAAGCTTAAGGGCTTTCGAGGATGAAGAACGAAGAAATCTGATGGTTAAGGAGACAAATCCAGCGTCAGGTGCTTATGGGGAAGACCGTCTGACTGATTACTAACTATGAAGGTTCGGTGAACGGTTCAGCGCTCAGCCACAGATCAAGATTTGTTATTGTTTGTAAAAAATCGAGTTGACGTTCACTGCATCGTTGAACTTTCTAAGCGTCGCCCACTATGGTCAGTCTCCATTCAGCATTGCACGATCCAACGATTAACTGTTATTGTAGCCTCCCCCAAAATCCAAAGGAGGAAAAATGCTGAGTCTCGTCAACTGGAGACTCAAGGTCACGATTAACGATGGGCGCGCATTGACTGGCCAAATGCTCGCGTTTGATCGCCATATGAACCTGGTACTGGCCGACTGTGAAGAATTCAGGCGAGTGAGGCCTAAGAAAAAGGCAGGTGAGGAGACGGCGCCAGAACAAGTGGTCAAAAGGACGTTGGGGCTTGTGATTCTGAGGGGCGAAACAGTTGTCAGTTTGAGCGTTGAGGGACCACCACCCGTCGTTGATGAAGACAAGAAGAACGCAGTACGTACACTTGTTCTTGTGTCTTTTTATGAAGTGTTGATGTTGATTTGATAGCTTCCTGCTGGGCCTGGTCGAGGTATGCCTGCTGGACGTGGTATGGGTATGATGCCTCCCTGTGTGTCGCATTTTACCAATCAATTTTATACCTACTGATGCTTTCCGATTGTAGTGGGGCCACCATCGCTTCAGAGACCACCAATGCCATTCGCACCTCCAGGCATGCCAGGACCTCCGCCTGGATTTTCAAGGCCTCCCGGCTTCCCTCCAGGTATGCCATTCCCTCCTCCGCCTCCAGGTTTTGGTGGACCTCCTCCTGGGTCAGTGAATGTTTAGCTACCGAACTGGTTGGTCTCTCATCTGATCGATGTTTAGCTTTCAACCTCCGCAATAAGTGGGGAACTCCATTCTTGGTCTTTTTTTTGCTCTCTTTCTCTCCTCCTGTAAAAAGGAAGCTGTACAAGGGCGTTGTCATTTATGAGTCCGCCGGTGTTGAGAGACCTGTAAGTTTGACGATATGTTGTAGGCGATGGGTTGAAATAAATTGTTTTCCCTCAGAGGGGATGGGATACTATTTGTCCGTGAGCAGGATCGGTTTTATAGATTTTTTCTAGAAATTCGTCTGCGACGAAATATCCTTCCTGTCGAAACGATACTTATGTATAAGGTTTCGGAGTTGAATGGGCGGGTCCGGGAAGGTCCGGGAGGGGCAAAAGGCACGGACCGGTGACTTATCTGTGAATTGCCGGAACCTGAGAGCAGTGGTCCGATACCAAGCTTCAACAAGGCACTTGATTCTAATACAAATCCCTTCCTTCCTATTCGGAAAGTCACGCTCCTCCGAGCCATTGATATTTTGACAGCCGTTATTATATCCCCGACGCTGACAGAATGAGTTCTAGCCACAGAGCTCTGTTGAGGAACGCGGAAACCCAAAAGTGTTTTGGAAGAGAGATTCTTAGGAAGGAAACCCACCCCACATAATGAATATTGACAAATGTCGACCGCCTCTGACCAATTGGACAGTTGACCAGTTTAGTGGGCATATATCGCCTGAAAAAGGATTAACGGCTACAAGGCTGCTAATTGTTTGGAAATTGAACCTGGATGGAACTCAAACTCATCATTATCATCATCATTTGACAAAACATTGTTAGTCTGTCGATCGTGATGTTACCCCTCGCCGTTCCTCTTGCGCTGATAATGCGCAATTCAACAGCTCAAAAACATCAAACATACTTGATCCAGCGCTCGAATCAAGCTTGAATGGCCGATTTGATTGGGCAGTGGACCTGAAGTAGGTCTCGGAGGCGCTGACCAGCCGATCTGCCCTTTCCAATGTCGGGTTGTAGTATTGGCCCGACTTTGACGGGATCGTAAGTTTTCCCAGATTCTCATACAAAGTGGGAGTTGATATACATACAGAATACGATTTGGATCGACGAGTGAGATAGACTATCAAATTGATTTGTTAATTCTCACTGGGCTGGTCAAATGTATGTTGTTTACACAATTGGCGCTCTAGTAGCACTAGACAAGCTTTTGTTGCGAGGTATGGTATAGTAAGATTATCGGAAGCGAACGTTCTTCCATTTCGTCTAGTATACGTAACTTTGAGGGAACCCATCTCAACAGCTGTCAGATAGTATTTCTGGACGTGTGGTTGCTGCGGTCATTGACTAGCGATATGACGCTCTGCCATCTTTCCGAACCTGACTTACCTTTAAGAGAGAGACCTGCTCTGAGTCTAAAATCGATGTCGTGCTGGGAAGACAGGAGAAAACGCTAATGTTAACCTTGCTCGTACAAGTAATTGGAGTTTTAGACACGTCCTATCGCCTGCTGTCATGTCTTGGCTTCTAGGAAGTTAGGGTTTTGGCTTTATTGGGTGAACCGGTGGAAATGCCCATGTTTGTCTGTACGTCGGCACTTGGTTCCGAACGCACACAATGACACCATGCGCCCATTGTCTATCGCTGTTCGGTTCCAAGAATACCACGCGCTGACCCTCTGTGGGGCGGAACTGCCAGCGTCGGGTCAAACGGGTGCGCCTTCCGATGGGATTGGGCAAAGGGACTACTAATACATATGATTGTAGGTCCTGCGGTCATAACTTTGAATACAGAGGAATCTTCTTTCGACATGTGGAAGTGGAAGACAGGTCACCTTTGTACATCACTTGACATGCTCGGGGAGGGCTGCCAGCTGAGGCCGACTAGTAGCAATTCGACGCGCATCATACGACATGTTGACGTGGGTACAATGAGATAAGGTTAAGTGGCATTTGTAGGGTTCTGGAGTCTCCTACCAGTTATGGCGTCTTGAATGTATTGGAACGGGATACGGATCCGAGTCGTGATCTTTTAGCAGGTCAAGCTAGCGTCCAAAGGAGTCCGCAATTAATCGAGGCCTTCGATTTTGTATCGAAGCACTGTTTACAGCCGGTGGCCGCTGAAGGGCAGGGTGACGGTGGTCTAACAGTTTTCGTGGTATGACAGCCACCGAAGGGGTGATGAATCGACGAGGTGTCGGCGTGGCTGGTTTGTGTACGTAGTTCTCGGGGAGAACTTGGGCTGTGTATTATGAGTGGAGCCGCTGAGGGTCTAGCGAAATTATTAAGATGAGAGAAGCTTTAGGACGTGTTTCTGCTCCGACCAGCACCGCGGTGCTCCCATAGCGGACGTAACAAGACATTTTCCATGTTAAAAGGAACAAGTTTCGCAGATTGACATTCTTCCCGCGAAGCACAAAATTTCTTCGTTCCCATATTTCGGACAGAGAAGGGGCAGTACATATGCAGTTGTCGCCTGTTCCCCCCAAGAATGGGACGTGGGCTTTTGTGAGCTGTTTCAGGATAGGAGCAAGGCAGAAGTCGAAGGGCAGGGAACAAAGAAGGCAGACGAAAAAGGAAAGTTATGCCCGAGCTCGGGGCACATTGTTGTGAAGAAGGGCGATTGCTGGGAATAGCATTTGATCAATATGACTGGTTGGCTGGATTACCCGTTTGGGGGGCGTGGTCATGTGAAGGTCCTCGTGCGTATATGTTTACGGAGCACACGAGACTTTGGGAAGGCAATGCAGTTGGGGATGTATGTAGTAATGACAAGGCTTGTTTTGGTATGTAGACGGGGAGAATTTTGAGAGATCCACTCAACGGTCCGGGTCCGGCGTGATGGCAACAGACTAGCAGTAAGTCTTTTTTCCTTCTGTTTTTCCCTCTGATTTTTTGGACAAGAATTGGGTGATTTCAGTATATGTCAATGCTATGCCAACGGATGGCAGGTGATACAAATGAGTACAGAGGGGTGTATAGCTTACATGGTACCGTCGTCTAATGGTATGCTATGTTGGAGATAGGGAGAGAGAGACAGGGAAAACTGTGTGAGGCGACCCGGGCTGCGGGGCTCGGGTATAGAAATGCAGTTTTTGGAGAGTGGGGGAAAAAAAGGGGACAAGGAGCGTTAACATCATACATGGGTCGGTGTGTAGTCCGAACGTGTCAGTGAGGGGAGGGAGGGAAGTCGTCATAATTCGGCCTTTTTTTGAGAACGTTCGAGAGGCCGAGGGCGGGAAGAAATAAATGAAATCCAAATGCGCACGGACGAAGTGTGCGTCTGTCTATGAGTGTGTGGTAGAAGAAATAGTGTGATCATGTGCGGGAGGGGTTACGGCCTCGAGATCTAGGTTCTGCTACTAATATAGTAGTTTGTAGCCTCCAGGCAGTTTCTGGACCGTCGATGTGACGCTGCGCGAGAAGGACGAATTTGGGTTGAGGCTCGTGCTGTTTTGCAACTGTGGAAGAAATATGAGGGAGATCGGGGGAAGCGACAGGGGACGAAGCGACGAGGGGAGACGATGAAGCAACCCAGGAGCGGACATGGGTAGCCAGGGTGCCAAAGAAGGAAGGTTTGGTTGTCGGAGGGACACCGAGGGGAAGAGTAGACGCTGGTGTAGCCAGAGACGACTCTGAGAGTGCGGATAAGAGGGACTGTTTGCCAAGACTCTCGAGAGATAGCGAGCTGCAGAACGTGGACTGCTGCCGCGGAGTGGTGGTGATTGGATAGGTGGGGGAAGGGATCACTGATGGAGGAGCAGTAACACCGAGGGCCGGGGGGGCAGTACGACGGTTGGACCGCAGGAGCTTTGGAAGTGAAGAGGCAGTCCTCGGGCGCGGCGGCGGCGAAGCCAGGCTAGGCGGGATTTCAGAGGCCCAGGCAAGGATGCCAGCTGCACCGTTGCCAGTCCACTGGGAGTGTGGCGCATCAAATACGCGGTGGTAAATGACCTCGTCGTCAAGGTCGTCGATTAAGGGCCGCTCTGCAGAATCTCTGCACTCGACAGAGCAGTAGGGGCCGGGGCCGTCCTGCATGCATGCAATTCAGGCCATCAGTGGGAATGAAAAAGAAAAAAGACACGGACAAAGTGGCAGTCGCAGGCCAAGCACCAGTCAGTGTCGTCGTACATGGTTGTTGCTGAGCGCCGTCTTCAAAGCGCGTTCTTATAATACGTCCAGCCAGATGCAAATCGCCGATCGCATCTGGGCGGAGTCTGAACTGTCCCGCCCATCTCGGTCCCCGCTCGACTGCCATTTGTGGAAACACGACAATCGTCACACAGCTGTTGTGGCGTGTTCGTTTCCGCCTTCAACTACATACTGCGTCACCCATTGTCCCTCTGCTGCCAGCACCCCATTGCAAGGTGAGGCTTAGGTTTCTACAAGCATATCTGATGCCGTCTTGTTCGATCTCGACCTGCTCCAGTCCCTGCGCTATTTTAGAGCCATGCTCCCACGCGTCACCCAGGCTTCTTTTTTTGCTCATCTCAAACTGTCCTAACCATCCAAATGCGCGGAATATATCATCGGCGGCGGCGGTGGCGGTCCACGGCATCCTCCAATTTGTGTTGCAAGTCGTGTCCCAGAGTATGGAAGATCTGGTTACACTCCAACAGCTTCGAATGCGGCGCGGCTGCCGAAGTCCATCAGACGACACAGAAGAACGCGCTTCAATTTAAACGGCCTTTCGCATGGAGATGAGAACACGCTCCATCAATACTCACGGTGCTTCTGCGTGGGGACACATGTCGTGCGAGTCGAGGTCGTAACAAACTTCTTTTACCAGTTCGGAGATATACATTGTGATACGTGTAAAATAGAAGTTTGATGACTGTTTTTTTCCCGCAAGGGACCAGACAATGGACGCCCAACTTCGTTGGGAATAAGCCACAACTCGCGGGAGAAGGTGATCTCGCTCTTTGTGAACCCAGGCAACTGATATCACATTTCCTGTCTATCATCGTTATTGATTCTTCTTGATATGAGTCACCTTGGATCGTTCTTGCTCTTCCTTCAAGGCTTTCGCCTCCGTCCGACGCGCATATTCTTGTCCCGCCTGCCTTGTTGTCAGCCAGTCTCGCTTGCCTTCTCGAGCACATCTCCCCGTACCTGCAAGCATAGAATCCCACCCAAGCACACCATGACAATAATGTTGCCTGCAGACAGCACTCGTATCGCCTGCACCCTGTCTTCTCCGCCCTCCAGAGTATAATCCACACCTTCCAGAGGCGCCACAATAGCCTTGAGCGCCGGTATCGTGACTGTCAAGTACACCGCGATACCGAACATGTAAGCAACTGCAGATCCACACATCAAAAAATTGCCGCAATTTAGACAGCCGGAGGACGTGCCTAAGCTTGTGCCGTCAAAAAACATCGCGCTTTCGTCCCATTTATGTAGCTTCGATACCAGCCCAACCAAGCCCACGCCAACCATTCCGTGTAGAAGTGCCTGGAAAGTAAGTAAATGGCCTGGTCAGCACCAGCTTTCCCCTCCAACTGAGATCTATTGCATGCGTGCACACTCACACACCTTGATAGCGGGGGGTGAGTTGAAAAACGTCGTATAAAATTGGAAACCGTCATCGACCACGTCCTTGGTCAGTTCGCCCCACAATATCCGGTGGTCCACATTGAAACAGATGAACAAGACGCCTAGTGACGTGTCGGTATCGGGCTTGGACTCACAATACGCGGTATTACGAACCTAGAAAGAAAGAAACTGCGCCCAGAACCGCTGCTTGTTTGAAGCTCATGGAGTGGTGATTGATACCTGGCAAGCTTTTTGGACCTAAAAAAAGTTTGATCCTGTCAATTCATAAGTCACCTGAAGCCTATCTTGGCATCTGTAGTAAATTTCACGAATATCTGTATTGTATCAACTACATATACAGTGTACAACGACAAGCATCGAGCAGTGGAATAAGATAATGACGGGGTATCAATCATGGTATATATATGTAGCATGCATCGTCCGTGTGGTGCAGCGAATGTATTGGGAATCTACATGTCATCCTCACCTAGACGGCGAGGGCGATACGTCAGGCGATAGTAAGAGCGTTTGGGCCGGCCGTGGAGACGCCGGTATACAAAGCATTTTTGAGTGGCGGTTACCTCGTTCGGCACCGGTGATGCTCACGTTCAGACCCCGAGTGGCAGCGACGTTGGCAGCCTTCGATTTTTTGGTTTTCGAGGATGTAGGAGTATCAGGAGGCATTACGCAGATCGCGCCGTCATGTCCATACTCTGAAGACGAGTCTACAGTGAGCTCATTGTCTGTCGTTTCCGCCCCGCTCTCCTCTTGAGCAGATGCTTCATCATTATCGGAGGCTGCCTCCGGTACAGGTGCTAAGGCAAAAGATTTAGACATGACATGACAGTGGAGTAAGAATTCGCCCGAAGCCTTACCTTTCAAGGTACGACCGGTTAGTCCAAGAAGTTGGTCAGCTGCTGTGTCCAGATAATGTTTACTATTTCGTCGATCCAGGCTCGCCCCTTCTCCTTCATCATCTTCGTCGTTGCCATCATCATCAGTTCCAATATCAACGTTGAATACTCGATTGAACTCTCCCAGCATAAGGCTAAAGACCCCGGCAGGAATACCCAAAGTTGGACTAAAGACGATACCGACATTGCGCATGGTCATCTTGTTGACACTCGAGTTCTGCACGATGAGAATAAGATGAGCAGTAAGTGCACGGAGCAGGCTATAGTTGGCAAGCGGGAGTGCTGCAATCAACTGTGAGAGCTCTTTGATTCTCTCTTGCGGATTTACAAAATCTATAGTGATGTTCAACAGCCATTCTAAAACGAACAAGACAACCCGGACAATTACCAATAACAGCGAGGAAACGAAGGTGAAGGTCTCGTGTCAAAATGCTGGCGGGCAGTTCTCGCAGGAAGCTCTTCAGTAGTCCAGCGATAGCATGTGGATCCCAGTACTCATCCGAGGCCAAGAGGTCAACATCACCCTCTAATAGAAGCGTAAGGTTCACTCCAACTGACCATAGACGAAAGACATACCCATATTGAATCGGTCTTTCAGGTTCTTGATGACCGCAGAACTGCCGCTCAACCTATAGATACCTTCTTCTTGTTCAGCTTTCTTCGCTTCCAGATATTGTATACTGCGGAAAACGATCGCAGGTAGATTGGCGATTTGAGCAACTTCAAGAGATTCGTCTAAGGGTACGCCAAACACAACTCGTGGCACATATGAGACGGAGGCATTCCCCTTGTCGCCTTCGTACAAACGACTAAGTCAGCGGGCACGTGTAGAGGGATTGGACCGTACCATTAGGTTTCCCGAAGCCCCAGAACGATCGGGATTTGACTCGTCGGTCAGCCGCTGCATTATCAGTTGATGAAGAATACTCTTTTCCAAATTTGAACCCAGAAGGGATAACGGCGCCATTCAATGGTCCAGAGATCTTCACTTTACTTGCTTCAAGCTTCTCGGGCGACGTCCCTCCTTCGACGGGCGATGAATTCGTTGGAGAGGAAGAGACGGTGTTGAGAATTGGGTGGAAAGACTTATGCTTGTCATGTGGATCTCGTGCCCGATGCCTTTCAGGAGAAGCTTGCCGATGGCTTCGTGTATTGAGCTCCGGATAGTGACCAAGCTCGGAGTTTGCCCTCTGAGTTGTACCGATTGAGGGGTCAGAGTTAAGGTTTGAAACAGATGACAACGGGGACGAGTCTGGAAGACTCGATGGTAGACCCTGTCCTCGTTCAAGCAGCCTGCGGGCGTTGATGTTTTGAGGATCAATGGGCGATTCTGCGGGTTTCGTCGGACTCGGGGACCTAGCATATTCCTCGTTTGTATACCAAGTAGGTGGGAACAACTTTACGTTACTCTGGTCCTGGAGTAGCTGGGAAATTGGTACTGTGATACCTTTGGAGATGGAAATGTCAATGTCATCTCTTGGGAACCCACGAGTGGGTCTTCGAGTGGTTGGGCTCTCGATACTCGAGCTTGTACTTGAACGGGGCTGACCGACAGAAGTAACAGAGTTCTGATATGACGATGGAGGACCGTACTTCATGGGTTCTTCGCTGTACGTCCCAGTGAAGTATCGCACGAGAATTTCGACCCATGCATCCCTGTCATTGTCGCTTTCGGCACAAAGGACGTGACGAGTGTGGCTACCTCCTGGTCCCTTTTTGGCCTCGACGATCAGGAAAGCATGCCTGTACTCCTTCTCCTCATCTGTATTCGGCACACGTTCACTTCGCTGTTGTCGACCGATTTGAGCACCAGCAATTTGTATCGAGCCTAGGTGAGCTCCGCCACGCTGTTTGGGAGAATCATTGGCCGTTAAAAAGCTAAGGAGTGAAGTACAAGACGTACACAATCATAGTACTCCAGAACTGGACCTTGGAGGACGAAGTATCGAGTCTTCCAACCCCCGAAGTTTTTGCCCCGCTTTGTGAGGTATCCCTCCTTATGTCCGACTTGCATAACCGGTTGTTTCCTTTCACGTACGATATCAGACGTGAAGAATGCAATCACTTCATCATGAGCCCTCGCAGGTAGACGGATAAGTGTTTGCAGATAGTTCTCAAGCACAGCCTATGCAAAAAAAATTGTAGTACCCAATTAGATATCGATTCATTAGATATTAACGCAGAGTGTACGCACTTTTCTCTGGTCAACCTTGGCGGGTGCATGATCTTTCCACAGTTTTCCTTCTGGCAGACTAACTATCTTCTTACCCAAGCCTTTACCCACAGCAGCACGTACCCGCTGGTCTAATCCTAATACGTCAGAATACATCTTTTCCACCTTCCACCCTTCCTTTCCGTTGCCAGGATCAACAAACACGACAAAGGATAAGACTTCCTTGCCTCGGTCGTTTGGGCGGACGAATGAATGGGATACTGTGATGATTGTATGTGGAAGATCGGTGGGGAGCAGAGGCAGTGCTCGGAAGTTGGCAGGAATACTATGTACCATTGGTTGCGGTTGCGATTGCAGATCAGGACACAGGGACTGCAAAGACATCTGTGGCTGCGGGTTCTGGGTGGAAGGGGAATAAGGGTTTTCCAGGGGGTTGATGTGATCGGCACCACCATACACGGTTGTAACAGATTCGCCACGTTGCTGTTGCACAACTTCGGCGTGGACATGAGCAGTATACAAATTGACTTGCGAATCACCAGGGGGAGGGATAAGATCGACTGCAATACGAGGTTTGAGCTTGCCTTGTGTTTGAAACTGTGGTCTATCAGCTTGACGAGGAACCACCGGCGTGGTTTGTTTGGGTGTCTCCAGAGGTAACGAAGTAGCATCCATATCTTCATCAGCCTCAGGTGCTGCAGATTCTTCATCATCAGTTTCAGTTTCGTGGTCAGCTTTCACATCTTGCTCGTCGTCATCTCCGTTCATATCTAGAAACTCGCTTGATCCGCCAGGATGATCCGCCTCTGCCAAAACCACAGAAACCTGAGATGCCAATGGATCAGAGTTATGAGACACTTGTATTTGGGGCTGGGGAAGTTGTGATGCATTGCCTTCTTCACCTACAAAAGCATCTACCCGCGGACTAGGGACAGGAGAGTCGGTCATATTTGCGATGTATTGTCGTGCTTCATCAGGGAGAGAGATTCTAGAGTCCCGAGAGAGCATCTCGGGACGGCTTCGAGGCAACATTTCATTCGAAAGAGAGGCAGATATTGCTTGGGCAGCAGTTGAGGGCGGCAATGGTGTAGCAGATATCTGAGACTGCGGCTGCGGCTGCATGGATGATGTTTGATAAGCGTCTAGAGATGGGTCCCCAGAAGCGGCTGAGACGGTTTGGGGTGTTACTCCTCCGTTATAATGTTGCTGGGACGACGAGGTGTAGAACATGGATGTTGACGAAGCTCCATGTGTCACATCACTGGTGCCGGTGTTTGCGCTCTGCCTGTTATCGACAATTTCGTCAAGGGTGAATTGCCGCGGATATGTGGTTGATCGCGGCATAGGCATTTTCCTCGTGCTTGATAATGAATCCTGAGACGAGGACGCTTGATTATGCTGACCGAAAAAATTGGTTTCGTACGCTGCAGAAATGGTGGATCCGGGTACAGACGGGGTTTCATAGCGGGGCGATACGACCAATGAGGTTGGGTATGGCTTTGAGGAGCGTATGTTAGGAGTGGAATTGGTTGAATGTATGTTTAGTGTAGATGGAGCGGACAAAGGTGGAGGTGGGAGAGTTTGGGATCGGACTTCGAGAGAATGAACAGGATTTGCGCTCGGGTATAATAAATCATCACGCAAAGCAAGTGGTTCGTGAGAGCGAGAGAAATGAAGTTGTGGGTTATTGACGGAGCGAGGTGTCGCTGAGGAGATGTTACCTTCATAACAATGTATTTTTCAAAAAAGAACCTACATTGCTCTTCAGGGTACTGTCGGGATGTTGGTTGTTTGGTTTCATCATTTGAAGGACTACTGACTCCAGCATTCTCTGAAAAGCTACGTTTCGAACTTCTATCCACGTCGGTGCCTCGATGTCGTTTGTCTTGTCCATTCCCACCTAAACCGCTGAGTTTGACTTTCAACCCATCACGCTCGCTTCGAATTCGTTCAAGCTCCTTGAGAATCTGATTGTAACCAGCTCGCTGTTTCTCGATGAGCTTCCATAGCTGGGCGTTTTGAGAAGACAGGACATTGCGGTCATTGACCGCCTGCTCGAGAGCGGCAAGTTTCGGATCTTCGGCGTTAGCGTTTACCTTCAGTAAATAGGCAGATGTCAAGGGGCGATCTTTGGTCACTGCAGTTGGTGAGGCTGAAGAAGTCGGGGTAGTAGAGGACGATGATGAATGCGGCGCCAAAGCGACACCAGACATGGCTGGCTGGCGCTGTGGGGTATGGGCTGGAGATAGATGGGAGGACTGTTGGAAAGGCAATCGTTCACTCCGTGAGGGAGTAGCGTATATACTACTGGACCCATTTGCTGTATTGAGAGACATATTGGCAAGAGGTGAGTCTTCGGAATGTTGGAGAAGCTCAGGGTCCAATTCGGTGATTATAACGGCCAGATCACTGATAGGGCCCAAGAGCGGTCGATGGGACTGTAGAGAGCGGCGTCGGCAGATACGAGCAGGCTGTTTGTTGCAACAGGATGGTATTGGTAGAATGGCACGAAGATGCGTGGTAATATTTTGGCTAACTTTCGATCATTTATTTCCATTATGCATTTGTGTCAAGATTTCCATTCCCCACACTTCAAGTCTTCAAGTCCGTCCGATTCATTGCGACACCGTATTACTTAGCCATTTGTCAAAGATTCAAGCTCCTGATCTTCTTGTTTACTGATGAATTTATTTGCTCCAAGTCTTCCGACAACCATTATACTTGTGTGTAAGCCTGCCATAGCTTATAATAGTTTAAATACACTATTCGCGGAGTATATCCTAGCGGTGCAAGCGCCAGTCCCAGTTAAGTATTCACATGTTATTAATTATTTTTTATCAATCAATATTGGTGGTAGATTTCATGTATGATTCAAGCACAAGTTGTCCAAGTACCTAATAATTAACTTGATGCTCAGCACCTTGCATCAGCCCATGTTCTCCAACATAAGGATTACTCACAGTAGCAGATTTGAGGTGGATTTAAGGGCGGATTTGAAGATGTATTTGAGATCTGGGGGCTTGAAATCCACGTTAAATCAGCTCAACTTTAATTATAAAGTTAGTTTTTGAGATCTTGTTGTAGCTTAGTAAGAATTTAATTTTGTGATCTGACAGCCTTGTCAAAGCTGAATGCAGTGAGTGCAGTGAGATAAACCATGATGTTTGTCAGACCGGACCTGAGAGCACCTAAGTGAGAGCGTGAAAACGCCTCAGAGCTCGTCACGATGGAGGAAAGCAATTGAGGAGGTAAATCGAGTCGACGCGTCCTTCGAGTCATCAACAGAAAAACGTGATCACGAAGTCATCTGACCACAGACCGGCCTGGGTAACACAAACCCATCAGAGACGAAGTGAGCATGTATGTAGCGGTTTTGTAAGTATATCGGCGACCATGTCTATTTGTAGAAATCCATGAAGTTGAGAAAGAGCCTGATTGAAGATGTTGACGAATGAAGTGGTAATGAATATCTATATGAGTGTATTGAATCGGAATTAGCTATATCTAGTGCGCTCTTGTTGTCACAATATATCAGAAAGGTCGAAGGACAGGAAGATCTAGTGAGGTGAGAAGATAATGAACAGAGAGAGCTTCACACATCGCATGCGACATTGCCATGTATTCAGCTTCTGTAGAGGAGAGTGCGACTGTTTGTTGTTTGACTGATGACCAGGATACGGCACTGGAGTAGAGGAAAAAGGTGTAACCTGACACACTCAGACAAGTAGTCAAGTCTGTGTTGCAGCAAGTCTTATGCAGAGGAGACAGATCAAACCCGAAGATGTTAGATGATGACAGGTCAAGTCATCTGACAGCTTAGAGCTCTGATTTCTACACAACACTGTTTAGTGCTCCAGTCCCTGCAGTGAGCCAATTATCACAGTGGTAGAATCATCTCATGGAAGGTGCTTATATGTAACTTCCTAGCTCCCTGTGTAACTAGATTATGTAGCTCAGTGGTTAGGGCATCATATGGAGTACATATCCAAGAGGTCCCAGGTTCAATTTCTAGTATGGTCACTCACTTTTCATTTCTAACAGAAGAGAATAACACTGAGATTGGATGAATATGACTGGATGTCTGTGGCTCCAGAATGAGAATCATGCACTCCAGGACAATGAAAATTGTACTATGTGCCTCATGAGTGTGGCTCAAGGTGAAGCAGCTGTGGCACAGGCCTTGGAAAGCTGCTGAGAAACTTTGTCTGCAAAATAGTGGATTTGAGAGGAAATTTTGGCCAAATCTAATTCCCAACTTTGTGGATTTGAGGCCTCTGATGAGGCAACCTTGGTCTGTAATATTGCAGATTTGAGGCTCAGCAAGACAAAATTTTTGAGATTTGACACCAAAATTCTGAGCATTTGAGGCAATCTGAGTTCCTTAATTGAGGTGTATGACAGATTTGCAACTTACATTTACATATCAACTTGCATGCATGATAGCACAACAAATTGCAGGCTTACACTGTGTTTTTCAGGATGGAGAATCCACCAATTCAGATGAAGAAAGTGATGAGGATACAGACACCACCAGGCCCAAGTTTACATGTAGCATCAACAGAAAGAAATTTCATCTCCATATACATGCCCCTGTTGACAACATCATCAATGTTGGGCTTCATGCCCTTGTCAGTGATGATGTTCTTCACAAATCTCTGATGCCTCTTGCAGTGTTGCAATGGAATGTTTTGCATTGCACAAAACTGAAGCCCATTCTTGCCAAAGCACCTGATCTGAAGATCTGCATTGGTGGTAGGCTATTTTGTAGATAGATTCAAGATCTAGCTGCATGTTATTAGTGCCAATGTTGGGTGAACAGAAAAAAAAACCAATGAAAAAAATGAGAATTTTCTTTTTAAGACACATGTTTTGCATATATTGTCTGTTGTTTTGCAGATTTGAGGCTCCAAAAATTGCAGATTTGAGGCCAAGATTTGGGAAATTTCCAGATAAGGTTTCTTAGTAGGAGCTTTCCAGGGCTTTGTTGCACTCCTGCCACTATAGCTGCAATACTCCCACCTGATGGGATGCCCATAGCATCACCAAAGTCCACTCCTCAAGAACTGTCAGGGGATGTCCTATTCCTCCTCTGTCCTGTTCTCCCTCCTTATAGTTTACCTTTATTCCCCTTGATTTTCTCTGTCTGCTGGTACCAGTTTTAGCCCTCAGGCTGCACCAGTTCTCTGTCTGTAATTCTGACAAGTGTTGCCCCTTCTACATGGCCTCTTACCAGACTCCTGGATTGTTTCCTGTATTCTGGGCCTACCACTCATTGTAAGCCTCCCATCTTTAGACCACAAGTACTTTTGACCAAGGGTTATCTTTTGGTTATATTGATATGTGGTCATGTGCTGGGAGTCTGGAGATCAAGGCCATTTACAATGGATTTTTACTTTTTGATTGGACTCCAGATTTGGTTATTGGGTGTTTTTTTTTCCAGAAGCTCTAGAGTAAATTTTCCAAACACTGGCATTGGGAATCCTTAGACTTGTTCTCTTTGGATCTCCCTCTGCCAGGTGAGTAGTTAGAACTCTAGAACTTCTTGTAGATGCTAATTAGACTTTGGATCTCCCTCTGCCAGTTGTGTGATTGAGCCACAGCCTCCAGAGGTCATCCTTACAAGAACTCTCCAACAATGCCCATCTTCCTCCTCAGCTTGTCAACCACATCTTGCAACAATGTCTTGGTGAGTAAGTCTGCAATCATGTCCCTGGATGCAATGTATACAGGCTTATTCTTCCCATTAGTAATTGCCTGGTGCATCCAAAACCAATGGTGGTTGAGGTACTTCAGTTGTCCCATGTGTTCTGGGTGCTTGGTCACAGAGATTGCACACTGGTCATCAATATTGAGCACCAGAGGAGCTGACTGTAGGGTGCCAATGTCAGCAAAAAAATTCCTTAGCCAACAGAGCTCTCGACCAGTTTCACTGGCTGCTACAAATTCAGCTTCTGTAGTGGACAGAGCAATAATAGATTGTAGCCTAGACATCTAGCTGACTGTGCCCTTGGTGACCATTAATATAGAACTAGTTGTAGAGCAACCATTGTTTGGATTTCCTCCATGGTCTGCATCAGTGAATGCCATGAAAGGAGAGGACAGGGATGAGACTGCAGAGGTGGAGTACTCAATCTTATAGTATAGTGTGCCTCAAATATAGTGCAAGAGGTGCTTCACTGCTTTTCAGTGTTTCAAACTAGGGCAGGCATTAAAGCAGCATAAGACACTAACTGCATGAGCAATGTCTGCATGTGTTGTGATTGAGCTGCAGCCTCCAGAGGTTGCCCTTACACTATCTCTATTATCATCTTATTATTGTTTAGTATCTCCACTTCAATCTATTCTTGTTCTCATCTCAATCTTGCCTTGACTCCATCTCATCTTGGTTAAATCTATTTTCTTTATTGTGCCCAAGCCCCTTTCAACTTTAACACTGTTACAAACTCCACGCATATGATTACAACTCCCAAACATTATAGCCAACTCTGGATCTTGCTATTTGCTTGGCTCCAAGACCCATAAACAATTAATCTCCCATCAAACTCTAGCACCACTCCCATTACTTGCATAGCCTCCATTTGCCCTGCAGTTCCAATACTCACCTCTGGATTTGTGCCTGATGCCTCTTCAAGCCCAACTCTTTCTCACATCTTGTCTTAGACTTTCCTGGACCACTCCCAGACTTATTTGGACTGCTTCTCCTTGCTTATCCTCACAAGTATCTAAAGTCCAGACCTTCTCCAAATGCTAGATCATCAGTGCAGGATGTTGTGTCTGCCTAGTAAGGACTTACCCAGTTAAGCTGAGCCCCTATGGTTAGCAGAACCTGATATAATATCAAGACTCCCCCTTATCCCATTTTCAATGTCTGCAATTAACCCCACATATCCTTCTGCCAGAAACCTCAATGTCTATGATTGGCCTATACCTGAGACCCACTATGATTCATTCTGCCTTGCCCTAATTGCCAAGGCACATTGAGTTGTGGATCCAATGTCAAAGTTCCCTCCACCCCAGTCATTTCTCTACATGATGGCCCTCTTTATAGACACCCTTCTAGCTCACCTCCCATTGCACCACTTTCACACCACCTGCTCCTGCACCTCTCTCCCCTCCTCTGCCAGCTCTGCCTTCTACTAAGGTTGGCCATGACACTGCCAATAACTTTATCAACTAACCCCCAGTTATGGTCAATCAATTGTTCTACAACTTCTCTGGCACCTCACCAACACTACCTCTCCAAGTCCTCTAACAGCAATACAACCCCTGCTGGAAACAATCACTTGCCATATGAAGAACAACCCTCCTCACCAACAGACAACAACAAGACCTCCAACTACTAGCCACCTAGTCATGCACCTCTGCTCCTCACTGCTGACTCTCTCTGGCTCTGCCAACCAAACTCTGAACCCACAGGCCCAACCTAACTCCAACTGGAATAATCACTCAACCCTGGAGCAGTTCCCTCCAATGCCACACTTCTCCTCAAGGGATCCAAAAGATAACACTAACACTCCCTGGGCCTCTCACAGCTCTGTCAAAGTCCATGCATCACCAATATCCTCCAACAGTGCCTCCTCTGCCCATGTCAACAGTGCAAGCTTCCAACACTTTGCCAGTAAACAATCTGACCTCTATGCAACATTCTCACCTAACTCTGAGGACTTCAACTCTCTGACACAAGCTCTGCCCCTATTGGAATTACCCCCTACCCCAACAACCTCCCTCCCCAACAATGAATTAAGATTCCAAGACTGGTGCCCCACCCCCAACCTCAAACCCAACCTCCAGAATCAACTAAGACTACTCTGGTTACCCAGCCATTGACATGCCCAATATTTTACTGGACAAGCTCTGCAATGAAGTACCCAAGCATGGATACAACCCCAGCAAATCCCCTCTCCCTCTTCCTTCAGTTTCTTAGGGCTCTGACACCTCTGACCCAACTCCAGCAGCTCCAGAGCAACCAAAAAGAATTCCCAACTTTCAAGATGGCCAAGAAAGGAAGGAATATGCACCTCTGCCCCAGCCTCCTTGAACATACTCCAAAAGCGCCCCTGAAGAACCCTCAGAAATCAATGTAAAGACTATAGTACTATGACGGACAATGCCAGACAACTCTGAACTCTGCTGCCATTACTTCAACACCCTCTTTTAATTGATCCAGAACTCCTGGTATCTAAACACTCAATGCCACTCCCTCCACATGCACTTTACAAGATGGAACTTCCACTTATGGACTACTAATCATGCTGCCCTTACTAGAAGAGTGCTCAAGTACAGGAACTACTCTATTAGAGAAAAAGACAGGAGGAAGAAATTCTATATGAAGTAGTTCCCCCAGAGTATCATGAACTCACTAACATGTTCTCCAAAGGAAGCAAAGATTCTCCCCATCACCCTCTGGACCCCATTGTCACAACCTCAACACTCAATTATAATCCAGAAGCTTCAACAACTGAAATTGCATCCCACCCTGGAACTCACCTTGGAGGCTTATTTAGAAACAACTGACAACTCTAGGTAGCTCTGGACCCTGCCATTGCAACTCTAAACCTACCACCATTAGCCATCAATCTGGAGATCCTTAGTATCAACAATGCACCTCTGCTCCTTGGACACCCTTCAAGGCCTCCCTCAACATCTCAAGGAATCAATATAACTCCTGACTCCAGGCAGCCCCAGACCCCTCCACACAACTCTGGACCCTGACACCACCACTCTGGACCCCACCACTTTGACTCTGATAACCATCTGGAGAACTCCTGACACCAATCCATCAGTGCCGCTCCTGTTTCATGCATTCAGCAAGCTACAAATCACTTCAACCTTGCAAGAAAAGATGTTTATGAGCAGGGACCACCTCACTGGAGCAACAAAAGAACAAATCCCATATAAAGTAGTTTCTCTGGGGTACTATGAATTTGCTGATGCATTCTCCAAGGAAGAGTAAAGCACTCCCCCCACCCTATTGTAGAGTAAACTTGAAGCCTGTTACTCCCATCCCTTTAACAAAATCTACAACTTGGTAAAAAATCCAACTTCAGACACTTCAAATAATACCTCCCAAGCTCCACAATATATCATGCATCCTAATCTCCTCTGCCAGAGTCACAACCCAGCTGCCAAGAAAAACTGATGGCCTCTCTGACTCCATGCTGACTATCAGGAACTCAACAAAACCCTGAAAAGAAGTGGTATCCACTTCCTCTGATTATAAATCTTGTTAACTGCTTCTGCAGTGCCAGGACATATTTCTGCTCTAATTACAGCAACATCTGGACTGCTCCAGAGCATGAATGGAAGGTGACCTCTTTGAGTATCAAGTGATGCTCCTGAGCAACCAGCTTTTCCACCACCCTCCAGTAATTGTGGACAACCTCCTCCATAACATGAACAATGTTCTTGCATATGTGAATAATGGTCTGACCCACTTGAACTTTTGGAGGAATGACTGGAATGTGCCCACTGCATTCTAGAACAACTCCAGGAGTAGCTGGAACCCAAGAACAAGAAGGAGATGCAGGTGTTCCTTGGCTTCACAAACTTTTACCAGAGATTCATCCAGGACTTCTTGCACCATGCCTGTTCACTATTTGACCTCACTAGGAAGGATGTTATATGGAGTTGGAGACCTCTGGAGCAGATGGCCTTTGATGCTCTCAAGTGCACTGTGACCTCCAGACCTGTCCTCCTCTTCCCAGACAACAACTCTCCCTTCTAGGTGGAGGCCAACAGCTCCAACTTTGCTACTGGGGTGGTGCTCTCACAGCAATCTCTGGAGGATGGAAAGTGGCATCTGGTGGCCTTTTACTCCAAGAGCCTGAACACAGTGGAGTGGAACTACAAGATCCATAACAAGAAGATGCTGGCCATCATCCAGTCATTTGAGGAGTGGCAGCACCTCCTGGAAGGTGCGCAGCACAAGTTTGAAGTCTGGACAGATTACAAGAACCTCAAATACTTCCAGATAGCCAAGAAGCTCAATTGCTGACAGGCCCAGTAGTTCCTTTACCTTGCTAACTTCAACTTCTCTTTGCACCACAAGGCTGGCTGGAGCATGGAAAAACCAGATGCCCTGTCCTGGAGAGTGGACCATGGCATAGAGGAAGGGGATAATAGCAACATTGTGCTCCTCTGCCCCAAATTGTTTGTGATTCAAGCCATGGAGGGTCTAGCCATCGAGGGAGTAGAAGTGGACATTCTCTAGGATATATGGCAGGGTAATCGGAACAGTCAGCAGGAGAAACTTGTGGCTCAAGCCACTTGGATGCTGAAGTCAGGGCATACCACTTGTGCCAAGGTGGTCTCTGCAGACAAATGGGCCTTCTGAGATGGAATCCTGACCTTCTGAGACCATATCTATGTTCCCAACATTCTGGAGCTCCACTGGAGGATTGTGGAGCAACACCACAACTCCTACATTGCAGGGCACCCTGGATGGTGGAAAACACTGGAGCTAATATCGTGGAACTACTAGTGGCCCCAGATGTCTTGGTACATTGGGTGCTACACTAGTATATGCGATCTCTGCCTCCAGACCAAGCCCCAATGCCAACTTCCCTACAGACAGTTACACCCACTACCTGTGCCTGTGGAATGATGGAGCATGGCTTCCATGGACTTCATTGTAGAGCTCCCCAACACCTACAGTTACAATGCAATCATAGTGGTGGTAGACTTGTATAGCAAGTGAGTGCACTTCATTCCAACCCACACCACCTGCTCCATCATAGATGCTGCAAATCTGTACTAGAGGAACGTCTGGAAGCTCCATAGCCTCTCCAATGCCTATGTCTCTGATTGGGGACCACAATTTATTGCAAAGTTCACCAGGGAGCTCTACCGACTGCTCAGAGTGAAGCTCCACACTACTACTATCTACCACCTGCAGTCTGACAGCCAGACCAAACATGTAAACCAGGAGTTGGAGCAGTACCTCCACCTTTTCTGCAATGAGTGCCAGGATGACTGGGATGAACTCCTCCCTAATGCCAAGTTCCAATACAACAACCATGTTCATGCATCCACCCAGTTCTCCCCATTCTTCCTCAATACTGGATAGCACCTGTGTATGGGCTTTGAACTCCAGGCCAACCCTTGGAGAATGAAGTAGTAAACAAATTTGTGTACTGGATGAAGAGGTCATAGAAGGAGGCCTGGGCAGTGCTAGCAAAGGCAAAGGATGACATGGTGCAATATTACAACCATGGAAGGACCCCAGAGCACAAATATCAGCCCAGAGATCAGGTCTACCTGGATGCCTCTGACATTACAACTACCTGGCCCTCAAAAAAGCTGTTACACCATCAGTTGGGACCCTTCACAGTGGAACAACAGGTAGTACTCTTAGCCTATTGATTCTGGCTTCCTGTGGAGATGTGCCAGCTTCATCCAGTGTTCAACATGGTCAAACTAACTCCAACCCCTAAGGACCGTATTCTGGAGTGCTGTCTGCCACCTCTGCCACTCCCTGTGGTGGTCAATGACAACAAGGAATACAAGGTGGAGGAAATCCTGGATAGCCATTTATTCTGGAGATGACTACAGTATAAGGTGAAGTGAAAAGGCTACAGGATTGAGGATATCTCCTGGGAGCCACAGGAGAACGTACACACCCCCAGGCTCATCAAGAAGCTCCACCAGAGACATCCAGATGCCCCATGCACCATATGAGGAATCTACCCTATTTCACCAGTGGACCAAGCAATCAGGGACTCTTTTCACCCCGCATGTCAAAACACCACATGCTAAAGGGGGGGTGATGTTAGAGGACTTCTATTTCTGACCTCCACAACTTGTTCCAGCATCTTCACAGCTTGTTTGACATCTCCAGGGCTCTTTCTAAAACTCCAGAGATCTCCAGAGAACTGCAGAGTTCTCCATATTACCTCAGTGATCATTGCTCTAGAGTTAGGAGTAGCTCTGGTTGTCTGTACAGTAGTTCCCATGCCTCTGCTGCCTGCTGATGTGCTGCACTGAGCAGCAGGGATTCTTAGACTTGTTCTCTTTGGATTCCCCTCTGCTAGGTGATTAGTTACTGATTGTATCATTGTCTACTCCACTAATATACTTTGGATCCCCCTCTGCTAGCTGCGTGACTCCAATCTGCTGCTCCAGAGGTTGCTTTTACAAGTCCATGGATTGTGATGGTGGGTTCTGCCATATCCACTACATGGTCTGCAGCAAGCAACAACCACCATTTGGGCTTGTGCACTCATGAAGGCCACATTCTCTGATGTTCCAACAACCATCTTGTCAATAAAGAAGGAACCTTGTTCTGTTACACATATCATGGTCCTTATTCCTGCAAGGCAGCAGACTGTCCCCATTATCATGCCTGTTACCTCTGTGGAGAGCCTGTTCACTCTGCACAGGACTGCACTGCATGAGCAATTCTTTTTCATCTCTACTCCTCTAAAAGTGGGCTGCTGAGCAGCAGTACTGGAGGCTACAAGTGCCTCAAACCATTTCTTCTGTTTTACATGGCTTATGGTCACAGTTCCTTGTTAGATTAATTTGCAATACCACCTACCTTATCACTTCTTCTCTAATGTCCTCAAACAGGCCTGAAAGATTTCTCCCTTACCTTTACCTACTTGCCCCCCAACTATGCACCTTAGAACATCATAACTTTGTTATTACAAGTAAGGCCAAGACCTTTCTTAATGACAATTATTAGTGACCCTAGCAACCCCTTGGCAACCAAATGGCTTTCTTCTATATATGGACATATTGCTAGACACATACCTTTTTACTTACCATTCCTCTTGTCGAGCTTACCAACATACTTGAATGGCATCTACACTTCAGAGACTTTGCTTATAATTTTTCACTTAGTTACAGATTGATGCCTTGTATGAACTATAAACAACTTGGCAGATGCCATCGCTGGTGGGAATTATTTGCTTACTTTCCCATACTATACTTTTGAACAGTATAAATACTGCCTGTAAATAGCTACTACAACATAGAATTCCATTGGACTTACCACCCTCAAATTGAACCCATTCATCTCTAAGCCTACCAGCTTGAGATTTCAATTTTGCCTCTATCATTTGCTCTATTCCCTTACTATTTGTTGGCAACAACTTAGCAACAAGTCTTGCCAACTTCAACTCCAACTTAGTGTATTACCAACAGCTGGTGCCCTTTGCATTATCTCAACTTAGCAACATTGGTGACTGTGGCTAGCAACTAGTTTACATTTGTCTTTTGTTCAGTCTCCTTATTGCCATCCTTCCCTTTTCTATTCTCCTCCCTAACTCCTCTACTAACTGTTAAAAGTTCACTTTGTCTTAGTGACACTTTCTGCCTTTATCCATTTTTCTTCCTGTCACTAGCAACTTAGGCTAGGGATAGCAACCATTTCCACTACACCTCTCAATACAGTTCTTGCTCTCATTCTCTGGGACAGTTACTGACTTGCCCTCAACTATTAACTTCCTACTGCCAGCTACCCTATCTAGTGACTAGTGTTGGGTTCTCTTTTTAGGTTTCCTGCACACCACTAGGCAGCATAGGAGCACATCAGCAGTGGTTGCAAGTATGTTGCTTCAACTATGTCAGCAGGTAGCAGAGGGTGGGTGCCAGTTGTTGCATAGTAAGGGGAGCAACCCATTTGCTTGCAAACTGTATCACATTCTGACCAAAAGACTGGATAATTAGCTGTACTCCACCTAGATTGATCACCATCAACTGCTTTGAAGAGAGCTTGGTGAACATCAAAGTGAGGTTGCTTGACTATATAATTAGCACACTTGTTGTAACCTGAGATTCAAATGTGATGCAAGTTGTACTTCTTTGCTAAGTAGGTGATGGCTTTCAAGATTGGAAGTTTGTTGTTGGTAACAATTTTGCTAAGGGTTCTCCATCAACAGATGATGTCCTCATATAACCACTTGGCAATAGCTTCTGTGTTTTCTCTGGCAAGCATGCAGAACTCAGGGTAATGAGTTAGCAAACAGTGTCCTTCGATAATATACTTGAACTTATTGGATGGTGGCATGATCATAGTATTCATGTATATCTTGCTGAACAAGGGCACTGGCATAGTAACAGTTGGTGGGATGAGAACTTTTGTTGTCTGATGGACCTGGCAGAGGTGGCAAGTCCAAATATATCACACAATATCAGTGCTCACTTGAGGCCACAAAAACCATTCTAGGAGAGCTGAGCAAGTAATGAAAAGTCCTCTATGTCCTAAGTCATCATGCATGGCTTTCAAGACTCTGAAGCAACTGTTAATAGGGATGAAGAGCTTGCATGTGCCATCTCTGCTTTGTTGCCAAAGCTTGCCACCAGTGATAAAGAACATTGATGTGTAGCAAACAAAAGTGGCATATTTGTTGTTGCTAAGGCCTTCAAGTCTGATAAGGTCATTAAGCCATCTCTCAACTAGAAGCATGTGAGTGTCACTAGCAATTGCTTTAGTGCTGCAGGGTACATCACTATAAGTGGTGGTGCCATCATCTTGGAGAGGCTGAATATCATTGCTATTTGCTAGTCATGGGGCATTGCTATTGTCACTAATGAAAGTCACTAAGGGCTGGGGAGGCTGGAACTTGGCAAGAGGGGGTAATTGACATGAGGCTGAAGAGACTTGGCAAAGAAGTGGCAGTGGCAGCTGGACTTGATGAATGAAGCCATGCAAGCGATTGAAACAATCCTTATCTATTGTCAGAAAGGAGGTTGCTAGGCTGAAGCAGTCATTGTGAAAGACAATCAGGGCCATGGAAGGTTCCTTTGACATGAACTAGCTCAAAGTGGAACATCAATATCACTATGATCCAGCAGTTCATGCTAGCAGAAGGCTGGATGTTGGGGTTCTATAACATTTCCTTGATATAGTGAGTGTCAACTTTGATGATAAGGTTCCTAATGCCAATAAGGTACATTTGCAAAGCTTAAAGCACTCAATAAAGTCTATATAGTTCCAACTTGGGCTGACTGAATCTAGCCTCTCTGTTGTTAAGCATAATTGGCCCAAAGTGGTTGTAGCAGTGTTCTTTGTGGTTGTCACTAGTGCACTGGCAAAGGTAATAACTGACTGCAATATATGACATGTCAACTGCTAAGATGATGGGGTCAGGCAATTCATAGTAAATAGAAACTAAGGGCTGAGCATTTCATAAAGCTTTAACAAGGCCTCACTGAGCATTGATCTGGCCTGGGCTGAATTTGAAAGGAATGCCAACATGGATGAGTTTCATTAAAACAAGCTTGTGACCTGAGAAGGTGCCACTGCAATACTTCATTCACTGGAGAATCCTGTTAAGAAGTTCAAAGAACTCCTATAGTGCTAAGCAAATGTTTGGGTTAGCAGAATGCTTAGCAGGCTTACCATTAACAATCTTCCAGTCCTTGAGTCCTTTAGTGCCAATGTCATTGATAAAGCTGAGTAAGTTATGGGGAATCTCTGGCTGCAATATGAAGGTGATGTTGTCATGGAATATTGGCACAGAGTTGGTCCAACCCATTGGCAAGGTCACTAAGTGAAGAGTGCCAAAAGGAGTCTGGAGAGTCATTGTGTCCCATGAGGCAGGATCAATAAGTTGCTTATCATAGCCAATGTAGAAGTTGAGGGTGGTGTCACAAATGTGTCCAGCAAAAGATTCTGCAACATGATCTGGGAAGGGAGGCACTCCAGAATGGTGAATGGTGACACAATTTAGTGGCTCTAGACTGTGTACAATTCTGAGCTTACCATTCTTTTTGAGAACACAAAACCATCATGAGTGATAAGTGGAGTTTGAAGGCTTGTAGACACCAGCCTTGATCTTGTTACAAATGATTTTGCATACTTCCTTCTCTAGGCCTGGAGGTATGGGACAATTGTGCTGAACCCAAGGCACATGTGGGATTGTTGGTATGCATACTGGTGGAAAGAAGTTGGGGCACAAACTTACTCATTTGGAGTCCTCCCAAGCAAAAGCCTTCTCTTGTTTGGCAATCATGTTGACAAGAACACTGATTTTGTTGCTAGTGAGAAAGCCCGTGTCATGGTCTTTAAAGTTTTGCTTGTTATTTGCTAGTGAATCGCTGTGTCAGTATGAATGGCAGTGGATTCAGGTCAAGTGGTGGCATTGTTGCTAGTGGGTTGCCAATAATGTGTCGCTTGATTTGAAAGTCTTTGCTGATGTGGCTGGTGACAGGTTTGGTCTTCATAGCAACAGGCTTGTACTTCTTCTTTACCTGGACACCTTTCTGCTTAGTGGGGTTGTTAGTGACAAACTAAGCAGGAAAAGGGGTGTGAATGTAAACAGGGGCAGTGTCTATATCACTTGTATCCATGGGTAAAGTCTGTCCAAGAATCAAAGGGTCAGAAGTATCAGTAGAAACAAGATAGAAATGGGGAGGTAACAAAAAATCAGAAAGGTCACTAGCAGTAGCATAAAGATAAGCTAAGGCTGGGTTTGCCTGTGTGATAGAATTGGTAAGTACAATGTCTTTGTCCAAAGCACAAGAAGCTATACAAATGGCTAGACCAGTTGAATGATCATAGCTTATAATGACTGCTATGTCACTATCATTGTTGTTAGTGTCTTCAATGATGAAAGCAGCAGGGTGCTTTGGTTTCAAAGCAAAATTTTGGAAATTGTTTCTTTTTGATTTGCTGCATGAAAAAGTTGGAATTGTGCATCACATGCTGGTGTTGTGGTCAGTGATGGTAACCATAGTCTCAACGTCACTAAGCATGTTGACTACACTTTGAGTTAAAACATCAAATGGATGTCTAAGGAGAATGTCATAAGCTAGAGACTGTAAAACATGGATTTGCAAGTAAACTGTTATGTTGCCAATGGTACAAGGTATGTTGTGGGCAAGTCCTAGTGATCAATCCATAGTGCCATTAGTGCTTTGCATATTCAAAACAATATTGGGGTTGTATGATAAACCAAGGTTGTTAGCAATTTTGGCAGACATCAAAATAATCTGGGAGCCACTGTCAGTGATGCATTCTACTTCTTCTTTATTATCTATCAGCATCATAATGGAATGAAGCAACTGTGAATCCTTAGTGACAGTAAGCACCACAGGCTCTTCTCCAAGGAGTAGTGAATCAATATCAGCTTCAACTGAATCAACAGATGTGAATGGAGCCTTATCCAATGTAAGTCCATTAGCTGTAGCAGTGTTGGATCCTAGTGAAAACTGGGGTTCTTCAATAGCAAATGTCAGCAAAATATCTTCAAAAATGTTGCTAAGGTCCTGTACTGTGTTAGTGCTAGCTCCTACAACAAGTTGCTTAGGCATAACAGCTGTTCTGAATTGATTCCTGATATCCTGTGATACTGAGCAAAGTTTGCCAACTGAGATCATGACCTTGGTGCTTAAAACCCATTCAAAAACCACTTTGGACTGCTCAATGTCATAAATTGGTAGCATAGTTCAATATGCACTATCATTAGACCTGTTGGGAGCAGCAAAATTCCTGTTAGTGGGAGAGGCATAGCAACTGGAGATGCCAGAAAATGAGTGAACTGGAGGTGGAGTGATGGGTTTCTTAGCAATGGGCAGTTGTTTGTTAGTGACAGGATGTTCAGGTGCTTTGCCTTTGTCTGCAGGCCTAGTGGCAGAAGCTGGAGTAGAATAAGAAGGAGTTGAAGTTGCCAGTGTGATGCTAGTTGGTGTCACCTTGGGGTTATTATTTGTTGGTTGATATGCTGCACAGGGAACTTATATACTGTCAAACTTTTTGCCAGGTCTCCTAAGTGCAAAAAGAGTTCACATTCTAAAGCCTTGATTTATTCTTCCTTGCTGAGTGCTCAGCCCATAGCAATGTCCTGTTGCATTACCTCATGAATTAGCAATTGCTGCATTGCTACTTGCTCTGGGTCAGGGTTAGTGTTGGAAGAAAGTTTGCTAGTAACAATTTGTCCTGGGTTGAGTCTGTGCTATTCCTTGGTGTGTTCCATGTAGAGCCATTTGCCAAAATAGTTTGGAATCATAGTGCCTGACAGTAGAATGATCTTGTCTTCAGCATTACAATGGATCTTACTCTGTTGAATCATATGTTCCATTTTGATACAAGTGCCATGGACTATAGTGTGACCTGTTTTGCCACAGAAGTGGCAAGTACTGCTGGCAAACTATTGGTGGAGCTGAGCATTGTTGTTGGTTAAGAGGGCTTCCAATTGTTCCAAGGTGCTAACAATCACTGTAGTGGTTGCTAACTCAAGGGTTTCCTGTTTAGTGTAGGCAATGGCAGAACTGGTGAGTTAGCAATTGGTGATGACAAAGCAATACTGCTGGTGCCATTGCTGGTGTTGGTTGTAGAGGTATCCATGCTCTTTAAAACCCACTTAGTACCTTTGAAGACTTGGTCAACATTGTAAGGGTCCTCAGGATGGTGATTAGGGAGTGTGATTTTGAGCTGGCAAACAATTTTAGACCATAGCAATGTGGGGATACCCTGCTGAAATAAGCAATGTTCTTCATTATGGTAGAGTTTGCCATTAGTGAGTAAGCATCTAGCAATGTATTGGAAATCCCAGTAGTAGTCAGAAAACCTGCCTAAAGTTGCTAAGCTGCTGTTGAATCTCTGGTTAATAAGTTGTTTGAGGTTGCCAAGGTTATAACAGGCACTAGTGTCAGTGCCAGGGTACAGCCTGAGCACTGCTGCCTTCCATTCCTGGTACATGTAAGGTTGAGGTGCATTGTTGCCAATTGTGACATTGTCACCAAATTTCATTAAGCCAAGCCAAGTTTCTGCCATGTCAAAAGAAACATATCTTGCCATGTATTCCTTCTTCTAGGTGTTGTCAGCAATGCCACAGTCAGCAAAAAGGTATTTGAGTTTCTTGAAATACTGGGGGACTTCTCTGAGGCAACTCTCATCCCACTTAGGTGCAGTGGTATTGTTGCACAGTGGCATTCTAGCATGCCAGGCAGCAGGGTCATTGTTCATATTAGCAATTGTTGGTGTTAGTAGTGAAAGGGGGTTAGTTGGCAATGCTAGGATAGATTGAGCTTCTAGGGAAAAAATAGAGGTGGTAGGAGTAAGGGGCAAAAGGGATGTGTCAAGAAAACTTTTGATAAAAGCACCTGAGAAGTAGGCAAGAATTTTGCCAACATCACAAAGGTTGTTTCTAGCAGTTTTGAGTTTGTCAGCAAGAGGTCTAAGTCAAGTTGCTGGCAAAGAGTGCTGAGGAGTTGACAAAGAAGACTGGGGTAGTTTAACAAGGATTTGCAAGCAATGTTTTGCTTGAGCTCTGGTTTCTGGTGGAATGGTTAACTTCAGATCCCCTTGCAGTGGGCTCCAAAATGATGTGCTCCTATGCCACCTAGTGCTGTGCAAGAAACTCAAAAAGAGGACTTAACACTAGTCACTAGATAGAGTAGCTAGCAGTAGGAAGTTAATAGATGAGGGTGAGTTAGTAACTGTTTCAGAGAACTAGAGCAAACAGGGGTGTAAGTTGCAAAGTGGAAAGAGTTGCTATCACTAGCCTGAGTTGCTAGATGGTAATGAAGGGTCACTAATGAGAGGAAGAGAAAAACAAATAGAGGCAAAAGAGTTGCTAAGGAGAAGCAAACTTAAGCAGTCAAAAGAGGAGTTGAGAACAAAATGGAGGAGTGGCAATAAAGAGACTGGATAGAGGACAAATACAAAACTAGTTGCTAGCTGTAGTTGCTAGCTTTGCTAAGTCAAAAATCACACTAAGGACACCTGCAGTTGGTGCCACACAAAGTCAAAGATGAGGTTGGCAAGACTTGTCACTAAGTCATTTGTTAAATGAGAGCAAGAGAGAGAATGAGCAATAGAAACAAAGTGAAATCTCAAGCTGGTAAGCTTAGAGGGAAAGATAGAGAAGGGGGATCTGTACTCTGTTTGTTTGATGATAGTATGATTCAATGAGGTGATACGATTCAATGATTCCTTTCAGGTATCTATATATAGGCAGTATTTATACTGTTTGTAAGTATAGTATGGGAAAAGAAACAAATAGTCGCCACTAGAGATGGTGTCTGCCAAAGTGTTTATGATATATACAAGGTGTCAATCTGTAACCAAGTGAAAAAAATAAGTGAAGTCAATGTGATGCATAAAGGCAATAAATCTCAAAAAGAGTGAGTCTGATGTCAATACCTGAAGTGTAGATGCTGTTCAAGTATGTTTGTAAGCTCGACAAGAAAAATCATAAGTAAGAAATCACATGACTGTCAATATATCCATATATGGTGGGAAAGCCATGTTGTTGCCAAGAAAGTCATTAGTGATCATTGCTAAAAAAGGTCTTGGCCTTGTTGCTCTAGACCCAAGGTCCAGACTCCACATGATATTGCTTGTGATTGATAAGTCTCATAGTTGCTAAAATCCTGTGCAAAGGCTACATTGATCCAGACCTTGGGGCTAGGCCTCATGTGCTGAGTGTCATGACTTGTGCCATGTCAGGTCAGCTGCTATCTGGTCCAAAATGCCAAAAAAATGGTGCTCAGCAACAAGTGGGTCTAATCACCATACAGTGTACTGTGGATAAAACTGACCTGTCTTCAGTGCCCTCAATGTTGAATCTCTTGTGTAGTAATCAAAAATTTAGAAGGAAATCTAGGTCAATGGTTATAAAAATGCAATAAAAAAATGGTGTAAATTACATAATACAGTCCACTTTTTGAGTGGAAAAAGTCAAAACTATAAAGTGCCAACTGTACACATTATAATGCCCAAAGGAAATCATCAATCCCAACAAGCAAAAACACAGAACACATGAAGGAAGCATGGGTTCAGATCTAGCCTCAACAATGATGATCTCAGTGCAAAAATGCATGATCCTGACTACTTGCCTTGTTTGGAAGACCTTTTGTCTGATTCTGAGAGTGAAAGCAGGGACTATAAGGGTGCCTTCTCACTTTATGTGGTCTTAAACACTATTGGCAAGAGGCTAGATGGCTGGGAAGATGAGGATGACAAGGGAATGGAAGAACTTACAGGATCTGATTTGGAGCATGCTGTTGTTTTAGAGTCTGCAAAAGAAAGGGACACTGATCATGGAAAACCTGTGAGTCCATCAACCTTCTGACAAGACATGTGTAATGTACTGATCTTAGTGCAACAGCCAGCAAAGCAGCCATGTCTCAAGTCTCAAAGACCTCCCAATATTCAGTGGAGCTGGACAGTTGATCATGTACAAAAAGAAAAAGGAGTTGTCAGTGGCCACTAAGGGTGTACCAAGATTGGTACCTTCTTCAGTTCATAACCATTTTGGCATGAACCTCTGAGAGAATCTTGTGATGTACATGAGATAATGCCAAATGTGGACATGTCTTGTGAGATGAATGAAGAACCCATGAGTGGCACTATGGTGTGAGAGATTGATGAAAAGATCACACTATCCTTGGCAAGTAGAACTTTCAATGATCAAGAATTGAATTCCAACTGAACTCATCAGGGCTTGGTGGAGTGTCACTGACAGAGGTCCTAGAGTTACACAGAAGTGCTAGAGAGTCTTTTGCAGAGCTCCAGGGTGTTTTAATGGCATTGATTGGTGTGGGTATTGTCTTGGGAGCCCAGAGTATGCTTGAGCTGAACTTGAACAGTTAGGTGGAGGTCATTCAGGCCCAGCAATAGGTCAAGCTTGTGGTTGAGCTTGAGTGGGGGTTGTAAGGGAGACCTCTGGAGGCTGTGGCTCAATCACACAACTGGCAAAGGGAAATCCAAAGTCTATTCAGTACTGTACAGTGTCTACTGAGATACATACTCACCTGGCAAAGGGAAATCCAAAGAGAACAAGTCTGAGAATTCCCTAGGCCAGGTGTGACACTTTAGAGGCTTCAGAAGTGTGAGAAACAAATATATAGTATGACAGAGAAAAAAGACAAAAGTGATGTGTCAGCAATTGGTCAGCAGTTAGATAAGCTGGTGGCAGTGTCAAAGGGGCCACACTTGTCTGAACGAGCTACGCCCCGTGCCTTCGGCACGGGCCTGTAGCTCTTGCTTCATCCCAGACCCAACCTCACTTCGTTCGGTTAGGTCCTTGATATTCTACTCAATGCTTCATCCCAGACCCAACCTCACTTCGTTCGGTTAGGTCCTTGTATTTCAAACTTAATGCTTCATCCAAGACCCAACCTCACTTCGTTCGGTTAGGTCTTTGTATTTCAAACTCAATGCTAATTCCCAGACCCAACCTCACTTCGTTCGGTTAGGTCCTTGTATTTCAAACTTAATGCTTCATCCCAGACCCAACCTCACTTCGTTCGGTTAGGTCTTTGTATTTCAAACTCAATGCTAATTCCCAGACCCAACCTCACTTTGTTCGGTTAGGTCCTTGTATTTCAAACTCAATGCCAAGTCCCAGACCCAACCTCACTTCGTTCGGTTAGGTCCTTGTATTTCAAACTCAATGCCAAGTCCCAGACCCAACCTCACTTCGTTCGGTTAGGTCCTTGTATTTCAAACTCAATGCCAAGTCCCAGACCCAACCTCACTTCGTTCGGTTAGGTCCTTGTATTTCAAACTCAATGCCAAGTCCCAGAACTATTGAGAATATCTATACTACACTGTCAACTCATATACATTAGGTGCTGAAATTCACAGAGATTAGCAATTTGGTGTTTGAAAGAGATCTACCTTAAAAGCAGAAAGCCAATAACTGTTTAGAAAAGAAAATGGATAATACTTGAATTAGTTCTCAGACAAATATAGAAAAAGCATACCTGCAAAGCTACTGAACACTCAGAAAAGGAGCCTAATGAAGAATGTAGTGAAGTCTGATTTCAGCCATGATTAGTCCATAAAAGTTACACTCAGAAAGGGAGTATACCTAGCCCAATTCAGCTTCAATATAGAAACAACCACCAAAATCAGCCATTGAACAATTAAGCAAAGAAAAGAAAGCTCACCTGAAAGAAGAGAAAGCTACTCAATGCTCAGAAAAAGTCTAAAGAAGGATGCAATAGTGAAAATCTGGTTATCAGCTATGATCAGTGATTGGAGATGACAAAAAGTAGAGCATACATGGCCAGTTAAGTGTAAAAACCTCCAAAAGAGGGTCAGTAGAGTCTATCAGGCCAATCAAAGTTTCTTCTCACAGTATCAGAGCAGAGAGAATGGTTGATGCTTCAGATTGGAAAGAGAGGTCAAAAGAAAGAGTGATTCGGTGCGATGATTGATCTTTGCCACACACCAAAGGAAAAGGCCGAAAATTAGAGGCCAGCCAAGTTACATAATCTTACATAAGCATTACATAAGGAATCTTCCCAGGTTATTGGAAGATTGAGGTACAGCCACTTTCCCAGGAGTCGTCGCATAGTATATAGATTAGCAAGGCCAAGCAAAACAGTCATGGATTTGTAACTGTTCAAGTCTCCTTTGATTCCTAGCTTGTTGCCTTTGGCTTTCAGGAGTAGTAGGTGGTTGCCTGAAACACCCATTGTTAAGCAATTTAACAGTCAAAAACCATTAAAATTGACTTGCATGATGAGATATTTGATGTATCAATAGCTCAATGTGGTTAAGGAGTTACTAATAAGCTTGTTAGTCAACATCAATCAATCAATAGATGTGACAAAACATACTTTGTCGTGTGGCCTCCTTTCCACAACTTCGGAAATGCCCATTGTTTGGTCATGTTGTGTCAAAAAACGCGCGAGGCGTGAAAAACAGTGTCCACTAAATCGCGTTTGGCCTGTTTCACACGTGCAGGCTATTTGGCATGTTTTACACATGGTCAAAAGATAGTGTATATTCAGTAAAGTTGTATACTATAATTTTTTTTGGAAAAAATCTGTTCCAAGTGCGAAAAATAGCCAAGCTGCCCAAAAAGGAAGGTTCCTGGTCAGCAGCTGACAAATTTTAGTCAGCACAATCCAAAGTCGTCACATATATTGAGCGCACAGCCACTTTCCCAGGAGTCGTCCCATATATAGCTACGCCCTGTGCCTTCGGCACGGGCCTGTAGCTCTTGCTTCATCCCAGACCCAACCTCACTTCGTTCGGTTAGGTCCTTGATATTCTACTCAATGCTAAGTCCCAGACCCAACCTCACTTCGTTCGGTTAGGTCCTTGTATTTCCAACTCAATGCTAAGTCCCAGACCCAACCTCACTTCGTTCGGTTAGGTCCTTGTATTTCCAACTCAATGCTAAGTCCCAGACCCAACCTCACTTCATTTGGTTAGGTCTTTGTATTTCAAACTCAATGCTAAGTCCCAGACTAACCAAACAAAGTGAGGTTAGGTCCTCAATATTCTACTCAATGCTTTGTCCCAGACCCAACCTCACTTCATTTGGTTAGGTCTTTGTATTTTGTTGGCTAAGTGTTGCTTTTCTCTTACAATTCAATACACTGAGATTCTATATATAAACTAATCATGTATCTATATTACATTATTAACAAAACACTACAATGTCCACTGATATATATTAGAGATGCTGAAAATTATAAAAGTTAGTACTAACCAAGCAATTTTTTAAATGGTCACACTTACATTTGTAAACCATTAATGCAAAGGTTGCACAGGTGGCATAGCAGCATTGACCTGTTCAAAATTATGGAAAGAAGCTCTATTACCTCAGTTTGCACGTCGATCATCAGGATCAGTCATTTGCAACAATTGTAGTCTACTTTGAGAGCGAGACTGTTGTCTTTGATTCTCAGGAGTACTGGGTAGTTCCTGGGTAGAAGGTGGCCTGAATTTTATCAATAAACAAAGAATCAAAAAATAGTTAATAAGTACTCACATAATCAAGGCTTGAAAAGTAAACTGATAAAAATTATTGGAAGTGCTCAATAAACAGCAATGTTTGATTCTGAATTCAAGCTAATGATGATTCTTCTAGATGAGAAAAATAAGAAACACATACTCAGCAACTGCCCAAAACTGAAGGATAACAGCAATATAGCACAGAAAGCAGAAACTACCAAATTATCAGTCAAATACAGGCTTGAATAAGCAGGAAACATTCTTACCTGAGTGAGAGCCACATATAAAATGGCTCAAATATGATGTGAGGATAAGAGCAAAGATTCTACTGAGAGAACATGAAGATCAACTGTCAGCACAGAAAAAGAGATTTACCTTGAAAGTAGAAAACCAATAGCTGCTTCAAAAAAAAAACAGATACTGCTCACAAATCAGCTCTCAGATTAACCTAGAGAAAACATACCTGCAAAGCTACTGAATGCACAGAAAAAAAGCCTGATAAAGACTGCAGTGAAGTCTGTTTTCAGTCATGATCAGTCAATAGAGATGACTCTCAGAAAAGAAGTATACATAAGAAATTCAGCTTCTATACACCATCAAAATCAGCCATCAGACAATTAGGCAAAGAAAAGAAGGCCCACCTCAAGGACAGAAAGCTACTCAATGCTAAGAAATAGCCTGATAAAAGATGCAATAGTGAAGATCTGGTTATCAGTTTGATCAGTGATTGGAGATGACACTCAGTAGTAGAATAATACATGGCCAAGTAAGTGAAGCCTCTTCAGGAAAGTCTATCAAGCCAATCAAAGCCTTTTCTCACAGTATCAAAGCAGAGACAATGTTGGAAGCTTCAGTTTTTCGGGAAGAAAGAAAGAGAGATTTGGTGCGATGATCGATTGATCTTTCCAAGGAACTGGCCGAAAATTTGAAGCCAGCCAACTTACGTAATTTTACATAAGCATTACATAAGGATTGATGGAACCCAGTTTCTTAAGATTCGTCGTCGCATATAATGAGCGCACAGCCACTTTCCCAGGAGTCGTCGCATATATTATAGATTATCAATAGAGAACCAGTGCAGCCTGAGGACTGAAACTAGAACCAATAGATAGGGAAAAGGAAGAAAAATGAAGGAAAACTATAGTGGGAGAAATCTGACAAGAACTGGAGGAGGAGAGAGGGAAACAAGTGGGATGCCCTCTGACATCATCCCCCCTCTATTATGTGGCATCTCAATGTACTGAGTAAAAGAAGTCATGAATTGCCTGGTCAGCTGTTGAAATGGAGTAGATGCCTCAAATGGCATTTGGGGCATTTGGATACCAACAGTAGAAGTTCCAGACCAGGCCTGATGCATGAACATCAGCCTGTAGTTCCTAAGAGATGTCCTCAATGCTATATTCCTTCTATTTCACCTTGAACTGCAACTTCCCTAGGATATCCTGCTATCCAAGATTTCCTCCACTTCATACTCCTATTCATCATTGACCAGGACTGGTGGTAGGAGTGGCTTAGGGCAATGGCCTGGGATTGGATCCTCTCTGAAAATAACTTGACCACATTGAAGAGATGCAGTTGGCATAGGCCTGCAGGGAGTTTAAGTCAATATGCCAACGGCTCTACCTTCTTCTCCACTATGAAGGGGGCCAAAATGATGATGTGACAGCTTCTGGAATGGTCTTGTTATCTTAATGTCTGAGCTATCCAAGTACACATGGTCTCCAGGCTTGTAAACTGGGGCAGGTGTCCATATGTGATCATAGTACTATGCCATGTCCTCTTTGGCCTTCACCAATGCAGCTTTTGCCTCCTCCTGTGTTCTCTTCATCCAATCTACAAACTCATTGACAGAGTTGTTCTCTGAGGGGTGTGCCCAAGGTTCAAATCCCATGCAAGGGTGCCTGCCAGTGTCCAGGAAGAATGGACTCATCTGTGTGGAAGCATGAACATGGTGGTTGTATGGGAATTCCATGTCTGGCAGCAGCTCATCCCAGTCATCCTGCCTCTCATTACAAAACAGGCAGAGATACTGTTCCAGTTCCTGATTAACATGTTCTGTCTGCCCATCTGACTGAGAGTGATAGGCCATGGTGGTATGGAGCTTCACTCCCAGCAAAGAATACAGTTCCTAAGTGAACTCTGCCACAAACTGGGGGCCTTGGTCAGAGACATACCCATCTGACAGACTATGGAGCTTTCAGACATTCTTCTGATATAGGCTGGCCACTCCCAAGGCAGAGCATGTGGTGTGGGTAGGTATAAATTGAGCTTGTTTGCCATAGAGGTCCACCACTACATCACAGCATTGTAGCCATGAGCATCTGGGAGTTCCACAATGAAATCCACTGATGCAACACTCCAGTGGGCAGCTGAAATAGAGAGTGGGTGGAGCTAGCCCATGGGTGGCTGGTGGCAAGGCTTGGTGTGGAGACAGAGGTTGCAGGTGCTAGTGTAGGTGCCTACATATTGGGAGATCTGTAGCCACTAATAGTTCCAGGATACCAGCTCTAGTGTCTTCTATCTTCTGGAATGTCCAGCTACCCAAGAGTCATAATGTTGTTCTACTATATGCCAGCAAAATTATGGAATGTTAGGCATGTAAATGCCACCTCTGAAGGTCAGAAGCCCATCCTAAAGACCTCACTCATCTGCATGCACTGACTTAACTCCACTTGCCCATTGAGCTTGTAGGGCCTGTGCAGCCTGGGCAACTGCATCCTCTTGCACACCCTCCCAGTTCCCTCTTTGAATGTTTCCAAGGATGTTTGCCTTGTCTCCTTGCACCACAATCCCTTCTGGCACACAGATAGCAAAGAGCTCAGGCTTAAGGAGGACAATGTTGTTGTCATCTCCTGCTCCTGTGCTATGGTCAGCCTGCCTGAACAATGCATCCTGTTTGCCCATGCTCTGTTCAGGTTTGTGATGCAGTGAGAAGTCAAAGTTGGCCAGATATAGGGACCACCAAGCCTGGTGTTGATTGAGTTTCTTAGTGGAATGGAAGTACTCAAGGTTCTTATAGTCTGTTCAGACTTCAAACTTATGCCATGCACCCTCCAGGAAGTGCTGCTATTCTTCAAAGGACCAAATAATTGCCAGCATCTCCTTGTCATGGATCTTGTAGTTCCATTCCACTGCATTAAGGCTCTTGGAGTAGAAGGCTACTGGATGCCATTTGCCATCCTCCTTTGACTACTGAGAGAGGACTGCTCCTATAGCAAAGTCCAAGCTATCCAGTTCCACATGGAATGGAGAGTCATCATTGGGAAACAGGAGGACTGGCTTTGAGGTTACAGCTTGCCTGAGGGCATCAAAGGCAGCCTGCTGTGGGGGCTCCCACTACCATGCTGTATTCTTAACTGTGAGGTCAAGGAGGGGGCATGCATGGTGGAAGAAATCCTGTATAAGCCTATGATAGAAATTGACAAACTCAAGAAAGGCCTGCACTTTCTTTCTGTTTCTTGGCTCTGGCCACTCTGCTACACCTGCCACTTTAATGGGGTCCATCTTGGCCATTCCATGCAAAATGATCAAACCCAGGTACTCCACCTTAGTCTGCTCAACTTCACACTTCTCCAGCTTTAAATACAGCTGGTGTTGGCAGAGGCATTCCAAGACAATGTGTGTGATCTGATGATGCTCCTCCAAAGTTTTAGTGTAGATGAGGATATTGTCCAGATATACACAGACAACACCCTCTGCAATCAGATCATAGAAAATGTCATTCATCATAGTCTGGAAGGTGGCTGGGCTATTGGTGAGCCCAAAGAACATCACCAGAGGTTCAAAGAGTCCACAATTGGTTTAGAATGCTGCCTTCCACTCATCCCCTTCTTTGATGCACACATTGTTGTAGCCCCAATGGACATCCAACTAGGTGTGGGCTAGGAGATGTGTTTCCAGCAGAGACTTTAGCTGGAGAGGGAGTTTGTATGTCTGAGGAGGGGCTTATCATTTTGGGCATAGTATCAACAACAGCAACAGATATCTTTGATTCTACAGATAGGGGGGCAAAACAATTAGTACTAGGCAATAGGGGCATACAGGTCATCCATTGCCCTTTTAAAAATCCTCAGACTCTGTAGTAACCTCCTCAAATACATTGGACACTTCATTGGACTGGATGGCTATAGGTGTATTAGAGAGGGAGTTTCCACTGCATTCCAGGCTTTGAAGAGTTGAATGAGCAGCTCTCCTTGCTCCAATGCTAACAGATAGCAGACCTCTAGTCCTTGAGGACAGTAGTGGGCAAAGTGACCTGCCTTTCCACAGCATTTACATGGCAGGGGAGTAGAGGACCACTGTTAAGAGGTGTTAATATCTATTGGGACTTTTTAAAGCAGAAAGTGCAAGAAAGCAACATAGAATGGAAAGGGAAAAGTTGCACCTGCTCATGGGGCTGCAAGAGCAGGCATGGAAGGGGGAGCCTGAGGGGTGAACCCACCATGAGTAAAAGGAATTGTTGAGGGTTGCATCCACTACAGCTTATAATTGCAGTTTCATCAACTGCCACTGCTCACATGCCACCTTGTACTAGGTATTGATATGCTTGTCATCTGAGCACCCCTCTGCCATACTGTCAATGTGATTCATAAGAGAGGGGTGGAGTCCATCACGGAAGGTTAGGCAAAGTTGCAGACCATCTGGATATCCTGCCTATTTGACTAAAGCACAAATAAAGTTGATGTACTCATCAAGCAACTGCTTTCCTTGACCATACTGGGTTTGGTTCTGAAGAGAAAGAGCTGCAGTTTTGGCAGGGTTCAGGAGAAAGAACTCAGCTCAGAACTACTTCTCAAACTCCATTGAGCCAGAGAACTCTCAACCTCTCCTAGATGTCAAAAGATATGTAGCACATAGGTTGAAGCTCAGCCAGCTTTTATGTAGGAGAAAACCCAAGTGATTTTCAAGGCATCAGAGGCAAAGGCTTCACCACTCAGCTGGATATAGGTGATACAGGACTGGAGAAAATGTTCTCCAGCTCTACTGTCCCCATTAAATACATCAGGGAGCACAGGGCGAGGAAGTTTGGAGTGAGGTGCCAAAACCTCTAAGCTAGGTGCAGAAGAGAACTTTTCTGCAGCTGCTGGGGGTCCAGGGGGAGGAATAGGAGTGAGGGGAAAATGTTCCAGAAGGGCTTGGAGAGAAAGAGATACTGCTTTAGCAGTTTGACAAAGTCGAGTGAGTTTGGCAGTGTGGTAAGTAAGGGAGGCTTGAATAAGTTGAACCTGTGTCTTCAGAAACAGCAAACAACTCTAAGCATTGTCCTGGGGGCTTGACGTGTCAGGGAGAGGTGCTGGAGGGGTTGGCTGGGTCATAGGAGAAACACAGGGGGCACTCAGACACTGGTGGGAGAGAGATCTTTTGAGGGACCAGGTAGAAGCTCAGGAAATCAAGAAAGGGGGCTCCTAGACCAAATCTGGAGACTTATTCCACTGTAAGAGTGACCTCTGGAGGCTGTGGCTCAATCACACAAGTGGTAGAGGAAGATCCAAAGTCTATTCAGCATAGTACAATGTCTACAAGTAGGACTACACACCCAGCAGATAGAGATTCAAAGAGAACAAGTCTGAGGATATCCAATGCCAGGACTGAGAAAATCTACTCAAGTCACATGACCTTGCTATGTGACTTCTGCACAGAATGCACATGGCAACTGAGTCTGTGAGCAATCACATGACTAAACATGTGCATATCTGTTGAAGACAGGCAAAGCACAGGGGACTGAATAGTCACTAAAGCTGAAGTCCAGAGTCAGAAACTGAGTATATTGAAGTGTAACACACTAACCTGAAGTCCAGAGTCAGAAACTGAGTGGGGACTTCAGGCTTCTACATTATCTATATATACTGTAATGTAACTGAATAGAAGAGAATCCATGTGATTGAATTGAATAGAGAGACAATCACATGGAAGTGAATTGAATAGAAAGACAATCACATGAAAATGAATTGAATAGAAAGACAATCACATGGAAGTGAATTGAATAGGAAGATAATCACATGGAAGGTACATGTGATTGAATTCAATAGAAAGGAAGCGGACTAAACATGTGTTAAATGAACTTGGAGTGAATGCTGATCATTCATAGTAGAATGCAATAAGCAATTCTAACACTCCCCCCTGATCCAGTCAATCTCCAAGCTTGAATAAGCTAGTAAACCCCCATTGCCTGTCTGCAGAATTCCACTTTGAGTAGAGGAAGTGGTTTTGTGAGTAGATCTGCCACTTGTTCTGTTCCAGGAATATGATGAGGAATCAATTTCTGCTGATCAACTGCATCTCTGAGCCAATAGAAGCTGAGGTCAAGGTGTTTCATTTGTCCATGGTGTTCTGGATTCTTGGTAACACTGACTGCAGATTGATTGTCAATCAGCATGGGAGATGGAGCAGTAGAAGAGTATCCCATTTCATGTAGAATATTCCGCATCCAGATGATTTCTTTGCCAGCTTCTACAGCAGCAATGTATTCTGCTTCAGTTGTGGATAAGGCAACAACTGATTGAAGCTTGCTACTCCATCCTGTTAGAATTGCTTATTGCATTCTACTATGGATGATCAGCATTCACTCCAAGTTCATTTAACACATGTTTAGTCCGCTTCCTTTCTATTGAATTCAATCACATGTACCTTCCATGTGATTATCTTTCTATTCAATTCAATCACATGTACCTTCCATGTGATTGTCTTCCTATTCAATTCACTTCCATATGATTGTCTTTCTATTCAATTCACTTCCATGTGATTGTCTCTCTATTCAATTCAATCACATGGATTCTCTTCTATTCAGTTACATTACAGTATATATAGATAATGTAGAAGCCTGAAGTCCCCACTCAGTTTCTGACTCTGGACTTCAGATTAGTGTGTTACACTTCAATACACTCAGTTTCTGACTCTGGACTTCAGCTTTAGTGACTATTCAGTCCCCTGTGCTTTGCCTGTCTTCAACAGGTTATGGGCCCCGGCCTCTAAAGCTTTAGTCCGAAGTTTTTGTCATTTTGATTTGCTTTGTGTCTGTGCTATAGTCCTTATAGTGGTTGCAGCTCTCTTAGATACATAGACTCTGAACTATTGGGTAGTGACCCTTAAGTGGGGCTGCTTTATCTTGCCAGTGAAGCCTGACACGCCTAACTGGGAGGTGTTACAATTGCAGAGTCTGCAGTTAGTTAGTTAGCTTTACTATACCTCACCTTCCTGCTGCACCACTCCTGAGGACCTTGCAGGAACCCTGCCAGTTTGACTGGATTGTGGCTGTATTCCTTCTGGCACACCAGACCTTAGCACTCTATTACTGCTTTTAAAGCACTTTCAAACACATTTTTCACTGCATTCTGCAACTCCACACTTTATTATTCAATCTACACTCCAAATCACCTCTTCCAACATGCCTACATCTATTCCAACCTTCACCAAACTCAATTCCCACAACTATAACTCATGGGTTGGTGAAATCGAAGCTTATCTTTGCTCCCAAAATGCCTGGATGCCTATCTCCATGCCTTCTTTGGCTCCTCAACTCTCTGAAAACCCTACATCAGAGGAAAAAAAGAGAATACAGAGAATGGCAGAAAGAGGCTAATGTTGCATCTGGTCTGATTTATTTGATGGTGGAGGATGATCAAAGAATCTATCTCAATGATTATAAAGACCAACCAGACAAGATGTGGGAAGCTTTGAAGCAGATACACATGCAGCAATGCCCTGGCACATGCTTTAATGCCTATGATGACTTGTTCTCTATTAGAAAAGGAGAGGAGGAGAATTTGCAGACTCTAATCAACAGAGTTGAGACTGCAATGAAGAAAATCCAGGATTTGCACTCAAAAGACTTTGATATTGCCAAATTAGACAATGAACTAGCATCTATGAGTCTGCTGCTGCTATAATTGCTATGAGTACTGCATTAGCCAAAGTTACCTGTGACTTTTGCACCTTGCAAGGCCATACACAAGCTAATTGCTACAAATACAAAGCAGCTCAGCAGCAAGCAAAGCAGCAGACAAAATTTTGCAACAAAAGAGGCAGAAAGGGCCAGGAGCAAGCTAATGCAGCTTTCAATGATGACAAGTCCAAGAAAGATGATGGAGAATTTGCTGAAAATGCAAGTACTCGTTTACCGGATCATTCAGATCCCTCTCTTCCCATACAACCTGAAGCTGACTTCAATTGGATTGTAGACTCAGGAGCCACTTGCCACATGACCCCACATCAAAATTGGGTCCATAATTATGCTCCCTATCACACTCCAGTCAGGTTAGCTGATAACAGCATTGTTTACTCAGCTGGGATTGGAACAGTTGTATTCCATCCAGTTGTAAATGGGAAGAAAATCTGGTCTTTAGAGTTCCACAGAGTCTTGCATGTTCCATTACTTTAAAATAATCTCTTGTCCTGTATATATTTGACTAGAAACAAAGGCTACAACATTCATATTGACAAACAAGCCATGCATTTCTGGTTGAATGGAAAAGAGTTATTCTGTGCTACAATCAACTCCAATAATTCTGCTTATTTGGATGGTTGTACTGCACCTATTTCGGAGTCTGCTCATCTTACCAGCACATTACCACTTGATCTGACACTTTGGCATCACAGATTTGCTCATCATAACTATGCTGATGTCAAAAAGATGATCAATAACAAGTTGGTAGTTGGTTTGGACTTGAATTCTGCTGCAAAGCCTGATCCCATCTGTGAACCTTGTTTGGCTGGCAAAATGCGCTCTAATCCTTTTCCTTCTTCCAGTAGTCATGCATCTAAACCATTAGAATTGATCCACAGTGATGTACATGGCCCTCTTCCAGTCACTGCAATGGGGGGCTATCGTTATTGGATCACATTCATTGATGATTGCACAAGCTTTAAAGCTGCTATGGCTCTGAAGAAGAAAAGTGAAGCATTCAATGCCTTTAAGACATTCAAAGCTTATGCAGAGAATGCTCTAGATGCCAAAATCAAGGCTATACAAGATGATAAAGGTGGAGAGTACATGTCAAAGGAGTTTATTGCATACACTGATGCTTGTGGAATCAGAAGGAGGCACACAACTTGCAACAGACCTCAGCAGAATGATGTTGCTGAGAGAGCAAATAGAACGCTCTCTGAGGACATCACTGCAATGCTCAATGAATCAGGTCTACCAGCCTCATTCTGGGCACATTGCCTTCATGCTCAAATTCACATTCTGAATCGACTTCCAATTGCATCTCAGTCAATTACTCCTTATGAGGGATGGTACAAGCGTAAACCAAATGTCTCTTATCTCAGAGTCTGGGGATGTAGAGCATATGTCTATATACAAAGGGATAAGCGCAACTCTTTACCGTCTCACATGGAAAAATCCATCTTCATTGGATATCCTTCTGGTTATAAAGGATGGTTATTTTACAATCCTGAAACCAAGGAGACTGTAATTTCTGAAAGAGCAGAGTTTGATGAACGCTTATTGCCTAGTTTGCGCTTAACTAGGCCAGTAATACCTCCTACACCTTCTTTACTACCTGTGGATCTATCAGTCCTACCTAAAAGTGCATTCCCCAATCAAAGTGCAGTGTTTGAGTTACCTGCTCTTGAAAATGAAGAGGAAGAATGATTTGTTCTCCAAGTGCCAGCTATACCTCCTGCACATCCTAAGCTTCCTATACCTGCACACCCTATAATACCACCACCAGCTGCTCCAGCACCTCCTAGACCTCACCCAAATCAAGCTAGACACCATTCAGCTCAGCTACCAGATCAACCACCAGCTCAAATTCCTGCTCCTCCATCACCTCCCCTTGCTCTGGGATGCTCTAAATGCAATGTACAGCCTCCAAGAGATTGGTGGGTAGTATAACATCAGGAACCAGTCCAGGACAGTTCTGATGAGGAAGAAGAGCAAGTCCAAGCTGAATTGGATCTGGAGTGTGATCTTGAACCTGATCCAGAACCACTTGACCCTGGTTTTGAGGATGTTCAATTTGCTGGAATGGCTACTTCTTCAGATCCTAGGACATTCAAGCAAGCTATGAAGGGTGTTTTGCATCAAGCGCAATGCAGATGGCTCAATTGAGCGCTTTAAAGCTAGACTTGTTGCAAAGAGTTATGCATAACATCCTGGCATTGATTATAACAAGGTTTTTGCACCAACATTTCGACCTGCATCTTTGCACCTCATCCTTGCTATTGCTGGCATAGAGGACATGGAATTGCGCTCTGTCAATGTCACTTCTGCTTTCCCCAATAGAGATCTGGAAGAAGATATCTATATGCTTCAACCAGAGGGGTTTCAGAATGGAAAGAAGGTACTCAGGCTCAAGAAGTCACTTTATGGTCTAAAACAAGCAGGCAGGCAGTGGAACAAGAAACTACATGGAGCATTATCATCAATGGGCTTCAAAAGACTTGAATCTGACCGCTCTATCTGTCTCTATATCAGAGAAGAAGTCAAGATCATTGTGCCCATCTATATTGATGACATTACACTTGCTTCAAAATCTACTGCTGCACTTGACTCTGCTGTTGATGACCTCAAAAAGCACTTCAAAATCCATGACTTGGGCCCTTCCCACTTCCTTCTAGGTGTTCAGATACACAGAAACCACTCTAAATGCTCTATTTCACTCTCACAATGTCAATACATTGTTGACATGTTGGAGCGCTATAAAATGAGCAATTGCAATTCAGTATCTACTCCAATGACACCTGGAATCAAACTCTCTAAAGCCATAACACCACAGAATGAAGCAGAAGAGGAGGAGATGAGCAATGTGCCTTATTTAAATGCAATTGGTTCACTGCAGTATTTGGCTACTATGACAAGGCCAGATATTGCTTATGCAGTCTCATGCCTTGGACGCTTCAATTCCTCTCCAGGATCCAAGCATTGGGCTGCAGTCAAGCATTTATTACGCTATTGCAAAGGCACAATGGATTATAGACTCCATTTTAATGCTGACACTGGCATTCAACCCTTTACTACATTCTGTGATGCCTCACATGGAGATTGTCCTGATTCCGGCAGCTCTACTGGTGGTTATCTAACTACAATTGGTGGTGGAGCTATTGGATGGAGTGGCAAGCTTCAATCAGTTGTTGAATACATTGCTGCTGTAGAAGCTGGCAAAGAAATCATCTGGATGCGGAATATTCGACATGAAATGGGATACTCTTCTACTGCTCCATCTCCCATGCTGATTGACAATCAATCTGCAGTCAGTGTTACCAAGAATCCAGAACACCATGGACAAATGAAACACCTTGACCTCAGCTTCTATTGGCTCAGAGATGCAGTTGATCAGCAGAAATTGATTCCTCATCATATTCCTGGAACAGAACAAGTGGCAGATCTACTCACAAAACCACTTCCTCTACTCAAAGTGGAATTCTGCAGACAGGCAATGGGGATTTACTAGCTTATTCAAGCTTGGAGATTGACTGGATCAGGGGGGAGTGTTAGAATTGCTTATTGCATTCTACTATGGATGATCAGCATTCACTCCAAGTTCATTTAACACATGTTTAGTCCGCTTCCTTTCATTTCTATTGAATTCAATCACATGTACCTTCCATGTGATTATCTTTCTATTCAATTCAATCACATGTACCTTCCATGTGATTGTCTTCCTATTCAATTCACTTCCATATGATTGTCTTTCTATTCAATTCACTTCCATGTGATTGTCTCTCTATTCAATTCAATCACATGGATTCTCTTCTATTCAGTTACATTACAGTATATATAGATAATGTAGAAGCCTGAAGTCCCCACTCAGTTTCTGACTCTGGACTTCAGGTTAGTGTGTTACACTTCAATATACTCAGTTTCTGACTCTGGACTTCAGCTTTAGTGACTATTCAGTCCCCTGTGCTTTGCCTGTCTTCAACAGCTCCTCCACCCCAAATTGTTTGCAATCCAAGCCATGGAGGGTCTCACCATTGAGGGAGTGGAGGTGGACATCCTTCAGGACATCTGACATGGAAATTGGGATGGGCATTAAGAGGAACCTGTTGCACAGGCAGCCCAGGCACTGAAGTTAGGACACACCACTTATGCCAAGTCTGTCTGCATGGACAAATGGGCCCTCCAAGATGGACTTCTGACCTTCTGCAACCACATCTATCTGCCCAACATTCTAGAGCTCCATTGGAGTATTGTAGAGCAGCACCATGACTCTCAGGCCATTGGACACCCTAGCCAATGAAAAACATTGGAGCTGGTATCCCAGAATTACTGGTAGCCACAGATGTCCCAGTACATTGGGTCCTACACTGGTATCTGCAATCTCTGCTTCTGGACCAAGCCCCAACACTGTCTCCCCACCAGACAGCTGCATCCCCTCCTTGTCCCCTCAAAACCTGGAGCATTGCATCAGTGGACTTCATTGTAGAGTTCTCTGATGCCCATGGTTTTGATGCCATTATAGTAGTGGTGGACCTGTACAGCAAGTAAGCACACTTCATTCCCACTCACACCACCTGCTCTGCTATGGAGGCAGCAAATCTGTACCAGAGAAACATCTGGAAGCTCCATGACCTCTCCAATGCCTACATATTGTAAGGGCAACCTCCAGGGCAGTGGATTGGAGTCATATAGCTATCAGAGGGGAATTCAAAGTATATTGGCAGGAGACAATGATACAATCAGTAACTAATCACCTAGCAGAGAGGAATTCAAAGAAAACAAGTCTAAGGAGCTCAGTACAGCACATTAGCAGGCAGTAGAGGCATGGGAACTACTGTACAGAAGGCTAGAGCTAGTCTTAACTTTTCCAGAGATCTCTGGAGTTCTGGAATGAGCTCTGGAGACATCAAACAAGCTGTGGAGGTGCTGAAATAGGTCATGGAGGTTGGAAGTGGAAGTTCTCTGACACATATCTGACTATGAGCCACAATTTGTAGCAGACTTCACCTAAGAGCTCTATCAACTACTTAGTGTAAAGCTTCACACCTCCACTGCCTACCACATGCAGTCCAACAGCTAGACCAAACATGTGAACCAGGAGCTTGAGCAATACCTCTGCCTCTTCTGCAATGAATACCAGGACAACTGGGACAAACTCCTTCCTGATGCTGAGTTCCAGTACAATAACTACATTTACACAGCCACCCAGTTTTCACCCTTTTTCCTAGACACTGGATATTACTTGTGCATGGACTTTGAACTCTGGACTCAGCCATTAGAGAATGAGGCCATGAATGAGTTTGTGAATTAGATGAAGAGGTTGCAAAAGGAAGCCCAGGTAGCTCTGGCAGAGGCAAAGGACAACATAGCGAGATATTAAGACCACAAAAGAACCCCAGAACCCTTCACAGTAGAACAGCAGGCTGGGCCACTGGCCTATTAACTCCAGCTCCCCACAGAGATGTACCAGCTCCACCCAGTATTCAATGTAGTCAAGCTAACTCAGGCCCTGCAGGTCCCTATTCTGGGGCAATGCCCTATTCTGGAGCAATGCCCAGCACCCCTGCCACCTCTGGTGGTGGTCAACAACAACAAGGAGTACAAGGTGGAGGAAATCCTGGACAGTTGTCTGTTCTGACAACAGTTGCAATACAAAGTGAAGTGGAAAGGTTATGGAATTGAGGACATTTCCTGGGAACTGTAAGAGAATGTGCATGCACTGGGGCTAATTAGGGAGTTCCACCAGAGGCACTCTGATGCACCACAAGCCATCTGATGAATCTACCCCATCTCACTAATGAATCAGGCAATCCAGAACTTCTTCTACCCCACACATCAAGATGCCACATGCTAGAGGGGGGGTGATGTCAGAGGACTTCCATTTCCAACCTCTGACTTCCATTTCTGACCTCCACAGTGATCTCTGTGGCTCGTTCCAGACCCCCAAAGATCTCTAGAGGTCCTTGGAACTTTCCATGCTTCTCTGCTGAGCACTTCTCTAGTGTCAGGACTAGCTCCAGCCTGCTGTACAGTTGTTCCCACACCTCTGCCACCCACTGATGCACTGCACTGAGCAGTGGGGATCCTTAAACTTGTTCTCTTTGGATTCCCCTCTGCTAGGTGATTAGTTACTGTTGTATTCATTGATTACCTTGCTAAATATACTTTGGATCCCTCTCTGCTAGCTGCATGATTGAGCTGCCACTCCTAGAGGTTGCCCTTACAGTTGCTAGTTTGTTGATAGAGTTGTCCTCAGGGTTTCTATTGGACTAGAAAAAGAGTCCAGTGTTGTGCTTCATGGGTTTATCCTTCCTAGAGTAGGAGCTAGAAGTTCAGAGGTAGGGTGGAGGGGCTGGCTTGTTGCTGGCTTGTTGAGGGAGTTGCCTTTGGGGATGGTGCTGAATGGGGAAAGGAATCTGGGAGTGTGTTTTGTTGGTCCATTCTTTCCAGAGCAGGAACCAGAGGCCCCAAGACAGTATAAGAGGAGGGATGGGTTGGCTCATTGATGGGATTGTGTTGGGGGTCATGCTGGGTGAGGAGATAGGTCTGGAGTTGGTGGGGAGTTCCTTCCTCATTCAAATTAGCATGACATGTAAACATTGAATGAGTATTACCACTGAGTGGCAGAATTCAGTTTGCTCAGCCCTAAGGGCTTCCTTGGGCACTCTTTGGGCTTCTTGGTGGGGGTGTGGAGCTTTTGTATTAAGCCAACTGTGGGATAGCAAGGGGTGAGGTCATATTTGGAGAGTTTCTAGGGCAGCAAGTGGGTGAGTGGCAGTGGTACACACCTGCTACCTTCACCAGATCCATCTCTGTGGCTCCATGCAAGACAATCAAGCCAAAGTACTCAATCCAGGTCTGTTCAAACTTGCACTTCTCCAGTTTAAGGTAGAGCTGGTGCTAGCAGAGGCATTCCAGCATGAGGTGAGTGATCTGACAATGTTCCTCCAGCATTTTGGTATAGATGAGGATGTTGTCAAGGTACACACACACTACACCCTCTGCTATGAAGTCCCAGAAGATGTCATTCATCATGGTCTGAAAGGTGACAGGGCTATTGGTGAGTCTGAAGAACATAATGAGCAGCTCAAACAATCCCTGGTTGGTCCAGAAGGCAGCCTTCCACTTGTCTCCATCCTGGATGCGCATGTTGTTGTAACCCTACTGGACATCCAGTTTAGTGGATGAGCTTAGAGATGAGGGGGAGGGGGTAGCAGTTCTTCACTGTCATGGCATTGAGCACCCAGTAGTTCTGGACCAGTCAGAGTGAGCCATCCTTCTTAATGAAGAAGACTGGAGAAGCCATCAGAGACTTGGACAGGTGGATATAATCAGAGTCCAGGTTTTCCTGCAGGAATGCATCAAGCTCATCCTGCTCTCTGGGCACAAGTGAGTAGACCTTACAGCTGGAGGGTGCAGAATCTAGCATCAGTTCAATGGTATGGTCCCACCTCTTGTACTCTAGAAGCAAGTCAAATGAGGCTTTGAAGAACACATATTTAAATGCATGAAGGTAGGGAGGTACCACATCCTGGAACTCTCAGAGCATGGTGTTAGCAGCAAATGCCTGGGCCAGCCATTGGGACATGGTCTGGCTGGCCCAGATCTCTATGACAGAGGGCGGCAGATGTACAGTGGTAGCATAGATTCAATCCCCCACTTCTACTGTTTCATCAGGAAACTCTGGCTCACATATGCCACCAAACTCCCCTCCATGCTCCTCCTCTAGGGCTCTACCACTGCTCCAGTTGTCCTTGTAGAGGGCCTCTCTATGAGAGAATGCCAGAGGCAGGGGATCCAGGAGGTCTAGATCTGCAAAGGGGAGAGGGCCAGTGCAACATGCATGGATGGCTGCATGCTCTTAAACTTGGGTCTGGCACTCTGCCCTGTCCTCTGCAGTGCAAGCAGAGCACTTCTGGGGGCATCTGCTCATGATTACCTCTCCTTGGGTCCAATTGACCTCAGAGTTGTGCTCATACAGCCATGTAAAACCAAGGAGCATGTTCTGCCTACCCAAGCTGGTGATGGCAAACACAGCATGCTCTATGTAGTTTTGATAGCAGAGGACCAGGTCAACCATGGAGTTGATGGCACCTTGTTTGTTAGGTGTTCTGTCAATGTTGTAGACAGGAATGGGCTTGGGAAGGGGCTGCATGGTCAGACCATGGTGTTTGACAAACTCTAAGTCCAGAAACAGTCCCATTGCTCTGCTGTCCAGAAGAGCCATGACTCTGCAGGTTTTCTGAGTGTCTGTCATCTCAATCTCCACATTGAGACACAGGGAGTTGGTGGATAGGCTGGAAGCCATTATGTACTGTTCAAGCATTTGACGCACCCAGACAAGGCCATGCCAACAAACCTTTGGAGGTGTCAGAGAGCTTGGCAGGGGCTCCAGAGTTAGTATCTGTATATCTGGAGGGGGGCATTGAGGTTCTTCTATCTCAAAATGAAGGGTGTTAGAAAAGGCAGTTTCATTTTCTATTAACAGACATGAAAACCTATTAGCACCCAGTGACAGAGGCATGCACCTCATATATTGCTCAACTAAAAATCCCCTTCCAGCTCCGGAGGTGAGGCACACGCACTGATCTCCTCTGGAGTCAACTCTGGTGTAGGCTTATCCAGTGATGGAGCTCTGGCAGTGTTCTTTGTGGCCAGCAGCTGCAGGAGGAGTTTTTCCTGCTCCGCCATGGAAAGGTAGCATACCTCCAGGCCCAGGGAGTGGTGCCATGCAAAGTGCCCAGGCTTCTGGCATCTCTGGCACAGCAGCAGGGTGGCACAGAGCTGCCTGGCAGTATCCATGTCCATGGGGATCCCCAGCAGTAGGGAGCATGCTGTGGGAATGGCTGGGGTAAAGGCCAGCATTGGATGGGCAGGTGTGGGGTGGTGGACATTGCTGATTGGAGCTGGGCACAGTGTGGAATGGAAGTGGTGGAGCTCCCTCCAAATCTCCTTGAGTTGTCATTGGTCCCAGGCCACCTCATACCATGACACAATCTTTTCATTGTCAGAGCAACCCTCTGCCAAATTGTCAATGTGTTCCACCAGTGCAAGGTGCAAGCCATCCCAAAAGGTGAGGCATAGTTGGAGGCCATTGGAGTAAGTGGTCTGCTCAACTAGAGCCTAGAACAAGTCAATGTACTCATCCAGTGTATGCTTTCCTTGTCTATACTGCTCCCTATCACATAGTGTCAAGGCTGCAGTCTTGGCAGGGTCTAATGGGAAAAGCTCCACATGGAAGTCCTTCTTAAAGGCAGCCCAGTCTAGAAAGCTTCCAATACCTCTAGAACAATGGAAGACTTGCAGTGTGTAGGTAGAGGCACATCTGGTCTTCATGTATGACAGCATCCAGGCTATTTTCAATGCATCGGAGTCAAAGGCATCTCTGCTGAGGTGGATATAGGTGAGGCAAGACTGCAGGAATCACTCTCTGCCAGAGTGGGCACCATCATATGTGTCTGGTAGTGCAGAACATGGAATTTGTGGCCATCAGGTCACCAGAGCTGTGGAGATGGGTGCAGATGCGGTTGGGGCTGGTTCCACAGCCACAGGGGGGGCAGAATTAGGGGTAGGTGTTTGAGCAGTGCCTGGAGTGATTGGGAGATAGGATCAGTTGTTTGATGGAGGGTAAAGAGTTTGGTAGTATGGTGGGTGAGAGATGATTGTATTAGTTGCACCTGGGTTTCTAGGTGAAGCAGGTGAGTCCAGGCTTTGTCCTGCAGGGCCAGGGCCTCTGAGGGTGTGTCTGGGTTGGCAGGCTGAGACATAGCACTCTGCAATGTTTAATCCTGGTGGAGAAGTGATGGGTTGCAGCTTAGAAGTTCCTTGTGGCTATGAGGGGCTTCCAGACTAGTTTTAGGAGACTTGTTCTGCTGTAAGGGCAACCTCCAGAGTGGCAGATCAGAGTCACACAGCTAGCAGAGGGGAATCCAAAGTATATTAGCAGAGTAGACAATGATACAATCAGTAACTAATCACCTAGCAGAGGGGAATCCAAAAAGAACCAGTCTAAGAATCCCTGCTGCTCAGTGCGGCACATCAGTGGGCAGCAGAGGCATGGGAACTACTGTACAGACAACCAGAGCTACTCCTAATCCTAGGGCAATGATTGCTGAGGTAATATGGAGAACTCTGCAGTTCTCTGGAGATCTCTGGGGTTCTAGAAAGAGCCCTGGAGATGTCAAACAAGCTGCAGAGGTGCTGGAACAAGTTGTGGAGGTTGGAAATGGAAGTCCTCTGACAGGACTCAGATAAGTAAGATTAAGGCTAGGAAACTTTCTGCAAGGAAAAATGATAGGAGGGGCCTGAGGAGGAGCAAGATCAGGGCATTTTGGAGGAGGACCAAAAGGAATGTCTGCCAGAGAAAGTAGCCAATTATGCAGAGGACAAACCAAAGAGGCAGGTCACAAATTGACCAATACATTTGTTAATGAGGTCTGATTGAAAGAGGCAAAACTTCTTATTGAAGACTGCCTCATGCCAGTCCTACACCTGTAATTTCCCCTGCCTCTGTAGGTAAGTTCTGATGTACATGTCATAGGCAAAGTAAGCATGGGAATCTTCTGCAAAGTCATGGTGCTGCTGTATGCAATAGTACTTGGCATGAAAGCATCAGTAATGCTCACAGCAACTGGGCTGCCAATCTTGCCATCAGGACTAGCTTTGAGGCTATGACAAATGATGGAGATAAGCATGCTGGATGTTTGTATGAATTCCAGAAGCTTCAGATCTTTCTCCTTGCTCAGATCAAACTTTGCCTCCAAAAGTTGGAGTTTGCTACCAGTCACAAATGAGAGGGACAAGTCCTCATGACATAAGGAGCTGTCATTGCTAAGTAACATGCCTGATTTGTCAACAGGTCCAAGGGACCATATACAGACTAACCCTGCATTGAAAATGTGCTGAATCCAAATTGGAATGACACAAGCATTTGAGTTGAGTAAGGCCAATACCTTGGGGGTAGTGTTCAGGAATGAGCAGGAACAAGCATGCACCTAAGAAAGGCTGATGGAAAGTGGTGGGAGGAGGGCCAATAGATGTGGTTCTACTACAGAGAAACCCCTGTATCAGGAGGAGATAAGCCAGTGAATATCTCTTGTGAAGTTCCCATAGTGGGATAAAGAAAGCTGGCTTGTAGGGGAGGCCACATGTAGGGGATAGGTGCTGAATAGCTGAGGAACAGAGGAAGGATCCTTTGGCAGCATAGGCACCTGTAAAAGATGGCCAAGCTGGACTGTGGAAGTAGAGGTGGGAAGGGCAGTACTCTCTGAAAGGAGAGTGCAGGCATGTGGGATGTGCTGTGTGATGCTGGTGCTGGAGGTCTGAAAAATAGTGAGAAATTTGGATGGAGAAGGAGGAAGGCAAGCAGGATTTATTGGCAGAGAAGACAGTTTCTGTCAAGTTGGGCTGGTGTGTAGAAAGGAGTCCATGTTCTGGGCAGTGACTCAACATTTGGGGGGATGACATGGGCATTTATCTGTGCATCACTGAGTGGCCCTAAAAGGATCCACTGGAGAAGGTGTGATCTTGCAAGTTTCTGGAGGGGGTGCAGAACACAAGATGCAGGGCACAGAGGGCCTAGGGGAGTGAGGGGGTGATGAGTGGGGCTGAATGGAACAGTCAATATGATAGATGCAGGACAAAAACAAACAGATGGTACTGAGGCTGTGGATGGAGAGTTAGACTGTCAGGGAAGATCAGATCCTGCATGTCTTTTTCCTGAATGAAAAGTGGCCAAAGAAATGGCATAACACATTTCTTTGACTCCTCTCCTATTGGAAACAGATTCCAGTACCAGCAGTGATAGTTGTATAATCGCTCGTTTTTAATCCTGAAGGTTTAGAGCGCACGTGAAAGCGTGGGAATAATGTTGGTCACCGTGGCCACCGCGCAGCGCTTTCAATGGCTGTTTTGCAGTGCCAGGAGCGGCTACCTCGCCTGTTAGAATTCCTCCAAAACCATGAACGTCCATCAGCGGCTCGAGGCCGTCACAGACCTATCCCACTTATCGCCTGCCTCGGACGACCTCATCGTCGCATGTCTTCGAGAACGCTTCATGACGGACAACATCTATACCAGCATTGGAACCTCAGGGCTGGTCGCTCTTAACCCTCACAAATATGTAGCTTCAAACTCGGATTCCGTTCTGCACAAATATGCTGCTGAGTATCGCGATGCTTCGGAGCACAAGCAGCCCCTTCCTCCACATATCTTCCAGCTCGCAAATAATGCGTACTATCACATGAGGCGTACGACCCAGGATCAGACTATAGTATTCAGGTAAGTAGTTGTGCTATCTATTGCTTCACACATGGTCTCAATTATTCCAGAGGAGAAACAGGCAGCGGAAAGTCAGAGAACCGTCGTCTGGCGATCAAAGCGTTACTGGAACTGAGCGTCAGTAATCCCGGAAAAAAGGGGTCTAAACTGGCTACTCAGGTTCCTGCCTCCGAGTTCGTGCTTGAGACATTTGGAAACGCTCGGACTCTGTTCAATCCTAATGCGTCCCGTTTTGGAAAATATACCGAGCTGCAGTTTAGCGAACGCGGCCGACTCTGTGGTGTCAAAACACTTGACTATTACCTGGAGCGAAATCGCATCTCTGGTGCACCTTCAGGCGAACGCAACTTCCATATCTTCTACTACCTCGTCGCGGGTGCATCTCCTGAAGAAAGACAGCATCTTCACCTCGTTGATAGGACGGCTTACCGATTTCTTGGTCAGCGTAATGCCACTGGTAGGTTGAATGGAGGTCGAGATGACGATGCACTACGGTTTGAACAGCTCAAGGTTGCCCTTAAGACCATCGGGCTCTCAAAACGCCATGTTGCGCAGACATGCCAACTCATCGCTGCCATATTGCATCTAGGCAATCTTGAATTCACGATCGATCGAAGTCGGAACGAAGATGCTGCCGTGGTTCGTAACACGGATCTTTTGAACGTCGTCGCCGAATTTTTAGGGGTTTTGCCATCTGCACTTGAGTCAGCTTTGTCATATAAGACCAAGTTGATGAAGAAGGAGCTGTGCACAGTCTTTCTAGACCCCGATGGCGCTTCGGACAATCGTGACGACCTTGCGAAGAACCTTTACTCCCTCTTATTTGCGTGGCTCAACGAACACATCAATCAGCGCCTTTGCAAAGATGACTTCTCCACTTTTATCGGACTTTTCGATCTTCCCGGACCTCAAAATATGACTAGCCGTGCCAATTCACTTGATCAGTTTTGTGTTAATTTTGCGAACGAGCGACTGCAGGGCTGGACGCAGAAGAGGCTTTTTGAGAGTCACGTCGCTGAATATAACAGCGAGGGTATTTCCCGCCTCGTCCCACAAGTTTCATATCTGGATAATGCCGAGTGTGTCCGCCTTCTGCAGCATAGGCCTGGCGGAGTTATCCATATAATGGATGACCAGGCGCGTCGCGCTCCACGTAAGACCGATCAGACCATGGTCGAAGCATTCCAGAAGCGGTGGGGCAACCACTCGTCGTTCAAAACCGGTTCCAGCGACCGAAACGGAAATCTCACTTTTACAGTCCACCACTTCAATGGGCCAATTACATATTCTTCTGAGAATTTCCTTGCTCGTAACCTTGATGCACTCAATCCTGACTTTGTTTCACTTCTCCGAGGCACTGATGGCCAAGAAGGCTCGGGATCTATGAACCCTTTTGTCAAAGGCCTTTTCTCTGCCAAGGCCATTGCAACACAAGCACATCCAAGGAATGAAGATACCATTGTCGCTGCACAACAGGCGGTAAAGCCTATACGTGCGCCGTCCACGCGCAGGAAACATACGATCAAGCGTTTGCCAACTCTTCGGGAGGGAGGAGACGGTGCCGATGAGAAGGAGGAGGCGGAAGAGGTTTCCCCTGGAGGGACCCCTTGTGTCGCGGGTCAGTTCAAGGCAGCGTTGGACACGCTGTTCGAGACTCTGGATGAAGCACAAGCATGGTTCGTGTTTTGTATCAATCCCAACGATTCCCAACTTCCAAATCAGTTGGAAGGGAGGAGTGTGAAAGGTCAAGTACGTAGTGTTGGACTGGTGGAAGTTGCGAAGCGATCAATCAATGTATTCGAGGTCGGGATGACTCCAGAGGAATTTTGCGAACGCTATTCGGCTGGTTTGGAAGCGGCACATCTGTCAGAGGGTGAGGCGCTGGACAAGATTCAACAGGCGAGAACGACATTCGGATTGACAGAAAGAGACCTCGTTGTTGGCCAGCACAAGGTATATCCTTTCGAATTTTCCAGGGAATCTTGTTTTGATCTTTCGCCCAGGTTTTCCTTTCTCACCTGGCTTTCCACACTTTTGAAGATCAGGTTCGCTCTCATGACGTTGAAGAACAAAAGCGAAACCGTTTACGGGACGCAGAGGCGGATGCTGGACTCAATTCGCGAGGCATCAATGATCCCTATGCTCCCTACTTGACACCAGGTATGGAACCGGGCGAAGTATCTCCCGTACCTTGGGGAGGCTATAATGAACAAGACAATGTATCCAATCAAGCTCTTCCCCTCGTCAATAATGCGTCTCCCTTCCAGCGGGCAGATATCTACGATGAGTACGAAGAGAACAAATCGTTACGCAGCGAGGACTTCGATGGGCGTAGTCCCTTTACCAGCCAGCGTGATCACGACGACTCAATGACGAATTATGGTTCCGAGTCATATGCTCCATCCCGCAACATGTTCCACAATGAGAACAAGAAGACTCTGTTGGCAGACAAGGAAATATTACCCGGAGAAATCCAGGATGGAGAGACAACAGAGGTCCTTAAGGAGAGTTCGGCTCGAAGAAAGTGGGTTGCATTGTGCTGGATATTGACATTTTGGATACCATCACCGTTCTTATCGTGGATCGGGAGGATGAAGCGTATGGACGTACGCCAGGCATGGAGGGAGAAGCTTGCTATTAATATTCTCATTTGGTTGGCATGCGCCTGTGCCATTTTCGTTATTGGATTTCTGAACTTACTCATTTGCCCCACGGAACATGTCTTCAATATCAACGAGCTCGCATCCCACTCAAGTACTCTGTCACCCAACAATGTTATGACAGCTATCCGAGGAGAAGTTTTTGACTTGACGACTATTGCTGCTCAACACCAGCGTGTCATTGGCGTTATCCCTTCCTCAGCTATACTCAAGTACGGTGGCCAAATAGCGGACAATCTTTTTCCGGTTCAAGTGAGTTTTTTGTCGTATCTAAGTCTCAAAATTCGTATTCACGCTGTGAACAATTGAAGGTCAGCGCGCTCTGCAATGGTGTTGATGGTAACGTCAGCCCATACGTCATCTTGGACTCGAGGAACGTTTCCGACCCCAACGCTGTTTACCATGACTTTCGTGCCTTCACCAATGATTCGCGGCCTGATTGGTACTTTGAGAGTATGGTTCGCATGCGTTATGCTGCTCGGCGAGGCTTTGTTGGCTACACACCTAAAGAAATCAGGAACATGGCGAATCAGGGCCGTTCTGTTGGTATCTACAACGGACTCATTTACGATGTCACCAATTACATCACAAGTCCACCAGCTGTAAGGGCTCCATATGGTATGCAAGCACCTCCCACAAACACGCAATTCATGGATTCATCTGTCCTTGACGTCTTCAAGTTCAATGCAGGGAAAGACATAACAAAGCAGCTTGATGGATTGACGATTGACCCCGTTGTTCTTGCCCGCCAGAAAATATGTCTTCGAAACCTGTTCACGATTGGTCAAGTCGACAATCGCAATTCGACGCAGTGCCAGTTTTCCACATACCTCTTGCTCAGTTTATCGATTATCATGATTACAGTCATTGGTTTCAAATTCTTGGCCTCTATCAACTTCGCTGCTCCGCGCGCTCCCGAAGATCATGACAAATTTGTTATTTGCCAGGTACCTTGTTATACGGAAGGCGATGCATCGTTGCGCAAGACGATAGACTCTTTGGCGCAGTTGAAGTATGATGATAAGCGCAAACTCCTCCTGATTATCTGTGACGGTATGATTGTGGGCTCAGGGAATGATCGTCCTACTCCTAGAATTGTTCTCGACATACTTGGGGCGGACCCGAACCTCGATCCGGAGCCCCTTAGCTTCCTGTCGCTGGGAGAAGGAGCAAAACAACATAACATGGGCAAGGTTTATTCTGGTCTATACGAATGCGCGGGGCACGTCGTCCCGTACCTCGTCATCGCAAAAGTTGGCAAACCTACAGAGAGAGCGCGACCTGGAAACCGTGGTAAACGAGATTCGCAGATGTTGATCATGCGTTTCCTGAATAAGGTATGTTTGTGAACGTCCAATTTTTCACAGGTTGTAATGCTGTGCTCTCTAGGTTCACTTTAACACCCCTATGAGTCCATTGGAACTAGAAATGTACCACCAGATCAAGAATGTCATTGGTGTCAACCCGACTTTCTACGAGTATCTTTTCATGATTGATGCCGATACGACGGTCGATCCTTTCTCGGTCAATAGACTGATATCGGCGTAAGTTGTTTCTTCATTGGGTTGTTTCATTCGTCCTTATCCCAATATTCAGGATGATTCATGACAAGAAACTTTTGGGTGTTTGCGGTGAAACTGAGTTGGCGAATGCCAAACAGTCTCTGATCACTATGATGCAGGTAAATTTCTTTGCTATCAGTTTAAGCCTAACTCAACTGATCACCAAAATAGGTATATGAATATTTTATCTCTCATCACATGGCGAAGGCTTTTGAAAGCCTTTTCGGTTCCGTCACCTGTCTTCCTGGTTGTTTCACGCTCTATCGCCTTCGTACGCCTGATACCCACAAACCACTCCTTATCTCCAACCAAATAATCGAAGATTACTCTGAGAATCGGGTTGACACTCTGCACATGAAGAATTTGCTTCATCTTGGAGAGGACAGATATCTCACGACGCTCCTCCTCAAGCACTTCCCTTTATTTAAAACCCAATTCGTTCGGGATGCCCATGCTTACACTGTCGCTCCTGATGACTGGAAGGTCTTGCTGTCACAACGCCGCCGCTGGATCAATTCCACAGTCCACAACCTCGGAGAATTGGTCTTTTTGGAGCAGCTCTGCGGATTTTGTTGTTTCTCCATGCGTTTTATCGTCATGATAGATTTGTTATCCACTTTGACGCAACCCGTTACCGTTCTTTATGTACGTTTTTCCATCCATCAGAGTTTAAAGTTGCTCATCAACGCACAGATCGCGTACCTGATATACCAAGTCGTCGGGCAAGACAAACCTATTCCGAAACTCGCGTTGATTCTGATCGGGGCCATCTATGGTTTGCAAGCGGCGGTTTTCGTTCTAAGGCGTAAATGGGATATGATAGGATGGATGGCGTTCTACATCATCGCTATTCCTGCCTTCTCCTTCTTCCTTCCTTTATATTCGTTTTGGAGGATGGATGATTTCTCATGGGGTCAGACACGTGTTGTCTTAGGTGAATCAGGCAAGAAAATGATTGTCCACGTACGCGCACTCGCTACTTCATTTATTGTATCTCTATCTCATCTTTTCCAGGACGAGGGAAAATTCGATCCTCGATCCATCCCACTCAAAGCATGGACTGACTATGTACGTCGATTGGTCATAAGTATAGTTCGTTTGGCATGAAGATTTCGATTGTTCACAGGAAAACGAGCTCTGGGACAAGGAGTCGAACCACAGTATTGGCTCCTGGGTACCCCCTGCGAAAGCTAAGGGAGAAGGCTATGCCGAGTCTCACACCGCTTCTATCTATGGCCGCGAAACCTATTACGATCCGCGAAGTTATTCTCCAGCACCTTCGCAGGTAGGCATGCATCCCCCACCGGGATATAATTCAGGGCGGAACACTCCACAATCGAATCTCCGCATGGGTGAAACTGGTAGTTTACTTCATCAACCTGCCCCCTCAAGACCTGTAACGAACTACCTCGACATGCCTATGCCTCTCACAGGCAGTCCCGACAATTTCAACATGCCTGGGTCTCCCACCGATGTGGATATTGATCGGGCTGTTCAAGATATTCTCCGTGGCGCCGATCTCAATACGGTGACTAAACGCGAAATTCGTCGTCAATTGGAAGAGGTTTTCGGCATGGACTTGACAAGACGCAAAGCCACCATTAACGCAGCTATTGACAAGGCTTTGCTTGGCCAAGTTTGAGTTTTTTAACCATACTTTTGGCTGGTCAGTATGATTATCTTACACGGACTCGATATTTTTTAGCTGTCTCCTTTCTTATAGACATTCTTTGGATCTTTACATTGACCAATCCTTGTGCTTTCGTTTCTTTTCTATACATTCATTCTTGGACTCTACAAGCTCAGCAGTATTCATACCAGTAGTATCAACAGTTTATAATGTCATAGCATGAGTAACATGTCTGCCTGCAGGTTATATAAGGCAGGTTCAGGCCAGACCGCCTTACCATTACCTGATCATCATGGATATATGGGTGGCTAATTACCTATCCTGTAGCGGCGACAAGCGCTAGTCCCCGACTCAGCCTGCAGAAATTAACCAGACTCGGGATATAAAAATTGATGCAGATGAAACTACACTTTCTTGTTGTTGCATTTGCACCAGGCAAAGTGATTTTATCTGTAAACTTCTGTAGACTAGCTACTTGAGACACAGGCTACTTTTTTACTTCTTGCCAAGGAGGAAGTTCCTCCTTTGTTCCATTGGCAATGTCTTGGAACTTGTTGTACCACTGCTGTCAAGGGTGCAGAATATTGCATTCTGTTAGCTTGGAGATGGGTGGTCATTGGATAGACTCTCAGTCACCCAAACTTCATCCTCATCCACTACCTTCTCTATGGTGGGCTGCTTGAGTCCACCAGGGAGTCAAGGCCACTTGTCACACTGCTTCTCCACTGTGCAAAAATGTTGTGCATAGCCATTGGCATCCTCCAGCTCCAATTTATGAGCTGGAGTTGCCCTTCCATCAATGACGACCTGGTCATTTGTGAAATCAAAGAGAACCTTATGAGTTCTCATGAATGGTGTCCCTACAATCATGTCATAGCGATTGAAATTTACAATGTCTACATAAACATTGCAAATCTTGCCAGGGACCTTCATGGTAACCCTAGCACCATAGTTTACTATGGAATGACTTTCAATCATTCCCAGCTGCAGGGTAATGGGGGTGACCAATGGTGCCACTCATATCCCAGCCACATGTGCAAATGATGGGGTGATTCTGGAGATGGTACTCCCTGAATCCCACAGCATCCATGCTCTGTGGCCATTCACTTCTACCCAAGTGACAAGACATTCTTTGTCTCATGGTGGCAGCATTGGGCATTTCATAGCATCCTTGGATGCCACAAGCTGCACTTTTCTCATGCAAACCTCATTGCTAGGTTTTTTTTCCCTATGCTTGCCAATAGGAGCCTTTGTAAGGGCAAATAGTCCCTCACTATCACTACCACATATAGTACTCATTGTCATTTGTTTCCAACTCAACATACTCCTCGCCATGCTCCTGAGTCCCATCAGACTCAAACACATTGTTAGCATTGGCCTCAGCAGGCTCTTCTTCCTGCTGATCATTGGCTTCCCTTACATCTAACAGAGCAGGTGTATGAGCTGCTTGCACAAATACTCAGAGAGCTGGTTTAGTTTGCTCCCTGCATTCATGTGCAAAGTGCCCAGCCTTCCTGCACTTATGGCAGTTTTCAGACTGCCTGGCATACTTGCTGGGTTGGCCAGATGCTATAGCCACTACACTTCTCCCTGCAGCAAGATGTTTTCTCCTGCCTGCACTGCCACCACAGGTTAGGAGGGCCCCAAGCCCACACTGGCTTTTGATAGCAAGAGTCTTGAGGCCATGCATATAGTTGGCCTCTTTGCTGACTGCAATGGCTGTGACTGACCATGCTGTCCAGGCACCTCTGTTCACTTGGCTGATGCAGTCCTACTTGCTAGGGACTGTGCTGCTGCTAATTACAGCTGCTGTTCTGACTGACTTCTCTTGCTGCACTCTAAAGTGCACAGCAATTTTAATGCTGCTCTTATAGGCTTTGGCCTCCAAGACAAACCCCTCAACTGTATTTACTTTGGGAGCCAGTCCACTATTGCATATTAATGCAACAAGCATGTCAGAGGGTATCTATTCCCTCCAAGAACCACTCACTAATGGTAAATTTGTTAGGAAACACAGCCATGTTTTGAACATGGTCAAGCAAGGCATCATAGAATCCTTGCACTCCTTCTTCAACTGCATACACCATGTCACAGACTACACATGCATCTTGCATCATCAAAGACTGTACAAACCAGTTGTACAGTCCAAGGATCACATCCTCAAACCTCCAGTGGGACTGGGCCCTATTGACATGTATGATATGTTGTAGGTACCACTTCAGTGCACTTACAGCTAGGAAGTCCATTAAAATTAGAACTTTCTTGCAATCGTGTCCATCCCCACCATACTGAGCTACATAGAACATGCAAATGCTCATCAGCCAGTCAGCAAACTTGGCAGACCCTGCATAGGGAGTGATTGTTTTTGATGAATCACTCCACCTGGGCTTGAGTCCTTCTGGTATAGCTAGGTGTACTGCAAGCAACTGTTCCATCACCACCCTCAGACAATTGTTCATTGTCTGATGATTATATTTGTGGGCTTCCTCCACTCCTGTAGTTGCAAAGCATCACAATGTTGCAGCGGCATTGTCAGTTCATCCTACACCATCATCCTCACTAAGAGGGCTCTCATCTGGTCCTCCTAGATCTGGCAGACCTTCTTCCAGAGGTGGCAGTGGTCCACAACCAGGAAAAGGTGGTCCTCTTCCTAGGCCTCCACCACTTCCTCCTTACTCTTGGGGTCTATGGTGTGGCATAGACAGAGGAGAAGACACAGGATCACTTTCTAGTGATCCCCATCCTGGGTCTCCTCTGCCAGCAAGTCTTTCCCAGACCAGTTTGCAGGAGCTACATTATCTATATATACTGTAATGTAACTATAGAAGGAATCACATGGAGGATACTGAATAGAAAGGGAATCACATACAAGATACATGTGATTGAAAATAAAGAGACACTCACATAGAAGATACATGTGATTGAATTGAATAGAAAGACAATCACATGGAAGGTACATGTGATTGAATTGAATAGAAAGATAATCACATGGAAGAAGATACATGATAAACTAAATAGAAATGAAGGAAGTGGACTACACATGTGATAAATGAACTTGAAGTGAATGCTGATCATCCATAGTAGAATGCAATAAGCAATTCTAACACTCTCCCCTGATCCAGTCAATCTCCAAGCTTGAATAAGCTAGTAAATGCCCATTCCCTGCCTGCACAATTCCACTTTGGGTAGAGGAAGTGGAGCAGATCTGCCACTTGTTCTGTTCCAGGAATATAATGAGGAATGAGTTTCTGCTGATCAACTGCATCTCTGAGCCAATAGAAGCTGAGGTCAGGGTGCTTCATTTGTCCATGGTGTTCTGGATTCTTAGTAACACTGACTGCAGATTGATTGTCAATCAGCATGGGAGATGGAGCAGTAAAAGAGTATCCCATTTCATGTAGAATAAGTAGAGTGGCCAGAATCAGGACAATCTCCATGTGAGGCACCACAGAATGTAGTAAAGGGTTGAATGCCAGTGTCAGCATTAAAATGGAGTCTGTAATCCATTGTGCCTTTACAATAGCACGATAAATGCTTGACTGCAGCCCAATGCTTGAGTCCTGGAGAGGTTGAGGTGTCCAAGGCATGAGACTGCATAAGAAATATCTCACCTTGTGTTAGTAGCCAAATACTGCAATGAACCAATTGCATTTAAATAAGGCACATTGCACATCTCCTCCTCTTTTGCTTCATTCTGTGGTGCCATGGCTTTAGAGAGTTTGATTCCAGATGTCATTGGAGTAGATACTGGATTGCAATCACTCATTTTATAGTGCTCCAACATGTCAACAATGTATTGACATTGTGAGAGTGAAATAAAATGTTTAGAGTGGTCTCTGTGTATCTGAACACCTAGAAGGAAGTGGGAAGAGCCCAAATCATGGATTTTGAAGTGCCTTTTGAGGTCATAAACTGCAGAGTCAAGTGCAGCAGTAGATTTTGAAGCAAGTGTAATGTCATCAATGTAGATGGGCACAATGATCTTGACTTCTCATCTGACATAGAGAGATAGATAGAGCAGTCAGATTCAAGTCTTTTGAAGCCCATTGATGATAATGCTCCATGTAGTTTCTTGTTACACTGCCTGCCTGCTTGCTTTAGACCATAAAGTGACTTCTTGAGCCTGAGTACCTTCTTTCTATTCTGAAACTCTGGTTGAAGCATATAGATATCTTCCAGATCTCTATTGGGGAAAGCAGAAGTGACATCCACAGAGCGCAATTCCATGTCCTCTATGCCAGCAATAGCAAGGATGAGGCACAAAGATGCAAGTTGAAATGTTGGTGCAAAAACTTCATTATAATCAATGCCAGGATGTTGAGCATAACCCTTTGCAACAAGTCTAGCTTTAAAGTGCTCAATTGAGCCATCTGCATTGTGCTTGATGCAAAACACCCATCCACAGTCAATTGCTTTCTTGCCTTCAGGCAAGTCACACTCCTCCCAAGTCCCATTAGCTACTAATGAGACATACTGATCAACTGCAGCTTGATACCACTTTTCAGCATCCACAGACTTCATAGCTTGCTTGAATGTCCTGGGATCTGAGGAAGTAGCCATTCCAGCAAATTGAACATCCTCAAAACCAGGGTCAAGTGGTTCTGGATCAGGTTCAAGATCAGACTCCAGATCCAATTCAGCTTGGACTTGCTCTTCTTCCTCATCAGAACTGTCCTGGACTGATGTTGTACTACCCACCAATCTCTTGGATGCTGTACATTGCATTTGGAGCATCTCAGAGCAAAGGGAGGTGATGGAGGAGCAGGAATTTGAGCTGGTGGTTTTAGTAGCTGAGCTGAATGGTGTCTAGCTCGATTTGGGCAAGGTCTAGGAGGTGCTGGAGCAGCTGGTGGTGGTGTTATAGGACATGCAGGTGCAGGAAGCTCAGGATGTGCAGGAGGTACAGCCTAGCACTTGGAGAACAGATGGTTCTTCCTCTCTTAATTTTCAAGAGCAGGTAACTCAAAACACTTTGATTGGGGGATGCACTTTCAGGTAGGACTGATAGATCCACAGGTAGTAAAGGAGGTGTAGGAGGTATTACTGGCCTAGTTAAGTGCAAACCAGGCAATAAGTGCTCATCAAACTCTGCTCTTTCAGAAATTACAATCTTCTTAGTCTCAGGATTGTAAAATGACAATCAATCTGCAGTCAGTGTTACCAAGAATCCAGAACACTATGGACAAATGAAACACCTTGACCTCAGCTTCTATTGGCTCAGAGATGCAGTTGATCAGCAGAAATTGATTCCTCATCATATTCCTGAAACAGAACAAGTGGCAGATCTACTCACAAAACCACTTCCTCTACTCAAAGTGGAATTCTGCAGACAGGCAATGGGGATTTACTAGCTTATTCAAGCTTGGAGATTGACTGGATCAGGGGGGAGTGTTAGAATTGCTTATTGCATTCTACTATGGATGATCAGCATTCACTCCAAGTTCATTTAACACATGTTTAGTCCGCTTCCTTTCATTTCTATTGAATTCAATCACATGTACCTTCCATGTGATTATCTTTCTATTCAATTCAATCACATGTACCTTCCATGTGATTGTCTTCCTATTCAATTCACTTCCATGTGATTGTCTTTCTATTCAATTCACTTTCATGTGATTGTCTTTCTATTCAATTCACTTCCATGTGATTGTCTCTCTATTCAATTCAATCACATGGATTCTCTTCTATTCAGTTACATTACAGTATATATAGATAATGTAGAAGCCTGAAGTCCCCACTCAGTTTCTGACTCTGGACTTCAGGTTAGTGTGTTACACTTCAATATACTCAGTTTCTGACTCTGGACTTCAGCTTTAGTGACTATTCAGTCCCCTGTGCTTTGCCTGTCTTTAACAATCAGTTGGTATTTGTATGTCTGGAGGGGAACATTGAGGTTCTTCTGTCTCAGAATGAAGGATGTCAGGAAAGGCAATTTCATTTTCTATCAACAGACATAAGAACCTGTTAAAACCCAGTGACAGAGGCATACACCTCATCTGTTGCTCAACTAAAAAATAGCCTTGATTTTGGCGTCTAGAGCATTCTCTGCATAAGCTTTGAATGTCTTAAAGGCATTGAATGCTTCACTTTTCTTCTTCAGAGCCATAACAGCTTGAAAGCTTGTGCAATCATCAATGAATGTAATGCAATAATGATAGCCCCCCATTGGAGTGACTGGAAGAGGGCCATATACATTGCTGTGGATCAATTCTAATGGTTTATATGCATGGCTACTGGAAGAAGGAAAGAGATCAGAGTGCATTTTACCAGCCAAACAAGGTTCACAGATGGAATCAGGCTTTGTAGCAGAATTCAAGTCCAAACCAACTACCAACTTATTATTGATCATCTTTTTGACATCAGCATAGTTATGATGAGCAAATCTGTGATGCCAAAGTGTCAGATCAAGTAGTAATGTGCTGGTAAGATGAGCAGACTCCAAATCAGGTGCAGTGCAATCATTGTAGCAATTAGCTTGTGTATGGCTTTGCAAGGTGCAAAAGTCACAAGTAACTGGCTAATGCAGCACTCATAGCAATTATAGCAGCAGCAGACTTATCAGAGTGACAATGATATTGTGTTTCTGTAACAAAGGCCTGATGGATTTTGGTCTTGTCCAGGTCATCTTTGAGAAGGAGAGTGGATACAAATGCTGAGAAATCATCAGGAAGCACCCTTATTAATGCTATAGATGCTAGTTCATTGTCTAATTTAGCAATATCAAAGTCTTTTGGGTACAAATCCTGGATTTTCTTCATTGCAGCCTCAACTCTGTTGATTAGAGTCTGCAAATTCTCCTCCTCTCCTTTTCTAATAGAGAACAAGTCATCATAGGCATTAAAGCATGTGCCAGGGCATTGCTGCATGTGTATCTGCTTCAAGGCTTCCCACATTTTGTCTGGTTGATCTTTAATCATTGAGATGGATGCTTTGATCATCCTCCACCATCAAATAAATCAGACCAGATGCAACATTACCCTCTTTCTGCCATTCTCTGTATTCTCTTTTATGTCAGTTTTTCAAAGAGTTGAGGAGCCAAAGAAGGCATGGAGATAGGCATCCAGGTATTTTGAGAGCAGAGATAAGCTTCCATTTCACCAACCCATGAGTTATAGTTGTGGGAATTGAGTTTGGTGAAGGGTGGAATAGATGTAGGCATGTTGGAAGAGGTGATTTGGAGTGTAGATTGAATAATAAAGTGTGGAGTTGCAGAATGCAGCAAAAAATGCACTTGAAAGTGCTTTAAGAGCAATAATGTGCTAAGGTCTAGTGTGCCAAAAGGAATACAGCCACAATCCAGTCAAACTGGCAGGGTTCCTGTAAGGTCCTCAGGAGTGGTGCAGCAGGAAGGTGAGGTATAGTAAAGCTAACTAACTAACTGCAGACTCTGCAATTGTAACACCTCCTAGTTAGGTGGGTCAGGCTTCACTGGCAAGATAAAGCAGCCCCACTTAAGGGTTACTACCCAATAGTTCAGAGTCTATGTATCTAAAGGGAGCTGCAACCACTATAAGAACTATAGCACAGACACAAAGCAAAACAAAATGATAAAAACTTTGGACTAAAGCTTTAGAGGCCAGGGCCCATGACCTGTTGAGGACAGGCGAAGCCAGGGGACTGAATAGTCACTAAAGCTGAAGTCCAGAGTCAGAAACTGAGTTTATTGAAGTGTGAACACTAACCTGAAGTCCAGAGTCAGAAACTGAGTGGGGACTTCAGGCTTCTACATTATCTATATATACTGTAATGTAGAATAGAAGGAATCACATGGAGAATCCATGTGATTGAATTGAATAGAAAGATAATTACATGGAAGATACATGTGATAAACTAAATAAAAATGAAGGAAGTGGACTACACATGTGAACTTGGAGTGAATGCTGTACAGCAAAGACATCACATCATGACAGCTGGAGGACATTCCTTCCCATCTTCCTTCCAAAATATACAGCATGATGTGGTATGAGTTCCTTGTTGAGCTTTACCAACTCAGGCTTGATCCTCAATCTACCATTGTTCTTTCTGAAATTGATTAAGTTGCAGTGTAAAAGTGGTTCTCTTTCTGGGCTGAGAAGAGATTTGCACACTAGCAACCATGAGGAGATTGTCATGGAGGGGACTGTTGTAGAAAGGGCCAGCATGTAGTCACAGAAAATTGGATAGATTTCAACCCACTACCTAAAATGAAAAAAAAAATTACTGAGTAGTTAAGTGCAACAAAAAATTAGGTGAGATCACATTGCTTAATAAGTATATGAGCAAGGCAATGAGGGAGCTGAAGGTTAATAAGAGAATGGCTCCATATATTAAGCAATGTAAAAGAGATGAGGTACTTATGCTTGAGAAACTACATAGAGCAACTATTTACACAATAAATAGAAAGGGAATCACATGGAAGGTACATGTGATTGAATTGAATAGAAAGATAATCACATGGAAGATACATGTGATAAACTAAATAGAAATGAAGGAAGCAAGCTACACATGTAATAAATGAACTTGGACTAAGCTCAACATGGGTCTGATATTGTGGGGGACAAGATCAATATGTCTCTTGGAGAAGCCATCCTAGGGATGGCCCAGTCTCCTCAGAGATGGGGAATTCCTCCATTGAATCTGATCCTTGTACAGCAAAGACAAGCTCTTTGCTGAAATCATGACTCAACCAAAGGACTATAAGTCCTTTTGCTTCCAGAATAAGTTAATCTGGACTAGCTGTTAGATGATGATAGGTCAAGTCATCTGACAGCTTAGAGCTCTGATTTCTACACAACACTGTTTAATGCTCCAGTCCTTACAGTGAGCCAATTATCACAGTAGTAGAATCATCTCATGCCTAGAAGGTACTTATATGTAACTTCCTAATGTAGCTCAGTGGTTAGAGCATCATATGGAGTACATATCCAAGAGGTCCCAGGTTCAATTCCTGGTATGGTTACTTGTCATTTCTAACACTAGCAACATCTTGGGCCATGAGGTACTGTGTATACTTTGTGATCAAGAGTGAGTAACCAGTGTGCTTGAGTAAGCAAAATGTATGGTTCACCCAGGAAGGAGGCACACAGTTGGCCAGGAAGTAACATATTACCTCCATCATACTCAAATTGTTAATTTGTGTAAGCAGCACTTGCAGCCTACATAGAGTGAAGGTGTGAGAAGTAATTGCATTAAACTCCCCTATACAAAATGATGGCTGATTGGGACTTGATTAAGTCCCACTCCCCAAATGTTGTTATTTGTGTGGCTTAGCATGGCCAACAAACATGAAGGTAAGGGGACTGGTACTCAATTGTGGTCTAGCCTGCCTCATTGTATGGTCCCTCAATTGTGGAGCCATATAAAAGGAGATCTGATGGAACTCCTAAAGGAGGAGAGTGGCATGGATCTACTTTCTCATGATAACCTTGGATCTGCTGACCCAAATGAGTTTAAGCATCAGGCAAATTTGCTCTGGATTCATGGGCATCCCTCAAGGATCCCATTTGTGAATTTGTATTGTGGGGATATATGAGATATCCCCACCATCTCAGTGGAGCAGGCAAAGACCACTTTGTTGTTAACAAAAACTGCATGCATCATTGGTAATCAGTAGAAGTTGGGGTGTAGCATACTCCTGAAGTCATTCTGGCACTCAAAGCACCTGCAAACCAATGTGATATCCCAGCTGTTTGGTAGGCAGCCAGAGCCAGGCACTGTATCATTCAGACACTTGAGGTCCATTTTAGACTTCTCCATGTCAATGGCTAACAGCCATATGGCATTAGCATTGTGCCACTCCTTGCAACAATGCTCAGTAGCATTGTCATTGGAGTTACTGTCCAAGCTACCTTGTTTAGACATAGGGACATCATCATCAATCTTGCTACTCAAGTTGGATGCTGAGACACCTGCCATTGCTCAGGCAGCTGCTTGCTGAGTGACAAAGAATTCTTTGTCATGTGGATCTCATTGCACTGGTGGCCTAAACTCCTGAGAGAGTACATCAGGCATCACATAGGTCCTTGATTTGAGGACCTCAATCATGCCAGCTTCTGATCCCTGAGGAACATTAGCTTGAAAGGCAATTGGAGTGGTGATGACCATAGAGTTGTCTGCCTCTGTCAACATTACAGCTGGCTGCCCAGTGCCAGCTCTTTTTGTGGGATGTTCCTTCCTTTGTTGCTGCTAAGTTTGGTAGCTTCACTTGGGCTTCAATGGCTTTCTTCTTTGCAGAGAAGCATTGCTTGACCATCTTTCAGGCAGTCAACAAGGGAGTGCTACTTCCCTGTGTCAGTGCAGGTGGCAACATTGCAATTGCCTTGCCATTTCCTTTGCTAGTTGAGTATGCCATTGGTTGCCCCAATACACTCAACAATAACAAAGGCACATCTGATGGACATGTCCCAGTAGGCAATAGTGGATATGACTACTGAGGAGGTGCCAATAACTGCATCAGAGTGATTGACTCTGGGCCTTTGTCATCCATCTCCATTGCATCTGCTGATGATGCTGCAGGGACCGAGATCCCTACTGTGACAACATAGTAGCAGGTTGTTGTTGACCTGCTGTGCCCTTTATATGGCTGGGACCAGCCACTGGGGGTGGGGCCACAACAAACTGTGGCATCACAAACTGCTGGCACTTCAGGAAATGTAGCATGTTTCATGACAATTGAGCTTGGGAGGCTGTGTAGCCTACCTCACACATGTAGATCCAGGACAGCTGCAAAGTTGTCATGGTGGTGTGCACTGGAATAAGGTGCACTATGCTCATCATCAAACATATAACTATCCACAGGTAGTTATACCCTTTCAATTTAGGGAATGGACCTGTAGAGTACATCCATATCAAATCCCAGTGTTTAACTGGCATAGGCTTTTGCCTGCTGGCACAGCTGACAAGTGGTACAGAATGTGCATGTGTCTGCAACCACTGTCAGCCACCAATACCAACAACAAATGTACTCTGTTGTTTTCTAGGCACTGAAATGCCCCATTACATTACCTATAGCATACATTTTCTCGATTACCATTGGTCTGGGAGCATGCTGCATGTGGACTTGTTCACATGGGTTGACAATGAATGCCATCATCAACTTTCAACCATTGGGGCACCTCCTCCCCTACCAGGGTACAATGGGTATGTTCCCACCACTGATGATTGGAAGCACTTCTATGTGCTCCTCCAAATTCATGAGAGCAGAGAGCAGGCACTCTCCTCTTGATGCAGCTAAATGGCTGCAGTTTGGTGAGGATGGTATTTTCACTCATCTCTTGCACCAACCTATAAGGTCATAAGAGCCTCATGAGCCACTGCAGAAGAGCCCTCATCAATGGCTCCTTCTGAAAGTGCAGCTCCAACTGAGAAGAGGCCTTCATTGTCAGTGGCTGCAGCCACTTCCATCCCACTATTGAGCTCTAGTGCATCTTTGGAAGATGCACCTTCAGAGAAGTCCATGAAATTAGACTATGCCAACAACTCTGCCCCCAGCTCCACAGAAGCAGTGATAGCAAAACTGCCCCTGAGGCTGGAGTCAGTGGCCCCAAGTAATGTATACAGCTAATGATGTATCGGAGTGCTGGGTAGACATCATGAGCAACAAGGAAGCAGAGGCCTCAAAGATAGACAAACAAATGGAGTGAGCTACTATCATAGCTTACAAAGGTCAATAACTACACCCAGGCTTGAGCAGCCCATATTTTTCACTCAGCACAGTTGGACAACATGCTGAAGTATGCTTCATCCATGTAGAATTAGTTGATTCTACTACTGATAAATGTAGAAATTTGCATGCGAATTCTGCACACCTTTGGGTGGGATGCCATATTCCACCCTTTTGTCTTTAACTTTATTTCTGTTGATAGACTCAAAAGGAGGGTATGTAACATCACTAATTGTACTATTATTTAATTACACTGATAGCATCATGTGATGCTATTCTTAAAAGTACTATACTACTACTTATGTAAGGCAGCACCTTACTTTATACTTTGTAATCAGAACTATTCTGGTTTTGACTTACGGAGTGTGAATTGTAAGCTGCACAAACCATGAAACATTATTCAGTGCTGAGTAGAGCACCAAAAATGCTTTCTTTGGCCTCATAGAGGCTGAGAGAGGGCATTTGGGCTCTCTCTGGGGGTTCTGGGGCATTCAGAAGCTGAGGGTCAGGGAGGTGGAGAAGAGGAGGAGGGGGGCCTCAAATCAGATTTTAGCGCTGAGTGGAGTGCTAAAAACACTCTGTCCTGGTGCACAGAGGCTCATAAAGAGTATTGGCGACTCTATAGGCATCATGGGGCATCAAAAAGCTGGTTGAAAGGGGTCTAAGCATTGTCCTAACAGCTTAGCATTGTGATAATATACCAAATTTTGCTCTTCACAGCTTATTGCTATGGGAACTTCCCCCATTTTTCTCTCTGTGCTTGACCACCATCATCATCTTACCACCATCCATGCCCAACATCTTTCTAGGCTCTGTCATCTCTTCTTTTTCAACTATTTTAGGCACCTGAGTTGAGAGATACCACACAATCATGAATAAGCTATGGACCTGTTGCCTGACCATTTTGATTATTGTCCATAATTTTTCTTGTAATCTCCTTACCATATGTACAGACAATTCCATTAAGCACATCGGTGTTCTCCATATATATATATTGCTGACCTTTTTACAACTTTTTGTAGCTCCATGGGACATCCGTCAAGTTTCTCTGAGCCCATGCCCTTGATCATGGAGACATTCCTTCATTGCCAGGTGGAGGGGCTGTCAAGGATGCTGACAATGCAAGAGGGGGAGCTCTGGAGGGTGGGGGAGGATTGAGACATGGTGTAGAGGGAGAGAGATGTGTTGCAGTGGGACTACAAAAGTGTCAGGGGACTTCCATTTCCAACCTCTGCAATCTATTCCAGCACCTTCACAGCTTGTTTGACATCTCTAGGGCTCATTCCAGAACCCTGGAAATCTCTGGAAAATTGCAGAGTTCTCCATATTACCTCACTAATTATTGTCCTAGGGTTAGGATTAGCTCTGGCCTTTGATACAGTAGTTTCTATGCCTCTGCTGCCCACTAATGCGCTGCACTGAGCAGTGGGAATCTTTAGACTTGTTCTCTTTGGATTCTCCTCTGCTAGGTGATTAGTTATGGATTGTATTGTTATCTACTCCTGCTAATATACTTTGGATTCCCCTCTGCTAGCTGCATGACTCTGATCAGCTGCCCTAGAGGTCACCCAAAACTGGTCTGGAAGCTGTAAGGAACCTCTGAGCTGCTATCCATTGCTTCCTCACCAAGTTTAAGCACCATGTAGTTCTATGTCTCAGCTTGCCACCCAGACACACCCTTGGAGGCCCCGGCTCCACAGGACAAAGCCTGGACCTGCCTGCTACACCTAGAAACCCAGCTGCAACTAACACAATCATCTCTCACCCACCATACAACCAAACTCTCTACTTTCTGTCAAACCACAGATCTTATCTCCCAGTTGCTCCAGGCATTGCTTGAACACCTAACTCCTACCTCCACACCTCTCCAGCTGTGAAACCAGCCCCAACCATGTCTGCACCCATCTCCACAGCTCTGGTGACCCTATGGCTGCAGATCCCATGCTCCACCCTACCAGATGTGTATGATGGTGCCTGCTGCAGTGGGGAACAATTCCTTCAATCCTGCCTCACCTACATTTACCTTAGGGACACCTTCAACTCCAATGCATTGAAAATAGTCTGGGTACTGTTGTACATGAAGACTGGACATGCCTCCACCCACACACTATGAGTCTTCTGTTGCCTCAGAGGTGTTGGAAGTTTTCTGGACTGGGCCATCTTCAAGAAGGACGTCTGCACAGAGTTTTTCCTGCTGGACCCCAGAGTTTTTCCTGCTGGACCCCACCAAGACTGTGATGTTGACACTACACAATAGAGAGCAATATGGGCAAGGAAAGCATATGTTGGATGAGTACATCAACTTGTTCTAGGCTCTGGTCAAGCAAGGATGCCACCAGAGCTCCATCACCAGACAAGCCTACATCAGAGGGAGGAGATCAGCATGTGTGTGTCACCCCTGGAGCTGGAGGAGGATTTTTAACCAGGAGGATATCCAATGAAGATGCATTTTTCCATGTGAGACTGTAAAGAGTTGCACTTATCCCTTTGTATATAGACATATGCTCTACATGTCAGATGATGACAGGTCAAGTCATCTGACAGCTTAGAGCTCTGATTTCTACACAACACAATTATCACAGTAGTAGAATCATCACATGCCTAGAAGGTACTTATATGTAACTTCCTAGCTCCTTGTGTAACTAGATCATGTAGCTCAGTGGTTAGAGCATCATATGGAGTACATCAATTCCTGGTATGGTCACTTTTTATTTTTAACACTACATCCCCAGACTCTGAGATAAGAAACATTTGGTTTGCACTTGCATCCCTCATAAGGAGTAATTGACTGAGCTGCAGTTGGAAGTTGATTCAGAATGTGAATCTGAGCATGGAGGCAATGTGCCCTGAATGAGGCTGGTAGACCTGATTCATTAAGCATAGCAGTGATGTCCTCTGAGAGTGTCCTGTTTGCTCTCTCTCTTAGCAACACCATTCTGCTGAGGTCTGTTGTGAGTTGTGTGCCTCCTTTTAATTCCACAAGCATCAGTGTATGCAATAAACTCCTTTGACATGCACTCTCCACCTTTATCATGGGAGATGGGGCAGTAGAAGAGTATCCCATTTCATGTAGAATATTCCGCATCCAGATGATTTCTTTGCCAGCTTCTACAGCAGCAATGTATTCAACAACTGATTGAAGCTTGCCACTCCATCCAATAGCTCCACCACCAATTGTAGTTAGATAACCACCAGTAGAGCTGCCGGAATCAGGACAATCTCCATGTGAGGCATCACAGAATGTAGTAAAGGGTTGAATGCCAGTGTCAGCATTAAAATGGAGTCTATAATCCATTGTGCCTTTGCAATAGCGTAATAAATGCTTGACTGCAGCCCAATGCTTGGATCCTGGAGAGGAATTGAAGCGTCCAAGGCATGAGACTGCATAAGCAATATCTGGCCTTGTCATAGTAGCCAAATACTGCAGTGAACCAATTGCATTTAAATAAGGCACATTGCTCATCTCCTCCTCTTCTGCTTCATTCTGTGGTGTCATGGCTTTAGAGAGTTTGATTCCAGGTGTCATTGGAGTAGATACTGAATTGCAATTGCTCATTTTATAGCGCTCCAACATGTCAACAATGTATTGACATTGTGAGAGTGAAATAGAGCGTTTAGAGTGGTTTCTGTGTATCTGAACACCTAGAAGGAAGTGGGAAGGGCCCAAGTCATGGATTTTGAAGTGCCTTTTGAGGTCATAAACTGTAGAGTCAAGTGCAGCAGTAGATTTTGAAGCAAGTGTAATGTCATCAATATAGATGGGCACAATGATCTTGACTTCTTCTCTGATATAGAGACAGATAGAGCGGTCAGATTCAAGTCTTTTGAAGCCCATTGATGATAATGCTCCATGTAGCTTCTTGTTCCACTGCCTGCCTGCTTGTTTTAGACCATAAAGTGACTTCTTGAGCCTGAGTACCTTCTTTCCATTCTGAAACCTTGAAGCATATAGATATCTTCTTCCAGATCTCTATTGGGGAAAGCAGAAGTGACATTGACAGAGCGCAATTCCATGTCCTCTATGCCAGCAATAGCAAGGATGAGGCGCAAAGATGCAGGTCAAAATGTTGGTGCAAAAACTTTGTTATAATCAATGCCAGGATGTTGTGCATAACTCTTTGCAACAAGTCTAGCTTTAAAGCGCTCAATTGAGCCATCTGCATTGCGCTTGATGCAAAACACCCATCCACAGCCAATTGCTTTCTTGCCTTCAGGCAAGTCACACTCCTCCCAAGTCCCATTAGCTACCAATGAGATATACTCATTGATACCACTTCTCAGCATCCACAGACTTCATAGCTTGCTTGAATGTCCTAGGATCTGAAGAAGTAGCCATTCCAGCAAATTGAACATCCTTAAAACCAGGGTCAAGTGGTTCTGGATCAGGTTCAAGATCACACTCCAGATCCAATTCAGCTTGGACTTGCTCTTCTTCCTCATCAGAACTGTCCTGGACTGGTTCCTGATGTTATACTACCCACCAATCTCTTGGAGGCTGTACATTGCATTTAGAGCATCCCAGAGCAAGGGGAGGTGATGGAGGAGCAGGAATTTGAGCTGGTGGTTGATCTGGTAGCTGAGCTGAATGGTGTCTAGCTTGATTTGGGTGAGGTCTAGGAGGTGCTGGAGCAGCTGGTGGTGGTATTATAGGGTGTGCAGGTATAGGAAGCTTAGGATGTGCAGGAGGTATAGCTGGCACTTGGAGAACAAATCATTCTTCCTCTTCATTTTCAAGAGCAGGTAACTCAAACACTGCACTTTGATTGGGGAATGCACTTTTAGGTAGGACTGATAGATCCACAGGTAGTAAAGAAGGTGTAGGAGGTATTACTGGCCTAGTTAAGCGCAAACTAGGCAATAAGCGTTCATCAAACTCTGCTCTTTCAGAAATTACAGTCTCCTTGGTTTCAGGATTGTAAAATAACCATCCTTTATAACCAGAAGGATATCCAATGAAGATGGATTTTTCCATGTGAGACGGTAAAGAGTTGCGCTTATCCCTTTGTATATAGACATATGCTCTACATCCCCAGACTCTGAGATAAGAGACATTTGGTTTACGCTTGTACCATCCCTCATAAGGAGTAATTGACTGAGATGCAATTGGAAGTCGATTCAGAATGTGAATTTGAGCATGAAGGCAATGTGCCCAGAATGAGGCTGGTAGACCTGATTCATTGAGCATTGCAGTGATGTCCTCAGAGAGCGTTCTATTTGCTCTCTCAGCAACATCATTCTGCTGAGGTCTGTTGCAAGTTGTGTGCCTCCTTCTGATTCCACAAGCATCAGTGTATGCAATAAACTCCTTTGACATGTACTCTCCACCTTTATCATCTTGTATAGCCTTGATTTTGGCATCTAGAGCATTCTCTGCATAAGCTTTGAATGTCTTAAAGGCATTGAATGCTTCACTTTTCTTCTTCAGAGCCATAGCAGCTTTAAAGCTTGTGCAATCATCAATGAATGTGATCCAATAACGATAGCCCCCCATTGCAGTGACTGGAAGAGGGCCATGTACATCACTGTGGATCAATTCTAATGGTTTAGATGCATGACTACTGGAAGAAGGAAAAGGATTAGAGCGCATTTTGCCAGCCAAACAAGGTTCACAGATGGGATCAGGCTTTGCAGCAGAATTCAAGTCCAAACCAACTACCAACTTGTTATTGATCATCTTTTTGACATCAGCATAGTTATGATGAGCAAATCTGTGATGCCAAAGTGTCAGATCAAGTGGTAATGTGCTGGTAAGATGAGCAGACTCCGAAATAGGTGCAGTACAACCATCCAAATAAGCAGAATTATTGGAGTTGATTGTAGCACAGAATAACTCTTTTCCATTCAACCAGAAATGCATGGCTTGTTTGTCAATATGAATGTTGTAGCCTTTGTTTCTAGTCAAATATATACAGGACAAGAGATTATTTTAAAGTAATGGAACATGCAAGACTCTGTGGAACTCTAAAGACCAGATTTTCTTCCCATTTACAACTGGATGGAATACAACTGTTCCAATCCCAGCTGAGTAAACAATGCTGTTATCAGCTAACCTGACTGGAGTGTGATAGGGAGCATAATTATGGACCCAATTTTGATGTGGGGTCATGTGGCAAGTGGCTCCTGAGTCTACAATCCAATTGAAGTCAGCTTCAGGTTGTATGGGAAGAGAGGGATCTGAATGATCCGGTAAACGAGTACTTGCATTTTCAGCAAATTCTCCATCATCTTTCTTGGACTTGTCATCATTGAAAGCTGCATTAGCTTGCTCCTGGCCCTTTCTGCCTCTTTTGTTGCAAAATTTTGTCTGCTGCTTTGCTTGCTGCTGAGCTGCTTTGTATTTGTAGCAATTAGCTTGTGTATGGCCTTGCAAGGTGCAAAAGTCACAGGTAACTTTGGCTAATGCAGTACTCATAGCAATTATAGCAGCAGCAGACTCATAGATGCTAGTTCATTGTCTAATTTGGCAATATCAAAGTCTTTTGAGTGCAAATCCTGGATTTTCTTCATTGCAGTCTCAACTCTGTTGATTAGAGTCTGCAAATTCTCCTCCTCTCCTTTTCTAATAGAGAACAAGTCATCATAGGCATTAAAGCATGTGCCAGGGCATTGCTGCATGTGTATCTGCTTCAAAGCTTCCCACATCTTGTCTGGTTGGTCTTTATAATCATTGAGATAGATTCTTTGATCATCCTCCACCATCAAATAAATCAGACCAGATGCAACATTAGCCTCTTTCTGCCATTCTCTGTATTCTCTTTTTTTCCTCTGATGTAGGGTTTTCAGAGAGTTGAGGAGCCAAAGAAGGCATGGAGATAGGCATCCAGGCATTTTGGGAGCAAAGATAAGCTTCGATTTCACCAACCCATGAGTTATAGTTGTGGGAATTGAGTTTGGTGAAGGTTGGAATAGATGTAGGCATGTTGGAAGAGGTGATTTGGAGTGTAGATTGAATAATAAAGTGTGGAGTTGCAGAATGCAGTGAAAAATGTGTTTGAAAGTGCTTTAAAAGCAGTAATAGAGTGCTAAGGTCTGGTGTGCCAGAAGGAATACAGCCACAATCCAGTCAAACTGGCAGGGTTCCTGCAAGGTCCTCAGGAGTGGTGCAGCAGGAAGGTGAGGTATAGTAAAGCTAACTAACTAACTGCAGACTCTGCAATTGTAACACCTCCCAGTTAGGCGTGTCAGGCTTCACTGGCAAGATAAAGCAGCCCCACTTAAGGGTCACTACCCAATAGTTCAGAGTCTATGTATCTAAGAGAGCTGCAACCACTATAAGGACTATAGCACAGACACAAAGCAAATCAAAATGACAAAAACTTCGGACTAAAGCTTTAGAGGCCGGGGCCCATAACCTGTTGAAGACAGGCAAAGCACAGGGGACTGAATAGTCACTAAAGCTGAAGTCCAGAGTCAGAAACTGAGTATATTGAAGTGTAACACACTAACCTGAAGTCCAGAGTCAGAAACTGAGTGGGGACTTCAGGCTTCTACATTATCTATATATACTGTAATGTAACTGAATAGAAGAGAATCCATGTGATTGAATTGAATAGAGAGACAATCACATGGAAGTGAATTGAATAGAAAGACAATCACATAAAAGTGAATTGAATAGGAAGACAATCACATGGAAGGTACATGTGATTGAATTGAATAGAAAGATAATCACATGGAAGGTACATGTGATTGAATTCAATAGAAATGAAAGGAAGCAGACTAAACATGTGTTAAATGAACTTGGAGTGAATGCTGATCATCCATAGTAGAATGCAATAAGCAATTCTAACAGTTCAAGCTATTCTCTGGTTTGAGTGGGTCAGACCATTGTTCAGAGGTGCAAAAACATTACTTGTGTTGAGGTGGTGGTCATCCACAAATGCTGGAAGCTGGTTGCACAAGGACATTATCTGAGACTCAAAGAGGGCCATGGTGGGTGTGGGGAGAATTTTTCATTCATGCTCTGGAGTGGTTCGTGTTAGAATTGCTTATTGCATTCTACTATGGATGATCAGCATTCACTCCAAGTTCATTTAACACATGTTTAGTCCGCTTCCTTTCATTTCTATTGAATTCAATCACATGTACCTTCCATGTGATTATCTTTCTATTCAATTCAATCACATGTACCTTCCATGTGATTGTCTTCCTATTCAATTCACTTTTATGTGATTGTCTTTCTATTCAATTCACTTCCATGTGATTGTCTCTCTATTCAATTCAATCACATGGATTCTCTTCTATTCAGTTACATTACAGTATATATAGATAATGTAGAAGCCTGAAGTCCCCACTCAGTTTCTGACTCTGGACTTCAGGTTAGTGTGTTACACTTCAATATACTCAGTTTCTGACTCTGGACTTCAGCTTTAGTGACTATTCAGTCCCCTGTGCTTTGCCTGTCTTCAACAGTTCGGAGGTCACTGTAGATGGAGCAGAGGAAGGTCTTGCCACTGTGGGGCAATCAACAAGATTTTGTGATCAGTGGAAGGGAGTACTGCTTCTTTTGAGGGTGTTGTTGATTTGATTGTCAGGGCAGAGTCAGAGGAACTATTCATTTTTCTTGGCATCTGGTTAAAAGCTCTGGTGGAGGTGGTTGGGTCTCATGGCACATGGATGAGCTTGGGGAAAACTGTTTTGAATGTCCAGAGTTTGTTCATTCACTGGGTAATTGATTTTTGTTGGAGGGGTGGGGGAAGATGACAGCTAGGTTGTGACTCCAGTGGCAGAGTTTGGGGCATGTGACATCTTGCCTTGTTGACAGGTGGAGATGGTGGTGGCATTTTTCCAATTTCAACTTAGCAGTGGGTGGTGGCAAAGAATGCTACCCTTTTCTGGGAGACTGCATCAGCAAACTTATGGTACTCCAAAGAAACTACTTTAGATGGGATTTGTTCCTCTGTTGCTCTGGTGGTGTGACCCCTGCATGTAGACATCTTTTCTGGTAAGGGGAGAGGGTTTCAAGGTTGGTAGTCAAGGATTTGGGCTTGCAGAGTGCATGTTATAGGCCAGTACTAATGAGTTGATGTCAAAGGCTCCTCAGATGGGTGTCAGAGTTAAGATGGGGGGGGGGGTCCAGAGCTGTGTTGCCAGGGTCCAGAGTTGTGTAGGAAGGTCTGGAGTGGCCTGGAGTTGTGGGTTGAGGTGCCATGTCAGTGAGTTCATGATACTCCAGAGACTACTTTGTATGAGATTCTCTTTTTCCTATAGTCTGTTCTGGCAGGGTAGCTTCTGTGCTTGGGTATTCTTTTGATAAGGGTGGCATGATTTGGTAGTTGAAGGGCAGAAGTCCCATCTTGTGAAGTGCATGTGGAGGGAGGTGGTGTTGAGCATTTTGATGCCAGGGGCTCCAGATCGATTGAGAAGGGGTGTCAAAGTAATGGGTGGAGGGATCTAGAGTTGTCTAGCATTGTGGGTTGGGGTACTGTGGTTCTCATGTTGACTTCTGCAATTTGTTAAAGGCAACTTTGGGGTGTTTTTCAAGGAGGCTGGGGCAGAGGTGCATTTTCCTTTCTTTCTTGGCCATCTTGAGGCTTGGGAGTTCTTTTGGCTTGCTCTGGAGTTGCTGGAGTTGGGTCAGAGGCATTGGAGCTCTGGAGAGCTGGAGAAAGAGGTAGAGGGGGTTGTATCCATGCTTGGAGACTTTGTTGCAGAGTTTGTCCAGTCAAACATTGGGCAAGGTTGATGGCTGAGTAATCAGAGAGGTCCTAGCTGATTCTAGAAGTTGAGTTTGGTGGGAATGGAGCATTGAACTTGGAATCTTGATTTATTCTTGGAGGAAGAGGGGTTGTTGGATTGGGGTTTGATTCCAATGATGGCAGGGCTTGCTCTGGAGGGTTGACATCCTCGGAGTTGGGTGGGAGTGTGGTGTGGAGGTTGGATTGTTTACTGGCAAAGTGTCAGAGGTCTCCTTTGATGTGGGCTGAGGGTGCACTATCAAAGAATTGTTGGGTCAGATATTAGTGATGCACAGATTTTGACAGAGCTGTGGGATAGCCTGGGGGTGTTGGTGCTGTTTGGGGAAGGTGTAGCATTGGAGGGAGTTGGTCCAGAGTTGTGCAGTTATTCCAGTTGGGGTGGAGTATAGGGCCAGTAGGTTTGGAGGTGTGGGACTAAGGAGTTGGCAGTTGGAGGTCTTGTCATTGTTTGTCAGTAGGGAAGTAACTTGTTCTTATGTGGCAAGTGATTGTCTCCAGTGGGGCTTTGCATTATTGTTGGTGGGATAGTGTGAGTGAGGCACTGGAGAAGTTGTCCAATAGATTGATTTATTGCTGGGGTTGGTTGGAGGCTGGGTTGGGAATGTCATGGTCAGCCTTTTGTAGGAGGTGGAGCTGGCAGAGGAAGTGAGAGAGGTGTAGGGGGTGCAGGAGAGGGTGGTGTAGAAGTAATGTGATTGGAGCTGAGCAGAGAGGGTGTCTGTGGAGAAAGCCATTGTCTGGGGGTGTGACCTAGAGTGGAGGGGACATTTGGTGTTGTATCTGCAATTCAATGTGCCTTGGCAAACTGAGCAAGGCAAAACAAATCATAGTGGGTTTCAGGCACAGGCCAATCATAGGCATTGGAGAGTGGGGCTGGAGTTTGATGGGGGATCAATGGATGTTGATGGATTTTGGGGCCAACCAAATAGCAAGGTCTGGAGTTGGTTTAAGGAATGTTTGAGGTTTGTAATTGTAAGTGCAGAGTTTGTAATGGCATTAAGGTTGAAATGACTTGAACACAATAAAGGAAATGGAGTCAAACAAGACGAGACAGAGTTGAGACAAGATTGAGATGAGAACAAAAATAGATTCAAGCAGAGATACAAAATAATAACAAAACAATAACAGAGATAGAGACAAGACAAGACTGGGAGACTGAGATAAGACTAGGAGACTGAGAGAAAGACAAATGCAACATGGAACACAAAACATGAGACAGAAACAATCAGACCATAGGTAACATTAAGCAATATCAAGACTAGAGTATGAGGTGCTACTCTACAACTTATGTACTGACTACTGGAGAGCTCTAGGTGACAGCAGGTCTGGCAGTGGGGCTCATTGGAGCCATACAGAGTCAACAGGTGTTGGTTGTGATTAGGGGAAAGGCCACAGTGATATTCTGATGGGATCAGTTGAGGTCACAGGCCATTCTGGAGTCATCATGATGCTCTGGAGTTGGTCAGGTAAACCAGAGTGAAGAGCTGGTGATGTATGTCAGAGCCAGGAACAGTGAGGAGAGTTCTAGGGGCTCAGCAGAGGCAGAGAAAGCATCAACAGCTGTGGAGAAGGTGTTGGAGTTAGCCAGGAGGCCATTAGAGTTTGCCAAAGCAGCATCACAGTTACTCAGAGTGTCATGACCCGCTCTCTAGACCCCGACACCGCCCCCAGCCCCCCCAATGCTCTGCCAAACTCCCCAACCCTTGCCCACCCTCCACGCACTTCGGGCAACTCCAACACTTCCTCAGCAAACCCCGATGGCTCCTTGATCAACTCTAACACCTTCTCCACAGCAGTTGATACATCTCCTGAATTCCCCTGGACTCCCGAGGCTTCCCCCAACCCCAGAACAATCTGCCTTCCAACTGATCCCATCAGAATGTCACCACGGCCCACTCTAAGATCACACCTGACAACCGTTGACTCCACGCAGTTCTGTCGAGCCCGCCGCCATATCCTCCACCCTCCGGAGCCACCCAGTAGTAGGTATATAAGCTGTAGAATAACCCCTAGTACTTTAGTCTTGATATTGCATTTACCAGTTTCCTATATCTTGTCTTTCGTCTTGTCCCTGTCTCTATTTTTAGTTTTGAATCTATCTCTGTTCTCTGTCTCGTCTTGCCTTGTCTCGACCGTGTATAGTTCCTTTGTCTTCCTGAGTTTCTTTCATCTCCAATGTCAGTACAAACTCTGCACGCGCACTATGACCTGAACATTCTTACGGCAACCCTGGACCTTGCTCCCCGCTTGGCCCAGGAACCCCTCATGTCTTGGTGATCTCTCGTCAAACTCTGGCTCTGCCCCCATCAGCCATGAAGCCTCTGCTTACCCCGCATTCTATTTGCGTGCCCACAAACTTGTTCCGGTGCCCATCCAGGTTTGACAACTAGTATACTTGGTCTTAGATGCCCCCAAACCACTCTGGACTTGCTTGGACTGCCCCCTAGCTCCCCCTCGCAAGTCCCTCTGCACCAATCCCAGACGCTTGGTTATAAGCACAGGACATCGCGTCCACCTAGTAAGGACTTGCCAGTGTAGCTGAGCCCCCATCATCAGCGGAACCTGACATAATATCAAGACTCCTTACCCCATTCTCAATGTCTGTGTATAACCCCGCATACAACCCCGCCAGCTACCTAACTGATGTCTATGGTCAACCAGTACCAGAAAATCCCTATGCCCTGTTCTACCCAGGCCCCTCCATAGATTAGTACATTCCTCATCACTGGACTCCTGACCCTAACCAGGCATTCTACGCTCCCTCCATCAGCCAGGGAATACCTCCAGGCTGGCGCTGCCCTCCCGCATTCTCCGCTGATGGCAACAATCCCTGTATGTACTCTGGAGGATACTCTGCAGCACCCCCTAACCCTGCCTACCTTCCTCCTGCCCACTATTACACGTACCCAGTCCCCACTGCAGCCCCAACCCCTCTGGGGCCTATGGATAATTATTCCCCCTAGTATGCTGTTCCCTGCTCAAGCTCCTCCTTCTCCCAGGCAGCAAAGGGTTGAAGCCTATGCCCAACAACACGATGAAGTCCTCTGCTTCCTCCACCTCTCTCCCGTGGAGTTTGCAAGACGCACCCACACCCTCCTCACCAACCTAGGTTACCATGACACCTCTGCGACTCTGGAAGTCTGGCCAGATTGACTCCTCAACTTCTACGAGTGCTATCTGCAAGGGAACCTTCCAGAGACTATGCAAGGCACCCTGAGCATTGACGATAACTTATGGAACAAGCTCTGTGCATTGGTTGAAGAAATCCACACCAGCTCAAACCCCCGCCCCTTCAAAGACCCTCTAGATTCTGCCTGCTCCTTCCATGTGCAATGCAAGGAGCCCATTGGAACACAAAACAAAGCCCCGCCTTCTGTTCCCCATCAGCAGAAAGAACTCAACATGGCCTCCAGCATCTTGAGGAACCTTAACTCCGTGGGGGGATTGTTCGACCAACCAGCTGCCCATACCTTGGTCCTCTCTGCTCACTCCTGGGCCAACTCCATCCCCAGTGCCTTCCAAACCTGGGACCAGCCTGCCGTCTCTGAACCCCACTCCCAATGGCTGCTCCCATGCGTCGACAACAACAACTGGACTCTCTCCTACATTGACGAGCCTGGTAACCCCGCCGACGAGCATGCCCCATGCAACAGACCTCCATGAGACCGACCCCCCCACTTCAACCTCCATGCCCCTTGTGTCAATGCCCCTCCGCCCCATCCCAATGCCCTGGTCCCCCTGCAATAGCCCATGGGTTCCAGAGCACTCCAACCACCCTTTCCTACCAACTATCCTTGTTCCCCGCCCACTCCAATGCCTAACCCTTCCGCCAACACCAATTATTTTGGACCCTCCACCCCTGGAGGACCCCCTCAATGTGCCCCAGGGCTCACCCTGAGCAACGCAGGTCAACCCCCCAGTGGAGGGCCATCCAACAGCAGACCTCCTGAGGGATGGGGCCTGGCAATGGACAACTTCCCCTCCCAGCATGGAAACAGGAACAACTACTATTACTACTACAATGCCGGACCCCTGCTCCAAGCTCAAAATCCACAGGACAATACCGACAATGCACTGGCCCAGAAGGGTAAGCTTAACATTCAGAAACCCAAACTCTTCACTGGCCGCAACCCCTGGAAGTGGCAAATCTTTCTAACGCAGTGTCCGACTATGTTCCAAGCTAAGCTGATTACCTTCCAACTTGAGAGCTCACAAGTGGCCTTTGCCATGTCATATTTACAGGGTATCGCTTTTGATCATTACATCATGCTACTCTGGTTTGGACCCAACAACCCTGTGCTCTCCAATTGGCTTGCTTTCACCCAGGAATTCTCGAGTACCTCCAAATGCACGACAACAAACGCTTCATGACCTTTATTGTACGGTTCAAATGGGAAGCCTACAAGATGGGCTGGAACTACAATGCTCTCTGATTTGCCCTCTGTCGCGCCCTGTCTCAATGGATCAAGGATGTCCTTCGCCTCGCACCCAAGCAAACCACCTACAATGGGTACAAGACACTCGTTACCCAGGTCGACCAGCATTACTGGGAAGATCACAGCAAAAACATAGTGCCCCAGACCCCCTGGAACGCCTCTGGTAACACCAACTGGCAGGCCGGAGCAACTAATAGCATTCAATCCTCAATTCCCACTAACCCTGCCAACACCGCGCCTTATTTTCCCTCAGGCTGAGGAATTACCAGCACCAATCGACCCCTGGGACAATGTCTGCCAGCCCAGCTCAATGCTGCCAACCTCCATGAAACTCTGGAACCCCTGGACACCAACTCTGACGACCACGACAGCATTCCGGACCCTGCCAATGACCGAGAAGCCTTATGTGCAAACAGGATTTGGGATAGCCCATGGATCAACATGCTGGAGGAAATGCAGGAGAAACAATGGAAGGAGGGCATGTGCATCCTATGTGGTGAGCAGGGACACTTTATTTGCAGTTGTCCTAAATGACAGATGATGGGATGCGCCATGTGAACAATCAACAGAGAAGACTGTAACTACCAGTTTATGGAAAACAAGTCAGCGGTTTAGGTCTTGAAGATGCACTAGACTGCGGACCAGACCCTGACGTCTTCTTCACTCCAGCCACACTCCTCCACACAATGATACTCGCCCTGGACAGCCCCCCAGTACACCTCCCCTCCCACTCATCCACCAACCTCCTCTGCACCACTCTTCCCTTCACCAACAACTCCGTCCCCACACTAGTTGACAGCAGCGCCACCAACAACTTCATCGATGAATCCCTGGTAGCGCTCGCTCCTCACCCCCTCCAACGCCTCCCTGCCTTGATCCTCCTCAAACTTTTTGACGGAGACCCTACCCCCACAGAAGACATCACACATTGCCTGGGAATGACCATGACCTTTGCCAATGAACGACAGCAAGAACTCCAACTACTTATCACAAAATTACACCCCTCCGCCCCTGTCGTCTTAGGATTCTCATGGCTCTGTTCCACCAACCCCCATGTTGACTGGCCCAGCCTCACCCTCTGCCTCGACTGGGACAACCCCACCGACTCTGAGCTGGTACCTTTTGATGTCTCACCCTCCTCTGAGAACTCTGAGACTACAATCAACCACCCTTGGACTCCCCTGCAGCTCCGCTCTAGATTCGCACAGTCATTCATCATCAATGTCTGACTTAACGACTCTTCCAAGGTATTCCCTGCCCTTGTCGACAGCGGCACCTCCGGCACCTTTGTCAGTAATCAGCTTGGCCTCCGGCACAACAACCTCAACAAACCCCTCAAGCTCCAACTCTTCGATGGAAGCCCCACCACGACAAGGATCACTCAATACCACAACAACACCCTCACCCTTGACAATGACCTGCAGTTTCAGGCCCGGCTCCTTGTCATCCAATTACCTCCGCCGACTCCAATCATGCTCAGACTCCTATGGCTGCAAGATGTCAACCCTGACATTGACTGGAAGAACCTCACCATACAATTCCTCAGCCCCAAAGTGAGTTTAGCAGCCGCCATCCCCCTCTGCCTCCAGTCTATCTCAGACTCCAATGTCTCCCACCCCGGCACCAGTACCTCTAGAGCAACCCAGAGTCCCTCAACCTCCAATGACAACCCCAACAAAGAAGGAGACGCCACTCTGCCTTGGTCACCCTCAATCACATTACGACAGCTGCCTCCCAACATACCCTGGAATCAATACAAAGGCCCGTGGTACCCCAACTAGCGACACTCAAAGTCCCCGACCAACTCTGCCACCACTCTGGACTCATCCACTACTACTCTGATGTACAACTCCGTCAACTCCAGAAACCTTGACATTAAAATCATTGGCACTGTCCCCTTTGCACACCTTCTACAAGACAGCACCCCCACTTTCCAGTTACAAATCATGCCAGCCCTACCTGAGGAGCACCTCCACACAGGGATCACCGTGCTGGAGAGCAAGATGGAGGAACAGATCCTATCCGAAGTAGTTCCCCTGGAGTATTATGAGTTTGCTGACATGTTCTCTGAAGGGAGTGCTAAAGAACTTCCCCTGCACTGCTTCTATGACCACAAGATCGACCTCAAAGAAGGCACTTCACCCCCGTTTGGCAAGATCTACAACATGTCTGAGATTGAGCTCCGAGCCTTGAAGGAATACCTTGATGACATGCTCGGCAAGGGCTTCATATGCCCATTGATCTCTGTTGCCAGCACTCCAGTTCTGTTTGCCAAGAAGAAGAACAGGTCACTCTGACTCTGTGTGGATTATTGGGGACTCAACAAAGTCACCAAAAAGAACCAGTATCCCCTCCCCTTGATTGGAGACCTTGTTAATTGTCTCTGTAGTGCCAAGATTTACACAAAGATAGACCTCCGCTCTGGCTACAACAACATCCGGATTGCTCCAGGACATGAATGGAAGACCGCCTTTTGCACCTGCTATGGCCTCTTTGAGTACCTCGTAATGCCCTTTGAAATGACTAACTCCCCTGCCACTTTCCAGTACTTCATGAATGACATCTTCCATGATATGAATGACATTTTCATTATTGTATACCTGGACAACATCCTGATCTACTCAAATTTGCTGACAGAGCATCTAGAGCATGTCCACCACATTTTAGAATGACTCCAAGAGTACTACCTTCATGCCAAACCCAAGAAATGCTCCTTCCACATGATGGAGGTCGAATATCTCAGAGTCATTGTCACCCTCGACGGTGTGCGCATGGACCCCGCCAAGGTCGACGCAGTACTCAATTGGCCCCTGCCGTGGAACGTCAAGGAGGTACAGTCATTCCTGGGGTTTGCTAACTTTTATTGCTGTTTCATCAACAACTACTCTGGGATTACCAAACCCCTCAACTGACTCACGCAGAAGGACACCCCTTGGGATTGGGACAGCAAGTGCCAGAGCGTATTCCTCCTCCTGAAGAGGGCCTTCACCTCCGCTCTGGTCCTCTGCCATTTTGACCCCTCCCTGCCAATCATGCTTGAATGCGACACCTCTGACTATGCTATTGCCAGGATACTCTCCCAGTTGGACTTGGAGGGCAAAGATCTCTGTCCCGTTGCCTTCTACACCTGATCAATGATCCCAGCGGAACTCAACTACGACATCTATGACAAAAAACTCCTTGCAATCGTCAAAGCCTTCTGTCAGTGGTGGGCCTACCTCAAGGGGTCCCCGCACCGCATCCAAGTATACTCCAACCACAACAACCTGCAATACTTCATGACCATGAAACAGCTCAGCTGCTGCCAAGCCTAATGGTCCAAAACCCTCTTGGAGTATGACTTCACCATCCACTACCGCCCTGGGTGACTTGGCATGAAGCCCGATGCCCTCACTCAAAGATCCGACATGTACCCAAAGAAGTCATTTGAAGCCAAATGGAATGCATTCAACCATTGAGTAGTAATCCCTCCCAAACATCTACATGCCGTACTGATTTTAAATGAAGAAGGAATCCTCCAGCAAATCAGAAATTCACTCCTGGACTCCTTCTTTACCCAGCATGACCCCCGCAATAACCTCAATGAGTCGAGCGCTGGGAACCCCTTTTTGCTGTCTCCAGACCACCACCTCCTGCTCCAGAGTGGACAAATTTATGCTCCAGACTACAAGTCCATCCACCTTGACATATTCTGGCAGCACCACAACCATAAGCTCTTGGGGCACCCAGGAATTTGTAAGACCCTTCAACTCATTTCCCAGACTTACTTTTGGCCAGGAATGAAGAAGGACATCATGCAATATGTAAGGGCCTGCAAACCTTGCCTCTGGGCCAAGGTGCTCCGCCACCACCCCCACGGACTATTGAAACCCCTCCCTGTTGGTTGCCACCCCTGGTCCTCCCTATCAATGGATCATATTGTTGAACTCCCTGACTCTGAAGGTTTCAATGTGATCCTCGTTGTCATTTGCCACCTCACCAAGCAAGCCCTCTTCATCCCCTGCCACACCACTGACAATGCTCTGGAGTTTGCCAAACTATTTCTTGAACATGTATTCTCCAAGCACGGACTCCCAGACAACATTGTCTCCAACCGCGGACCCCTGTTTGTATCCCACTTTTGGCAATCGCTATGCAGGGTGCTTAAGATCAAAACCAGCCTCTCCACTGCCTATCACCCGGAGACTGACAGACAAACAGAACGAGTGAACCAGATGCTGGAGCAGTATCTCTGCCTTTACATTAACTATTTACAGAACGACTAGCACGCAGAACTCCCCCTCACTGAATTCACCTACAACAACACACCCCACTCTGCCACTGGAGTCTCCCCCTTCTATGCCAACAAAGGCTACAACCCTTGACTCACCCTGTCCCTGAAGAACATCCCCTCCCACACCACCCACAAAGTCGCTGAGGACCTCCAATCCCTTCACCAATTCCTCTGGGACAAGATCAACACCGCCAATCAAGCCTACTCCAAACATGCTGATGCCTGACGTGACCCCACCCCCGACTGGCCCCTCAGCACCTTGGTTTGGCTTGATTGATGCAACCTCAAGACTCGGAGGCCCTCCATCAAATTAGACCACAAACGCCTCAGTCCCTTCAAAGTCCTCCAGAAGGTCTCCACATATGCCTATAAACTTGACCTACCTCCAGGCTTGAAAGGCCTCCACCCCATGTTCCACATTCAACTCCTTAAAAACATGCCCCAGACCCCTTCCCCGGCCAGTGCCCCAGCTGACCACCCCCCATCAAGGTCGAGGACGAGTACTGCTACAAGGTCAACCAGATCCTTGACTCCTGCTTGGTCTGCAGACGACCCCAGTACTTAGTCCGCTGGAAGGGCTATGGACCTGAGGACAACATGTGAGAGCCCTGAAAAAACCTTGACGGAGCCCCTGACAAACTCCGGGACTTCCATTGACAATACCCCACCAAGCTCCAGGACCCCTGGGACTAGCAAGTGCAGATGGCATCAGTGGGCGTAACCCCCACCTCTGGATTTATCAGGGATTCAACTCCTATGAGTACCCCCCTTATGTGTTTTCACTTACTTTGCCCCTTACTCATTCTGAAAACTTCTCATGCTCAGCAGAAGTGCAGGGAGTCCAATATCAACAAGGCTACAAATACAAAATATAGAAATAGGGGAGCGTGGGGCAATGAGACACCAGAATCCAGAAAGCCCCTACTCCCCCTCCCCCTCCAAATCCACCTCTGCCTCCAAATCCACCTCCGCTATCCTCCCCACCAGATCCACCTCCAGCTGTGCTACTACCATTGCCAGAACTTTGGGATGCCCCGGGAGCAGCTCTGCCATGTCCATCGCCACCTCCCACCATGCTCCAGGGTCTGCCATCACCCTCTGCCGATGTTCCGCCAGCAGACACCCCATCTGCATGACCCCCTGCCCCAACTCTGGTGGGAGATTCCTGAGCATCCTTGCTAAACCGTTATGGATAGACCCCAGTGCCGCTGATGCTCCGTTGAGGAGGATGCGATGATCCCTGGCCCAGTCTGTGGAATTGAATATCAGCTTGTAGTAAATGGGAGATGAAGGGAGCACTTACAGAGCACTCCCTGCCACCCTGAGGCCACCTCATTGGCAAGCCACTCTTCCTGCCACTGCACCCTCTCCGCTGTTGCTTGGATCACCTCTGCACTGGACCTCCACTGAGTCCCTTGCTTCCCCAACCCCTCCAATTGTTGCCCTGCTGCCTCTGCCCGCACCTCCAATGGCCTCATGTGTGCTTGCAGCTCTTAAAGCTGCAACAGTCACTCCATGGTGGTCCCCATGGCGATATCTTTATCCCTACATGCCAAGTCCCGTTCCTTCCGAGCCTTGTCCAGTTCCCTCCGAAGCCCGTCCCTCTCCTCCCCCACCCTATGCTCCTCCCCGCATGTGGCCAACAACCTCTCCAACTCCTCTGCTCGACACCGCAGGAAAGCCTCAGCAACTGACCACGACCCTCCCACAGACTGCTCAACCAAGGCCCCAGAAGTCAGGAAATATACCATGGGACCTGGAGGGCCCACCATCACTGGCTCCTCCTGTGCCCACTTGCTAGGCTCTGCCTTCAGTGAGGAGGACACCCTCCATTTACCCTTGTCGTGCATTGCGGGGGCCCCCTCCCTCCGCCCACCCCATGGGGGCCCAACCTTCAGGGGCCGCCCTATGCCAACTCCCCCCTCTACTCCGGAACCCCTCCCTGAGACCCTACCCCTCTGACCCTCCTCCAACTGCACTGCAACCCACTCACAATCCCACCCCTGCTCTGCCGCAATGCAAGCGGCATGCCAATTCAGAGTGACAGAGCACTTCTCATGCTGCAAGTGACACAGGAGACACACTGACGTGTCCCGCCACACTCCTAGCATGGGCTCTTCAAACTCGCACTGTTCACCCCGCCGAGTACAGGATGTGCACTAGAAATGTGGGTTAGCTTGATAGGGAAGAGACATGCCAATGACGCACCGGGGCCACTGCCTGACACCACTCTAATGTTGGGGGACCTCTTGCTTGCTCCACAGCCTCTGCAAAGTACTCCAGCATCACGTCTGCCTGCATGACTCTTGATCCCATAGAGACGGGGCAGACCACCCTGGGGACAATACCAGACCTGGAACAAGAAGCAAGGACCATTTCCCCCGCCGACTGTGCTGGAGCCTCCCTCAATGAAAGCCCCGAGAGGCCCGCCACCGCTGTCAACAACTCTGATAGGACTTATTCAAGCACTCCAGCCACGACGAGCAAGAGATGGTACTTACGACTATGGTACATTGCCTGCACCCACCTACAGTCTTGCTGACCCTCAGAGTCCTCCGAGGAAGAAGTCAAGGTATGTGCCGATGGGGATGGGGACACTGCTGGAGAATATGTGGAAGATGACATTGGAAAAGTTTGGGAACCCCAGAGTATGTCTGATCCTTTTCAATGACTAGAAAAGAACCCCCTGAGGAGCGGCGGCCATGCTTTGACTTATGAAGCTGCTGCTACTGCGGTCTGATCAATATTGCTTGACTTTGATTCCCACACCCCACCAATCCCCAAACTGTGCCCCACGTCTTGAGGGTCTTGACGCTGAAGGGGGGGTGATGTCACAACCTGCTCCTTAGACCCTGACACTGCCCCCAGCCCCCCCAATGCTCTGCCAAACTCCCCAACCCTTGCCCACCCTCCGCGCCCACTTTGGGCAACTCTGACACTTCCTCGGCAAACCCCGACGGCTCCTTGATCAACTCTGACACCTTCTCCACAGCAGTTGATACATCCCCTGAATTCCCCTGGACTCCCGAGGCTTCCCCCAACCCCAGAACAATCTGCCTTCCAACTGATCCCATCAGAATGTCACCACAGCCCACTCTAAGATCACACCTGACAACCGTCGACTCCACGCAGTTCTGTCGAGCCTGCCGCCATATCCTCTGCCCTCCGGAGCCACCCAGTAGTAGGTATATAAGCTGTAGAATAACCCCTAGTACTTTAGTCTTGATATTGCATTTACCAGTTTCCTATGTCTTGTCTTTTGTCTCGTCACTGTCTCTATTTTTAGTTTCAAATCTATCTCTTTTCTCTGTCTCGTCTTGCCTCATCTCTGTCTCATCTTGACTGTGTATATTTCCTTTGTCTTCCTAAGTTCCTTTCATCTCCAACATCAGTATGAACTCTGCACGTGTGCTACGACCCGAACATTCTTATGACAACCCCGGACCTCACTCCCTGCTTGGCCCAGGAACCCCTCACATCTTGGTGATCTCCCGTCAAACTCTGGCTCCGCCCCCATCAGCTGCGAAGCCTCTACTTACCCCGCATTCTATTTGTGTGCCCACAAACTTGTTCTGGCGCCCACCCAGGTTTGACGACTAGTATACTTGGTCTTAGACACCCCCAAACCACTCCGGACTTGCTCGGACTGCCCCCTAGCTCCCCCTCGCAAGTCCCTCTGCACCAATCCCGGACGCTTGGTTATAAGCGCAGGACATTGCATCTGCCTAGTAAGGACTTGCCAGTGTAGCTGAGCCCCCGTCGTCAGCGGAACCTGACACAGAGTGGGCATCATAGGTCAACAAAGGTTGGGGAGTTTGAGGGGGCATTAGGGGTAACTCTATGGGAGTGAGGTGGCTGGAAACAAGGTTGGGGGTCTAGGGAGCAGGTCATGACAACATAGGTCTATGAAATCTCAAATAAGAACATGATTGCTCACCTTGCTTGCTGTTTCTGCTGGTATCTTTGCAACCTTGGCAGTTTTTACCTTATCTATCACCTCTCTCTGTATCTCCATCACTTCACAGCCATATGTTGCAATTTTCTTTGTTGTCTTCTTTGTGTTAGCTATTTCATTTCTTCTTTACCTTGTACTTTCTTCTTCTGACCGAGTCCCTTCTTTTTATTGCTGTAAAATGATTTATTTCACATGTAGTCTAACTTTTTTTACTTGCTTTTGGACTTGATGTAAATTTCACAGATAAAACAATTGTAGTTTTGAACTTGAAGGACCCAATGAGATGTGTTGATGAGCATGTCGCTCACTGTACGGTGAGTGACGTGCTTGTTGATGCAACATGTGTATCTAATTTGTGTTTCTAAACAAATACTAAAAGATTTCCTAGTGTATGTTTCCTGAGAAACACTTTAAGTTTTCTAATACATTCTTGGTGAGTGAGACAAAGAACTTTCCCCGAGAAACACTTGAAAGAAACATGACAAGTGTTTACAATGGAACACTAAGAGATAAATGTCATTCTTTTCTTGAGAACAAAGACTTGAAACATGTCTAATTTTTTCTATCTGTATCTCAGGGATAATTGAAAGAAAAAAATTTCCTTGCTCTCAAGGAAAAGCATTGACATTTTTTAACTATTTTTATTATGTTCTTCCAAATACATTTCATGGGAAACTAGAGAAAAACTGGTTATAATTACATAACATGTTTCTAACAGCTTTTTCTCAAGAAACTCTGGAGATTTCCCGAAGTGCGTGTTGATCACGCAAACGTCGCCACAGATGATTATATCAGATAAGATGCTAGAGATTAGAACTTTGGCCGGTGCTTGCTGAGCGCTGAGCTCTTGACTTCAACCTCTTTTTTTCTCTAGATATTCATCTTCTAAGCTATATCGAGACTGTGTACCTCTACGAATGAGCCATTACTGAATTAATGACTCGTACGTTGCGCCCCAGAAAATCACAGCCTAGTTATGCTATATTAGCCGGGATCGAACTCGATGAGGATGGTGCTGGGCCTTCCAAGCGCGCTACGGTGTATGCTGATGATGATGGAGAGAGCGGGAGTGACTTTTCTCCAGGGACCGACCGAGATGCTGAAGGTGAAGAGGAGGATGACGAAGAGGAGGACGAGGACGAGGACATGGGGTCCGAGGAAGATGCACCGAAGGTCGCACCATCCGTATCTGTGGCACCCAGTCAAAGAAGTACTTCTGTCCTCGAAACCAAGGCCCAAAAAATACGAAGTATGCTTTACACGTCATCAAAATCAGTGCAGTTCTGAAAGAATCTATTCCAGGCCTCCCAAAACCCAGTCTGTCCCGTACATCGAAACGTCAGCAGTACGTGCTACCAACACCGAGTGTGCACCACAGACACCGAGCAGTTCCACTTTACACACGTACAGGACGTGTCGAACGCCTTGAAACGCGACCGGTACTGTTTAATACACCGAAAATCACCATGTCGAATAACTTCACGCAGAATGTAAAAGTTGCTGATCGAGTTAACAAATCATGGGGGTATAACGTTGGCCCCGGGCCTATATGGGAGCTTGTGGAGGATAGAGGGTGGTACAAAGAGGCGGCGGAGAAGGTGCCGGACATGGATAGCGACGCGAATCGACGACCAAAGGTATATCAGAACATTCTAGGGAAGGCTGGTTGGAAAGTGTTGAGCAAGAGGTCTGTGATATGTTCTTGTGTATCTCAAAATTGCTTATCCATCTCGTATAGCGACGCAGCTGCATTTCTACCAACAGATGTAGTGACTACAGAAGAAGGGAACCTCAAACCACCACCGCCAGTCCCTTGCCTACTAGGACCTTTCGACGAACAAACCGAAGCGAAGATTGAAATGTTCCAATCACACAAATTGTGTACGTTTCTCTATGTCGACTTAAGACCTGGCTCAAGGGATAAGACCGCAGCCGAATTCTTCCCAGAAAGCACTGCTCATCTTTTCAACGCTGGAGCACCAGTCTGGGGGCTCGACTGGTGCCCAACACATGCAGATGACCGTCCGGGTAAGCCCAAGCTGACCTCTACCCTCTTTAAACGTTATCATATGAACACAACACACAGCTCTCCAGTTTAAACAATACCTCGCTGTCGCACCTTTCCCATCTGCCTCTCATTCGCCCGAAATCGGAATCAAAGTCGCGCGTCCATCTTACGCGTGTATCCAAATATGGTCTCTCGGTCCGTCGCACCACCAAACTACAGGAGGTAACAAATACCAGGAGCTGGATCGTGGCGAGATGAAGTGTGAGATAGTTCTCTGTCTCGAGAGTGGTCCGGCTCATGAGCTCAAGTGGTGCCCTCTACCGTCGCACGATGATGTTGGTCCTCATTCTCTTCTCATATCATACAACGTGCCTACTGATACCTCTTTTCGCTAGTTCTCAACCCGACGTCGACCTCGGAAGCTCGGCTTGTTAAGCGGCGTTTTTGAGGATGGGTCATGGTCTATTTATGTTGTTCCTTACCCTAAAGACGTTGCGCCTACGGACGACGCCTCGCAACCTGCTTATAGTCCGTGTATGATCCTTTCCTGATCTGTACTGCCTTCTCAAAGGTTTCTCTGATGGTAGTTCATCTCCCTGAACCACTTCTGAGAATTGAATTAGAAGAGACGAGTTGCTGGACATGTGACTGGGCCAACAGCGAACAAATCGCAATTGGAACGACCAATGGTGAGCCATTTCGCTTGTTCCAACCTTCATTTTTACCAATGGACTATTTCAAATTTTAGGCATCATTGCAGTGTACGATCTCGGCCCACAACTTAAAGAGATTGACAATGGTACTACTTATCTATTTTTACAGCTCTGAGCTGACCGAATTCATCCAGATTCGGCGCTCATAATGGACATTCTACCAACGCATTATATTACAGTTCACCAATCTGCCGTACGCGCACTCGCTTGGATCCGTGCACCACCCACGACCGCGACCGGTGGCCCGCGTACGAACGGCGATCCCACCGTCATCGCGAGTGGGGGGTATGATGGCATGGAGTGTATGACAGACATTCGGGAGGGCCATGGGTCCGTTATGAATCGAACTCGAGGTACGTATGATACACGTCTTTTTGATCAATAACATACTTCGGATGCAGACGTAATCAATGCTATGGCGTTTTCACCATTCGGGGGAGGGCCCGTGACGATTGACCATGAAAATATTGTCAAGGCATATTCTGCATCCCCGAGTATGTTGGGAAGGGGACATACGTTACTGGAACCTCAGGGTCCTGTTTGGGTGTGTTGGCTATCTGTTAGACACTGACATTAAGATTATGAATGGTATTGTCAGAGTGTGAATGCCTCCGACTTCCATCCCCAACTCGCTGTAGGCTCTGCTGATGGGTGCTGCACTACTACAAATTCGCTGAGGTCAACCAGAAGGGGTGGTTCTGTGGTGAGTCGGCTTCTTTTCTATATTCTCTGTGCATTAACCAGAGTTCTCACTATTGGTCTTTAGCCATTTTTTATTCACAAGATTTATCAACTCGACTATAGCCGCAAAAAGGGCATGTATAGAATGTTAGAAAGGTTCCTCCCCCAGGTACGTCCCACCTTTCTTCCTGTACTTTCCCGCGATACACTATGGCTCCTGCAGGAAACACAAGACCGTCCAGCTACTAAGGCCAAAGCCTCGAAAACAAAACCTATAGATGACAACAATGCCGCCAAAGAGCAGGAACGCATCAAAGCTAGCTCTGCTGGCACGGGAGCCTGGCCGCGCGAAGTCGGCGTGCACCGCGTGACGTGGAACAGCTGCAACGGCCTTGCGGCATCTGGTCTACTAGCGAGCGCGACTGCGTCGGGCCTATGCAGGGTAGACGAGCTGTGGGGCCGATGGATCAAGGGAAAAGTGCCATATGGTGGAATTGAGCACATCCGATGGGAACTGGATGATGATGCAATGGATATTGATGGGGCGTCGGATGACTCGGCTGGGTCATCTTGACAATCGTTTCTTGGAGAGGCTTAATGAATGAGGTAACCTTGGGGTGCATACTGGGCGCCAGCGAACGGTACCAACCGTAACGCATAACGCAGCCAAAAATTGTCTCTTATTCATCCGAACGTAACGCATAACGTGGTCCCAGTTGCTAAGTTTTATATCAAGAAATTCAGTTTGACGTACGTAGCCGGCTAACTCCAATAAGGCTGGCGGTCTCGAGATATGTATTAGTCGAGGATCCAGATAATACGCCCTAAAAATCCCAAAAATTCGGATGGAAGGTTTTGACCCAATTTCGTCTGAAAAGTACCTAGCCTAATACAAATTTTTCCGAAACTGTCTGAAATTGGTATCTAGCACCAAGAGACCCCCCCGAAACGTCTGAAACCAGTATCTAGCCCCAGGCCTCAAAAAACATCTGAAATCCGCCCAAAAATCACTTTTCTTTTGCAGTGAAACATTTTGTTCCACTCTCCTGAGCCATTCTTGGGTGCAAAACGGCTGGCAACTTGAATCTACTCATTATCACTAAAATCCTGCTTCCTTTTCTTGAATAGCTTCGTTGCAGTCTTCGACTCACTTTCCTGACTAAGCTCTTCAAATTGAAGCCCATCATTGACTGCCAACTCCAAACTGGTCTTGTTCACATTTTGTTGGAATCCCAACTTGACACACTGACAGATCAGTAAATAAAGATCCACAGTTCAATGGATGATTGACTAAAATTACTAAACTTGACAGATCAGTGAATAAATATCTAAGCAACTACATCAGTATGTGTGTCCAATTGAGTATGTACAGTAACAACTCACCCTCAATTCAATGTATGATTGACTGAGGGTGTGGTAAGGTAAGCATGTTAGAATTGCTTCCTTCTATTTAGTTACATTATAGTATATATAGATAATGTAGAAGCCTGAAGTCCTTACTCAGTTTCTGACTCTGGACTTCAGGTTAGTATGTCACTCTTTAATAGACTCAGTTTCTGACTCTGGACTTCAGCTTTAGTAACATTGTCTGCACCTGTATATACTAGAGTAAGCAACAGTCACCTCAGAGTAGCAACATAACAAAAACTCACTTCAAGAATGTCCTCTTCTTGTGCCTTATCCTTACCTTTCTTGGAGTCCTTGTGTTTCTTAGGCAATGCTGCTGGACTTGTAGCAACATTGCCTTTTTCAGAATCCTGCATGGCAAGTTAGTAACATGGGAGCTAGTGACAAAATGAGAACCCTAAGACTTCTCTATGGCCTTGGCCCTTTCCTTCCCCTTCCTGGAACCCTTAGCTTCTCTTGGCAACACCACCAAGCCCCTAGTGATGTTGCTCCTACCACCTCTGCCTCTGGCCATGCTACATTGCTACCAGTGGTCTAGAAGCAATCCAGATAGGTCTTCATGATAGCCACAATGGCCTTCTTGGAATGTATTGCTACTGCCAGCCTGGCTAGTGCCCGAATTTGGTCAACATTTGCTAGAATGGCATGTGCTTTGGCATTGAGTTTGGCAGTTTTGAGAGCACAAGCAGGGGCAGACATATTTGGCTAAGTAATGCAGAGTCTGTCTGATTAAGCAAAAGTGGGTGAAGATTTGACAAAGTTCAACATGGATACCAGAAATATATGAACTCTCAAGACTTGCACATGAACCATCTAGCAAATCATAGGACTTTGACGATTGACTATGGACAGTCAAAATTTCAGTCCAGGAGAGGATGATAAGACTTCATTCTTGTAGAGTACCAATTTCTATCTCTTCCTAGACTTTGGCAACTTCCAGAATTTCCAGTTTTTATGCAACCATGATAGTCATGTGACTTTGTTATGTGTGGTCTAGACTCCTAGCCCACCAGACACCTTCTCCTTTTCAAATTCTAGCAACTTCTAGTGACCTTCTAGCAAGGTCACCAATGATATGTCATTGACTCAGTTTCATGACTTCTTGATTTAGTTTTATTCCCTTACTACATGCCACTCTAGTGATGCATACTGGCTGTCATTCCAGGTGTTGTTTAGCTGCAGCTTGGGTTATTGACTTTCATGAGCATTTCTCCTGGCTATCCTATGTTGCTAGCAACTTTTTTTACCTCTATTGACTCCTTTTTTCATTACCTTTACTTACTATAAATACTATTGTGTTTTCTATACAACCATCAAACAATTGTACCTCAATTCAGATCTAAATCTAGCAACAAAGCATCTTCTATCACTCTATTGCTCTCTCTATCAAGTTAGCACTCAAAGAATCAGAACAATCTCCATGTGAGGCATCACAGAATGTAGTGAGGTTGAATGCCAGTGCCAGCATCAAAATGAAGTCTGTAATCCATTGTTCCTTCACAATAGCACAAACAATGCTTGACTGCAGCCCAATGCCTAGGTCCTGGAGAGGAATTGAAGTGCCCTAGGCATGAGACTGCATAAGCAATATCTGGCCTTGTTATAGTAGTCAAATACTGCAGTGAACCAATTCTGTGATGACATGGCTTGGGAGAGTTTGATTCCAGGTGCAGAGGAGTTGGGAAGAGAAGGATCTGAGTGATCCAGTGGATGAGTACTTGCATTTCCAGCAAATTCTGCATCATCTTTTTTGGACTCATCATTATTGGAAGCTGCATTATTAGCTTGCTCTTGGCCCTTTTGCCTCTTTTGTTGCAATATTTTGTCTGCTGCTTTGCTTGCTGCTGAGCTGCTTTGTATTTGCAGCAATTAGCTTGTGTATAGCCTTGAAAGGTGCAAAAGTCACAGGCAACTTTGGTTAATGCAGCACTCATGGCAATTATAGCAGCAGCAGACTCATCAGAGTGGCAACAACATTGTGTTTCCTCTATAACAAAGGCCTGATGGATCTTGGCCTTGTTCAAGTCATCTTTGAGAAGGAGGGTGAATACAATGTTGAATACAGGCAAAACACAAGGGACTGAATAGCCACTAAAGCTGAAGTCTAGAGTCAGAAACTGAGTATATTGAAGAGTGACACACTGAATAGTCACTAAAGCTGAAATCCAGAGTCAGAAACTGAGTATATTGAAGAGTGACACACTAACCAGTTAGAAACTGAGTGAGGACTTCAGGCTTCTACATTATCTATATATACTATAATGTAACTGAATAGAAGGAATCACATGGATTCTCCATGTGATTGAACTGAATAAGAAGGAACACATGGAAGACACATGTGATTGAATTGATTAGAAAGGGAATCACATGGAAGATACATGTGATTGAATTGAATAGAAAGATAATCACGTGGAAGATGCATGTGATAAACTGAATAGAAATGAAGGAAGCGGACTACACATGTGATAAATGAACTTGGAGTGAATGCTGATCATCATAGTGGAATGCAATAAGCAATTCTAAAACTCTCCCCTGATCCAGTCAATCTCCAAGCTTGAATAAGCTAGTAAATGCCCATTCCCTGCCTGCACAATTCCACTTTGGGTAGAGGAAGTGGTTTTGTGAGCAGATCTGCCACTTGTTCTGTTCCAGAAATATGATGAGGAATGAGTTTCTGCTGATCAACTGCATCTCTGAGCCAATAGAAGTTGAGGTCAAGGTGCTTCATTTGTCCATGGTGTGATTGATTCTTGACAACACTGACTGCAGATTGATTGTCAATCAGCATGGGAGATGGAGCAGTAGAAGAGTATCCCATTTCATGTAGAATATGTTTGCCAGCTTCTACAGCACCAATGTATTCTGCTTTAGTTGTGGATGAAGCAACAACTGATTGAAGCTTGCTACTCCATCCAATAGTTCCACCACCAATTGTAGTCAGATAACCACCAGTAGAGTGGCCAGGATCAGGACAATCTCCATGTGAGGCATCATAGAATGTAGTAAAGGGTTGAATGCCAGTGTCAGCATTGAAATGGAGTCTGTTGATAAGACCCATTTGTTGCTGAGCACCATTTTCAGCATTTCTGATTGGACAGCAGCTGATTATATTGACATGGCACAAGTCACAACACTCAGCACATGAGGCCTAGCCCCAAGGTCTGGAACAATGTAGCCTTTGCACAGAAATCTTACTGACCACAAGACTTATCGATCATGAGCCACATCATGTGAAGTCTGAACTCTGGATCTAGAATGACAAGACCAAGACCTTTCTTAGCAACAACTGCTAGCAACATTTACTGGCCACATAGTAAGGGGAACAACCCATTTGCTTGTGCACAGTAACCCATTCTGACCAAAACACAGAGTAAGTAGCTGTACTCCACCTAGATCGATCACTGTCAACCACCTTGAAGAGGGCTTGGCAAACATTGAAGTGAGGTCACTCAACAATACCATTAGTGTGCTTGTTGTAACCTGAGACCCAGATGTGGTGCAAGTTGTACTTCTTTGCTAAATAAGCAATGGCCTTTAGAATAGGTGCTCCATTGTTAGTAACAATTTTGCTTAGGGCTCCCCAACAACAGATGATGTCCTTGTACAACCACTTGGCAATGGCTACAGTGTTCTCTCTAGCAAACATGTGGAATTTTGGGGTAGTGGGTTAGCAAAAAACATCCTTGGATAATATACTTGAACTTATTGGATGGTGGCATGAACATGGTGTCAATGTATATTTTGCTGAACATGGGCACTAGTGTAGTGACAAGCAGTGGAAAGAGCTTGTGGGCACCATCTCTGTTTTGTCACCAAAGCTTGCTGCCAGCAATAAAGAACATTGATGCATAGCAAATGAAGGTGGCATATTTAGTGTCATTAAGGCCTTCAGGTCTGATGATGTCATTGAGCCATCTTTTGACCAAGAGCATGTGTGTGTCACTAGCAATGGCCTTGGCACTGCAGTGTATGTTGTTATAAGTGGCAGTGCCATCATCACATAGAGGCAGGATGTTGTCACTGTTTGCTAATTGTGGGGCTGAGCTGTCACTGTCATTGTTAACAAATGTTGCTAAAGGCTGGAGAGAATGGAACTCAAGGATAGGGGGTAATAGTCAGGAGCAGCTGGACTTCATGAAGGAAGCCATGTAAGCAATTGATCCAGTCCTCATACACAGAGTTGTTGCTATTGTTGGGAATTGGGTCACTAGGCTGGAGTGGGCATCACAAAAGACTGTTGGGGCCATAGAAAGTACCTTTGATGTGGACAAGTTTGAAGTGAAACATAAGAATTGCCATGATCCAGTGGTTCATGCTAGCAGAGGGCTGGATGTCAGGATTCTGTAGCATACTCTTGATATAGTGAGTGTCAACTTCAATGATGAGATTCCTGATGCCAATGAGGTACATTTGTAATGCTTGAAGTGCTTGATAAAGGCCAGCCAAGTTTCCTTTTTTTGAGTATTGTCAGCAATGCCACAGTTAGCAAAGAGGTATTCCAGTTCCTTGAAGTATTGAGGTAGTTCCCTGGGGCGACTCTTGTCCCACTTTGGCACAATGGTGTCATTGTGCAGAGGCATTTGAGCATGCTGAGCAGTGGGGTTTTGTTCATATTAGTGATTGTTGGGACTAGCAATGGAATGGGGTTTTGAGAGTTGATTGGCAATGAGGGGATAGAGTGGGCTTCTGGAAAGAAGATAGAGTTGGTTGGAGTAAGAGGCAAGAGAGTTGCATTGAGGAAGCTTTTGATAAAGGTGCTTAGGAAGTTGGCAAGGATTTTGCTAATGTTATGAAGGTTCCTAGCAGTTTCAAGTTTGTTGGCAAGGAGTCAAGGTCAAGTAGCAGGAGGTGAGTTCTGAGGGGTTGACAAAGAAGATTGCAGGAGTTTGCTAAAGATTTCCAAGTGATGTTTCACTTGAGCTCTAGTTTCTGGCAGAATGGTTAACTAAAATATCCATTGTGGTGGGCTCCAAAATGATATGCTCCTATGCCACCTAGTGCCATGCATGCAAACTAGTTGTTAGCCATAGTCACTAGCATCACTAAGTCAAAGTAATGCAAAGAGCACCCATAGTTGGTACCATACAAAGTCAAAGTTGAGGTCAGCAAGACTGTTACTAAGTTGTTGTCAATAGCAAGTGAAAGAGCAAAAAAAGATCTTAAGCTGGTAAGCTTAGAGCTAGTGAGGGAACATAGTACTCTGTTTATTATTCTTGGTCTCTATGACCAGGCAGTATTTATACTGTTTGCAGGTATAGTATAACAAAGGAAATAGTAGTTGCTGCCAGCAATGACATCTGCCAAAGTGTTTATGATATATACTAGGTGTCAGTCTGGTAACTAAGTAAAAAGTAAGTGAAGTCAATATAGTTGAAGCAACATATTTGCCACCTCTGCCAAACTCTTTTCTATTGTCAACCAACCTCTGTTCTCTTCCCTCCTCTTACCTAGCAACCCTTTGTTATTGTCTAGTGACTTAGGCTAGCAATAGCAACTCTTTCCACTTCTTGTTCACTCTACACCCCTTAGCTCTAGTTCTTTAGATGGTTACTGACTTGCCCTCTATTGACTTCTCACTGCCAGCTACCCTATGTAGTTGCTAGTGTTTAGGTCTTCCTTTTTGGGTTTCCTGCCATGGCACTAGGCAGCATAGGAGCACATCACTGTGATCCATTGTACCTTTACAATAGCATAATAAATGCTTGACTGCAGCCCAATGCTTGGGTCCTGGAGAGGAATTGAAGTGCCCAAGGCATGAGACTGCATAACAAATATCTGGCCTTGTCATAATAGCCAAATACTGCAGTTAACCAATTGCATTTAAATAAGGCACATTGCACATCTCCTCCTCTTCTGCTTCATTCTGTGGTGTTATGGCTTTAGAGAGTTTGATTCCAGGTGTCATTGGAGTAGATACTGGATTGCAATCACTCATTTTATAGTGCTCCAACATGTCAACAATGTATTGAAATAGAATGTTTAGAGTGGTCTCTGTGTATCTGAAAACCTAGAAGGAAGTGGGAAGGGCCCAAATCATAGATTGTATGCTTTTTGAGGTCATCAATAGCAGAGTAAAGTGCAGCAGTAGATTTTGAAGCAAGTATAATGTCATCAATATAGATGGGCACAATGATCTTGACTTCTCCTCTGACATAGAGACAATGTTCCTCATTGCAATAGAGTTTGCTGTTGGCAAGGAGCCATCTAGCAATACATTGAAAGTCTTGATAGTAGTTGGAGAACCTGCCCAAAGTTGTCAAGCCACTGTTAAAGATCTGGTTGACAAGTTGTTTGAGGTTCCCAAGGTTATAACAAGCACTAGTGTCAGTGCCAGGGACAACCTGAGCACTGCCACCTTCCATTCCTGGTACATGAAAGGTCAAGGGGCTTTGTTGCCAATAGTAATGTTGTCACCAAATTCAGGTAAGCCAAGCCAAGTTTCTGCTTTGTTATAGGATATGTATCAAGCAGTGTATTCCTTCTTCTGAGTATCATCAATAATGCCACAGTCAGCAAAAAGGTATTCCAGTTCCTTGAAGTATTGGAGGAGTTCCCTGGAGCCACTCTCATCCCACTTTGGTGCAGTTGTGTTGTTGTGCAGTGGCATTCTAGCATACCAAGCAGTGGGGTTGTTGTTCATACTAGCAATTGTTGGTTGGAGTGGAGGAAGTGGGTTAATTGGCAATGAAGGGATTGAATGAGCTTCTGGGAAGAAGATAGAGTCAGTAGGCATTAGAGGCAAAAGGGGTGCATCAAGAAAGCTTTTTATGAATGCGCCTGGGAAGTTGGCAAGGATTTTGCTAACATCACAAAGGTTCCTAGCAGTTTTACGTTCATTGGCAAGGGGTCAAGGTCAAGTAGTGGGTGGAGAGTTCTGAGGAGTTGACAAAGACAACTGTGGAAGTTTGCTAAAGATTTCCAAGCAATGTTTTGCTCGAGCTCTGGTTTCTGGCAGAATGGTTAACTAAAATACCCTCATGGTGGGCTCCAAAATGATGTGCTCCTATGCCACCTAGTGCTGTGCAGAAAACCTAAAAAGAGGACCTAACACTAGTCACTAGATAGGGTAGCTAGCAGTAGGAAGTTAATAGTGAGGGTGAGTCAGTAACCATCCCAGAAAACAAGAGCTAACGGGGTGTGGAGTGAACAAGAAGTGGAAAGAGTTGCCAATGATAGTCTAAGTTGCTAGACAATAACAAAAGGTTGCTAAGCAATAGAAGGGAAAAAGAACAAAGGCAAAAGAGTTGCTAAGGAAGGAGGAACCAAGTGGTGAAAGGGGAGTTTGAAAGAAAAAGGGGAGGACAAATGCAAACTAGTTGCTAGCCATAGTTGCTAGCATTGCTAAGTCAAAATAACACAAAGGGCATCTGTAGTTGGTACCACACAAAGTTGAGGTCAAAGTCAGCAAGACTGTCACTAAGTTGTTGTTGATGGCAAGCAAAAGAGCAAAAAGAGATCTTAAGCTAGTAAGCTTAGAGCTGGAGAGGGGGAAATGGTACTCTGTTTGTTGTTTTTGGTCTCTATTTACAGGCAGTATTTATACTGTTTGTAGGTAAGTATATGAAAGTAAATAGTAGTTGCCACCAGTAACAGCATCTGCCAAAGTGTTTATGATACATACAAGGTGTCAGTCTGGTAACCAAGTAAAAAAGTATGTGAGGTCGATGTGATGCATAAAAGTAATAAATTGCAAGAAAAGAGCATGTTGATGTGCTCCTATGCCGCCTAGTGCCGTGCAGGAAACCAAAAAGAGAGGACCAAACACTAGTCACTAGATAGGGTAGCTGGCAGTAGGAAGTTAATAATGAGGGCGAGTCAGTAACCGTCCCAGAGAACGAGAGTTGAAATGGTGTATTCGAGGTGAAGTAGAAGTTGGTCGCTATCGCTAGCTGCGGTCGCTAGTGATAATAAGGGGAAGATGAGTGAAGACGGATAACGTTGCTAAGACTAAGCGATCCCTTAACGGTGGTGAAAGGGATAGAGCGAAAGAGAGGAAATGACAAAGGGAAAGACTGAAATCAAAGGACGAACGTAAACTAGTCGTTAGCCGTAGTCGCTAACGTCGCTAAGTCGAAATAACGCTAACGGGCACCCGTAATTGGTACCACACGAAGTCGATGTCGAAGTCGAAGAGGCTTGTCGCTAAGCCTAAGTCGAAGACGAGATGAGAGAGAGACAAAGGGGTAGACGAAATCTTAAGCTGGTAGGCTTATAGAGAGGTACGATCCGATGGTGGAAGTCGATGGTAATTGCCTTGTATGAGTTCTATGTACAAGCAGTATTTATATGTTCCCAGAGTACAGTAAGGGAGGGTAAGCAATTAAGTGCCACTAGCGACGGCGTCTGTCACTGTTTACGGTGCGTGCCAGACGTCAGTCTTGTAACTAAGTAAAAGGGTCGTAGATGAGGTCTTAGCGACGACTAATTGCTAATAAAACAAAAAAAAAGAACGAGTCCGCTGTCAACTCCTGAAGCGCAGACGCCGTCCCAGTATATGTGTAAGCTCGGTAACTAAATGATAGGGAAAAAGGTACGCGTCTGATAATTTGTCCATATATGGTAGAGCCTTGTTTGGTCGCCAAGATCGCTAGTGTCGCTAGTAATCGTCGCTAGGGGGAGTCTAGGCCTTGAGGATCTAGACCTAAGTTCCAGACTTCACGTGATATTCCTCGTGATTGATAAGTCTCGTGATTGCTAGAGTCTCGTGATTCGGTCCCATCCTCGTGCTAAGTCCCGTGCGCTGAGTGTTGTGACTTGTGTCGGGTTCAAAGTAGTCAGCTGCCGCTAAGTCCGAAATGTCAAAAATGGTGCTCAGCGATAACTGGGGCTCATCATCCTCCCCCGTACTGAAATATTGACTGTCCTCAGTCAACCTCGAAATCACGTGCTCGAATGCCTGGTCCGTGCGCCAAGGAGATTCGAGTAAAAGTAGCTGGCGGTATCGCTCGAACTTCATCATCCCACTTCCTTATCGTCTAATCATCTCTACATCTCGATCTTATCGCTATGTCTGACCTCGCATCGCAACTTGAAAAGATCACGATGGCCCACGCCTTTCTGGACCGCGTCGACCGATTGCTCGCTGTGGCTCGTGCGTCGTTGGCGAAGGATCCTCGCTTGGCGGTCACCGCCATATTTCAGACGTGGCTGCAATGGTTCAAGACCTCGGGGAGTGGAGTGGAGTGGCCGGAGTTGGCGACTGTCGAGAAGGAGTGTCGCCAGCTGTATGAGGAGTACAAGGGGGAAGAATGGGTTCGCCCATTTGATGTCCACTTCGTAAGTGTCTTCTTCTCTTCTTGTTAGCGATGACTTCTGACGCGATCGCCAGGCGCCAGTCGACCCTTCGCTGGAGTTCTTAATGGACGACCTCACGGCGGGAATGACGGTAAGTGCCCCAGTAGTCGCTAGCGCTAGCGACACTGCTAAGGTACGTTAGCTCTTTGAAGACTTGTCACCAAATGACCAGTTTTTCTTCCAGCACCCGGTAGGTGCGACAGCGGTGGCGAGGGGGGAGGAACGAGGCGAGGGTCGGGGGAACGAGGAGGCGGCGAATCGTGGGGACATTCAAGAAGCGGGCCCCTCGACTCCCAAGGCTGCGCCTGGCGGCGTCGCTAGGGGGTTGGCGACGTCGCCAAGATTGGCGACAACCCCGAGGAGCAAAGGGAAGGGGAAGGGAAAGGCAAAAGCACAAGATGAGGAGGACGAGGATATTGAGGTGAGTCTTCTTTCTTTTTCGCTAATCCTTGGCGACAATCGCTAACCTTTCCTGCAGGATCATGTTGAAGAAACGTTTACCGACAAGCGCTTGGCGACACTCCTTCGATGGCGAAGGACGACGACGGTGGTGGATACAGGTCTGGGAGCAGGAGTGAAGTTGGACAAGGCTAAAGGCAAGGTAACAGTGTCGCTAGAGAGGCGGCAAGAATATAAGCGCACGCAAGGAGCGGTGAGTACTTAGCGGTCTTTTCTCTTCTTGTCGCTAACACCTTCTTTTAGTGCGACAACTGCTGGGCCGACAATGACCCAGAAGGCTGCTGGTACCCCACGGGGGTCCAGCCGTGCTATCGCTGCGACAGTACCAGGAAGAGCTGTTCGCACAGCGGCCAGTCATCGAGGAGCACTGGCAGTAAATTCGCTAAGAAGATAGCGATCAAGGCGGCGTCGGTAAGGAACGCGCGGGCTTTTGTGGAGCGGCAGAGGGAGCGGGCGATGCGAGGGGAGGCGATCGAGGTCGAGCATTCGAGCTTGAACTTGCCGACGTCGCAGGAGGAGGCTGGGGTTAGCGGCAGCGGAGGCGCCAAGGTGAAGAGCAGGGCAGTGGTGGAGAGCGACGAGGACCGCAGTGACGACGATGGCGACGACGACGTGCCTCTGGCGCGGAAACGGCCAGCAAGTCCTTCGTCGGTCGCTAGCGCTAAGCGACCTCGAACAGTCGCCAACGAGGGGGAAGACGAGGACGTGGGGATGAGAGAGGCGACTCCCTTGGCGACGGTCGCCGAGGTAGAGCGGGAAGCGAGCGACATGGAGGTCGAGGGCGAGGAAGAAGAAGTTGTACCCGTCGCTGCTGAGGAGGAGGAGCAGGCTGAGGAGGTTGAGGTCGTTCGACGAGTAAGTTCTTTCCTTTTGCTAACTTCTTGATCGCTAACTGCTTTGTTAGGGAACCTGGAGCGATACTCCATTGCGCCAGGTTGGCGACGACGAACTGGAGTGGCTGGGCGAGGACCTTGGCTGGCCGACGCCGCTAACGACAGCGGCGTCGCTACTGGACTTCGATGAGAGGGCGGCGGGAGTGGAACGACGGTTCCAGAGGGAGCTGGAGGCGGCGAGGGAGGAGTTGTTAGCGGCACGGGCTCGCTATACAGTCGCTAAGCGGACGCTGGCGACTCTGGCGGGATATCGGCGAGACTGTCAGGCTTTCCTGGCCTGGCAGGAGGAGAACAACGTTGGCGAGGGGGATTGGGAGGAGGCGGAGGCGAGGGAGGTTCCCGAAGACGACGCCGACCTCGACGCCTAGCGACTGCCGTCCCCTGTATATAAATTTTTAGTTTTATCTTCGTATGGACACAGACTAGCCCCCTTAAGGGGCCCCAAAAATGTATAGTACTTTGTTCACGATTCAGGAACTGAGAGGGAAATGAAAGAGAAACAAAGAATAAGGCGTACTAGCGATTGTCGCCTAGCGCTAGCGACGCTTTGAAGGCAAACGCTCAGTAGATCATCATGGCGAATTACCCCTAGAGGCGTGCCGAGCGCTGGCGACAGAATAGCCTAGCGCAGCATCGAAAACAAGACAGTAGTAAGTAAAGTGTCTGTGAAAGATTAATGTTTTTGTAACGTATTTGCGGATGTTTTTTTTTTTTTTTTTTTTTTTTTTTTTGAATAATAGGGAGAAAAGAGGCAAGGTTAGGATAGACCGCTAAGGCTTAGCGAGAGGTAGTATTCTTCTTCACTGGCGACCTCGCCAGTATCATCGTCGTCGACGAGGTCTGTTTGCTCCAGTTCTCTGAGACGTGAGGTGTCGATGTCGAAAGCGTCGCTAGGCACGGCTATGTGTTCTCTAGCGAAATAGGGGACTAGGCGAAAGGCAGCAACAGGGCGATGTAGCACGGAGCCATCTAGTTCACAAAGAATGTAAGCGCCGCCACGGTTGCGAGATATTACCACAAGTGGGCCTAGGTAGCGCGGCTTCATCTTCTTGTTATGCGTTACTTCGATCCTAGTATTCCTCATTAGTACGAGGTCACCGGTTTTGAAATTGTAATCGCGAATAGTGGCGGAATGATCTTTCTCAAAGCGAATAGCGGCCAAGCGACGGGCGCTAAGTACTTGGCTGTGCAAGCGGTCGAGATCTTCTTGGCGACGCTGGAGGTCAATTGCTCGGCGGGCGATGAGATCTGTGGTCGATAGTAGCGAGTTTGGCGGTGGTTGCAAGTATGTCGCTTCCACTATGTCAGCCGGCAGGAGCGGGTGGGTACCGGTAGCCGCGAAGTATGGGGAGCAACCCATTCGCTTGCGAACCGTAACGCGTTCTGACCAAAAGACAGAGTAAGTAGCAGTACTCCACCTAACTGATCGCCATCAACTGCTTTGAAGAGAGCTTGGCGAACATCGAAATGCGGCCGCTCGACTATTCCGTTAGCGCGCTTATTGTAACCTGAAATCCGGATGTGGCGCAAGTTATACTTCTTCGCCAAATAGGCAACGGCCTTTAGAATTGGGGGTCCGTTGTCGGTAACGATTTCGCTAAGCGCTCCCCAACGACAAATGACGTCCTCGTATAGCCATTTAGCGATGGCTTCGGTGTTTTCTCTGGCGAGCATGCGGAACTCGGGGTAATGGGTTAGCGAACAACGTCCCTGGATGATGTACTTGAACTTGTTGGAGGGCGGCATGAACATGGTGTCGACGTATATCTTACTGAACAATGGCGCGGGCGTTGCGACGGTTGGCGGAATAAGCACCTTGGTCGTTTGGTGAATCTGGCAGAGATGACAAGTCCGAAGGTACCACATGATATCGGCGCTAACTTGAGGCCACCAAAACCGTTCCAGAAGTGCCGAGCGGGTAGCGAAAAGACCTCTGTGTCCCAAGTCGTCATGCATCGCTTTCAGGACTCGTAAGCGACTGGCGATAGGAACGAACAACTTGTGAGCGCCATCTCGACTTCTGCGCCAAAGTTTGCCTCCCGTGACGAAAAACATGGATGCGTAGCGAACGAAGGTGGCGTAGTCCTTGTCGCTAACGCCATCAGGTCTGACGAGGTCGTGAAGCCATTTCTCTACTAGGAGTACTCGAGCGTCGCTGGCGATAGCTTTTGCACTACGGGGTACGTCGCTATAAGTGGTGGTGCCATCGTCTCGGAGGGGTGTTATATCGTCGCTTGTCGCTAGTCGTGGGGGGGTGTCGGTGTCGCTGGCAAAGGTCGCTAAGGTATGCGAACGTTCGTACTCGGCCAAAGGGGGTAAGCGATGCGAGGCCGTCGAGACCTGGCGAAGTAGCGGTAGGGGTAGCTGAACTTGGTGTACGAACCCATGTAAGCGGTCGATCCAGTCTTCGTAAACCGAGTTATCGCTATCGTCGCTCGGAGGGTCGCCAGGCTGTGGCGGGCGTCGCGAGAGACCGTCAGGGCCGTGGAACGTTCCTTTGACGTGAACCAGCTTAAAGTGAAACATCCAAATCGCCATAATCCAGCGGTTCATGCTAGCGGAAGGTTGGATGTCAGGGTTCTGAAGCATACCCTTAATGTAGCGAGCGTCGACTTCAATGATAAGGTTCCTGACGCCGATGAGGTACATTCGTAACGCTTGTAAAGCTCGATAGAGGCCATAAAGTTCCAACTTGGGCTGGCTGAATCGGGCTTCCCTGTCGTTTAGCGTAATAGACCCAAAGCGGTTGTAGCGGCGTTCTTTGCGATTGTCGCCAGTGCACTGACAAAGGTAAAATCCGACCGCTATGTATGACGTATCGACCGCTAAGATGACTGGGTCAGGCGATTCATAATCGATAGGAACAAGGGGCTTAGCGTCTTGTAGGGCTTTTACGAGATCGCGTTGAGCATTTATTTGATCGGGGCCAAACTCGAAAGGAACGCCAACGCGTGTGAGCTTCGTTAAATTATGGGCTCGATGTGCAAAGTTCTTGACGAAAATCCTTAGTACCCCGACAGTACCTAGGAAGGCTCGAACTTCCGATAGCGACTTGCAAGGACCCCATCGCTCGATTAGCGCTAGGCGACTTTCGTCAGGGACTCGACCGCTAGGGGTGCAAACGTGTCCTAGAATCTTGAACGTCGGGGCGCAGAGAACCAATTTATGACCTGAGAAGGTGCCACCGCAATACTTCATTCGCTGAAGAATCCTGTTGAGAAGTTCAAAGAACTCCCAGAGCGCTAGGCGAATATTCGGGTTAGCGGGATGCTTAGCGGGTTTACCGTTAACGATTTTCCAGTCCTTGGGTCCCTTAGCGCCAACGTCATCGATAAAACTGAGCACGTTATGGGGGATCTCTGGCTGCAAGATAAAGGTAATGTCGTCGTGGAATATAGGCACAGAGTTGGTCCATCCCATCGGCAGGGTCACTAGGCGAAGAGCGCCAAATGGAGTCTGGAACGTCGTTAAGTCGCGTGATGCCGAGTCAATAAGTCGCTCGTCGTAGCCAACGTAGAGATCGAGGGTGGCGCCACAGATGCGTCCAGCGAAGGATTCGGCAACGTGATCTGGAAAAGGTGGTACTCCAGAATGACGGATGGTGACACGGTTTAGCGGCTCGAGACTGTGTACAATCCTGAGCTTACCATTCTTCTTGAGTACGCAAAACCATCGGGAGCGGTAAGCGGAGTTCGAAGGTTCATAGACGCCAGCGCTAATCTTGTTGCGAATAATTTCACATACTTCCTTTTCTAGACCTGGCGGTATGGGGCGATTGTGCTGGACCCATGGTACGTGCGGAATCGTCGGTATGCGAACAGGTGGAAAGAAGTCGGGGCGCAAACTTCCTCGTTCGGAATCTTCCCAAGCGAAGGCTTTGTCTTGTTTGGCGACCATGTCGACTAGTACGTTGATTTCGTCGCTAGTGAGGAACCCTGTGTCGTGGTCGTCAACTAGTTTCGCTTGTCGCTCGCTGGTGAATCGCTTTGTCGGAACGAAAGGCGGTGGATTTGGATTAAGTGGGGGCATTGTCGCTAGTGGATCGCCAATAATCTGTCGCTCGATTCGAAAGTCTTCGCTAACGTGGCTGGCGACAGGTTTGGTTTTCATAGCGACGGGTTTGTACTTCTTCTTTACCTGGACTCCTTTTCGCTTAGGGGGTTCGTTAGCGATATACTGAGCGGGGAAGGGGATGTTAACATAAGTGGGGGTAATGTCTGTAACGCATGGGTCAAAAGGTAAAGTCTGTCCAAGAATCAAGGGATTAGATGTATCAGTAGAAACAAGATAAGAACGAGGTGGAAGGGACGAATCAGAAATGTTGCTAGCCGTAGCGTATAGGTATGCTAGCGCAGGATTAGTCTGTGTGTCGGAATTAGTAGGTAAAACGTCTTTGTCCAAATCACAAGAGGCTATACAAGTCGCTAGACCAGTTGAATGATCGTAGCTGATAACGACCGCTAGGTCGCTATCTTCTTCTTTACTGCTTTCGGCGATGAAAGCAACGGGGTGCCTCGGTCTCGAAGCGAACATTTTGGCGGTTGTTTCTTTTGGTCTTGCCGCGCGGAAAGGTAGGGATAGTTCGTCGTTGGCCAGTGTTGGGGTCCGAAATAGTTATAGTTGTTTCGACGTCGCTAATTGTGTTGACTGTGCTTCGAGTTAGTACGTCGAAAGGACGGCCGAGTAGAATGTCGTAGGCGGGAGACCGTAAAACGTGGATTTGAAGATAGACCGTGATGTCGCCAAGGGTGCATGGTACGTTGCGAGCAAGTCCTAGCGATCGATCCATGGTACCGTTGGCGCTCTGCATGTTTAGCACGATGTTGGGGTCGTATGATAAACCAATATCGCTAGCGATTTCGGCCGACATGGAGATTATTTGGGAACCGCTGTCGTGGATGCATTCTACTTCTTCTTTGTTGTCAATTAGCATCATGACGGTACGAAGTGACTGAGATTCCTTAGCGACAGTGAGTACTACAGGTTCTTCTCCAGGGGGTAGCGAATCGATATAGGCCTCGACAGGGTCAATGGAAGCGAAAGGGGCTTTGTCAGCGGCAAGTCCGTTAGCGGTGTCAGTGTCTAGCGAAAATTGTGGTTCTCCAATAGCGAAGGTCGGCAAAATATCTTCAAAGATGTCGCTAGAGTCCTGTACGGTGCTAGCGCCTACCAAACGTTTGGGCGTGACTGCGGTTCTGAGCTGATTTCTGACGTCCTGAGATACCGAGCATAGTTCGCCCACTGTTACAGTCACCGGAGTGCTTAATACTCGATCAAAAACCGCTTTAGACTGCTCAATGCTGTAGATGGGTGGCATAGTTCGATAGGCGCTGTCGTTGGTTTTGTCGGGAGCAGCGAAATTCCTGTTAGCGGGCGGGGCGTAGCGACTGGGGATGCCAGAAAACGGATGGACGGGAGGCTGAACGACGGGTTCCTTAGTGACGGGCGGTTGTTCCTTAGCGACGGTTTGTTCGGGTGCTTTGCCTTTGTCGGCAGGCTTAGCTGCAGGAGCTGGAGTTGAATTGGAAGGGGGTGAAGTCACCGGAGTGTCGCTAGTCGAGGGTGTTACTTTTGGGGCTTCATTCGCTGGTCGGTAAGCCGCACGAGGAACTTGTACGCCGTCGAACTTTTCGCCATTTCGCCTGAGTGCAAAGAGTTCGCGCTCCAAGGCCTGGATCCGTTCTTCTTTGCTTAGCGATCGGCCCATAGCGACATCCTGCTGCATTACCTCGTGTATTAGCGCCTGCTGCATAGCCGCTTGCTCGGGATCCGGATTAGCGTTGGGAGAGAGTCTGCCTGTAACGATTTGTCCTGGGTTAAGCCTATGCCATTCCTCGATGCGTTCCATGTATAGTCGCTTGCCAAAATAGTTGGGAATCATAGCGCCAGACGGTAGGATGATTTTGCCTTCAGCGTTTCGACGGATCTTACCCTGTAGGATCATTTGCTCCAGCTTTATACAGGTACCTCGGACCATGGTGTGACCAGTTTCGCCACAGAAATGGCATGTGCTGTTAGAGAATTGCTGGCGAGGTTGGGCGTTACCGTTAGTCAAAAGAGCTTCCAGACGTTCCAAGGCGCTGACGATCGCTGTAGTGGTCGCTAATTCCAAGGTTTCTTGTTTAGGTACAGGTGAAGGGACAACTGGTGGGTTAGCGATTGGCGATGACGAATGAATACCGCTGGTGCCATTGTTGGTTTTGGTCGTAGAGGTGTCCGTTCCTTTTAAAACCCATTTAGCGCCTTCGAAGACTTGGTCAACATCATAAGGGTCCTCAGGATGGTGGTCGGGGAGAGTGATTTCGAGACGGCGAACGATTTTAGACCATAGCGACGTGGGGATACCTTGCTGGAACAGGCGACGTTCCTCATTGCGGTAGAGCTTGCCATTAGCGAGTAACCATCTGGCGATACGTTGGAAGTCCCGGTAGTAATCAGAGAACCTTCCTAAAGTCGCTAAGCCACTGTTAAAGGTCTGGTTTACGAGTCTTTCCAAATCGCCAAGGTTATAACGCGCGCTAGCGTCAGCGCCAGGGTACAGCCTAAGCACTGCCGCCTTCCATTCGTGATAAGTGTATGGCCGAGGATCGTTGTTGCCGATAGTGACGTTGTCGCCAAATTCGGGTAAGCCAAGCCAGGTTTCTGCCGTGTCATATGAGACATATCGAGCCGCATATTCCTTCTTCTGCGTGTCGTCAGCGATGCCGCAGTCAGCGAAGAGATATTCCAATTCTTTGAAGTATTGAGGGAGTTCCCTAGGGCGACTCTCATCCCATTTAGGAGCAGTTGTGTCGTTGCGAGGCGGCATTCTAGCACGCCGAGCGACGGGGTCGTTGCTCATAGTAGCGATTGTCGGATTTAGCGAAGGGAGGGGGTTAACTGTCGATGATGGGATAGACCGAGCTTCTGGGAAGAATAGAGAGTCGGTAGGAGTTAAAGGTGAAAGAGGTGCGTCGAGGAAACTTTCGATAAAGGCGCCTGGAAAGTCGGCAAGGATTTCGCTAACGTCGCGAAGGTGTCTAGCGATTTCAAGTTCGTCGGCCAGAGGTCGAGGATAAACTGTGGGCGACAAGTGCTGAGGGGTCGAACGAGTAGACTGGGGTGGTTTAATAGGGTTTTCCAAGCGACGTTTCGCTTGAGCTCTTGTTTCTGGCGGAATGGTTAACCTCAAATCCCCTCGCGGTGGGCTCCAAAATGATGTGCTCCTATGCCGCCTAGTGCCGTGCAGGAAACCAAAAAGAGAGGACCAAACACTAGTCACTAGATAGGGTAGCTGGCAGTAGGAAGTTAATAATGAGGGCGAGTCAGTAACCGTCCCAGAGAACGAGAGTTGAAATGGTGTATTCGAGGTGAAGTAGAAGTTGGTCGCTATCGCTAGCTGCGGTCGCTAGTGATAATAAGGGGAAGATGAGTGAAGACGGATAACGTTGCTAAGACTAAGCGATCCCTTAACGGTGGTGAAAGGGATAGAGCGAAAGAGAGGAAATGACAAAGGGAAAGACTGAAATCAAAGGACGAACGTAAACTAGTCGTTAGCCGTAGTCGCTAACGTCGCTAAGTCGAAATAACGCTAACGGGCACCCGTAATTGGTACCACACGAAGTCGATGTCGAAGTCGAAGAGGCTTGTCGCTAAGCCTAAGTCGAAGACGAGATGAGAGAGAGACAAAGGGGTAGACGAAATCTTAAGCTGGTAGGCTTATAGAGAGGTACGATCCGATGGTGGAAGTCGATGGTAATTGCCTTGTATGAGTTCTATGTACAAGCAGTATTTATATGTTCCCAGAGTACAGTAAGGGAGGGTAAGCAATTAAGTGCCACTAGCGACGGCGTCTGTCACTGTTTACGGTGCGTGCCAGACGTCAGTCTTGTAACTAAGTAAAAGGGTCGTAGATGAGGTCTTAGCGACGACTAATTGCTAATAAAACAAAAAAAAAGAACGAGTCCGCTGTCAACTCCTGAAGCGCAGACGCCGTCCCAGTATATGTGTAAGCTCGGTAACTAAATGATAGGGAAAAAGGTACGCGTCTGATAATTTGTCCATATATGGTAGAGCCTTGTTTGGTCGCCAAGATCGCTAGTGTCGCTAGTAATCGTCGCTAGGGGGAGTCTAGGCCTTGAGGATCTAGACCTAAGTTCCAGACTTCACGTGATATTCCTCGTGATTGATAAGTCTCGTGATTGCTAGAGTCTCGTGATTCGGTCCCATCCTCGTGCTAAGTCCCGTGCGCTGAGTGTTGTGACTTGTGTCGGGTTCAAAGTAGTCAGCTGCCGCTAAGTCCGAAATGTCAAAAATGGTGCTCAGCGATAACTGGGGCTCATCAATGTCCAATGTCAATACCTGAAGTGTAGATGCTGTTCAAGTATGTTTGTAAGCTTGACAAGAAAAATGATATATCACCAGGAAAGTCACTAGCAATTGTTGCTAAGAAAGGTCTTGGCCTTGTTATTCTAGACCCAAAGTCCAGACTCCACATGATATGGCTCATGATTAATAAGTCTCATAGTTGCTAAAATCCTATACAAAGGCTATGTTGTTCCAGACTTTGGGGCTGGGCCTCACATGCTGAGTGTCATGACTTGTATTGTGACTTGTGCCATGTCAATATAATCAGCTGCTGTCCAATCAGAAATGCCAAAAATGGTGCTCAGCAACAAATGGGTCTGATTATCCTCCCCTATGCTGAAATCTTGACTGTCCTCAATCAACCCAAAATCCCATGATTGCTCGCTTGGTCCATGCACCTGGAGTGGTAAGAATAAAAGCAACTAGCAATTCCACTGAACTTTATCAACACTCCCTTCCATCCTCTTATCTACCACTTCTCCTCTACAATCTTGATCTTATTGTCATGTCTTTGGATCTTGCTTCCCAAATCAAGAAGATTGCTATGACCCACACCTTCCTTGGCTGAGTTGACTGCTTGCTTTCTGTGGCACATGCCTTGTTAGTGGTGAATCCTCAGTTGGCAGTTACTACAATCTTCAAGACCTGGTTGCACTGGTTTGAAACAACTAGGAGTGGAGTTGAGTGGCCCAAGTTGGCGGTGGTCAACCAAGAGTGTTGCCAACTCTATAAGAAGTATAAGGGAGATGACTGGATCTGGAAGTATGATAAATATTTCATAAGTTTTTCCTTACTTTTTCTTAGTGACATAGTTAACAGTTTTTGCTAGGTTCCTCTTTCTTCTTTGTTAGAGTTACTGATGGAGGATTTGGTGGCTGGCATGACAGTGAGTGCCAGCAACATTGCCAAGGCTAGTGACACTACTAAGGTAACTTTAGCTCTTCAAAGACTTATCCTTTGATGACTAATTCTACTTCCAGCACCCTCCATGCAAATTGTCAGTGATGACAGAGGTTAAATGTGGTGATGGCTGTGGGAGTGAAGGGAGTGCAAATTGTGGGGACATTGGAATGGCTGGGCCCTCCACTCCCAAGCATGCAGCTGGCAGTGTTGCTAAGGGGTTGGAGATGTTGCCAAGATTGGCAACAACTCCAAAGGGCAAAGGGAAGAGCAAGGCCAATGCTAGGGAGGAGGAGGAGGAAGAATTTGAGGTAAGCTTTGAGTCTGTTGCTAATCCTTGGTGGTTGTTGCTAACATCTTCACAGTAACCAATTAAGGATTTGTTTACCAATAAATGTTTAGTGAGACTTCTTTATTGACAAAAAGCCTTGACAGTGGTGGACACAAGTATGGGAGCTAGTGTGGTGCTGAAGAAGGCAAAGGGCAAGTCAATGGTGTTGCATGAGGCAAGGCAAGCATTCAAGGAGAAGCAGGGAGCAGTAAGTCCTTAGCAGTCATTGTTAACACAGTTGCTAACAATCCTTCCACAGTATGACAATTGCTGGTTGAAGAATGACCCAGAGGGCTGCTGATACCTGACTAGTTCCCAGCCCTGCTATTGCTGCAATAGCACAAGGAAAGGGTGCTCATACAGTGGGAAATTGTTGCAAAGCACTGGCAGGAAATTTGTAAAGAAGATAGTGATGCAGGCAGCCTTGGTACAACAGGCCAGAGCATTTGTGGAGTGGCAGAGGGAGTTGGCAAAGAAGAAAGAGCCAATCCAGATCAAGCACTTGAGCTTGAATCTGCCAATGTCACAGGATGGGACAATGGTAGGAGGAAGCAGTGTTGCTAAGGGCAAGTGGCAGGAGAAGAGCAAGGAAACAGTTGAAAGCAAGGATGAGGGCAGCAATGGGGGAGCAACAATAGTAGCAACAACAGTAACAATGTGCCCTTGGCACATAAGCAAGCAGTCCAGCTTCTGTTGCTAGTGCTAAGCAACCAAGGATGGTTGCTAGCAAGGAGGGAGAGGAGGAAGGTGGATGTGGAGATGAGGAAGAAGACTCCCTTGGCAACAATCACTGAGGAAAGTCACTAGCAATTGTCACTAAGAAAGGTCTTGACCTTGTCATTCTAGATCCAGAGTCCAGACTCCACATGATATGGCTTGTGATCAATAAGTCTTGTAGTTGCTAAAATCCCATGCAAAGGCTACATTGTTCTAGACCTTGGGGCTAGGCCTCACATGCTGAGTATTGTGACTTGTATTGTGACTTGCACCATGTCAATATAATTAGCTGCTGTCCAATCAGAAATGCCAAAAATGGCCCTCAGTGCCAAGTGGGTCTTATCACTGCTAGGAACCTTCATGACATTAGCAAAATCCTTGCTGACTTTCCAGGTGCCTTTATCAAAAGCTTTCTCAATGCACTCCTCTTGCTTCTTACTCCAACTAACTCAATCTTCTTTCCAGAAGCTCACTCTATCCCATCTTTGCCTACTAAACAGAATCCCCTTCCCCCACTGCAATCAACAATTGTTACTATGAGCAACAACCCCACCACTCAGCATGCTTGAATGCTGCCATGCAATGATACAACTGTGCCAAAGTGGGATGAGAGTTGCCCTAGGAAAGTCCCCCAATATTTCAAGGAACTGGAATACCTTTTTGCTGACTGTGGCATTGCCAATGACATTCAAAAGAAGGAGTATGTGGCTTGCTACATCTCTTATGACACAGCAAAAACCTGGCTTGGCTTACTGGACTTTGGTAACAACCTCACTATCGGCAACAATGCTTCATGATCTTACACATACCAGGAATGGAAGGTGGCAGTGCTCAGTCTGTACCCTGGCACTGATGCTAGCACTTGATACAACCTTTGCAACCTCAAGCAACTTGTCAACCAGACTTTCAACAGTGGCTTGGCAACTTTGGGCAGATTTTCTGACTATTATCAAGACTTCCAACATATTTCCAGATGGCTTCTTGCTAACAGCAAGCTCTACTGCAACAAGAAACATCATCTTCATCTTACTTGTATGCCCATTTGATGTTTTAACTCAGAGTGTGGTCAACACCCTCAGTGACATTGAGACCACCATTACTATCACAGACCTAAACACAGGCATGCAGCAAACTATACCATCATTTCCATGCAGCAAATCCAAAAGACATAATTGCCAAAACATTTGCTTCAAACCAAACCACCCTGCTGCTTTCATCACCAAAGACATTGACAAAGACACTAGCAACACAATGGTTGTTATCAGCTATGATCATTCAACTGGTCTAGCAATGTGTATAGCTTCTTGTGATTTGGACAAAGATGTTTTACTTACAGAATCTTCTCTCACACAAACAAATCCTGCTTTAGCATATCTTTACACTACTGCTAGTGATCTTTCTAACTTTTCCTTACCCCCTCATTTATATCTTGTTTCTACTGATCCTTCTTCATCTTTTATTCTTGGACAGACTTTACTTATTGATTCAAGTGACAAAGACATTACCCCTACATACATTAACATTCCATTTCCTGCACAATTTGTTGCTAACAAACCCACCAAAATAAAAGGAGTACAGGTGAAAAAGAAATACAAATCTGTTGCTATGAAGACCAAACCCATTGCTGGCCACTTTAGCAAAGACTTCAGAATCAAGCAACATATCATTGGCAATCCACTAGTGACTATGCTGCCACTTGACCCAAACCCACCACCATTTGTACCAACACAGCAATTCACTAGCAAACAACAAGCAAAACTCATCAAAGACCACAACACAGGCTTTCTCACTAGCAACAAAATCAATGTGCTCATTGCCAAACAAAAAAAGGCTTTTGCTTGGGAGGACTTTGAACAAGGAATCTTGTGCCCCAACTTCTTTCTGCCAGTATGCATACCAACAATTCTCCATGTACCCTGGGTCCAGCACAATTGCCCCATACCCCCAGGACTAGAGAAAGAAGTTTGTGAAATCATTTGTGACAAAATCAAGGCTAGCATCTACAAACCCTCAAATTCAGCTTATTGCTTGTGCTGGTTCTGTGTCCTCAAGAAGAATGGTAAGCTCAGGATTGTACACAGTCTAGAGCTACTAAACCATGTCACCATTTGCCACTCTGGAGTTCCACCCTTTCCAGATCATGTTGCCAAATCTTTTGCTGGATGCATTTGTGGCACTACACTTGACCTCTATGTTAGCTATGACAAACAACTTATTGAGTCTGCTTCATGTGACTTAACAACATTTCAGAGTCTGTTTGGTGCACTTTGCTTAGTAACCTTGTCAATGGGTTGGACCAACTCTGTGCCAATATTCCACGATGACATTACATTTATTTTGCAGCCAGAGATCCCCTATCACATACTCAGCTTTATTGATGATGTTGGTGCCAAAGGTCCCAAAGACTGGAAGATTGTTAATGGTGGCTTTGCTAAGCATCCGACTAACCCCAACATTTGTTGAGCGCTATGGAAGTTCTTTGAACTTCTCAACTGAATTCTCTAGTGAATAAAGTATTGCAGCTGAATGTTTTTAGGTTGCAAGCTCATCTTATGCACCTTGACCTCCAAGATTCTTGGACACATTTGCACACCTAGTATTCAAATTCTAGACAAAAGTTGCTTAGTCCTACTCAAGCACTGGAGCCCTTGCAAGTTGCTATCAGAGGTTTGAGCCTTTCTGGGTACCAGTTGGAGTTCTTAGGATTTTTGTCAAGAATTTTGCTCACTGCACTAACTTAACAGAACTCATGCATGTTGGCATCCTCTTTAATTTGGCCCAGACCAGATTAATGCCCAGTGAGACCTTGTTAAAGCTTTATAAGATACTAAGCCCCTCATTCCAATTGGCTATGAATCACCTGACTCCATCATCTTAGTGGTTGACACCTCATATATCACTGTCAGCTTCTACCTTTGCTAGTGCACTAGCAACAACTGCAAAGAACACTACTACAACTGCTTTGGATCAATCACTCTCAACAATAGGGGTCTAGATTCAGTCAGCCCAAGTTGGAACTTTATGGACTTTATCAAATGCTTCAAGCTTTACAAATGTACCTTATTGGCATCAGGAACCTCATCATCAAAGTCAATACTTGCTATATCAAGGGTATGCTATAGAACCCTGACATCCAGCCCTCTGCTAGCATGAAGTGCTGGATCATAGCAATATTAATGTTTCATTTCAAGCTCATTCACATCAAAAGAACTTTCCATGTGATGCCTGCTCCAGCCTAGCAACCCCATTTCCAACAATAGCAACAACTCTGTGTATGAGGATTGGATTGATTGCTTGCATGGGTTTATTTACCAAGTTCAACTTCCACTACCCCTCCTTTGCCAAGTGTCCTCTGCCTCACAATTATTACCCCCTCTCCTTGAGTTCCAGCCTCTCCAGCCCTTAGCAACATTCATTAGCAATGATAGCAATGACACAGCCCTACAACTAGCAAACAGTGATGACATCTTGCTTCTATGTAATGATGGCACCACCACTTATAACAATGTACCCCATAGTGCTAAGACTATTGCTAGTGATGCATGCCTGCTTTTGGTCAAGAAATGGCTTAACAACCTTGCTAGACCAGAAGGTCTTAGTGACACTGAATATGCCACCTTCATTTGCTATGCATTGATGTTCTTTATCACTGGTGGCAAGCTTTGGCAAAGAGACAGAGATGGCACCCACAAGCTCTTTGTTCCTACCAACTACCACTTACAAGTCTTGAAAGCCATACATGACAACTTGGGACATAAAGGTCTTTTTGCTTTCCACTCAGCTCTTCTAGAATGCTTTTGGTAGCCTCGAGTTAGTGCTGACCTTGTTTGGTTGCCAGGTGCACCAGACAACCAAAGTGCTTATTCTGCCAACTATTGCTACACCAGCACCCTTGTTCAGCAAGATATAGATTGACACCATGTTTATGCCACCATCCAATAAGTTCAAGTATCTTATCCAAGGACACTGTTTGCTAACTCATTACCCCAAGTTCTGCATGCTTGGTAGAGAGAACACAGAAGCCATCACCAAGTGGTTATATGAGGATGTCATCTATCACTGGGGAGCCCTTAGCAAAATTGTTACTAACAACAGACCTCTAATCCTCAAAGCTGTTGCCTACTTAGCAAAGAAGTACAACTTGCACCACATTTGGATCTCAGGTTACAACAAGCATGCTACTGGTATAGTCAAGCAGCCTCACTTTGGTGTTTGCCAAGCTCTCTTCAAGGCTATTGACAGTGATCAGTCTAAGTGGAGTATAGCTACTTATTCAGTCTTTTGGTCAGGATATGTTACAGTTTGCAAGCAAATGGGCTGTTCCTCTTACTACACAACAACTGGTACCCACCCTCTGCTGCCTGCTGACATAGTTGAAGCAACCTACTTGCAACTGCTGCCAAACTTGTTCTTATTGACAACAGACCTCATAGCATGCCAAGCAATAGATCTTCAACATTGCCAAGAGGACCTCAAGTAACTTCACAACAACATTCTTAGTGCTTGCCACTTAGCTGCCATTTGCTCTAAAGCAGAACATGCCACTACAATTCAAGACTATAACTTCCAAGCTGGCAATCTCATACTGATGAGGAACACTAGAATTGAGGTGACACACAACAAAAAGATGAGACCTTGCTACTTAGGCCCTCTGGTAGTAATCTCTTGCAACTATGGAGGTGCTTATGCCCTTTGTGAACTAGATGGTTTAGTGTTACATTGCCCAGTAGCTGCTTTTTTCCTGGTCCCTTATTTTGCTAGAGAACACATCTCAGTGCCTAGCAATGCATTTGACATCAATACTTCTTGCCTCCATTAAGTAGAGCAAACAGACCTAGTAAACAATGATGATGCTGGCAATGATGCCAGCAAAGAAAATTAAACATTCTTTGCTAAGCCCTAGTGACCCTTCTTGACTATGCTTTTCATCTCACCTATACCCTTTACTAGTTACTCAGAAAAACCATCAAATACTATATAAAAACATTAAGGCCATTCTTTTCATCATGTTGCAGTTGTTTGAAAAGCTCTTCACAGACATTTTTCATTACTATCTTCTTGCTTTTGATGCTGCACTTTGCTGTTTATCACTAGCACTTGGCATGCCTCGGGGGTCTTCATGCCATGATGATTTACTGAGTGTTTCCTCCAATGTTGCTAGTGTCAAGTGACAGTTGCTAGTGTGTACTGACTCATTCATCTTTGCTTATACTGTTGTTTTTGATCTCATCTCTCTCTCTCTCTTACTCTTTTGGATTCTTGGCAATATGATACATTTTCTTTAGGCCCTTTAAGGGGGCCTGTCTACAACTAATACAAAGAGATATAGAGCCTCTTAAGAGGGCTAGTCTGTGTTTATATAATACAAGCTGATATAAAAATATTTACACAGAGAGCAACTGTTGCTAAGTGTTGAGGTTAGCATTGTTGCTAGGCACCTCTCCCATCTGCTCCTTCTTCTAGTCCTTCTTGCCAATCTTGTTTGCCTCCTGCCAGGCCAAGAATGCCTGGCAGTTACCCCAATATCCTGCCATAGTTGCCAGCAACCACTTGGTGACAGCAAACCTTGCCCTTGCCTCCACCAGCTTCTCTCTCACTCTTGCCAGCTCCCTCTGGAACCTCCTCTCCATCCCTGCTACCCTCTTGTTGTATCCTGGATGCAATGTTGCTGACATTAGCAGTGTTGGCAAGGCTAGGTCTTCTCCTAGCCACTTGAGTTTATCATTGCCCACCTGGCACAGTGGTGTGCTGGTCCAGGTTCCCTAGCAAAAACTGTTAGCAACTGTATTCTAGCAAATGAAAGCACTTACCCATCGTTGTATGACTGTCTCCTCCTCACTCTTCTTGTCCTTCTCCAGTTCCATCACTTCTTCCTCTGCCTCCTGCTTGCCCTCAACCTCCCATTAACTAAAAAGGGGGAAATGGTACTCTGTTCATTGTCTTTGGTCTCTATGTACAGGCAGTATTTATACTGTTTGTGAGTATAGTATACAAAAGAGAATAATAGTCACTGCCAGCAATGGCATCTGCTAAAGTGTTTATGATACATATGAGGTGTCAGTCTGGTAACCAAGTAAAAAGTAAGTGAGGTTGATGTGATGCGTAAAGGTAATAAATTGCAAGAAAAGAGCATGTCCAATGTTAATACCTAAAGTGTAGATGCTGTTCAAGTATGTTTGTAAGCTTGACAAGAAAAATGATAAGTAAGAAATCACATGACTGTCAATATATCCATTTTTGGAGAGGAGGCAGTGTTGTCACTAGGAAAGTTGCTAGTGATTGTTGCTAAGAAAGGTCTCAGCCTTGTCTTTCTAGATCCAAAGTCCAGACTCCATGTGATACAGCTTGTGATCTATAAGTTTCATGGTTGCTAAAATCCTGTACAAAGGCTATATCATTCTGGACCTCAGGGCTAGGCCTCACATGCTGAGTGTTGTGACTTGTATTGTGACTTGTGCCATGTCAATATAATCAGCTGCTGTCCAATCAGAAATGCCAAAAATGGCACTCAGCAACAAGTAGGTCTTATCACCAGACCCCTGATCATGTGATCTGCCAACCTGTCAATGCATGTGACTTCAAGTAAATTCTCCAAACACTGGCATTGGGGATCCTCAGACTTGTTCTCTTTGGATCTCCCTTTGCCAGATGTGTAGTTATATTTGTAGACACTGCATCATGCTGAATAAACTTTGGATCTCTCTTTGCTAGTTGCATGATTGAGCCACAGCCTCCAGAGGTTGCCCTTACAGTTGTCTACCTTGATCTCCCTTTGCTCCTTAGAGGCTGAAATCTGTCACATGCTTGTTGGAGGCCAAAATTCATTCTGTGTTGCAAGCACCAGATCTTACAGAGATATTTTGAGCCCAAAGTTGCTGCTTATTTTTTTTTTTCTCTACTTCTATTTTCTTTTCTGGCCATTGTCATATCAGCATCATTGGGTCCTATTCAATTTCCCTGGCTCTATACAAATTATTTCAAATGGTCAATGTGCAATTGAGGCTTTACTTGTTTGGCAGAGATATTGGGATATATTTGAGGAGAAGGTTTCACTGGAGAATTTGAAGGGCAAAGAGTTGAAAGCAATTAAGAAGAGGATGACTGAGGTCAGGGAATTATTGATTCTTAGTGTGGAAGATGCTCAACTTGCTCATATAACTGGTCCCAACCCTCACACCATTTGGGAGAACCTTGGCAAGGTTCATCATGCCTGTAATTTTGGTAGTCATCTTGCACTCTGATGTGCCTTCATCACCACCCCTATGAAGAAGGACCAGACTATGGAGGCCTAGATTGGAAAAGTATGCTCTCTTGCCAATTCCCTTACTGCCATCAATGTCCTCACTGCATATTTACCCCCTTCCTATGAGACCATCATCATTTCCCTCAATGCTGTCACCTTGACAGAGCTTATGCTTGACTTTCTCATCACTTGCTGACTCAATCAAGAAAGTTGTTGGAATCTCACTCACCCTGTCATTGCACCTGAGCCTGAGAAGAAATCCACTGGAGAAGCTATGGTTGCAATGAGGAAGGAAAAGTCCAGCTCCACCACTATATGCTTCTACTGTGGAAGAAATGGCCATTTTGCTGCTTCATGTGAAGTTAGAATGAAGCACTTCAAAGCAATAGATTAAAAGTTTGCTGCTCTTGCTATTTTTCTTGACAATGAAGATGATAAGGTAAATTTTGCCTTTTAGCTTGAGGGGAAGTCCACTATCATCAATGTTTTGCTCAAGGGGAAGTGTTAAGGATAACAAGCTCATGTGATGGATGGAATGGGCCAAACAGACTTTAAACTATATTATGTTAACTGATAGACAGATATTGTCATAGCTACACACTTCTAAAGGCTTGTAACACCATGTGCTCTGCTTTTCTTTTCACTGGGTTCTCTGTCTGATTTCTCAATACCAAGGCCTTCATGTCATTTGCATCTACAAGCAAAATAATGTCTTGTGCATTGAATGAAAATGTGGTTGCCTGAGTGGTTTCTGACTTGTATGTGAATAATGTAAAGGTGACAGTGACAGTGGAAAACTCAGCTAGCTGTTTGTTGATGATTAGTAAACCCTGGTATAACTTCATCTTGAAAGGTGTTGACAACACTACAGCTATGAATGCTACATGATGAAAGTAGAAAGTGTGAGGGACACACCATTATGCAGAGAAGCAAAAGATGCTCCACAGACTAAACAGAGCTGTGCTGAAAAAGCTGAAGACAGGCCAAGATGTAAGGCTCTGAACCAAGTGCTAAAAGCAAAATTTTTGAGAAAAGTTGAAGTATTTGTTCATTCAAAAAGGCTGGTGTGGAACCAATGAGTTTCATACAGATTGAATAACAGATTATTGCAAGTGCAGATTTGTGTTGGAGCAGCAGGCATGGACAGAGTAAATGATGATCAGCATACTGCAAAAGTACTTTCAAAGGTCAGAATTGAGAATTCTGGAATGTTCTACCTAGATGTCATATGACCTGGATCTGGGTTTTGCAGGAGGCTCAGGACATTCAACCTCAACAAAGAACCCTTTCTCTTCCTTACATAAGAGAGTTGGAGATGTCATACACCCCTCCTTTGATATGGCTAATTAGCCAGATTTCCTTAGAGCCTGCAGCAGTCTCTTTGAATAATTATGCCCAGAAAGTCAGGTTGTTTGTAAACATTTCTACATATTACAGCAAATTACAATAAATTTGATGTACAATGTCTCAAAATAATATCTGTAGTATCTTTGGTGAATATTATTTATGATTTTCTTTAAGAACCATTCCTACTTTGTATTATGCCCCTTCCAACACTCTCTATTGTGCCCACATACAAATCCCACCTATCTCACAGTTGTGTCCTTATTTGGCCTTGCTTTGTAGCTCAGTCTATCAAGTCACTTTCAATTATCATCTGTATCAGTTCAAGACCATGAAAGAAATTTCACAATTACTATTAGACAGACAATCTATTGTTTTTTTTAGTGGTAATCACTGTGGGAGAGTTGACAGTCCACAAAGTCAACCTCTATTCTCCCAGGATATGTCTGTAGGAAATTATTCAGTATCTTATAGCTGGTTAAGTCTGGAGCCACTCCAAAGGAAATGCCTTTATGCACTGACTGTGGGACTTGTTTAACCAATACCCACTAAAACCTCAGTTGCCTTCCTCCAGGCTTTGGCTGGGTCCACTCTCTTGAGCAGTCTTCCACATGTTTTTTACCCTTTCTGCACTCTTTGCCTTCCTGCCAAAGCAGGACTTATCAGTAACTAGACAGTCTAGTCTCATCTGTTGGGCAATTGCCCTCCTTAGTGTATTTTTTATTTGTACTTTGTTTAGCTGTCTTTTGGGGTCTGCCTCTCTTGAGATCTGCCATTTGCACTGTATCTTCCATATGGTATGCAAGGCTTCCAAGACAATCATCCTGGAGAATCTGCTTGCTCCTTGTTTATCTCTGCCTGTTCCCCTCACTATTAGGGTGCACCCTAGCTGTTTGCCCAGTGATGGCTTATCAAATACTAGTCCTCTCTTTTCATGGATTGTTTGTGTCAGGTCCCATATTACATCTTGACCTGAAACTAGACCTTCTGTCAGTATATGGTCCATTGACTCATGTACATTGTTGCAGGGGCCACATAGTGCCCTTCTTTTGAAATTCAGGATATTCTCCCAGTATCAGCCTACTTTGTACCCATTGTGCATAGTTTTCCATGGCTTGGGTTTCTCTTATCAGGTCTTTGTCTTTCAGAGATTTCCATATTCTACTATCTGTTGGTAGCTCATTAGTCTCATTGTGTACTGCCCACCTTGTCATATCTAGGTGTATTATAGTTCCCCTCCTATATGGGGTGGGCTTGAGTTCTATTATTTCTTGGTATAGCTGTGCTTGTGTGACATGAGCTAATTTTGCTCCTTGGAGGTCATATCTGTGCAGTATGCTCATGTCTATGTTATTCAGGGCTAGCTTCCTTGCTCCTTCATCTGCAAGTTTATTTGCTTCTTTGTTGCCTTCTATCCCACTATGGCCTTTTACTTTTTCAAAGAGGGTAATCCCTTTTCTATAGTTTAGTCTAGCTACTAGCATTTTTATTAGATCACAGTTTGCGACCCCTATCCACCCAGTATCCTCATGTTTCTTCAAATTTGTGGTTAGACTGTCAAGGACCAGTTTAGAGTCACTCAGGATCTTCAAAGGCTGGTCTACCAGAGCAATCATAGCAGCTCTCAGTATTGCTACTGCCTCCCCTGTGTTATTTGTCTGTTTTAGGTTTGTTGGTAATCTCACAGCTTTATTTCTAACATCATCCTTTCCAAACCAGACTCCTGCTCCTGCTACTACATCCATGGTGCCATTCCTAAGACACAATCCATCTGTGTAGACTTTGGTTAATGTTAGGGGGGTCAGGCTTTGTCTGGTGTAGTCTACCTCATTTGTGTCTGGTTTGTTTTGTGGTTTTATGAAAACTCTGATTCCTTCTTTTAGGGATCCCTTAATCATCATTCCTGAGTCAAACACTTTTCCTCCTGACCTTCTCTGGAGTTCCTTCTCATCATTTGTCAGACTCCTCACCACTTCTGGTGCTCATAGGAACTATTTTTGTCCTAGTTTGCTTATCCAATCTTGTGCACTTTCTCCACACCTATGTGAGTTCTCACACCCCATACTCCTCATTTCTTTATATGGTTCACATGCACAGTTTTATCTAGGTGTATGTCTTGGGTTCAGTACCAAATCCACTTTACTTGCCAGGGTCATCATTTCTCCCACTGTATTTATGCCATGGTTCATTCTTTGGCAGATTGCCTGCACTGAGTTTGTTCTCAGGTTTTTCAATCCATGCAATCCCAAGTGGTACCATATTGGCATTTGCTCTTTTAGGGATCTCTCCATTGCTGTCAGACAGAAGCTCACATTGTACTTCTTTGCAATTTTTAGCATATATTGTATTGACACTAGTAGACCTTCTTTGTGTGTCCATGTGTCAATGCTAAGGAACTGGAGAAATGTATTATAGAAGGTGTCTCCCTCCATGTTCTCCCATCTCTTGGCCAGTCTCCTCTGTATGATGTCATCTGCCACTTCTGCCCACCTTGGTCTCATCTTTCTGAAATTGAGGTATCTCTTTGCTTTCATCAGCTCAACTGCCTCATTTCTCACTTTCATACTTAGGAGCTTCCATCCTCCCCTCTCATGTGGCAGGGACATGGTTTCCATACCCACTAGTGCTGCTGACTATCTCAATTACCCCACTGTATGTTCCTTCACCCCACATAAAATCTCATATCACTTTAGTTAGCTCACTTTCCACTTGTGCAGGCATGCCTTGGACACATGTTCTGTACTGCATCCTGCCTCCCACCACTATATTCACCATGAGATGCTTTCCTTCTATAGTGGGTTTATTCTTTTCCCATCTTTTTAGGTCCCTGGCTACTATTTCTAGTGTTGGTGTCCATATGCTACTGTCCTCTATTCCATTACCTATAAAAGCACCCAGGAGTCTAGTGGCCTCACTATCTTGCACAATCTTTATGTCTCCTGATATTCTGGACCCGCATCTTTGTATCCATCTTGTCATTACTAGGGCATCTCTGTGCTCCTTTGTCCCTACTGGGACTATCACCATCTTAGGTATGTTAAACTTGGCACCTGAAACTTTGCACTATTTATTTAGTATTTTCTTTAGGTTCTTGAACCTATCAAGCTTTGACAGGTAGACTGTTGTGTCATCTGCAAAGAGGGTCACTATTAGCCTTCCAGCATGTTTCCCTGTTTCAAACCTCTTAGTTTCAATCTTCTCAGCATTTGCACCAAGGATTTGATCATGATGTTAAAAAGTAAGCATGACATTGGGTCTCCCTGTCTCACTCCCCTTGTCACCTTAAAGGGGGTACTCATTTCTCCATTCAGCATAACAGTTGTGTAGGCATCCTTGTACAGTTCTTGGACCATTTTAATGAAGGGTTTTGGGAAGTTGAATTGTCATAGAGAGTCCCATAGGAAGGGGTGTAGGATCTTGTCATACGCTTTCTCTTGGTCAAGACAGACAATCATCCCATTTTCTCTTCTCTCCTTGCATTGCCTTATTATAAGTACACTAGCTTAGTCTGATCCTTGATTTGTCATCTTTTCATGAAGCCTGCTTGGTCTTTGTTTATTATGTCCTGCACTGTCTCCCCTATATGTATGAACAACATTTTTGTCAAGATTTTATAGTCTGTGTTTAGGACAGTTATGGGCCTATAGTTACTTACTTCTGTTTGGTCCCCTTTCTTGTATATTGGGCATATCCATCCCTCAGCAAAATTTGTGGTACTGTCTATTCCATGCTTCCATATGTTGTTGAAGACCTTTGTTAGCATCATGACTATATCAAATCTCTTTTCTTCATCCTCATTTTTGTTTTCAAACCTATCATTGAGTACTTTCCATACCTCCTGCAGAATACTGTCAAGTCCTGCTGCCTTCCCATTTGGCAGGCTGTTTGATGTATTCTTTACCTCCACTATCATGATCTGGTTACTCAGCTTCTCATATTGTTCCTGTGGAATTTTCTTATCAATCAGGAACAGGATTCTGTTCATTTTTCATGTTTGGGTCTGCATGTCTACTTGAGCTCCTTTGTTTTGGAGGTTTTCATGGTAGCTCTTCATAATTTTGGCCATTTTATGTGACCTGCATTCAAGGCCCCCACCTTTGTTTGCCTGTCTCTTTAATGTGACAGTTACATCTCTCAGTTTCACCTCTTTATTCATGTTTATCCAGAGTTTTGATAGTGTTTCTCCATATATTGCATAGCTTGTTGCTATCATGTCTCTTGCTCTCTCAGACCTGAGCCTCTCTAGGTAATGTATCCTATTGTCCAGGAAGGCTGTCTCAAAACTCTTCATCTAACTCAGGGTCATTCTGGATCCTTTCCTTGTCCCTCAATAGAGCCTGTATCTCCTTTCTTATCTTTGGTGTTTTGGTTTTTGAATATTCTTTTATTGTCTTTACTAACTCCACTTTAAAGGTTTTATAGACCTTCTGTAGGTTATATATCTCTGTTCATCTCTCTCCCATTTCATCCATCTCCATCATGTATTCTATTCCAACTTCCTCTAGGGCTTTGATTAGTTGTTCATCATCCAGCATGCCTATTGGGATTGTGTATCTTTCTTTGCCCATTGCCAGTTGCCAGGGGTGCAGTATCTTCATAGATACTAATAAGTGGTCAGTACTAATACTTGTGTGGTCCATTTTCCAAATGTTCATGTAATTTATCAGTGCTTCTTTTACATATATCCAGTCAATCCTTGATTGACAGAGTCTTCCAATTGTGTAGAAGGAGAAGTCTATCTTTGTAGGGTTTTCCCTTTGCCATCCATCTGCCAGGCTCAGGTGTGTTTTTGGATTCCTTAATGAGCTCACAGCCAGTTGGCTGTCTTCATGCATTGGCATTCTATCCAGTGTGTCTTCTACTATATTCATGTCTCCTAATACTATTTGGGGCTTCTTTCCATTGCTCCTTATTGACCAGTGTTCCTTTAGCTTGCCCCAGAAGTCTTCATTTTGTTTAGGGTCATTTGGGGCATATGTGTTCATGCACACCAGCATCCTATTCTCAGACCATGGGATTTCTAGTGTCATAGCATGGCCAGGTATTATATTTGTCAATTTTGCCTCTTTCCATCTTAGGTTTCTTTTATTTATCACAAGGGCAACTCCCTTTGAATTCAACTGGTCTGAGTTGATGCTCAATAAAATCAGGGTTTGTCATTCAAAAATGGAGTTCAGCAGATCCTGCAGATCATCTTTCATATGTGTCTCCTGAACTGCTAAGATGTTGATTTGTTGTTCTTTCATTAGCCTACATATTTCAGTCCATTTCTGTCTTGTTGATTTGGAGCCTCCACCTTTTATGTTTAGTGATGCTATCTTAACAGCTCCTCTTCTAGCTTTTCCTTTCCCAGCCTCTTGGACACTTGTCTCTTAGACTATCCGTAGTTGCCCTTGGTCTAATTTGTTCTGTGTTCCTTGGGTGTCATTCACATAGGGGGTTGCATAATTAGGTCATCTGACCTTTCTAGACTTCTAGTTGTGGGCCATTCATCTTCAGCATGTCTTTGCAGAGTTCCTCCCATTTGTGCTGTAGAGTATATTTCCAATCCCAGTGGGTTGGTCTGGGGTATTGTTGAGCCATCTCTGATCCCTCTTGGGTTGTCTTCAAGGTCATAGCCAATGGATAAGCCAGTGTCCTCTCCTACTCAAGAGGGGCTGTTGCCATTGCCATTTAAATCAATCTGTTGTTGTGTGTTATCTCTTTGTATATCAGGTAGTTTGGAGTTTGGACAATGTTTTTGAATTGTTAGATTTCAAACTCTGCAGGAGCACTGCATGGCACTGTCCCTCATGAATACAATGCCACCCAAGCTTCCCCAGCTTGGCAGGGGGGTGATCCAGGATTACCTGTTATCTGTGGACCCAGTCAATTCATCCTGATCATTGTTCCTGATACATACTGATGATGGGGAGATTCAATTTCATTTGGGCTACTACTGAACTCTTTTTATTCTAGCATGTATGTAGATTTTTGAAATTAGCAATGACTATATCTGTTACCTCCAAAGCCTGTGTCTTGGCCACTTTCCTTCCAGCTTTCTGCATGGCATTCATTTCAGTTTTGACCATATGTTTGCACTCTTTCTCCCTGGCTTAACATTGCAAATTCTGCTGTTTCCTCAATCTTTGCTGTTGCTTTATTGCCATACCATCCTTCTATTTTCATATATTTGCATTCCATGGGGCTGTGGTTGGCACCTTTGCAGTTGTAGCAATGTAGTCTGTGCTCTTCATTCACAGGAGTGGCACTTCTGCAGTCTATGTCGACGGAATTTATTTCTCTAATTTGCTGCAGGAAAACAAAATAGTTTGTCCAGGTGAGTGGCAGGGGCTTTCAGAAAAAGACATTCCAGAGGGGCTTCCTCAGCTTCACTGTGGTGGAGCAATCAACTGCTTCTTCTCCTCTCACCAATTTGACTTCCAGTGTCCTGATCATGTTTGTTGCAGGGTCCATGTTGTGCTGTAAGGTCCTGTCCCCTAATAGCTTCCCTTTTAATAAGGTAACTATAGTCTTGTTCTCCTCCAGCATCTTCCTCACTATCTGTGTAACTATCTCCTCTGATTCCATCACTGCCTCCTAGGTTCAAATACTTAAGGAGAATTCCTCAATGGTACAGAGGAGGTGGGGGATGGGAGGGATGTATGGTAGGAAAAATGTGGATGCCCCAGGGGTGGAAATTATAGGGTTTGCTAGGAGAATTTGTTGTGCTTTCTCTGAGATGCTGGATATCAGAAAATGGTATGGGGGCTTGCGCTTCTTATTGCACTTCTTCAAGATGACATCTTTTTCTGATTGCAGAGTGGATAGTTTGGGTCTCTCCCTGGTCATCTGTTTGACAAGCTCCTTGAGCTTATTGCTTGTCATCATTATATCAGTGTCCTTGCTTGCTTGCCAGTCCCTGACCCATACTTTAGGTTCAGGGTAGGAGTTGAAACCTTCTTGCTGGTTTGGTAGCAGGTTATACCAGGGTAGGGTAGATAAGTGTATGGCCAGAAAACCACTGACAGGTCTGGGAGTGTAGGTTGGGGACTTGGGAAGTTTTTGGGGGCCACTCAGGTCATCACCACATTGTCCAGTGCTAGGGTATTGTGTGTATGGGGGGTCTGTAGGCAATTTCCTAGTGCACTTTACTATCCAGACTGGGTCTGTCTCATTCCTTTGGTCCTTTGCTTAGGTGTCTCTGGATGCTGTGGTGACTGCCCTGTTTCATCTATACCCATCAACAACAGCGATGGGGGTGCATAGGGGCTAACCAGTGTTTTGTCACCATCTAGATCCATATCCAGCTCATCACCTGAGGACATTGGCAGTTGAGAGAAGCTGAGTGGGGGGGCTGGGGAGGGAAGGCCATTCTTGTCCTCTTCTGACTCTTCCATGTCCAAGTCTTCATGCACTTTAGCTATATGACATCCCTTTTTATCATGTTTCTTTGTTCCTTTTTGCTTCATGGAGCTTGATGACTGTGTTCATTTCCTCTAGTCATCTGTCTGGGGCATGAGCTATTCAGAAGTGGTTTGACATGTGCTCTTCTGAAATTTTCCTGTCCTCTTTTTTCATGTGTAGCCTGGTCTGTATTCTAGGGTCCATTAATTTGCTGGGCTGTTACTCACTTGCCTTAATCAGTAAGCACCAATAAAGTTTGTTTTCATGTTCTATGGGGGGTTGGGCATGCAACAGCTTTATCCCCCACTTATTGTTGGCTTTTGTGCCCTTCTCCTCACCAATAAGTTTGGGAGGAGGGATATTTGGGGGGCCCTTCTTCTGCTTTGCATGCAGCTTCTCCTTCTGGAGGGATATGTAATGCAGACTGGCATGTTAGGCCCTGTTGCAGCAGCTGGGATTAGCGGTGCATGTGGTGGTTAAAGATTAAGGGGCTCCCATTGGTTCCTTCTATAGGGGTTAAGCATAGGATCCAGACAGACAGTCTATTGTGGTCAGTTGGACTACATGGTCATATGTTACAGAAATTGGATACACATCAACATGACATTACATCTTTAGTTGCTCTCTCTTACTGTGACAGTCATTGATGTAAGTGCTTTATTCCTCTAGATATTCTTACATAACCTTACAGCTTGTTCAGCATACAATCCAAATTCCAAATCTGTGAGATTCTGATTACAAATATACCAGCATAGTAATTTTGGATCATGCCAAGATGTGAGCCATGAAAATTTTCATTTTCATTAAGGACATGTTTCCTCTGGCTTCTGTGTGACTATGAGTGGCCATATGGCATGCCATAAGGCTGGAATTCCTTCTACTTCCTACCTCTGCTCCAAAAAAGTCTGCTCCCCATGCATCCTGGAGCACAGATGATGAGGCTCAGCTCCTGCAGTACCTTCTTGATAACAAGTCTGAGGCCAGCAATGGCATGTCATTCAAGAGCCCAATGTTTATGGCAGCAGCTGCCCATATCAATGAAAACATTATCAAGGGTGAGCCAAAGACCTCAGACTTCTGTGAAAACTAGTATCACAGTGTGAGTATCTCAAGCATCATTTATTTTAAGCACATGTGATGGGATGATGGGGGTTTTGAGCCAGTATCTTGATCCTAAATTGTCATACACCTGGCATAAGGCATCAACAATTGTATCAAGATTCCAGGGCCATGGTGTCAACCATGTATAGAATCTACACACCTGGATCCATGATTTTCTCCATCACAAAGCACTTTGGAAGGCTGATGACAGGACAGCCTCACTAAGGGAACCAACAGACAAAACAATGAGATCTTTATTTTTCATAGGTTAGTTAAGTACATCCTGTAGTATACAAGATACTCTCACCTTTGTTGCTTGTAGGTTAGTTGAAGCAACAAAGGTGATTTTTGGAGACTCCATTGTGCATCACATGACCAGTGGCACTACTTCTTCTTATCTCATTGTAAGGATGTTCAGCATCCTTACACTCCTCCCCTCTCTGAGAACTTGCCCCCTCCTTCAAACTGCTGTTCCATTCTCCACCTCCTACTTGTTCAATGCTCCACAGTTTTCTAGTTCAGAACCTGGTAACCATTTGTCCTGTTTGGGTCCATACCCAACCCATTGAACCAGGTATTGCCTCTTGTGTCCCTGCTTTTGAGCATCAATAATCTTCTCAATGAGGTATTGGTCCTTAGCTTTGTCCTCAGTTACCACTAGGCTGAGGCAGGTGTATTCTCTGTTGGAGGAAAGGGTTGGATTGTTTGGTTTGTAGTGTTTAAGCAGGGCTGGCATGAAACCCTGGGAAGGTCTGCATGGTGTTTGGCAGGTGTAGCATATATTCCAAGCTTTTGAGGAAGGCTGCTACTACTTTGTATGGCCCATTGTTCCTGGGCATGAACTTAGCAACATCTTTCTTTCCTTTCCTTTTGTAGTCTTGCCAGCAATGTTTTGTCAATAGCATAACCAGATCCCCTGGCTTGTACACATCTTCTGGTGCCCTATGTGAGTTTGTGTGGTATGCCTGTCAAATCTTGGCTGCCAGCAGGTTGTCCTGGGCTTCTTGAATGTCTGTTTCCAGTTTGGCAATGATGTTGTGTGCCATGATGGCTTCTGCTGTGGCATCAGCCAGCAGTGGTGCCAGCAGTGGGATGATTCTGGGTGACCTGCCCATCTTCAGCTGGAAAGATGAGAATCCCATCAATGCATTCATTGTATTCATGATAGCAAATTGAACTTGGGGGAGCATCTTCTTCCAACCTTTTTGGTTCCTGTCTATGTGGTAACAAATGGCTTGGACCACTGTTTTGTTTGTCCTCTTGCTTCCCCCATTGGTTTCAGGTGGTACAATGTTGACATCTTCAGCTTGACTCCAGTGAGTTTATGTAGTTCCCTCCAAACTTCTGCAACAAAGAGGTGATTGATGTCTGATGATTACCTCCATCAGGCCATTTTCACAATACCATTCATTGAAAAGGACAGATGCCACTTGTGCTGTAGTGTATGACAAGTGTGTAGCTGCTAGGCACTCCCATGAGGTCTGTCATGGACATGAACATAGACATTCCCTCTTCCTCCAGCAATTGCCCCACAAAATCAATACCTACAACTGCAAATTGCTTGTCTAGAACCAGGAGGGGGTGTAGGGGCCCTGTAGGCTTTGAAGTTCTGTCCTTGTTCCTCTGGCATGGCATGCAGGATGTTATGTATGCTTGTTCAAGGTCCTTCCTAATGTTCAGCCAATAATATGAGTTCCTCAGCATCTGGTAACTCTTCTTGAATCAAAAATGTCCTAGGCTGTTGTGCATCAGACTGTACAGCATCTTGTGGACTCATGTGTTGTTGGGGATTAAGAGGCAATGTCCCACATATATGAGACCATTCTCTTGTTGGGCACCATCAATGCTGCCCATTTTGATGTCATGGAGCATCTGCTTGGCAAACTTGTTTCCCTCATATCCCTTTGTGATCTCCTGCAGGAATTTTTCATCCATGACTATATGTGTAGTGCTCCCCCTGCCACTTGGCTTGGATGGTGAGTGAGTGTATGCCAGCACACATGCAGCAAAAACTGGGTTGAGTTCCTCATCTGGCATACACAAAAGCACATTGGCTGTTGAGTTATCCTCCCCTTGGATATAGACAATATCATAGTCAAAGTCAGCCAGAAACATTGACCACCTTGCCAACTGTTGAGATTCAAAGGCAACTGGTCATGCTAATTCCCATGTCTTCCCAAACAACAACACTGCTCCCATCCTCCTTTTACTTGTGTCACACATAACAAAAATCTTCTTTGAGCCTAGATTGTCATGATCAATAGTCATTAGACAATCCCACCCAACCACCAAATGTTTGATTCCATCAAAAGCAGCATCATGTTTTACTGTCCACTCCCCCATCCTGCATTTAACTTATTTTTCATCAACAGGTTCAAAACTGATGTATACTCTGCCAGTGCTGGTAACAAAATGGTGATGTATGATGTATTGGACCAATCCTCAGAATTGTCAGAGATGCTTTGCCTTCTTTGGTCTCAGCCAATTCAAGATTTTCTTGACCTTCAATCAATCCATCTCTATCCCTCTCTCCAAAATGTGATGCCCCAAAAAGTCAGGTTCCATGCAAAAAAAGGCACTTTATTTAATGAGCAGAACAAATGTGCCTCCCTCAATGCTTCCAACACCTTTGTGATATTCTCTTTGTGTTCTTGAATGGTCTTTGAACAAATGATGATGTCATCAAGATAAACATGACAGATTTGTCCACTGTATTTGGGTAAGGCCCAAGAGACCTGGCATTGTCAAGTTGCAGGTGCATTGCACAATTTCATTGGCATTATGACCCACTTCCATAGGCCAAACAGTGTCAAGATTGCTGTGTACTTTATGTCATCCAGGTGGACTGTTGTCTGAAAAAAGATGTTTGTCAAATCAATCTTTCCCTAGAAACATGTTCCCAGGCAAGTATAATCCACTAATATGTCATCAAAGCAGGGTAGAGGATGATTGTCTGGAACATGGATGCATTCAATTTCATGTACAGTGTAATGACACTTATTGGGACACCACTTTGTGATTTTTGAATCATTGATCCCTTGCAACATTTTTCCAAACATATTCAAGTTATACTAGATAATAAGGTATCAGATAGACATACTACAAGGTTAATCACATGGAATGGATATAAGAATGACTTATAACAGCCTGACAAACACCAAGGTCAAAAGTGTCACATTGACAATCATTGGGGCAGCCATAACATACCATTTATGTTTTAGGGCAACTCGGCATGCAACACAACATGTGCTTGTCAATGTGTGCTGCTGTCAATGCATTTGATGTCACACTCAGACAACTATTGGGACAATCCACCATCTGTCAAATGCAATTCTCCACAGATTTATGCTTCTTTTGTGTGCATTAGATATAACATATAGACAAAGATTTTTTGACACTTTTTACACCCAGAACCTTGCTGACAATGAGTACTGAGCATGATCAAAATTTGTCATAAACTTGAAATGACCCATTTTCAACACATTTCCCTTCATATCTCAAGCTCCTCATGATAAATCTCCTTCCTGCTCAAGACACAGCTAGAGTACATATTATGCAATAGGCTATTAAAATTTTGAGCCAATCTGACATGATTTGTGCTTTAGAAATCAATCTATCCTAAGGACATGCTTATCCCATGCAGTGTCATTACACTGTAATCATTCACCCATTGTGACAAAACTGTCAGGTCAGTCTTAGAGATCACAAACAATGACAGGCAACTTCAGCCTCACCACATGTTGATGTATCAAGGTCTTCCATCCTTCTCTGTACTTGCATGGACAGAAGTATAAACATGTCATGGTAATCTTTGCTAACAGCTTGACCTGTATTCAATGATAAATGTTGTTTGGTAACTCATCTGTATGTGGAATATCTGGCAGCAACTGCTTTTCAAAATGCCTCTTCATCTTTGTGTCCGTCCATGTTAACTTTCCTTGAATGCCAAACCCTCAATCCTTGCTCTTATCAGTCCTACCATTAATTCCTCACCCATTGAATGCTTCTCCAAATGGGCAAATCTTTCCTTCAATTTTGCAAGCATCACACTCAACTTGAAGTGTACCAATCTCCTTGGCCCTTCCATCTCCTTCTGACCCTTCTGAATCCACTCTGCTTTCTCCCTCTGTGCCTTCTTTTCCAAACTTCTTTTGACAGGCAGCTCCAATGGCTTATCCATTCTGACTGTCTTCAAGTCAGGTGGATGCAAGAAATCAAAACCTGTCTTTGAATCAATCACAGTTCTCATCTTATGGTCAACAACAATCAAATTCTGTGCCAGAAATTGTAACCCCAGAATTAAATTTGTGTGTAAGTCTGGACAGACAATGAAAACCTGGGATCACAATTGCTACAGTGCACATGGTGATACAATTACAAGTTTATTATAAGACAACAGCCTCAATGTTTTGTGTTTATCTCCCATCCCAAAAGCACCAGAGACTTCTATAGGCTTAGCCAGTTCAAGCACAAGACCAAGCACAAGTAAGTGATCTGAGCAAGAATGTATTCCAATTTTAGCTTTGCTCTCCTTTGCCTCATCATCCAAGCATCCTTCAAACATTGCTGCCACCCTTACTGGACCATTCCCTGTCCCCCCCTTCCTCCTCAGGTGCTTGGCATGAGCCACCACTGCAAAGGCTGGTGTCAATTTGCAATGTTTGTCAGCCAATGTCAAAGGCTTTTCACTGTTGGGACAATCTCAAGTATGATGTTCAATGTATAACTTCTGACACTAGTAACAGCCCATATGTTTGTTCAGGATCTTTTGTTCTTCAGAAGTGAGCACATATACAATGACATGGTTTGTGGAGGAAATTGTGGTATTGTTTGTTGCAGATGTTGCAGAGCCTTTACCTCCCAGAGTAGTATGGGATGCTGATGAGGAGGATTTCCTGGAGTTTGTGACATGTTCAAGTGATTTTGTCAATGCAGCAATGGAGTCCATGGTGTATTTGCTAATTTGCACCTTTCAAGTATGCACAATGTTGGCTACTGCACACAGCCAGTTGTTGAAGTTTTTGATACTATTGAGGGCCTGGCCCTTTCTGTTTACAAGATTGTATTTGCATTGCAAGTCCTCCTGACAGTGTAAAAGCAAATGAAAATGCATCTTCTCAGGCCTGATAAAGGAATCTGGCTTTGTGGAGAACATGTTGTTTGCCTACTTGACATTACTCACTCATTTACTGAACTTCTCCTCCTCCATTTGCTTCCTCATTAACTGCCCTGCCCACATTCCCATTCCATTGCCAAAGCCAGTCCCTGAATTTGCACCATGAAAATTGCAAACAACATCTTCTTCAGCTCCTCTTTCTCTCTAACCCAGGCACAAACTTCAGATGCATCAATGTTATACATAATCTTTTCCACCTTATTAGAATCCAGTATGTTCTTGTGATTAAAAAATGTTTGGCTCCATATTCAAACATGTCCAATTGTTTGGGACTATCATTGGTGCATGATTTGAGTGACCTTGGCAGTGTAGCCACTAGATGGGGCTGACATCAGGACATGAGTGTGGGTGCTAAGAACACACTTGCCTGCCAGGGAGGGGACATGTAGGTCTGCTAAGGAGCTTTCTGGTGATTTGGACCTCAGGTCTAAGGTCCCTAGCAATTTGTGGGACAAAAAGGCAGCAAGAGATGTCAGGGCCAATGACTTCACCACAGGTGAATAAAAACAAGAATGAGAGCAGGAATGAGGATGAGAGTGAGAGTGAGAATCATGAGGAGCATGAGTTTGAGCATGTGTATGTGCCAGAGTGTCCAAAAGGGCAGGTTGACAATTGTGTTCCATACTCCTTCCCTCCCCTATTTATACACCAGAATCAAGTCATGTTGATATGACCTCAGCCCAGAATGATTGTCCCCATTGAGGAGAACAGGAGAAGCCTCCCAGCCCAGAATGATCTTCCCCATTGAGGATAAAGGGGGAAGCTTCAAAACCCTACTACTATATATATGCTTTGTCACCATGGAAATAAGGTTTCAATCCTTCTCAATTGCCTGCAACTCAGACTGTGATGATTGATCCCAATGCCACTGCTCAGTTGTAAGCAATATGCTTACATTCATATCAATACATTAGTACAGAGTTTGGCATAGTAGCTCAAATTGAAAAATACAGGTGTAAACAGGTAGCTACTGTATCAGCAGGTTTGCCAACAATAAGTCATCAATCTTTAGCTCCTTTAGCACCAACACATTGCAGAAAATTTTGAGTTTATGGCCGACCCTACAATCCAACACCCTCCATCTGTTAGTTGTATTGCAGCCTGTTTAAGTACAAAGAAATATGACAGTTTTTCACTACATTTACCTCCTTACCCATCTAACTGACTACACAATGCCAAACACTCATAAATATTCTCATCCAATGGCTTTACAAGAGTTCTCAAAAACAACAGCACAAGCTCTATGCTGTGATATGTTGTCCACAATAGCAAGCATACCCTAAGATGTTTTCCTCTGCATTATCAAACAGCTTAGCATCCGTGAGGTTTCCACATTAGCCCAGGTCAACAATCAACTCCGCGTGCTCGCAGAGGCAAATTGGGGACCAAGGTAATTTTGTCATCAAGGTGGGTGACAATATACAAAGACATAAAGTGTGGTAGACAAATGGGATATTGATTCATGAGTATTTAATTACAATGAAGTAATTAGGTGAATGTGAGACCTAGATAGGAGTCTGTAAGTAAGAGAAGTGATGTTGATGGAAAAAACAATACATGAGTGTATTTGTGGTCAAACACAGCTAGCTTGAAGAAACTGGGGGTGCGAGGCAGCGCAACAAGTCATAGGAGAAAAGGAGTACATGGCGTGGGAACCACACGTGATGAGAAAAAAAAGAGGGCTTTTTTTCTCGAACGGTAGAAACCCACTACAAAGTAGCGGGAATGATTCACTCATCATATCCAACATAAAGGTTGAGTGTAGTACCACAAATATGTCTAGTAAAAGATTTGGCAATGTGGTCAGGGTATGGCAGTACTCCAGCATAGTGAATGGTAATGCAGTTTGGTGGCTCGAGTAGACTATGCATAATACAGAGCTTACCATTCTTGAGGATGCAAAAGCATTGGGACCGATAAGTACAAAGGTTCATATATGCCAGCCTGAATTTTGGCACTAATGATTTTGCGGCCTTCTTTTCCAAGGCCTGGTGGTATTGGTTGGTTGTGCTGAGCCCAAGAATTATGTGAAATTGTCAGGATGTAAACTGGAGGAAAGAAGTCAGAGTGAAGGGTGCTGCATTTGGAATCTTCCCAAGCAAAAGCTTTGTCTTGTTTTGCTATCATGTCGACCAAAACATCAATTTCATTACTAATCAGAAAGCTGGTATTATGATCTTGAACAAAATTTTCCCGACACTTGGCAGTGAAACATTTGGTAGAAAAGTTGAAAGTTCAGTCCCGACTCCCAGCAACCAGACTTTCAAACAGTACTACTAAGCATCCATCATTGTCATGGCCAGCATAAGTCCACCAGAAGATTCTGCTATTAGTAACAGAACCAAAGAAATCATGTATTGAATCCAAGTTTGATACTTTAGGCTCAGTCTCATGGTGAGAGAGACCTACCAAGCTAACAGATAACCATGGGTAGCCAGCCAACACTGGTAGAAATGACTTGAATACATACAGATTCTTCGGAAAAATAGGTCTGAGTAATGCTAATATTATTGACCTGAGTCTATTGTTTGAATGCCATCCACGCTTCGTTCAGTGCCCCGAAAACACCATTGGCAATCATTCTCTGTTCTACAGTCGTATTACCTGAGTTCAGCTACAAGAAAGATTAGTTGGCACCTGATTGATGTACCGGATAGCTAACCTTGTCTGGATGAAGTTTTGCGATTGTTCTTGTATACTTGATTTTCACCTGGGCAGGGGTCACGAGCTCTGCCATCCCAACCTTTTGCAAGCCAAGCTCAGGCCACAGCACAATATCAATGCTCCCTAGCAGTGCTCTGATATTTGTCTCTTTTCCTCCTTTCCATGCCAGGAGCTTTGCATCGACAGAATCCTTAAGTTCATGTCGTAACTGATCCTCTACCTCTGCCGCATTGTTAATGGTGCGCAGATTCTCCAATGCTTGAGAGGGTACAGCAGACCCGAATAGCGAAGCTGGTGTGACAGGTGGTCTGGGTCTTGGTTTAGACGTCACAGGCTTTGGCACCGTATCCCCAGTATCTGCCTGTTTGTTCTGTCTTATCATCTTCCGACACCTCCCCGCTGCCCCCGCTGCCTCACCTCTCGTCTTTTTCTCGGCCCACTCCAGCCCTGCAAGTACACCCCAGTCTTTCGCGGCCTCTTCCCATTTCTCCCGTCCCTCCCATGCCTCCGCTCTCCGCTTCAAAGCCTTCACTAATGCACCACCGAGATCAACATCCGCGTCTGCCTCCTCCTGCACTTTTGCTTCACGTTGGGGATGATACTCTGCGCCAATTAGATCCAATACTACCCCAGCATCTGCAATTGCCCCAATATGATCCCCAGTACGCAGCCTCGCGAGCGCACGATTGTTATGGAGTGGCACAAGCAGGAGGTGTCCTGGAGGTAGTGCGTCAATCCCCAAACTATAGGCCGCATCAGCCTCGGCGTATTGGCCGAGCTTGAACTTCTCAGATCCTGCTTCCTTGTGTGTATGAGCGGTGGCAAGCACTGAGGGGGAAGCAGACACGAGATTGGCTCGTTCTCGTAGAGGCGAGGGTGAGCGTACTACGACGCGTGCAGGAGGGGGGGTGGTACGTGACGTGGAGGCGGGTGAAGGAGCTGTACCAGTGACAGCGGATGTACGACGCCGGAAGGGCGATATGTAGATGGTGGGGTGTGGATTCTCCAAGGATAGATCCGCTATAGCAGACTTGGGCTTGGGCCCTGGTGCTCTCTCTTGTTGCGGCTGTTGTCTATGAGGTTTTATTTTGTCCGTTATCGGCCCAGCTTCGTCAGAAAATTGCACGCCAGGATCTCGTAAAGCGTTCTGCCACAGCTCCTCATTTCTACGTGATGCTTGTCCCGTCATCCATCTTGGCCGCCCATTTGACTGCTCAGCCCCCGCCGCACGTTCAACGTATACTTTCTGCACACGTTCCTTGCCCTCCTGCCAGAACGAACTCGCCTTACTGAAGATATTCATCCCAATCTCGCTTGCGTGGGCTATAAACCTATCCGCCTGCTCCCGAATATCCTGTTGAGAGCTTGTTCGAGAAGTTGTACCTTGTTGGCGATCGTGGGACATCCGATATGATACGCTATGTGACGCAGGGTTATGATCAAGCGACTGAGGCGAGAATTGTACAGGAGGGACATCAGAAGCTGCTTTTTCTTCCAGTAGTGTTTCGAGTGCAGCCTGGACGTCGAGCCCAGTGTCAGTAGCAGCGAGGGCGATGCGGGCCTGCTGTACTGAGAAACCCATTTCCACAATTCGCCCGAGTACGTGCGGAGGCGGAGAAATAGATTCGAGCTGAGGTTCAGGTTTGTTTGCAGATTCGATTAACCAATCGCCATCCTCTGTCGTAGGCATGTCCACCTGCGATGCAAATGCATCAAGACCCCAATCATCATCAAGTAATACCTGTTTAGACTTAGACGACGACAGCGGCACAGGTTGTGTACTAGTCATTGCGAGGCTATCAAGTCCCTCCCAAACGCTCGAGGTGGGTGTCTTGATTGTCTCTTCGTGTCTCCTCAGGTTCTCCGACTTCTGTCGCTCAGCCTCCGCGACTCTCTCAGCCATAGTCATTCTGGTGTTATCGTTGGTGTTTGCGGTCAGAGAACCACTCAATAGGCCGCTGAAGGCGTCGCCGCCGCTGTTCGATAACGACTTCGTGGCCGGAGTAGTCGTTCGCTGAGATGTTTCGCCAGTAATAACGGGCGACATAGACTTTGAACTAGAGTTGGATGGCCCTGCCGACGACAGCAGCAAGAATACATCAGGTTGAGCTGGTTTGAGGGCATTCTTCGTTGAAAGTGATCCGAGCTTTTGTCGCGGTACAGACTTAGCAGGAGGGGCCGACGAATTCCAGAGATCAGCAAATGAATCGGACATTATAGAAATGGCTGCAGACCGACTGCAGATGGAGAACGATATTGTTCTCGTCGTGGTCAACGATGCTTTAATTGCCTTGGTTGTCGTAATAATCAGTGATGTATTTGGAGTTTAGGGTAGGTCGAATGGAGAAGGGTGGACCAAGTTCGTTGATTCAAACTCAGACGACTTAAATAAGTTGTCGTCGTTGAGAATGAACGGTAAGGATATGGCCTCCTCAGATCGACTTCTTGTTTCCATTTATGAATGTTAAGACGAGCAGATAACGCTTCCTTCTCCTCCGTTCGATAGCATATCCTCTGTTCGGTTTTCTCCCACAAATCCTGATCATCTACTAGCTTCATCATGGGATGCGGTGAATCCATTTCTATTGCCGTCAAGTTTTCGTGTTCTTAAGCGCAATTATCAGACTGTTAGATTGTACGAGGTCGGGGACAAAGAAGGAAATGAAGGCGAGGGAAAGGCGAAGTTCGACCACAGAGCGCCTGTTCTCGCGTGCTGTTTCTCAGATGCGACCCATGCCTTCAGTGGCGGCCTAGACACTTCAGTTCGGGAGTACGTCGCAGGGCTTTTCTTTTCCCTCATCAAAGCGTCAGCTGATATATGATATAGGTTGGATCTTGGTACAGAAAACATGCGGAATCTTGGCGCCCACAATGACTCTATCTCTACCATGACCTACTTTCGTGAATCGAGTGCGCGTTCTTGATCTTTCTCCCGAATGCCATTGATATCCGATATCCCCACAGACACCCTCATAACAGGTTCATGGGATCGCACACTCCGATTCTGGGACTCTCGCGCGAGTAGCCCTCAGCAATCCTCACACGACACACCGGAACGTGTGTATCAAATTGACCTTGTCAACAACACCCTAGTTGTAGCCATGGCCAGTCGACTCTTCAATATATACGATATTCGCAAGATGGATGCCCCTTTGCAGCAGCGTGAAAGCAGCCTCAAATTCATGACAAGATCCTTGGCATGCATGCCGGATGGTGAAGGTAGAAGAATACCCTTTTCATTTTTTGGATCATATTTCAACGGATTGCTGTATTCACAGGCTACGCGACAGCTTCTGTGGAAGGCCGGATTGCAGTTGAATATTTTGACCCTTCTCCAGTTGTACAGGAGAAGAAATATGCATTCAAGTGCCATCGACAAACAATCAATGACGTAGACCACGTTTGGCCTGTCAATGCCCTAGCATTTCATCCTACGTTAGTCTTCCAACAGTCTCTTGCATCTTTGTCTCAAAGACTTTGCTTACAGGTATAATACATTCGCATCCGCTGGTTCTGATGCCACGGTATCGATCTGGGACCACAAGGTGAAAAAACGATTGCGTCAGTATCCAAAATTCGCGAGTTCGATTTCGTCGCTTGCTTTTAATTCCGACGGAACAAAGCTTGCAATTGCGGTCAGCTATACGTGGGATGATGGAGAACCAGGATTGAAAACGGCAGAGCGCCCCGCAATTTTAGTACGAAAGCTTGGAGACGAAGTCAAAGTAAGTGCTGAAACTAATTTGGATAAATGTCCACTCACTATCCTACGTGTAGCCCAAAGGCTGGACTGGTAATTGACATTCATATGAGGGTTTCTGCCGAGTATTTTCGATTAGATAGTTTCTTTAAGCCGTGGCGAGTGTCAGTGATTGACCTTTCCGTGACAATTTGTATATACTTATGTATCTTTGAAATCCATCACAATCAACTTTGAATCAGAACGTATACTTATGGTTCAAATGCCTGGCAGTCGTTGGATTCCATTGGAAAGCAATCCAGAGGCATGATATGATGTACACTACCTATCGGAATTTTACTGATTGAACAGTGCATCAGGTTCTCAACTCTGTCCGTCTATGACCTACTTTTCAAGTTCTCTTTTCTCACTATATATCTATTTATCTGGTTGACAGTGGTCAGAGAAAGCCGGTCTCGTTTTATCTCAAGCACAGTTTGAGGATGTCTACGGTCTGGATCCTGAGGTATCGAAGATCGCTATAATATCAATGTCTCAAATTCACTTCCATCATGTAGCTGCTAGCTATGGTACCTCAGCCTGTCAAAGCTGTCGTGCTGTTGTTCCCTATATCTGAGGCATTGGAGAACAAGCGAAAGGAAGAGGACGAAAAGATCAAGAATGCAGGACAACCCCACCTAGATCCCACCATCCTCTGGATCAAACAAACGGTACGTGCAATATTTACATGCCCGATAGTAAAATTTTTATGCATTCTAGATCTCGAACGCGTGTGGTACGATTGGCTTGTTGCATGCCTTGGCTAATGTAAGCGAACATTTTTTACTTGGGATTGATCACATCCAATCCGTTCCTAGTCCGATGCCACTTTCTCTCCTGAAAGTCCTATTGCACAGTTCATCGACGAGTGCAAAGGTATGTATGTGGGCTTCCGCCATTTTCTTGCCTCAACTTTCTATAGACAGAACACCCGAAGCACGCGCTAAACTACTAGAAACTACTCCCCTCTTTGCCAACATCCACGCTCAGGCTGCTTCCAGTGGCCAGACTCAGGTACCAACCGATCTTGACACAGACCTCCATTTTACCTGCTTTGTTCCTGCGCCTGTGGTGAGAGGGCCTGAAAGCCCAGGGGGATATCGAATTGTTGAATTAGATGGGCGGCGTGCAGGTCCTGTTGACCGAGGAGAATGCAAGAACAGTTTCTTGGAAGTGAGTTGTGACAAACAAATCGACCAAGTGTTAGAGCTTTAATACGCTGCTTCCAGGAAGTGGCAAAGGTTGTCAAAGAAATTTATCTTGCGAATACGTCGAGCATGCAGTTCAGCATGGTCGCACTTTGTCCTAGTCCTGAGTGATTGTGAGGCGGGTTGAATGGAGAAAGTCTAGTAGGAAGTACATAATCTAGTCAGACTCTGAACCTCATGTATGCCATCAACAATGCAGAGCATCCAGTAACTTTGCGAACACATTAAGAAATGAGCACGGTGGGAGAAGGTCACGACACACCAAAACCAACAAGATACTGCAAGGTTGTTGCCTGAAAGGAAGTCAATTCAACTGAAGTATGAGAGTGTGATAAGACTCACCTTAGAGGCCTGGATGGCGGTACGCAATCCAGCAATTTCCTGCTCAATGCGGGTGTCAACTTCCTTTATCTTGAGTTCCTGATGGCTGCTCTCTTCACGCATGCGCCCTTTCTCAAGATTGAGATCGAGGCGCACACCGGCTTGTGTACGGGTAATCTCCTCACGCAGTCTCTGCTTTAGCTTCTCAATGTCTGCAACTAGCCGGTCATTCTCTGCTTTGATCATTGCAAGGTCGTTCTTTTCCATAAGCTGTAGTTCGGATTTAATCTGCGCAAAGTCGACTTGCTGGGTATAATGCCGCTATGAAGATGACCGGAATAAGGTATTTGAGTTGTGCTGAGCCTAAGAAGACGGACCTTTTCGTACTCAGCCTTTGTGACCATATTGCTGGTCATGTTGCGTATGCTTTCGTCTATGACCTCAGCCATGGCGGACATGATGCCCTCTGCCTGGGCGCGATTGAGACCCTCGCGTTCAAGACGCTGGACAAAATGGTGAGTGTCGAAATGAAAGTCGTGTCTGTACGGGGTGGAAGAGAAGGAACGGGCGAATGCTCGGGGTGCTAGACGGAACATGGAGGAGCAGGACAAGCTAAGTGTGGTCACATGACTCGCTCTCCTTGACCCTCTCTTTCCCTCATGTCTCTCTGCGGTTCCTCCAATGGCCCAGGCTTTGGCCGTAAACCAGTGCGTCCTTTTGAATTCAACTATCCTTTTTTTCTTCTCGCTTAGATTCTTGCCAGATACAAAGAAAGGTATGGATATACCATCACATAATTGTGCCATGTGATGACTGAGCCCATCTCGCTAGGTTGTCGTCTGCGGCGATGGCGCATGCGGTACTTGGTCACTCCAAATCTTCTGAACTCAGACACTCACACCTTGTCTTGCAGGCAAGACCTCATTACTCAATGTCTTTACCCGCGGTTTCTTCACACAAGTATAGTACGCTACTTTCCTATGCTCCCGACTCCTACTTAACACTCAGATACAGTGAACCTACGGTATTTGAGAATTACGTGCAGGACATTCTGGTCGACGATCAGGTGGTGGAGCTAAGCTTATGGGACACAGCAGGTATTTTCTCAATTCTTTCTAGAGTAACCTAACAAGGACCCTTCCCCTCTTCTGCAGGCCAGGAAGAATTCGACAGGTTACGGTCGCTATCATACGCAGAAACGCATGTGATTATGATATGCTTCTCTGTGCGCACCGCAATCCAGGTTCAGACCCTGTAAAGTTGATGCGATGACAGGTAGACAACCCAGTATCGTTGGAAAATGTCGAGGCAAAGGTGAAGGAACCTTTTTTCCTCTTGCCTTCGCTGTACTCTAAGGGGACACACAGTGGATAGATGAGATTCTTGAATACTGTCCAGGAGTGAAGGTGAGAGAAATTTGGCTAATTATCTAATTTCCACATCCATTCAACCTATCATTAGTTGGTACTTGTAGGTTGGTATCCATACCAAAACCCATTTTCGTCTGCTCACTTTGCTTTGAGCCCTGAAATGTGATTTACGCGACGATCGAGGTGTGAGAGAGCGTTTACAGCGGTATGGTACCCACGCAGTCGAATACGAAGAGGGCCTCGCTGTCGCTCGGCGAATACGAGCAAGTCGGTATCTTGGTATGTCGTTCTCCCGTCCTACATTTCTAATATCATCGATGACCTCTTGCAGAATGTAGCTCTAAACATAATCGGGGCGTAACTGAGGTCTTCTATGAGGCGGCACGCGTTGCTCTTACTACGCGGACAAAGAGTGGGATGGATGGGGGCTGTATTATAATGTGACGTGCCATGTCACCTATGGACGGACAGACTTCTCTGCCCCATACATGACCTGTCGACTTCTTGCTTCATTACGAATTTTTTATGATTAGCATTCCTGCATCATACCATATGCATCTATGTATACCTTATCATTGTTACCATATGCACACGGGCGCCCGTTTTTAAATCGAACTCAATGCCACAAAAGCTCTTAACCTGAGTTCCAGCCAGTATTCAAAAACTATCAATAGCGTTTGTTGAATGAAAAGGAATTAAAGTCCGATATAATACACGTATAATATGCCGCGTCTAGAAAGCTCCAAAGCCAGTCATTACAGCAGGTATGCTATTTATTGGAGATGCCTGCCCAACATACCTACGAGAGTTGAGCGATGGTCGAAAAAGTAAACAGAATGGAACGTACCCATTGGTCAGCAACAATGTACTTCCAAATCCTGGATTGATGATAGGAGCTTCAGATTCTGCCTGCTCTTTCTGAGCATCTTTCTTCGACCGCTCCTGAACCTCTTTCTCCAACAGTGACAGCTGGACGAGTCCAATAAAAACACGTTCCAAATTTCGAAAATCCATCATACCTTGTCAACCAACGACCGCTGGACTTGAATTTTGTACGGCATGTAGAAGTCACTAAGACCATGTCGCCAGGACAGTTCTTCAACAACGTCAGAGCGAAGTAGGTCGAAGCAGATGAAGAGAAGTGCCGCGAAACACTCCTTGTTGCCGATGTCGACGAAATAGGACAACAAATCCTCAGCGACTTCCGTCGAGCCAGAAGTTGCCGCAGTGATCATAGTGTCCTTGAAGAGACGATCTCGCTTCGAAAGTGATATCGACTCTTCCCAGCGTTTGTTTTTCTAAAATGATTTGAGCGTTCCAGACGCAGATAAGTCAAGTAATTGCACCTTATAGAGATGTGCAGCAAGTCTGCGGAACTCCAGCAGGTCGTGCTTCTCCAAGCGTTGCGCGAGACTGATGTTATTGAAGTTGTCGAAGCTGTCTATCGAGTCTCGCAGTGTCTTGTAGTCCTCCTCTTCAATGAGAAGGTCATTGTATGCATCATTGATTGCTTCAATGTTTAGCTGCACATTCCGTATGATCAGCACAGAGCTAGATCAATCTATCATACCAGAAATTCTCGTACATGTTGGACAGCAATAAGGTAGGACTTAATCAGGGGAATGTGATCGATCTGGCCGAAGACACGAACGACGCGACTATGATCGATACGCGGAATGAGGACAGTGAGTAAATCCGTCAACAGGGTGGGTTGTTCTTGGAGGTAGAAGGTCAAAGCTTTATAATAGCTGTAGTCCATCGTCAGTAGATTTCTTGTAACTTGAGATTAGGAGTCATTCTTTACATCTCAACGTTGGCAGCACGGACGATGACATCCTTGAATTGATTGTGCTCCCAAGCATCTGCGGAGCGTTCGATCATTGCTAGAGCTGCATTATCCTGGATTATCACATCAAACAAAACGATAGAAGAAACCACTACAAGAAGACGTACAAATTCGTCATATTTGATATACAAGAAGACAAGTTCTGGCCATAGGTGTGCCTTTTCCGTTGCTTTTATGACCTAGAGGATATGGCTGGAACCACAAAGGCATCTCAGAAGAAAGAAAATGAGGTATACCTTCGGTATGTTGATGCGAGAAACAAATAGTTTGAGATGTTCCATGACTAGAACAAAACAGATCAGTTGCCGTCGGCGTGCAAAGTAAAGTAAACACACGTTTTGCTGGTCGGTATTTGCTCAGTAGAATTGCAAGTTCTGTGAAAATACCCATGTGGGCGCGCTCCAAACTTAATCCAGCTTCCAACAAGCTCACAACCTCTTCAAAGTGCCCACGACGTTCATAGATTGAGATTAATCCATTTAATTCCTCCTACAACTTCGTTAGTAGACTCAACTACATCAAAAGGAGACATACTGCATGGACGACAATATTCAGACCACAAATCTGAGCCAGGCGGAATTCGGATTTCTCGATACAAGCAGCGTGAACCTGCTTCCAGACTCTGATAACCAAAGTTAGATACTGCCATGTCGAACAAAAATTGACGAAAATCTTACTGAGTATTCCCTGCCTTCCTTGCACTTTCCACAGCAGCCTGATTCTCACCGAGATAGATCAACGTTGTAGCGAGACGAGCCCAATTAGAAATGCTGGTAAAGAGCAACTTGGCGGCTTGATAAAGCTCGTCCTCAAAACACTTCTCCCCAACCTCAAGAATATCCGCAACGTTTGTCATAGCAAGGAAGTCTTCCATATCATGGAGACGGTCCGTTTTAGCATATGCATAAGCCAGTTGGGTGTCAATTCTCGGTTCTCGAAGGGTTTTGCGAGACATTTGTAGGAACCTGACGAGATCATCATGCTTTCCGGCATGGCTGGAAATTTCGATGACCTCGGCAAAATTGGAGGGATCTTCCGCCTTGATATACGAGTCTTTGAAACACTGTCAGCTGGATCCAAAACGAACCGAAGAACAACTTACCGATAGAATCCTTGATACGAAGACCATCAAGCTGAGCTTTTGCAAGCCTACTCCATACCTCAGGCCGATTGACTTTGTTCGCAAAATCCAGTCCACGGTCAATTGAGACAATATGCTCGACAAGAACGTTGATAGCCATTGCAAATTGATCGTACTTTTTGTAGATAGTCAAGGCTTCTTCATATAGACCGTGATCTGTGGCGATCTTGGCAATTTCCCCAGCATCGTAGTTCTGAAGCTTATTGATATACCCGACAACCTTGCCTTTGTCGGCGCGAATAGCTGTCAATAAAAGCAAGTTCTGAAGATTTTTGTTCTCGCTGAAAGGCGATGGCTCAATGATAATCTTTTCCAATAATTCAATAAGCTCGATAGGGAGGTCCGCCTGGAGGAAAGATTTAACAGTAACAGATACATCGTCAGGATCCGTGCACTCAGGAAGAGCAGTTGCGACGATCTATACGTCTTGTTTAGCGGAGCTCATCACAAGGAAACCTGACCAAACCTGATCGATAAGCTGACGACGATGCACATTGTCGTGTACAAGGACTTGGGCCCAGAGCTCAGGTTGACGACGTTTGACCAAGTATCGAGCCTGTTGCTTGAACATTGAGTTATCATTGGTGATCGCGATGAGTTCATCGTCGCAAAGCCCCTTGGCATAGGCAATGTATGCCAAGTACGGGTCCCGTTTCTCGCAGAACTTCCCGACAATGAGAGGTTCGTAGAGCTAAACAAAGAAAAAAGTTCGAGCAATTATCTAATAAGACAAAACAGAACAAACACACGTTATTCTCTTTGAGGAACTGTTCAGGATTATTGTTGCTATCAATATAAATCTTTGCAAGAGCATTGAAAACCGAGGTATCCTGGCTACCTGCCTGAACGCGAGCCTCAAGCCAAGGAAGGATCAACTTGAGACGGTTGCGCTCTTCAACCTCGTGGACCAATTCGTCAATGGGAAAGTTACCGGTGACAGAGGCGAGCAACCCTTTAATCGTAGTCTCGTCACAATCCACGTCGAGAAGACCACCGACGACCTGAGGTGTCCTTACTGAGTTGACACGTTGGACATAGACCTCGATGAACTTCGTGAGACCATTTTGGTAAAGATAGAGAACCAGATCGTGCACGAAGTCGAAGCGATCGCAAACAATGATGAGAGGAAGCTGATCAGAAAGCTTAGCTTCCTTAAGGAAGTTCTTGACTTTCTCTGGATTGTAATGATTGCTTTCTCGGCAGATACGTTCAACTTCTCGAATCTGACCAGTGCGTGTAGCAGCCTGAATGTACTTGAAATGCACCTCAGAATCTTCGCTTAAATTCACAACAGAACCAAGATAGTAGTAGAGGCCTGATGTTGAATAAGAATTGAATTGGTATGAGCCATAGATAGGACAAGTTGACTTACCTTCAAAGCTCTTATAGCTTTCAAACATCTCAATCAGCTTGACTGGTCCAAGAATGTCCGAATATTTCGTAGCAATCTGAATGACGGCCTGAAGATTTTGACGCATGTTGACTCGAAGCATCTCATTCAAGCAACCCATTGATTGCTCCGTAGTCAGGCGACTGAAGTAATTAACGAGCCACTAAAGTTTCCGTCAGAAGAAAACAAAGGATTAGAAGCAGTGAATATTTCTGACATCCGGTTGAAGCGTCGTTGTATGTACGATAGCACGCTTGATGTCGGCCAAGTCTTCGTAATGCTCAAGAGCCTTGACAAATGATGTCAGATAATGTCAAAATGCATTGGGTCTGAGAGTAGGTGGGGGACGTACACGCTGCAATAGACCAGCCTTCTCACACAGGTTGGCAATCCTGGGTCTATCATAGTAGGAGAACATCTCATTCCCAAGGATCGCGTCTGCAACTTGGGGAGCATGAACGAGATTCATCTCCAAAAGACGTGTTTGCAATGGTCCTTGCTCGGGCTTATTGTCCTTAAGTGCATCAAGAAGGAAAGAGGTTGCAGGTTGGATCATGTTCTGGGACATAAAAATATCGACGACCTATGAAACCCAAAATATTAGTTACTTGTCAAACGTGAACAGAGCGGAATAAGCTTTCCCGTTCAATATCGACCAGGGGACCAGTCTCGTCGTTGACAAGTTGTGTCGCAAATTCAGCACCCTTCTCGGGGTTCGTACGCATGATATGCTGCAACAGCGCGACATAGTCCGGACGATGTCCAACCTTCTTCGAATATAAAACTATTTTATCCGTCTGACCCGTCTCGACGAAACAAGCGATGACTTTATTAGGGACGTTTGCACGAAGGTAGACACTAAGGGCAAGGGTCATGTCATGTAGGCGCACGATATCACCAAGTTCTTCACTACAAGTGAGCTATTGCAAAACTAGAATCACTAGGGTATTCATCAATCAGCTAGAATATGATACCTTGTTTTCTTTGAGCCACTTTTCAAGCAATTGCTTCCTTCCCTGTTGCAATACAGGACGCGCGAGCTCCAGAGACTCCAGGTGATTGAGCTCGCCTTTCTCCAACAAGATTCCAAAGTATTGCAGGATGGGAGAGAGACCACCAGAAGGGGTGGGTGCCTGCTTGAACGATTCAATGACTGCGACAGTTCGAAGGATACCCTATGGATGATGAATGAACTGTTGCAAGCTGCATATGTCAGCTGAATCTTACCCGCGGAGAATTAGCTGCAACTTTCGCCGCCTCGCCATATTGTCCCGATTGGAAAAGTGTCTGATATTGTTGGACATAAAGATCATCGGCGCCAGGCAGATTGGCGCGACTAGCGAGTTTAAAGGCGAGATCTGTATTATTCAATGTTGTCAAAATATAGGGAATAACGGTTTGTTCGTCAACATTGACACTGAGGACTTGTCCTTTCTTATTGACTCCAATGATACCGTTAGTTGCCTCGTGCTCTGCAGTTACGAAGATAGTCTCTCCAGAAATGCGGTTCATGTATACACAGGCACAAGATTCAACATCATAAAGATGAATAAACCCATATTTCGTGACCAAATAGATGATGCCGTGCTTCTTCGAGACTTGCATGGCGACAGGGAAATCGTTTGTTGCTTCAGGAGGGAAATACACATCGACAGCCTTCTTCGTGAAAGGAGGATTGGGTGCAGTATGATCAATCTCGACAACATGAAGCTGATTCCAAGAGCTTAATTGAACCTAAGCTCAGTATTATGGCCACGAGAAACGTACCTTTGCACCATTCGCCGTTCGCACAGCAAAAGTAAACAACTTCGTAGGCTTCTGGTGGCCGTCTAACTTGATTTCTGCAAAAGATGCCGCATGGCCTTCGATAGGTTGACTAACACCTCGATCCTTGCTGTAAAGTTGCATCGAACCCTTGACTTTGAAAGTAGAGGGATTGGCGGAATTTCCTGATATACCAATGAGAACTAGCCATTTCTCATCAGGAGTCGCGCGATAGTTGATTATCTGCGCGCCAGTAAGAGTTGGATGACGATCAAATATCTTTTGGGGTGGGGAAGTTGCATCCGACAGGGTCCAATGATAGACAGCCGTTTCAGTGACCATGCCAATAGTATTGTCCGATATCCACTTCCAGAAGACAATGTCTTCATTGTTGACGTGCGACTTAACCTTCTGTTTCGCTTCAATATTGAAAATTTGGAGTGTTCGGCCAGCTATGTGGGTGTAGTATATTCAATGTTGCGCGAAAAAGAAGCACGTAGGTAATAACATGCCTTTGAGCGCCAGGATCTTCTGCTTAGGGTGCATAATGGCAGAATCAGCAGAAATCGGTCGCCGGAGGACATTGTTGGCGTCGGTGAGGTCTATTATGACAACTTGGTTCTGCTCATTGACTTTTTCCCGCACACAGATGAAATGGTCGGATTCAAATGTAAGTGTCTACAAGATAACCACTGGTCAATTTCTGGGCTGTGTTTTGGGCTATGCTGCGGGACAAACCTGACAAACTTGGTCAGTACGCGCCAGCAAACACCCTGCCGCGTCAACATACCTGAAATGAGATCGACGCGGGCTGGACACCAAGACTGGAAAGTTGAAGATGTTCGCAGAAGGCTATCGGTTTTGAGGTGTCCACTGCAGTCATCGTGGTCATGATAGCAAGCTTAAGGAATGCTATATGTGTCGAGGGCGTACTAAGGTGGAAACTTGGATTGTTTGTCCTTGTTATAGTTCTCCACTTACAGTTCAATGCGCGGATATGTACTTTACTACATCATGATAACTACCTGTACTTAGAGAGTAAGTACATATAAAATTAAACAACGTGTTGTACCCAATGGACTTTAAGTGAGTATTGTGTACTGTACAAGTTGATCGCTGAGCATGGCTGGCCTGACAGTAGATTGCTTTATAGTAAGGAATGTCACCAATCGCTGTTGGCAGACTCAGTGTCCAGACTCCAGTTTCGAATTCAAGTTGCACTGAACTTCACGACTTGTCGTCACGGTTGTTCCTGTGCCACCATGACTAGTGGATTAGATGAAAGTCTCAGCTATGTAGCTTCACACAAAGCTGCGGTGATGGAACTTTGGAGGAGGGAATAATGTGGAGTTTCAACTTGTCGATATAGTCCTCGTACAAAGTCCGAATGCGTTGGTCAGACTAGACCGTTCCATTCTGTGTATATAAATTGCCTCTGGTCATTATGTACGGGTTCATAAAAGGATGATCAGGCCTAATAATTAGATCTAAGTACGAGAAATCTGTCCACTGAATACCGAAAACGGGATCATAGAGATAAATACAGGGTCATGTAGATTTCCAACGGAAACATATTCTTAGAGTGATATCGTAGATTTCTAGCTGTTGAACGATATGAGATATCGCTTTGCAAAGCACATAAGGGAATTTACCAAGCAGGCACGGAGAGTGGTATCTTTACGGTTTTCTACAAAGATATTCAAGTTTGAGTTGTCGGGAGCCTGAGAAAGAAAAGTCTTCACTTACTGCAAGCCCCTGTTCAAAAGTTCGGTATCAGTATGATATCAACAGAGGTGATACGTACCGAAAGGCTGGTTTCCTTGTATTTGACGCTCATGTCTTGAGCAGTAAGTCGCATAGCTTCGATAGCTTCGTCAAGTGTGACACTGTAGACCCCATCACTCGCCATGGAGAGCTGAGCTGCTGTGATAGCTTTGACGGCTGCAGAAGTCTTCGAACGCTCAAAGTCATCTGCATAGTGATGAAACACTCACCTCCCAAGCTGTTACGTTCCTTTATTGTCAGGTAAGGTGCGATTGCAGAGAAAGAACGGAGAACAAGTTGCAACACGTACGATGCACGGAACTTGAACAAGACCATCGATGGGATCGCAGGTCAGCCCCAGGTTATGTTCTAATAAAGGTATATTAACGCAAACGTCTCTTACACATTAAGTTGTATCACCGATTCCGATTTCTGCTGCCTGTAAACTAGTAAACCCTTCATTTCTTCCATTCATTGAAGTGTCGGTGAACATTACCTGAAGAACGATCTCCGGAGAAGCTAGCCGAAACGAACTTAACGGTCAAAATCATTACAGTTACAGTAGCTAGATGTTTCCTTACCACCCATGCACGCGGCAAATCCTGCGCTCGCCATTGAACACGCAACTTGTCAGGCTGAATTTGAGCACATCTAACATCTAATACCGAGGGTACGAACCTCCAACTTCCGCCTGGCATCCGCCTTCAGCAGCCGATATAGTGCTACCTCGCTTGAAAAGCATGCCGATAGCCTTGAAATCAAGTTGAGCTCTCCCACCAATCGGGAAAGTTGTTGAAAGACCCAACTCACGGAGGCAGTCAACAGAAAGGTTTGAACGCTCTTTTCTGGGTCGTCGCTCAGAAACTGTATAAGGTGCCGAAAGTGAATAACCACAAGGCAATGGCTGCGATTAGGGCTGACCTCGACGATGTACTTCAGAACAGCTGGTATGACACCCGCGGCTCCGTTTGTTGGAGACGTTACGATGCGTCCGCCTGATGCGTTTACTTCGTTTACCGCAATAGCATAACAAGACAAGAAGTCCATTGCTGGAATATCAGATTTTCGCTTCGATATATCGCTCGTTTCAATACAGGAGCAGAGAAAGAAAATGACTTTTACACTTACAGGAGCCATAGGCAAAACGGCATGATCGAATGATCCGACAACTCGAGGCAAACGCGTTGCTAAAGTTCGCTGCTTGCTCCGAAATAGCCCAGGAGTTCTCTCGACATCAGCATTCTTTTGGTCACCCTCGATGTAATCAGAAGGGAAGGAGATGGAGGCAGTCACTTGAGATGGTATGCCAATTTGAGGCAAGTTGTGGTTCGTTATGCCAGGATAGATCCTAGAAAATCGAGAGAATCATTTGTCATGCTGATAAATTACTTTCTAGTCCCCCTCACCCTCGCAACAGGCGCTTGTAAAGGTTGGGAGCTCGTCGTCTCAGGCCTAAACGCCCAGGAAGGGTGGTTTCGGAGGTCGTCACTCCTGTATGAATACATTCATCCATAACTGACCATATTTTCATGATCTACCCAAAGTTGCAGATGAGGGAGGTGGCCAACCACGGTTGGATACTAATCTCACGGACCTTTGTATATATTTCCTCATCACTGTAACCAAAAGATTTCTACGACTCATGTCAAAAAACAGTCAGAACACAAGCGCAGTCCAACAGACCTCATTGTCATGCACAATTTGCGCAATTGTTAACTGTTGTGATCGTTGGTCAATCCCATAGTAGAAAAGTAAATTAATACGGACGTTATGTTTCTTCGTCAAAGCCAGAAGCGAATCTCCAGAAAAGAAAGGATAATCAACGGCGGATTGCAAACCCTTGGCTGTTTTCGAGGAATTTGTGTCTGATGTAGAAGTCGCCGATGGGGCAACCGCTGGATTAGGAAGAGAGTGACTTTGCTGAAGCCTCGAATCATGCACTGCTCGTTTGTTAATTGCCTTATAAAACATATTTTCGTCCACTGAGAGAGGTCAACTGTGAAGTGAGATCGACAAGTCCCTACAAACCTTTTGTCTTCTCATTGACGACAAAACCACCTCCAACGCTGAAATACTCGTTTGTAGCCAGAAGCTCACCATCCTCTCCGAAAACGCTGAAGCGCATTCCGTTGGGATGGGTTTTCAGCACGTGATCCCAGTGCCAGACCATGTCGCGTTCGATGTTGTATGAGATTCGATGTCTTCCCCCCAAGAGAAGGGATCGAGTAGCCAATATCGATTCGTAGCGGACAGGGATAGCACCAGTATGAATAGTTTCTGGATCCGAACCTATAATTACAATATCAGTTACACGGAAAAGCGTTGAGAAACGATATGTATGACCCTCTAAGCCAAGAAGTATTGCCTGTGGGGTATGATGACTGAAACATCGATGAGGTAGTCGGCATCATGTGGTAAAGACAGCACCCACCCCTTTCCTGAAAACAATGATTACCAATCATGGGTATGAAATAAGGCAGTATAAATTCGAGTACCTGTTGCTGCAAGAGAACCATACCTAAAGCAAAGACGCGCTCGAAGATCATACCAGATTTATCGGGGAGTTGAGGATTATGATTGCCACTTACAATGTCACTTTGAGGGTCCTGATCTATCAAAGTCAATCTCGTTAACGCTGAGACATGAAGGAAAAAGAGTTATTCGCGCCTGGGATAGCAAATTGAGTTCCTCAAGGTCTGTAATAAAGATCTTTCCAGCGCGCATTGGACCGACAGTATGGGACGAGGAAGGGCCAACTAGTATATTCTCAAGATATTAATCTGTAGTGATGCTAAAGCCGCTCAACCCACCGCCAATACTGAAGAGATCGAAGGTGGAGATGACGGCATGTTCAGGACGTTGAGGAGACGAATCATTTTGTGGGCTGGGTGTAAACGCAAGTCTAGTACTCGTTCGAGTGGTAACTCGGACTCGGCTATGAACTCGAGTATTGTAATGATTCCGAATCGACGACCTTACAAGGGCTAACATGCGGAGAGGTAGAAGCGGGAGTTGGAGCAAAACAAGGACCGTAGAGGCTTTGTTACTGGTCAGTAATATAAAGGGTTCTGGGCGCTCGGAAACATGACGGTATACTTTCTTCTTCTTCCGCATAAGGAAACTCGACCGAGTACAATGCCTCCATTAGAGCGTTTCATATTTTGTTTCCCAGGTCCAAATTTTTGTTGGCCTGTTTTGGACAATGTGACATCCAGATATAGAAATGTGACAGTATTCGGATCCAACTGGGACCCCGACGAGACTTTTTATCATCTACATTTCTTTTGTTTTTCTTTGTCTCAACCCTTGTTGGTAGTTTTTTCCCATGTACCATACACTAGTATGATTGACTCCAATTCCTCTATATGAGTCTTGGTAAAAGAACTGAGAGAAAATAACCAAAGGTGCAGCCATAGATACCAAGATGGTGGCAGAGCCAACTATGCAGCACAATCTGGCTTGATCATGCTGGAGAGGGAAAAGAAAGGAAAAGAAAATAAAGAATTTTGAAACCATTGATTTACTGGAAAGTAAGCAATGCTGCCACCACAGCAGAGAGTCTATCACAACATCTAAAACTGAAGCCAGTGTTGTGATGTCCATGCCAGACCCCATTGTAGCCACCTGAGTGTCCAGAAGCTGAGAGTGGGAGGAGTAAGCAAGAGAACATGGTAGTGCTGAGCCAGTATGATTCTGAGGGTATGATATTCACATTTACCTACCTCCTACTCATTACTTACATTGGCCTGTAAGATCAATTGTTTTTCTATACTACAGGTCAAATAGGGGTTCTTTTACCAAGACTGAGGGATTCATTGTCTTTCTGAACTACAGGTTATAGGCCCCGAAAAGTGCTCACTCACACTTATACAACATCCACTTACACCACTTTTGTTGAGAATAAAACATGACTTCCACAACATCTGGGGGAAACAGCAATTCTCCTACCTTCCTAGAAGAATTTCTATTTGATGGTACAAATTACATTATGTTAAAGGATTGAGTATTCCTGGCAGCAAAACTTAGAGGTGCCAAAGGTTATCTTGACAGAACAATAGACAGCCCAAACTCAAAAATGACTATGCCTACCCCACTACAACAGAATGGTGGGATAAGTTCTCATCCCACCAAGAATAGCAAGTCCAAAATGCCTGAGTACTGGTGCTAATTGTATACAACACAAAAAACCCCATTGGCCTTGGTATCAAAATGTCAGACACTGCAGCAAAAGTCTGGAAAACATTGAAAAAGTCTGACAGAACCATCTCAGATCTATGTGCAAACTTGGTGGAAAATGCACTGAGAGCTACAAAGTACTCAGACAGAATGGACTTCCAAGAGCATATCATGAACCTTCACTCCAAATGGAACTATGCAATCAAAAAAGGAGTGGACATAAAAGACAACCAGTTTAGAGCCATAGTCATCATTGCTCCCTGCTTCATGGGATTACATTGTGGCTTCTCTCCAATCAACCAAAACCTCTGTCGAACTCATTGCAGGCCTAAATGTTCATTGAAAACACTTAAAAGAGTGATTGACAGCTGGATCAAACCCAAATTCTATGACTCTGCTTGCAAAAACCCTGCAACTCCAGAGTAAGCTAGTGTGCACCAACATGAACTGTGAACATACCAGGCACACTATTGAGAACTGCTATTGGAAAGAGGAAGGCAAGGAGGGTCAGTTCCCTCCAAACTTTTGAATGTAAGCAAAACACTACACCTACTCAAGCAGACTACTCTCTCAGCCCTGAAACATTAGATCATGGAGGCTGAGCAACAAACTGGAAACAAACTTAAAACCATCCAGGTCAATGGCAGGAGAAAGTGGGTGAACCACCTTTGGCATGAGTACTGCCAAGAGATGAGGATCACACTCCTGTAATGTTGTATGCTCACTTCTAAAATGAAGTTGTTGAATGCTCAATACAAACTATTTTTGATAGAGTCCAGTGTTTTCTTGCTAAGAGCAACCTTCCAAAAACCTTTTAAGCTGGGACTGTAGCCACTATCATTTATACCTAAAATCTATTACCTTTTATTTACCACCCTGACATCATCTCAGAAGAGAAGTAGTCTAGGAGAAGGCAAGATGTGGAACATTCATGCTTTTCTGGATGTATTGGGTATGCACAGGTTCCCAAGGAGCTTATTAGGTCTAACCTCAACCCTCAGTCTATAAAGTACATGACGGTTGGGTATTCAAGCCATGGATATTGCCTCTACAAATAAAACAAACCCCTTCATTGTTACAAGGTGAAACATAATCTTTGAAAAACAGTTAGGCCATCAAACAATCCCAATTACAGAGTAAGATGACCTGAAATCCACCACCTCCATTTCCACAAACCTAGTAGCACCTCCAATCCCACCTCCTAAGCAACAGGTAGCTTCTTGCATCTAAGCATCAGACAGCCCCCTCCATTCAGCCTTGGTAGAGGAGCAGACCCAGACCTAACAACCTACTCCTTGCTCTCCATCAACTCACTTGCACCATTTGACCAACCAGCACCATTCTGAATGTGCATAAATCCATTGTAACCCAGTCTGCAGCTAGGAATGCTGAGGAGGAATGAGCAAAAGGGGAGGGCACCCCAGAGGCCTTATTGGCTTTGACCACCCCATTTGCATTTCTCACATCTATCAAGATAGACAGCACTGATACTGTACTACAGAGTTACTGGAAAGCAATGAAGAGATCTGACTTGTGGGTCCCTGTAATGGAAGCCAAACTGGGGGTGATGGAAAAGAAGGGTGCTTGGGAGGTTATTGATGCCTGGACATACTAGAGGGGAAGAAAATGGTAAACTGTAGATGTGTATATGCAAACAGTTATAACACTGATTGTTAAGAGGAAGGTGTGTTTTGTTGCCAAGAATTACACTCAGGTCTAGGAAGAGTGTCAGGGGACATCCCACTTGTTCTCCCTTTTCCTTCTCCAGTTCTCATTGGATTCCCCTCATTATAATTTTCCTTTGTTCTCCTTTCTTTTTCCTATCTATCAGTTCTAGTGTTAGCTCTCTTGCTTCACTGGTTCTCTGTGCCATTCAGACAAGCATGGCCCCTTTGGCACTGCCACCAGCTTATATTAGTGCTGACCAATTGCTGACACATCACTTTTGTCTTTTCTTCCTGTCATACTGTATAGTTCTTTCTCATGCTTCTGAAGCCTCTGAAGCATTACAGCTGGCCTAGGGAATCCTCAGACTTGTTCTCTTTGAATCTCCCTCTGCCAAGTGAGTAGTTGTATCAGTAGACACTGTACAGTACTGAATAGACTTTGGATCTCCCTCTGCCAGTTGTGTGATTGAGCCACAGTCTCCAGAGGTCACTCTTACAGCAGAACAAGTCTCTAGATTTTGGTTTGAGAGCCCCCTCTTTGATTGCCTGAGTTTCTACTTGGTTCCTCAAAAGGTCTCTCCCCCACCAATGTCTTAGTGCCCTCTGTACTCCTCCTATGACCCAACCAACCCAACCAACCCCTCCTTCTGATGCTTCAAGCCCCCAGGACAATGCCTGGAGTTGATTGCTGTCCCTAAATACACAGGTTCAACTTATCCAAGCCTCCCTTACTTTCCACTCTGCCAAACTCACCAAGCTCTGTCAAACCACTGAAACAGTGTTCCTTTTTCTTCAGGCCCTCCTAAAACATCTCCTCCTTGCTCCTACTCCTTCTCCTGGACCTCCAGCAGCTGCAGGAAGGTTCTCTTTTGCATGTAGCTCAGAGATTTCAGCACCCTGCTCCAAACTTCCCTGCCCTGTGCTCCCTGATGTATTTGATAGGGACTATAGAGTTGGGAAATCTTCCTCCAGTCTTGCATCATCTATATCTAGTTGAGCAGTGAAGCCTTTGCCTCCAACTTGAAAACTGCCTGAGTTCTATCCTACATGAAGGCAGGCCAAGCCTGAACCTATGCACTGTGCATTTGATGCCCAGGAAGAGTTGAGAGTTTCTTTAGCTGAATGGAGTTTGCAAAGGAATTCCCAAGCTGAGTTCTTTTTCCTTGACCCTGCTAAGTCTGCAACTCTTTCTCTTTGAGACCAAACCCAGTATGGTTAAGGGAAGCAGTCACTTGATAAGTACATTGACTCTTTCCATGCCTTAATCAAACAGGCTGGCTATTCAGATAGTTTGCAACTTTGTCTTACATTCTGTGATGGACTCCACCCCTCTCTCATAGATTGTATTGACAGTACAGCTGAGGAGTGCCCAAATGATGAGCATGTCAATGTCAATACCTGGTACAAGGTGGCACATGAGCAGTAGCAGTTGATAGAACTGCAATGTGAGCTGCAGGAGATGCAACTCTTGATGTTTTCTTTCTTTCATGGCAGGTTCACCCCTAAGTCCCCCCTTCCATGCCTGCTCTAGCAGCCCCACAAGCAGATGCAACTCTTCCCCTTCCATCCCATGCTGCTCTCTTGTACTCCCTACTCCAAGGAGTCTCAATGGATGTCATCACCTCCTAATATCTACTCCTCTGTTGTGTCAATGCTATGGAAATGCTGGTCACTTTGCCTGCTACTGTCCTCAAGGGCTAGAAGTCCACTACCTGTTTGCATCAGAGCAAGAAGAGCTGCTCATCCAACTCCTAGCAGCCTGGGATGCAATAGGAACTCCCTCTTCTGACACACTTATAGCTGTTTGCTCCAATGAGGTGGCCAATGTATTGGAGGAGGTTCCTGCAGAGTTTGAGGAGGATTTTTAAAACGGCAACAGATGATCCATATGCTACCATTGCCTAGTGCTAATCATTCTGCTCCCTTGTCTATAGAATCAAATATATCTGTTGCTGCTTTTGATACTATGCCTGAAATGATAAACCCCTCCTCAGATATACAAACTCCCTTCTCAGCTAAGGTCTCTGCTAGAACACACCTCCTAGCTCATACCTCTGGATTCCTGCATAGAAATGTATCTCCTCCATTGTTACATTGTTGCTTCCACCTCTTCTGCTAATTTCCTAAAGCTGCAGGTAGAAATTAAGACAATGGACACTCAGCAGACCCAAAGTGTGCTTGTCCTGCTTGACAATGGAGCAATGATAAGACCCAATTGTTGCTTGGCACTGTTATTGACATCTAGGACTATCTTATCTGGGCAGCACCTGATATGGACACAGCAAAAGTTTGTATAAGTCATGCAACTTCATTATGTGAGATCTAACTCCAAGGTCTAGAACAACATAGCTATTGCAGGGGATTTTAGTGACTACAAAACTGCTGGATCACAAGCTTCAACACATGGAGTCTAGCCTTTAGATCTAAAACAATAAGGCCAAGACCTTCCTTAGCAACAATTACTAGCAACCTTACCTAGCAACAACAATACCTCTTCTCAAAAACAGATATATTAAAGGCCATGTGACTTTTTACTTATCATTTTTCTTGTCTTGCTTACAAACATACCTGAATAGCATCTACACTTCAGATATTGACATTTGGTATGCTCTTTTATTGTTACTGACATTTATTATGCATCTTGTTGACATCATGTATGAATACTTGGTTACTATACTGATGTCCAGTATATATCAGGAATATTTTGGCAAACACTATTGCTATCACAACCCACTCCCACATCCTCAGACCTTATAGGACACCCCACCTTCCCCAATGCTTCCCCTAACTCACCCCAGCCTTTGTTGACTCCCAGTGCCCATTAACTCCAACACTTCCTTGGCAAATCCTAGCACATCCCCTATAGACCTCCTCAGCTCCCCCTCTTGCCTACAAGACCTCCAAGCCTTCCTAACACTTTCCCTGACCCAGGTATATGTCACTACACCAACCCTGTGACCCCCACAACCTCTCCAGAGCTCCCTGACAACTGCAGGATGACCTGTGTTCCCATCAGATCTCATTACAATGTTACCATAGCCTGCCCTCCAATCAGAACCAACACCCATCAACCCCATGCAGCTTTGACAAACTCTGCTGTTGCCCCCTCTACTCCTAGAGAAAGTTCAGTAGTTAGTATATAAGACATAGAGTAGCATCTGTTACCTTAGTCTTGATATTGCTTTACTTAGTTTCCTGTGTTTCATGTTTCTTCTCTGCTACATTTCTCAGTCTCATCTCTATTTTTATTCTTAGTCTTGGATATGTTTCCTTTCTCAGTTCCATCTTGCCTCACCTTTCCCTTGTCTTGTCCATCTCTGTCTCCTTAACATTTTTAAGTTCCTTTCAACTCTGATGTCATTGCAAACTCCACATACCCTATGACCCTTCAAACATCCCTACAACAACTCTGGACCTTGCACTATGCTCAGCCCCAGAACCCATCACTCTTGATTGATCCCCCATCAAACTCTGGCTCCACTCTCATCACTTGCAAAGCCTCTGCTTACCCCACAGTCCATACACTCACTTACAGACTTGTACCTGACACCCACCCAAGCCCAACATTTAATATACTTGATCTTAGACTTCTCTGGACCACTCTGAACTTGCTTGAACAGCCTCCCCAAGCTTTCCCTTGCAAGTCTCTGAAGTCTGCACCAACTCTAGAGTGCTAGGTTATAAGTGCAGGACACTGTATCTGCCTAGTAAGGACTCACCCAGTATAGCTGAGCCCCCATAGTTAGCAGAACCTGACAATTGCTGGTAGCAACTAATATTTCCTTTCTAAATACTATACCTACAAATAGTATAAATATGGCATGTACATAGAGACAACTAGGAAGCCAACAGAGTATTGTTCTCCCTATTAGCTCTTAGCTTACTAGCTTCAGATTTTTTATTGCTCTCTCTTGTCATCATTAATGACTTAGCAAAAGTCTTGATGACTTCATACTTGATCTAGTGTAGGTACTGACTACAGGTGCTCTTAGTACTTTTATGACATAGTGATGCTAGCAACTGCAGCTAGCAATTAGTATATCAACTTCACTTATTTCCTATTCCTCACCCTCTTTCTATTGCTTAGTTTCTCTTTTATTAGTGACTTGTCTTAGCAACTCTTTTGTCTATCTCTTTTCCTTCCATTATCCAGAAACTTAGCAACTTCTTGTTACTGTCTAGTGACTTAGGCTAGTAATAGCAACATTTCTCACTTGACTCCTCATACAGTGGCTCAAAAAACTGTTTCAATGTTTTGTACTTTTTGAAAGATGACATTGGCATAAAGGATTGGAAGTATCTAAAATTTTGGTTAAATCATGTAAAATACTATGGCATTGCAGCTACAAATTGCATCTTAGTTTATGTAATTTAAATCAAAACTGATGGAGTAATGGCCATTTTAAAATATTCACTCATTGGGACAGTTTTTTGAGCATCTCTAATTTTGGTATTTAGTACTTTGTATGTCCTCCATTTGCCTTGATAACTGCTTGAATCCTTTTAGGCATGCTTTCTATCAGTCTTTGGCATACTTCTGCTAGTATTCCATCCCACTCCTTTGCAACCCTCTTCCACAATTCATGCACACTATGAGGTGTTTCATACTGCCTAAGCTGCTCCTTGAGGTACTCCCAGAGGTGTTCAATAGGGTTAAGATTAGGGGATTGGGCTGGCCATTAGAGGACATCAAAGTTGTTGTCTTCAAACCACTTGTTAGCCCTCTTGGAGTTGTGTTTGGGGTCATTGTCCTGTTGAAAGTAGTGGGCACCCTCCTCCATCTCCAATTTTTCAAAGCTCTTCTTTGCTCCATTCTCCAAAATTTCACAGTACTGCTCTGCATTCATGATCCCCACCACCTCTACCAGCTTTCCTACCCCATTCCAACCCATACAGCCCCATACCATGAGATTATTCCCTCCTCTATGTTTCATAGTAGGTGTAGTAGTTTGGTTTGAAATGCCTTCTCCTTTTAGCTTCCACACATACTGCTTTCCATCTGACCCAATCCTGTTAATCTCTGTCTCATTGGTCCACAACACTCTTTCCCAGTCCTCCACAGTCCAGTTTTGATGCTCTTGAGCCCATTTAAGTCATAGTTGCCTATGTTTAGCTTTGAGCATAGGAACTTTCCTCTTTGTAGCAGACCAATACCCCTCCTTCTTCAGCACATTCTAGACAGTCTGAGAAGAGACAGGATTGGAAATGATGTTGTTGATAAAATTGGTGGCCTGAACAGCTGTATCAAGTCTCCCAATTGAGATTTGTTGAACAATAGCCTGTTTATCATGTGGAGTAAGCTTAGCTAGATGGCCTCCAGGATGGTTTTCCTTGTCCACCTCCAACCCTCTACTGATCCTCCCAATAGTAGACTTCTCTAGACCAGTTTTAGCCTCAATCTGATGCAGAGAATACCCTTGTGCAAGGAGAGAAGCAACAGTAGAGCATTGTGCAGGAGAAGTAGCTTTCATGATGGTGGTTGAAGGTCAAGGTGTGGTTCAACCAACTTGAACCACTCTCAAATATACCCAAACATGGTCACATGACTCTGTTGATATCCCCACATGCAACTTACTCTTTATTTCTGACTAAAATAGGGATAAATCTGCAAAGTTGAAGATGCTCAAAAAACTGTCCCAATGAGTGAATATTTTAAAATGGCCATTACTCCATCAGTTTTGATTCAAATTACATAAGCCAAGATGCAATTTGTAGCTGCAATGCCATAGTATTTTACATGATTTAACCAAAATTTTAGATACTTCCATTCCTTTATGCCAATGTCATCTTTTAAAAAGTATAAAACATTGGGACAGTTTTTTGAGCCACTGTACTTATTAGCTCTTGCTTTCTGGGATGATTACTGACTCTGCCCCTGCTACTTCCTATTGCCAGCTACCCTATCTAGTTGCCAGTGTTTAGGCCTTCTTTTTTTGGTTTCCTGCATGGCAGCTAGGCAGTATAGGAGCACATTAGCAACAGGCCTCTTCCTTGATATAGACTATGTGCAATGACACTGTCTCACCCTTCACCCTCTATCTCATCCTATCCCCATGTACAATGTTGATGGCATGCTCAATGAAGCCAGTTCTATTTGCTCCATGGTAGACCTGGTCCTCCATTACCAAGACTATGAGTGAGCTGCTTTTGCTTTCACTAGTTTAGGAAAACAAGACATAATCTTGGGGTTCACCTGGTTATGCAAATACAACCTGAAATTGACTGGACTAAGGGTGAGGTGAAGATGAGCCATTGCCCTTGTCATTGCATTACTTGTGCTGAGAAAGCCTATGAGGAGCAGAGAGCCAAGGTTTGTGAGCATGCTGCTGTGTGTGCCTGTCATATTGGGCATCTCCCTTATACTGATCTCAACTTCTTGTGTCCCCCCCCTTCTGGCATTCCCTCATAAAGAGGCCCTCTACAAGGATATCCAAGGTGTTGGGTGTGAATCTCAGGAGGAAGAGGAATGTGAAGGAGAATGGACCAGTGCTCCAGACCCAGAGTCTTTGGATAAAATCATGGAAGTAGGTGATAGGATCTATGCTACAATCCTCTGCCTCCCTCCTACAGTGGCAGAGATTTGGGCCAGTCAGACCACTTCTCAATGTCTGGCTGAGGCATTTGCAGCAAACTTGCAGTCCAAGCATTTTTGTAGCATAGTTCCCGATCATCTCCATAATTTTGAAGATGTATTCTCCAAGGCATCCTTTGATTCACTTCCAGAGCATAAGCAGTGGGATCATGCAATTGAGCTGATACCAGATGCAGAGCCCTCCAGCTGCAAGGTCTATCCACTTGTGCCCTATGAGCAGAATGAGCAGGATGCATTCCTATAGGAGAATCTTAGCTCAGAACAGATACAGCCTTCTAAGTTCCTAATGGCCTCCACAGTATTTTTCATTAAGAAGAAGGATGGATCTATTTGTTTGGTTCAGAACTATCAAATCTTGAATGTTATGATAGTGAAGAATTGCTATCCCTTGCTACTCATCTCTGAGCTTGTTAACAACCTTCAAGGTGCACACTACTTCACTAAGCTGGACATCTGTTGAGGCTACAACAACATGCACATCAAAGAAGGAGATGAGTGGAAGGCAGTGTTCTGAACCAATCACAGACTCTTTAAACCTCTAGTGATGTTCTTTAGTCTCACCACAAGCCTGGCCACTTTCCAGACATCTTCTGTGATCTGATTGTGGAATGTGTTGTTTGCATATATTTTGACAATATCCTCATCCACACTAAAACCTTGGAGAAGCATTGTCAGGTCTTTTGGAATGCCTCTGCCAATACCAGTTTTATGTAAAGCCAGAGAAGTGTGAATTTGAGCAGACTAAAGTAGAGTACCTAGGTTTGATCATTTTGCATGGAATGGCTGAGATGGACTCCATTAAAGTGGTAGGTGTGGTGGAGTGGCCTGAGCTAAGGAACAAGAAGGAAGTGCAGGCTTTTCTTGGGTTTGTCAACTTCTATCAGAGGTTCTTACAGAATTTATCCCACCCCACACACCCCCTCTTTGATTTCACTGTCAAGAATACAGCATGGTGGTGGGAGTCCTTGCAGCAAGCTGCCTTTGGTACCCTCAAGCAAGCTGTTACCTCAAAACCTGTCCTCCTGTTCCCAGATGATGACTCTCCCTTTTATGTTGAAGTGGATAGCTTGGACATTGCCATGGGAGCAGTCCTCTCCCAGCAGTCAAAGGAGGATGGCAAGTGGCATCCAGTAGCCTTCTACTCCAAAAGCCTTAATGCAGTAGAATGGAACTATAAGATCCATGACAAAGAGATGCTTGCAATTATTTGGTCCTTTGAAGAATGGTGGCATTTTCTTGAGGTTGCACAACATAAGTTTGAATGGACTACAAGAACCTCAAGTACTTCTGTTCTACTAAGAAACTTAATCAATGCCAATCTTGGCCTGTATCTGGCCAACTTTTGACTTTACACTGCATTACAAACCTGGACAGAGCATGGGCAAACCAGATGCATTGTCTAGGCAGGCTGATCATGGCACAGGGGCAGAGGATAATGACAACATTGTCCTCCTCAAGCCTGAGCTCTTTGTCATCCATGCTTTAGAAGAGATTGTAGTTCATGGGGACAAGGCAAACATCCTTAGAGACATCCAAAGAGGAAACCAAGAGAGTGCACAAGAGGATGCAGTTGCTCAAGCTGTGCAGGCTCTACAAGCTTGACAAGCAAGCAGAGTTAAGTCTGTGTATATAGATGAGTGCCTAAAGTTCTAGAACTTTGCTGGTGCATTGTCGAGCAACACCATAACCCTTAAGTAGCTAGACATTCTGGAAAGTGGAAGACACTGGAGCTGGTATCCTAGAATTACTGGTGGTCACAGATCTTTTAATATGTAAGCACCTACACTAGCATCTATAATCTCTGTCTCCACATCAAGCCTTGTTGCTAGGTGCCTATGAGTTAGCTCTACCCTCTCCCCATCCTGGCTACTTGCTAGAGTGTTGGATTAATGGATTTCATTGTGGAACTCCCAGATGCTCATGAGTATGATACAGTGATGGTAGTGGTGAACCTCTATAGTAAATGGGCCCACTTCATCCCTACTCACACAATGTGCTCTGCCTTAGAAGCAGCTAGCCTGTATTGCGAGAATATCTGAAAGCTTTAGAGTCTGTCAGATGAGTATGTCTCCAACTGGGGCTCTCAGTTTGTGGCAGAGTTCACTCAGGAACTGTACTGCCTGCTAGGAGTAAAGCTCTATACTACTACAGCCTATCACCCTCAGTAGGATAGGCAGACAGAACATATTAATCAGAAACTGAAACAGTATCTTTGCTTGTTTTGTAATGAGAGGAAGGATGACTGGGATGAGCTTCTGCTAGATGCTGAGTTCCAGTACAACAACCATGTTCACTCTTCCATATAGATAACTCCATTTTTCCTAGACACTGGCAGGCACCTCCACATGGGATTTGAACATCAGGTGTGCCCCTCTGAGAATGACTCTGTAAATGAGTTTGGGGACAGGATGAAAGGGGCACAGGAGGAGGCAAAAGCCATATTAGTGAAGGCCAAGGATGACATGGCATAGTACTATGATTACCACCAGACACCAGCCCCAGTTTACAAGCAAAAAGACTGTGTGTATTTGGATAGCTTGGATATCAAGATAACAAGGCCATCCCAAAAGCTGTCACATTGTCATTGTGGCTTCTTCATGGTAGAGAAGAAGGTTGGGCCTTTAGCATACCAACTCAAGCTCCCAGCAGGCCTACACCAATAGCATCCAGTCTTCAATGTTATCAAATCATTCCCAGCTCTGGAGGATCCAATCCCTGGCCACCACTCTAAGCCACCTCCACTGCCAGTCTTGGTCAATGATGAGGAGGAGTATGAAGTGGAGAAAATCTTAGATAACAGTATATTCCAAGAGAAGTTGCAGTTCAAGGTGAAATAGAATGAATATGGCATTGAAGACATCTCTTGGTAACCACAGGCCAATGTACATGTGCCAGTCCTGGTCTAGGACTTCTACTACAGGCATCCCAATGCCTGTAGAGTGAAGGCCAGGCATCTATCCCATCTCAGCAGCTGACTAGGCAATCTGCAATTTTTCTAAACAGTACAGTAAGACACTCACTAGAGGGGGAGTGATGTCAGGAGATGTCCTACTTGTTCCCTCTTTTCCTCTTCCAGTTCTCATTGGATTCCCCTGTTATAATTTTTCTTTGTTCTCCTTCCTTTTTTTATTTATTGGTTCTAGTTTTAGCCCTCTTGCTTCACTGGTTCTCTGTGCATTATTCAGACAAGCATGGCCCCTTTAGCACTGCCACCAGCTTATATCAGTGCTGACCAATTGCTGACACATCACTTTTGTCTTTTCTTTCTGATATACTATATAGTTGTTTCTCATGCTTCTGAAGCCTCTGAAGCATCACACCTGGCCTAGGAAATTCTCAAATGTGTTCTCTATGTATCTCCCTCTACCAGGTGAGTTGTATTGGTAAACACTGTACAGTACTGAATAAATTTTGGATCTCTCTCTACCAGTTGTGTAATTGAGATATAGCTTTTAGAGGTTGCCCTTACAGAGAGGACTCATTGAGACTTACATGCTAGTTGTCCACTTAGAGTTAATGAGGATAATGGTTGCAGTTATGGCTGCATTGGGAGTGCATGTATGGCAGATTAATTTTATATGTGCATATTTGAACAGTAAGTTGGAACACAATGTGTACATGAGGCCCCCTCCAGGTTTTTGAGGAGGGGAGGGTAAGGCTTTACACCTCAAGAGAATCTTATATGGTTTCATTCAGGGTGGTCATAACTGGTGGCATAATGCTGACAAGGCATATGACAAGCTAGGCTACCTTGCATTGCATGCTGACAACTGTTTCAAATATAAATGGATTGCCAGCAAACACACTATCATGGATAATTATAACAACAATATTTAGGAGTGTCTACAACTACAGAAGGATTGCAGGCCAAAAAAACAGAGCTAGGATCAAAATTTGAGGTAAAGGATATGGAGGAGTTAAACTATATATCTTAAGTGTACATTTTGATCAGGACCCAGGACCCAACAACTGGAAACATCCACTTGTTGCAGTGAGCATACTTGGAATGCATGCTCAAGCATTTTGGATTCCAGTCCTCTAATGCCTAATGATAAGACCCTATTCTCACTGAGTACATATTTCTATCTTTTTTTATATTTTGGCAACCTCCAGAATTTCCAGTTTCTACATGATGTGATGGTCACATGTAGTCTAGGCCCTCAGCCCACTGGTTGACCTTTTCCTAGCACCCTCTAATGTTCTTCTAGCAAAGTACTTGACAATATTTTCTTTCTTGGTATTATTGCTATATTTTTAATTATTTCTTGATTTGAACTTATTTCTTTCATACACACTACTCTAATTGTTTTGTTTTCATTCCTCATTGCTAATGCTCTCTTTGCTATCCCTAGCACCAGCCTTTAGCATTATGTTGCTAGTGCCCTTTTACCTAACAACCTCAGTTTGACTTTAGCTGGGTTTACCCATAGAGTTTCCTCCCCCTCCTTTTCCTATTTGTTATTGCCATTTCTTGACCTTGCACTAGGAACATAGGGCCTTGTCAGGTTCTGCAGACTACAGGGCTCAGCTACACTGGACAAGTCCTTACTAGGTGGATGTGATGCCCTGCACTTATAACCTAACACTCCAGGGTTGGCACAGACTAGAGGGACTTGCAAGGGGGAAGCTAAGGGAAGTGGTCCAAGCAAGTCTGGAGTGGTCTGGAGAAGTCTAAGCCCAAGTATATTAGATGTTGGGCTTGGACAAGCATCAGGAACAAGTTTGTAGGTGCGCAAATAGATTGCAGGGCAAGCAGAGGCTTTGCAAGTGATGGAGGCAGAGCCAGAGTTGGATGGGGGATCAATCAAGACTTGATGGGTTCTAGGGCTGAGTGATGGATGAGGTCTGGAGTTGTCATAAGAATGTTTGGGAATCATAGCACATGCATGGAGTTTGTACTAACATTAGAGATGAAAAGAACTTACAGAAACAAAGGAAATAGAGACAATCAAGATGAGATGAGATTGAGAGAAGAGATAGATTTGAGACTAAAAATAGAAATAAAGACAGAAAGAGACACAAGACACAAGTAACCAGTTAATGTAATATCAAGACTAGAGTACAAGGTGCTACTCTACAGATTATATACTGACTACTGGAGAGCTCCAGGGGGTAGGTGGGTGTGGCAGCAGAGCTTGATGAAGCCATGTGGAGTCAACAGGTGTTGGTTGTGATTGAGGGGCAGGCTGTGGCAATATTCTGATGGGATCAGTTGAGGACATGGGTTGCTCTGGAGTCATTGTGATGCTTCAGAGTAGGTCAGGTGAACCAGGGAGATGAATTGGTGACATGCGCTGGAGTTAGGAGCAGTTGGAAGGGTTTCAGGGGCTCAAGAGAGTCAGGGGAAGTGTCAACAGCTGCGGAAAAGGTGTTGGAGTTGGCTAGGGGGGCTGTTGGGGTTTGCCAAAGAAGTGTTGGAGTTACTTGGGGTGGCCACAGAGGGTGTTTGATGGTTGGAGGTTTTGACAAAGCATTGGGGGAGGGACTCTGGAGAAGCAAGTGGGCTGGGGATGATGTTGGAGGTCCAGGGAGCGGGTCATGACAGGCCTCTTCTGCATCTAGCAGGCTTTCTAGTACCTAGCTCAACTTGCACCCTCACTTTCTTTAGTCTGTTCATACTCTACTTGTGAAACAACAAGTTGTTTTATTCTCTGCACAGCAGCTAGGTAGCAACAGACATCATTACTGAAACACACCACTACTTGCTAGCCTTATTTTGATCAAAGCCCAGTCTCCTCAGACCAAAAAAGACTGAAAATATATGCTGGACAAACTCTACTACAAGGCTCTGAGCTCACTAATGTGGACTCAGGCAGCCACACAACCTGACTTGTCCTTTGCAGTTGGACCCCTTGTACATTTTCAAAACAACTCCAGATCTGCTCACTGGAGAGCATCAGCTCATGTTATGCAATATGCGAATGGAACTCTAGACTACTGCACTACTTATCAATAGAGAGCTGACATTGAGCCCACAGAATATGATGATGCTGACTATGAAAGTGACTTAGACACTTATTAATTTATGGGGAGTTGATGTGCTCTGTCAGATTCCACTGACCATGGAAGCTCAGCTTAACTGGGTGAGTCCTTACTAGGCAGACGCAATGTCCTGTGCTTATAACCTAGTGCTCTGGAGTAGGCTGGACTTCAGATACTTGTGAGGATAAGAAAAAGGAAGCAGTCTGAGCAAGTCTGAGGTGGTCCAAGAAAGTATAAGACTAAGTACAATAAAGTTTGAGTTTAGAAGCATGTCAGGTACAAGTCTGTAAGCAAATATATAGGCAGTGAGACAAGTGGAGGCTTCACAAATGATGGGCTGGAGCTGGAGTTTGATGGGGGATCAATTAAGAGTGATGGGTCTCAGACCAAGCATAGAACAAGGTCTGGAGTTATTTTATGAATGTTTAGAGGGTCATAATGTTCGCATGGAGTTTATAATGACATCAAAGTTGAAAGGAACTTAGGAACAATAAAGGAAATAGAGATAGAGGAGATGAGACAGAGTCAAGACAAGACAGAACCAAGAAAAGAAGTAGATTTGAGACTAGAGACTAAAATAGAAAGAAGACCAGGAAACATAACAGAAAGGAAACATGAGACACAAGTAACCAAGTAAAGCAATATCAAGACTAGGGTAACAAATGCAACTCTATGACTTATATACTGATTACTAGATGCTTCTGGAGATTAGAGTTGTGACAGCAGGACTTGTCTGGGCTGCATGGGGATGATGAGTGTCAGTTCTGATTATAGGGCAGGCTGCATCAATGATCTGATGGGAACTGATGGGAATGTGGTCTGTTCCATAGTTGTTGGATAGCTCCAGATGGGTTGAGTGAGTCACAAGAACAGACTAGCAATGCATGTCTAGGTCAGAGGAGAGGTTGGAGAGCCTTGAGAGCCTTGTGGGGCAGAAGAGGAGCTGAGGAAGCCTACAGGAGTTGTGCTGGAGTTTGCTAGAAGATTATTGGGGTTTGCTGGAGAAGCATTGGAGATAGCTAGGGCAGGTGTCCTAGGTAAACAAGGGTTGGAGTGAGTTGAAGGGATATCGGAGGGAGCTCTGGGAGAGTGGAGTGGCTTGAAAGGAGGTTCAGAGGTCTGGGAGTGGGTTGTGACATCATCCCCTTCAGCATCAAGACCCTCAAGGCATGGGGCATGGGTTTGGGGATTGGCAGAGACATGAGAATCAAAGCTCAAGCAATATTAATTAAACTACAGCAGGCAGCAGCATGAGGAGTGAAGTCAAAGCATGGCTGCTGTTTATCAGGGAGTTCTTCTCAATCAATTAAAAGGGTCAAACATACCCCAGTGCTTCCCTAACTTTTCTCAATTTCTTCCTCAGCATCATCACTATTGTCAGCTTCTCCAACCCCTTTACCCTCTGATGAGAGTTATATAGAAGTATGAATGGAATATAAAGATTGTCAGGCATGATTTGACCAGTGGTAGTATGAGAAGATAGATTCCATGTATCATGGTCATAGGTGCATTGATTCTACATCTGGGCTGGCCTAACCCACTTTGCAGAGTTGTTGGCAATGGTGGCAGGCCTGTCTGGGGGCTCTTCCCAGACTTTTGAGTCATTAGCACAGTCAGCCCCAGCCTCTCCAATACATTTGTCAAGGCCTAGCCTTGGCCTGGGAATGGTACAAGTCATTCCAGAGAGCCAGCAAGTTCCACAGGTAGAGGTCAGTCCAATGCTGAGACCATGTGTTGGGCACAAGGCCCCCCAATAGTCAAACTGAGGCTCTGATAAGTATTGCCCACTAACTCTCTTGCTCCCTTATCAAGTCTTTTTGTCCAGTGCAATCTATATGCCCTGCACAAGGAGCCACATGAGTTTGAGGAGCCCATGTCAGAGTCCCATTGCAACTTTTTGGTGTGTCTCTTGTATCACATGAGGCATAAGAAGTGCTCCATGTCATTGGGCTAGCAGGCAGTATGTATCACAGCAGAGCAAAGAGGATCAGGATTGGGTGATAGCACAGCTAAGAAAGGGGCAGAGGAGTAGGACATCTGGTCAAGGGTCCAGGTTGGAGGACAGAGAGGGTGTGAGGTGACTAGCAGCAAAGATCAGACCCCTGTAGAGAGGGCAGAGAGAAGAGCCATATAACAAGGGCAAGCAGAGAGCATCTCCATCTCCATAGGCTAGTCCCAGCAAGAGGCCTTGGAGCAAGGAAGCAATGGCTGGTCCCCCTAGCCCCTATATGTACTCTTTGATGTCAGGGGCCCTGGTAGAGCAGTCTGGAGAGGCTCCAGAGTTGTTTCTGTCCCTCACAAAGACCTTTTTGTTCTACTAGGTCAAGAGATTGATGAGGATGTTGAGCACATGCAAAGAAGAGCTCCAAAAAGTGGAGGAGGAGTGGGCCACAATGTGGTGGAATAGGAACATGGCATGGAGAGACAGGGATGTGATGCAAAGAGACTGAGACATAGTGTAGGAAGATAGGAACATGGCATGAAGAGAACAGGAAGTAGCTACATAAGCAGCTGCTAAGCACTGAGTGGAGGTCCAGGGGCTGCAGGGATGCATGGAGCAGCTGAAGGCATAGGCAGAAGTGCCCCAGGCTGTGATGGAAGAAGCAGCCTCAGGGCATCAGGGAGTACTCTGTAAGGTTTCTTTATTTCTCATTTCTGCAGCACTGACATAATCTAGCAGACTGGGCCTAAAAACATCAAATTCTCCTTAATGGAGCATTGGCCATGCTCATGTCCATCCATGATGGGCTGTCACAGATGCCTAGGGATCTTCCACCAGAGCTGGGGCAAAGGGTTGGGCAACTGGGGCAGTTATTGGCAGGGCATCAACAAAAGACTATGGCAGATCCTGGAGCATAATGGGAGGTGGCTACAAATGTTGGAGGGCCCCTCTCAGATCATCTGGAGATTCTGGCAGTGGTAGTGGTCTAGATGGAGGTGGACATGGTGAGGAGGATAGCAGGGGTGGCTCCAGAGGAGGAGGGAAAGTAGGGGGTCCTGGGCTCCTCATTTGTACTCATTTTACATCTAGTGCTAGCCTTATTTTTATGACATAATGTATTTTGTAGCATGTTTATACAAGTTTCTTGGACTTTTGGTTTGAGTAATTGAGTTTTTAGATTAGATAAGGAGATAGCAAATAGAACATGTACGGGATTACTCACAGGAGTTGAATCTCTGAATCCAGAGGTGAGGGTTACTCCCACTAATGCTATATGTATCAACTAGTCCCAGAAGTCTCCAGTGCTTGGTGGAGTGCTGTCAATGGAAGTCCTAGAGCTTGGCAGGGGCTTCAGAGAGGTTGTCCTCCATTTCATAGCTTTTGCAACAGACCAGGTAGTGGAGTCAACCACAGACAAGGCAGGAATCAAGGACTTAGTCACCTTTGTAGTGGTACATGTCCTCAACTTCAATGTTGGGTGGTTAGCTGGGGCATTGTCCAGGGAAAGGGTACAGAGTGTACTTCTTAAGGAGGTAGATATGGAAAACAGGGTGGAGGCCCTTTAGGCCTGAAGGTAGGTCAAGCTTGTAGGTGTGTGTTGAGTCCTTCTGGAGGATCTTCAAGAAACCAAGTTGCTTATGGTTAAGCTTGATAAAGGGCCACCAAGTCTTGAAGTTGCATCAAATGAGCCATACTAGAGTGCCAAGAGACCAGTTGGAGTGGAGTAGCATTGAATGTTGGCATGCTTGGAGTAGGCTTGATTGGCAGTGTTGATTTTGTCCCAGAGAAACTGGTGGAGGGACCAGAGGTCCTCAGCAACTTTGTGGGCAATGTGGGAGGGGATATCCTTGAGGGATAGGGTGAGCCAGGAGTTGTAGTTCTTGTTGGCATAGAAAGGAGAAACTCTGGTGGCAGAGTAAGGCATGTTATTGTAGGTAAACTTGGTGAGGGGAAGTTCTGCACACCAATCAAACTGTAAATAGTTAATGTAGAGGTGGAGATACTGTGTCAATGTCTGGTTTACTCATTCTGTTTGTCCATTGGTCTCCAAGTGGTAGGCAGTCAATAAATTGGTCTCTATTTTGAGGGCCTTGCATAGTGACTGCCAAAAGCAGGAGACAAATAGAGGGCTGCAGTTGGAGATGATGTTATCTAAAAGTCCATGCTTGGAGAATACATGTTTGAGGAATAGTTTGGCAAACTCCAGAATATTGTCAGTGGTGTGGCAGGGGAAACAGGCTTGTTTAATGAGGTGATGACCACAAGGATTGCATCAAAGCCTTTGGAGTTGGGGAGCTTGACAATGTGATCCATCAATATTGAGAACCAGGGATGACAACTGATGGAGAGAAGCTTCAGCAGACCATAGGAGCAATGGTGGAGTACTTTGGTCTAGAAGCATGATTTGCAGGCCTGTACATATTGCATGATGTTGTAAGCTTGTCAAGAACAACTTACAATGAACTCTACAATTGCATCACACCTGGCAGCACAAACACATGACTGCCGGTCTCATAAGTTTTACTTCTTGTTTTTATTTGCTCATCCTAACTATGAGCAAATAAAGGTGAGCCATAGAAGATCAGTATATTATAGTATGATCCTAACTACAAGCAAACAAAGTTGTTTTATCTTGTCAGTTGGGGTCATAGTGAGGCTGTATTCAGACAGCCTTTCACTTTTTTTTTTGACACCGATAAAATATCTTTCAACCTGTCTTCAAGCTGCCAACAACCATTGACACCTACACCTCTAACCACCAGACAAGCAGCATGCAAACAAAAGACCTCAGGACCATTACCAGGTGCCCTACTAACCACTCCTCCACCAGCTGGCACTCTCTGGAATAACTTCCAGATGCCAAAAGAGGAGTCTTTCCCCATGTCCAGTGAAGCTGAGACATTGGCTGTACTTCTCCCCTCATTGCTGTCCAGCTCATCTGAGTCTTTCAATAATTCAGGGTCATCATCATCCAAAGATGATTTCACCCCTTTCCATTACAACAACCCTACAATCAAACCCTGCAATGCCTATTTCCTGCTAGCAGCCACTGTCAATTCCCAGAAGGACATGTCCACCACTCTCACTTTTAACCCAGACACTGACGATCAGTGACCTTTAGCCAAGGTCAAGATCACCAAGTTAAGGGAATGCCTGATGCTTACTAAAGGGCGCATAGACAACTATGTGTTCCAGCAATGGACCATTGCTTGCCACCACTATCAGAAACATTTGGGAGAAAAGTACTCTGAGATAGTCTCCTTTGTAGCTGATGGAATGCTTGAGCCCTATTTTGTCGCATGGTATCATGCCAACCAGTTGCAAATTGATGCCATGTCCCTCAACCAGTATCTTCATGAACTCCAAAGATTCACACTGCCTTGCAACTGGCAAACCAAAGTCTGAGATACTATCCTAGGCTTGTATCAGGAAAAGGCCACATTCACAGATTGGGTCGTGGTTCTCCAGAATCTCAACGCCCACCTCAGGAATACCAAGTCAGAACATATGTTAACAGAGACATTCCTTAAAGCACACCTTGAATTGCATATGTGCCTGGACCTGCAATGGAAGGTAGATTATAGGAGGATCCCACCTAGGGAGCTTGCAGACTGGATCATCAAGGTCATCAAGTTAGACAAAGAACTAGCAAAAAAAAGGGCACAAATGCAGGCCATGATCAACACTAGCAATGCCAAATAGGCAGAAAAATGCAAGGCACTCATGGACAGGCTCTCAGAACCACCCTTTTAAAGCACATTGTCAATGACCCCTGAAACAAACACACTGCAACTCAAGTTAGCCAAGCTCATAGACAATGAGAAAAAGCTGCTCACCAAACAGCAAGGATGCATATGCTGTTGCACCTTCTACTGTAACCACCCAGGAAATAGTGAAGCCTGTCCCATGAAGGCCTCAAATTCCTGGCCTAATCCCAAGACCACCAAAATGCTCATGTTGGCCATGGCACTAGCAGCCAAGCCCAAAAACATTGCAGGACTCACATATGTCAAACCCATGAGCAAGGAGGAAGTGAGAGATGAGAACACAGATGACTCATACATGTATATAAATATGTCAGATCCCCCCTTATCTGCACCCCACATAGTTGCCATGCTGGAGTTGATGGGGCCTGCCATTTCATCTTTCCCCTTATCCATTTGAGCAATTTTAGATAACAGTTGCCCTTCCACAGTGATTAGCAAAGAACTCGCAATGACACTTGGTCTACAATGTTTCCTACTCACCAAATATGAGGACAATTTGACATCCTTGACAAAATCCCCATTATCATGTAACAAGTTTGTCCATCTGGAGGCAACTATTGGCAATGGAGCCTGGAAGTCAAGAGTTTTTAGAGCAAAAGTAAATGCAGGATTTCCTGTACTGTTACTTCTAGGAATTCCATTCTTGTCTGCTGAGAATCTAGTGCTGGACATCAAGGCTAACACTGCCATTGACAAGCAGACTGGGTTTGACATTGTGAACCCACAGACCCATTCCAACCCACCCTGCTCCTCCTCACACCCTTCACCTTGTGGCTGCACCTGGATTTCATGGGGTGCCAAACAACATGCATGCACCACCTCAATCAGTTACAAAGACTATGCCCTCCCAGGCCAGATAATGGCCCTAGTCCAAGAACAAATCAAAATGCTATCACTCAAAGAAAGACTGACTCAGAAGGATGTAGAAGCAAAGTGTAGATATGCTGACCACTTCCCTACTAAGTTGCCACGTACTATGGATGAGGTACCCAATCACATTTATCATTGCATATGCTTAAAAGACCTGTCAAAGGTGGTGAACTCATGAGAATACTTGGCCCCCCAAGAAGTTCCACAAACCATGGAAGAAGCTGCTTGAGGAACACCTGGCTGCAGGCCAACTATGTCCCTCATCATCAGAATTTGCATCCCCCACATTCTGCATCCCTAAACACTGAAATAGAGTACCTGACTTCACAGTGCTGCCCTGATGGGTGAACGACTATTGTCTACTGAACCAGAATACAATACACAACAGTTTTCTGCTCCCCAGAGTTGATGACATCCTTGCAGACTGTGGAAGAGGAAAAATCTTCAGAAAAATTGACATGACAAACATGTTCTTTCAAACGAGAGTACATCCAGACAACATTCACCTTACAGCCATATGGACTCCATGGGGACTATATGAATGGGTAGTGATGCCTATGGGAGGATGCAATGCCCCATCAATGCATTAACAAAGAATGATGGATGTACTGCAGGAACTCATAGGGGTGGTCTGCCATGTGTATTTAGATGACATTATCATCTGGTCAAACACCATTGAAGAGCACGCAGAGAACCTCAAAAAGATAATGACAGCACTCAGATGCATAGATCTCTTCTGTAACTTACAGAAGTCCCTTTTATTTGCCTCTGAATTACACTTCCTAGGTCATATAGTATTGAAGAAGGGCATTCAACCCAACCCCCAGAAGGTGGATAAGATTGCCAAGTGGCTTGTGCCCACAACTGCTACCAACATCAGAGGTTTCCTTGGCCTTGCTTGCTACCTCTTCCTCTTCATCCCCACATTAGCTGAACACATGAGCGTGCTGATGCTACTTACAAACAAGGAATGTGACAAGGTATTCCCAACCTGGATGGAGAAACATCAGAAGGCCTTCAACACCATATGCCACATCATGACGGACCTCAAGACTCTAATGGTGATTGACTATGATGACCCCACAAAAAAGATCTTTATCACAATGGATGTGAGCAATTGTAGAACTGGGGCAATTTTGAGCTTTGGAGAAACCTGGAAGTCTGTGTGGCCTGTGGCATATGACTCATACCAACTCAATGCAGCACAACAAAATTATCTAACACATAAAAAAGAATTACTGGCCATTGTAAAAGCACTGAAGAAATGGCACACCAGTCTCCCTGGAGTAGAATTTGAAGTCCATACTGACCATTGCACCCTTGAATATTTCCAGTCCCAAAAACAAATGTCTCAATGCCAGTTGCCTTGGGCAATTTTCCTAGCTGATTTTGAATTTGATATCATATATGTCTGCAGCAAACAGAATTTGGCAGCTGATGCCCTATCCAGGATGCCTGACACAACACCAGATGCCAGCTTAGTAGCATGTGTACTGGCATACACCCAATCCCCTCCCTGCCTCCTCATGGCAGAAGCCTTACAGATCATGGTTGACTAAAAGGTCCTCAAGGAGATTGTTTCTGGGTACAAACCAGACTCTTTCATGCAGCAAGTGCAAGAAGGCCTCAAAAAGGGAAGCATAGTGGGAGCCAGACTCAAGAATGGCCTGCTATACCTTGGAACTTGCCTCCTGATACCCAGCAGCACTTGCATTTGCAGTCATTATGGGTTTGAGAAGAGCTATGCAGCACTGCGTGACTCTTATTATTGGCTGCACATGAGGTGAGACTTAGAGAAAGTGTATATTCCATCCTGTGTGTCATGCCAGAGGAACAAGGACTGTATGACAAAGCCCACGGGCCCCCTCCATCCTCTACTAGTCCCCAACAACCATTTCTCTGTTGTTGGAATTGATTTCATTGGCCCTCTACCTGAGGAGGATGGAAAAGACATAATAATGACAATGACAGACCTCTTGGGTGCAGAAGTTCAACTGGCCAGCACCAATTCCAAAGAGTCCACAGTACAGATTGCCTTAGTGCTGTTCAACAAGTGGTACTGTGAAAATGGAATCATGACCCAGATTGTGTCTGACCATGACAAGCTCTTCATTGCTAAAGTCTGAAAGGAACTCCACAAGCTCACAAGAGTAAAGCTCAAGATGTCCACTTTGTATCATTAAGAGATGGACAGCAGCAGTGAGCACACCAACAAGACAATAGTCCAGGTGATACACTACCTTGTCAACTAGAATCAAAAGGGATGGCTTGCAGCCTTGTCCCAAGTCCATTTTGCAATCATGAACACCATGAACTCATCAATGGGTTTCTTGCCTTTCCAACTAAAAATGGGATGCTCCCCATGGCTCATTCCCCCACTTTTACTCCTACCCACAAGGGCCTCAAAAGAGAAGAAAATGGCACACAATATAATTAATCAATTACAAAAAGATATACAGGAAGCCCAGAACAACCTCCTTGCAGCCAAGGTCCATCAGGCCTACCACATGAACAAGAGATGAGGAGAAGAAGAGGTCTATGAGGTTGGGGACTTTGTCATGCTCATGACAAAGCATCATCACAGGGAGTACAAGAGGAAGGGGAAGAAATGAGTTGCAAAGTTCATGCCCAGGAGCAATGGGCCCTACAAGGTGGTCATGGCCATCCCAGAGCACTCTGAATACACCCTACACTTCCCAAATGACAAAAGGCATACCTTCCTCAGATTCCACACAAACCTCCTCAAACAACGCATTCCCAATGACCTGGCCCTGTTCCCAGATCAAGAATACATGCGTCCAGGACCAGTCATGACCAAAGATGGAGTGACTGATCACCACATCATTGATAAAATAATAGACAAACAGTGACAAGGCTGCAGGCATCAATACCTGGTGCACTAGGTGGGGTTCCTGCCAGAACACAATGAGTGGTTGCCTTGGGCAGAGTTGGAGCAATGCGAGGCATTGGACAGGTGGCCAAAAATAAAGGCTGAGCACATGTGGGTTAGCTCTCAGAGGGGGGAGGGATGTAAGCTTGTCAAGGACAACTAACAACAAACTCCACAATTGCATCACACCTGGCAGCACAAACATGTGACCACTAGTCTCATAAGTTTTACTTCTTGTTTTTGTTTGCTCATCCTAACTATGAGCAAATGAAGGTAGGCCATAGAAGATCAGTATATTACAGTATGATTCTAACTACAAGCAAACGAAGTTGTTTTATTCAGGAGAGATTACTACTCAATAGTTAAATGTGTTTTGCTCTGCCTTGAATGACTTCTTTGAATACATGTCAGGTCACTGGATGAGGGCATTGGATTTTGCCCCAAGTTGTCTGAGGTGATAGTGGATGGTGAAGTCATACTCTGAGAGGGTTTTAGACCAGTGAGCTCGATGGCAGCTGAGTTGTTTTGTAGTGGTGAAGTATTGCAGGTTATTATAGTCAGAGTAGACTTGGATGTGGTGTGGGAATCCCTCAAAGAAGGCCTACAATGTTGGAAGGCTTTGACAATGGCAAAGAGTTCTTTATTGTAGATGTTATAGTTGAGCTCCACAGGGATCATCAAGTGGATGTAGAAGGTGATGGGGCAGAGATTCTTGCTGCTAGAGTCTATTTGGAAGAGAATGCCAGCAATGGTGTAGTTGGAGGCGTTGCATTCAAGTACTATCAGTAAGGGAGGAGTCAAAATAGTAGAGAATTGGGGTGGAGATGAAGGTTTCTTCAGGAGGGTGAACACACTTTGGCACTTGCTATTCCAGTCCTAAGGAGTGTCCTTCCAAGTGAGTCAATTGAGGAGTTTGGTAATTCTGGAGTAGTTGTCAATGAACTGGTGATAGAAGTTAGCAAACCCTAGGAATGACTGTACCTCCTTGACATTTCAGGCAGAGACTAGTTGAGCATGGCCTCAATCTTGGCAGGATCCATGTGTACACCATCTGGAGTGATGATAATTCCAAGGTATTTAACCTCAGTGGTGTGGAAGGAGCACTTTTTGGATTTGGTGTGAAAGTGGTACTCCTGGAGTTGTTCCAGGACTTGGCAGATGTGCTCTGGATGCTCCTGCACTAAGTTTGAGTAAATCAGAATGTTGTCCAGGTACACAATAACAAAAATGTCATTCATGTCATGAAAGATGTTATTCATAAAGTACTGAAAGGTGGTAGGCGAGTTAGTCATTCCAAACAGCATCACAAGATACTCAAAGAAGCCATAGCAGGTGCAAAAGGCAGTCTTCCATTCATGCCTCAGAGTGATCCAGACATTGTTGTAGCTAGAGCAGAGGTCTATTTTTGTATAGATCTTAGCACTGCAGAGGCAGTCAACAAGGTCTCCAATCAAGGAAAGAGGATACTGGTTCTTTTAGGTAACTTTGTCAAGTCACTAGTAATCAACACAGAGTTGGAGGGAGCCATCCTTCTTCTTGGCAAACAGGACTGGAGCTCTAATGGCAGAAATTGAGGAGCATATGAAACCTCTGCCAAGTGTGTTGTTGAAGTAATCCTTTAGGGCCTGGAGTTTGATTTCTGACATGTTGTAGATCTTGCCAAATGGGGGGAGGTGCCTTCTTTGAGATCAATTTTGTGATCATAAGAGCAGTGTGAAGAAAGTTCTTTTGCACTCTCTTTGAAGAATATGTCAGCAAATTCATGATACTCCAGAGGAACTACTTTGTGTAGGATTTGTTTCTTTGTTTTTTGTTCCAGTAGGGTACTTTCTGTGCATAGGTATTCTTTTGGTAAAGCTGGCATAATTTGAAGTTGGAAAGCAGGGATACCATCTTGTAGGATGCATGCAAAGGGGACAGCACCAATGATTTTGATGTTGAGAGCTTTCAGATTGATGGGAGTGGGTGTTGGAGTGGCAGCAGCTAGGTCCAAAATTATGGCAGAGTTGTTCAGAGTGGTCTGATATTATTTATTGTGGTGTCATAGGCCTTTGTAATTCCTGGGTGTGTTAAGAGAAGCCATTGAGTTTTGTTTAAGGAGGACTGGGGCAGAAGTGTGCTTTCCTCCCTTTCTTGGTCATCTTTGAGGTTTTTAAGGGAGCTTGGGTTGTTCCAGAAATGCTGGAGTTAAGGTTGGGGACATTGGAGTTCAAGGAAAACTGGATGCAGAGGGGGATGGTGGCTGCTAGGCTTGCTCTGGGGCTTGGGAATTACATTGTGAGGTTCTTCTAATCAATGTTGGGGTTGACATCCTGCAGCTAAAAAAGTCTAAGCACAATTGGAGTTGATTCTAGAAGCTGAGTGACAAGGAGCTGGACCTGGAATCTTAAGTTATTGTTGAGGGTGAGGGCATTGTCATGGTATTGAGTGGATTCCAGTTGAGGCATGGCTTCTGTTGAAGAGCTGGAGCTCAAGAAGTTTGTTAAGAGTATTATGGGACAGATTGAGCTAACTGCTGATAAAGATGCTGGAGGCTCTACTGTTCACAAGGGTGTAGGGGACTGTTGGGGAGCTGTCAAGCCAAATGTTGATGGCAAACAATTGCATAGACTTCAAATAAAGCTGTGGGAGGGTTCAGAGAACATTAGCTGTGCCTTCAGAGCCCTTGTAGTAGAGTGAGACATTGAAGGGGACTGGTCTGGAGTTGGTTAGGCTATCCTGATTGAGATCAGTAAGGCTGGGCCAGTTGATGTGGGGGTTGGTGGAGCAAAGCTATGAAAAGCCTAGAACAACAGAGATGGAGACATGTAATTTGGTGACTAGTAGCCAGAGGTCCTGTTGTCATCTGTTGACAAAGGTCATGGTTGTTTCCATGCAATGTGTGATGTCTCTGGTGGAAGTGGATCACTGTTAAAGAGCTTGAGGATAGAGGTAAGGAGGTGTTGGAAGTATGGGGGAGTGAGCACTGCCAAGGATTTGTTGATGAAGTTATTGGTGGCATGCACCACTGTCAACCAGAGTGGGGATGGTGTTGGTGGAGAAAGGATGGTGTGAAAGAGGAGTGTGTGGGAGGTGTGGAAGAGGAGTATGTGGGAGGTGTGTGAGGGGAGATGTGCTGGGCAAGTGTCTGGAGAGAAAACTATTGCATAGAGAAATGCAGCCAGAGCAGAGAAGATATTGGTGTCTGATCCACAATTTAGTGTGTCTTTGAGATCTAAACTGCTGGCTCATTTTACATGAACTAATAATTGCAGTCTTCTCCATTGATAGTCTATATGGTATGTCCCATCACCTAGTGTTTAGGGCAACTAACTACCAATGAAATATCTCTGCTCACCACATAAAATGCATGTGCCCTCCTTCCAATGCTTCTCCTGAGTCTCCTCTGATATGTCAATCCAAGGCCTGTTCCAAGTCTTGTTTGTGCATAGAGCCTCCTAGTCATCAGTGGGGTCCAGAGCATCTTTGAAATTCTAGGAGTCATCAGGATTGGTGTCTAGGGGATCTGGAGCTTTGTAGAGGTTGGTGGCATTGAGTTGGGCAGGTGGGTGGGATCCTGGAGGTTGATTAATGCTGGGAGGTCCTTGTCCTGGAGAAAAGCAGGGTGCAGGGTTGGTGAGGGTTGCAGGGATTGAGGGTCAATTGCTATTGGTTGCTCTGGCCTGCCAGTTGGTGTTGCTGGAAGTGTTCCACTTGGTTTGTAGTGCTGTGTTCTTGCTCTAGTCTTCCCAATAGCATTGATCAGCCTGCATGACAAGCACCTTGTAACCATCATATGTGGTTTGCTTTGGTGCAAGGCAGAGGACACCCTTTGATGTGTTGGAGAAGGGTGTGGCAGAAGGCAAACCATAGAACATTGTAATTCCATCCTGTTTTGTAGGCTTCTTGCTCAAACCAGACAATGAAGGTGGTGAAGTGTTTGTTGTTGCACATCTGGAGTTTAAAGAGGTTTTCCTCCACTTCCGCTACTATGTCAAATATACCAAACTTACTGGAAAACTCCTGAGTGAAAGCAATCCAATTAGAGAGCATGGAGTTGTTGAGGTTGAATTGGAGCAGGCTGTATAGTGATCAAAGGCAATGCCCTGTAGGTAGGAGGCAGCAAAGGCCACTTATGAGCTCTCAAGTTGCAAGGTAATAGGCTTAGCTTAGAATATAGTAAGGCACTATGTCACAAAGACTCTCCATTTCTAGGTGTCATGACTAGTGAAGGACTCAGGCTTCTGGATGTCAAGCTTTTCTTCTCAGGCCAGTGCATTGCAAGTATTGTCCTAGGTGTTTTGATTTTAGTGTGGGGGTCCAGCATTGTAGTAGTAGTAGTTGTTGTTTCTATTGCCATGCTGAGGAGGCAAGTTGTCCATGGCTGGGCCCCATCCTCCTGAAAGTCTGCTATTGGGAGGTCTACTACTGGGAGGTTGGCCAGTGTTGCCTGGGGGGGGCTTGAGGCCCAGCAAGGAGGAGGGGGCCCTCCAGAGGTTGGCAGTCTAAAATTGTTATTGTTGGCAGGTTGGTAGGGTAAAGGGATTGGCAGGGATCAAGGAGAATTGTTGGAGAAGGGGGGCTGGAGTGCTCTGGAGCCCATGAGCTGACACTGAGGAGCTGGGGCATTTTAGTGGGGCAAGTTTGGAAGAGCATTTCCATGAGAAGCATAGAGATTGAAGTGGGGAGGTCTGTCCCAGAGAGGACCTGGGACATCATTGCAAGGAGCAGGCTTTCTGCTGGAGTTTCTGGGCTCATCAATGTATGAGAGAGTTTGATTAGAAACAATGTCATCATTAATGCATGGAGGGGGCCTCTGTGTGTGGGGCTTGGGGATGGTGAGTTAGTTCCAGGTACAAAAGGTGCTAGGGATGGAGTTTGCCCTGGGACAAGTAGAGAGAGTCAAGGTGTGAGTGGTGGGTTGGTCAAAGAGTCCTCTAGCAGGGTTGAGAGTCCTCAAAATGTTGAACATGGTGTTGAGCTCTCTTTGCTGGCAAGGAATGGGAGGTGGGGCTTTGCTTCATACTCTGGTGGGTTTTGCACATAGAAGGAGCAGGTGGAGTCCAATGGATTTTCAAACTGACAGGAGTTTGGGCTGGTATGGATTTATTTGACCCTAATAGAGTGCAGAGCTTGTTCTGGAGATTAGCATCAATTCCCAAGATGCCTTGTGGCTTCAGGAAGAGTGCCTTGTAAATAGCATGCATGAAAGTTGAGGAGGTGATCTGCCCAAACTTCCAAAGTGGCTGGGGTGTTATAATAACCTAAGCCAATAAGGAGGGTGCAAGCACATCTTGCAAACTCTTTTTTGCAAGAGACAGGCAGAGGGAGTGGAGAACTTTATTGCATTGTTGTATATAGGCCTCAACTCACTGCTATCTAGAAGAAGGGGGAATTTGAGCAGGGAATTGGAGTTGAGAAGGAGGATATTTATCTGGTTGCTCTGGAGGAGCTGCAGCTGCAGCAGGGATTGAATAGATGTAGTAGTGCGCTGGAGTGAGGTAGGCAGAGTTGGGCACAGCTGGAAGTGTGCCAGAGAATCCTCTAGGGTACATACAAGGGTAAGCCCCATCAGTGGGAAACATCAGGGGTGGTGCCAGCCTGACAGTACTCCCTAACTGATGCCTCTGAGGGGGCATAGAAGGCCTGGTTTGGATCTGAAGTCCAGTAACAGGAAATGTACTGATCCATAGGTAGGCCTGGATAAAACAGGACATAGTAATTTCCAGGCCCTACCATAGACATTGGTTGGGTAGCCAGCAGGGTTGAATGCAGGGTTGTATGCAGAAATCAAGAACAGTGTAAGGGGGAGTCTTGATATTATGTCAGGTTCTGCTAACCACAGGGGCTCAGCTTAATTGAGTGAGTCCTTACAAGGCAGACATGATGTCCTATGCTTATAACCTAGCACTCCAGAGTGGTCTGGACTTCAGATACTTGCAAGAATAAGGGAAGGAAAGTGGTCTGAGCAAGTCTGAGGTGGTCCAAGGAAGTCTAAGACTAGGTATAGTAAAGTTTAAGTTTAGATGTGCATCAGGTACAAGTCCATAAGCAAATGTATAGGCAATGAAGCAAGCAGAGGCTTTATGAGTGATGGGGGCAGAGCCATGGTTTGATGGGAAATCAATTAAAAGTGATGGGTCTTGAACCAAGCATAGGGTGAGGTCTGGAGTTAGCTTATGAATGTTTAGAGGGTCATAATGTTTGCATGGAGTTCATAATAACATCAGAGTTAGAAGGAACTTAGGAACAATAAAGAAAATAGAGATAGAGGCAAGACAGAGTCAAGACAAGACAGAACTGAGAAAAGAAGTAGATTTGAGACTAGAGACTAAAATAGAAATAAGACTGGGAAACATAACAGAAAGGAAACACAAGACACAAGTAACCAAGTAAAGCAATGTCAAGACTAGGGTGACAGATGCTACTCTATGACTTATAATTTATACTAATTACTGATGCCTCCAGGGATTGGAGTTGCAATAGTGGAACTCATCAGAGCTGTGTGGGGCTTATGAGTGTCAGTTCTGATCATAGGGCAGGCTGCATTGATGATCTGATGGGATCTGATGGCAATATGGTCTGTTTCATAGTTGTTGGAAAGCTCCAGATGGGTTGAGTGAGTCACAGGAACAGGCTAGCAATGCATGTCTAGATCAGAGGGGTTGGAGAGGCTCAGGGGCCTTGTGGAGCAGAAGGGGAGCTGAGGAGGCCTGCAGGAGTTGTGCCAAGGTTTGCCAAAAGATTGTCAGGGTTTGCTGGAGAAGCGTTGGAAATAGCCAGAGTGGGTGTTCTAGGTGAACAAAGGTTGGGGTGAGTTGAGGGGATGTTGGGAGGAGCTCTGGAGGAAGCAGAGTGGGTTAGGAGGAGGTCTGGGAGTGGGTTGTGACATGCTCCTATGCTGCTTAGCTGCTATGCAGGAAAAACAAAAGAAAGCCTAAACATGAGCAACCAGATGGAGTAGCTGGCAATAGAAAGTAATGAGGGCAAGTCAGTAAACATCCCAAAAAGCAAGAGCAATGAATATTTGAGTGATGTAGGAGACAAAGGGGAAATTGCTATATCTAGCCTCAGTTGCTAGATGGTAACACAGGGTTGCTAAATTGCTGGATAATGAAAAGGAAAAAGATGTGTAAAAATTACTAGTGAAAATTGCTCAAAGGAGAAGAGAAGATGAGTCAGTGACAAGGGTGAACTAGGTGATGGGGCTAGTAGGAGAGTGAAAGGTAAAAGAAGATTGCTAAGGGTAGTAAGGGCCTAGTAACAGAAGATGATGGAGGAAAGAGGAGTAAGTGAAAATGGCAGGAGTTAGGGAACAAATAATTAGTTGCTAGCTGCAGTTGCTAATGTTGCTAAGTCCCAACACAACTCAATACCTGTAGTTGGTATCCATGCTAAATCAAATATGAGGTAACTAAGACTTGTTGCTAAGCCATTAACAATGACAAGAGAGAACAATAAGAAGAGATCTGAATCTTACAAGCCAAGAGATATCAAAGGTGAGGATGATACTCTTGTTGATTTTCTACCCTAAATACAGGCAGTATTTATACTATTTATAAGTATAGTATTCAAAAAGGAAAGATGGTCACCCCTAGCAACAGTGTCTGCCAAAGTGTCCATAATACATATTGGATGTCAGTATGGTAACCAAGTGTATGTATGGCTAGCAATTGTTGCTCAGAGAAGGTCTCAACCTTATTGCTCTAAATTCACAGGCTAGACTCCATGTGATGAGGCTCATGATCCAGCAGTCTTGTAGTCACTAGAATTTTGTTCCAGACCTTGAGGCTAGACCACACATGATAAAGTCATATGACTCATACATACTTATGTTGTGTTCTCATTAGGTGCTACCTGGATAAAATAGTCCAAGATATCAGTAATGGTGCTCAGCAACAAGTAAGTCTTATCAGAGTATGTCTTTACTATGGCTGGTGGAGCTATCTCCTGGAGTTCCAAGCATTAGCCCACCATTGCTCTCTCCCCAACAGAGGCAGAATACATGGCCTTACTTTGCAGTGCCCAGCAGGCAATGTGAATGTTTAATTGGCCCTTTGATGTTGACCTCATACAGACTTTGCCTGCTCATCTTCATGCTGACAACTCCCCCACTCTATTACTTGTGCAATAAAAAGAGCATGCTTGTGCTAAATACCTTGACATTTGTCACCATTACACATGGGAGCATATCAAGTTGGGCAAGATTAAGGTTATCCACATTTCATCCACTCAGAACCTGGCTAACCTCTTCATCAAACTCCTGGGCCATGTCACCCATTCTTACCTTGTTGGGATTCTCAGTCTTAAGCCTTAGCTTGAGTCTGGGGAAGTGTTGTAATAGACTCTCTGCTGTGGCAGTGGTGTCACTTATTTCCTGGTAAATCAATGGTTTTAAAATTCTTTATTTTCTTTTCCTTTCTTTTTCCTCCCAGCCACAATTGAGCCTGATATAATTGACTCAGCCACCATCTTGGTATGTATGGCTGCATCTTGAATTACCAAGACTGAGGATATGATATTCACATTTACCTACCTCCTACTCACTACTTACATTGACCTGTAGGATTAATTGTCTTTCTGTACTACAGGTCAAATAGGAGTCCTTTTACCAAGACTGAGGGATTAATTGTCTTTTTGTACTACATTAAATACTCAATTCTCCAGAATTATGGTCTCAAAGGCATCAGATCAGCTATGTGACAGTCCAATTAGTCACACAACATGTTTCATCAGATGCCTGTTACATTGATCATGGCCAAGTACAACAAAACACAACTCCAGCCAGTTCAGGATGATGAACCATACCTTTCACAAACAAGGAGCTGTTTGTAATTGTTCAGACTGCTCTGAAAGTTCACTTATTTGAAGCTGGCCATGGCGAGAAGGGGAAGCATGAAGAGGAGATGGGAAACATGCTTTAAAAGGTTGGAAGTTACTTGTCAGATGTAGTGATTGACATGAGTACAGTCACCTAGTCTGTGGTATTTGCTCCATACAGAAAGTGAGAGAGTCCACCTATGGTAGCCACATCAAGTGAAGGTGGCAGAGAAGGGACTTGTGAGATTGAAGGCATAGCAGTGAGAGACTGCAGCAATTCATTATCACTTGTCATTATTTGGGAGATGAATTATTATCATATTGCAATTGATGTCTTTTGATGGACACCATCACAGAAACTGCCATTCACACTTTCCATCTTAGGATGAATCATAATTTGGTTGAGAAGCCATCAAATTTTTGTTCATTTGGCAGGTGAGGCCCATTACAAATATGCTCTATTTATCAAGTTTGATGTTTGCACAAGACCAACATGGCAGCCCAAAGTGAAGATCATGTAACATGAGAGGACTTAATCCATTATCAAGTAAATCTAGTTCTTACAGGTGCCAGAGAGTGATGTCAGTCAGTGGGCTGAGGGTCATGGAAACAGATGCAAGTAGAACAATGACAAAAGGTATTGGTGTTGGCATTGTATGTGAACTGCTCCCACTAGTTCCCCAAAAGTGTTGAAGCATAGAACAATGAAACCAGTGATAATGTGGTGCAATATATGAACAAAAAAACAGATGACTCACAATCAGCTGTTCAGAAAAAAAGTGGAAGCCTACTCACTAGTAGGCACACTAAATATGATGTGCACACAAGAACAGAAACATCAAGTATATTCCAAAGGAACACAAGTAGGAATACAAGCAGAGATAATGGCAACAGTAAGAGATAATAATCCCAAAGTCCAATCATGTAACAAATATGTAAGCCATGCTTACACTTTATGGATCAAAGTTGTGCTGATTTAACATGGATTTTGAGCACCAGATCTTATCTCCAACCTCAAATTCACCTTAAATCCTATTATATAATGATCATTTCCATAATCCAATTCATTTGAAGATACATACTGTGGAATGAATAGGGTTGGAGAGTTCAAAGGAGTATCAAGACTCCTTGTACAGCAAAGTTCATAATGATAGACCCTTTCAAGTTTCTCTTGTTTAGTTGTTTGGTTGATCATCCAGCTTCTGCTACAGGAAATAAGCTATAAAACCTCTCAAGTGTGCATAGGTCACAGTGCATGCACATCAAGGGAATGGAGAAGAGGCATAGGCCATGGAAGGTGGGCAGGGGGGCAAACAACAGATTCTAAACAACAGATTCTAATTTTGGAATGCATCTTTATATGTGATGCTATATCCCCGACTCTATTATGTAAGTAAGAGAAAGGGTTCTTTGTCGAAGTCGAACGTCCTGAGCTCCTGCAAAACCCAGAATAAGGTCACATGACATTACTGAATTAAGTGGAACATTCTAGAATTCTCTATTTTAACCTTTTGTAGTTCTTTCGTTGTATGCTCGTCATCATTTTCTTTGTCCGTGCCTGCTGCTCCAACGTAAATCTGCACTCAGTATCATCTGCTGGCATGAATGATACTTAAACTGAATTGCAGTTCCTGTCTACAATGGACGTAAACCTTTCAAGTGGAGCGATTACCAGAGCTTACCAATCATCAACAGAAACAAAGAGCCTCTAGCTGACTTATGTGCTGTCGCCGTCACATTCACATTATCCGCATACAAGTCAGAAACCACTCAGGCAACCACGTTTTCATTCAATGCACAGGACATCATTTTGCTTGCGGACACAGATCACACAGAGGCCTCGGGACCCCCCACATGCTCTGAGCCTCTCTGTGTAAAATATGATGCAGCTGCAGCTTGTTCGGAAGATAGAAAAAGTGACAGTAATGAAGAAGATACTGAAATTGGAGACCTGATTTGAATGAAAATTGTATTGATTTACTTATTTTACTTACAAAAAAAGCAGCCTGTGTCTGGAGTGCCTAGTCTACAGATAAAATTATCTTTGCCTGGTGCAAACACAATATCAAGAAAGTGTAATTTTAAAAATACTGCCTCAATCTTTATATTCCGAGTCTGCTTTAATTTCTGCAGGCTGAGTCGGGGACCGGCGCTTTGTCGCCGCTACAGGATACATATAGATCAAACAACTAAACAAGGGAAACTCAAAGGGGCCTATCATTATGAACTTGGCTGTAACTTGGTCACCATACATAAGTGTTGATTTGCATCAATATCTAGCACTATTGACCAACCTGCTTCTGATAATGCTGTATGCATATAAATCAACTAAACAACTAAACAAGGGAACTCGAAGGGCCTATCATTATGAACTTTGCTATTACTTGGTCACCATACATAAGTGTTGATTTGCATCAATATCTATTATTATTTATAGACGCTAATTACTAGCTGTATTGACCAACCCTGCTTCCTGAGCCAAGGAGTAAAAGATGGATTTCTTGTTTGCTAGAAGTATTTCTGGTGAGTCGAATTCTGCGACCTGCCCAGGAAAATCATGATACGTTTCCATGCCAGATGAAAAAACCCACCATGCCACAGTCCATTACTAGAACACGATCCGATTCAATGATCGTGTTGAGACGATGCCTACCAGGTTATTAATCAGCGAAAACATGTACGGGTAGCCATTCTTGCACATACGCGATTGTGAACATTGTGACGTCCGCAAAAGAAGGTCCACGAATGATTTCTTGTATTGCTCGGTCAGTATCTAAATCAACGGCCGATGTCGCTGTGAAAAATTGAGAAAACTAAGTCCAAAAGGTGATCAGAGCCCCACCTTCATCTAAAACCAATATTTTCGACTAGAAGACATAAATCAGATGAATGAATGAACCCAAGGCTCATAATCATTGACCTTGCGAAGCAGAGCTCGAGCAAAACATAAGAGTTGTCTTTGGCCCGAGGAGAGCGACGAACCCCCCTCTCTCACAGGTGCGTCCAGACCTTGCGGCAGTGTGTCTACATAATCCTTCAGATGTGCCTGGCACACATACTCTCAATACCGTGTTTTGCAGAAGCCGTTTTATCACTGACCTGGCTCAAAGCCGTCCATATATCTGCATCGGTGTGTTCACCAACAGGATCGATATTTTCTCTCAAAGTACCCTCAAATAGATCAGGGGATTGAGGTACGATGGAAATATTAGAGCGGACTGTTGATAAGAGATAAGAGGTCACTCGGCCTCAATTTGAATTGCAGAAACAACATACGATCATGCAAACCAACCGTTGTGATGTCCACAGAGTCGATAAGGATCGTACCTTCTGCAGGCTCAATGATGCGGAAGAGAGCAAGTAGCAACTTGGAGTGAAAGATAAGCACGACAGTGGTCACAAGGGGCAGAGACACCAACTGATGACTTTCCAGCACCAGTCCGGCCACAGACTCCAATTTTTTCCTTGGGTTTCTGCGCATGTGTCAAAACAGAGTGGAAACAGAAAGGGTAAGAGGCCTCTTACAACGATTAGTGAGATATCCTTTAAAACAAAATCGAGTTCCCGACGATATCTCGTGGAATAATGGCTATGCTAGTAATCAGAAAGCATCAGAGGTGGATCTACAGTCGACCATACCGAAATTCCACCTCTCCGTTAGAAGGCCACACGCCAGATGGTTTATTTTCAGGTATCTCTTGAGACGCTTCTGACTGAACCCCAGTCTGATACAGGATACGTTCTACGCTGACAATGTTCTGTTCAACTTCGCTAGCAGATCTCACAACCCAATTCTATAATGGTTTAGAAAAAAACGGAAGCATGAGTAGGGGAAAGCCTACCAGAGAAGAGGTAGTATTCAATGCATACGATAACACCAAACCCACCAATCCAGCATCCACTCCGGTGGTGATCAGTGCCGTCATCGACAGCAGAGCAACGATGAGAATGATCATGGCACCAACAAACTCGAGCCGTACAGCAAGCCATCGATTTACAGAAATGCTTGGTAGATAACAGATCTGATTACGGTCAATCCGGTGTTGGTTGGCAGAGATGAAGATAGATTGTTGGTTGAAAGCCCGGATCGTTGAAAGACCCGCTAAAGATTCAGAGAACCACGCAAAAATCGGTGAGCGTGACACAGCATCTAGACGCTTGAGCTCCCGTGAAGTCGCCAGATAATACCTAGTAGAAAGGATTAGGCGATGATGCGATGGCTAGGGATCGTAGATACTTCATCACTTGGCCATAGAAAAGACCCAGAGGTATCACGGCGAGTAAGAAAGGAGGGAAACTGGCGCCAATGACGACAACAATCGAGAGGCATACAGCAAGGGTACGACACATTCCCTGGATCACCCGGCCGAGAATTTGATCGACAACGTAGGTGTCGCGAGAGAACAAGTTGAGGATTCTAATTCAAATGAGCGAAAAACAAACGAGACAAGACTTGTCACTTCACCTTCCAATCGGTGTCAATTCGAAAAAGCTCAACGGAGCTCGCATCAATGATTCAAGCATCTGGTAAGTGATATTAACATTGAATCAGCCTGGACTCCCAATTTTCCTGACTTACCCCATCATGAAGACGTTTCGCACTTCTCAACGCACAAAGAACCCATATCAGGACTGACGACAATCCGCCAAGGAGGGTTGATGAGAAAGAGAATACTCCATAAATAACCAAGTATTGAAGCATCCCTTTGTTGCTGCCAACCTCCCTGTTATGCTCTCCCCAATCACGCAAAGTGAAGTTTGCCAAGACCGACGCTGCTTGCTGGAGAACGGTGGTCAGCAAGAAAAAGAAGAATCCAGTTTTTGAGGCCGCCTCGACGTATTGTTTATAGACGTGGACTTTGACGCGGCCTTGCTCTCTGTGTTCCATACTAAGACCAGTAGATCCCACCTCACGCGTTGGACCCAGCTTAGCGATGCGAGCCTTCGTGAAGCTCGTTCTGTGTCGAAGCTTTTCGGAGATGGAGCCAGCATACGCCTCAGTTTCGATGGGACTATCTACAGAGACCTCTGGCCCTTCACTTGGCGTGACACTACCGCTGCCGTTGGCGACAAAGGGAGTGGATGTACCCGAAGAACTACCTGAACCATGACCACGACTGCGGGCCATATTCGTGAGATCGAGCCCAGTCGAATACAATATGTTGTATTGACGTACAGAAGCTTGGACAATTCTCCCTCTGTATTCGAGGTGAGAGTTTCATATGAGCCATTCTCTAGAATGATACCACGGCGGATGAAAACGAGTTGGTCAAATTGTTTCACGAACGCGATGCTATTAGTGACCAGGATACGAGCCTTCGTGGCGAGTAGTCCATAAGACCCGATGACGTTATCTAGGGGGAATTGGAATAAGAACTAGACGAAAAACATTCCCCACGTACCAAACACATGGCGAGCAACATGGCTGTCAACGGCTGCGAGGCAATCATCGAGTAAAACTCTAAAGAGAAAATCAATCCTTGTTTTAATATCATCAAAGCAACTTACAGGTCAGCTCTGGCATAGACTGCTCGCGCAAGAGAAATTCGCGCCCGCTGACCGCCGCTAAGCTGTACATCAATGTGAGTTACGGATAATGGCGTAAAGACGCCAGTTGCATACTGTTATGCCTAGATGCACTTTTAGTAATCTATCAGATAGAAAATTCAGGACACAAAAGAAACCTTTTTCCCCTACTTGCGTGAGGTCACCTTGAGGGAGCAGTGAGAAATCCTGGCCGAGAGCACAAGCTGGACAAGACCATCAGCAAAGCTCACAATGAAATGCGCCACATGTTGGATACCTTCAATTACCAGATTGTAAAATGTCTCGTCGTATTCGTGAGAGAACACGATGTTTTCGCGGATGGTGGCAGATAAAATCCTTGATTGACGACAATAAGCAAAAAATGATACCCCAGTGCAGTATTGTGGACATACCAAGGGTTCTGCGGTGCATATGCAACCGAGCCTCTGAGAATGACCTCGCCTTCCCTACGCGTCATGTCGCCAATGATAGCTGATAACAGGCTGGTCTATCCGGACATTGGTTGAACCATATCTGACAACCCACAGAAAAAATACTTACCTTTCCAGCTCCAACGCGTCCAAGGACACCGACAAGTTCGCCCTTTTTTACACTCAAATTGACTCCTTCCAAAGTTGGCTCCACAGCTTTTTTCTCCCAAGAAAAATCCGCGTCTCTAATAGAGAGAACCTGATAAAAACTCAGCGCCATCCTATCACCACCATGTTGGAAAATTGTCTACCTCGTCACCACGATTGAGAGTGGGTACGGCAATTAACTTCCGAGCCTCAACTTGTAGCTCTTCTGCGTTTAAAAAATCGGATAATCGTTTGACCGAAACGACGGCCTCTATGATGTTTGAAGTCACTTGGCTGAACTACATCCAATTTAGCCTCACAGCAGAGAACAATCTCCATTGTACATACCATGGCAAGAGGGAATTGCAAGAGCATGAATAACGAGATGGCAGGGAAAATGATGTCAGAAGTTAGTGGTTTGGATGACACAGCAGCAGCTGTTGCAAAGGAACTAAAACCAACAAGTAAAGGGATTCCGCTCCAAAGCGCTGTGTTGAACGCCTTGTCGAATTCATTAATATCATCAGCATCAAGAAAGGAAACCAAGCAAAAGGTAATACCGTAACGACACCAATCTTCCTCAACATTTTCAGTTCTTGATTGTTACGAGTTTCTGATATCTTCCTCATGAAGCTATACTCCCATGCATATAGTTTGATACTGCAATAATCGTATAAACGAGCTCAAACAGGACGGGATGTCGTTATCGACCAACCTTTTAATATTAGCAAGCAGCTCGCTCATAAGACGTGTCCGTTTATCACGATTCTTCATCTGTTGTTCCTGCATGCGCTTCAAAGCCCGTGCAATGACTGTTAAATATGGCTGGTCAACCAAGGGAGGAGAATGATAGGAAAAAGAGACTTGCATGTGTTGAGAGGTATAGAAAAGATCATGATTGCAACGCCCACAAAAGCTGACCAACCCAGAAGATCGTATAGAGATATGAACGCTAATGTGATCTGGACAAGTGATCAGGCGTTATCAGCGATAATTGGGGACAAGTTACCTGTAGAGGACCAGATAACGCGATGAGTCCATATGTGCAAAGATCCTGAAGCCTCGTGGCATCAACAGACATCAAATTGACAATGTCTCCGGATGCCCGACTACGTTCATCATTGGAAAGAACGAGTGACTTGGCGTAGATAATAGTTACAAGCCCAGCCCGGACACGCATACTGCTCAGAAGAATGAAAAGAGCACTTTTCATTTATGTAACTCTCAACCCACCCTGTCTCAAAAGTACGTTGGAAGTACTACAGAAAGTCAGATTGTCGGTGAAAAACCATCCATAATGGTGATTACACACCTGGTTCAAGGCCACCGTCTGCGCAACAGATGCAACAAACATGATGCCTGCAATGGCAAAGCCCTGGAGACTGCTCGGTCTGTCCACGTCTCTAAATCGGGACGATTGGTACCAGGAGATGTACGAAAGCAGCCATCGGAGTAGCTGAGGCTGCACGAAGGCCAAACAGTCCTGGAAAACCTTGAGAAGAGCGGCAACAGCGTATGGCCCTCCATACGCGATGAAAAGCGCTTTCCAAAGTGTGCTATCATGTATATTAGCAAGATGAAGCAAATAAGCACTCGAAGACAACTGACTACTTCTTCAGAGCATTATGCAAGTCTTTTCCTAGGTTCTCGGACTCATCGGGAGCCTGTAAAGAAGGAAGCTCGGTTTCGGTAATGAACTGGGAAACGCCCTTTTTCATTAGTGGAGTCATCCATCCGAAAGTCTGTAGAAATATTGAGTAGAGCACACAAATTTAAAAAAAAAAGAAGAAACATACCCAGATACTAAATATGTTGGCGGTATTAAGAGGACTTTCCATATGTGATTTATCTCCCAACATGGGGTTCATACCATACTCTGGTCCGAAAACTTCTAGCACGAAGGAAACAAAGCCCAGTCCACCAACGATAGATTTGAGCACAAGGATAACATGACCGTCGTCGATCTGGGCCAAAAGTACGGATCTTACCCAGATCGCTAGACCGAACAAATAGAGGGGCCAGAAGATGAGCAGTGCAGAGGAAGAAGTACGCATCCGAGTATGGTTGAGATATGTCAATGAAATAGCAGAAGCGAGAGCGATGGGTTCGATCACATAAGAGTAGATGACAGGCACTGATTTATGAACCAGTATGATGAACAAGAGGTTTGAGACGCTAACAATGAATGAAGCGACTAGCAATGTCTATGGATGGTTGCGTGGTGTCAGGAGTAAAAGAATTTGACAGAACATAATCGTGCATACCAGCTTGATACATAAAAAGTACCAGCTCTTGCATGTTCTTTCTCTGGACACGTCAGAGACCGATACCAAAGATTTGGCTGTCGCGACAAGCAGAAAAACCGCAAGGAGCGCGGACAAAAGGACGCCCTCTTCAAAACATAGGGTGGTATCGAACTCGCGAACGCGAGAGATGATATGCCATCCCTCAGGATCGTGACAAATGGCCATATGTACGGGGAGTGAAAATGCCCAAAGTGCGGGTCCGTTATAAATAACATTTTTATAAAATATCCGGGCCGCGCATGCTTACGAATGCTAATATTGCATTATCATAACTGCTCATAGCATCGGACATTGGTGGTCAATCAGTCAATGACTGGTCACTTGATGATATCCGTACTTAGTTTGCAGCATAGTTTGCATCAGCGACAACGCAAGAATACGATAAGAGCCTAATTGAACAGTTGCATTGGCATAACTCTCGCACTATGCCAACCTCAACTGGTCAAACACCTCTTGAAAAACCAGAATCATACAGGGGAAAGAACCGCAGAGTTTGTTTAAAGATACTACGAAGGGCGACAACTCAACCCCCGTTCGTGAATAAGCACCCCGACATGTCTTAAGGGCGGATTTGCGAACACTATAGAGGGTGTCTTGACCTTCTCACCTTTGTAGAAAGAAGCAGAAAGCAGATGATGGGGAAGAGCAAACAGACTTACCCTGACGAGTGTCACTAAAACTGGAAGAATATCTAAATCATTTCGAAAACGCTTGCACTCCTTTCAGTGCGTGTTGGCACATAAGACGGATAAGACTTCAGGATCATAGAACCTCCTTTTGAGGTTTGCATCGTGGACATGGCATCGTGGAATGCAGTGATGTGCCTGATATTCGATCTATAATCTCAACGCAGATACAGATCTAATCGTCGAGTGGTGGAAGGATATCGCCAGTAATCTGCTTCCCAAGAGCAACGTCTCTGAACAAGGTATAGGCGCGTTCAAGCTCGTCATTCACAATGACAAAATCGTGGACATTGGGTTGTTTGGCATACTCAATTTCCTTGAGAGCGGTGGCAAGGCGTTTTTGGACAGCGGCCTCTGTCTCTGTCCCGCGTTGCTGAAGGCGAGAGCGCAGGACCACCAGGGAGGGAGGGGAGATGAAAAGGTAGACAGGGTCCAGATTGGTGTTTTTGATTTGCCGGACACCCTGAGCACGAGATCGACAGAATGTCCAAAGGACTTTGTGATAGAGAAAGACCCACCTGCGCGTCGATGTCGAGAATACAGCGGCGTCCAAGCTCCTGGACGGAACGCACGGTGTCAAAGCTGGTTCCATAGTAATTGCCAGAGAATTCAGCGTGCTCGATGAAGGCGTCCTGCTGACGGAGTTCGCGGAAACGCTGTGCAGTAACAAAGTGATACTGCTTGCCATCTACTTCTCCGGGCCGAGGTGATCTCGTGGTATCTAGACAAGCATGAGCATGCGACCGAGGAAAAAAGGTGGCATACGGGAGACGCTGAAGCCAAACCTGTCGGGAAACTCTGCAAAGAGACGAGTAAGAAGAGTGCTCTTGCCGACGCCAGAGGGGCCAAAGAGGACGAGGGGCCGCAGAAAGTCTGGTCTGGGCGACATGGTGGCCAGAGGATAATGCGCGTGACGCGTGTGACGATCAGTAACAGTGATGGTGACGGACTGGACTGGCATTCCAAGAACTCACCTCAACTCTCTGAATTTCTAGTCTGGCCACCGTCCATTTCCCGCTTGCTTCTGGCTAGGCGCCTTGTAATTCGATGGGAGCCGTCTGCTGTCGACCAACGGTCTGTCATCTCTTCACCGTCTCTGTTATCTATTACTTACTACTTCCACCCCAGCCCATCGACTTCGATGGCGATGTCAACCTCTTCCACTTCGTTCTCCTCCGCTGTGTGGGCAAGGGCGCGTTTGGCAAGGTTCGAGTGACCTAATCACTCTTTCTAGCTTCTTGACGACTGTCTATTGACCGCACGAGCAGGTAAGGGTGGTCCAGCACAAACAGACTCATGAGCTATACGCTCTCAAGTACATCAACAAAAACAAGTGTGTCAAAATGAAGGCAGTTCCAAACGTGATACAGGAGCGACGTCTACTGGAAGAGGTCCGTTGACCCCACTACTCGCACAGCCCTCGTCCTTTTCATCCTATCTACCAGGTCGACCATCCATACATTGTCAACCTGCGGTACGCTTTTCAGGACGACGAAAACTGTTTCTTTGTTCTGGACTTGATGCTCGGGGGCGATCTCCGGTGTACGTCTCCGGCTCCACACCTCTCAAGAATTCAACTAATCCCGCTCTTCCCAAGTCCACCTGGAACGATTAGGCTCCTTGTCCGAAGAAGTCGTCCGCTTCTATGTTGCCCAACTCTCCTCAGCCCTCTCGTTTCTACATGAAAGCGGTATCATGCATCGGTCAGTTAATCTCTTTGATATTGTCTATTTGTGGCACTTCATTTGTCATTTCCATTCTGTTGACCCATCTGCGTCTTGCGCAACAGAGACTTGAAACCTGACAACATCCTGCTAGACGAGCGTGGAAATGCGCATCTGACAGACTTCAATATCGCTGTTCACTTTGGCGAACGACGCTTAACTGGCGTCGCGGGGTCGATGGCGTATATGGCTCCTGAGTAAGCGGTGTTCTCACGCTTTGTTATTACCCCAAGTTTAAACTCATCTCGAAGGATCTTGACGAAACGTGGATACACTTATCACATTGACTGGTGGTCACTTGGTGTCTGTGCATACGAATTGATCTTCGGTCGACGCCCTTTTCGTGGGAGAACGAACGGTGATTTGACCTACAGCATAACTAAAGATCACCTTAAGTGGCCTGAGGATGTCGAAAAGAAATGTAGCCGGCTAGGGATACAAGTTCTGAAAGGAGTCTGTCATTTTTTTCTGTCTACACTAACCTCAGGTTCATCCAACTTTTCAGTTGCTCGATCGAGACACATCCCGACGCTTTGGCTGCAAGCCTCACGGGGAAGGCTTCCAAGAATTTCAACGACATTTATGGTTCACAACCATTGATTGGGAAACGCTCGAAAGTAAACAGCAAACCTCACCTTTTGTGCCCGACGTCAGTACTCCCTGATCTAGTTTGCTTCCATCAAAACTTCTAATCATTACGTAGGCCAAGAAAGCTAATTTCGATGCATCTCATGAACTCGAAGAATTACTGTTAGAGGATAATCCTCTCAAAGCCAAGGCCCGCAAAGCCAACCAGGATAACCTTAGTGCTGAGATGCGCCAAATGGAAGAACAGTATGTCGTTTCCTTTTATTCGCAATCACGTTTGCACGCCAATGTTGCCTAGGTTCACCACTTATGATTATAAGAAGATGCAACGGCGGTCCTACTACCCCCACAACCAGCACCTTATCTCAATCGCGACCGGCACATCCTCAGGAATGGCTAGTTCTCGTCCCGCCACTCCTGCTAACGACCTTCGAGGTGAAAATGGCATTGTTATCGCTAGCTCGTCAATGGACGGTGTGGACTCCGATACCTACCGCCAGGAGAAGATGTTTTCCGAGAAAGAATACTCATAGCCTCCACTTCCATTCTCTTTGTGCCTGTATCTTCTGGTGCCTCCTCATGCCCGCTGTGCTAGGCACAGCCGATGACTGAATGTCGTTATGTTTCCCGACTTTCCACAATGGACGACGGGCCTGCGCTTCCTTTGCTTTCGTGTTATCATGTTCATACATCCTCATATTCTACTAGTCTCCTGTGCGATATACGTCTCATTTGAAAGCCCCTGCCACCCCACTTGTTACCCCGTTCTTTACCCCGGGCCTGTCTCTGGTTCTTTGGAGTCGTCGGTTATATTTGCTTAATCTCTGTAGGAATACCCTCACGAATATCCATGTCTATTATTTTTCCCCCTTTACCACTTACAATGCAACGCTACGATGTTCTTAACACTCTTATAAACAACCTGAGAAACTAAAGTAGAACAAAAGATAACTTGACGGTTGTCAACTTGATTGTAAGGGATCAATTATGTAATGACGAGCAATCTCAGTCACTTCAGCGCTACTCTGGATCCGTTATGCAGTCGATGCAACACTTTGGCAAGGCTGCTCTTCGTATCACGAAAAACTACACAAAAGGCTACTCGGACACTCAAGCAAAGGTCCGCGATGCCACCTCCAATGATCCCTGGGGCCCAACGGGTACTCAGATGAACGAGATCGCCCAGTTGACCTATAACCAGTTGCGTGTCATCACTATCTCAGGCGTTGCTCATCCTGACCTGGTTTCCAGGAACGACTTTGTCGAGATTATGGAAATGCTAGACAAACGCCTCAACGATAAGGGAAAAAACTGGCGCCATGTCTTCAAGGTACGAATGCAGCTTTCTGATCCACAGTGCTAGCAGTACTTAACGGTGTATGTTTCCACAGAGCTTAACAGTCCTGGACTACTGTCTTCACCAAGGCTCGGAGAACGTCGTTATCTACTTCCGCGATAATGCCTACATCATCAAGACCCTTAAGGAATTCCAGTACATTGATGAGGACGGGAAAGATCAAGGTGGCAACGTTCGCCAAAAGGCTAAAGACATAACCAACCTTCTCTTGGACGAGAACCGCCTACGTGAAGAACGGCGCGCACGGGCATCTATGCGAGAACGCATGATTCATGGAGGGCATGGTGTGGAAGGTGAAGATGACTTTCCAGCGACGGACGAGAATCAGCGTCGGCGTGTGCGGGACGTCCCGGTAGGCCAGCTAGCGGGCAAGCGTCCTAACCGCGACGAGGAGGAATTAAAGAGAGCGATCGAGGAGAGCAAGCGTTCACTTGCTGCGGAACAGGCTTCTGCAGAAGAAAGAGACCTCCAGCGCGCCATTAAATTGAGCGAGGAGGAGGAGGAGGCAAGACAGAAGACTAAGGCGGAGGATTTGAATACCTCTGCTCTGTTTGATGATGCCAATCAACTGTACGTCCGCCCATCCTATTGATTCCGAGAGCCGGACATCTCATGGACCATTGGATCAGACCGTCGCCCAACGCGAACAATACAAATGGACTTCACTTTTCTGATCCCACGCCATACGCAACAGGACTGCAGCCCCAGTTCACTGCTATTCAACCCCAATTCACTACCCTCCAGCCCCAATTCACGTCATTCAACCCATATCAGCAACAGGCGGAGCAAGAGGCTGCCCAAGCGGAGTACCTGCGCCAGCAACAGCTTTTCTTCCAGCAGCAGCAGCAACAAGCGCAACAGCAAGCCCAGCAAGAAGAGTGGATGCGACAGCAGCAACTCATCCAGATGCAACAACAACAACAACAGCAACAGCAACAGAGCCTGTTCGCGAACCAACTCGTACCTCAGGCTACCGGCTTCGGGTACGTCCCTCCCTCTGGTTTCGATTGAACAATTCTAACTAGATTAAAATTCCCAGATCCAACAATCCCTTCGCCCCCTCTACCTCCTCGTCGCCTTTCCCCCCTGTGCAACCTCAACATCCCTCCTTCAACCTTGGTGGTACATATGATAACCACTCTAACGGGCATCTCTCCGCTCTTTCCGCCTCCACTCCCGTACACTCTGCTCCCAGCCCTCCGTCCGCCAACCCTTACCAACAGAAGCCGTTCCAAGTCAAAACAAAGACCAACGAGAACGAGCAACTTGCGAACCTGTTTGCCAACAGGGACGATGGAACGGACACATTTGGCAATTTTGGAGTACTCCGATATGGTCATACGGATGCGGGGAGACTCGCACAGAAGTCAAGCAACCCGTTCGCTCTTCAGCAACAGCAACAGAATAACGAGAGGCCGTTCTTTGATATCTAAGGCTTTGGGTTTTATGGATGTTATAGCTTTCTTCAATATCGTGTTCTTTCTTTCCAATGTGCTTTTATGTTTTGTGAACGAGTTTCTCTCATTGAATCCGCATGAATCTAACGGTCTTTTTCTATCTACTTCCAGTACTAGCTCTTCATGAACTATTACGCACCCGCGCGGTACCACCTTCCTTTGATATCATTTTCACTTCTTTGGACACGCTGCTCCTTTGAACTTTATTCTGGCCCGATTCTATTATTATTTCTAGCTCGATGACGACAGCTCGATGTGCTTCTAAAGTCGGCCAAGCATTGTGATCTTTCATTCAGAACAGATAACGTGTCCTAGTTGACTACTATTCGTGCAATGATGGCGTGGACTTCGTTGGGTATTAACCATAACCATCAAGAGGCACTGTCAGCAGAGCGGATGTGGCCGCTGAATGACGCAGATGATGCGGAAAGAGCGATCTAAGAGGAACGCGAAAATCAGATGAGTAAGGAGGGGTACATATATGATTGACTCCCGTCGGGGATCATCAAGAAGGAGCGCCCTTGAACAGAGCTCAGGCTTCGTGTGGCGCAACAAAGACAATAACTTCTTCGCGGCCGGGAATAGAACAGAAGGATAAGGAACAGATTGCGACAATGATGACACTTTATTTCACCGTGTGTTTCTCGTACAAGAGTAACAAAAAGTCACCATCTGACGGGATCACTAACGTAGATTGAGTCATGAATCCTAGATGATTGTATCAAGCCACTCTCTCAAAGAGACCAACCCATCGTCCCCAGATTTCTCAAGATCGTCACTCGCCTGGGTAGCCTTTGCAGAGGTTCCCCCAAAGGAAATTTCACCTCCTTCCCAATCTGAGAACTTGAATGAGCCACCTGAGGGCCCAGCACAGTCAAGACTTCCCATGTCCGACTTTTCATCTTCCCCTCCGAGCCCTTCGACGCCGACGCCACCTTTCTGTGATGCTCTGCGTTTTTGAAGTTCACGCTCCAATACAGACTTGACGCGATTGACGGCGAGTACATCAGAGGCTGTATTGGCTTGGTTTCCCGTGTTGAGGAGATCATATTTATGGGCAAGAATGATTAGTGAAGGGGTAGCTTGTGATGGTGGGAGGGAGGAGAGGGCGTGCAAAATATTGTGGAGGTGCCTGTAATACTGTAAGTAGGCATGAATGGAGAGAGTCAAGGTCACGAACTCTGCAACCACTGCGCCGTTGCGCGACACGGTGCTTGCATCAACTACGAAAGCAATTGCTTTTGCGTCATCGAGGTGTTCTCTGAATTGGTCTCTAATTCGCGGGTGTCCCGGTACATCAACCACACGAATGCTTTTCTGTGGTGAAAGGTTTACTAGAGAAGAGTTTGTTTGGAGGGACGTGTGGGTTTGAAGTGCTTGACCATACACGAGCTTTCGCAAGATGAGACCGTGAGCTGCCTCTTTCTACGAGGTACCACATACCTGGGACAGAATCGCAGTCTTTCCTGCGTCTGGAGGGCCGATAAGAAGCAAGGCATTCCCCCTCGAACCTGACCGTTGTCTACTGAATGCCAGATAGACTACGCGTCGCGTGAGGCTTCAAAGTGGAAGAAGTAAGGAAGGACAAACTAGCAACGAACAGAACAGCAGCAATGAAAGAAAGTAGGACTACGGGAGGGACGTCCATAGCGTCTGTGGTGGTCACAAGCACAAGCCCGGTAATCATGTAATATGCCGGTCTACGAAACAAATTCCAGCCCAAAGTTCTCGTCCTCCGACACTCTGCGATGCGTCTTCCGGCGCATCTGGCTCGTCCGTATGCACGGGCTAGTATATCCAGGTACTTTGCTACCGCAACACATGACCGACGGTCATCCCAAACGGTCATTGAAAAGGTCGTTCAAAAATATGCCGTCGGACTACCTCAGGGTAAATCAGTCAAGGCTGGCGACTATGTCATGATACGCCCAGAGCATGTCATGACACATGATAATACTGGTCCTGTAATTTCAAAGTGTGTACTCATTTCTGTTGTCGACCAGCTAAGTCTTACGACCAGTTCAGATTCAACTCCATTGGGGCAACTAAAATACACAATCCAGTACAACCCGTTTTCACACTGGATCATGACGTTCAAAATAAGACTCCCAAGAACTTGGCTAAATATGCCTCAATCGAGGCTTTTGCCCGTAAGCACGGCGTCGACTTCTACCCTGCAGGACGGGGCATTGGCCATCAGGTGCTTGTGGAAGAGGGTTATGCCTTCCCAAATACTCTGACTGTTGCCAGTGATAGTCACAGCAATATGTATGGGGGTGTGGGTTGTGTTGGCACGCCGATCGTGCGCACAGATGCTGCAGCTCTCTGGGCAACTGGCAAAACCTGGTGGCAGGTTCCGCGCATGGTCAAGGTTGAGCTCAAGGGAAAACTCGCACCAGGTGTTACCGGAAAGGATGTCATTGTTGCCCTATGTGGTTCGTTCAACAAGGACGAGGTTCTCAACGCTGCAATCGAATTTACTGGCGATGGAGTAGCTGCTTTGGGTGTCGACGATCGTTTGACCATCGCCAACATGACCACAGAGTGGGGTGCTCTTGCTGGCGTTTTCCCTATCGATAATACTTTGTTGAAATGGTACGACCAGGTCCTGTCGAAACTTGAACTACGGACATTCTCGTCTTCTGCGTCGTCAGGTATTCCTCCTCCGCCAGAGCACCCGAGAATCAACCGTCGGCGCCTAGATGCGCTTCGCGCAACAAGACTTGAATCTGACCCCGACGCTGAATATTCCTCCCATCTGGTTTTCGATCTCTCCACTCTCGTGCCCCACGTCTCTGGCCCAAACAGCGTCAAAGTCTCGACGCCCTTGCCTGTTCTTGAGGATGCCCGTATCGCGATCCAAAAGGCTTACCTTGTCAGCTGCACTAATTCACGAGTGTCCGACATTGCTGCGGCTGCAGCAGTCATGAAAGGCAACAAGGTTGCTCCTGGGGTCGAATTCTACATCGCCGCCGCCAGCTCTGCTGTCCAGCAAGAATCAGAACGTCTTGGTGATTGGGATACTCTCATCATGGCCGGAGCAAGAGTTCTCCCTGCCGGTTGCGGTCCTTGCATTGGGCTCGGCGTCGGTCTCTTGGAAGAAGGCCAAACAGGAATTAGCGCCACTAACAGAAACTACAAGGGCCGCATGGGACATCCCAAAGCTCAGGCGTACCTTGCGAGCCCCGCTGTTGTCGCCGCTAGCGCTATCAAAGGATATATCTGTGGCCCCGCCTCATTGGATTCTGTCAAACTCCCACCTGTCCAGCCACCTACGTTCTCCATCTCGAACATTCCTGCCTCCACATCAACATCCAATGTATCCGATGAGCCTCTATTCACTGGGTTCCCTACGACATTTACTGGGCCCCTGCTCTTTGCTCCCCAAGACAATCTTAACACCGACGGCATCTACCCCGGAAAGTACACTTACGCCGATGATATCACCCTCGAGGGCCAGGCCAAGGTTGTCATGGAGAATTACGACCCCAATTTTGCTGCACTCGTCGCCGAGAAGCGTAAGACATTCGCTTCGTTCGATGGTGTCCGTAAGGAGGGTGTTGTCCTCGTTTCGGGATACAACTTTGGCACAGGCTCGTCTCGCGAACAGGCTGCAACAGCACTGAAAGCTGCAGGCGTTCCCCTCGTGATTGCGGGTTCTTTCGGCGATATTTTCAAGCGTAATGCTATCAACAATGGTCTAGTCTGCCTTGAGTCTCCGAAACTCGTTAGCGACTTAACCGAGCGCTACGCCAACGACGGGAAACGCGGAGCCGGAGGAAAGAATGGAGAGCTCACAGTGGACATGGGCATGACAATAAAGGTGGGAATGAAGGACGGTAAGGCGGTTGTGCTCACTGCCAGCACAGGCGAAGGAAAAACGTATTCCCTGCGCCCCGTCGGTGCTAGCGTGCAAGAATTGTGGGTATGTGGTGGACTGGAGGGCTTCATTTTGAAGGAAATCCAAGCTGAGGCCAAAGCATAATGGCGAAACAAGTACACTAATCTGTATATGTATTTGAACCACAGTTATGTAAAAATTGGAATCTAACACAGGATCTCTTGAAGAAACATAGGTTGCCAGATTGCGAAACTACTACTTGAAGCATTTGAGCCGACTAGCTTTTTAGCTCTGCTTTCTATGATTTGCAGGAGCCTTACGCCACACTTTTTCTATCTTCGGCGGCGAGCCGATCGTGCTCAGTGATATCCCTAAAACAAACAATAAGAATGTAACGGGATTCAAGAATTGTAAACTCACATGGCCTCCCAAGGGTAGTCCAACCTGGTCCCGGAAATCAAAACCTCAGCGGGAAGCGGGAAAAAATCTAAGAAACGAAACTCACCAAACATCATCGACTTCCTCTCCAGCGTAATATCTACAATTGATCCTGGATTAGCTTGAGATGCTTGGCCAAATCTGTCGACTTACGATATTCCCTCTGGTAACTCGGCAAGTTTGGGTTTAGCCTTATTATGAACGACGAAGATCGCGAACTTGGTAGCAGCACGTAGAGTCTCACGCTCTGATTCAGGGTGATCTGTAAGCTCTTCTTCTACATCCTTCCGAAGCTCTGTAAGAGCATAACTAGGGTATATCAGAACAAGCAGTTGACACAGCATCAGGTGTACTGTACTGACCCGAGGGTCTTCCGGGTGTCATCAACCTCGTCCTGCACGCATGAGCGAAGCCGTTGATCGAAAGTAACTAAATGATCCTACAACGATAAGAACTCTCTTTCCTAGCAAAAGTTTTCCTGGGTTCGGTGATCTGTTGACATCAAAAGACGAGTCTTGTAGAAAGAAGTCGAACACCCACATCCACTGTGTCCTCACGACTTCCTTTCCAATCTGTTGCTGACTTGTGCCAGGAAGAGGCTCATACAGTGATAAGCCAATTGCTTGAATTTGGAGAGCCTTATTCTCGGTGATTTCTCTAAGGAACGTCCGCTGTTTATATGGAAATCAATAGATGATAATTCTGGAAAACAATTGTCATTTACTGACCATCACACGTGCAGGGAAGAAACCTCTAATAGTCTAGCTGGTGAGGTTGATTACATCCTGTATATGATGGAAAGTATACGGACCCTCCACCTGAATAAGAAATCAGTACAAGTCTATATCAATCAACTTAGAAGGCTACCAATGGCAACCATGAGGTCAGGGTTGAAGTCTTGTGCAAGTTTGGGAGTGACCCCGCGGATGAGATTGTGGATGTCATTGTAGGTGACGCGCCAGTGCTTGACTTGACCTTCAGCCATAGCGAAATTAATAAGTAGAAGATGGGTGCAGAGTTCTACAATAAGTATGATAATACATATAAATTAATTATTTCTTGTTGATGATGGATCTTGATAGCCTTTTTCCCGATCGCACACTTTCGACACCATGTCAGGCGAGTCCTCACCGTATCTATAGCCTCTCGGTTCTCTAAATATGTGCAGATGCACCAGCTGCGTCTGGCTCAGGCTCTAGCATTTCTCCAACAAAAGCTATTGGCAGTCTTGCAAAAAAGCAAAGCGATGTAACGCGCCAGGGAGCGCAGAAGCTCAAGTTCGTGCCCACCTTGCCGGCCAGGAGGAAGAAGGAGTGAGTAAGTTTTTCAGGAGGGCTGATAAAACACTTTGCTTATACCACTGCCTAGAGAAGTCAAACCGGTATGCCATGGGTCCTTCTCTGAGACGTGGAAATCTTGAGCCGCAAAACTGTAGGAACCAGTACCAGCAGCACTCCCACCTGCTCCTACAAATGAACGTGGTCGTGGAAGAGGAAGAGGGCGCGGAGATGCAAGAGGACGGGGACGAGGACGGGGAGTACCTCCTGTGATCGAAATGACCGCAAGCGGTCCTTTTGCCATGGGACCTGCTCTGGCGGGCCAAAGTGCAACACGACGAGCCATGCCTCGGTCTAATTTCGCTCCTGTTGCCACAGGCTCTGCGCCCTCTCTTGGATCGAGCCTCGTACGTGGAGCTGCTCCCACATTAAAAAGAGAAGGAGGCTCTAAAGCCAAAGAGATCAAAGAGGAAGACGACGCAGAGGTTTATTCCGATCCTGACGAGGGTGTAGAGATTGTCGACATGGAAGATATCCGCAACATGGATTGGATGGCGCCTGAGAGTCTGCGAAAAGAAAAACAACAGAAAAAGGTCAAAAAGGAAGAGATTTCACGCAGTGGAGGTATGTCATTTTCCTATCAATATGAACGTTGAAACTCATAACGAACGTATGTTCTCTATCTGAAGGTGGTACTGATGTCAACGCTGCCAATGCGCTTGACCTCAGCGATAGTGGTGAGGAAGAGGAACTGGAAGACATCATTGAGCACTTTGCCACTGCTGCCAATACCAATGAACAGGTAAATCTCAAGGGTTTTGATATGGAGACGAAAAAGTTTATTAACTTTTTGTAGGATTCAGACCTTCGAGAAGAGCGGTTATACCTTTTCCAGTTCCCTTCGCCCTTCCCCACGTTCGTGTCACCAGATATAAATTTGCCGGCACCTGCTGAAAATGTTGTAATGGCTGAGGGCACTCCTACCAAAAAAGTTGCGTTTGCAGACAACGTCAAATCCGAGGCTGGTACTCCGGATGCCCCATCAGCCGAGACAGAAACTACACAGTCTAAAGTGGACGGCGTTATTGGAAGACTTGAAGTATATCGCAGTGGTGCGGTCAAGATGCGGCTAGCGAACGGCATCGTACTCGATGTACATTTTACCGTTGACATCTTTCGCAGGGCTAACAATACGATCAATAACAGGTCACTGCAGCTACTCAACCGTCGTTCTTACAACAGGCAGCACATCTCGACAAGGAAGGAAAGCGTCTTATTGTTCTCGGAGAAGTCAACAAACGTTTTTCTGTATCCCCTGATGTTGACACTCTTCTGTCAGCGATGGAGATGGCCGACAAGGAGCCTACGACACCCTTCGACAACGAAGACCTCATTCAAATGGATACAACCTAATGTAAAACAATCTATACATCGAGTTCGACATTGGTATGACATGGTACAACTGCAGTCCAAAGATATCAACACAAAACCAAAACTGTAAACCAAATTGAGTAACTGCATTATAGTGAAAGTTGCATGGCCAAATGTTACATGACCTCTAAGGACCATAACCCATCATGAAACTTCGCCATATCTCGTCATGGTTCTGAGCAGTCGGTTCCTGTAATGGCCTGGGAGGATAAGCGTAAGTGCCCGTATGGGGGCTCTGAACGGCATCATTATGGCCATGCACGTAAGGCAAATAGGCATGCGGGGCTTGGTGTGGTGAAGCCTGCTGAGGAAAGCAGTCATGCGATACTCCATAATTCCACGTAGCTTTAGGTGGCTCAATCACAGCCTGATCGCGGATTGGTTGGGCTGGATGGACTTCATCTGAAACACCCACGATGGAGTTATTTGTGACGTATGAATTCGGCACGGTTCGAGGAAGTGCAGAGTCCCTGGACATTGGATTATGGAGCGCCTTTCCAATGGAGGAGTACGAGCGATCTTCAAAAGGATGTACCGAGCTTTCGATGCGGAAGTCTGCCTGGGGTTTCGCCATCACGTTCGCAGAGGTGTCCATAGGGTAATACCCAACAGAAGGAGCGGTGCCAACGTTCTGAGTAACAGTGGGGCTGCTATGGTTAACAGCTTCTTGAGAGAGAGTTGAGGGGGAAGCGGCAGCGTGCGATGGCGAGTTTGGATTTGACCTAGTCGTGATTACGGCTTGCCGACCATTAACCACCTCGAGTTCATCGGGCTCATCGGGTGACGATGGGGGAGGAGCACTCGGTTTCTGGCCATTCCTGAAAGCGATGTATGATCTTTGTGCACGCTGAAATAATGAGTAGAGAAAGTTCTTCGGTAACAAAATTAGCGAGTTTTTGTGACGAAATGGATCTACATACCCAGACAGATGGCGGTCGGCAGAACTTTGAACCTTGTTCAAAGAACGGAACTGCGTCTTTCAATTCGTGTATAGCTTTCTCTGTGAGCGAACATCCTGGGCTTTCGATCACAAGAGCTGCGAGAACAACCTAAAACTGCTTTCAGAACCATGGTCAAAAGGGCGGGTAGGCACATACGCATGACGAAAAGTAGCCGGACCAGAAGAACCAGATGTGGCGACAAAGAGGACTGACGGTATAGAGGCTCTGCAAGACAGATATGAGGCGCATGGATACCTGAAAGGCGGTCGCCACAGATCTCTTGTATCGGTGTTTTGAAGGATCATCTGATGCCTCGCGAATGGCCTGAGCAAAGTAGCTCCGGTGTATGTACAACAGATCTGTTTCAGGGAATCAGCGCAAGGTACCTCGCTCAAACACGACTTGTACGAACTGGAATCCCTGACACACAGGGTACAGTACTGTTGCAAAGCGGATGCAGGATCAGATGACCACTGGTATCCATTATTGCCTTCAGGCCAACGTAGATTGTTGGGTATTGGGTATTTTTGAATGAACTCGTCGATTTCAAGCAAAGCGCTGTAGGACGGGTTTCGCGTACTGAATACATGTTCGATCGACATGGACATGCACTTTGCAGAGTAACGAAATTTCCAGGCATGGACTGTTGGTATCAAATGAATCCTTTGCCGTGAAGGAAGCGGCGAAAACAAACGTACATCCAAGAGATCCGTGATCAATCACCGACCCAACTTGTCGCAGGTCCTCAGGATATCTACAATCTGCGTGCTGGATAAATAGTGACCCCGGTCGACCATGGACGAGGCTCTGTAACGTAACAATTTCAGCATCACAATCACCCGGGATCTAGAGTTATGCCATGCACTCACCGACCAACTCTCCCAAACGAACAACTCCCAAAAAAGCTTAGATCGATCAGATATCAGTAAGATATATGTAGATTTGATATGAGTTGACTGACATTCCGGCGTCTCTGTACCTCTTGCGGATCGAGGTTCCAAGCGGCACTATCACGTTCTGATCGGGGGGTCAGAGATCAGTGTCACGATCTAACCAGAAAGAAGAGCTTACGTAGTCCAATCTAAAGCAAGACGGAACAGCGGGGTGGATTCATCAGTTGTTGGGTCATGAGATCTCTAGGAAAATGATTCGGGAACCCTCACCGTCTGGGCTATTCGGGTGGTCAGCCCAGTTAAGAGCCAGCGTTCTTCTTTGTCAGATTGACTCGAGTTGTAGACGAATCGGAAGACGAGAAAAAGTGCTTGGACGGTGGCACATGTTGCCTCTACCAGAATCGAATCGAGTGAAAAGGCCGCTCGTGCGAGAGCGTAATACTGTTCGGCTACCGCGGCCGCTTTCGGTTGGGACTCGTCGTATAGGTTGCCGTTGGCAAGGACCATGAAGAATACGGCGAGACGGTGGGAGTGCAAGGCATCAGTGGAGGGATAACCTTCGGAACCATAGATTGGGTTGACAATGGAGAAGACAAAATCGTTGTACGAAATGGGGTCATACCTGGTGGAGACGTCAGATGACTGAGAAGCAACAGGAACGGATGGAACATGCATCCACGCAACACTTGAATAGTAGACACAAGCCAACTCCATTGCTCTCTGTCTGTGGGGAAGATAGCGAATAAATATCGATTTGTTGTATGGGCAATCCTTGAACCCAAAAGGAAACGCATTCATGAGATTGAGTATCTCGTCTGGAAGGTCGAGATGATACCGCGGTGGACTGTGTGACTCTTCATGCTACGAGAAGACTGGGTGTCAGCCGGGAAATCGTGAAACGGGAACCAGTGATGACTAACTGGGAGGAGATCTTGGAGATACTACATGCGAATGGGGTAGGTCAGAAGCTCTACATGAAAAATGACTCCGAAAATTGCAGGACGCACCTCTGACCCTGCAGATTCACCGTGATACTTGGCCTGACCATCTACGCCAAGGGAGAGGGAACCAATTGCCTCTGACACGGCGTCCACGCAATCTGCTTGGCCTGCTTCGTGATCTGCGCGGAAACCATCATCCCTCTCTTCTGAAACTCGTGACATGGCCAGAGCGGCCTCTAGTTCGCGAACCCGTGCATGCAAGAACTTGACTTGTTCAGAAAGTTTCTGAGCCTGTGCCATCAGCACTCTAGAAATAGTGTCACATAACGTGAATTGATGGTTCATGAACCTTACTTGTTCCCTTTGGTAGCGGCCAGCGTTCCTGTGGCCAGACGCCTCATTAGTTCTTCACGTGGGGGAACTTGGATCGGTCGAACATACCATCAGGACAGATCCCAGCACAACCACGCCTAGAGTACGTCGTCAGATGTAATTTCATATCTCAAAGACAAAGAAGCCATGCCTGACGCATGATTGGCACGGAAACGTCCTGCGTGATCGATTAAACTCAATTGGATGGGGGGAAAGTTAGTGAAAGGAAGCTTCACCTGTCACACTTGAGCTTTGACCTGGGTATTATTATGAGTAGTAGTTTTGAGAAATGCAAATCGACATTAAAGTTACCTGCGGCATTCTGCACAAGAGAGCCCAAGCTTGCGCGAGGCAAAAGTATCTGAATATTCTGACTTCATATGTGCCTCGGTGGTCATTTGACAAGAATACAAGAATTGAGGCGCCGTGGCGAGAATAGAAAAAGGGTATTCGGAGAGCAAAATACAGTACAGAAAGGATTGCGGGGTAGGTCGTCGTGGTCGTTTGAGGGAAAGAGTGGGTGTCCAGAAATATGAGCGTTCAGATAAGTAAGTGACCGAGTCCTTGGGTCAAATTTGAAAGGCGGGATTGTCCGGGGGACTGTCCCTCACAAATGGACAATCATCGACACATGGCCATACAACCGATCCTCACACTCATCACGAGAAAAAGAAGAGCGGGAACGTGGATTATCTTTTACATAGGTTACAATGCAGAAGTGCTACTACCGCGTATATCTACTGCCAATTCCTGGGAGAAGGAGGTCAGTATATGGAAACAACATCACAAAGAAGAATAATCAGAAGTAGCGGGCGAGGACCACCAAAGCAGCCCTGCCCGAAGGTAGCTGAGTAAATTTCTGCAGTGCAGGGTGCGCTCCTGCATAAAGCCAAATGCCTCAAACATCATGTATGAACAAAAGTGTTCAGAGAAGCTCGGTACTCACCATGAAGTGAAATGGAAGAAAGATGAGGGAACAGAGGTCGCCAATTTTTTTTCGCCTTTATAGACATTGGAACTCCGCAAACTCCGCAAACCCCGCTGTTCGAACCACCATCGTGCTTGCATGTCGCAACAGACGCCGTCGACGTCCGCAGCAACGAATGCGTCGACCCCGCAAGACGGCCAGCAGACGCAGGCCACCGCCGTAGCAGCGCCCGCACAGCCTCAGCAGACACGCCAAGAGGCAGAGGAGGCGCGCAAGGACCGCACGTTGGCAGAGTTTCTGCTCATGCTGGATGAATATGAGCCGCTGGTGGGTCATCAGTGGTGTCTTGCTCGACGTCTGCAGTTCACAGCACAGCGCCTAGATCCCGAGCGAAGTCACGGATTACTACCTCCAACGGGTCGGTTTCGAGTGCGAAGACATTAGACTGTACGTTCTTCTCCCACTGTTGCCCGGCGCCCATCTCACAGACGCACAGAAAACGGCTGCTCTCGCTCGCTGCGCAGAAGTTCGTGTCCGACATTGCAGCAGACGCGTACCAGCATGCGCGAATCCGGACAAACGCTGCGGGAGGTCGAGCACGGGCCAATCAGCCCCTGGGTCCCGGTCTAATCAAGGTGCGTTTCGTCCTGTTCCAGGCAAACGGGCCCTTCATCGCCCACAGGACAAGACGCGCACGACTCTAACGATGGACGATCTGAGCGCAGCATTAGGAGAGTATGGAATCAATGCACGCAAGCCCGAGTTTTACTTGTAATTCTGTATTCTAGTAGTATTAGTTGACAATTGATGTGACAGTCACACACTGTCCCGCTCTAACTCATACCACAATGACGCTCAAGCTCAAGCCCCCAACCCCTCGCTCGTCGCGCAGCCCGTCGTCGACGCCGTTTTCCTTCGATGCCAACGATGGCCCCGTCGAGCCCGCCGTTCTCACTTCGCCCCCCACCCACTGGCTCCCAGGCAACACCATGAAAACCTTTGGCGCCCAACCGCTCAACACCATCTCCCAAGTCGGTGTCGTGCGGTGCAAAGACTGCTCCAAGCCCATCCTCCGCAGCAGCATGTCCGAGCATCTTGAGACCTGTTCTTCGCTCTCCAAGAAGCCCTTCAAATCCTCTGCCAAATCGCTCCCTGAATCCGAAGGTGAAGTTGCTTGTGTTCATTTGGTTTTCTTCGCCTGCTCACCCAAACAGATGCATAGGCAAATCCAGTTCTGCCGGGAAGAAGCGCAAGGGCTCTCCTGCGCCCGACGATTCTGGCCCGGCAAAGAAGAAAACCAAACCGATCACAAAAGTGACCAAAGGACGCGTCAAAGGTCCCGTTGATTACGACCGACAATGCGGTGTCATAAACGACAAGGGCCTCCCATGCTCGCGCTCCTTGACGTGCAAATCACACTCCATGGGCGCCAAGCGTGCCGTTCAGGGCCGATCACGTCCCTACGGCGACCTACTCCTCGACTGGCAGCGCGCCAACAATCCCAACTTTGTCGAACCCGTCAAGCGCGAAACCAAAGCCGAGAAAAAAGAGAAACGCGACAAGGAAAAGCTAGAAAAGAAACGTTTGCAGGACGAAGCAGCAGCAGTAAGTGGTCACGACAAGAAGTCTGCACTATCAGGCTCGTTCAAGAAAGCTGGGAAAAAGGCTGCAGCGGCGGCGGCGGCGGTTCGTCTCGCCGAGGGAATGGGGGAAGAGGTACCGGAGGACATGGATATGCTGGATTCGGAGGCGGAGATGGACGAGTTGGTGCGGGTGGTGAGGGTTGCAGAGGACAGGGGTGTTGTTGCGTCGCCTCTGGCAGTACCGTGCGACGCGAGCAGCTGGTTTGTGCAGCGCAGAGAGAGGGCGCGATGTTGTCGAGATCTGCTTATCGGTGCTCTGGGCATTGGGGGGGCGACGGGTGTCCCTGGGCTGGGAATGGGCATGTTGGTGAATAGGACGGCGATTCCGAGCGTCGTTGTAAAACACTAGTGTATAGTATTTTTTGGGACTTGTGTATACTATTTTTGATGGAAATATTGATTCATGTTTAGTTAGTCTACTCATGTCCCGCGGACCTGAGAACCAGAACCTTGTGGCGTCAACACATGTTCGTGAAAGGCCCGAATTCGGTCAGAAATACTGAACGGCAAGACCTATGTATGTGACGACTAGCGGAATTTACGCCTTTGGAGGGAAATGACATGATGTGACGGTGGTGGATCAGTCGGCGAAGGCGGCCACATGGGATGGTGGCTGTGCCTCTCCACTCTCGCCTCAACGGCCATGCGTGTTGTGCTGTTTTCTCTGTTTCTCGCGGCGACGGCACGCGCTCTGCATTTTTATCTCGATGCAAACCAAAAACGCTGTTTTATAGAAGAACTTCCCACAGACACTGTTGTCGAGGGTCAGCAGAATTCTTGGCACTTTGGGGCACGTCTCACTGCATTTTCTAGGGACATACCGTGCTCTCGAGTGGTCAGAGGGCGCCCAGGGCTACAAGCCAAACCCAGAGCTCGGCATCATCGTCGAAGTAGTCGTACGTATCTTTCTCCACACCGCTACCCTTGACCAACGCCTTCCAGGAATCCGAGAGCGAAGACGTCCTCGTCAAAACCACCGGTCCCCCAGAGGGCAAGTTCACCTTTACCTCCCACGACGCAGGCGACCACTCCATCTGCCTCTCCACCAACTATACATCCTGGTTCTCGCACACCCACATTCGCCTCTACCTCGATATTGTCGTCGGCACAACAAAACCAGACGTCGAACACGACCGCACGCACGTATCTGGTCTTGCGGCCAAGGTGCGCGACCTTAACGTCAAGCTCGAGGAGATTAGGAGGGAGCAGCAGTATCAGAGGGAGAGAGAGGCAGACTATCGTGATCTTAGTGAGGCTACTAATGCACGTGCGGTGTGGTATAGCATCGCGCAAATCATTCTTTTGATCGCGACGTGTGCATGGCAGCTTCGTCATCTTAAGGTGCGCGCTCTCATCTCTTGACTGCCGCCGCTTCTTACATCTCTTGCCAGCGCTTTTTTGAGGATAGAAAGAGTCGATAGCATATATTCTGAATGATACTTTTTTCGCTGACCTCTTCCCTTACTTTGAGCCTAGATCGAATACGACTGCGACCTGGAGCCTGAGTGCCTGTCCAACCTCAAGCTAAGACACTCCATATTATACTAACCCGTATCCAGGTCAGAGCGTGGTGAAATTGGCCTATCTTTTAACAAGGATATAACCACTCCACGGTGGTTATGTCTTTATCCATGAACCAGGTGACATTCCTTTTAACTTTCAATCCTGTCTTGACTTGTATGTAGAAAGAGTCCCCCTTGACTGATACTTTTTTCGAACGGCACCAGACTTGCAACCTGTAGAATAAGCCCCATTCTTGATATTTCGGGAACCGTTATTCTCTTCCTTCGTCAAGGAATCCGCGACATTCCAAGCTTTAAGGTACAGGATTAGTGGGTACATTGTTCTTATCCACCACGACGTCCTTTCTTGCCTGAAATGACAAAGCCACTATCTTGGAGCAACTTACTTACATGTGGGTCTCTGTCCTTTTTCAAGGTATGATAGAATCACTCCTTTTCCGGCCCGTACTTTCCGGCCCCTCGAAGCTTTTGATTTCCATCTAATGAACTGATTATCATTCCAGATAGCTAATATTGGTGAGTGTCGCGCGTTCCCACCGTCCAGAATGGTCACAACCGCGTGGACTAGATCAGAACAAGTCGACTCCCGTGGGCCTCTGTTCTCCATCAAGGTGCGTTTCTTACACTCAATGCCTCTGGTTCGCTCATGTTCATGAACCTTAAATTAACATACCTAGATCAATTTCTAGCGGTGCGAAAGCACCGTCAGCCTCTGCGCTCTCCGACCCCTCGAAACCCTGAACCTGGTTACTTCGAAATATTATTTGACGGTCTCAACTCGTCTCATATGCTACAATGAAGTGATCAATAGGCTTTGGGCGTATGTATTTACGAGTTGAGAATCCTTGGGGTCGGAACGAACTGCCGGATCCCCATGTTACCGACAATGACTCTTTTTCTCACTCCACATCTCCGCGGTCAAGGGCTATGTAGGACTTTCCCTGATTTCTGAAATCACCAAGACAGGGCAACATACATAGGTTGCTCCAATCTCCGATCCTCGTTGAAGGACATTCACTTTTCCTTCAAGATCGCTCATCTTGAATCATCTATGACTATAGTCCTTATCAAGAAAGTAAAGTATGGTCAAACGTGGTCGCCCATCCCAATGAAAAAACGAAAATTAGAGTTACTACTAGACGAGGACATTGTCCCCATCTTCTCTTCCTGTCAGGCTTTCAGTTCGAACATTCCCTGACTTCTGAAACTGTCAAAACCGCGATATGAGAGAGCCTGTTATGTCAGGATCCGTTTCCTATTGCTTGACATTACTGCTCATCATGATAGTGTCTTAGCGCCCAAAAATTAAGCAGAAACAATCCATAGTTCGCGGTCAATTCGTATATTCCGGCCATTCGAAATTGACGATTTTTTCATGCGTCCTTGTTGCGCCTTCTTCGGTAGCATCGATCGATTGAGGGGGTTCCTCATTCACTTGGTAAAGCGAATTTCATGATCATCAACAATGTGCTATCATCTATTGCTATAATCCTTCGGGATGCTCAGACCGTCCATGCTGACACCGACACCGACACCGACACCGACAACACGACTTCGTCTATTGCACCTGACCCGAATCCTATCATTCTGTCATTCTGGCTCTTTTGTATTCCAGAGACCCTACCATGATTGGGTTTTCAGCGACCACAGCATTCCCTCAAAGATGACCTACATTCACTGAGTACACGAGGTTTCTAGATCCCGATTACAACCATTAGTGGAGAATTCTACTATTAGGTACCGTCCCGTTAAGTAACGATATATCTCGGCTTTTTCCATGACAAGAGCTTGGCCACTGATGTTTTCCAGCGTTTCAAACCTTGAAATAACTTGTAGACCTGTCACTTCTGTAAAATCTCCCCTGTGGTCCAACCACCACTTCTACAAAAGGGCGATGTCATCTCAATAGAGAATTTATTGATTCGAATACCATGATACTAGTGCCCGAGGTCATCAGAAATGTTGTTAGCGTCAAAGACATGTGTTTGCGATCGACTCACAAAAAAGGCTTTCATCAATCAAGTTCCTACGGTCTGTCTTGATTCCGTATTCCCACTTGGTATTCTTAGCGAAAAGCTAATGATTCAGTTCCGGCCCGTGTCCTGATAGGGGCAACAAAAACCAACGACAGTTACCATTGTGATGGTATCCAATTCTATAGAAGAACTGCTGAGAACATGCACCTAAATTTGTGTCACCTTAAAGGACAATTCGTGGGAGGCGGGTCCTTGCGGACGCCACGATCTACCATCAGAATTTGTGAAGCTGCTTTTGCACTATCTGAGGTTATTGCCCATTCTGCTGGTCCTACAAATGCACTGAACCGACAAGTTTCGATATTCCCATGTCCAAGTTCATCATTCCTGTCCACGCAGCGTACTACTATGCACTACATTTGCTTGCTAGCCTTACTTTTTCTCCCTGAATACTCTGCATCGCACGCTGCACAATTCGTCCGTGAAAACTGCATGACCAAGACAACAACGAGGCAGGTGCCGTCAAGCACGGGCGTACGGAATTAGCGCCACAGGACATTGATCGTTGTCGACTCAGGCGATGTATATATACAACATATACCTTCTCCGTCGTCTGCCACTCATATTCTATATTCTACAAATGGCCGTAGAATTCGCCTCATAGGACAAATAATGGTGATGTTACCCTTCTTCCGGAAATTCATCTGTGCTCTCCAAGCTTCGGTTGTACCACTGGTTGCTCTCACGGTCTAAGCACAGTGACTTAAAACCGTAAATGCCATATTCGATGCTGAAATGTGTCTATGACATAAAGCCCAATATTTGATGAGTGCGAGATCCAATCCGGGCACCCACAAGGGTCAGGATTGATACGATTTGAATTATAAATAGCCTGATGCTCATCTCTTGTGGATGGCGTGCGTGGATGATTCCTGGTCCTTATTTCCACTTGTTCAGCTCAGGCTGTATCATGCTACATCTCCTGATCTTTGATTTCCCCGACTTCTACTTCGAGGTCCCTTTATCCAACAACCTATGGAACGTGCCCCACGTTACATTTGTCTTCCAATCCTACTCTTCATCCCTTCATACTTCGCATCTCAAGCCTCACCATTCCTTCGGTATGCTCAGACTGTCCATGTTGACACCGGCACCGACAACACAACTTCGTCTATTGCACCTGACCGAGTTGAGCTTGGACGTAGCACGAATATAACCACGTCAGGCGAGATCTTGTACATTGCCCGCCCTTGCAATGCTCATAACGGGCCCGGGTCATCCTCGTATTTTCGGCATCGAACCATGTGCTTTTGCTGTCGTCTGATCCTACTTCTGAGCCCATCACACGTTCCCTCGATTCCACTCTCAGGAAATTGAGGGCTAGTTGGATCACATATGTCGCAAGATATGGATGATCATTGCTTCCATTGCGGGAACAACCCTTATGTACGTTACTATCATGTATCATTTGCAGTCAACCTCATTCTCGTCTTGACAGGGGATATTCACCCTTCTTCCAGACCTTCCTGCCGGCAATCATATCATTGTACTATTTCCGTAAGGACTCGGTCATGGAGTAGCACCTTCGCTATGGCCTAGTACAAAGTTTGAGATCCTTTCTGCATCCCCATCTAAAATCGACTGACCTTGTTGTGAGGATAGAACGTCATGAAACACCGCCAAATGTGTTCATATGTGCCGTGGATTATCTTCGCCTCACCCGTCGTCGCATTCTGCTGGTAAATAGCCAATTTCATGACTGATCTCAGAAAATCATTTATACCCATCTAGGGACATTCTCTTTCTCGTTTTTGCGCTCTTCCTGGCTATGTGGCGTACCGGGCTCTCTTTGAACCCTCTTCCAATGGAAGATGTGCATCCTTTGATCCTTCGCGCTGTCATCACTTCAATTTCAGTGGTAGATCTCGCATACTTTACGTGGCTTATCACAACATTGAAGGCTTTGTAACAAAGACAGTGTTTCTTACCACAAATGAAACCCTCGAATTTGACGCACATCGTACTTATTCTTTCCCGTGCTTTTCTTGAGAGTTGACTTGTATCTATTCATGTGTAGATATCCTACCTTAGAAGCTCGTGACATATGTCCCCGTCTTTGTCTGATACCCACACACATTACCTATATCAACGAAACAAACAGTAAAGCACCTACCATAAAATTCCAGATGTCTTTCATTTTATATATCTGCGACTCATAGATAGATAGTACCAAGATATTCTTCTCAATTACTTTTACAAAGCTTGCTGGGGCACAAATTTTGGATCTTTGGCTCCGACTAAATGGATAAATCGAAGGAGGTGACTACACTTTATGTAAATTCACAATGTCGATGGCTAGTAATTTTGACATGATACATGCACCAAGGATACTCCAAAGATGGATCAAAAATTCACCACCGGAGTCATGATATTCTACATTGTTATCCTCAGATGAATTCTGCACTGGTATAGAAAATTTCTTAGTGATGTTCATTCCACTCTGCTGGTAAGCAAATCCATAATTATAAATGGCCGTGACAAGTTACAAGCATTAGACCAGGCCACTTGTGTTTCTCGCTCTGTCGTTCTTTTCGTCTCTTTGGTGAATCGTTCTCTTCCCGAACTCTTCACCAATGGAAGATGTGATTCGCATTGATAATTGGATTTTCATCTCTTTGATGTTTGCAGACCTTATGTGAATCACCGTGGTCTGTCTATACATTGAAGAACCTAGATCAGAACGGCCGTTTATACCATGTGGCGCAAGAAATCCGACCCTCCACGCTCTCCTTCATACCTCGCTCCGCGTTCACTTTACCGTTTGACATGTTTTTGACATATGCGGCCCATCGAACCATATATCACAAACTTTTAGATTATCAAGACTGTCGTGTTGTTCATTGTCATAGAATACGTCAGCACTGGGCTCTGCATGACATCTTGAAGCCTCTCCGAAGACGGTGGCATGATCTTTCTCTGAACTATGGTTTTGAGTAACACGAAAGAGTATGTCAGCTCAGGCGCAAAGCAATTGTGCAATTATACTTGTTCAGTCGTTATCAAATCTGAGTAACGTCTTCTTCCCTCGACGTCCCCCTTCTGCTTTTGCAATGACATCCCTTACTTTCTGGCCTGCTTCCTCATCAGAATCCTTCGGACTGATCGTCACAATTTCATGTGCAGGCTCCTTCAACTGCGCCACAATAATCAAGATTCTCGCACGACTTAGAAAGGTTATCGACTTACCTTCCCCTGGCCCATAAGGTTGGCAAGGATTTGCATGATGCGTACACGATCGCCACGAACAGAGTTCTTGTACCATCTACTCTGCCAGAAGCCGTGACACGTCAGGTTCTTGAAGATGAAAAGCGATGCTGGCAGTGACAAAGGCTGTTTCGACATTGCACCATACGATACAAGGTGTGCGTCATTTCCGAGGAGTCTCGCCATCTGTGCCGTTTCAGGGCCACCTACGGAACATTAACTGGCTTCAGGGTGAAAATTGGCAGAGTCAGACCCACCAACACAATTTAGGCCAAGCCGAATATCCTTTCAACATGTGGTCAGGCATGGGACTGTCATGCGAAAAGGATGTATACCTTTCCTCCAGTCCACTCTTTAATTTCCTTACGAAGAGATATGTCGGAAAACGCTTCATAAGAAAGGACCTTGGTCGCGCCAAGGTCTTCCAATTGATTGACCAAGTCTTGCAAATTATCACTAGTTCGGTAAAGTCAAGATATGACTAGCTGGTCAAAGTAGATATGTACCGTGGTCGAACAAAGTTGAGAGTCTTGAGTCCACGAGAAGCAGCAATTTGTATCACGGCTTGACCAACCTGTACATGGATCAGAATCGCTAGAAATATTACACGACACGCAACGCACAGCGCTATTAGCCCCATTTTGAATGATCCAGTCCCCTTCCTCAAGGCGTAGATAGTCCTGAAGCATATTGTAGGCCGAGGGTGGGTTCACTGTCATCGTAGCTGCATGAACTTCACTTAGGCCTTCTACTCTTGGAACCTTCTCAACATCGTCCATCCCGACGTTTTTGCCTGTGCACCATGTCCCAACTTGCGGCTTGGTCATTATTACCCAGTCACCCTCCTTCAAACCCTGCACACCCTCACCCACCTCTGCCACTTGAGCAAGTCCTTCGTTTCCGGCGACAAATACTGATGTTTCGCTGCTTCCCAGACCTGATGGGACAAGGTCGTATCTAGGCTCCGGTTTGGCAGGATAAACACCTTCAATCACGTTGATGTCGGCCGGGTTGATTGGTGCAAGAAGGAAACGGACATTGAGCGTGTTTTTGGCTGGAGGAGGAAGAGATCGATAGCTGAGAACATTGAGGACCTTTGTTGGGTCACCGTGCTGAGCGTAGAAGACGGCGCGGTTGGCGAATGCGGCGAACAACCGTCGGGTCGGGAAGAAAACCATTGAAAGGGGGAGGAAGTAATCACAAGATTGATCGGACGAGAAATTACCATTTCTGGCCAGTAGTTTTTAACGATGACGCCATCATCATCTGAGCAAAGTCAACATCTTCCTTAATCCTGCAGGGATCCCTTTCTAACGTAGCAGAGGTTCTGGAGCATATGGTAATGGTAATTCTCAATTCTCCCATTATGAGTCTCTGACAAGTTCACCATATCATGAGCTTCACCATCATATTTACAGCGGAGATTGAAATTGCAATCTAAGAAAGGCAATTTGATCAAGTGAATAATTCAGCCCACGGCAATCATCATTTCATTGTCTGTCTCTCATGGCTCACAGTCTGTCCCAGGAATGCACGCAGCTCAAGCTCGAATACGACGCTTGCTTTAACGCATGGTTTGAAGGCTATCTCGAGCCCGCCGTGGCCGCGTCTTCGTCACCATCCCAGCGGGAAGCTTACTCCCAACGCAAAGCTGCCGAATTCAACGAGAAATGCGGGAAGATATGGGAGACTTACCGTAACTGCGTTCAAGTACGTCTGATTGCAATTTGTAGCAACTTAACTGACCTATGGATCAGAAAGCGGTCAAAGCAAAAGGCCTCGACACGCTGCTTCAGCAAGCTCGAGATGAGAATCCTTTGACAGAACCTCCACCTCCTCCTTCATCGGAAGGTTTAGCATAATCTCCTCTTTGTCCTCTCGCCCAAACAATTGAGTCAAATTCTACGAGTATCGCGAATAGCTATGATGACTTCTCAAGATCGGATAAGAACCCCAGCCTGTATACTACTGCGTGTAGTTAGTATGTCATCTTTCGATTATCCCACTAAACGACGTCAACCATGCTCGAGCCGTGTCAGTAATACTCAGTATTGCGTGGGGTCGGTACACTTCATTCGATTTTTTTTTTTTGCTCATACTGTAAATAACTATGAGCTACTCCTGCGATCCTAAATGAGCACGCTGCGTTTTCCATTCAGGCCCATCCACATATGTGGACAGGACACAAATCAAGAAAACTTACGCGCCGTTCCTCAGGCATCCTTACCTGCAACTCCTTGTGGCTCTCATCTTGGTAGTTTATTGTTCTCGCTGTCCTCAACTTTTCAATCAATCGATTTTTCCCTCCCATTCTATAGCGTTAGTCCTCTTATTCTCCGAGAGACGTCTAATAGCTCCTGAGTAACTGCAAGTTTGTCTTTCAATTCGATAATAGCATCTGTTGTCCTTGATTTTGCTCCGCAAGCTTTGAGTGCCCTTCTCGCTTCCTGTCAAAAGCAAGAATTCGATTGTGACATCTGGAAGATAGAGCTCGTTAGTCAAACACATGCGCTGGTAAATTGTCGCGAGAATATAGTGCGACTAACTTTCCATCTTGTCTCAGCTTTTTTCTCCAACTCCGAGATTTGAGCACTCAAAGTCTCTAACAGTTGATTCTGGTGCATTTTCCACTTTTGCGAGATGGACAATGTCCGCATCACAATTCAGAACAGATGAAGAAGTACTCTGAGCAAAAGCATGATCAGAGGTACAAATGATCCCAAATGGATATTCACATACGGATTCATGAGACGGAGTGGAGGTAACGGAACCCAAAGGTCCTTTGACTGGACCTTCATCAGCATCCATGCCATCGATAGAGTTATCACGAGATGAGAACAAAATTCGGCCCCCAATGTGCAATGAGAGGGACCAGGCACAGAATTGTCTGCCATCCCAACTTCCTCAACCTGTCCACCAGGTTCGCCATCCATATCATAAATCTCATCATTAGTGAAGGTTTCAACACTTGCTTCCCTAAGGAAACTGGAATCACAAGGATTAGCACTCCTAGCTGTCTCTTGAGGTCATTATTCTTTTCTCGAAGTTGCTTGTTTTCTTCGACAACCTGGCATGCGGGACATATTAATCAAGTGTCAACTTCCATGCAGTCATGAGTTACTATGACATAGGTGGGTCGTGTTATCGATATCTTCTGTCGGAAGTGGTCTACATGTGCACGGTGGCGGACCACCTCTTCCCCTGCTATTCTAGATGCAGCTTGCACGCGACTTTTTTTCGACGACCTTTAGTCGTAATTGACATAGGAACAATGCAACGCCATACAGATTTACCATATGCTTCGAAAGTCGAAATTGGGTCTTGTCTGCATTTCATCGAATATCACCTTGTTCGACCTATGTGCGGTGAGAAACTCGAAAATTCAAGTAGCCATCACAGACCAGATCTGGAGCAGTCTTGAAACTGCGTGGTCCAGGAAACCTTTTTGTATCCTTTGTAGTAGACTTCGACTAAGAAGTATCAACAAAAGTCGAAATCTTATCCAATCAAAGAACATACGGGTTTCTTGAACACGTTTGACTGTGACCCATTTACCTTTCCTTCTGCAAAAGTTACCCTCAGAAGTAGCTCATTGATGCGGAAAGATTAGCTATCGATGACCATTTCTTCGGTCGATCAAGCGCAGACCATCCAGAACAAGCTGTTATGGATGCATAGGGCACATATCAAGATAAACCTTACTATCGATGTGCCTTGGCTTTCTATTCACATTTAGGGCACCGACTCGAACGGGAGTATTTGTGGCTGCAGTGATGGAGCGTATTCTAAGCGTTACGATGTTGTCACGTAGTGATATGAAGATGAGGAATGGGCCTGCAAAACGGGTGGTCAGAACAAGAGAAGAAGATATTTAGTCGGACAGGAAGAGTTAATGGCTGGTCAGACAAAGGACAGTGAAGGCCAAGGTAAAAAGCTGTTCATGTGCATGTTATCATCCATTCTCACGCAAGTCGGGGTTCGGCAAAAATCTGGATCACCAAACTTGGCATTGCCACCCACTGCTTGTCATGGGCAATGATGGAGGAAGCATTCCCGACCGCAGAGATCTTGTAAAGAGCAAGCCTAAGGTATTTCTTTGTGTTACATATCACTAGAAGAAGTATTTACGGACCCTTCAGGCTGAGCAAGCCGACAAGGCAAATCAGACGCGAGCTCGCTGGTTTTTCTGTGCTCTCTCCAAGGCAAGTCACTTCTATTAACTCGAGAATGTATCTGTATTCTGAGACTAGTCTATAGCGCAAACTAGAAGAACCCGTCGTTTCATGTGCCCTCGGGAAGTTGTACAACAAGGATTCTATCATCGAGTACCTCCTGGATAAGTCAGCTTATGGAGATGGTGAGACCATCTGTGGGCACATTCGTTCTCTCAAGGTCAGTCTTCCGAATTTGTATCTTTTCCATCTTATTGACACAATCGACAACAGGATATAAAGAAACTCAATCTGGCCCCAAACTCGTCCCGCGCACCGGCACCCGATGGGTCCGAACGACCACAGTTCATCTGCCCTCTCACTCTCAGAGAGATGAACGGTCTGATACCCTTTGTCTATGTCTCCAGCTGTGGCTGCGTCTTCTCGCAGGCAGGCCTCAAGACTGTCACTCAAACTTCGGACGACGAGCTCAGCCTCTGTCCCCAGTGCGGCAAGAAATACTCTTCGTCAACGGATATCCTGCAGCTCAATCCATCTCCTGAAGAAGAAGGACGCATGTGTGAGTTGATGGTGCGCCAGCGCCTTCTCGAGCCTCCTCCGAAGAAATCAGGTAAGAAGCGCAAGGCCGCTGTAGATGGTGAAGAGGAGCCAGCGAAGAAGAAAAAGGAGGACGCAAAGCCAAGTTTGAACCCGAGTGTTGCAGCGGCGAGTCGAGCAGTGACGAGCAGCCTTGCAATGGAGGAAGCGAAGCGCAAGGCAGGAATGAGTGCGGCGATCAAGAGCTTGTATGATAATCCAGATCGAGAAAAACGGAAGGAGACATTTACAACGATGGGAACGTTTACGAGAGTACGTTGACCTGTTTCTTTTTGTGCCAAGCTATGCTGATCGGAATACAGTATGCTTAGGGTATTGTACATCAGATGTATTTTATTGTGTGTACGTCCAGATTAAACTGCCAGTTATGATCGTTTCGGTGCTATTATCCATAATGGTGTATTCTAATGTAGATCTCACGAAGAACAAAATCAACATCCCTTGCCAGAGATCCATAGCCAAACCAACGTCTAAAGAACGAACGATGTCGCCCAATGGCGCAAGATCCCTTCACCCTGGCGATGCACCTCAAAACGTTTCGCATCCCGACACACAATAATCGCATGTGCATTCCTTACATCTGGGAAATATGCAAGCTGCTTCTGAAGAGGAAGTTGATTGAGCCACTCCGCAGCTCTCACTTGCACAGGTGTGAGGATAGGCAATGCCGCTACCTGCTTCCCTTTCTCCTCTCGAGAAGGAGACGCGTCGACAAGCTCGACCTTGTCCTCAAGCTCAGCTAAAATATCAATCAACCTCTGGGTATTCGTCCTGTCCTCTTCCAAAAGACGTATACGGGCACGGGAGGCTTTCGTTGCGAGGGATAAGTGGACAACAATTAGTGAGATAAAGACTGGGAGTAAGAGCGGGAGCATTGTATAGATTACCTGCAAATTAGGCTCGTTGGATATAAGAATAATTCACAGCAGAATGACTCACAAGGTTGAATGGGAAGCGCATTTGCAGCGGGGGAGGTAGAAATGGTCTCCTTGGCTTTAGAGCGCGCCACCACTCGGGAGACAACATTATTGGCTTGGGTGTTGGAGCTGAAGGAATTACAGGAAACTCAAAACTTTTGATCAGACAAGGATAATTGTCTTCAAATTGGCTATTGATAAGCGCAATTAGCAAGAGTGGGCCAGTGGTGCCCATTGTTCTTACATTTCGATGCCGTTAGTCTCGTGCAAGGCGAAAGGATCTTCAACCTCTATGGCAGAGGTTACGTATGGAACAGTGATATCATGGATGCTGAGATGGGGATCAATAGATATCAAGCAAAAACCAGACGACGACTTACGCATTTGCGTATATCCTGATATGTTGAAATGATTGTAGAGCTTGATGAAATATGCGATCTGATGCACATATGGGCCATCAGATAACACCGCTGGACACACGAAAACTCACCAGGATCAGCCAAGACTTCTATCAGTGGGCGTCCGCTCGCTGACCACTTATCGACAAGATAAAATTGTTCCCCTGTTCGTGAAAGTAGCTTCGGGCCCAGAGAGGAGGTTACAGCAGAGAAGAAAGATGGATACCGCGGGAGACCGATGTGTGGTGTCGCTAAGGTATTGAAGTTGGTCGGAACGACCTTCATGAAGAAGCTTCGCTGGTACAGGATGCCTACAAGGTAGCGGGCAATGAGACCACCTAGACTATAGCCTGTCACAGAAAATCTTGTAACGGTTTTCCCGTCTTGCTCGAGCTTAACAACCTTGTCCGTGACCTGTGATACGCACCTTGAGTCCTAGGAGCATAGAAAGAAACTACATCACATACCTCCTGAGCCACTCGTTCACCACCCCAGTCAATACCATCATAGGTCGAATTTTCACTGTTGGTTTCAGCAACCAAAACTTCGAGTTGAGTATCGTCCGAACTAGAAGCATATGTTTCTGTGATGATGCGCTTGAGTTCTGCAAGATGACCGGGATTGCCCCACATGCCATGAATAAGAACCAGTAAGTGGACAGACATAATATCAGGACGGCTAGTTCCAACGAGGTAAAGTAGAAAGATGTGCTTGTGGAAGCTAGGGGGAAAACAGTAACCATATGCTGTGCATAGGTATGGACGGAGACGAATTCCGTGCCGATCGTGATGATCTAATATAACTTACATGACTCACACGTGTCTCCAATCGTCTCTTATTCTGGAACCACCACCAAAGGAAATTTTCCACGGTGTTTAGTAGGTAAGGAAATTTGAAAGTCAAGAATGAGCGAGTACCATCCAAAACGAACCACCAGACCCGAAATACCTCGATACTGGGCTAAGGCCAAGAATAATAAGAGATCGAGAGACGCAGAAGCAGAAATGACAGACGTGTTCAGACCCGCAAATCCGGCGACGGCGCCCAAAACCCCGTCAGGCAGAGCAAAGAAGAGAGTAGTAACAGAAGAGATAACGTCAGGGGAGGTTTCGGACATGGATACGGAGAGGGAAGAAAGATCACAGAGGAGGGTGAAGGAAAAAGAGGTCACCTTGGCGTTGGAGGCAGTGGTTACCCTGCTACCACGCTTCTTGGACCACACGGTCTGGACCGAGCATACCACATGGAAGAGAAAGCAGAAGCTGACTCCAATAACAGAGACCAGGACATATCAGGAATTGCTAAAGCACTTAGCAGTCTGATGGAAGAAGTTAAGACACCGCGAGCTAAGATAGAAGAACCACCTAGACTAACTGGTATGGCTGGCCCGATCTCCAACGCGACCTCCCAAGCCAACACAGTGACCGCGATGGGACCGATCTACAAACCAGTCCTACAAATGCCCACGCCAACTAAACCACAGACCCCATATTGCCCAACGCAACCCAAGAATTCTATGCAGTCCCACCATCAGTCACGCCTCATAGTCATTGCACATGGAGAGGAGCTAGACCAGGAACGCTTAAATTCAAGGAATGTTGTAATTAGCATCAATGATGCATGGCACATGAGGAGAGTGTGCACCACCTCAGAGTCACATCAGTGCATTACAATCACCAGCATAACCTCATCATCACAATGAGAAAGGATTATAAGGGGGCTGATCTACTCAAACACACTGATACATTCATACACAGCTTCAAGGTCCCACAAGGGTCCCTTGAACTGACTATGGACAAACAACAATACAAAGTATGCATAAATGGGGTCTGAACAGGCAGAGCAGGCACTGTTCTTGGACTGGATGAGCTAGTGGAGGAACTCATGCTGAACAACCCAGTAATGTTGACAGTGGAACCAATATTGAAGCTGAAGTGGATTAGGTCTCTGGATGACCTTAAGGAGCAAGAGCATTTCTTGATCATTCTGGAATTTGGGATGGAGGATGAGGCTACTAGAGTACTTCACCAGAAGTATTTTGTGCTATTCTCAAAATATTGCAAAGTAGTTGTGCATGCCAACTGCCCACCAGTACTGCAGTGACAAAACTGCTGGTCCTTTGGTCACCACACAACACATTGCCAATTTGAGAGGCACTGCAGGATCTGCTTGGACAAACACAACAAGAGTTCCTACATGGACATTGAGATAGATGCAAACAGCCCAGCAAAATGTGTCAACTGCAGGGGGAACCACCTGTCCACAGATTGGAACTGCCCAGAGACAAGGAAAGTGGGAGTGGCAAGAGAGAAAGAAGGAAAGAAGATGGTGGAAGGAGGAGGCCAGACAAGGAGAAGGGGGGAAGATTGACAGTGGAAGCAGGAAAGCCAGATAGGGAAGGATTTGTGAAGGTGACATGGAAACAGGAAGATGAAGAAAAACAGCACAACAAAAGGCATGGTGGCAGAAACAACCACAGGAGACAGAGAGAGTGAGGTCACAGATAAGTCCATAACCATATGATTACAAAACCAATAAGAGTCATTCAACTCAACACTAATCAAAGCAAGCTAGTGTGTCATATGGCACTCAGCACATTTATAGACCTATTTGACATTCTTTTGATCACAGAGCCAGCATGGAATAGGATTGGTAGACAACTAGATGGGACCAGTAGCATGTGCTGGCTTCTGGACTCCAATCCTCCCAGTCACCAAAATTGCTGAGGGACAGAGACCTCAAACAATGGCATATACCTGACCAAGACCAGACTTCATGGTCACCCTACAATTGGACCTAGCACAAGATCTGGACATTCAGATTCTTGATGTAGAACAGGGTATGTACCCCACCACAATGATAGTGAATATTTACAGCCAACCAAAAACTAAAACTCTGAACCCACTGCATACTAATGCCTTTACAAGGCTACAGAACATACAGCTACCCACCACCAACCCAGTGATTGTCTCAGGCAACTAGAACCAGCACCACCTATGCTGGAGCACAGGCAAAGGGAACACTTCAAGAAAAATGAAAAAACTGGTTGAATGGCTGGATGAGGGAGGATACACACTCCTCAACACAAAAGGGGAATACATGTACCAGAAACACCATAGACAAGGAGCAACCTCAGTGATAGACCTAACCTGAGTAAACCAAGTGGCAAAGACACTTGACTCAGTGCAGGAATGGGTGGTTGATCCAGACAGATTGTGTGGGTCTGACCATTATGCATTGAGATGGGTAATTGACAATGGATCTCAGGAGGTAGAGAACCCAGCAGGGGTAAAGTACAAAATCAAAAAGAGGAAGGTCCACAATGGCAACAACTTTTCTTGGCTAACTTATGGGTACATAGTGAGTGGTGGGCATCTCTTAAAGATAGAAACAGCCTAAGAACAGCCATAGAACTGGACAAAGACATTTGACTAATAACAGAAGCCATGAAAAAAGCCACTAAAAAATCCATGCTAGAGAAGAAGCTGTCCAACAGGGCCAAGCCTTGGTGGACAGCCAAACTTACAGAGGTGGCAAAGAGATGAGAGGCTCTAGGTAAGCAGGTAAAAGCCCACAAAGAGAGATGGGGCAAACAATTGATAGAGATTAACAGGGAATTCTATAAAAATACTAACTATTTTAGGAGACTATGCAAACACAAATGCTGGGACTGAATTTAAGAAATGCTTGGGCATGTGGAACCAGATAACATCTGGGAGTTCTGCAGTTGGTCCAAGGGCGCAAGAAACTATCTGTCCCCAGCAATCAAGAGGAACAGACAAAAACCAGAAGTAACACATGAGGACAAGTGCAACACCCTACAGGATGCTCTCTTCAAACCACTGCCACCACTAGAGAACAACAAGTTCCTAGACCTCTCAGAACACAAAGCAGGGGACATTAAACATGTCTTGATCACACACACAGAAGTAAAAGAAGCCATATTCCACTAGAGCACACAGAAGTTACCCAGTGAAAGCCAACAACTGTTCACAGCATTTCAGTGGGCCTGGGAGGCAGAAGAGGAGATCTTCTTGCTGATGCACTACTGTGTAGAAATAGGTCATCATCCTGTATCATGGAGATGTGCCATCACAGTTGCACTGAGAAAACCCAACAAGCCTGACTACTCAGAACCAAGGGCATACAGGCTTATACAGCTTTTGAAATGCCTGGAGAAGGTGCTTGAAAGTGTGATAGCAACAAGGCTAAGTCATATGGTAGGAGCTGGAGACCTGCTACCTACAGATCAGTTTGTGGATGCCTGTGCAGCTCAACTAATGACATGCTGCTCACAGCACAAAATCATGGGAAGATCACATAAGTACTGACATTTGACATCTCAGGGTACTTTTACAACCTTAATCATGCAAGACTCATATGGAAACTCTGACAAGAGGGCATCCCACTACCCCTAGTCAGATGGGTGAAGTTGTTCTTGGAAGATAGGGAGGCAGCAATATGTCTTGATGGTAAGAGAGGTGGCATGAAGGTGGTCTGGAATGGCATACTGCAAGGTTCACCAGTATCACCAATACTCTATCATCTATGGTAGTGAGATCCTTGAGCTCATGGAGGAGCACAGATCCTTCCTATGGGAGGGGAGATGCAATAGTGACTCAGACAAACCCACTGACCCAGTGCTAGATATGTACATCAACAATGGTACACTTTGGATATCATCAAAATCACTGGACACTAATGTTGCAATCCTACAGGCTAAGTTCATCTTTGTGAACAACTGGCTGAGGAGAGTAGGCCTCTTAATGGCAGCTGAGAAGACCAAACTACAGCACCACTCCTGGAGGAGGGACAATGAGTATGCACCTAGCATCCATTTATCAATGTCTGATAGAACCAAAGTCACAATGCAAAATCCACCATCTGCATACTAGGTCTGCACATAGACTGAAAACTCACATTTGACAGACACCTACAGATTGTCATGGCCAAGGCCAACAAAGCAGTTCAGAGAATGACAATGCTAGCAAACACAATTAAAGGATTAAGTCAGATCCTTGCAAGGACCATGTAGCATGCATGCATACTACCAATACTGACATATGCCAGCCCTGCAGGGTGGACTGGCAAAAAGAAACACACAATGACACTTACCACAATACAGAACAAAGCACTCAGACACATGGTTGCAGCCTTCAGAACAATGCCAATAGCAGCACTCAAAATCAAGATGGCTATACCACCAATCAAATTCTCAATGGAAAGAATAGTAGAAAGTTATGCTAACAGACTTCACAGACTAAACACCACACATCCAATTATGAATAGACTGCCAGTGATGTGCTCTTATGCTGCTTGGTTGCTGTGCAGGAAAGCAAAAGAATACCAAACACTAGCAACCAGATAGAGTAGCTGGCAATAAGAAATAGAGGGGGCAAGTTGGTAAATGTCCCAGAAAACTAGAGTGCTAGAAGGGTCAGAAATGAAGTGGTAGTGCAAGTAGAGGAAAGGCTGCTATTGCTAGCCTGGGATGGTGAACTGTAACAGAAAGTTGCTACATTGCTGGATAATGAGGAGAGAAAGGGATGAAAGCAAAAGAGTTGCTATGAAGAGTGTAGGAAGAAGTCACTAGGAAAGGGGGACTAAGCAGTTATGAGGTAAAGGAGTTGTTAGGGATAGATGAGAAGCAAATTTGCTAAGGGCAGGTAGAATGGACAAAAAGAGAAGGCAAAATAGTTTGCTAAGGTTGATAAGGACCTGGCAACAGGCAGGAGATGGGGAAAAAGGGATAAGTGATGTTGGTATAAGCTGGAGGACAAACACAAACTAGTTGCTAGCCATAGTTGCTAGCATTGCAAAGACAAAGACACTTTAGAGTACCTGTAATTGGTACCCATGCTGTCACAACCCACTCCCTGGACCCCTGACCTTGTTCCCAACCTGCTTGCTTCCCCCAAGCCCTCCCCAATTCCCTGTCAAATGTCCCCAACCTTCACCCACCCTCTGCACCCACTCTGGATAACTCTAATGCTTATCCAGCAAATCCCAACAGCCCTCTGGCTAACTCCAACACCTTCTCTGCAGCTATTGACACCTCCCCTGACTCTTCTAAGCCCCTAGGACCCTCCCCCACTGTTCCTGACTCCAGTGCACATCACCAACCCACCTCCCTGGTTTGCATGACCAGCCCCAGAACACCACAACAACCCCAGAATGGCCTGCATCCTCAACTGATCCCATCAGAATATTGCCATGGCCTGCCCCCTGATCACAACTGACACCTGTCAACTCTGCATGGCTCCATCAAACCCCACCATCACACTCACTGATCCTCAGAGCTCTCCAGTAGTCAGTATATAACCCATAGAGTAGCACCTCATACTCTAGTCTTGATATTGCATTAACTGGTTACTTGTGTCTCATGTTTCTTCTGTCTCCATTTCTATTTTTAGTCTTGAATCTATTTCTTTTCTCTGTTCCATCTCATCTCATTCCTGTCTTGCCTCAACTGTCTCTATTTCTTTGTTTTCCTAAGTCCCTTTGTCTCTGATGTCATTATGAACTCCACACACATGCTACAACCTTCAAACATTCTTATGACAACTCTGGGACTTCACTCCTTATTTGGCCCCAACACCCATTGGTCTCAACTGATCCCCCATCAAACTCTGGCTCTGCTCCCATCACTTGTGAAGCCTCTGCACCCCCTGCATTCTATCTATGCACCCATGAACTTGTTCCTGATACCTGCCCAAGCATAACATTAATATACTTGGTCTTAGACTTCCCTGGACCACTCTGGACTCACTTGGACTGCTTCCCTTGGTTTCTCCTTGCAAGTCCCTATCATTTGTGCCACCTCTGGGATGCTAGGTTATAAGTGCAGGACATCATGTCTGCCTAGTAAAGACTTGCCAGTGTAGCTGAGCTCCCATAGTCAGCAGAACCTGACACATGCTAAATTGAGTATGAGGTTGCTGGGGCTTGTTGCTAAGCCATTAACTATGATGAACATAGACAAAAAAGAAGTCTGAAGCTGGTAAGCTGAGGACTACTGAGGGAGAACAATATGCTTGTTGTTCTTATGTCTCTATGTAGAGGCAGTATTTATACTGTTCATAGGTATAGTATTTAGAAAGGAAATATAATCACCACCAGCAACAGCATCTGCCAAAGTGTCCATGGTACATGCTAGATATCAGTATGGTACTCAAGTATTTGTACACAATGTCAACAAGATGCATAATAAATGTCAGTAACAATAAAAGAGCATACCTAATATCAATATCTGAAGTGTAGGCACTGTTCAGGTATGTTTGTAAGCAAGACAAGAAAAATCATAAGTAAGGAATCACATGGTCTTTAATATATCTGTTTTTGAGAAGTATTGTTGTTGCCAGGTAATGTTGCTAGTAGTTGTTGCTAAGGAAGGTCTCAATCTTATTGTTCTAGATCCAAAGGCTAGATTCCACATGATGAGGCTCATGATCCAGAAGTCTCATGGTTGCTAGGATCCTGTGCAATAGCTATGTCATTCCAGACCTGGGGCTAGACCCCATATAATGAAGTTGCATGACTTGTACATACTTGTGCTGTGTCCACATCAGGTGCTGCCTAGATAAGATAGTCTGCAATGTCAGTAACAGTGCTCAGCAACAGTTGGGTATTATCACTGGACAAGCAGAGAGGAGGGTATACAGTATCCTTGCCACCCCTACCATCTTGGAGGAAACAAAGGCAACAGAACATGTCACTTAAGGAAGAACAACTCAACTTGTGAGACTATAGCAAATAGCATGTACTGCTCCCTAATAGGGGAACAAATAATACCACTAATCAGCTTGCCATGGAGAAAAACTGCTGAGCACTATGGGGATAGCCTAAGGATAATACTGGCAGCAAAAGGGACCTCAAAAGATGAAGTAGCTGAAGAATACAACAAAAGAGTGGGTGAACTCAAGCATGACAGGACAAGTCTAGCCCTCTACTCAGACAGATTGATGATGGAGGATGAGAACAAAAGGAGCAGGAAAATAGTGGGATGGGGGATTGTGGGATTCACCCAAGGCAAGGAAGTATTTGCATGCAGGGAAGACTTGGGCATTATGCTGGGGAGGTCTATGATGCTGAGATAGTGGGGCTGACAGAAGTGGCAAAAGTGGCTGCAGAATACACTAAGACCCACCCACAGATCAAATCAGTTCACATCTTTGCTGATAATACCACTGCAATATTGAGTATTTACAGACCCAAGGATGCAGCAGGACAGCACATGATGAGATCATTCATATTCCTTATGGACACATTCCTGGAAGGGGCACTGGATCAAAGAATCAGTGTCAAATAGTGCCCAGGACACAAGGACATGGAAGAAAATGAAAGGGCAGATGAAGAAGCTAAGGAAGGCATGAGAATGTGGAGCAAAAAGTATGTCACATTAATGCATGCTAAAAGGCTAACAAAGGAAAGAATACTGGCAAAATGGTTGGTGGCCTGGAAAAAGATGATACCAACAGGTGGATTTGTGGTAGCCAAGAAACTACCAGCTGCCAGAAAACCAAAGGACCACATATATGTTGTTAAGAGAGGTATTCACAAGAATGGTACAATGTAGAATAGGACACATGTTCATAGGTGAGTACTACACACATTTTGTACCTACTGAGAGTGCAGGATGTCCATGTGGAGAGCCATACCAAACAAGGGAGCATGTCATCAAAGAATGTGATCTATATAGACCATATAGGGAAGTCTTATGGGAAATCAACAGAGACCTAGACCTAGAAAAGCTACTAGGCACTATCAAAGGCATAGCAGCATGGGAATATTTCTAGAGAGATCTGGGGCTTTCACCAAGACAGATGAACCCAGAGTGTTCAAGCACACAAAACTGAGCAGGGATGCAGGGATGTGTCACGACCCGTTCCCCAAAACCCCGCACATCGTCCATCAAACCCCCGAACCCCCAAAAGGACCCCCAACGCTCCGCCAAACTTCCGCCCATGCCCACGCCTACTTCGGCTAACTCCGACACCTCCCCGGCTAACTCCGACGGCCCCCTGGCCAACTTCGGTGCCTGCCCTGCAGCCACTGACACTTACCCTGGGCTTCCCAAACCCTGAGAACCACCCCCGCTATTCCTGATCTTCGCCCACCCATCATTAACTCAACACCCTGCTTCCTCCGACCTATTCCGGAATATCACGACAACCTCGGAACAACCCGCGATCCCATCAACGTATCAGCGTGGCATGATCTTCGATCACAACCGACACCCGCCCACTCCGTCAAGCCCCGCCAAGCCCCGCCGCCACAGCCGACGTACCCCGAAGTCCTCCGGTAGTCAGTATATAAGTCATCGAGTAGCTCTTCGTACTCCAGTCTTGATATTGCTTAACGTTACCTATGGTCTGATTGCTTCCTTTTTGTGTTTCGTGTTCGTTTTCGTGTCTCTTTCTCCTTACTCTCAGTTTCCCGGTCTTATCTCAGTCTCCCGGTCTTATCTCAGTCTCCCGGTCTTATCTCAGTCTCCCGGTCTTGTCTCGTCCCCTTTTCGTTATCGTTCTCGTTATCGTTTCGTACCTCCACTCGAATCTACTCTTGTTCCATATTGTCTCGTCCAACGCCGTCTCGGTGACGTCGTCTGACCCTTGTGCCCAATTCTTCATCAACCCTAATGACCTCACGAACTCCGCGATTATAATTACGAACCCCGACACCCCTTACCAGGTCCGAACCTCACTCTTCGCTCGGTCCCGGACTCCATCAACTCCAAATGATCTCCCATCAAACCCCGGCTCCACCCCCATTGATCACACAGCCACCTACTCCCTTGCTTCCGCAAATCTCCCGTACGGCCTTCTGCTTGAACCCCGCCAAGACCGTCTCATTTCCCCACAATCCGACTTCTCCGGACCTTCCCGGACCTGTCTGGATCACATCTCCCCAATTACCCGCGCAAACCACCAGGACCCAGAACGTCTTCGAGTGTCCGGTCACCAATGCAGGGGAATCACGCCCGCCTAGTAAGGACTCGCCCAGTGCAGCTGCACCCCCGAGGTCAGCGGACCCTGACAGGATGAGGAAGAAGGAGAGGATGAAGATTTGAGGGAGTGGTGGGATCATGCAAAGAGAGGAGCAGAGGTAGATGAATACTGGAGAAGGATTGAAGGAGAAGGGGAGCAGGGAGAGATAGAAGAAGAAGAACAGCACACATAACAACCCATAGCAACACAGAGGAGGGACACCAAAGGAAGTGCCCTAGCAAGGCACATGTGAAGACTAGATGGCAAGACAAAAGGGACAACATCCCACCAAAATGGACTTTATTTCATTCCTTTTCTCTTTTCCTTTCTTTCTTTTCTTATTTTTCTATTCATGCTCATACTTCATTGACTTATAACAACACATACTTGCTACACTATGACACACTGCCATCCCATTCCACCAAACAGAGCCATACAAAAACTTCACCAGGAAAAGCCTGGATGAAGCAATCACATACCACATACATTACATCACATTACCTCAGTTATAGCTTTTACAGCCTGCCTCTTAGCCCTGTAGAGTGGCTTGTTGGCATTAAATAGAGATCATCATCATCATCACACATGTTTCCATGCTGCAGCCACATTTGATAAGATTGCACAAAGTGAGTGGCTAATAATATGCTGGTCTTAACAATGAGATTGGCAGAGGGAAAAGCCTAGATAAAGTATATTACAAAAACAATATTGAAAGGCTGCAATGTACAGCCTCACTTGTGAACCAAACAGACAGGATAACAGAGTCTTTGTTGCTCATATGTTAGTCAGCTAATATGTAAGTTTAATATATGTACTCACCTTTGTTGCTCATATGTTAGTTAGAGCAAACAAAGGTGAATTCCAATCCTTTCTGGGAGGAGGCATCATGTGACACTGGTGGTGCCTTCCTCTGCTCCTGTTTACTTCTCTCAATTATCATGAGCTTGCAGCAGCATCCTTACACTCCTCCCCCCTCCAAAAACTCTGTCTTCTCCCTCAAACTTCCACTCCATTCTCTGCCTCCCACTTGTTCAGGGCTGCACAATCATTGAGCTCAGATCCTGGAAGCCAGTTATTGTTTTCTGGACTGTATCCCACCCATCTGACAAGGTATTATTTTCCCTGTCCCTGCCTCCTGGTGTCAATGATCTTGTCTATTAAATACTGGTCCTTGGCCCCATCCTCTGTTACCATTGGCCCAGGCCACATATACTCTCTGTTTGGAAAGAGGGAAACATTGTGGGGAATATGTCTCTTGAGTAGGCTAGCATGGAATCCTAGGAAGTATCTCATGGAATTGGGAAGGCATAGGGTGTACTCTGAGCACTTGGGGAAGGTTGCTATGACTTTATAAGGTCCATCATTCCAGGGCATGAACTTTGCCACTTGTTTCTTCCCTTTTCTCTTGTAGTTCCATCTACAGTGCTTAGTTGAGAGCATGACAAGATCTCCTTTCTTGTACTTGTCCTCTGGTGCTCTGTGTTTGTTAGCATGGTAAGCTTGTTGAATTTTGGCTGCAAAAAGTTATCTTGTGCTTCTATAATATCCATGTCCAGTTTGGCAATGATTTCATGGGCTATGACAGTCTCTGTGGACATGTTCTCTGGCAGTGGTGCCAATGGTGGTATTACTCTGGGCAATCTGCCTGTCTTCAACTGGAATAGCAAAAATCCCATTGACACATTCACCATATTCATGATGGTGAAGCATACATGGAGGAGCATTCTCTTCCAGCCCTTCTGGTTCCAGTTGACATGGTAACAGATTGCTTAGACCACTGTTTTGTTTGTCCTTTCACTACCTCAATTGGTTTCTGGGTGATACAAGGTTGACATTTTTGGTTTGACCCCCATGAGTCTGTGGAGTTCTTCCTAGACTTCTGCAATGGACAGAGAATTCTGGTCTGAGACTATCTTGTCCATGAGGCCATTCTTGCAGTACCACTTGTTGAAGAGCACCATGACCACCTGTGCAGCCATATATGATGAGTGTGTCAGCACCAGATGTATGTCTGTGCTCATGAGGTCTGTCATGGAGAGGATTGTGTCCATGCCATCTTCCTCTGGCAGAGGTCCTACCAAATCAATACCCACAACCAAAAAATGCTTGCTTGGGATGGGGAGGGGGTGTAATGGCCCTGTGGGCTTGGAAGTTTGATCCTTGTTTCTCTGAAAGGGCACACATGATGGTATGTATGCCTGTTTGAGGTCCCTTCTCATATTAGGCCAGTAGTAGGAGTTCCTCAGTGAGTGGTAACTTTTTTCAAACTTAAAATGTCTGAAGCTGTTGTGTGCTAGACTGTATAGCATCTCTTGAACATGTGTATTGTTGGGGATCAGGAGGCAATGCCCAACATATATGAGGCCATTTTCCACTCATGCTCCCTTGATGCTGCCCATCTCAATGTCTTGGCATATTTGCTTAGCAAAGCCAGGAACTTTTTGTTGGCAGTGACTTGCAGTGTGTCATCCACCACTTGGTATTGTGACAGTGAGCAGGTGTATGCTAGAGTGCATATAGCAAATACAGGGTTAGGCTCCTCATCTGGCATATGCAAAAGTGCATCAGCCACAGAGTTGTCCTCCCCTTGGACATAGACAATGTCATAATTGAAGTTGGCTAGAAACATTGACTATTGTGCTTGATGGCACAACATGTCTCTTTGTGATTAGAAGTATTCCAGCATCCAGTGATTGGTGTATACCTTGAAATGGATGCCTAAGAGGCTTGACTGCCACTTTTTGAGTGCTTTCACTATAGCTAAAAGTTCCCACTCATGTACTGGGTAGTTTTTCTTTGCAGAATTCAACTGGTATGAGTTGTATGCCACTGGGCATGCTGATTCCCATGATTCCCCAAAACTGAGAATAGCACCAGTCCTTTGATCACTAGCATTGGTGGTGACAAATATCTTCTTGGTTGTGTTGTCATAGTCAATCACTGTCAAGCATTCTGCACCTGTCACTATTTTGATTTTTTTGGAAGGCCTTCTGATGCTTGTCCATCCACTTGGGGAATGATCAGTCACATTCTTTTGTGGTAAGGGGTGTGAGCATGCTTGTGTGCTTGGCCAAGGCTGGCAAGAAGGCTGCCAAGTAACTTGTAAGGCCCAAGAATCCTTGAACATTGGTAGCTGTTGTCAGTCTTGGCCAGCATTGAATTTGGTCAATCTTGCAGGAGTCTGCTGTGATTCCTTCTACTGAGATTGTGTGACCAAGAAAACTGATCTCAGTTGCAAACAGGACTGACTTGTCCAGGTTGCAGTAGAGTTCTGCCTTATGCAGGGCCTCCAGGACTCTCCTAACATTCTTCTTATGTTCTTTGACTGAATTGGACCATATGACAATGTTGTCCATATAAATATAGCATATCTTGCCAATCAATTCTCTCAGTTCATTGGTTGCCTGTCAATGGTGTGTAGAGGGTGTGTTGCATTCACCCATTAGCATCACCATCCACTCATCCAGGCCCCATGGTGTTTGGACTGCAGTGAGATAAATATTGTCTGAGTGTACCCATGTCTGGAAAAAGGAGTTTATCATATCCAGTTTCCCAAAAATTTTCCCTCTACCACAGGCTGTGAGGATGTTGTCAACCTGTGGCAATGAGTCATTGTCTCTAATGGTGTTCTTACTTAATTCTCTGTAGTCATTCACTCACTGGGGGGGTATTGTTGAGTCAGGTACCCCATTGCAATATTTAGGAACACAGAAGGCAGGAGAGGCAAATTCAGAAGACAATGGTTGCAACCTCCCCGAGGCTATGTGTTTGTCAAGTAATTTCTTCCATGCCTCATGGTACTTCTTGGGGGCAGCATATCCATGTGCATTCACTACCTTATAGGAATCTTTCAGATGGATTTGGTGATAGATATTGTTGGGCATGGTCTGGATGTCTGGCAGTCTAGCAGGAAAGAGATTGGCATACTGCTTCTTCACTTCCTTGTCCCTCTTCTGAAGGTGTTCCTGGAAGGTGAGAGTACCTTGATGCATTCTTGCACCATGGCCAGAATGGTCTTGGAATTGAGATTGCCTCTTCCATCCAATTCTTATGCAGGTGTGGTGTCTTGAGCCTCCTCCAACTTCACCTCTGGTGGCTTCAGCTTTCTCTTCATCCTCCATGCTTTGGTCTGTGGAATTGGTTTTGCCCTTGGGGGTTTTAGCCCCATGAGATCAAACCCTGTTCTTTTGTCAATGGCAGTGCACTCATCAATGTCAAGCACAATTTTCTTGCTGAAAAGGGATGGAATTCCTAGCAAAAGAGGTACAGGTAGTCCCTTGTTTACTCTAGTCCTGCTAAACCCCAATGTCCATGCTCCCTTCCCTGCTGACACTTCCAGTTTAATGTATTCCTTACAGTACAATGGCAATTCCAATAAAAACATCAAATTATCCTCCTTCTTAGGCAAGGGGAAGCAATGGAGCCCTAGTTGGGTAACCAGCTCATTAGAAATCACTATTGAAGGACACCCATTATCAAGTATTGCTCAGGTGGAGATAGAGAAGGAGGGGAGAGATGGGCCAGAAAGCTCAATTTTAGCCTTCATGTGTTGGCCAGTGAGGGGGGGTTTGGAAGAGAGGACATATGAGTTGCTGTCTGTGTCTTTGTCTTGGATCTCCTCTGTATAAGCATATCCTGCTACAGTTTTTGATTTGGAGGCAAGTGCAGCCTTGAGTGTGAGGGTCTTGTAGGTCTTTGTATTGGGCCAGGTGTTACTAATCTTCATAGGGCACTTGTTCATATCCTCTGTGTATCTGCAATATAATACTCAATACCTTGTGCACCCTTCATGTTCCTTGAGGATCTTCTTTTCCTTCTTGGTGAGTTAGGAGAGATAGGGTGTGCTGGCATTGACATTAGAGCTTGTTGACAATGGAGTCTGGGTGTGTGTTGGTGGATCCAAGAGGTACTCTGCCAACAGCTTGCATCTTTGTTGTTCCATGGCCCAAGCTGCATTATTAGCATTGATTAGGCATTGGGTGCAGGCATTCTCCTCATGTAAGTCCTTGTTGAGTTCTGTAACTTTGTGAATCCAGTCTGGGAAGGTGGAGGCAATGAGGTTCTTGTTGTTAAGCTTGGCACAAAGGTCAGGGTTCATATTTGCCTCAAGTTGTGCCTGGAGAGCTGTGTCAGATAGGCAACATGTGGATTTGGTGTTTAATAGAAGTGCATTGAGGTTCTTGAGCTCAATTTCCCAATCAGAGAATGGCTTGTTCCCTTGCTTAGCAGAAAGGAGGGTGTTTCAAACCCCATGCTTCTATTTGCATGGAAGCGCATACTTGGCAAACTTGGTGAGGTAGGCATTAAGATTCATGGCATTGATCCACTTCTGGTTGGCATAGTACCATTTCACAGAGCGTGGTTCCAACATTTCATTGGCAACAAATTGCACAATTTCCTCTGGCTTCTTTTTGGAATGCTTCAGATACTAATGGCACATGTTTGATCATTCTTGAAATTTTTTGACATCTGGTTGGCCTGACATCAGCATGGGGCAGTCCTTCAGCTTTGCAACCTTTACTTCTGCAAGGGGGTGATTGTCTGCTGGTGACATCAGTGGCACTCAGTTGTCTCTGCAGCATTGATGATGATGAACATGGAGTCTGAAGTTGGTGGAGGTATCCATGGTCTTCAGTTTCCTCTTCTGAGTCCAAAGAGTCTTTTTCTGAGCTTGAGAGGTCTGTTTGGAGTGACAGGGGTGGTGTCTGAAAATTTTTGTCTGGTATTTCAGATGTTGAGCTGCTTGTGTGAGCATGGCTGAGTGGTGCCAGCAGGGTGGTGGCTGTTACAATAGCCCTTCTTTGTGCCTTCTGCTAAGTGAGGAGAGGTGTGGGCATTGAAGGTAGGTTTTGGCAGGTCAGTGTGGAATTGTTTGACCATTGTTTGTGTCAACAAAAAAAGTGAAAGGTCACAGTGTACAGCCTCACTTGCAAACCAAACAGACAGGACAACAGAGTCTTTGTTGCTCATATGTTAGTTAGCTAATATGTCGGTTTAATATATGTACTCACCTTCATTGCTTGTATGTTAGTGAGCACAAACAAAGGTGAATTATGATCCTTTCTGGAAGGAGGCATCATGTGACACTGGTGGTGCCTTCCTCTGCTCCCATTGACTTCTCTCAATTGTTGTGAGGTTGCAGCAGCATCTTTACAAATATACTTCATTCATAAAAACAGCTGAAAATTGTAAGCTGGTAAAAACATTGAAAACTGTAGACATAAGGCATACCTCAGAAAAAGTAAAACCTCCCATGTAAAACTAATGGAAAATGGGCCCAAAGTCAGTTGACAACAGCCAGGAAGCTGGTCATCAAAATTTGATGGCGGGGGCTGAGAATTAATCTCAGCTAACAATCCAAGATCATACAACCTTCTCTCCCCTCAATTCAGGACTAGCTCCCCCCTTTCTCTGACCAACCAACTTGACCAAACAGCCCTGAAGTTCACAATGATGGAGGATCTGCAGGCAGGAAGAGAGGACAAAAAGAGAGAAAAAGGGCAGACCAGAGATCAGCCTAGGCCTTGGCATGATCACACCCAAACAGCCAATGCCAAAAATAGGTGCATGCCAAGGCCTGAAGCATGTGGCCCAGCCCACCAACCAGCCAACTACACTCCTGGACAATGACAAATAATCATGCCATTGCAAAGGTGATTCCATGCTAGAAAAAGTATAAAAGGGAGGGGAATTTGAGTAGTCAGGTAGGCATTCTATGTACCACGGCTTGGATAACCCCAGGGAGTGGTCATCTTAGGCTCACAAGTGTAATAGAGGCTTCAGGTTTATTATTTTATTTGAAATATTTCAATTGAACCCCGTTTGACGAGTCTGGCCCGGTCTTACTTGTAGACCAAATCAAATAAAATCTCATTCATTATCTACATCTACATTCTATTGAGTTGAGTCAGTGTAACTAAAGGCCCAAGCATCTTTGTGAATCGGAGTTATTGCTGAGTTTGAAAACACACCAGAACTCTCGAAATCGCATCACCAATCTCTGCCTTGCTTCTCCCACTCTGATTTATTCTGTGCCTAGCTCCAGTCCCTCGTTAAGCGTGGATCCGAACTTTGCGATCATATGGCCACTCCTCTTTCCGTTACTGTTCGACATTTGGTGAATCCCTCTGGTAGATCTATCCGGTTTTGCTCAACCATAGTTCCTCTGATATTTACGAGGCGACAGAAGCAGAGGTTGAACGGATTTTGGACGTGCTCCAAGCTGCTTTTGGTAAAGGTTCAGCCTCTTACCTGGATTCTAGTGCTACTATATGTGGCTTACATAATGAAAAGACCCTTTCACCAATTTTCTGGTGGGAGGTGATTGGTCGCTGGTTCGCCCCAATTTCGAATTCTGTGTACGTGCCGCGTTACTGGGGGGTGAGGTCCACATTGCCACGCTCGGCCCCGAAGTGCACGACATCATTGGTGTCACCGTGTGGTATGGTCCAGGGCAATCTCCCGGATCGACGTATGTTTGTAAAAGGATGATCATCTTGAATGATGTCACCAAATATTCTTGCACAGAGAAGAGCAGCGGGAAGTAGGCTCAAAAGTTTTTTTCTCCAAATGTCCTGAAGAACTAAGGAAATGGTGGCTTGAATATGTACCTGTTCTACTTTTTTCCATGCAAGGTTAAGACTGATATGATGGCGAAAGTTCATATCCCAGATGGAACGTCTAGCCGATGAATCGCTGGGCCCAGGATTCAAGGAGTCCCAGTGGTGTCTCCTTTTATTCGGTGTTGTCCCAGAACATCAACGCAAAGGAGTAGGGAAGGCGATGATGAAAGTAGGCGAAGAAAGGGTAAGCACATTGTAGATTTGCGGATACTACTGACATGCACTTTTCTCCTTGACAAGGCGAAAGCAGACGGTGTGTCCATCGTCGTAGAGACAACGACACAAGTAGACGTGCGTAACAATACAAAAACCACATGGATTTGTGTTACTCACACCATATTCATAGCTCCTGATCTATAAAAGGATGGGTTTTGAGAATAAAGGCCAAACAACGGTTGAGTCTCCCCAGTTCGGACGAGCGTCTATGTATCAACTGCTTAAGATCCTCAATGTATGAAAATATATCTGTTCATGTATCTTGTCGATTCTTGTCTCCGTCGATATGTGTGCTATCGATTGGCAGAAACACAACTGCAATGGGACCAGAAATAAAAAATTCAAACCTTAATGATCGCACTGACAATGACTCATTAGTCTATGTCACCTACAAAGAGAATTTCAGAGAGGGCATGTGAAAGTATGTCAAGAGGGGTCATAACTGGACTTTGAGAGAGACTTTACTACCTGGTATGGCTTGAAGTTGTTTTTGTCTTTCTTTTGACAACATTGTATCCATTTCAGCTTCACAGAACTCACAGACAATTCAGGAAAACAAAGTGATACATTAACCTCATCTCAGCCTCACGACAGAAATCACAGACAGTTCAACGACCGAACCAGAGGCAAGGAAATGTGGTTAATTACCTCCATTTCAATCCGGCGACAGAATGTGCTCGGACGTGATCGCATCTCTGCAGTTATCCATGGCAGCGTTTCTAGTACTAACACCCACAAAGTGAGACTTAAGGTTCTTTGGGTGCCTGACATCTTGAGAAGATGATTATGCAGCCGGCCTCGGACGGGATCGCGCCTGTAGGATCAGGTGACTTGTCGTGGCACGTAGGTATTCAAAAAATATAACAACCTAAATAGAGTTGTACCATGCTCTAACGAAAAAAAAGGCATTAGAGAAAAAGTGGATAAGATTCGCATGTAGAAGCATATAGGGCATGATCACATATCAACTCCTCGTAATACTTGAAAGCAGGGTCATTATAGATCGCAAAGCTCCAGTCCCTAGGGGACGTATACGCGCGCACGGTCATAGTAGTATAATCCCAGTACTCTGGAAGCCATCCTGCACACTCCCAGTCAATGATACCGGAGAGATGCCCATCCTTCACAATGATATTGTGGAGCATAAGATCACCATGTGCAAAGACAATGGAGTGCGACATATCTGCCAAATGCTCGATTTTTCTTGTTTGGTCATCAAATTTCACTCGTTTCTCCTCCGACTGCTCACGAATGGCATGGTTTCTAGGGCGCACAAGATATCGAAAGAGCTCGGACTTGTCAAGGCATACGGGAATGACACCACTGTCAGCGCGAAAGCTCCTGATCCAAGTACCAGTGATAGAAGATATCTTTGGGCTGCGAGGGTTTTTGCATTCTCGTAGCCGAACGAAGCATTGGTGCAGTTCTCCCATGATGCTTGATCGTTCAACATCGGAGAGGTCTCGCCAGACCTGCGATAGGAGGTCGCCTGGTACGCGCGTCATCCAAATTATACCACCTCCTGCATCTTCATCATCGGAGTAGAAAAGAACTCTCGGAACTGGAAGTCCTAGAGAGCGAGCCAGCTTCATTGAAAGCGCTTCGTCTTCGCGAACGCGCTCTCCACATTTCAGGACCGTATTGAATGGCATTCCATATACGGATTGTGTCTCCTGGAAGGGTAGCTCGATTTTGAAGAAACCGCAGTATTTCACATACCAAGAGCTGATCCGGAAGATGATCTCCTTCATGACGAACCAGCGTACTTTCCTAAGAAGCGGAGAGCATTTTGAATGATTCTTGGCAGGCTGGTATCAGGAACGTCGAAGTCTCAACAAGAAGAAGAACACACCAACATGGCTCAAAGCAATCGAATTCACTTGAAAAGTTTGCACGGTCAGGAAGGCTGTTGTTGTTTGCCACGGTTCAAATTGCTCATATAGTCTCAATATATATTCGTGGGACAGCCATTGTAACGGCGCGTTGCTTAACACCACGCGGTCACTACTTCTCGGCACCTGGTTTCATCCTTATTCCGCTATGACTATGCATAAATTACGTACAGACTCATGCGATATATAATGGTTCGGAATGTATCGTATACGGTAGATCCTCTCAATCTAGGACTTACAACTGTTCTGGTCGAAGGACTCTAAGTTTTCTATTCTCTCTCTCTTGTGCGACGTTACCGTGCCATCATGCAAACGTCACATATTTTGAACAGGAACAACTTCTAGCTTTCCAAAAAACCCTATCTTACTCTTACTCCCGTTTTCTGGACGTCGCTGATCAACCAGCCCTACTAACTACGGTTATGATTCCAAAAAAACTGTCATTACTAACTATGGCATATAGAACCCGTCTTCTCTCGGTGAAACTGGCCCAACCTGCAGTGGTGCCCATTGTCGAGGATGACCATGAGCAGAGCTCAATTCAGGAAGTCTCTTTGCAGCTCATGGAAATGAGCAGCTCAATGGGATTGGCATATCCCTCAGCCATGAGCTCACAAGCTGGCAAAGGTCCCACTAACATAGTGGATACCCCTAGGTCTACCACAGACAGGGATGCCCATTTCACAAGAAATGAGCTATGGTCCATGCCTAGCATGGGCCTGTAGCTTTTGCTTCATCCCAGACCCAACCTCACTTTGTTTGGTTAGGTCCTTGATATTCTACTCAATGCTAAGTCCTGGATCTGACCTCACTTTGTTTGGTTAGGTCCTTGATATTCTATTCAATGCTTAGTCCCAGACCCAACCTCACTTTGTTTGGTTGAGTCCTTGTATTTCAAATTCAATGCTAAGTCCCAGACCCAACCTCACTTTGTTTGGTTAGGTCCTTGTATTTCAAACTCAATGCTGAGGACCCAACCTCACTTTGTTTGGTTAGGTCCTTGTATTTCCAACTCAATGCTAAGTCCCAGACCTGTTTTGTTAGGTCTTCATATTTCTGACTCAATACTAAGTCTCAGACTTGTTTGGTTAGGTCTTTGCATTCTCTTAACTCATACTGACATCCAGACTTAACCTTACTTCATTGAATTTGCTCAGTATTTCTTTTCTATTACAATTCAATGCTAAGATATTATATACAAACTAATCATATATCTATATGACATTATCAAGAAATTACTACAGTCCACTGGTCTATATTGAAAAGTTAAAGATTATCAAAGTTAGGACTAACAAAGTAAATTGATAAACTGTCACACTTACATTTGTAAACTATTGAAAATATCTATATTACACTGTCAACTCATATACATTAGGTGCTGAAATTCACAGAGGTTGGCAATTTGGTGTTTCAATCTATCAAAAGTTACACTTACATTTGTAAACCATTCAAGATTTGTTGATAGACAATATTAGCAGTCTTTCTTGATGTATTTTCTGAATCCAAAATGACTTTGATATGATCTCCTGATGTGCATTGAGAAAGTGAAACATAAAGTTGGCCATGTGCAAAAACTCCTGATCAAAGGTCCAATCCAACATGCTTGACTGATTCCCTGAGACTTGTTGATTGTCATAGCAAAGGCCAATCAAACTGGGAATTGTCTCCTGTGCAATGGAATTGGCAAATCCTCTTCAGAGACATCCATGTTGATTCTTGGAATCAAAACAATTGATACTGCAAACTTGGCATCCCCACTGATGATCCAACATCTGAGAACTCTAGTGCTGATGTGGGTGACAATTATTCTTGTCCCATTGCAAAGTCCTCTAGTTGTATCCAGATTCCTGAGCAGCATGACAGAAACACCAATCTTCAGAGCCAATTTAGATAAAGGCAAATTACTGGCTCTCAAAGAGTTGAAGTATTCTATTGGATACAATGTCAGGTCATTAACATTTCCATCATTAGACATGACAGAGTCTGCACTCTGCATAACCTTCTCTTCTCCTAGATATCTCTGCAGAACCTCTGAGTTGATATCCTCTATATCAGAGTTCTTGCCAGTGTCAGGTTCCGCTGACCTTGGGGGCTCAGCTGCACTGGGTGAGTCCTTACTAGGTGGGCATGATCCCCTTGCACTGGCAATCGAACACTCGAAAGCATTCTGGGCACTGATGGCTTGTGCGGATAGTTGGTGGGATGTGATCCGGACAGGTCCGGAGAAGTTGGATTGCAAGGAAACGGGATGGGCTTGGCAGGGTTCAGGCAGAAGACTGTATGGGAGATTTGCGGAAGCCAAGGAGTAGGCGGCTATGTGATCAATGGGAGTGGAGCCAGGGTTTGATGGGAGATCAATTGGAGTTGATGGAGTCTGGGACCAAGCGAAGAGTGAGGTTCGGACCTGGTGAAAGAGTGTTGGGGTTTATAATTGTAATCGTGGAGTTTGTGAGGTCGTTAAGGTTGGTGAAGACTTGGGCACAACGGCTGGACAGAGTCACCAAGACAGTGTCAGACAAAAGGAAATGGAGTCGATATGGAACAAGAGTAGATTTGAGTGGAGGTATGAAACGATAACAAAAATGATAACAAAATGGAGACAAGACAAGACCAGGAGACTGAGATAAGACCGGGAGACTGAGATAAGACCGGGAGACTGAGATAAGGAAAACGAAACACAAAACATGAAACACAAGAAGGAAACAATCAGACCATAGGTAACGTTAAGCAATATCAAGACTAGAGTACAAAGAGCTACTTGACGTCTTATATACTGACTATCGGAGAACTTCAGAGTACGTTGGCTGTGGCGGCGGGGCTTGGCGGAGCTTGACGGAGAGGGTGGGTGTCAGTTGCGATCAAGGGTCGGGCCGCGCTGATACGTTGTTGGGATCATTTGAGAACGCGGGTTGCCCCAAGGTTGTCGTGATACTCCGGAATGGGTCAGAGGAACCAGGGTGTTGAGTTGATGATGGGTGGCGAAGATCAGGAACAGTGGGGGTGATTCTCGGGGTTTGGGAGATCCAGGGTAAGTGTCAGTGGCTGCAGGGAAGGCATCAAAGTTGGCCAGGGGGCTGTCAGAGTTAGCCAGGGAGGCGTCGGAGTTAGCCGGGGTTGCGTCGGGGCTAACCAAAATAGGTGCGGGGCATGGGCGGAAGTTTGGCGGAGCGTTGGGGTTTTTTTGGGGAATCGGGGGGTTGCTGGACAATGTGCAGGGGTCCAGGGGATGGGTCGTGACATCACCCCCCCTTCAGCGTTGAGACCCTTTGAGACGCGGGGAGCAGGACGGGGATTGGCGGGGCATGGGAGTCAAAGCTGAGCAATATTGATCAATCTGCAGCGAGTGATAGCGGCGTGGGAGATGAAGTCGAAGCGTAGCTGCCACTTTGTCAGGGTTCTCCTCAATCAATTAAAAGCCCTGGACGTACCCCAGGGTTTCCCAAATTTTGTCATGTTTTCCCCCAGCATTCCAGTAGTCTCTCCCACTGATTTGGACGAGGTGGTGGTGTACGACAGTGGAGGGGAGGAGTTTGAGCGTCGGCGCCACGCCAGTGTCAGGGACTGGAGTCATAAGTGATGTCAACTTGTCTTTTCGGGATGATTGACAGGGCTTTTGTAGAGTCGTCTGTGGTGGTGGTGGTGGATTTTCTGGGGGTCCCAAAGTAGACCAAGTTTTGTCCCACGTTGCTGAAGGAGGGGAGCATAGGGCGGTCTGTGGGGAAGGCGGAGTTTTCGTGGGGTGATTGGGGAAAGGGGGCGTCCTCGGTGGTGATTCGTGGAAAGCATTGAGCCTCCCCGCCCTCGGGGGTGGGACCCAGCAAGAGGCCACGTGGGCGCGAGTCATCAGCGGGGCCTCTGGAGTCTCTCCTCTTTTCTCCTACCCCAGGCATTCCCTTGGAATGGTTGTCGAGTCCCCCCATGCCTATTCCTTTGATCACGGAGGTCTTCCTTTGCAAGCAGGTGGAGGCTTTGACGACGTCATTGGCAGTATGGGAGGGTGAGCTCTGATGGGTGAGGGAGGACCGTGACATGGCATGGACAGAGAAAGAGGCAATGGAGCGGGAAAGGAACACATTGGTGTGTGTGGCGATGGAGCAAGCATTAGAGGTGCGGGGCTTGCGGGAGCGTCTAACGCAGATGGAGGGGCAGCCCATGGGGGAAGCAGAGGGGCAGGGGCGAGTTCCGGAGGGGGATGCGTTGTGGGCAGAGCTGGAGGCGGCGAGGCGGAGGGAGGACTGGTTGGCCAACGAGGCCGCTTCGGGACACGTGGGAATCCTCCATGAGTTGCCTCCTGTTCCTCCATTCATTATTGACGGTTCATTTTCTGGGTTTAGGCTGGGTGTGGGAGCATCGGGTCCTCTTGGACGGTGCCTCTGCAGCATTCACGTTGATTCAGGACGGGTTGACGCAGGGGTCCACGGTTCAGCCTCCGGAGTTGCAGCAGGGGATGGCGCAATTGGAGAGGTTGGCGGGGCATCAGCGATGCAATGCGGTGGCCCCGGAGTCGTGGTGGGAGGTGGCGGCTGATGCGGGGGAGGCGTTGCCAGGGTTGGTGGAGGTCTTAGCGGTGGTGCGGGCCCAGATGGAAGTCGACCTGGGGGTAGGGTTGCCGGGGGGTCCAGGGAGGGAGTGAGATGGGTGCGGGCCCCGTTTCTTGTTGCTCTCGGACTTGCTGCCTCCCTTGCCTTTTGTATATATATGATTTTGGTATGCGAACATGTCCCTTTCTTGGTCCCTGGGCATGTGAAGTGAGGTTTTAGTTTGTATGGGGACGAAGTAAGTGAAACACGCAGGGGTGTGAGAGGGAGTTGAATCCCTAGTGAATCTAGAGGTGGGGGTTACGCCCGCTAGTGCCATCTGTGCTGGCTAGTCCCGGGGTTTGTCGGGACAGGGCGGGGCATCGCAGGGAGGGCTCCTGAGGTCCGGCGGGGGTGGTGGGAGTTCTCCGGTGGAGTTCCGTGGCGTTTCAGGGTGTTGTATTGAGTTCAATTCTCAGAATTTCCGACCAGGGGTGTAGGGGTTTTCTTTGGTCTGCAGCGGGGATGTGTGCCATGTTGGTATCAGGGGGCGGACCTTCAAATCTTTCATGGGTGTCCAGCGGGTTCGGGGCTTTGGTCTTCTTGGCAGTGCGGTTGGTGGGGGGGGGGATGGAGGTCTTCCCGTGATCTGGCCCTTATGCCGGCGCTGGTGGCAAAGGTGGCGGGGCCCTCTTCATTGGTGGGGGTCGGTGGGGCAAGGCTCGTCCTCGCAGCATAGTTGGTCTGGGTCCAGGTCATGTTCCAGAGTATTGCGTCTGTGGGCAGGCATGTTCGAGTGGTGCTTTGGTGTGCTCCGGAGTGTCAATAACCGAGGGGGCAGGATGCGGGGTGATCAGTCCCAACCAGTTCCTTTGGGTCCAGAGCCAAAATTTGAGGTTCTGGGTCATCTATGTGACATTGCTTTCCTGACCAAAGGTAAGTCCTGAGACAGACAGAGGGGTCTTAGGTATTTCTGATACTCCCTTGAGTTTGGAGGTCTGTTGGAGTTGTGTTGGTGGATGTTTCTTTTGGGCAGCGTGGGGGTTGGTTGGGGAATGGCTCGCCTCAGCGGAGATGCTTTGGGGCTTGTTCTGAGGGTTGTTCCTTCCTAGGGGTCGGCGGTTCCTTCATTGGGGAAGAAGTGGGCAGTCCCGGAGTTGACACAAGGGTCACTCGGTGGGGGTTTGTTGGTTGGTTTTGGGGGAGGTGCAGGTGGAGGAAGGGGTCTGAGGCACACTTTGTTGGTCCGCAGTTCCAAGCACGAGTACCAGGGGTTGGGAGCTGATGCGGGGGTTGGGGTTGGGTCTGAACTTGCAAGTGGGGTTGTGTTGCGAATCGGAGGGGGAGCTCCGGAGTGGGGTTTTTTGCAGAGCAGCGGAGTTGTTGCGCAGGAGTGGCGGTGGCTCCTGGAGCTGAGCTTGGATGGGGGAAGATGGTTGTTCACGATTGTTGGGGGGCAGCGGGGAAGTCGGTCGCGGGGAGGCACTGGAGTGGGACTCCCCGGGAGTCGCGGCAGGGTTGAGGCAACTCTTTATTTGTGTTCCGGAGCAGCCCGGAGATTGTTGCAAGTGTGGGGGTGGCAGTGGGAGAGGCACTGCTCGCTTCTTGGGGGAGGCATCAGCAACCTTTAGGGTACTCTGAGAGATTACTTCATGTGTGGCCTGTTTCTGGGTACTCCAAAGAGGATACTTTGTATGTGGCTTGCTTCTGGATGCTCCGATGATGTGGTCCCTGTTCAATGGACATATTCTGGCATAGGGGCAGGATTCGGAGCGGGTGGTGATTTATGTCGCAGAGTTGGGGCTACCAGAGCATCATTGTTGGGCTGGCGCCATGAGTTCTCTTGATCAAATGTTGTAGTCGGAGCGGAGGCCCTGAAGTCATGTTGCCAGGGTCCGGAGCTGTGTTGAGGGGTTCGGAGGGGGTCAGAGGGGTGGGTCGGGCAGTTTTGGGCTGGTGCAGGGTTGTTTGGGTCATCAAGCCAGGTGGGGGGGGTCCTTTAAGGATATTGGAGCGTGTGCCCTTTGGGTCGTCAGGTCACTCAAGTGGCTGGTTGACATGTTCTGGATGGTGGTGGGGCTTCTCCCTCCCTTATATGAACATGTCAGTGAGTTCAGAGTACTTGGGGGAACTACTTCGTATAGGGTCCTTTTTCCTATAGTTAGTTCAGGGTGGCTCCTATGCTGGGGGTTCCTTCGTGGGAGGCGGCAGGGTCTGGGGGTGGAGTTTAGGTTTGGGGGTGACATGCGGGGAGGTTTGGCGTCCAGGGTCCTCGTTGTCGGGGGTTCCGGATTGTGTGGGGGAAGGTGGTGAAATAGCAGTGCGGTCTGGAGTTGTCCCTTGTCGAGAGTGGGGTGCTGTGGTTCTCCTCGTTAACCTTGGGGTTGTGTTTTTAGGCGGTGGGGTGCGTATCCATTCTTTTCCTGACTGTCTAGAGGCTCGGGGATGTCTTGGTCTTGTTCCGGGGTTGTTGAGGTCGGGTTGGGGGTGTTGGGGCCCCTTTATTTGTTGGGCAGAGGTGACAGCCAAGTCGACTGAGGTCCGGAAGCAGGTTCTGGGGTTGGAGCGTATCCTAGGTCTGGGGTTCTTGCTCTGTTGTTGGTGATTAGTCGCATCAGTCTTTGGGGTTGCTAGTGGTTCGGTGGATCCACAGGCAGGCTTCAGGGAAGCGCATTCTCAGTGGTCTCATTGTGGCTGGTGATCCTTCACGCGATGGGTGACTGTCTCACGGTGGGTTGGCGTTATTATTTGTTGGAGGGTTGTCGTGGTGCTGGAGACATTGTCGCTCATTTGGTTGGGTGGTCACTGGGTTTTGGAATGCTGTTCTTTGGGTGATGTTGGGGTCAACTTTGTGCGAGGGAATGGAGTTGGCGGAGAGGGTAAGGGTGGAGTGGGGGATGATTTGACGGTTTGTGCAAGGGGCTGGGGGTTGGGTGTGAGTTGGGGGAGGGTGTCTGTGGGGGGAGCTGTTGTATGGATGTAACTGGAGCGGAGGGGACGTTTGGTGTTGGATCCGCGACTCAATGTGCCTTGGCAAATTGGGCAGGGCCGTATGAATCATAAGGGTTTCCAGGCATGGGTAGACCATAGACCTTGGAGTTATTTGATTGTGTGTGCGGAGATAATGCAGGCATCACGGACGGGGTAAGGTAGAGTCTTGATATTATGTCAGGTTCCGCTGACCTCGGGGGCTCAGCTGCACTGGGCGAGTCCTTACTAGGCGGGCATGATCCCCTTGCACTGGCAACCAAACACTTGAAAGCATTCTGGGCACTGATGGCTTGTGCAGATAGTTGGTGGGATGTGATCCGGACAGGTTTGGAGAAGTCGGATTGCAAGGAAATGGGACGGGCTTGGCGGGGTTCAGGCAGAAGACTGTATGGGAGATTTGTGGAAGCGAAGGAGTAGGCGGCTATGTGATCAATGGGAGTGGAGCCAGGGTTTGATGGGAGATCAATTGGAGTTGATGGAGTCCGGGACTGAGTGAAGAGCAAGGTTCGGACCTGGTGAAAGAGTGTCGGGGTTCATAATCGTAATCGTGGAGTTTGTGAGGTTGTTAAGGTTGGTGAAGACTTGGGCACAACAGCCAGACAGAGTCACTGAGACAGCGTCAGACAAAAGGAAATGGAGTCGATATGGAACAAGAGTAGATTTGAGTGGAGGTATGAAACGATAACGAAAATGATAACAAAATGGAGACAAGACAAGACCAGGAGACTGAGATAAGACTGGGAGACTGAGATAAGGAAAACGAAACACAAAACACAAAACACAAAACACAAAACACGAGAAGGAAACAATCAGACCATAGGTAACGTTAAGCAATATCAAGACTAGAGTACAAAGAGCTACTCGACGTCTTATATACTGACTATCAGAGAACTTCAGAGTACATTGGCTGTGGCGGCGGGGCTTGGCGGAGCTTGATGGAGAGGGTGGGTGTCGGTTGCGATCGAGGGTCAGGCCGCGCTGATACGTTGTTGGGATCATTTGGGAATGCAGGTTGCCCCGAGGTTGTTGTGATACTCCAGAATGGGTCGGAGGAACCAGGGTGTTGAGTTGATGATGGGTGGCAAAGATCAGGAACAGCGGGGGTGATTCTTGGGGTTTGGGAGATCCAGGGTAAGTGTCAGTGGCTGCAGGGAAGGCGTCGAAGTTGGCCAGGGGGCTGTTGGAGTTAGCCGGGGAGGCGTCGGAGTTAGCCGGGGTTGCATCGGGGCTAACCGAAATAGGCACAGGGCATGGGCGGAAGTTCGGCGGAGCGTCGGGGGTTTTTTGGGGAATTGGGGGGTTGCTGGACAATGTGCGGGGGTCCAGGGGATGGGTCATGACAGCCAGAAAGAATGGTCTGGTCCAGGTAATACTGATCATCTTGATAGTAATTAATATCAGGATAAGTGGAAGAGATTAATTCTGTTATAGAACTGTCATCACAGATCATAGTTGCAGGAAGTTGTACTGTTTTTCCAGGCCCAATATTTTTTCCAGCACCAACATCTAGTAATCATGCTGCATGAGCAACATTATCAGGAATCTGATCCAATCTCATGTTTTGAACCAATGTGAACTTGAGTCTGATCCCAAAGTCTTCCTCTTTTGAGTGAAGCAGCAATCATCTGTTGCCTGAGTCCCCATTGAATAACTGAAAGATTTTGCTGAAAATCTCCTCCAAATACTACAGTCACTCCACCAAAAGGAACATCCTTTTCCAGGATGTCTCTGAACCCTTGATCCACAGAGGCAATGACATTTTTGTGTTGTATTGGGACTTCATCCCAGATGACAACTTTGGTCTAGAGTAAGAGTTGAGACAAGTGAGTTCCTCTTTTGATATTGGCAATAGATGTATCCAGAGCAGGAATGGGGATTTTGAACCTTGAATGTGCAGTTCTACCACCCTCCAGCAATAAAGCAGCAATTCCAGATGATGCTACACATAATGCCACATCTTCATTGGACCAAACAGCAGAAGCCAAAGTGTTACAGATAAAGGTTTTTCCACATCCACCTGCACTATGGATAAATATCATCATGCCCCCAAATTATTTTCCATAGAGTCCATAACTGCATTGAACATCTCCAATTGTTCTGCATTGAACTTTGCCTTGTTTTCATCCCCTCTTCTCTTCAATTCCTCAACATCATAATCAGTTTCTTCTTGCAAAAGTCTATTCCCTAAAATTGTTTGATCAGTCCTAGAGTCAATTCTCTATACAATGGCTGACTTACCTGGAATTACATTCCAAACTTGTTGAGGTTCTGGCATGTTGGGAAAGTCTTGAAGGGTCTTGCCAAAATTCTTCAAGTTGTCATTGATCAGATAAAGGCCATAGTCATAGACATCTCCATCAGTAAAGACTCTATCTCTGTACTGCCAGATATTCTCCAATCTGTGTTCAAGATCATTACAAATAGAGTACTTGAATTCATTCCATAGAGCCTCTGGAGTGGTAGGAGCACAGTGGAATAGGATAGTGCAAAAGAGCTGTCTGAGAGCTGATCCTGATTGGATTGGAGCAGCTTCAGCAAGACATTGCCTCCATTCTGCATCATCTTCCAAAAGGCCAAGGGCCTTGCATGCCTCCTTGTAAGTTGGATAGGTGTGGCCATTGAATGTCCTAAGATCAGCCCATGATTCTGCATTCATCACAACTGTCAGGAGCATCCTAAAGTAGAACCTTTCTCCCTCTTTGGGTGAAGCAAAGTATATCCTTCCAATAGCTGTTCCTCTTTGCCTCTCCTTCTAACTTCTTTTAGAAGCTTCATAGACAAACTTGGTTGGAAAGCTCTGATAAGTGGTGTTGTTGTTAGGGAATCTGGCATTGGCTTCAAACCAAGCAGTAAGTGCAGTCTTGTCTGCATTAGGACTGGCAGCTACCATTTCCAAAGGTTCATTATCCTAGAAGTAAACTTCATGCTGGCCTTCTAAATGCACAGGTAATTGATACACAGGAGGATATTCCCCATGCATCTTGAGTTCAAAGATGTGCCAGCAGGATTCAGCTGCAGAAATGTATCTGGCATCTAAGTGTTCTGTAATTTTATCCCTCTGGTCTCCCTAGTCTCTGGCAATTTCCAAAGTGGTCCTATCATGGCCTTTGTAGATGTACTTGTGAATGTTTTGATGGCTTCCACTGAAGCACAGACCTCCATATTGATGTGGCATTTATACTTGGCTGAGAGATAAGGATTGTATGGGACAACATCACAATTGTCATAACAATGACCATTCTTTCCAAAGAAGTGGCCATTGTGAGGTCTGGCATATTGAAGATAACCATTTCCCCTATACTGAGTAGCTTCTTGAAATTCCTTTGGGTATATTTTTTAGAACATTTGCCATCTACCATGCATTTAGCATTGGGTTTGGCAGCTTCACATGGACCATGGACCATGTTAGTAGTAACAACCTAATAACAAACTTAAGTAATGGGATTAAGAATTCAAACAAAGCCAATACCTGATACAAATGAGGCTGAGCAACTGTATCTGCAATTTGAGCTGAGACAATAGAATCCACATGAGCTGCATTCTGTATCCTATGATGATGATGGAAAAAGATCAAGATATGCATATGTGGAAGCCCTCTCTTTTGGAATTCAATAGTATAGTGAGCCACACATCTGCCAGAAAGACCCTCTTTGATCTCCTTTACCACAGCATTTTTCCTGAGTTCAAATACTCTGGCAACAATATCTGGTCAATCAGCAGCTGTTTGTTTTTTTTCCATTGACTGCAGGTTCCTTCAAGAGAGCTTCTTCAATTTCTGACCACTTTGGATTGGCAGTCATAGTCAAGAAGAGATCAGGTTTTCCAAAATGCCTGCAGATAGCCATAGAGACCTGGAATAATTGCTGCATTTGTTGTTCACTTCCAGTATGGGAAGGAAGAATAACATGATGGCTTTGTGGGGTAACTGCCTCATCTCCAGCAGTGGCATCTACTACTCCCTGATAAACCTCAGCTCTGATCTTCTTCTGATTGTGTCAAACCCAATTCAACTTGTTTTGTTCACTTGAAGCCCATGCATCAACAACATATTGTTGAAATAGCCTTCCACTCCAGAGTAATGCTGCATTAACTTCTAATGTCCTTTTCTGCAGTCTATATGCATAATATGCAGTTTGAGTGACCTTTGGTGCTCTTTGTTGATTCTCTGGTCCAAAATTAGAGTGAATATTTGTGTGAAATCCTGACCCTCCAGTTGGAAACATAATGGTGTAATGCAATGGGGTATAATATAGGTGCAAATGACTGATCTGCTTTGATTGACCTCCATGCAAATGCAAGACTATATCATGATGATCTGATTGTTCTTCAAGCCATTTCCAGGAATTATAGCTGTAACTCCCTTCTGTTCATTGGGGTTATTATGGTGTTGTAGGTCTCCAAATTAGCTTTAAGTGTGTCAGAAAGCCTTTGTGGTTGGACTTCTGGAACTTCTTTCATAATCTGCCTGGCTTGCTTGTATAAATCAATGAAGGGATTGACTCTAGCAAGCATATCCTGCAAAGAGGCCATTATTTGAAGATCCAACCTAGAATTATTCTATTAACAAAAAGCCAATTGCTGGTTGTGGTCATAAAAGTAGAGTTGTGCATATACAGGATGATTACCTTCAATAGGAAGCAAGGCACCTGTCAGATGATGGAGTTCTCCATTGATCCTAAAGCTATATGGTCCAGGAGCATTTGTAATGGCATGATCAATTTTGACTCCTAGAGATGTGAATGCAAAGGCTGCATTGTATTGACAGATATATGTTTTAAAAGTGTCAGAGAGAGGATGGTGGCCATGGAGTAAGTTGAGTAGTTCAGGTGGAGCATCTTTGAGTCTGAGCAAATTCACTTGGCCTTGTAAGCAGCACATTCCAAACTTTGGATTGTTTCTAGTAGACTTAGTAGACATAGACACTCATAGGACCAAGATTTAGATGGGGGTTCAATCAAGTAAGGCTGCCTTCCTCTAAGAATAGGCTGAACAGGTCCAGGCTCTTGTATTGGTAGAATAGGAGGATGAACAGGAGGTTCCAGTTGTTCTGCTGATAGATTATCATCAGGGAGTTCTGTTGGTATATGTCTGGCAGGATCAAAGTCATTTTCATGAGGTATGTCATTCTGAGGACCATGTTCAGCAGGATCAACATATTCCAAGTCATCTTCAGGAGGTATGTCATTCTGAGGAGCCAAGCCATTAAAGACTTATTCTCCAAAATCATTCATATTTTCCCTAGGTTCTTCAAAATGTTCAAGAGGGTGCAGCATCATTGCATTGAAGGCTGCATGAATATTTTCCAGTTCAATATCATCTTGAAGAGCAAAACCATTGAAATCTTCAAAATCAGCTATATGTTGGCCCTCCCATAGTTGTAAAATCCTTTGAGCTAAAAGGTTATTGAAAGGCCTATGTTCAGGATCTTGTTCTGCTAATATTTGCTCATGTCTCTCATGTCTCTGTCTAGCCTCCTCTTGTTGAACAGCAAGTCCTTGTTCCTCTGCTAATCTCTGATCATATCTTTCTTGTCTTTGTCTTGCTTCTTCTTGCTCAGCAAAGAATCTTTTTCTTTCTTGTCCAATGCAGCTAATGCATCTGATTGTTGAGCAGCAAGCCTCTGTCTATTCTGTTCCTGAGCAATATTTCTTTGTCTTTGTTGCTCTTGAAAGCTGCTAATGCTTGTTGCTCTTGAGATGCATTATAGTTAGACACCATTTCTCTATAAGCAATATCTCCTCTGGTCAAGTTATTCAGTGCAGGATCAGCTTGTCCACTGGACATATTATGTAGTGGTTGAGGGAGCCCTCTATGTCCAGAAGAAGAGGTAGATGCAACATTAGCAGTAAGAGCAAGGGACATATGTGTTTGATTCTTATGTCTATGCTGATTCCTTTTCAAAACAGGTGCAGCAGGCACATTCTGAGGAATAGGATTTTGCAATGGAGCATCCCAACCCTCAGGTAAATGTGTTATAGGAGGTATATATATACTCTGGCCCACAGGAGCATTCAAAGAAAATGGGTCATCAGAGATAGCTGGAAGTTTCATAGGTCTTTCAGAAGATCCAGAAGGAACATCATTCATAGAGGGGGCATTAGTACCTCTACCCTGTGCTATAGAATCAAAATGCAAAAATGGCACAGGTGGCATAGCAGCATTGACCTGTTCAAAATTATAGGAAGAAGCTCTATTACCTCCACCGAGGTTTTGCATGTTGATCATCAGGATCAGTCATTTGCAATAATTGTAGTCTACTTTGAGAGTGAGACTGTTGTCTTTGACTCTCAGGAGTACTGGGTAGTTCATGGGTAGAAGGTGGCCTGAATTTTATCAGTGAAAAAAGAATCAAAAAATAGTTAACAAGTACTCATATGATCAAGGCTGGAAAAGTAAACTGATCAAAAGTATTGGAATTGCCCAATAAAAAACAATGTTTGATCCTGTTTTCAAGCTAATGAATGATGATTGTTATATGAGAAAAATAAGAAACACATACTCAGCAACTGTCCAAAACTGAAGGATAACAGCAGTATAGCACAGAAAGCAGAAACTACCAAATTATCAGCCCAATACAGGCTTCAATGAGCAGGAAACATTCTTACCTGAGTGAGAGCCACATATAAAATGGCTCAAATATGATGTGAGGATGAGAGCAAAGATTCTACTGAGAGAATGTGAATATCAACTGTCAGCACAGAAAAAGAGATTTACCTTGAAAGTAGAAAACCAATAGCTGCTTGAAAAAAGAACAAATACTGCTTATAAATTGTAAAAATCAGCTCTCAGATAGATTTAGAGAAAACATACCTGCAAAGCTACTGAATGCACAGAAAAAAAGCCTGATAAAGACTGCAGTGAAGTCTGTTTTCAGTCATGATCAGTCAATAGAGATGACTCTCAGAAAAGAAGTATACATAAGAAATTCAGCTTCTATACACCATCAAAATTAGCCATCAGACAATTAGGCAAAGAAAAGAAGGCCCACCTCAAGGACAGAAAGCTACTCAACGCTAAGAAATAGCCTGATAAAAGATGCAATAGTGAAGATCTGGTTATCAGTTTGATCAGTGATTGGAGATGATACTCAGTAGTAGAGTAATACATGGCCAAGTAAGTGAAGCCTCTTTAGTCAAGTCTATCAGGCCAATCAAAGCCTTTTCTCACAGTATCAAAGCAGAGAGAATGTTGGAAGCTTTAGTTTTTGAGAAGAAAGAAAGAGAGATTTAGTGCAATGTTTTTGATGTTTACATAATCAATTGATCTTTCCAAGGAACTGGCCAAGAATTTGAAGCCAGCCAACTTACATAATTTTACATAAGCATTACATAAGGATTGATGGAACCCAGTCTCTTAAGATTTGTTGTTCCATATATTAGGTGCACAGCCACTTTCCCAGGAGTCATTGCATTCCACAAGAAATGGAAGTATACTCATTGGAGGACACCCTCATGATGAAGAGCCCAGCACTGATGAGCATGATGACTCAATTGTTGAGAAGGCAGTAGGTACAAACCATTTTGTCTTTAGTAATAACTCATTTCATTCACATTTATTTGACACTGTCTCAGGTATATCCAACAGGACATTGGACTTCATCAAGTTGATATTGGTGATCCTAAATAGTATCACAATGGGGCATAAACTTTGCAACCCAAGTACTTGACCCAGATTTATACTTGCACCTTTGATTTCAGTTGAGAGTTGTATTTGATCCCCAATCTTGAGGTCAAAATTCTTGCAGCAACCTTTATTCAATTGTGCCACCTTTTCTTGCAGGAGATTATCTTGGGCCTCCTCAATGACAGTCTGTAGTTTTTGCAGCACCTCCCTGGCTGCTGTGATGGCTTCAGACATGTCCAATGTAGCTGGTGGTGCAAGAGGAGGTATAATATGGAGCAAGTGCCCCATCTTCAAATAAAATGGAGTGAATCTAGTTGATTAATTCATGTGTTCATGATTGCAAATTGAATCCAAAGGATAGCTCATAACCAACCTATTTGGTGGTGGTGTGACAGGGCATACTGTTACTATCTCATTAGACTATATTTAATTATTAGTTATATTTTTATTGTAGCATCACATGATGCTACCTATAAAACCTATTTACTTTAATTATTCAAGGCAGCATCTACTTCATACTTTGTAAACAGAATCAATGACTGGTTTTGACTGATGAGGTGTGAATTGTAAGCTGTGCAAACCATAATGGAAATGTTAATTTTTTTAAGTTAAACAAGTGTTGACCCATTTAAAATGCAGAAGCTGAACTTCTGAAAAGAAGTTCACTGCCACTAGTTAAAATCAAAACATTAAGATTTTAATATTCACCTTCCTCAATGGGTACAATCATGACCATGAAAGGTCAGGTGTTTGTGCCTAGTGCCAAGCCAGAGCTCAATGGAGCACTGCATAGTGCTCCACATGAGGTGTTGGATCTTGCCATGTTACTTCATGGCATAGGGAGAGAAAGTGGTGTGATGCTGGAGAGACTGCCAGCAGCCACTCCTGCTCAACCAGCTATAGCTGGTCATGCAGGCATCACTACTGAGGGCACTCATGTGCCCTCTGCCTGGTTATACCCAAAGGTAGAGCTGGAAGGAGCAGCTGTGATGGCAAGCAAGAGAAAAAATCCCTTGGATGCACCCACTGCACTGTGGGTGGAAGGTTTGAGATCCTTCCCAGTGACTGCAGGAAAATGCCAGGAGTCTTCTTTGTTGGATACTCCAATGAGGAGTACTGACAGAGGGTCTCACAGGGCATGGGGCCCTGTATGATTGCAAATTGGGCCCTCCCTGAACACAAGTAGTAGGACCATCAGCATTCATAGAAACAATCCCAGAGCATGTTGGGTGACACCTCTGATACTGACAGTGAGGAGGCTAATCTGGATGACATCCTCTGTTAGAGGGTGTTAGAGTTCTGACAGAGCCAGGTTGAGGTCACTAAGGCCTTGACACAACAGTGCCTAGCAGCAAGAGTAGCTAAGCATATAGCAATCCAACAGTTGCTAGGAGAGGGGACCATCCCAATCAATCCAGTGAAGTTCATGGAACTTTATATGCTTTTTGTGGTGCAGGAGGTAGTGGACTATCTCCAGTGGAAGAAGTTGTACTGAGAATCTCAGACATCCTTGGTAATGCCCTTCACCATTTGTGGGTAGCAAATTGTTACCCCCACTTTCCTTGGTCAGTGAGGCACAACCATATTGCAAGCACTACAACAGCCTGGTGAAATTCCATGGAATTACATGGCAAGGCAGGCTGCAGTAGACCATTGTAGATGGGCTATGCTGGGAATGCTAGTGGCGATTGATCTGGAATTGACAGAGGCTGGATTGGTCATTACACTCAAACAGCTCATAGCACAACATAGATCCACTAGGTCTATGTGAAGGGCATTGACTTGGTAAGATCAAATCACATTACAGCAATTTTCAAATGGTGACTTGGAGGACTTTGGACAGTTCTTTGTCAATGATCAGGGAGTGGTGTTCTAAGGAGACACTGCCTACAATACATGGCCTGAAGGGTACATTCCACCCAAACATACACAGCTAGTAAAAATTGAAGAGCATGACAGTCACTCTCCAGTGGAAGGTATGCATACCAGGACTAGGTCTAGCCCCAATGTGTGCTATGGGCAGGCAGGCCAAGTCCTGGGACAAGGATTCCCAAGAGGTGACCCAAGTCCCACTCCACCTTCTGCCACATTGGGGACCACCAGTCCCAGGAGGAGGTGGTGGAGGACCTGGATGGGGACCACCCTCTCCAGTTCAAGGACTATCACTGCCTCCAGAAGGGGGCCCCTTAAATCCTGAAGGACCATCCAATCCTCCCTATAATGACAGGAACCAAGACATGGATCCCACATCTATGAGATGAATGGCTGATGGGAGGAGGACAACAGCCCTCCTTAAGAGACAGCCATGGAGGTTCTCAATGCCTCTGCAACATTGTGGGCAATTCACTACTCCAGGAGTGGAGAAAGCCCATGAATCCCATTGCCAGATAATGCATGAGTGGTGATGGAGCAATTGCTTGTAGTTCAACTGGCAATCCCAGACAGACTGAAACCTAGGAGGAGTGATCTGAGTAAGACAATCACTTCCTATGCCAGGTGAAGCCTGGCTCATGAGTATCTGCATATTTTACACAGTAGCACAGTATGGTGGGGGTGGGCACAAATGCAAGAAAGTCCTGATCCTTATGAACTTCCTAGCTGTGGGAGTGCCAAAATGGTACCTGTGACATGTGATACATGTCAACAGGACCCAGTCCCACTAGAGGTATGAGGATGTGATCCTTGGGTTGTACAATCAGTTCATACAATTGTTGACAATGCAGGATGCCCATGATATGTTTTGCAACATGGTGTATGCAATCAAAGAGGGAGTGCAGATGCTCAAAACATGGCTGTATTTCCAGATGAATTCACAATTTGTGAGCAGTTTCTAGAGGGAATACCCTCTGACATGCTCATTGCATTGATATGTGATGGCAGACCCACTTTCAAAGTGAATACTGTGGAGGAATTTGTTTTGGAGGCTAAGGCCTACAAAAATAGTATCAAGACTGCAGTGCACTACTTAAAGCACAGCATTAAAAGTTAGTCTGTGTGAACTCTGTCATTGGCTGTAGTGCAGTCTCCCAAGTTTGGGGCTGCTCTAGCTAGGCAAATGGAGTTGGCAGAACACAATGCCTGCCTACCACTGCCTAGAATGGTAAAGAGGCCAGCAGCATGCCTGGCCCTGAAGCCACTGGTTCCACAGGCCAGTGGGGGACAAGTGCCCTCCCAATGAGGAATAATATGTTGGTCATAGAATCAGGCCAACCAGGCAAAGATGCCAGGCAATCTGCTACTTGTTATAAGTGTGGAAAGGTCAGCCACTTTGCCCAAGAATGCAAGAAGCAAGGTAAACCAGCTTCTTGCATGTTTGTTTGAGCAGCACACATTGCTGCTCCTTTGAATGTGGGAGACACCAACAATGAACAGGACAATGATCCTGGTGAAGTCTATAGCAAACATGTGAATGAGTCCAATGGGACTCAGGCCAAGGATGAAGAGTATGTCAAATTAGAGATATACAAAAATGATTATTATACTAGGGGTAGTGATAGTGAGGGATTGTTTACCCTCACTAAAATTCCTACCACTAAGGGTAGAATACAAGAACCTATTAATGAGGTTTGCATGCATCAGGTTTGGATCATGGCTTCTTTTGATGCCATGAACCAACCAGTCCTGCCTGCACAAGACAAAGAATGCCTTGTCACTTGGGTGAACATTAATGACCACAAGACATGGACACTGTGGGACTTGGGGAGTACAACTTCAGGCCTCATGCTGTCTTTTGTGCATGTGGCTGGGTTACATGTGGCTCTGCTAGCCACACCAATTGCCCTGCAACTAAGAACAATTGGAAGTTGTTTTATAGTGAATTATGGGGCCAGGGTGCCCATGAAGGGTTCCTGGCAAATACCACAATGTCTATGTAGACATTGCTAATTTTGGCCTCTACAACATGATTGTAGAGACACCATTCATGAGGACACATAATGTCCTCTTGGATTTCCAGAATGACTGAGTAGTCATTAATGGAGTGGCTACCCCAGCTCATCAATTGGAGCTGAGGATGTGGATGGCCGTCTGCAATGATTCCATATGGTGAAAAAGTACTATGATAGGTGGCTTTGACTAGCTGATGGGATAAGACATACTACTGTAGAGGAGGCAGATGATGAGGACATGGTTTGGGCAACTAAAAGCTTGCCCAAGTATCACCCATCTCCGCTGGTATTTGAGGAAGAGTATCAAAAGGTACTTCTCAAGAGGGAAAACCAAGAGTGTGGCCCTTGAAAGCACTAAGACTGGCTGCACAAATACCTTCTAGAGTAGAGGTTTTGCAACAGTTGGTAAAAAGAATCTGGATGATTCCTCTAACCCAAGGGAACAAAAGATTTGGGACAGACCACCCAAAGCCAACTTTCAAGTGGGTATATGATCCATGTATGCTACCAGAATGGAATCAGGTTATTGCTGACCTGACATGGTAAGAGGGGGTAAGACAAGCAACTCCTACTGCCAAAATATACTGAATGGCTATGGATGATGAGATATCTGAGCCCTAGCAAGCTTAACTACACAAGAATGCATAGGGCAAAAGGTTGCTCTACATGGTTAAACATCCCAGACAAATCTGAAATTCACCTGATGGCCTTGTGGAACAAGTATGCAAGAAGAGTACCACCTTCAAAGCTAGTCAAGAACAAGCAATGTCCTTGGCTTAAAGCAGAGAAGGAGAAGGCTTGGCCTTCAAATATGACAGAAGACAATATTCTGCATCTTCAGCAGCAGTGGTATGACAAATTTCAGAACATTGTCAATGACACAAAGGGGGAACTTTGTCAACCATGAGATAAATCTCATAGACAAGACCAAGTGCTCCTTGTTCTTCATGCCAAGGTGTCCTAAATTACTTCAGCATCAATTGCAGGAAAAAATCAACTGCTATGTGTGTGCAAAGTGGTGGGAACTGTGTGTGGCTGACCAGGCTGCACCTCTACTGTGCATTCCTAAGAAGGATGGCTCCTTGCAGATGGAATTAGATGATTGACAATGCAATGATAATATGGTTAAGAACCTTATGCTCTTATCTGATCAGGAGGTCATTTAGGAGGATGTGGCTTGCATGCCCATAAGGTCAAAAATTGACCTTGCAGACATGTATGAGCAGGTCAGGATACATACTACTGATGTAACAAAGACAGTGTTTGTCATGACCTGCTTGCCCCAGCTCCTCCAGAGCAACCAAATAATTATTTTCCTTCTCAACTCCAATTCCCCACTCCAATTCCCCCTTCTCCTAGACAGTAGTGAGTTGAGGCCTATGTGCAACAATGCAATGAAGTTCTCCACTCCCTCTGCCTGTCTCCTGTAGAATTTGCAAGATGGATTTGTGCCCTCTTTGTCAGCCTGGGTTATGACAACACCCCAGGAACTTCAGAGGTATGGGCAGACTGCCTCCTTGACTTCTACAAATAGCACAGCAGGGCACTCTACCCAAAAGCATGCAAGGCACTCTGGAAATTGATGCCAACTTCTGGAATGAGCTCCACACTCTGGTTGACAAGATCCACACCAGTCCAAATCCCTAACATTTTGAGGACCTACTGGACCTGGCCCACTCTGTTCATGTACAATGGGGAGAACCTATAAGAACTTAAAATGAAGCTCTGGCCCCCATCCTCCATCAACAAGAGGAACTCAATGCCACTTCCAACATTTTGAGGTCCTTTAACCCTGCCAGAGGCCTCTTTGACCAACCTGCCACCCACACCCTGGCACTCTCCACACATTCCAGAGCAAACTCCCTCCCCAGCACCTTCCATACCTGGAACCAGCCTGCTGCCCCTGAACCCTGCACTCAGAGGCCACCTCAGCCTGCCAATAACAACACTGTATCTAGGTGCACCCTTTCATACATCAATGAGCCTGGGAACTCTGGCAGAGATCCTACCACTTGTAACAGCAGTTCAGGGCCTCTCTGGGACTGACCTTCCCATTTTGACCTCCATGCCCTCTATGAAAACACTCCTCCAAATGCACCCCAACCCTGCCAAAATGCTGCAGCTCCTGTGCATCAACCCACAGGCCCTGGAGCACCTTGACCCCCCTTCCCCAACAATCCTCCTTGACCCCCACCAATTTCCCTACCCAATTGACTTGCCAACAATGACAACTTTGGACCACCAACCCCCTCCCCTTGCTGGGCCACAGGTCTCCCTCTTGGCAACACCAGCCAACCCCTAGGCAGTGGACCTCCTAACAGTGGACCTCCTAACAGTGGACCTCCAGGCAGATGGGGCTTAGCTATGGACAACTTCCCTCCTCAATGTGGCAATGGAAATAATTACTATTATTACTACAACACCAGACCCCAGCCTCAAAATCAAAATACCTAGGATGACACCCACAATGTACTGGCTTAAAAAGGCAAGCTTGACATTGAGAAGCCAGAATCCTTCACTAGTCACAATTTCTGGAAGTGGAGAATCTTCCTGACACAATGCCTCACTATGTTCCAAGCTAAGCTCATCACTTTTTAGCTTGAGAGCTCACAGGTGGCTTTTGCCACCTCATATCCAAAGGACATTGCCTACAACCACTACACAGTACTGCTCTGGTTTGACCTCAATAACTCTGTGCTCTCTGATTGGCTTGCTTTTACCCAGGAATTCTCCAGTAAGTTTGGCATATTTAACAACATAGTGGAAGTGGAGGAAAATCTTTTCAACTTCCAGATGTGCAACAACAAATGTTTCACAACCTTCATTGTCTGGTTTGAATGAGAGGCCTACAAAACAGGATGGCCCTCTGCCATGCCCTACCTCAACACATCAGGGATGTCCTCTGCCTTGCAAACAAACAAATCATGTATGGAAGTTTCAAGGTGCTCATTATGCAGATCAATTAACACTATTGGGAAGACTGGAGCACAGACATAGCACTGCAAACTAACTGGAACATCTCTGGCAACACCAACTGGCAATTTAGAGCAACCAACAGTACTCAACCATTGCTTCCTACAGCCCCTGTCAACTCCACACCTCACTTTCTCCCAGGATAAGGACCCCCTGGCACCAATTGACCCCTGGGACCTTGCTCACCAGCCCAACTCAATACTGCTGACCTCTACAAATCTGCAGGATCCCTGGACACCATTTCTGATAACTTCCAGGACCCCAATAATACCCTGGACCCTGCTGAAAACCAAGAGGCCTTATGTGCAAACAAATCTGGAACAGACTATAGATTGACATGCCAGACAAGACTCAGGAGAAGTGACAGAAGGAGAGTGCATGCATTCTATATGGTGAGCAGGGACATTTCATCGGTAGCTGCTCTAAATGCCAGGTGATGGGACATGCTGTATGGACTATTAATAGCAAAGACTGGAGTTACTAGTTTACAGAAAACAAGTTAGCAGTTTAGGTCTTGAAGATGCACTAGACTACAGATCAGACACTGATGTCTTTTTTGCCCTGGCTGCATTCCTCCATGTGATGGTACTCTCTCCAGACACCCTCTCAGCACACCTCTCCTCCCACTCTTCCCATACACTCTTCCACACCACTCTTCCCTTTTCCACCAACTCCATTTCCACTCTGGTCAACAGTGGCAATACTGACAACTTTATTGATGAATCCCTGGTGGCACTTTCTCCCCAATACCTCTGATACATCTCCACCCCTATCCTCCTCAAGCTCTTTGATGACAACCCAATCTCTGCTAGAGACATGATTCATTGTGTGGAACCAACTATGACCTTTGCCAATGGACGACAACCGGACTTCCAGCTACTAGTTACTAAGCTACATGCCTCTGCCCTTATTGTTCTAGGTTTTTTATAGTTCCACACCACCAACCCCCACATTGACTGGTCCAGTCTCACTCTCCACCTTAACCAGAATAGCCTGATTGACTCCAGACCAGTTCTCTTCAATGTCTTACTTCACTCCAAGGGCCCCAAAGATACAACTGACATTCCCTAGACCCCTCCATAGCTCTGCTTGAAGTCTGCATGATTGTTGATCATCAATGTTTGACTCAACAACTTCCCAACAATCTTCCTCACCCTTGATAACAGTGGAGCCTCTAGCACCTTTGTCAGTAATCAGCTTGACCTTCCCCACAATACTCTGGACAAGCCTCATGAGCTCCAACTCTTTGACAGAAGCTCCACCTCAACTGAAATCACTCAATACCATGATGATGCCCTCACCCTCAACAATGACTTAAGATTTCCAGGTCCAGCTTTTTGTCACCCAGCTTCTGGAGTTGACTCCAATTGTGCTTGGACTCCTTTGGCTGCAGAACATCAACCCCAACATTAACTGGAAGAACCTCATCATGCAGTTCCCAGGCCCCAAGGCAAGCCTAGCAGCCACCATCCTCCTCCACATCCAGTCCCCCTTGACCTCTAACATTCCAAACCTTGACTCCAGCAACTTCAGAGCAACCCAAATCTCCTTGGCCCTCAAGGATGACCAAAAAAGGGAGGAAGGCACACCTTCACCCTGGTCCCCCTTAACAAAACTTGATGCCTTCCCTCCAACATTCCTAAGAATTAATATAAAGGCCCACAGTACTCTGACCAACAATGCCAGACCACTCCAGACAATCTGCCACAGCTTTGGACCCAGCTGCTGCCACTCCAACACCCACCCCCATTGATGCAGAAGCCCTTGACATCAAAATCATTGGTGCCATCCCCTTCACATGCATTTTACAAGGTGGTACCCCCACCTTCCAACTTCACTAACTTCAAATCATGCCAGCCCTACCAGAAGACTACCTATGTGCAGAAGCCACTCTGCCAGAACAAAAGACAGAGGAACAAATCCTACATAAAGTAGTTCTCCCAGAGTACCATGAATTTGCTGATGTGTTCTCTGAAGGGAGTGCAAAAGAACTTCCCCTGCACTGCTCTTACAATCACAAAATTGATCTCAAAGAAGGCACTTCTCCTCCATTTGGCAAGATCTACAACATGTCCAAGATTGAACTCCAGGCCCTAAAGGACTACCTCAACAACATGCTTGGCAAAGGTTTTATATGCCCTTCAATCTCCACCACTAGAGCTCTAGTCCTGTTTGCCAAAAAGAAGGATGGGTCTCTCTGAATCTGTGTTGATTACCAGGGATTAAATAAAGTCACAAAAAAGAACCAGTATCCTCTCCCCTTAATTGGAGATCTTGTTGACTGCCTCCACAGTGTCAAGATCTACACAAAAATAAACCTCTGTTCTGGCTACAATAACATCTGGATCACTCTGAGGCATGAATGGAAGACTGCCTTCTGCATCTGCTATGGCCTCTTTGAGTATCTAGTGATGCTCTTTAGGATGACTAACTCTCCTGCCACTTTCCAGTACTTCATGAATGACATCTTCTATAACATGAACAATGTTTTTGTTATTGTGTACCTGGACAACATTCTGATTTACTCAAACTTGCTGAAGAAACATCCAGAGCATGTCTGCAATATCCTAGAACAACTTCAGGAGTACCACCTTCACACCAAGCTCAAGAAGTGCTCTTTCCACACTATGGAGGTCAAATACCTTGGAGTCATCATCACTCCAGATGGCATACACATGGACCCAGCCAAGGTCAAGGCCATTCTCAACTGGCTTCTGCTCTGGAATGTCAAGGAGGTACAGTCTTTTCTAGGGCTTGCTAACCTCTATTTCCAGTTCATCAACAACTACTCCAAAATCACCAAACTCCTCAATTGGCTCACTTGGAAGGATACCCCTTGGGACTGGAATAGTAAGTGCCAAAGTGTATTCACCCTCTTCAAGAAAGCCCTTTATCTCTACTCCAGTTCTCCACCACTTTAACTCCACTCTGCCTATAGTCCTCAAATGCAATGCCTTTGACTATGCTATTGCCAGAATACTCTCCCAATTGGACTCTGGAGGGAAGGATCTCCACCCTGTCACCTTCTACACCCATTTGATGATCCCTGCAGAGCTCAACTATGAATTCTATGACAAGGAACTTCTTGCCATTGTCAAAGCCTTCCAATAGTGGAGGGCCTACTTTGAGGGAGCTCTGCACTGCATCAAAGTCTACTTCAGCCACAACAACCTACAGCAATTCACCACCACTAAGCAGCTCAGCTGTAGACAAGCCCATTGGTCCAAAACCCTCTCCAAGTATGACTTCACCATCCACTATTGCCCTAGACAACTTGGCACAAAACTCAACATCCTCATCTGGAGGCCCAACATGTACCCAAAGAAGTTGTTTGAAGTTGAGCAGAATGTGTTTAACCATTGAGTAGTAATCCCCCCTGAGCATTTGCATGCTGTGCTGATTATGAAGGAGGAAGGAATCTTCCACCAAATCAGAAATGCAACCCCTGACTCCTTCTTCACCCAGCACAACCTCCACAACAACCCTGCCAACAAGCTAGCAGTCAACCAACCCTTTATGATATTTTTGGACCACCAACCACTATTCCAGGAGGGACATATGTATGCTCTGGACCACAAGTATGTTTGCCTTGACATACTCCAACAGCATTACAATCACAAAATCCAAGGCCATCCAGAAATTTGTAAGACCCTTCAGCTCATTTTCAAGACTTACTTTTGGCCAGGAATGAAGAAAGATGTCACACAATATGTAAGGGCCTGTGAACCATGTCTCTAGGCCAAAGTACCTTGCCATTGCCCCCATGGCCTGCTGAAGCCCCTTTCTATTGGCTGCCACCCCTGGTCCTCAATATTGATGGACCATATTGTTGAACTCACTGACTCTGAGGGCTTCAATACAATTCTCATAGTCATCTGCTGCCTCACCAAACAAGCCCTCTTCATTCCCTGCCACACCACTAAAAACACTTCAGAGTTTGCCAAACTATCCCTCAAGCACATATTCTTCAAGCACAGACTCCTAAATGACATCATCTCCAACTATGGCCCTCTGTTTGTCTCCTGCTTCTGGCAATTGTTATGCAAAGCCCTCAAAATAAAGACTAACCTATTGACCACCTACTACCCAGAGACTGATGGACAGACTGAATGAGTAAGCCAGACCTTGTTACAGTATCTCCACCTTTATATTAACTATTTACAGAACAACTGGCATGCAGAACTTCCCCTCACTGAGTTTACTTACAATAACATGCCTCACTCCACCACTGGAGTTTCCCCTTTCTATGCCAACAAGGGCTACAACCCCTGGCTCACACTATCTCTCAAGGATATCTCTCCCACATTGCCTACAAAGTTGCTGAAGACCTCCAGTCTCTCCACCAGTTCCTCTGAGATGAGATCAACACTGCCAATCAAGCATATTCCAAGTATGCTGACACCTGGTATGAAACACTCCTGACTGGTCCCCTGCAACTCTGGTATGGCTTGACCAACACAACCTCAAGACCTGAAGGCCCTCTGTCAAGCTTGATCACAAACAATTTGGCCCCTTCAAGATTCTCCAGAAGGTCTCAAGCAATGCCTACAAGCTTGACCTACTTCTGGGCCTGATAGGCTTCCACCCTGTTTTCCACATCTGTTTCCTCAAAAATTATGCTCTGCACCCCTTCCTTAGACAGTGCTCCAGCCAACCACCCCCTGTTGAAGTTGAGAATGAGTATCACTACAAAGTTGATTGAATCCTTGACTCCTGCCTTGTCTGCAGCTGACCCCACTATCTGGTCTGTTGGAAGGGCTATGGACCTGAAGACAACACTTGAAAACCCTGCAAAAACCTCTCCAGAGCCCCTGCCTAACTCTGGGACTTCTACTGACAGCACTTCACCAAGCCCTAGGACCTTCAGAACAAGCCAACACAGATGGCAATAGTGGGTGCAATCCCCACCTCTGAATTTATTAGGGATTCAACTCTTATAAGTAGCCCCCCTGCATGTTTTTACCTTCTCATCCCTCCATGTAAAGCTGAAATTTAAGTTGTCTCACACTAGCCCTGTTAAAACCCAGAAAACCCAGATTGATTTCCATTTGGGCTGCTACCATAGCCAGGATCTTGGGATAGCTGGATAAGAGCTTTTCCAGATCTGTGGCCAACTCCCACTATGACCTAGGTTCCACCATGTTCCTCTGGCAATGTCCCACCAGCAACCACTCCATCTGTCCCATACACTGCTTCAACTCTAAAGGAAGGTCTTTGGGCATCTGTGCCAAACTGTCCTGGATTGAGGCAAGTGTGGCCAATGCTCTGTCAAGTAGGATCCTGTGCTTACAGATCCAGCCTGTTAAATTGTGTTAGGAATGATGGGGGCAGGAAAAAATGAGAACTCATGCATAACTACCCTCTGCCCTGATGCTGCTTTGTTGACTAGCCACTCCTCATGCCTTCTCCCTGCCTCTGCCACTGCTTGTGACACCCCCACCTTGGAAACCTCTCTCCACCCTTTCTCCTCCTGTGCTCTTGTCTTCAAAGGCCCCAACCACTCCTTCATTTTCTCTGCTACTTGCACCTTCAGCTGGGTTAACTGTTCCTGCAACTCCTGCACCTCCAGAAAACACTCCATGGCTCTCTGCACTGCAACTCTCTGCTCCCACTGTGCCACATCTCAATCCTCGCCTGCTCACTGAAGCTCCTCCTCCCATGCCTCCAGCAGCCAGGTCAACTCTTCATTCACTGCTGCAGGAGTTGTTCCAATATTGAGGGTGTGACTGCAGGCACTCCCGGTGTTGAGAGCATAGGCCCAGGAGAGCCTGCTGAACTCCCCACTAGGGCCCCTATGCCTAGGGAGTATATATGGGGCCCTGGAGGACCTGTCATTGTTGCTTTAACCTGGGGCCTCTTATTTGAGCCAGCATTTAGAGGAGAGAATGCCCTGTGCTTCTGCTTGTCTCATGCAGTGGGTGCTTTCTTCCTATGACCCCCCCATAGTTGCCCCACCTTTCCCAATGAAAGGCCACACTCCAGCACCCTCATCCTCCACTTATTCTTGAGTTGCTCCCTTACCTAGGCCTGCTCCCAACCCTGCTCTGTGGCTATGCATGCCACCCTCCATTCTCTTGACACAGAGCACCTCTCATGCCTTGATTGATATGGGAGGCAAATTAAAGAATTCTGGCAGGACCCCTTCATTGGCACTTCAAACTTGCATTGCTCTCTGCATCAAACACAGAGAGCACACTAAATAGACTAACTCAGCTGGAGTTGTGACAAATGGCTGGCAATGTACTGGAGCCTCCACCTGACACCACTCCAGCATTGGGGGACTCCTTGGCTGCCCAACCACCTCTGCAAATTGCTCCAGCATTACCTCTGCTTGAGAGATCCACTGGGCTTTAGGAACAACCTGGACTATCCTGGGCACTAAGCTAGGCCTTGACAAATGCACAAACCATGCTAGGGCTGGCCATGCTGACAACTGTAAAGCCTAGGAGAGGCCCCCAGATAGACCTGCCACTGCTGCCAACAGCTCTGCCACAAGAGTTGATAAGACCCACTTGTTACTAAGCACTGTTTTTGGCATTTTTGATTGGATGGCAGCTGATTATATTGTACATGACCTTGCACAAGTCACAACACTTATTACATGGGGTCTAGCTACAAGCTCTAAAACAATGTAGCCTTTGCATGGGATTTTAGTGACCACAAGACTGATGAATCATGAGCTGCATCATGTGGAGTCTGAACTTTGGAGCAAGAACAATAAGGCTGAGACCTTTCTTAGCAGCAATTGCTAGCAAGATTATTTGGCAACAATACAGCCTCCTCTCTAAAAAGGGATATATTGAAAGCCATGTGATTTTTTACTTATCATTTTTCTTGTCAGTCTTACAAACATACTTGAATGGCATCTACACTTCAGGTATTGGCATCAGAAATGCTCTTTTCTTGTAATTGACAATTTTTATGCATTATATTGACATCACATACATATACTTGGTTACCAGACTAACATCCAGTATGTATTATAAACACTTTGGCAGATGCTGTTGTTGGTGGCAGCTAACATTTTCTTTCCAAATACTATACCTACAAATAGTATAAATACTGCCTGTATATATAGACAAAAACAATGAACAGAGTACCATTTCTCTCATTAGCTCTTAGCTTACTAGCTTCAGATTTCTTACTACTCTTTCTTGTCATTGCCAATGACTTAGCAACAAGTCTTAACAACCATAAATTCAATCTAGTGTGGGGTCTGACTATGAGCACCTTTACTGTTTTTATGACTTAGCAATGCTAGTGTCACAACCTGCTCCCTGGATCCCTGACCTCATTCCCAGCCCACTTGCTTACCTGGAGCTCCCCCCCCAATGCCCCCTCAACTCCCCAACCATTGTACACCCTCTGTGCCTACTCTGAGTAACTCCAACACTTCTCTGGCAAACCCTGATGGCCCCCTGGCTAACTCCAATGTCTTCTCTGCAGCCACCAATGCTTCCCCTGGCTCTCTTGAGCCCCTAGAGCCATTCTCTGCCATTCCTGACTCCATCATATGTTACTAGCCCATCACCCTGGTTCCCCCAACCTACTTCAAAGTATCATGACTACCTCAGGACAGCCTGTGTTTCCAACTGATCCCATCAAGATATCAACACGGCCCATCCTTTGATCACAACTGACACCTGTCAACTCTGCTGAGCTCAACCAAGCCCTGCCACCACACCCACTGTTTCCCAGAGTCCTCCAGTAGCTAGTATATAAGTCATAGAGTAGCTCCTCATACTCTAGTCTTGATATTGCTTAACATTACCTATGGTCTGATTGTTTCTCTCTTGTGTTTTGTATTCTGTGTTATGTTTCCTTTACTCTCAGTCTCCTGGTCTTGTCTTGTCTCTATTCTGTTATTGTCCTTGTTATCATTTTGTATCTCCACCTGAATCTATTTTTGTTCTTGTCTCAATCTTGCCTTAACTCCACCTCATTCCATTCAGCTCCATCTCATCTTGTTTAATCTGTTTCCTTCATTGTGCTTAAGTCCTTTTCACTCTTGATGCCTTTACAAACCCCATGCTTATGATTACACACTCCAAACATTGTTTAAACCAACTCTGGACCTTGCTACTCACTCAGTCCCAAATCCCATCAACTTCTATTGATCCCCCATCAAGCTCCAGCTCTGCTCCCATCACTCACATAGCCTCCACTTCCTCCACACCTACAATACTCACTTACAGACTCATACTTGTCACCCTGCCAAGCTTGTCCTTTTCCCTGCAACTTGTCCTACACTCCTCTGGACCACCCTGGACTTGCTCAGATCACTTCCCATCACTTGTCCTTGCAAGACCCCTGCATTTAGAACTTCTCCAAGTGCCCAGTTATCAGTGCAGGGAATCATGTCTGCCTAGTAAGGATTTGCCCAGTGCAGCTGAGCCCCCATGGTCAGCAGAACCTGACAGCTAGCAACTATGGCTAGCAATTAATCTGCATTTGTCCCCCAGTCTACTCTAACTTCACTCATTCCTTGTTCCCAACTCCCTCTCTACTGCTTAGTTCCTCTTTTCTAGCAACTCTTTTGCTTCTGTTCTCTTCTCTTTCTACTATCTAGTGACCTTTTGTTATTGTCTAGAAAGTTAGGCTAGCAATAGCAACACTTTCCACTTGACTCCTTATTCATTCCACATCCATTAGCTCTCACTCTTTGAGATGGTTACTGACTCACCCCTATGAACTTCCTATTGCCAGCTTGTAACATTTCCATTATGGGTTGTGCAGCTTACTGTTCACACTCTGTAAGTCAAAACCAGTCATTAGTTCTGTCTATGAAGTATGAAGTAAGGTGCTGCCTTATGTAAGTAAAAGTATAGTAGTTTTAAAGATAGTGTTGTGTGATGCTATTCATATGTTTAAATAATGAATATTAATAATGCAGATTAATAATAGTAATGGCTGCTCCATTACATACTCCGCTTTTGAGTCTGTCAATGGACTCACTTCAAACAAAAAATGAAGTAATGATAGAAAGAAGTGGGATACAGCATCTCACTGAGGGTGTGCACTGGAATTCAATTATGAATTCCTATATTATAACTTTGGTAGGACTATACCATCCTACCTGGACAAAATACATCTCAGTGCACTGTCCAACTGCACTGAGTGCAAAATGTGGGCTCTTAGTGCCTACATGTATATATCTTCTTCTGTGAGCTCCAATAGTAGCTCACCCAGCTTGTTCATCCATCTTCAAAGTGCTTGATACAGCATTAGCTGTATTACTGGGGCCACTGGATCCAGCCTCAGGAGCAGTAGGAGTAGCAACATTAGTCACTACCACCACTTCCATGAGGCTGGGGACAACTTGTGGAGTTGTTGCTGGTTGGGCATTTGTGGTCAATGCAGAATTATCAACATAGTCCAATTCCATGGACTGCTCTGAAGATACATCCTCTAAGGATGCACCAGAGCTCAATGCTGGGTTGGTAGTGGCCAAAGCCACTGATGATGAAGGCCTCTCCTCAGTTGGGGCTGCACATGCAGAAGGAGCTACTGATACTGGCTCCTCTGCTGGCACCAGTGTGGCTCTCACCTCCTCTGTGGGTCAGTGCAAGAGGTGGATGAAAATACCTGCCTCACCATAGCACAGCCATTCAGCTGCACCTAGGAGGGAGTGGCCTCTGTTCTCCTGAATTTGGGGGAGCACTCAGAAGTGCACCCTGTTGTTAGTAGTGGTGGCATACCACCCATTGTACCCCTCTACTGCAGGGAGTACTCCAATGGTTTGGAGTCAATGAAGGCATTTATTGTTAACTTGTGTGAACAAGTCTGCATGAATTGCACTCCCAGACCAATGGTGATTGCAGAAGCATATGCCATAGGTATATGCATGATTCATCCAGGAGGGAGGCACCAGTTGGCCAGGAGGTGATATATGACCTCTATCTTACTTGGATTATTGATTTGCATAGGCAGCACTTGCAGCCTATGCAAAGTGAAAGTGTAGGATGTAATTGGAGAAAACTCCCCTATACTGGATTGGTAATTGTTGACTGCCTCTCAATAGAGATGTGGCTGGGCAACCACCATAGCAAACAGCCTCATATAGGCTGTTCATGCATGTGGCATAGTTAGGACCAGTGCCCAACCTAGAATATAGCCAAAGACCAAGCATTGGTTTATGTGTAATGAAGCATTGATGGCAATGCTTGAGTACAGGTTCTGTGAACCTGGGTGGCCATGGTGCAGAATGTACTGTGCCTCTTCATTGATGTTGAAATAATGGCCAATTGGGGCTTGATTAAGTCCTGCTCCCCACATATTGTTATTGGTGTGGCCAAGCATGGCCAACAAATGTGAAGGCAAGAGGACCAGTATCCAATGATGGTCTCCTCTGGGCAGAGATGTTTACAACTCTGTTGGAGTCAGCTCCATGACCTGCTGCATGGTGTGGTCTCTCAAGTCTGGAGGTATATAGAAGGAGATCTGATGGAACTCCTAAAGGAGGAGAGCAGCATGAATCTGCTCCCTCATTATAACCTTAGATCTGCCTTTCCAAATGAGTTTCAGGATCAGCTAAGTCTGCTCAGGATTCATTGGCATTCCTCAGGGAGTCCATTTGTATAGTGATTTGTAGTGCAGGGATATATGAGATATCCCTGCTATCTCAGTGGAGCAGGCAAAGACTGCTGCATCACCAACAAAGACTGCATTGGCCATTGGCAACTAGTAGAAGTTGGGGTGGAGAATATTCCTGAAGTCATTCTGGCATGCAAAGTGCCCACAAACCAATGTAGTCTTCCAGCCATCTGGTAGGTGGCTAGGCACTGTATCATTCAGATGCTTGAGGTCCAGTTTGAACTTCTCAGCATCAATAGCCAACAGCTATTTGGCATTAGCATTGTGCTACTCCTTGCAATGATGCTCAGCGGTGTCATTGTCAGAATCACTGTTCAAGATATGTTGTTTAGATGTAGGGACATCATTATCATTAGCACTACTCAAGTTGGATGCTGTTGGGGCACCTGTTGTTGCTAGGCAGCTAGCTGCTGGGTGATAAAGAATTCTTTGTTATGGGGATCCTGATGCACTGGCAGCATATACTTATAGGAGAGTGCACTAGGCATAACATAGGTCCTTGATTTAAGGACCTCAATCATGCCAGCTTCTGCTCCCTGCAAGACATTTGCCAGAAAAGCAATTGGGGTGGTGATGACGATAGAGTCATCTGCCTCTGTTGATGCAACAGCTGGCTTTGTAGTGCCAGCCTGTTTTGTGGAAGGCCTTGATGATCCCTCCCTAGTCACTGCTGGTTTTGGCAGCTTCATTGGAGCTGCCACTGGCTTTAATGGCCCAGCAGTGGATGATGCCACCTTGAAATCAGGGTGCTCATCCATCCCCTGGTCATTATTAGCAGGCATCACACTATTATAGGGCATGAGTGGTGCCCTCTGAGTCAAGGACTCCTTAACAAACACAGAAGGCTCAGTACAAGCCTTCTTTGCCTCTGGGAGATTAGGAGAGGAGGCTATGTGCTTCCCCTTCCCCAATGCTGAGTAGAAGAGGTCTGTCCAGGCCTCATCCCTTTGATTTCAAACAATGTTAAGTTCATTCAGAACTTGAGTTAGTGCTAGCTGCACCACAGGGTTTTTGAGAACATTAGCACTGACATCTTCTGGGACTCTGGCTTTGTGAAGCCACTGGAGCAGATGAGTGATCTGGTCATTTGTGGCAGTTGAAGGCTCAGGGTTTTTGCTTTGCCCTTGCCCTTCTTCTTTGCAGAGAAGTGTTGATCAACCATCTTCCAGGCAGTCAACAAGGAAGTGCTACTCCCCTATGCTGGCACAGATGGCAATGTTGCAGTTGCCTTGCCTTTTCTTTTGCTAGTTGAGGTGGCCTCTAGTTGCCCCAATGCACTTGATGATGAAGAAGGTGCATCTGAAGAATGTGCTGCTGTAGGAAATGGCAGATATGACTGCCTAGGAGGTGCCAATGACTGCATCAGAGCTGTAATTGACTCTGGGCCTTTGTCATCAACTTCCATTGCCTCTGATGAGGATGCTACAAGGACCAAAATCCCTACTTGTGATGAGATAGTGGCAGGTCATTGTTGACCTACCATGCTCATTATATGGCTGGGACCAACCACTGGAGGTGGGGCCACAACAAATTGTGGCATCACATACTGTTAGAACTTCTAGGACCACACTGGTTGCATGGTCACAGGGTATCCAAAGCTGGACTGAGGGAGGGCTAGTGGTCCCCCATGTCTTCTACCTGCTCTCTGAAGAGGAGCCAATGGTCCCCCATGCCTTTTGCCTGCTCTGCCTCATTACAGGGGCAAGCCATGTCCTCATGCTGGTGATTGCTGCATCACCACTGTGTAGCTAGGTGGGGCCACATCTCCTAGGACCACCAACAGTCCTTCACTCATGAGCCTCATGTCTCTTGGAGCTGGGGCTGCTCTTCTTCTTGTTGGGGGTGCTACATCCACTAGCACTAAGCCTCCTGCCAATGCAGCAAAGCCACTAAACCCAGGAAGTGAGCTACTCCCTGGTTCTCTCCCTGTTGAGCTCTGTCCAGAGCTCATAGAATACACTGGCAGATCTACATTTGACTTGCCTGGTTGTTTCTTTTTCTTGCCCATTAGGCAAGGAGTCTCCTTGAGTACTGTTGGCACATCTCATTAACAATGTGGAAGAAGACAAAGACCAGTTGGACTTTGCACTCAGCCACAAAATTGGCTGACATAAATATTGATGGCTGCTAGCATGGTGGCCTAATAAACTTCTGGACTAAGTTAAGTTGACTTAGTCCTTCTAGCCAACTGCACAGGGTGCTGCATGCCCTGCAGCTCCAAGTACCTGTCAAGGGCCACTAGGTCCTTGCAGGTCACAAAGGACTCCCAAGTGGTGTCCCACAGACTCCAACAAACCTCAAATTGGAGGTTCTTACTATTCCAATGATGACCTACTAGGTCATCAACAAACCATTCCTGATTGTCTGGGGCACCAAAGTTATAAGGCTCTGGTGTTGCCCTATTGGAAGACAGCACATTGTTGCTGGCCTTATACAAGCACAGCAGTGACACATAGAACTGAGGATGTATCCTTTGTTCCTGGAGTGGCATAGGCAACTCCAACACATAATTGGAAGTCTCACTGTAGGCCTCCAGAGTTCTATATGGACCAACCCACTTTGGGGAGAGCTTTTTTGCTCTGCCTTTGGGAAGGTTGAGGTTCTTTGTTGAAAGATACACCAATGTACCTTTCTCCAGCTTGGTATTAGGCTTGCAATGCAAGTTGGCTAAGTGCATCTGAAAGACACACACCTCAATAATTGCATTGTGAGCTGCTGCCAAGTTCTCTAGCACTTGGCAGGCAAACTGCTGAATTCTCCTTGGAATTGTAGTATCTGACCTAATTTCCCATATTATTAATGGCATGTTTCCACTGTTTAACTAAAACAGTGCAAAGCACATCATCTTAGAAATACTTGTATTTATCACAAACTCTGTTAAGTCTATTTGACTTAACCAGTCTTTCTGATCTGATTGTACCACAGTACACAGGATCTGACTAACATTCCTATTGGCACATTCAGTCTGACCATCCATCTGTAGATGGAACAATGTAGACATTAGGAGCAAAGCTCCTAACAACTTGTGCAGTCCATGCCACCATTTAGATATGAACTTGGAGTCTTGATTGCTGATGATTGAGCTTGGGAGGCCATGTAGCCTCACAATTTGGTGCATGTAGATCTTGGACACCTGTGATGCTGTCATAGTAGTGTGCACCAGAATCAGGTGCACCATGCTCATCATCCAACATATAACTATCCAAAGGTAGTTATACCCTTTTGATTCAGGAAACAGGCCTATAAAGTCCATCCCTATTGAATCCTAGGGCTTAACTGGCACAGGCATAGAATATAACTTCCCTAAAGGGAGATGATTGCTCCCTTTTGCCCACTGATACAGTTGATATGTGGTACAGAATGCATGAACATCCACAACCACTGTTGGCCACCAAGACCAACAATAAACATATTCCATTGTTCTCTGGGTGCCAAAGTGTTCTACTACACTGTGTGCTTGCTCAAGCACACTTGTTACCAATTCTCAATCACAAAGTATACAAAGTACCTTGTGGCTCAAGATTGGTAATCCAAATGAGCTTGTCATGTAGATGGAAGGATCTATAGTCCTTTGGTTGAGTTAGAATTTCAGCAAAGAGCTTGTCTTTGCTATACAATGATTAGATTTGATGAAGGAAGTCTATGTCTGTCCTGCCTTGAGGTTGTGGAGACTGAACCATCCTTAAGATGGCCTCTCCAAGAGGCATATTGACTTTGTCACCCTCAGTCTCAGACCCACATTGAGCTTGGGCTGAATCTCCCTTGCCATCATTACTGGTGGCAAGCAACTGTGCTTCCTCATCACAAATTTTGTGACAATCTCACACTTGCCTGATTCTATAGCTAGGTCCATTCTGGAGAGTGCATATCTGATCCAGCTGTGCTTGCATCTCCTGCAAGTGCATTGGAGGCAAATCATCCCTCTCTGGGTCAATACGCACATCTGCATGTACATAGTCATAGACATGGTGTACATCTCAAGGAGAGTTGCTTTCAAAGTAGCAGGATAAGCAGTCCACTACCTTATTGAGCTCTCCTTTCATGTAAGTGATGTCAAAATTGAATCTTGACATATAGTCCATCCACCACCATTGATGTGGTGATAGATTCTGTTGGGTTTTGAAAAACTCAAGAGCCTTATGATCTGTTATCACATGGATCTTGTACTCCAAAAGCTTATCCTCCCACTTGAGGAGGGCTTCTAGAATAGCCAAGGTTTCTAGTTCATGTACAGCATAATTTTGCTGTGCATTGGTGAACTTTTTAGACATAAATCCAGCTGGCCAACATTTCTGCCAGCTTGGACCCTGTCCATACATAGCTCTGATGCCTGTCTTTGAGGCATTGCAGATCAGCCAAATAGGATCCTCATGCCAAGGATCAATTGGGCATATCACTGGAGTTTTGGCACAGATCCTTTTGATTATGTTAAAGTGCTGTTAGTGAATAGGTTGCCAATGGAATGGCAACCCATTCTGCAGCATGGCCATTAATGGCCCTCTATATGCAGAGACATCAGGCAAGAAATTCCCAATAAAGTTCACCAAACCTACAAACCACTAGATGTTGTTGTAGGTTCTAGGAGTGTGCCACTCCTAGATCCTATTCAACTTATCCATATCAGAGTGTATACTCTGCAAATCAATTACATGGCTGAGGAACTCTACATGCTCAGCATATAGCTCACACTTCTTCCATTTGAGATAGAGCTTTTTCTTGTGTAGTCTTTCAAAGACTACTCTGAGGTGCTGCTCATGTTCTTCAATGGAATCTGAAAAAACAAATATATCATCCAAGTACACATGCATCCACTTGCCAATGATGTCTCTAAAAATAGATGTCATCAAACATTTGAATGTGGCTGGCATGTTACAGTTGCCAATCTGCATGATATTACTGTGATATGTTCCAGTAATGGTCATCAATGCAGTCTTTGGTATGTCTAATGTACCTATCCTCACTTGGTCATATGCATCTGTGAGGTCAATTTTTGACCTCACTGGCATGCAAGCTACATCTTCTCTAATGACCTTCTGGTCTGCTAAGGGCATTATGTCCTTAATGGTATTGTCATTGCATTGGCACACATCTAATGCCATCTGCAGAGACCCATCCTTTTTAGGGATGCACAATAGTGGTGTGGCCTGGTTGGCTGCACAAGGTTCCCACTACTTAGCATGCACATAGCAGTCAATTTTATCCCACAATTGCTGCTGAAATGATGTGGGACACCTCAGCATGAAGTATGAGTACTGTTTGGTCTCATTGATGAGATTTATCTCATGATTCACTTCTTGCCAAGGAGGAAGTTCCTTCTTTGTTCCATTGACAATGTCTTGGAACTTATTCTACCACTGCTGTTAAAGGCAAAGAATATTGCCTCCTATTAGCTTGGAAGGCTGTGCCTTCCTCCCATCTACTCTTGGCAAAGAGCAATGCTCTTTCTTGGCCAATTTCACTGGTGGCACAGACTTTGTGTACTTGTCACACAAGGCCATCAAGCAAATCTCTGATTCATCTGGTATGTTTAACCAGGCAGGGCAATAGGTTGTTCTACCTGTTGCTTTTGTCCACAAGTATTCAAACTTGCTAAGCTCAGATATTTCATGCTCTATAGCCATTCTGTATATTTCATCAGCAGGGGTCAGTCTTCTTACCCCTTCCTGCCATGTCAGATCAGCTATGATTTGATTCCACTCCTGCAGCATTTATGAGTCATACACCCATTCAAGGATAGGCTTTGGGATTGGTCTATCCCAAATCTTCCATTTTCTTGCTGTTGAAGGGTCAACTCAATCCTTCTGGCATACTCTCCCCCTCTCTAGTATTCTTTTGGTACTCTTCCTCTGAGATCAGTAGTGATGGGTGGTTCTTGGGTAAGCTTTTGGTTACCTAAATCTTGTCCTCATTTGCTACCTCCTCTACAGTGGGCTGCTTGAGTCCACCAAGGAGTCAGGGCCACTTGTCATGCTGCTTATACATGGCCATTGGCATCCTCCAGCTCCAAATTGAAAGCTGGAGTTGCCTTTCTATCAATGACTACCTGGTCATTCACAAAATCAAGGAGGACCTTGTGGGTCCTCATGAATTGTGTTCCTATGATTATGTCATAGCAATTAAAGTTTGCAATGTCCACATAGACATGGCAAATCTCACCCAGTATCTTTATAGTAACCCTGGCACCATAGTTTACTATGGAACAACTTCCAATTGTTCCCAGCTGCAGGGTGATAGTGGTGGCCAATGCTGCCACCCATATCCCAGCCACATTAGTGAACAACAGTGTGATTCCAGAAGCAGTACTCTGAGTCACACAGCATCCACACTTGGTGGCCATTTACCTCCACCCAAGTGATGAGACATTCTTTGTCTTATGCTGGCAGCATTGGGCAGTCCATGGCATTTTTAGATGCCACAAGCTGCACTTTGTGCATGCAAACCTTGTTGCTAGGTTCTCTCTCCCTATACCTGCTAGTAGGGACCTCTGTGAGAGCAAAAAGTCCCTCACTATCACTACCATGAGTATAGTACTTGTTGTTGTATGTTTACAATTCAATGTACTCTTCCTCATGCTCCTAAGTCCTGTCAGACTCAAATGCATCATTGATATTGGCCTCAGCAGGCTCTTTGTCCTGCTCATCACTAGCCTCTCCCATATCTGATGGAGCAGCCATATGAGCTGCCTGCACAAATATTCAGGGAGCTGGATAAGCCAGCTCCCTACATTTGCATGCAAAATGCCCAGCCTTTAATACTTGTAACAATTAGCCTGCCTGGCATCCTTGCCTGGTTGGCCTGATGCTATGGCCACTACATTCTTCCCTGCAGCAAGATATTTCCTTGCTGCCTGTACTGCAGCCACAGGTCAGGGAGGCCCCTGGCCCATACTGCCTCTTGGCTGCATAGGTCTTGAGGCCATGCATATAGCAGGCCTCTTGGCTGACCTAAACAGCTGTGACTGACTATGTTGTCTGGTCACCTCTGTCCACTTAGCCATTGCAGTCCCAATTGCTGGAGACTGCACTGCTGCTAGCAACAGCTGCTATCCTGACTGACTCTTGCTGTGCTCTAAGTAGTGCACAGCAGTTTTAATGCTATTCTCATAGGCCTTAGCCTCTGAGACAAACTCCTCAACTGTGTTCACTTTAGGAGCTAGTTTGGTGTCATGTATTAGTGCCACAAGCATGTCAGAGGGTATCCCCTTCAAAAACCACTCACAAATAGTGAATTTGTCAGGAAACACAGCCATGTTTTGAACATAGTCAAGCAAAGCATCATAAAAGTCTTGCACTCCCTCTTTGACTGCATATACTGTGTTGTGGAAAGCATTGCATGCATCTTGCATTGTCAAAGGCTGTACAAATTGATTGTACAGTCCAAGCATCATGTCCTTGAACCTCCAGTGGGACTGGGCCCTATTGACATGTATTATATGTTGTAGGTACCACTTCAGCATGCCTGCAGCTAGAAAGTCCATCAGAATCAGGACTTTCTTGCAATTGCACCTGTCTCCACCATGCTGAGCTATAGCATAGAACATACAGATGCTCATTAGCCAGTCTTCAAGTTTGCTGAACTTGGCAGACCCTGCATAGAAAGTGATCACTTTTGATGGATTACTCTGCCTTGGCTTGAGTCCTTCTGGTATTGCCAGTCATACTGCAAGCAACTGCTCCATCACTACCCTCAGACAATCATGCATTGTCTGGTGGTGATATTGATAGGCCTCTTCCACTTCTGGAGTAATGAAGCATCCACAGTGTTGCAGCAACATTGAAAACCACTGTGGCTGTCTCTCTGGAAGAACTATAGTCCTCCTTCTTACAGCTCTGCATCTCACACTATTGTCCTCACCAGAGGGGCCATTATCTGGTCCTCCTGGGTCTGGCAGACCCCCTTCCAGGAGTGGTGGTGGTCCTCTTCCTGGACCTCCACCTCCTCCCAGACCCTGGGGTCCACAGTATGGCATAGAGGGCAGAGAGGACCCAGGATTGTTATCTGGAGATCCCTATCCAGGTTCTCCTCTGCCCACAATTCTTCCCCCAGACCAGTTCAAAGGAGCATTCACTCCTTGTCCTGTGTCTCTCTGGGACTCTGCAGGGCTCTGTCTAGTCCTAGCAGTTTTGCCTCTTAGAGGGGAGTGAAGCTCCTGCTCCTTCTTCTTAATTGGCCTAGTTTGTTCTAGTGAAATGTACTCCTTCAGCCATGTATCATAGGCAGTATTCCTCTGGAACACCACTCCTTGATTGTCCATGTAGAACTGTCTGAAGTCTTCCATGTCCTCATTGTGAAATTGCTGTAGAGCAATTTGATCTTCCAAAGTCAGTGCCCTCAGTGTAGACCCACCAGGTCTAGACCACACCACAGGTTGTTCTACCATAATCACCAACCCCATGTCAGTAGATGCTGAGTCTGGTGCTATGATTGTATCCAATGTAGCCCATTGTTGATGGTGTAGTACTTGGTTAGAGTAATACTGATAGTTCTGGAGCTTTCTTGAAGACTTAGCAAGTCCACTCCCATTCCACACTGATGTCTTGAGAAATGTTTGAGGTTAAGGTTGTTACTTCCAAAATATTTCTATTCTGAATGTAGAGGTGTATCAACAAACTCCAGCCTAAGTGATTCACTCCTGGGAACCACCAAGCCTTTGCTTATCAATTGCCTGTCTATTTGCTACTCTACTTGGGCTTTTTATACCTCTTTCTACAGTGCACAAACCACCTCCTGCACATGACTTTTGGTCCCATACTTTCCAGTCCCTTATTTATAACTGTTATTCTAATTCCCCCTTTTGGGCTGCCTGTTTCAGTGCCACAGGCTAGTTCCTTGTGCTATCATTCCTCTTTTGCATTCTGAGCTTCCATTTGCCCCATTTAGCTCTTCCTCCTTTGTATTTCTTCCATTCATCTTTTCCCTCCCATTCATATTTTCCCATTCCATTCCTATTCTTTTCCCATTCAGGTTCTTCCATTCATCTTCCTTTCCCTTCCATTCATATTCTTTTCCATTCAGGTTCTTCCATTCATCTTCCTTTATTCATTTCATATTCTTCCATTCCATTCATTCCTATTCCTCCATTCCATTCCTATTCTCCCATTCCATTCATTCCCATTATTCTCCTTTCAGTCAACATTCCAATCTGATTATTCTTAGATCTGATCTAAATCTTGCCAGAATTGATGCCACTCAGGTGCTTTTGCCAGTCCCATGCTTCCCCTCCCATTACAGTGATTGGACTATTATTGAGTGTATAGTCTAGTATAGTCCTTGTCCTATCCTGTTCTGTATTTCTTCTAGTGTACTTTAAAGGGATAATGTTGCTGGAACTTGTTTTACCAGGAGGCTTACAGTTTTCAGCCTTGATAAAAGTTTGTTTTGACTTCTGGTGTTTTATTATGTTCCCAATGGCATGACAACATCATATCACCACTACTAGCAACATAGTGTCATCCACAAAACCTGTGAAGAACTCTGATTTACTATTAAGGTATGCTGTCAAAATTAGTAGCACATTATAAAAGGCATAGTAAAGCATAGATAGTAGGCACCCCTGTATTGTGCCATTGTCTATGAAGAGCCAGTTAGACATGGAATTGTCAAAGTTAAGGCATGTGCACCAGTTTGATAGCATACAAGTGGTGATGTCAGGTTCTGCTGACCATGGGGACTCAGCTTAACTGGGCAAGTCCTTACTAGGCAGACATGACATCCTGCACTGATAACCTAGCACTTTGGAGAGATCCAGACTTCAGATGCTTGCAAGGGTAAGCCAAGGGGAGTGGTCCAAGCAAGTCCAAAGTGGTCCAGGGAAGTCTAAGACAAGGTACAAGGAAGGGTTGGGCTTGGGGAAGCTCCATGTACAAGTCCAGAGGTGAGTATTGATGGTGTGAGCAAATAGAGGCTATGCAAATGATGGGAGTGGGACTGGAGTTGGATGGGTAATCAATAGATGTTGATGGGTTTTGGAGCTGAGTGGATAGCAAGGTCCATCGTTGGTTAAGAAAGTTTGGGAGGTCATGATTGTAAGTGCAGAGTTGTAATAGCATTAGAGTTGAGGAGGACTTGGACACAACAAAGGAAATATAGACAAGCAAGACAGGGCCAAGTCAAGGCAAGATTGAAATGAGAATAAAAATAGATTGAAGTGGAGATACAAAAAGATAATGAGATGATAATGGACATAGAAACAAGACAAGACTGGGAGACTGAGATAAGACTGGAAGACTGAGAGAAGGGAAAACATAACAAGAGACACAAAACACAAGGAAACAATCAACAGCACATAGGTAGGCAATATCAAGACTAGAGTAAAGGATACTACTCTACAACTTATATACTAACTACTGGGACAGTTCTGGGGATAGCAGGTCAGGCAGTGGGGCTCATTGGGGCTATGCAGAGTTGATGGGTATTGGTTGTGATCAGTGGGCAGGCCATGGTGATATACTGATAAGATCAGATGGGAATGCAGACTGTCCTGGGGTCATCATGATGCTCCAGAGCTGGTCAGGTAAGTTAGGGTGACAAACCAGTGATGTACACCAGCATCAGGGACAGTGGAGGGAGGTTTTCAGAGGCTCAGAAGAGGAAGGAGAAGCATTGAGACCTGTGCGGGAATGCATCAGAGTTAGCCAGGGAGCCATTGGGGTTTGCCAAAGAAGCATTGGAGTTAGCCAGGTGGGCTGCCATGGGTGAACAAAGGTCAGGGGAGTTCAAGGAAGCATTGGAGGAAACTCTAGGGAAGCAAGGTGGCTGGGAACCAGGTCCAGGGTTCTGGGAGTGGGTCATGACAGGTGAGGCAGATGAGGCTGGCAGAAACATCCCTCTTGCACATATTGTGGATGAGCTGGTCCCTGACTGTGTTGAAGAAGATGCCTTGCACATCAAGGAAGAGAGAGCCTGTGACTTTTCCAAAGTACCAGGCACTTTTGATCTTGTGCACCACTAGATGCATGGCATCACTTCTATTGCATCTCAGGCATCTGCCAAATTGTCCTCGAGGTAACATGTTGTTGGACTCTGCAATATGGAAAAGGTCAGCAGCTATAAAGGTTGAGAGGAGCTTTCCTATGATATTTAGGAGGCAAATGGGGCAATAGGCCTTGGCTACATTGTAGGCTGGTTTTCCTGGCTTGCAAAGTACTAGTGTTGTAGATTCCAACCAGCTCAGGTGGTAGATGTCAAGTTTGAAGACTGCATGGTAGATAAAGTAGAAGTGGTTGATAAGGAGGTTGACAAGGATGCTAGTACAATATTTAAGTACAGCATTAGGTATGCCATCAGAGTCTGGGACCTTATATGGGGAGAGGCCTTTGATGGCTGCAGCAATACATTTGCATGAGAAGTGTTCAGAATCTAGTACAGAAAGAGGGTAGGTGGTCTGTGGGATTAAGGAAGTAGACTGGAGTGGTGGGAAGAAGGACTCAGCTAGCACTTTGGCTTTTTTACTATTTACTGTAGCAAGTTTGGAGATCCTTTCACTCAAACTTCAGATTGGAGGCTCTGTCACAAGCAAAGTTAGTCAGTTCCCTTACTACATACTTATTTGCAATGTAAATCCATTTTGTATTTATGTCTTCAAGCTATTCCCTCCAATGTTCTTCCTCAGCCTTGCAAATTGCATCAACCATTTCCCAAGATAGGTGTGATGCTTCTCAATGTGAAGTGTGGTTGGGGATGTCCCAGAACCTGTAGGCCTTATTGTTAGCTTGATTCCTTTTAGTCTTGAGGTGGGTGATATTGTCATTCCACCATTGTTTTGTGAACAGGCAAGGTTCATGTAGTGGCACCATGCTGCTGGTTGAGATCACTTTCTGAATAATGGATATAAGGTCAGTTGCTTTGTGGTCAAATGCAACTGTGGAAAGGATGGGCTCAGCAGAGGAGCAAGAGGTTAGATGTTCCCCAAGTACACTGATGAATGCCTCCTAGTTGGCAGACTTAAAGTCCCTGAACAGCAGTGGTGAAGTGTGCAGGACTGGCATTTCAATTTCTGTGACTGTGTACTCTTACACTATGATAGCCTCTACTGCTGCTCTACCAAGCCAAGCTTCAATTGACCAATGATCACTGGGTCTGCAAAAACTAATTTTTTATGTTGGATCACAGGTCCATACAGCACCTGCCATTTATGGTGACCTAGAGGAACACAAGGATTATAGGTGGATGTTACAATGCCTGGATAAAGAATTGGTAAGATGTCTTGGATTACAATGTAGTTTATCTGATATCTGGGCTAGAACTATATTCTCCTATACCTGAGTGTAGCAGCATTTGACAACATCAAATACAATGTTCCAGACCTCATTATGTGTCTGAGCTGTTGGTACTCTCTACAGACAAAACAAAGATGATGATATCCCTCAAGAAGTCTAGAATTCCTTTGAAGCATGGACAGATCCCACCCATCCAGGTCAAGTTGTACATTGGTATAGCTGTGATTGGTGGAACTATATAGGTATTGAGACTGAGCACCTGAATAATGAGACTGCCAAGGACTGTCTCCTCATCCATCAAAATGCAACTTGCAATGAAGAATTGTCAAGCCAAAGCAGTGTCCACTAGAAAGCCCTAATAGCTCTAAACAAGTTCTGATCAGTAGCTGGATCAGGTTTGATGGCAAATGACCTAATCCACCAATTTTCAAGTCTGTCTGCCAGACTTGGCTCTACTCACCTCTCCAGTGCTGATTCCATTGTGCCATCACACTTAGGAGAACTAATTGGTATTGACTCAATCACCACTTTGCTGAGTGGTGATAGCCCAAGACCATCTAACTGTGCCTGATACTCAATCACCCACATAACCTCCATCGATGCTTGACAAGGCCATTGATGCTTCCAATCCATGTCATCCATTCCACCACATCTTTCTCAAAAGTAGGCAGAATTCTAGGCTCATCTATCACCCTACAAAGAAATCATCTGTTGTTCAAGTACAGGCCAAGTCTCAATCATTTTCCCATCCCATTTCCCTTATTCAGCAGAGCTTCTTCTCACTGGCACAAAGTGATGAGAAACAGATGGATGTTGAGAATCCATCCTTTGGTGATCCAGACCTCAGGGGCATGGCATTTGAGCCATACTGCTTCAACAACATGGGCATTCCATCTCTGTTTTTTGCTGAAGAAAGTGGATCAGATGAAGAACACCTCCCACTGCTCTTCATTGCATTGGACAATGGGTCAGACAATAAAGGGGGGCCAGATAACAGCAGCCTTCCTCCTCTGTTTATTGCAATAGATGACAGGTCTGACAACAGGAACATGGCTAACAACAGAGGTGGACTGGATGATGGTATCCTCCCTCTTCTCTTCATTGCAGCAGATGATGAGGCTGATAACAGAGGTGAACTGGATAATGGTGCTCCATCTGTCTTGGGATGGAAAGCTGTCAACATCTTCAGCTTCACTCTAGTGAGCACATGTAATGCCTGCCAAAACTCTAATATGAACAGATGCTCTTGGTTGCAAATGATTTTTAATGGCAACCCATTCTCACAATACCATCTGTCAAAGAATAAGACTGCAAAGTCCTGAGCAGGAATATCTGTCCAGCAAGATACAATCTGTATGTCAGATCCAATACAGACTGTCATACTTAGCAAACAGTTGAAACCTCTTTTCTCAAGCAATAGCCCTACAAAGTCTATTGTGATTGTATTGCCCCTACCATCCCTCTGTTCCACAGCCTCCATACCAGGTGCCATCAGAGCTAGATTCTTGATCCAAAAGTCCATGCTATACCCCTTATAGATCAAGTTCAACATTTCTGCATTGGAGGTAACAGAAACAGTTTCTGCAACTGTGAAAGCTGTCATGGGATCCTTTGATAACTCCACCAGGCCATGAGCTACCTCACAAGGGGCCCTCATTGTTATCAACAGGATCAAAAACAATCCTGTGTCTCCATCAGGTTCTGCTGACCATGGGGGCTCAGCTTAACTGGGCACATCCTTACTAGGTGGACACAATGTCTTGCACTTATAACCTAGTGCTCCAGGAAGGTCCAGACATCAGATACTTGTGAGGGGAGGTTGGAGAAGTAGTCCAAGTCCTGAGTATAGGACAAGGTCCAGAGTTAGCTATGAATGTGCAAGTTGTAAATAAATGAACAGAGATTGTAACAGAGTTAGAGTTGAAAGGACTTCAGGCACATGTAAAAGGAAACAGAGCAGATGAGGCAAGACAGAGTTGAGACAAGACAGAAATGAGAATAAGATAGATTGAATGAGATGCAAAACTAGAGACAAAAATAAAGATGAAACTAGAAAACATAACAAACACAGATGTGAGTAGGCAATATCAAGCCTATTGTAGCATATTGCTCTATAATTTATATACTGACTACTGGGACTCCTCTGGGGGCTGTGGATCTGAAAGTGAGGTTGGTAGAGCCACACAGGCCTAGCAGGTGTCTGTTCTGATTAGGTAGGCTGTGGTGACACATTGGTGTAGGTCCACAGTGTGTGCCAAAGTTCCTGGGAGGTGTTGGGGATATTTGGGAGCTCAGAAGAGAATGTGGAAGTAACAGGGCTTGCCAGGGGCTGTTAGAGTCTGCCAGGGGGGCATCAGAGTTAGCCAGGGTAGGTGCTGTGAGTGAACAAGGGTTGGAGTAAGTCAAGGAGGTGCTGGCAAGTTGTCCAGGCATTTGGAGTATGCAGAGAGGAGGTCTGAAGGTCCCAGGATGAGTTGTAACATCACCCTCCCTTCATCATCAAGACTCTTGATGTGTGGGGTACAAGTCAGGGATGGGCAGTTGCATGGGAATCAAAGCTGCAGCAACATGCATTAGTCAGCACAAAATCTACATCAGTCAGCAACAAGTAGTGGCAGCATGGAGAACAAAATCAAAGCAAGGCCACCATTCATCAGGGAGTTCCTCCAAGTTAATCAAAAGGGTCAGGACATACCTTGGTGCTTCCCAGTTTCTTTCCTATGTCTTCATTAGCTTCCTCATCAGCATCATTGTTGTCCCTAACCCCTTCCCCTTCTGATGAGAATTGCATGGGTATCTGGGCCAAATACAAAAGTTGTTGGAGGAAATTTGATTGCCATTGGGACCAAAAGAGAATAGACTCAATGTATTGTTGTTGTGAGTGCATGGGTCCAGTGCTGGAGGCCATACTGACTGAGCTTGACAGAGTTGTCCATGGTGGTAGCAGGCTCCTCTGGGGATTCTTCCTATAAGAGAGAGTCAGGGCAGGTCAGTCACATTGCCCTGGTGCTGCCAGCCCATTCTGTGAGGCCAAGCTTGAGAGTGGGGATTATGCAGGTTGTCTCAAAGATAGTAGTGTGCCAATACTGGAGATGTCTATGGAGGCAGTTAAGCAAACATGGGGCCCCCTAATGCTGGAGTGGTGTTAGGGTGAAGCTCTGGTAGGTTCTGAGGTGTGCTGGTATTCTGAGCTGACTGACCATCCTTAGTGTGCTCTCTGCACCCAGCACAAGGAGGCCTGTATTTGGGTCTTGTTGTAATTCATCAGTCTGCTTTCCATGTTGCTCCTAGTACAAGAAGTGTTCCATTTCAATGGAATGGCATGCAGCCTGCATATCTATGGAGCAGGAATGGGAGCTGGACTGGGTGAGGGGGCAGCTGAGCAAGAGATGGAAGGCCAGGGTGCTAAAGAATGAGGGAGAAGTCAGCAGGGAAGGTGAGTCCTCTGTGGGGGGATTGCAGGGAGGAGGCACCAGCTGTGTGGGACAAGAAAAAGTGGAGAGTGTCATGACCCGTTCCCTGGACCCCCACACATCATCCAATGACCCCCCGCCCCCCCAGAACCTCCCCCAATGCCTCGCCAAACTTCCACAGTGCTCCGCGCCCACTCCAGCTAACTCCAACACATCTTTGGCTAACTCCAATGGCCCCCTGGCCAACTCTGATGTCTTCCCTGCAGTCAGCAATGCTTCCCCTGGATCTCCTGAGCCCCTGGGACCATTCCCCCACTGTGCCTGACCCCATTACATCTCATCAACTTGACACCCTGGTTCCTCCAACTTACTTTGAAGCATCATGATGACCTCAGAACGGCCTGCATCACCAATTGATCCCATCAACATATCAATGCAGCCTGCCCTCTGATCATAACCGACACCCATTGACTCTGTCAAGCTCCACCAAGCCCTGCTGCCACAGCCAATGTCCCCCGGAGCTCTCTAGTAGTCAGTATATAAGATGTAGAGTAGCTCTTCATACTCTAGTCTTGATATTGCTTAACATTACCTATGGTCTGATTGTTTCTCTCCCATGTTTTGTGCTCATGTCCCATTCTCCTACTCTTAGTCTCCCAGTCTTGTCCCGTCTCTATTCCATTATCATTTTCATTATTATTTTGTATCTCCACCTGAATCTATTCTCGTTCTTGTCTCAACCTCGTCTCGACTCCATCTCATCTTGTTTGACTCCATCTCATCTCATTTGATCTGTCTATCATGTTTTGATCTCTCCCAACCTTTAACATCTTCACAAACTCTGCAATTATGATTATGAATCCCTGACACTCTTGAACCAACTCCAGACCTTGCTGCATGCTTGGCCCTGAACTCTATCCACCTCTATTGATCCCCCATCAAACTCTGGCTCCACTTCCATCACTTGCATAGCCTCCGACTCCTCCACACCTGCAATACTTGCATACAAACTTATGCCTGAACCCCACCAAGCCTGTCCCCCTTCCTGCAGCTTGCCCCCTACTTCTCCAAACATCCCCGAACTTGCTCAGATCAATCTCCACCAACTATCCTCACAAGTTCCCAGTGTTTTGGGACACCTCCGCATGCCCAGTTGTCAGTGCAGGGAATCACGTCCACTTGGTAAGGACTCACTCAGTGTAGCTGAGCCCCTGTGGTCAGCGGAACCTGACATAATATCAAGACTCTACCTTACCCTGTTTGTGATGTCTGTGCCAGCTCCGCGCACATGTTTGCCAAACACTGCCTGGGAACCCTTATGATTCATATGGCCCTGCCCAATTTGCCAAGGCACATTGAGTCACGGACCTGACACCAAACATCTCTTCTGCTCTGGTTACACCCATACAACAGCTCTCTCCATGGACACCCTCCCCACCCATGCCCAACTCTACACCACTCCTGCAGACCACCTCCCACCCTTCCCCCACCCTCTCCACCAGCTCTGCTCCCCCATGAAGGTCAACCCTGATGTCACCATAAGCAGCACGCTAAACCCCAGCAATAATTCAACCCAATGATTGACAAACCTCTCTGGCACTGCACTCTCACCTCCAAAACCACAATAACACAAACCCACCACAAAAAATCACCTGTTGCGTGAAGAAGATCGCCAACTCTGCCAGAACAATGATGAGACCACTGAGAACATGCTTCCCTGAAGCCCACCCTTGGGTCCACCAACCCACAGGCAACTCCGCAAGCCATCAGGACGAACCCAGTGAGTCTCCAACAGCATTGTAATCCGATAGCAGGACCCCACTACCATGCCAGCAGACCATCCAACACTCACCTGCACCCACCCCCAAGAAATTCTGCCCTCCCACACTAGCTCTGCCATCATCAAAATTAAGCTCAAGCTAGTAACTCCACCGACAACAGAGCAAGATCTTGAGACCAATGCTATGCCCAACCCCAGAAACCACCTCCAGAGTCAGTTAGGACCCCTTGGTTGACTCAGCCATTACCTCTGCCCAACAATTGGAAGGACCCCGACACCCCCAACACCTCCAGAACAAGACCAAGGAATTCCCAAGCCCCAAGGTGGCCAAGAAAGGAAGGAACTCGCACCTCTGCCCGCTGACTTGAGAATGCACTCTGAAAGCACCCCCTTGACCTCCACAAAAGCCACCTGGATGAATCACAATGCCCTGACTCACAATAAGGGACCACTCTGGGCACCCCCACAACTACTCCAGAACCCTCACCCACTTCATTAACAACTTTCCCCATTCAATCTGGAACCTCTGACATTAAAAACACTTGATGGCGACCCCCTCTGCACACCACCATCAGACAAGAACTCTGCCACCAAACTATGCCACCTCCAGCAAAAGAAACCCCAGCATTGGAGTTGCCCTGCCAGAATGAACTATAGAGAAAAGAGGATCCCATGCGAAGTAGTTCCCTGGAATACTCTGAACTTGCTGACATGGTTCACATAAGGAAGGGGGAAGCCCCACCATCATCCCCAAAACCATCAATCAACCCTCTCAAAGCTCCAAAAACCCCTCAACAATAAAGAACATATGCTCTAACATCCCTGGAGGGCTTGCCCGCTAAGCAACTCGAGTGAGCTCAATGGTTCAAATAATGCCATGCCAGGTCAAGGCCACCCCAACCAACCCCTCTGAGCCACTCTGAAGCCCCCCACGCAACTCCGGACCCTGGCAATACAACTCTGGGGCCCCTGCCCTGACTCTGACATCCAACCCAGGGGAACTATAATGCCAACCAAAATGACGATGCCCTGCAGCACCCACCCTGCAATCACAAATTGCCAGATAACAACTCTGTAAAACCCCACCTGTACACCAGGAGACGTCTATCGAACCGGGACCACACCACTGGAGCACCCAGAGACAAACCCCATACGAAGTAGTTTCTCCGGAGTGCCCTGAAATTGCTAATGCCTCCCATAAGAAGCAATTAGTTTTTTCCCCCATTGCTACCCATCCCAAATTGACATCAGAAGGAGGCTGCAACCCCCCAACAACAACTTGACATTGAAGAAAGTGCCACCCCATCAGCAAGGGTGTCACACACCGCAACTGGCCCATGGGGCCTCAGACCCACCACCATACCACTCCCCTCCCCCAAGAAAATGCTTCCCCAACAAGAGAATAAACTCTGGGACCCCCCAAGTAGTTTTCCCCTGAATTCTGCAACACCCCTGGCAAAATCTAACCATGCCGATGGAGATTGATCCAGATGCCCAGAATGATGAGGTGGCCCCTCCGACTCTGCCCCAACAATCAAGAAACCACTGATGCCTTCTAAAGAAGTGACACCTTTCCCCAATTAGAAACTTAGTTGACTGCCCCACAGTGCCAAGACCTACCCTGCCCCATTCATAGCGACCTCTGGACCGCTCCAGAGCACAAATGTAAGAAACAACACCCTGAACCCATGCAGACCAATCCTGCCCCATCCCACCAAAACCAAGAGAGCTCCACCAGTATAAAGTCAACACTTTGCCAACCCCCACCACCTCCACTGTCAGCTCCACCCTGGGAAAGGACAAAAACCGCCAACTGAGGCCCTGAGCTCACCCCAAACTAACCCCGCCCCAACCCACCAAGCATAAAAGAGCTCTGCCAGCAAGGCCAACACTCTGCCAACCCTCACACCACCCTGTTACTGGCTCCACTCTGGGAAGAGACACAAGACCACCAACCCCCACACCGCCTTCATACCACTGGCCCCGCACACTCCGCCAACAAACCAGTAACTCTTAGGCCCTCAATATGGTTTCCTGACACAGCTCCACCAAAAGAACCACCTACTCCAAGAGGAATAACCCATGGAACAACAGCCCCCAAACTCCCCCTTGCCCTGGAGCACTTCCGCTAGGACAAGACAGTCACCAACTGAATCCTACACTGCTTCTGCCAAAAAGAGGCCTCCACCAATTCAACCCAGGCAGCACCTCAAGTTCTAGAGAATGACAGAACTATGTAAGACTTCTCTAACTGTCTCTGGACTTACTCTTGGCCAGGAACGGAGAGCAAGGTCACATAAATGGCCTAGAACTCACAAACCTCAACTCTGGACCAAAAGAAACTCATTGAGACTGGCCACCCCAAACCCTGCCCCCTCGTCAATGACACTCTGGAGCACACAAAAACACTACCTGAGCACACCCATCCCTGAACACAATATTCCAGAGCGTGACTTCAACCAGAATCAACACTCCGGAGCGCAGCAAGGCCTGAACTCAGTACACCTCCAACAAAATACAATGCTCCAGAGCTTGACAAACCCCCACCACATGCAAACCCACTAAAATACAAAGCCCGGACACCAACAACTAAAGAATGGCAACACCTACCCTAAGGGAGTACCTCTGCACCCACACTAATCCAACTCACAGCATAGCTGGCCCATAGAACAGGCTCCTGACGAACTATTACAAGGACCACCTCACACCAGGACCATGCCTCTATGCCGCCCAGGACTTCCGCCTCTGACTGGCCCTGCTTCCAAGGACAAACTTCACCCCACCACCCCCACCACCATCCAAAGAGACCTTCGCCATCTCCACCAGCTGTGTCAGTATAAGGGTTTCCACTCCACCCCCCCCTAACCTGCGCAATGCTCAACCTTGCCGCAGACAGAGGACAGCCCCTACAACTTTGGTCCAAAACCCTGAGGGCCAAGCCCAACAATGCTACCGTCAATGCCCCAAAGTGCAATGGAACCCTGCAGGAGGACCCCCCACACCCTGTTGAGCCTTGGGACTCCCTCCCACAATACTCTGCCAAGTCCCGCAATGACCCTGGGACTAGCCAACACAGATGGCAAACAAGGGGCTTAACTCCTGCCTCTGAACTTACTAGGGATTCAACTTCCACCCACACCCCTGCATGTTTTTACTTACCCTCACACACACTAAAGCTCACCAGACGTGCCCAAGAGCATTGACCAAAATTGAATTAACCATGATATAATACAACAAAAGGGGGTAGGCTATGGGGCACAGAGCAACAAGAGGACAGAGTCCAACTGCTTCCTCAACCCCTCCTCCCCTCAGGAAACCCCCTCCCTTCCTCTCTGATCCCCAAATCAATCTCCATTTGGGCCCGCACCACTGCTAGAACCTCCACCAGCCCTGGCAAGGCCTCCCCCACATCCACTGCCACCTCCCACCATGACCCCGGGGCCACCACATTGCACCGCCAATGCCCTGCCAGCAACCTCCCCATCCTCACCATTCCCTGCTGAAGCTCCAGAGAGTAATCCACAGACATCTGCATCAACCTGTCTTGGATTGATGCTGGTGCCATGGAGGCACCATCCAGGAGAACTTGGTGCTCCTGCACCCAGCCTAACCAAAGGCAACTCATTAGCAACAAAATGGAGAACTGGGGAGACACTTATGAAGGACCCCCGCATGGCCCAAGGCAGCCTTACTGGCCAGCCAATCCTCTCTCTGCCCTGCTGCCTCCAGCTCCGCCCACAACAAACCACCCTCCAATGCCACCTGCCGCCCCTCCGCCACCTCCCTGGGTCATACTTCCTGCTGTGTCAGATGCTCCCACAAACCCCGCACCTCCAATGCCCACTCTATCACCACTCACACCAAAGTGTCCCACTCCCACTGCAGCGCCCCTTTCTCCCTCTGTGCTGCGTCCAGATCCTCCCATATCTGTCAGAGCTCCCCCTCTCATGCTGTCAATGCTGTCATCAAAGCCTCCACCTGCCGACATAGGAAAACCTTCATGATTGAAGGCGGGAGCTCTGAGGAACTTGAAGCCTGTTCCAATGGTATGCCCAAGGTAGGAGAGTAAAAGTGAGGCCCCAGAGGCCCCACCATCAACTCATGTTCATGCAGCCTCTTGCTGGGCCCCACCTCCAACAGTGGGGAGGCCCTCCACTTTCCCTTACCCACTGCCGCCAGCGCCCCCTTCCTCCACCCACCCTGCAGAGGTCCCGGCCTCCCCACAGGTCGCCCCACACCCCCCTCCCCTGACACCCTGGCCTTCTGCACCTTGCCCAGTTGCCCCCGCACGCAACTCTTGTCCCACCCCTGCTCTGTGGCAATGCACGCTGCCCGCCACTCCAATGAAATTGAGCACTTCTCATGCCTCATGTGGCACAGAAGGCACACAGAGGTCTCGCATCATGACCCTGTGGAGGGCCCGTCAAATTCACACAGCTCACCTTGCTGAGCACAAAGGGTACACTACAACTAAACAATCAGTAAACATGACCAAAAGGGCTTGAAAACTACCAGAGCCTGGTTCAAACACTACTCCAGCATTGGGGGGCCCCAAGCCCGTGCCAATGCCCTTGCAAACTCCTCCGCCATCACCTCTACCTGTGGAACTTGCTGCACCTGTGGAACTCCCTCCCTGCCCCCCGCTGCCAAACTTGACTCCACAGGACAAACTCTAGTCCATCCCGAGCCCCTCTCTCAAGTAGAGCCCCCAGAAGAGCCCAACACTGTTGTGACCCACCCTGCAGGGCTCCATCAACTGCCCCAAGAGAACAGGTAGACACTACTTATGACCCTGGTACATGGCACCAACCCAACACCAGCGCTCAAACTCCTCCCCCTTGCTATTGTACACCACCACCTCATCCGCATTGGAAAACCATGCAGCTGAGTGATCAGAGAAGGACATAAAAGAAATTTTTGGGGAACCCTGGGGTATGTCCAAGTCTTTTAATTGATTGGGAAGAACCCCCTAATGAAGTGGCAACCATGCTTTGACTTTGCCTCCTATGCCGCCATCACTTGCTGTGGATTGATCAATATTACTTGGCTTCGACTCCCACATCCCCGCCGATCCCTGACCTGCACCCCACATCTCGAGGGTCTCAACATTGAAAGGGGGGGTGATGTCACAACCTGTTCCCTGGACCCCCACACATTGTCCAACAACCCCCTGCCCCCCCCAGAACCTCCCCCAATGCCTCGCCAAACTTCCACAGTGCTCCGCGCCCACTCCAGCTAACTCCAACACATCTTTGGCTAACTCCAATGGCCCCCTGGCCAACTCTGATGTCTTCCCTGCAGTCAGCAATGCTTCCCCTGGATCTCCTGAGCCCCTGGGACCATTCCCCCACTGTGCCTGACCCCATTACATCTCATCAACTTGACACCCTGGTTCCTCCAACTTACTTTGAAGCATCATGATGACCTCAGAACGGCCTGCATCACCAATTGATCCCATCAACATATCAATGCAGCCTGCCCTCTGATCATAACTGACACCCATTGACTCTGTCAAGCTCCACCAAGCCCTGCTGCCACAGCCAATGTCCCCCGGAGCTCTCTAGTAGTCAGTATATAAGATGTAGAGTAGCTCTTCATACTCTAGTCTTGATATTGCTTAACATTACCTATGGTCTGATTGTTTCTCTCCCATGTTTTGTGCTCATGTCCCATTCTCCTACTCTTAGTCTCCCAGTCTTGTCCCGTCTCTATTCCATTATCATTTTCATTATTATTTTGTATCTCCACCTGAATCTATTCTCGTTCTTGTCTCAACCTCGTCTCGACTCCATCTCATCTTGTTTGACTCCATCTCATCTCATTTGATCTGTCTATCATGTTTTGATCTCTCCCAACCTTTAACATCTTCACAAACTCTGCAATTATGATTATGAATCCCTGACACTCTTGAACCAACTCCAGACCTTGCTGCATGCTTGGCCCTGAACTCTATCCACCTCTATTGATCCCCCATCAAACTCTGGCTCCACTTCCATCACTTGCATAGCCTCCGACTCCTCCACACCTGCAATACTTGCATACAAACTTATGCCTGAACCCCACCAAGCCTGTCCCCCTTCCTGCAGCTTGCCCCCTACTCCTCGGGACATCACCGGACTTGCTCAGATCAATCTCCACCAACTATCCTCACAAGTCCCCAGTGTTTTGGGACACCTCCGCATGCCCAGTTGTCAGTGCAGGGAATCACGTCCACCTGGTAAGGACTCGCCCAGTGTAGCTGAGCCCCTGTGGTCAGCAGAACCTGACAGAGAGCATCCCATTCTCCAGAGGCCAGGCCCGGTAAAAGGCCCTGGGGAGAGGTGGCAATGGCAGGCCCTCCCAGGCCTCACATCTACTTTCCCAGCTTAGAAGCTCCAATACAGTGGCCAATGGATACTCCTGGGCTAGTGTCCTCAACTACAGAAATGTTCCTGGATCAGCAAATAGAGGGACTCACAAATACTAACAATGCAGGAGGAAAAGTTTCAGAAGGTAGGAGAGGACTGGGATGTGGCAAGGAGGGACTGGGATGTGGCACAGAGAGAGCAGGGCACCACCATACAGATGGCTGCCAAGGTTGGAGGTGCAGGGTTTGCAGGAATGCCTGGGACAGTTAGAAGCATGGCCCATGAAGAGGATGGAGGAGCAGTGGAGGGTGCTAGGGAGGTGGCAGGAGAAATGGTTGGTAAATAAGGCAGCTGTTACAACCCATTCCCAGAACCCCCCAACCTCTTCCCAAGCCATCTTGCTTCTCCAGAGCCCCCTCTCCTGAAACCCTCTCAACTTCCCCTAACCTTTAATGACTCATATTGCCCACCTTGGCTAACCCCAATGCTTTTTCAGCAAACTTCAACAGCCTCCTGGCTAACTCCAATGTATCAGGCCCCAGCACTTCCATTTCTCCTCCTAAGCCACTGGAACCTGCCCCCACTGTTCCTGACACTGCCATATGTCACTGCTTTGCTACTCCAACTTACCCAACCAGCTCTAAAGCATCATGACAACCCCAGGGTGGCCTGCATTTCCATTTGATCTCATCACTGTATTACCACAGCCCACCCACTGATCATAACCAACACTCATTGACTCTATGCAGCCCCAACAAGCCCTACTACCAAATCCACTATTCCTGGAGCAGTTTTAGTAGTTAGTATATAAGTTATAGAGAAACATCCCATACTTTAGTCTTGATATTGCCTAACATTACCTATGTTCTGATTGATTGTCTCTTTGTGTTTCATATCTCTTGTTATGTTTTCTCTTCTCTTAGTCTCCTAGTCTTGTCTCATCTCTATTTCCTATATTGTCTTGTTATTGTTTCATATCTCCACTTCAATCTATTTTTATTCTCATCTCAATCTTGCCTCAACTCCATCTTGTCTTACTTGTCTCTATTTCCTTTATCATGCCTAAGTCCTCTTCAACTTTAATGCTGTTACAAACTCCATGCTTACAATCACAACTCCCCAAACATTTATAACCAACTCTGGACCTTGCTTCATGCTTAGCTTCAAAACCCATCAACATCCACTGATCCCCCATCAAACTCTGGCCCTGCTCTCACCACTCACATAACCTCCATTTGCCCTGCACCTTCAATACTCACCTCTAGACCTGGAAGTTCCCTAAGCCCAACCCTTCCTTGTACCTTGTCTTAGACTTTCCTGGACCACTCTGGACTTGCTTGGACTGCTTCCCTTGGCTTACCCTTACAAGTATCTGAAGTCCAGACCTCTCCAAAGTGCTAGGTTATCAGTGCAGGATGTTGCATCTGCTTAGTAAGGACTTGCCCAGTTAAGCTGAGCTCCCATGGTCAGCAGAACCTAACAGCAGCCTCAGAGCAGGCCAGAATGTTGCATAAGTGTTCATCCATTCCATTCTGGTCCTGCTAATGCAGTTCAGTTAGGCTGAATCCAAGGACACTAGGTGCTTCTAGACAGGGCATCAGCTGCATTTGCATCAATTGAGGACAGGTTGGCACAGGTACCTGAGGATCACTTTCTGGAGCTGGAGCAGAGGGTGGTGCAAATGAGCTGGCTATTGGCAGGGCACCAACAGTGCAATGCAGTAGCTCTGGAATTGTGGTGAGAAGTGGCAGCAGATGTAGAGGAGGCCTTGCCCAAGCTTGCAGAGGTCCTGGCTGTGGTGAGGGCACAGATGGAAGTAGATCTGGGGATGGAGAGGATAGAGGAGATAGGGAGGGGAGTTTTGGAGAGGGAGGAGGAGTGAGGTGACCCAGACTCTGCTCCCATGCCTATTTTTCTTTTAAGAACCATCAGTGCAGTTACCTCATGTAACATTCTGTACTGTAGCTTGTTTATAACTTTCTTTTTGGGTGCTCCATCCATCTGATGTGGAAGGAGGAGCTTGTCTTTAGAACATATGAAAGGAGAGAAATAAAAGCATGCAGGAGGTTCCTGATGGGAGTCAAATCCCTAGTGAATCTAGAGGTGGGAATTATGCCCACTACTGCCATCTGTGTCAGCTAGTCCCAGGGGTCCCAGGGCTTAGTGGGATGCCATTGGTGGAAGTCTCAGAGTTTAGCAAGGGCTCCAAAGAGGTTTCCATAGAATTCCTAAGTATTGTCCTTAGATCCATAGCTGTTCTAATGGACCAAGTAGTGGGGCAACCATGGATAAGGCAGAAATCAAGGATGTGGTTGACTTTGTAGTAGTACTCATCCTCAACTTTGACAGGTGGGAGTCAGCTGGGGCATTGTCCTAGAAAGGGGTCTGGAGCATACTTCTTGAGAAGGCAGACATGAAAGACAGGGTGGAGGCCCTTCAGGCCCATAGGCAGGTCTAGTTTGTAGGTGTGAGTCAAGACCTTTCAAAGGATCTTAAAGGGGCCAAATTGCTTGTGGTCAGGCTTGATAGAGGGTCTCCAAGTCTTGAAGTTGTGTCAGTCAAGCCATACCAGAGTTCCAGGGGTCCAGTTGGGAGTGGGGTCATGTCAGGTGTTGGCATGCTTAGAGTAGGCTTGGTTGGCAGTGTTGAATTTGTCCCAGAGGAACTAGTGAAGATACCAGAGGTCTTCAGTGACTTTATAAGTGATGTGGGAGAGGATATCCTCGAGCAACAAATTGAGCCAGGGGTTGTAATCTTTGTTGGCATAAAAGGGGGAAATTCCAATAGCAGAGTGAGGCATGTTATTGTAAGTAAACTCAGCAAGGAGGAGTTCTGCATGCCAGTCATTCTGTAAATAATTAACATAGAGGTAAAAATACTGTTCCAAGGTCTGGTTTACTCATTATATTTGTCTGTTTTTCTCTGGGTGGTAGGCAGTCAATAGGTTGGTCTTTATTTTGAGGGCCTTGCATAATGATTGCCAATACCAAGAAACAAATAGGGGCTCACAGTTGGAGATGATGTTATCTGAGAGTCTGTGCTTTGAGAGTCTGTGCTTGGAGAGTATGTGTTCAAAGAATAACTTGGTGATACGATGTTGTCACACCATTGGGAACATAATAAACACCAGAAGTCAGAACAAACATTTATTAAGGCTGAAAACTGTAAGCCTCCTGGTAAAACAAGTCCCAGCAACATTATCCCTTTAAATACACCAGAAGAAAGACAGAACAGGATAGGACAAGGACTATACTAGACTATACACTCAATAATAGTCCAATCACTGTAATGGGAGGGGAAGCATGGGACTGGCAAAAGCACCTGAGTAGCATCATTTCTGGCAAGATCTGGATCTGATCTAAGACTAACCAGATTGGAACGTTGACTGAAAGGAGGTAAAGGGGGAATGAATGGAATGAAGGGAAGGGAAAGGAAGATGAATGGAAGAATATGAAATGAATGGAATGAAGGGAAGGGAAAGGAAGATGAATGGAAGAATATGAAATGAATGGAATGAATGGGAGGGAACAGATGAATGGAAGAACCTGAATGGGAAAGAACCTGAATGGGGAAGAATATGAAATGAACAAAGGAAGATGAATGGAATGAATGGGAGGGAACAGATGAATGGAAGAATCTGAATGGGAAAGAACCTGAATGGGGAAGAATATGAATGGGAGAAATACAAAGGAGGGAGAGATAAATGGGGCAAATGGAAGCTAAGAATGCAAAGGAGGAATGATGGAACCAGGAACTGGCCTGTGGCACTGAAACAGGCATGCCAAAAGGGGGAATTAGAATAACAGTTATGAATAAGGGGCTGGAAAGTATGGAACCAAAAGTCACATGTAGGGGGTGGTCTGTGCACTGTAGAAAGAGGTATAAAAAGCCCAAGTAGAGTAGCAAATGGACAGGCAATTGATAGGCAAAGGCTCGGTGGTTCCCAGGGAGTGAATCACTTAGGCTGGAGTTTGTTGAGACCCCTCTGCATTCAGAATAGAAATATTTTGGAAGTAAACCCCTTCAACTTCAAGCATTCATCAAGACATCAGTGTTGAATTGGAGTAGACTGCCTAAGTCTTCAAGAAAGCCCCAGAACAATCAGTATTACTCTAACCCAGTACTACATTGGCAAACTCCAAGGCATTGTTGGTGGTGTGGCAGGGGATGAAAAGGGCTTGCTTGGTGAGTCAGCAAACAATGACAAGAATTGCATTGAAGCCCTTGGAGTTGGGGAGCTCAACAATATAGTCCATCAATATCAAGGACCAGGAGCAGTGGCTATTGGGGAGGGGCTTTGGCAGGCTGTAGGGGTGATGGTGGGGTACATTGGCCTGGAGGTATGGATCACAGGCCCATACATATTGCATGATGTCCTTCTTTATATCTAGCCAAAAGTAAGTTCTAGAAATGAGTTGGAGAGTTTTATAAATTCCTAGATGTCTCCAGAGTGTGTGATCATGATGCTGCCAGAGTATGTTGAGGCAAATGAACTTGTGGTCCAGAAGCATAAATATGTCCTTCCTGGAGTAGGAGTCAATGGTCCAGAGATAGCATGAAGAGTTGGTTGGCTGCTGGCTCATTGGCAGAGTTGTTGTGGGGATCATGCTAGGTGAAGAAGGGAGCTGGAGGTGCATTTTGGATTTGGTGGAGGATTCCTTCTTCATTCATAATCAGCATGGCACAAAGGTGTTCAGGGGGGATTACCACTCAATAATTAAATGCATTCTGCTCAGCCTCAAATGACTTCTTTGAGTACATGTCAGGCCTTCAGGTGAGGGCATTGTGCCAAGTCAACTAGGATGGTAGTGAATGGTGAAGTTGTAATCAGAGAGTGTTTTGGACCAGCAAGCTTGTCAGCAGCTGAGTTGTTTAGTGGTGGTGAAGTACTGCAAGTTGTCATGGTTGGAGTAGACTTGAATGCAATGCAGGACTTCTTTGAGGTAGGCCCTCCACTGTTGGAAGGCTTTGACAATGGTGAGGAGTTCTTTGTTGTAGATATTGTAGTTGAGCTTTGCAGGGATCATTGAACAGGTGTAAAAGGCAATGGAGCAGAGATCCTTACTGCCAGAGTCCATTTGGGAGAGTATTCTGGCAATGGCATAATCAGAGGTGTTTCATTCAAGGATTATGAGCAGGGTGGGGTTAAAGTGGCAGAGAATTGGAGCAGAGGTGAAGGCCTTTTTGGAGGGTGAAAATGCTCTGGCACTTGCTATCCCCATCCTAGGGGATGTCCTTCCAGATGAGCTAGTTGAGAGGTTTTGTAATCTTGGAGTAGTTACCATTGAACCAGTAATAAAAGTTAGCAAACCCTAGAAAGGACTGTACCTCCTTGATGTTCCAGGGTGGGGGCTAGTTGAGAATAGCCTCAACCTTGACTGTGTCCATGTGTACTCTGTCTGGAGTGATGATAACTCTGAAGTATTCAACTTCTGTGGTATGAAAGGAGCATTTTTGGATTTGGTGTGGAGGTGGTACTCCTGGAGTCATTATAGAACATGGCAGATGTACTCCAGACATTCCCCAGCAAGTTTGAGTAGATTAGGATGTCATCCAAGTACACAATAACAAAAACATTATTCACATTGTAGAAGATGTCCTTCATAAAGTACTGGAAGGTGGCAGAGGAGTTGGTCATTCTAGAAGGCATAACTAGATACTTGAATAGGCCATAGCAGGTGCAGAAGGCAGTCTTCCATTCATGCCCTGGAGCAATTCAGATGTTGTTATAGCCAGAGTGGAGCTCTATTTTTGTGTAGATCTTAGTACTGTGGAGGCAGTCAATAAGATCTCTAATCAAGGGAAGAGGATACTGATTCTTTTTGGTGACTTTGTTGACTCTCCAGTAGTCAATGCAAAGTTGGAAAGACCCATTCTCCTTCTTGGCAAATAGGACTCAAGCTCCAGTGGAAGAGATTGAAGGACATATGAAACCCTTGCCCAGCATATTATCAATGTAGTCCTTCAGGGCCTGAAGTTCAATTTTAGATGTGTTGTAGATCTTGCTAAATAGCAGAGAGGTACCTTCTTTGAGATCAATTTTGTGATTGTAAGATCAGTGTAAAGGGAAATTCCTTTGCACTTCCTTCAGAGAACACATCAGCAAATTCATGATACTCTGGGGGAACTACTTTGTGTAGGATTTGCTCCTCTGTTCTTCATTCCAGTGGGGTAGCTCCTGCATGTAGGTGTTCATCTAGTAAGGACAGCATGACTTGGAGTTGATAGGTGGGGGTGCCATTTTGTAAGATGTGTGAAAAAGGGACAGTGCCAATAATTTTGATGTTAAGAGCTTCTAGACTGATGGGGGTGGTTGTTGGGGTGGTGGCAGCAGAGTCCAGAGTTTGTTGTGGCAGGGTTGTCCAGAGTGGTCTGACATCATTGGTTGGGGTACTGCAGGCCTTTATATTGATTCCTGAGGATGTTGGGGAGAAGCCGTTGGGGGACCAGAGCAGAGGTGTGCTTTCCTCCCTTTCTTGGTCATCCTTGAGGGTTGTGGAGGTTTAGGTAGCTCCAGAGCTGCTGGAGTCAAGGTCAGGGATGTTAGAGTTTGAGGGGGGCTGGAGGCAGAGGGGAATAGCAGCTGCTAGACTTGCTTTAGGGCCTGGGAACCACATGGTAAGGTCCTTTCAGTTGATGTCAGGATTGATGTCTTGCAATCAGAGGAGTCCAAGCACAATCAGAGTTGACTGTAGAAGTTGGGTAACAAGGAGCTGGACCTGGAATCTTAAATTGTTGTCAAGGGTGAGGGCACTGTCATAGTATTGGGTGATTCTGGTTGATGTGGGGCTTTCATTGAAGAGCTGGAGCTTAAGCATCATAACCCACTCCCAGGCCTTCAGACTTCTTCCCAAGCAACCTACTCCACTGGAATCCCCACTAACATCTCCTCAACTCACTCTGACCTTTGTCCAACCCTAGGGCCTGCCCTGGCCAACTCTGACACTTTCTTGGCTAACTCTAATGCTTCCTCAGACAACTCCAATGTCCCCCTACAGGCACCATCACTCCTCCATTCCCCACTGAGCTCCTGAGTATCTCCAATGCTTTCTCTGAACTCTGGCATATGTCATGGACCCACACTAATATGTCACCATGGCCTGCCCAACCACTCTAGAACATCTCAATGACCACAGTGCAGCCCACACTCCCATCAGTTCCCTCCATTCCCATCAGCATATCATTGCAGCCCATCAACTGATCAGAATCCAACACCCATCAACCATGCAGCTCTGGCAAGCCCTGCTGCCAGACCCACTATTCCCAAAGGAGCTCCAGTAGTCAGTATATAAGTTGTAGAGTAATATCCACTTTAGTAGTCTTGATATTACCTACTTCTATCTGTATCTGTTACATTTCTTGATCTTGTCTCTATTCTATTCCTGTTTCTAGTCCCATGTCTCATTCAATCTATTTCATTTGTCTCTGTCTCATCTTGCCTGCCTCAGTTTCCTTTATCATTGCCTGAACTCCTTTCAACTCTAGCACTGTTACAAACTCCATGCATATCCCTATTCATACATTTATGACTCCATACATTCATCATTAACTCCAGACCTTTCTTTATGCTTGGCCCCAGCATCCATCAATACTAATTGAACCCCCATCAATCTCTGGTCCCACTCCCATCACTTGCATAACCTCTGCTTGCTCCACACCCTCAATACTGGCCTCTGGACTTGTGCCTGATGCACTTCCAGCCCTAACCCTCCTTGTACCTTGTTTAAGACTTCTCTAGACCACCCCAGACTTATTCAGACCACTTTCCTCAGCTTATCCTCACAGTATCTGAAGTCTGAACCTCCCCAGAATGCTAGGTTATAAGTGCAAGACATTGCATCTGCCTAGTAAGTACTTGCCTAGTTAAGCTGAGCCCCTGTGGTTAGCAGAACCTGACATTGAGGGGCTTGTCAAGAGTGTTGTGGAGAAGGTTGAGTTGTTTGCTGACAAAGGTGCTAGAGGCTTTGCTGTCAATGAGGGTGGAGAGACCCATTGGAGAGTCATTGAGTCAGACATTGATAATGAACAATTGTGTGGACTTCAAATAGAGCTGTGGGAGAGTCTGGAGGATGTCAGTAGTGTCCTCAGGGCCCTCAGAGAGGAGTAAAATGTTGAAGGGGACTGGTCCAGAGTTGGTAGGCTATCCCAGTTGAGGTGAAGGGTGAGGCTGGGCCAGTCAATGTGGGAGTTGGTGGTGCAAAGCCAGAAGAAGCCAAGAATGAAGGGGGTAGAGGCATATAGTTTAGTGAATAGCAGCCAGAGGTCCTGTTGTTGTCAGGTTTGACTGACCATGAGAGCTCAGCTTAACTGAGTAAGTCCTTACTAGGCAGATACAATATCCTGCACTTATAACCTAGCATTTTGGAGAGGTCTGGACTTCAGATACTTGTAAGAGTAAGCAAGGGAAGCAGTCCAAGCAAGTCCAGAGTGGTCCAGGAAAGTCTAAGACAAGATATGAGGAAGGGTTGGGCTTGGAGAAGACTCAGGTACAAGCCTAGAGGCAAGTATTGAAGGTGCAGAGCAAACAGAGGCTATGCAGGTGATGGGAGTGGGGCCAGAATCTGATGGTGGATCAATTGATGTTGATGGGTTCTGGGGCCAAGTATAAAGCAAGGTCTAAAGTTGGTTATAAATGTTTGGGAGTCATAATTATAAGCATGGAGTTCATAACAGCATTAGAGTTGAAGATAACTTAGGCACAATAAAAGAAATGGAGATAGATAAGATGAGATGGAGTCAAGGCAAGATTGAGATGAGGACAAAAATAGATTGAGACAGAGTTACAAGATAATAATGAGACAATGGAGATAAGTCAAGACCAGGAGACTAAGAGAAGGCAAAACATAACAAGAAACACAAAACACAAAGAAACCAAGTAAGCAACATTAATATTAGACTAGAGTATGAGATGTTACTCTATAACTTATATATCAGCTACTGGAACTCCTCCAGGAATAGCAAGTCCAATAGCAGGCTTGCCAAGGTCATGTGGAGTTGATGGGTGTTGGTTATGATTAGTGGGTGGGCTACAGTGATATACTGATGGGATCTGGTGGAAATGTGGGCCACCTTGGAGTTGTCATGATGTTCCAGACTTGGTCAAGTAAGTCATGATGACAAGTCAGTGACATATGCTGGGATCAAGAACGGTGTTGAAGAGTTCCATGGGCTCATGAGAGGAAGGGGAAGGGTTGAGGAATGTGGGAAATGTGTCAGAGTTTGCCAAGAGGGCCATCAGGGTTTGCTAGAGAAGCATCAGAGTTAGCTGGAGTGGGCACCATGAGTAGACAAAGGTTGGGGTGGGTCAAGGGAGTGCTGATGGGTACTCCAGGGAGGTGTAGGGCCACTGGGAAGAGGTCCAGAGGCCTGGGAATGGGTTGTGACAGTTGTTGTCTGTTGACAAAGATTATGGTTGTTTCCACACAATGGATGATGTCTCTGGTAGAGGTAGGGTTGCTATCAAAGAGCTTGAGGCAGAAGGGAGGTGCCAGAGGTGTTGTGAAGTGAGTGCTGCCAGAGAGTCATTGATGAAGTTGTCTGTGGAACCACTATTAATCAGAGTAGAGACAGGGCTGGCAGAGAATGGGAGAGTAGTGCAGAGGAAGAGAGTGTGGGAGGTGTGCAATAGGAGGTGTGCTGGGAGGGTGTCTGGAGAGAGTACCATTGTGTGGAGGAATGCAGCTGAGGCAGAAAAGACATTGGTGTCTAATCTACAATTTAATGCATCTTCAAAATCTAAACCACTGACTTGTTTTCCATAAATTTGTACTTGCAGTCTTTGCCATTAAAAGTCCATACAGCACATCCCATCACCTGGCATTTGGGGCAACTACTAATGAAATGTCCCTGCTCACCCATAAAATGCATGTGCCCTCCTTCCATTGCTTCTCCTAAGTCTCCTCCAGTACATCAATCCAGGGTCTGTTTCAAATTTTGTTTGCACATAGGGCCTCCTGGTCTTCAGTAGGGTCTGGAGCATTGTCAGGGTCCTGGAAATTGTTAGGATCCTGGAAATTGTCAGCATTGATGTCCAGAGGCTCTGAGGCCTTGTGGAGGTCAGCAGTGTTGAGTTGGGCAGGGAGGCAGGGCCCTGGAGGTCAATTGGCACTGGAGGGTCCTAGTCCTGGGAGGAAACAGAGTGTGGGGTTGGTGGGGGCTGCAGGAAATGGTGGTCAATTGCCATTGGATGCTCCAGGTTGCCAGTTGGTATTGCTAAAAGTGTTACAGGTGGTTTGGGGGGCTGTATTTTCGCTCTGGTCTTCCCAATAATGTTGATCAACCTGCATAACAAGTGCCTTGTAACCATTGTATGTGGTTTGCTTGGGCATGAGGCAGAGGATGTTCTTGATACATTGAGGAAGGGCACAGTGGAGGGCAAACTAGAGAGCATTGTAGTTCCAACTTGTTTTATAGGCTTCTTGATCAAACCAGACAATGAAGGTTGTGAACTGCTTGTTGTTGTGCATCTAGAGGTTGAAGAGGTTTCCTTCTGCTTCTGCTACAGTGTCAAAGACTCCAAACTTACTGGAGAACTCCTGTGTGAAAGCAGGCCAGTTCAATAGTATGGAGTTGTTGGGATCAGATTGGAGCAGTGCCATGGGCAGGTTCTCTGCTACAGTTCTCAGGTTCATTGATATAGGAGAGGGTGTGGTTGGAAACAAGGTCATTGTGGGTGAGAAGGGGTTGGAGTACTCTCTGGGTGCAGGGCTTAGGCTTGGTAGGCTGGTTCCAGGTGCAGAAGGCACTAGGGACAGAGTTTGCTCTGGAGCAAGTGGAGAGGGCCAAGGTATGAGCAGCAGGTTGGTCAAAGAGCTCTCCAGTGGGGTTGAGGGACCTCAGGATGTTGGATGTGGTGTTGAGCTCCTTCTGCTGACAGGAAATGGGGGCCAGAGCTTCAAGTTGCACTCCAGTGAGTTCTCCTTGTTGTACATTGAAGAAGCAAGCCAGATCCAAGTGGTCTTCAAATTGGTATGGGTTTGGGCTAGTGTGGATTTCTTTGACCAGTGTGTGGAGTTCATTCTGGAGGTTGGCATTGATCCCTAGTGTATCTTAAGTAGTGTCAGGAAGAGTGCCCTGCTGGTAATGTTTGCTTAAGTTGAGGAGACAGTCTGCCCAGACCTCCAGAGTTCCAGAGGTGTTGTGATATCCAAGGTTGATGAGGACGGTGTGAGTGTGCCTTGCAAACTCCACAGGAGTGGCAAAGGAAGTGGAGGACTTCATTGCACTGCTGGATGTAGGCTTCAACCTGTTGCTATTGTGGAGAAGGTGGAACTTGAGTGGAGAGTTGGAGCTGAGAGGGGAAATAGTTGTCAAACTGTTCTGGAGAGACTAGGAGTGCAGCAGAGTTTGGGTAAGCATAGTAGTGTGTTGGGGGAGGTAGGCTGGATTGGATGGAGCTGGGGTGCCCATGTGGCCGTCAGCAGCCCGAGTGGTCCTCTGGAATACATGTAAGGATAGGCTCCATCAGCAGGGTACATCAAGAGGCAGTGCTAGCCCAGGAGTATTTCCTGACTAATGAAAGGGAAATAAAAGGCCTGGTTCTGATCTCAGTTCCAGTGACAGGGAGTGTAGTGACTTGCAAGTAGGGCTGGATAGAACAGGGCATAATAATTTTCAGGGATTAGTCAGCCATAAGTATTGGTTAAGTAACCAGCAGAAGTGTATGCAAGGTTAAATGCAGACATTGAGAATGGAATAAGGGGGAGTCTTGATATTATATCAGGTTCTGCTAACCATAGAAGCTCAGCTTAACTGGGCAAGCCCTTACTAGGTGGACACAATGTCCTACACTTATAACCTAGTGCTCCAGAAAGGTCTGGACATCAAATACTTGTGAGGAGAGGTTTGGAAAAGTGGCCCAAGTAAGCCCAAGATGGTCCAGGAAAGTCTAAGACAAGTTACAAGGAGGATTGGGCTTGGAGGTGCATCAGGCACAAGTCCAGAGGCAAGTATTGAGGGTGTAGTGTAAACAGGGGTTACACAAGTGATGGGAGTGGGACCAGAGATTGATGAGGGATCAATTAGTGTTGATGTGTTCAAGGACCAAGTGTAGGGTGAGGTCTGGAGTTAGCTATGAATGTACAAGTCATAAATAAATGAATGGAGATTGTAACAGAGTTAGAGTTGAAAGGAGTTGTAATGTTTCTGTTATGGTTTGTGCAGCTTATGGTTCACACTCCATAAGTCAAAACCAGTTGATAGTTCTGTCTACAAAGTAGGAAGTAAGGTGCTGCCTTACATAATTACAAGTACAGTAGTTTTTAAGAATAGCATCATGTGATGCTATCCTTATAGTTAAATAATTCAATATATAATGTATGGTACAGCTGAGTAATGGCTGCTCTGTTACATACCCCCCTTTTGAGTCTGTCAATGGACTCACTCCAAAGAGAAAATGAAGGAATGATTGAAAGGGGTGGGATACAACATCCCACTCAAAAGTGTGCACTGGAATTCAATCACAAGTTCCTATGTTATAACAGTGGTAGGACTATACAATTCTACCTGGACAAACTGTATCTCAGCACACTGTTCAACTATGCTGAGTGCAAACTGTGGGCTCCAAGTGCCTGTGTTGTATCTATATCTTCTGTGAGCTCTAATAGTAGCTCATCCAGCTTGTTCATCCATCTTTGAGGCTGCCGCTTCCTTGTTTCTCACAATGTCTGCCCAGCACTTCAATACAGCATTAGCTGTATTACTAGGGCCACTGGATCCAGCCTCAGAGGCAGTGGGAGTAGCAACATTAGTCACTACAGCTGTGTCTGTGGGGCTGAGGACAACTAGTGAAGCCATTGCTGGTTGAATACTTGTGGTCAACACTGAGTCATTGATATAGTCCAATTCCATAGACTCCTCTGAAGGTGCATCCTCTGAGGATATACCAGAGCTTGTGGCTGGGTTGGTAGTGGCTAAAGCTACTGATGACAAAGGCTCCTCCTCAGTTGGAGCTGCATTTGTAGGAGGAGCCACTGACAATGGCTCCTCTGCTGGCACTAGCATGGCTCTCACCACCTCCACAGGTTGGCATAAGAGGTGAGTAAAGATACCCTCCTCACCATAGTGCAGCCATCCAGCTGCACCCAGGGGGGAGTGGCCTCTGCTCTCCTGGATTTGGAGGACCACTCAAAAGCGCTCCCTATCATCAGCAGTGGGGACATACCACCCATTATACCCCTCTACTGCAGAGGGTACTCCAATTGTTTGGAGTCAATGATGGCATTCATTGTTAACCCATGTGAACCAGTCCACATGAATTGCACTTCTGGACCAGTGGTAATCTAGGAAGCATATGCCATAAGTATATGCATGATTCACCCAGGAGGAAGGCACACAGTTAGCCAGGAGGTGACATATCTCCTCCATCTCACTTAAGTTGTTAATTTGTGTAGGCAGCACTTGCAGCCTATGCAGAGTGAACCTGGGTGGCTATGGTGCAGAATGTACTGTGCCCATGCATTGATGTTGAAATGATGGCTGATCAGGACTTGATTAAGTCCCACTCCCCACATATTGTTATCTGTATGGCCATGCATGGCTGACAAACATGATGGTAAGGAGACTAGTAGCCAATGACAGTCCTTTCTGGACAGAGATGTTTCCAACTCTGCTGGTGTCAGCTCCATGACCTGCCACATAGTGTGGTCTTTAAAGTTTAGAGATGTATAGAAGGAGATCCAATAAAACTTCTGAAGGAGAGCAGCATGAATCCACTCCCTTATTGTAACCTTCAATCCGCCTTCCCAAATGAGCTTCAAGATCAGCCAGATCTGCTCAGGATTCATGAGCATTCCTCAGGGAGCCCACCAGTATAGCAATTCATAGTACAGAAATATATGGAATATCCCCACCATCTCAGTAGAATGGGCAAAGACTGAATTGGTCCTTGGCAACCAATAGAAGTTGGGGTGGAGAATACTCCTGAAGTCATTCTAGCACTCAAAGTGCCCATGAACCAATGTGATCTCCCAGCCATCTGGTAGGCAGCCTGGCACTGTATCATTCAGATGCTTGAGGTCCAGTTTGGACTTCTCAGTGTCAATAGCTAACAGCCATCTAGCATTAACATTGTTCCACTCCTTGCAATGACACTCAGCAGTGTCATTGTCTGAATCACTGTCCAAGATACACTGCTTAGACATAGAGACATTGTCATTGTTATCACTACCTCAGTCAGATGCCACTGGGGCACCCATAGTTGCTCAGGCACTTTGCTACTAGGTGACAAAGAACTCTTTGTCACAAGGGTCCCAATGCACTGGTAGCATCTGCTCCTGGGAGAGCACACTAGGCATAACATAGGTCCTTGATTCAAGGACCTTAATCATTCCAGCTTCTGCACCCTACAGCACATTTGCTGGAAAAGCAATCAGAGTAGCAACAACCACAGAGTTGTCAGCCTCTACTGGCACAATGGCTGGCTTTGCAGTGCTAGCCTGTTCTGTGAAGGGCTTTGATGATCTCTTCCTGATCATTGCTGGTTTTGGCAGCCTAATTGGAGCTGCCACTGGCTTTGATAGCCCAGCAGTAGACAATGCTACCTTGAAATCAAGGTGCTTGTTCATCATCTGGTCATCACTAGCAGGCACCACATCATCATAGGGCACAAGTAGTGCCCTTTGAGTTGAGAATCCCTCGACAAACACAGAAGGCTCAGTGCAAGCTTTCTTTGCCTCTGGGGGATCAGGAAGAGAGGCTACACACTTCCCCTTCCCCAATGTCAATTGAAAGAGGTCCTCATCCCTTTGATTTTGAACAATGTCAAGTTCATTCAGAACTTGAGCTAGTGCTAGTTGCACCACAGGATTTTCGAGAACATCAGCACTAATGTCCTCTGGAACTCCAGCTTTGTAAAGCTGCTGGAGCAGGTGAGTGATTTGCTCATGTGTGACAGTTGAAGGCTTGGGCTCTTTTGCTTTGCCCTTGCTCTTCTTCTTTGCAGAGAAGCATTGCTTAACCATCATCCAGGCAGTCAACAAGGGAGTGCTACTGCCCTGTGCTAGTGCAGATAGCAACATTACAGTTGCCTTGCCTTTTTCTTTGTTGGTTGAAGTGGCCTCTGGTTACCCTGACTGTCAGGTTCTGCTGACCCCAGGGGCTCAGCTGCACTGGGCAAGTCCTTACTAGGCGGGCGTGATCCCCTTGCACTGGCAACCGAACACTCGAAAGCGTTCTGGGCACTGATGGCTTGTGTGGATAGTTGGTGGGATGTGATCCGGGCAGGTCCAGGGAGGTCCAGAGAAGTCAGATTGCAAGGAAACAGGACGGGCTTGGCTGGGTTCAGGCAGAAGACCATATGGAAGATTTGTGGACACAAAGGAGTAGGCGGCTATGCAATCAATGGGAGTGGAGCCGGGGTTTGATGGTAGATCAATTGGGGTTGATGGAGTCTGGGACCGAGCGGGAGCGAGGTTCAGACCTGGTGAAAGAGTGTCGGGGTTCATAATCGTAATCGCGGAGTTTGTGAGGTCATTAAGGTTGATGAAGACTTGGGCACAACGGCCGGATGGAGTCACCGAGACAGCGTCAGACGAAATGAAATGGAGTCAATATGGAACAAGAGTAGATTCGAGTGGAGATACGAAACGATAACAAGAATGATAACGAAATGGAGACAAGACAAGACCAGGAGACTGAGATAAGACCGGGAGACTGAGATAAGACTGGGAGACTGAGAGTAAGGAAAACAAGACACAAAACACAAAACACAAAACACAAGAAGGAAACAATCAGACCATAGGTAACGTTAAGCAATATCAAGACTAGAGTACAAAGAGCTACTTGACGTCTTATATACTGACTACCGGAGAACTTCAGGGTATGTCGGCTGCGGCGGCAGGGCTTGGCAGAGCTCGACAGAGTGGGCGGGTGTCGGTTGCAATCAAGGGTCGGGCTGCGCTGATACGTTGATGGGATCATTTGGGAATGCGGGTCGTCCCAAGGTTGTTGTGATACTCCAGAATGGGTCGGAGGAACCAGGGTGTTGAGTTGATGATGGGTGGCAAAGATCAGGAACAGTGGGGGTGGTTCTCGGGGTTTGGAAGATCCAGGATAAGTGTCAGTGGCTGCAGGGAAGGCGTTGAAGTTGGCCAGGGGGCCGTCGGAGTTGGCCGGGGAGGCGTCAGAGTTAGCCAAGGTTGCGTTGGGGCTAACCAAAATAGGCACGGGGCATGGGCGGAGGTTCAGCGGAGCGTCGGGGGTTTTGGGGAATCAGGAGGTTGCTGGACAATGTGCGGGGGTCCAGGGGATGGGTTGTGACATCACCCCCCCTTCAGCGTCAAGACCCTTTGAGACGCAGGGAGCAGGATGGGGATCGGCGGGGCATGGGAGTCGAAGCCAAGCAATATTGATCAGTCCACAGCAAGTGATAGCAGTGTGGGAGACGAAGTTGAAGCGCGGCCACCGCTTCATCAGGGTTCTCTTCAATCAATCAAAAGCCTTGGATGTACCCTGGGATTTCCCAAATTTCATCATGTCTTCTCCCAGCATTCCAGTAGTCTCTCCCGCTGATTTGGATGAGGTGGTGGTGTACGACAGTGGGGGGGAGGAGTTTGAGCATCAGCACCGCGCTAGTGTCAGGGACCAGAGTTGTAAGTGGTGTCGACTTGTCTTCTCAGGATGACTGATGGGGTTTTTGTAGAGTCGCCCATGGTGGTGGTGGTGGATTTTCCGGGGGTCCCGAAGTGGACCAAGTTTTGTCCCGCATTGCCAAAGGAGGGGAGCATGGGGCGGTCTGCAGGGAAGGCGGGGCTTTTGCGGGGTGGTCAGGGAAAGGGGGCATCCTCGGTGGTGATTCGTGGGAAGCGTCGAGCCTCCCCGCCCTCGGGGGTGGGACCCAGCAAGAGGCCGTGTGGGCGCGAGCCATCAGCAGGGCCTCCGGAGTCTCTCCTCTTTTCTCCTACCCTGGGTGTTTCCTCGGAACGGTCGTCGAGTCCCCCCGTGCCTATTCCCTCAATCACGGAGGTCTTCCTTCACAAGCAGGTGGAGGCTTTGACAACGTCATTGGCGGTACAGGAGGGTGAGCTCCAACGGGCGAGGGAGGACCATGATGTGGCGTGGATGGAGAAAGAGGTGATGGAGCGGGAAAGGAACACATCGGTGTGCGTGGCAATGGAGCAAGCGTTAGAGGTGCAGAGCTTGCGAGAGCGTCTGATGCAGATGGAGGGGCAGCCTGCAGGAGAAGTGGAGGGGCAGGGACGAGTTCCAGAGGGGGATGCGTTGTGGGCAGAGCTGGAGGCAGCGAGGCAGAGAGAGGACTGGTTGGCCAATGAGGCTGCTTTGGGGCGTGTGAGAATCCTCCGTGAGTTGTCTCCCATTCCTCCATTTGTTACTGACGGTTCATTTTCTGGGATTAGGCTGGGTGCGGGAGTATTGGGTCCTCTTGGACGGTGCCTCTGCAGCATTTGCTTCGATTCAGGATGGGTTGACGCAGGGGTCCGCAGTTCAGCCTCCAGAGTTGCAGCAGGGGATGGCGCAATTGGAGAGGTTGCTGGCGGGGCATCAGCGACGCAATGCGGTGGCCCTGGGGTCGTGGTGGGAGGTGGCAGCTGATGTGGAGGAGGCGTTGCCGGGGTTGGCAGAGGTCTTAGTGGTGGTGCAGGCCCAGATGGAAGTCGGTCTGGGGATAGGGTTGCCGGGGGATCCGGGGAGGGAGTGAGGTGGGTGCGGGCCCTGTTTCTTGTTGCTTTTGGACTTGCTGCCTCCCTTGCCTTTCGTATATATGTAATTTTTGTACGTGAACATGTCCTTTTCTTGGTCCCTGGGCGTGTGAAGTGAGCTTTTAGTTTGTATGAGGGCGAAGTAAGCGAAACATGCAGGGGTGTGAGAGGGAGTTGAATCCCTAGTGAATCCAGAGGCAGGGGTTACGCCCGCTAGTGCCGTTGGTGCTGGCTAGTCCCGGGGTTTGTCGGGACAGGGCAGAGCATTGCAGGGAGGGCTCCAAGGTTCGGCGGGGGTGGTGGGAGTTTTCCTGTGGAGTTCCGTGGCATTTTGGGATGGTGTTATTGGGTTTGACTCTCGGAATTTCCGACCAGGGGTGGTAGGGGTTTTCTCCAATCTGCGGTGGGGACATGCACCGTGTTGGTACAGGAGGGCGGACCTTCAAATCTTTCACGTGTGTCCAGCGGGGTTCAGGGCTTTGGTTTTCTTGTCAGTGCGGTTGGCGGGAGGGACGGAGGTCTTCCGTGATCTGGCCCTTATGCCAGCGCTGGTGGCAAAGGCGGCGGGGCCCTCTTCATTGGTGGGGGTCGGTGGGGCGAGGTTCGTCCTTGCAGCATAGTTGGTCTGGAGGGGGGTCCTTGTAATAAGTTGGCGGGAGCGGGTTTTCCAGTCGTCCTGGGCTGTGGGTTTGGTCAGCGTGGGGGCGGAGATACTCCCTTAGGGTGAGGATTTCTGGGTTGAGGATGCCTGGAGATTTTCATTTGGTGGGGTTGTGTGGGGCAAGCTCCAGAGTATTGATTGTGCTTGGTGAAGGGCACTCGGGATCGGGCTTGCTGTGCTCTGGGGTGTTGGTCCAGGTCGAGGTCGTGTTCCGGAGTATTGCGTCTGTGGGCGGGCCTGTTCAAGTGGTGCTTTGGTGTGCTCCGGAGTGTCGATGACCAAGGGGGCAGGGTGCGGGGTGATCAGTCCCGACCAGTTCCTTTGGGTCCGGAGCCAAATTTGAGGTTCTGGGTCATCTACGTGACATTGCTTTCCTGACCAAAGGTAAGTCCGAGATGGACAGAGGGGTCTTACATAGTTCTGACACTCCCTCGAGTTTGGAGGTCTGTTGGAGTTGTATTGGTGGATGTTTCTTTGGGCAGGGGCAGCGCGGGGGTTGGTTGGAGAATGGCTCACCTCAGCGGAGATGCTTCGGGGCTTGTTCCGAGGGTTGTTCCTTCCTGGGGTTCAGTGGTTCCTTCATCGGGGAAGAAGTGGGCAGTCCCGGAGTCGACACAAGGGTCACTTGGTGGGGGTTTGTTGGTTGTGTTGGCTTTGGGGGAGGTGTGGGCAGAGGAAGGGGTCTGAGGCGCATTTTGTCGGTCCGCAGTTCCAAGCGCGAGTACCAGGGGTCCAGAGCTGATGCGGGGGTTGGGGTTGGGTTTTAACTTATGAGTGGGGTTGTGTCACGAATTGGAGGGGGAGCTCCAGTGTGGGGTTTTTTGCGGAGCAGCGGAGTTGTCACGCAGGAGTGGCGGTGGCTCCTGGAGCTGAGCTTGGATGGGGGAAGATGGTTGTTCACGATTGTTGGGGGGCGGTGGGGAGGTCAGTCATGGGGAGGCACTGGAGTGGGACTCCCCAGGAGTCGCGGCAGGGTTGAGGCAACTCTTCATTTGTGTTCTGGAGCGGCCCGGAGATTGTTGCAAATGCGGGGGTGGCAGTGGGGAGAGGCACCGCTCGCTTCTTGGGGAAGGCATCAGCAACCTTTAGGGTACTCCGAGAGATTACTTCACGTGTGGCCTGCTTCTGGGTACTCCAAAGAGGATACTTCGTATGTGGCTTGCTTCTGGGTGCTCCAATGATGTGGTCCCTGTTCGACAGACATATTCCGGTGTAGGGGCAGGATTTGGAGTGGGTGGTGATTTATGTCACAGAGTTGGGGCTACCAGGGCATTGTTGTTGGGCTGGTGCCATGAGTCCCCTTGATCAAATGTCGTAGTCGGAGTGGAGGCCCTGGAGTCATGTTGCCAGGGTCCAGAGCTGTGTCGAGGGGTTCGGAGGGGGTCGGAGGGGTGGGTCAGGCAGTTTTGGGCTGGCATGGGGTTGTTTGGGTCGTCGAGCCAGGTGGGGGAGGTCCTTTAAGGATATCGGAGTGTATGCTCTTTGGGTCATCAGGTTGCTTGAACGGCTGATCGACGTTCTCTGGATGATGGTGGGGCTTCTCCCTCCCTTATATGAACATGTCAGCAAATTTAGAGTACTTAGGGGAACTACTTCATATAGGGTCCTTTTTCTTATAGTTAGTTCAGGGTGGCTCCTATGCTGGGGGTTCCTTTGTGGGAGGTGGCGGAGTCTGGTGGTGGAGTTTAGGTTCGGGGGTGGCATGCAGAGAGGTTTGGCATCCAGGGTCCTCATTGTCGGGGGTTCCAGATTGTGTGGGGGAAGGTGGTGAAATAGCGGCGTGGTCCGGAGTTGTCCCTTGTCGAGAGTGGGGTGCCGTGGTTCTTCTCGTTAACTTTGGGGCTGTGCTTTAGGCAGCGGGGTGGAGGGTGCATAGCCGTTCTTTTCCTGACCGTCTAGAGGCTCGGGGATGTCTTGGTTGTGTTCTGGGGTTGTCAGGGTCGGGTCGGAGGTGTCGGGGCCCCTTTATTTGTTGGGCGGAGGTGACGGCCAAATCGACCAAGGTCCAGAAGCAGGTTCTGGGGTTGGAGCGTAGCCTAGGTCTGGGGTTCTTGCTCTGTTGTTGGGGTTGTTGGGTTTGAGCTTGATTTCGGTGGTTTCGGGGCTAGTTGTCGGAGGGTGTAGTTCCTCGGGGGTGATCAGGGTGAGGGTTGGGTGGTCAATAGTAGGGTTCGGTGATGTTGTTGGTGATTAGTCACATTTGTCAGTCTGTGGGGTTGCTAGTGGGTTGGTGGATCCACAGGCAGGCTTTAGGGAAGCACGTTCTCAGTGGTCTCATCATGGCTGGCAATCCTTCATGCAATAGGTGACGGTTTCGCAGTGGGTTGGCGTTATTGTTTGTTGGAGGGTTGGCGCAGTGCCGGAGACTTTGTCGCTCATTTGGTCGGATGGTTGCCAGGTTTTGGAATGCTGTTCTTTGGGTGACATTGGGGTCAACTTTGTGCGAGGGAACAGAGTTGGCGGAGAGGGTAAGGGTGGGGTGGGGGATGATTTGATGGTTTGTGCAAGGGGTTGGAGGTTGGGTGTGAGTTGGGGGGGGTGTCCATGGGGGGAGCCATTGTATGGATGTAACCAGAGCGGAGGGGACGTTTGGTGTCGGGTCTGCGACTCAATGTGCCTCAACAAATTGGGCAGGGCCATATGAATCATAAGGGTTTTCAGGCATGGGTAGACCATAGACATCGGAGTTATTTGATCGTGTGTGTGGAGATAATGCGGGCATCATGGACAGGGTAAGGTAGAGTCTTGATATTATGTCAGGTTCCGCTGACCCCGGGGGCTCAGCTGCACTGGGCAAGTCCTTACTAGGCAGGCGTGATCCCCTTGCACTGGCAACCGAACACTTGAAAGCATTCTGGGCACTGATGGCTTGTGCAGATAGTTGGTGGGATGTGATCCGGGCAGGTCCAGGGAGGTCCAGAGAAGTCAGATTGCAAGGAAACAGGACGGGCTTGGCTGGGTTCAGGCAGAAGACCATATGGAAGATTTGTGGACACAAAGGAGTAGGCGGCTACGCAATCAATGGGAGCGGAGCCGGGGTTTGATGGGAGATCAATTGGGGTTGATGGAGTCTGGGACCAAGCGGGAGCGAGGTTTGGACCTGGTGAAAGAGTGTCGGGGTTTGTAATCGTAATTGCAGAGTTTGTGAGGTTGTTAAGGTTGATGAAGACTTGGGCACAATGGCCGGACAGAGTCACCGAGACAGCGTCAGACGAAATGAAATGGAGTCAATATGGAACAAGAGTAGATTCGAGTGGAGATACGAAACGATAACAAGAATGATAACGAAATGGAGACAAGACAAGACCAGGAGACTGAGATAAGACCGGGAGACTGAGATAAGACTGGGAGACTGAGAGTAAGGAAAACAAGACACAAAACACAAAACACAAAACACAAGAAGGAAACAATCAGACCATAGGTAACGTTAAGCAATATCAAGACTAGAGTACAAAGAGCTACTTGACGTCTTATATACTGACTACCGGAGAACTTCAGGGTATGTCGGCTGCGGCGGCAGGGCTTGGCAGAGCTCGACAGAGTGGGCGGGTGTCGGTTGCAATCAAGGGTCGGGCTGCGCTGATACGTTGATGGGATCATTTGGGAATGCGGGTCGTCCCAAGGTTGTTGTGATACTCCAGAATGGGTCGGAGGAACCAGGGTGTTGAGTTGATGATGGGTGGCAAAGATCAGGAACAGTGGGGGTGGTTCTCGGGGTTTGGAAGATCCAGGATAAGTGTCAGTGGCTGCAGGGAAGGCGTTGAAGTTGGCCAGGGGGCCGTCGGAGTTGGCCGGGGAGGCGTCAGAGTTAGCCGAGGTTGCGTTGGGGCTAACCAAAATAGGCGCGGGGCATGGGCAGAAGTTTGGCAGAGCGTCAGGGGTTTTGGGGAATTGGGAGGTTGCTGGACGATGTGTGGGGGTCCAGGGGACGGGTCATGACACTGACACACTTGACAATGAAGAAGGCACATCCAAAGAACACACTGCAGTAGGCAATAGTGGATACAACTGCCTAGGAAGTGCCAACAACTGCATCAGAGCTGTAATTGACTCTGGACATTCATTATCAACCTCTATTGCCTCTGATGAAGATGATGCAGGGACCAAAATTCCTACCTGTGATGAGATAGTGGCAGGTCATTATTCACCTGCCATGCCCATTGTATGGCTGAGGCCAGCCACTGTAGGTGGAGCCACAAGAAGCTGTGGCATCACATATTGCTAGGACTCCTGGAACCACACTGGTTGTGCAGCCACAGAATACTCAAAGTTGAACTGGGGAGAGGCTGGTGGTCCTCCACATCCTCTGCCTGCTCTGCCTTGTTGTAGGAGCAAACCACATCTCCATGCTGGTAGGGGCAGGCCATGTTCTAGTGCTGGCAACTGCTGCATCACCACTGTGTAACTAGGCAGGGCTACATCTCCTGGCACTGCCACTGGTCCTCTGCTCATGGGCCTTGTGTTCCTTGGAGCTGGGGCTGCTCTTTCCATCATTGGAGGCACTATGTCTCCCAGCACCAATCCTCCTGCTAACACAGCAAAGCCACCAAACCCAGGGAGTAGCCCTCACTCTCTAGTTCTCTCCCCTCTTGAGCTCTGTCCAGAGCTCATCAAATATCCTGGCAAATCTATATCTGCCTTGCCTAACCTTTTCTTATTCTTGCCTATTGGGCAAGGAGTCTTCTTAGATAATGTTGGTGTGTTGCACCGACAATGTAAAAAAAGACAAAGACTAGTTGGACTTTGTGTTCAGCCAAAAAATTGGCTGACATAATTGTTGATGGCTGCTGGCATAGTGGCCTATCTAACTTCTGGACTAAGTCAAGTTGGTCAAGTTGACTTAGTCCTTCTAGCCAACTGTGCAGGGCACCATATGCTCTGCAACTCCAAGTATCTGTCAAGGGCCACCAGGTCCTTGCAAGTAGTGAGGGACTCCCAAGTGGTGTCTTCTAGACTCTAACAAACCTCAAACTTGAGGTTCTTACCACCCCAGCAATGACTTACTAGGTCATCAATGAATCATTCCTAGTTGTCTGGTGCACCAAATTCATATGGCTCTGGTGTCACTCTGTTGGGAAACAGCATGTTGTCACTGGCCTTATAAGGGTGCAATAGTGATACATAGAACTGAGGATGTATCCTTATAGAGTGCCATAGGCAACTCCAACACATAATTGGAGGTCTCACCATAGGCCTCCAGAATTTTATATAGACCAACCCACTTTGGGCAGAGCTTTTTTGCTCTGCCATTGGGAAGGTTGAGGCTCTATGTTGAAAGGTACACCAATGCACTTTTCTCCAGCTCAGTATTAGGCTTGCAATATGAGTTAGCCAAGCATGTCTGAAAGACATGCACCTCAATTATTGCATTGTGAGCTGCTGCCAAGTTCTCTAGAGCTTGGTGAGTGAACTGCTGGATTCTCCTTAGAATTGCAGTATCTGACCTAATTTCCTGTATCATTGACAGCATGTATCCACCATTCAACTCAACTAGTGCAAAATGCATTGTCTCAGATATGCTTGCATTTATTGCAAACTCTGTTAAGTCTATTCAACTTAACCAGTCTTTACGATCTGGTTGTACCACAGTATGCAAGATCTGACCAACATTTGTATTGGCACATTCAATCTGACCATTCATCTACAGATCAAAAGATGTTGACATTAGGAGCTTTGCTCACAACAACTTGTGCAGTTCAGCCACCATTTAGACATGAACTTAGAGTCTCAATCACTGACAATTGAGCTTAGGAGGCCATGTAGCCTCACAATCTCCTGCATATAAATCCAGGACAGCTGCCAAGCTATCATGGTAGTGTGCACTGGAATCAGATGCACTATGCTCATCATATGACATATAACTACTGAGGTAGTGATACCCTTTTGATTCAGAGAATGGACTTATAAAGTCCATCCCTATGGAATCCTAGGGGCTTAACTGGCATGGGCGAGGAGTGTAACTTCCCTGAAGGGAGATGATTGCTCCCTTTTACCTGCTGACACAGTTGACATGTGGTACATAATGCACAAGTGTCTGCAACCACTGTTGGCCACCAGTACCAATGACAAATGTATTTCATCATCCTCTAGGTGCCAAAGTGTCCTACCACACAGTGTGCTTGCTCTTTGGTTGAGTTAGAATCTCAATAAAGAGCATGTCTTTGCTATACAATGACTAGATTCAATGGAGGAACTCTTCATCTGTCCTGTCTTGAGGTTGCAGAGATTGGGCCATCTGTAAGGGCAGCCTCTGGAGGCTGTGGCTCAATCACACAGCTAACAAAGGAAAATCCAAAGTCTATTCAGTACTGTATAGTGTTTACTGAGATAACCTACTCACCTAGCAAAGGGAAATCCAAAGAGAACAAGTCTAGAGATTCTCTAGGCCAGGTGTGACACTTCAGAGGCTTTAGAAGCATGAGAAACAACTGTACAGTATGACAGAGAAAAAAGACAAAAATGATGTGTCAGCAATTGGTCAGCAGTTACATAAGCTGGTGGCAGTGTCAAAGGGGCCACACTTGTCTGAATTATTGACAGAGAACCAGTGCAGCCTGAGGGCTGGAACTAGGACCAATAAATAGGGAAAAGGAAGGAGAATGAAGGAAAACTATAGTGGGAGAAATCTGACAAGAACTGGACAAGGAGAAGGGGAAACAAGTGGGATGTCTCCTGACATCACCTCTCCTCTAGGATGCAATGCCTTGATGCACTGGGTAGAAGAAGTCACAAATTGCCTGGTCAGCTGGTGAAATAGGGTAGATGCCTTGAATAGCTTTTGGGGCATTGGAATGCCTACAGTAGAAGTCCCAGACCAAGCCTGATGCATGAACATTAGCCTGTGGTTCCCAAGAGATGTCCTCAATGCCATATCCCTTCCACTTTACCTTGAACTGCAACTTCCCTCTGAATACCCTGCTGTCCAAGATTTCCTCCACCTCATACTCCTCCTCATCACTGATCAGGACTGGTGGTGGGGATGGCTTAGGGCAATGGCCTGGGATTGGATTCTCTAGAGCTGGAAATAACTTGACCACATTGATGACTGGGTGCAGTTTGTGGAGGCCTGCTGGGAGTTGAAGTCAGTATGCCAAAGGCCCTACCTTCTTCTCCACTGTGAAGGGGCCAAGATGACAATTTGATAGCTTCTGGGATGGCCTTGTTGTCTTAATGTCTAAGCTATCCAAGTACACATGGTCCCCAGGCTTGTAAACTGGGGCAGGTGTCCATCTGTGATCATAGTACTGTGCCATGTCTTCCTTGGCCTTTACCAATGCAGCTTTTGCCTCCTCCTGTGCCCTCCTCATCTGATCCACAAACTCATTGACAGAGTTATTCTCTGAGGGGTATGCCCAAGATTCAAATCCCATGTGAGGGAGCCTGCCAGTGTCCAGGAAGAATGGAGTCATCTGCATGGAAGAGTGAACATGGTTGTTGTATTGGAATTCTGCATCTGGCAGCAGCTCATCCCAGTCATCCTGCTCTCATTACAAAACAGGTGAAGATACTGTTCCAGTTCCTGATTAACACATTCTGTCTGCCTGTCTGACTGAGAGTGATAGGCTGTGGTAGTATGGAGCTTCATGCCTAGCAGGCAATACAGTTCTCAAGTGAATTCGGCTACAAACTGGGGGTCCCAGTCTGAGACATACCTATCTGACAGACCATGGAGTTTCCAGACATTCTTCCAGTACAGGCTGGCCACTCCCAAGGCAGAGCATGTGGTGTGGGTAGGTATGAAGTGAGCCCATTTGCCATAGAGGTCCACCACTACCATCACAGCATCATACTCATGAGCATCTGGGAGTTCCACAATGAAATCCACTAATGCAACACTCCAGCAAGCAGCTGGAATAGGGAGTGGGTGAAGCTGGCCCATGATTGCTTGGTGGCAAGGTTTGATGAGGAGACAGAGGTTGCAGGTGCTAGTGTAAGTGCCTACATATTGGGAGATTTGTGGCCACCAATAGTTCCAGGATACTAGCTCCAGCATCTTTCACCTTCCAGGATATCCAGCCACCCAAGAGTCATGATGTTGTTCTACAATGTGCTAGCAAAGTTCTGGGATGTTAGGCACATAAATGCATCCTTTGAAGGTCAAAAGCCCATCCTGAAGACCCTACTCACCAGTATGCACTGACTTAACTCCACTTGCCCATTGAGCTTATATGGCCTGTGCAGCCTAGGCAACTGCATCCTCCTGTGCATCCTCCTGGTTCCCTCTTCAGATGTCTCTAAGGATATTTGCCTCATCTCCTTGAACCACAATCCCTTCTAGCACATGAATGGCAAAGAGTTCTGACTTGAGGAGGACAATGTTGTCATTATCTCCTGCTCCTGTGCTATGGTCAGCCCACCTGGACAGTGTCTGGTTTGCCCATGCTCTGTTCTGGTTTGTGGTGCAATGAGAAGTCAAAGTTGGCCAGATACAGAGACTACCAAGCTTGATGTCAATTGAGTTTCTTAGCAGAATGGAAGTACTCCAGATCTTGTGGTCTGTCCAGACTTCAAACTTATGCCATGCACCCTCAAGGAAATGCTGCCATTCTTCAAAGAACCAAATAATTGCCAGCATCTCCTTGTCATGGATCTCATAGTTCCATTCTACCACATTAAGGCTTTTGGAGTAGAAGGCTACTGGATGCCATTTGCCATCCTCTTTTGACTGCTGGGAGAGGACTGCCCCTGTAGCAAAGTCTGAGCTATCTGCTTCCACACAGAATGGAGAGTCATCATTGGGGAACAGAAGGACTGGCTTTGAGGTCACAGCTTGCTTGAGGGTGTCAAAGGCAGCTTGCTATGGGGGCCCCACTACCATGCAGTATCCTTAACTGTGAGGTCAAAGAGGGGATGTGCATGGTAGGAGAAATCCTGTATGAACCTCCAATAGAAATTGACAAACCCAAGAAAGGCCTAAACTTCCTTTGTGTTCCTTGGCTCAGGCCACTCTGCTACATCTGCCACTTTAATGGGGTCCATCTTGGCTGTTCCATGTAAAATGATCAAACCCAGGTACTCCACTTTAGTCTATTCAAATTCACACTTCTCATACTTTAAATAGAGCTGGTGTTGGCAGAGGCATTCCAAGACAATGCATGTGACCCAGCAATGCTCCTCTAGAGTTTTTGTATAAATGAGGATATTGTCAAGATACATACAGACAACACCTTGCACAATCAGATCACAGAAAACATCATTCATCATAGTCTGGAAGGTGGCTGGGCTATTGGTGAGATCAAAGAACATTACCATGTGAAGTAGCATGCACCTCAAAGGTTGTTGACAAGTCCTGAGATGAGTGGCAAAGAATAGTGGTTCTTTACTGTCATTGCTTTCAGGACACAATAATCCTGAACCAGACAAAGAGACTCTTTCTTCTTCTTAATAAAGAAGACTGGGGAGGCTATTGGAGACTTGGAGGGTCATATTTGTCCTGAGCTAAGATTCTCCTGCAGGAAAGTGTCCAGCTTGTCCTGCTCACAGGGCACAAGTGAATAGACCTTGCAGCTGGAGGGCTCCACATCTGGTATCAGCTCAATAGCATAATCCCACTGCTTGCACTCTGCAAGTGAATCAAAGGAGGCCTTGGAGAATACATCCTCAAAGTCATGGAGGTGATTGGGAACAGTGCTATGGAAAGGCTTGGGCTATGAGTTTGCTGCAAATGCCTCAGCCAGATGCTGAGAAGTAGTCTGACTGGCTTGAATCTCTGCTACTGTAGGAGGGAGGCAGAGGGTTGTAGCATAGATCCAATCACCCACCTCTATGGTCTCATCTGGGGACTCTGCATCTGGAGTATGGGTCCATTCTTCTTTACCTTCCTCTTCCTCTAGAGATTCACACCCAACACTCCTGACATCCTTGTAGAGGGCCTCTCTATGAGGAAATGCCAGAGGGGAGGGACTCAGGAGGTTGAGATTAGCATAAGGGAGATGCCCAGTGCAATAGGCATGCACAGCAGCATGCTTACAAACCTTGGCTCTCTGCTCCTTATGAGCTTCTTCTGCACAGGTAATGCAGCAACATGGGCAATGACTCATCTTCACCTCACCCTTAGTCCAGTCAATCTCTGAGTTGTGTTCATATAGCTGGGTGAACCCCTAGATCATGTCTTGCTTTCCCAAACTAGTGATGGCAAAAGCAGCTCACTCTGAGTGGTCTTGGTAGCAGAAGACCAGGTCCACCACAGAGCAAATAGAGCCAGCTTCATTGAGTGTGTCATCAACATTGTATATAGAGATAGGTTGGGAAAGGGAGCGAGTGGTCAGGTGGTGTCATTGCATGTAGTCAGTGTCAAGGAAGAGGCCTGTTGCACCGCTGTCAAGGAGGGCAACCACACTTCAGATTTGCTGGGTGTCTGTTGTCTCAATTTCCACCTGTAGCTTCAGAGAGTTGGTAAAAGGGGTGGAAGCAACAACATAATGATGGGGGAGGTGGCATTCCCATGCAGGGATCCAAAGGTGTGGGCTAGGGGGTGTGTTTCTAGCTGAGACTTTAGCTGGAGAAGGAGTTTGTACATCTGAGGAGGGGCATATTGTTTTAGGCATAGTATCAACAATGGCAACAGATATATTTGATTCTATGGACAGGGGGTCAAAACAATTAGTACTAGGCAATGGGGGCATACTGGTCATCCATTGCTCTTTTAAAAATCCTCAGACTCTATAGGAACCTCTTCCGATACATTGGCCACTTCATCAGAATGGACAGCTATAGGTGCATCTGGAGAAGAGGTTCCTGTGGCATTCCAGGCTGCAAGGAGTTGGATGAGCAGCTCTTCTTGCTCTGATGCTGACAGGTAGTGGACTTCTAGCCCTTGAGAACAGTAGCAGGCAAAATGACCTGCCTTTCCACAGCATCAACACAGCAAAGGAGTAGAGGCCCACTGTTGGGAAGCATCAACATCTATTGGGACTCCTTGGGGTAGGGAGTGCAGGGGGGCAGCATGAGGCATGAAGAGAGGAGCTGCTCCCACTCATGGGGATGCTAATGCAGGTGTGGAAGAGGGAGCTTGGGGGGTGAACCCTCCATGAGAAAAAGGGAAGGTCAAGGGTTGTGTCTGCCACAATTCACATTGCAGTTCCATGAGCTGCCACTGCTCATATGCTACCTTGTACCAGGTATTGACATGCTCATCATCTGGGCACCCCTCTGCCATGCTGTCAATATGATTCCTGAGAGAGGGGTGGAGTCCATCACAGAAGGTTAAGCAGAGTTGTAGACCATCTAGATATCCAGCCTGTTCAACTAAGGCACAAAAAGAGTCAATGTACTCATCAAGTGACCACTTTCCTTAACCATACTGAGTTTAGTCTTGAAAGAAAAGAGCTGTGGTTTTGGCAGAGTTGAGGGGGAAGAACTCCACTTGGAACCCCCTTTTAAACTCTGTCCAGCTAGAGAAACTCTCAACTCCTCCTGGGCATTGGAAGATATGCAGTGCATAGGTTGAGGCTTGACCAGCCTTCATATAGGAGAGAACCCAGGCAATTTTCAAAGCATCCAAGATAAAGGCTTCACCACTAAGCTGGATATAGGTGATACAGGACTGGAGGAAACATTCTCCAGCCTTACAATCTCCATCATATACATCAGAGAGTGCAGAACAAGGGAGTTTGGAATGAGGAGCTGAAAGGCCTAAGCCAGATGCAGACACAAACCATTCTGTAGCAGCTGGAGCCAAAAAGCCTGAGCTAGGTGCAGACACAAACCATTCTGCATCTGCTGGGGGTATTGGAGGTGTGATAGGAGCAAGGGGGAGATGTTCCAGAAGGGCTTGGAGAGAAAAAGACACTGCTTCAGTAGTTTAACAGAGTCCAGTGAGTTCAGCCATGTGGGAAGTAAGGAAGGCTTGGTAAGTTGAACCTGTATCTCTAGGGACAGCAAACAACTCCAGGCATTGTCCTAGGGGCTTGAAGCATCGGGGGGAGGTGCTGGAGGGGTTGGCTGGGTCATAAGAGGAGCACAGGGGGCACTAAGACACTGGTGGGGGAGAGACCTTTTGAGAAATGGAGTAGAAGCTCAGGTAATTGAAAAGGGGGCTCCCAGACTGAATCTAGAGACTTGTTCTGCTGTAAGGGCAACCTCTGGAGACTGTGGCTCAATCACACAGCTAACAAAGGAAAATCCAAAGTCTATTCAGTACTGTACAGTGTCTACTGAGATAACTACTCACCTGGCAAAGGGAAATCCAAAGAGAACAAGTCTGGGGATTCCCTAGGCCAGGTGTGATGCTTCAGAGGCTTCAGAAGCATGAGAAACAACTGTACAGTATGACAGAGAAAAAAGACAAAAGTGATGTGTCAGCAATTGGTCAGCAGTTACATAAGCTGGTGGCAGTGTCAAAGGGGCCACACTTGTCTGAACGAGCTATGCCCCGTGCCTTTGGCACAGGCCTGTAGCTCTTGCTTCATCCCAGACCCAACCTCACTTCGTTTGGTTAGGTCCTCGATATTCTACTCAATGCTTCATCCCAGACCCAACCTCACTTCGTTTGGTTAGGTCCTTGTAATTCAGACTTAATGCTTCATCCCAGACCCAACCTCACTTTGTTCAGTTAGGTCTTTGTATTTCAAACTTAATGCTTCATCCCAGACCCAACCTCACTTTGTTCAGTTAGGTCTTTGTATTTCAAACTCAATGCTAATTCCCAGACCCAACCTCACTTCGTTTGGTTAGGTCTTTGTATTTTGTCAACTCAATGCTAAATCCCAGACACAACCTCACTTCATTATATTCCACTCAATGCTAAGTCCCAGATCCAACCTCACTTCATTATATTCTACTCAATGCTAAGTCCCAGATCCAACCTCATTTCATTTGGTTAGGTCCTTGTATTTCAAACTCAATGCTAAGTTCCAGAACTACTGAGAATATCTATACTACACTATCAACCCATATACATTAGGTGCTGAAATTCACAGAGGTTAGCAATTTGGTGTTTGAAAGAGATCTACCTTAAAAGCAGAAAGCCAATAACTGTTTAGAAAAGAAAATGGATAATACTTGAATTAGTTCTCAGACAAATATAAAAAAAGCATACCTGCAAAGCTACTGAACACTCAGAAAGGGAGCCTAATGAAGAATGTAGTGAAGTCTGATCTCAGCCATGATTAGTCCATAAAAGTTACATTCAGCTTTAATATAGAAACAACCACCAAAATCAGCTATTGGACAATTAAGCAAAGAAAAGAAAACCCACCCAAAAGAAGAGAAAGCTACTCAATGCTCAGAAAAAGCCTGAAGAAGGATGCAATAGTTTCTGCAAAGGAGCATCCCACCCTTCAGGCAAAACAGTTTCTGGAATAACCATAAAAAATGGATCAGCAGCAGCAGCTGCCTGCCTAATAGGTCTTCCCAAAGAGCCAGAAGCAGTGGCTATAGGTCTCAAACCCCCAGTTCCCATAGATTGATTGATACCCCCAGGCCCCAATTGAAGTGGTGGGACAACCACAGTATTGATCTGTTCCAAAGATCTATTGTTTCTATTTGCTCGACAATCATTAGGATCTGTCATTTGTAATTGTTCAAGTCTCCTTTGAATCCTAGCTTGTTGCCTTTGGCTTTCTGGAGTAGTAGGTGGTTGCCTGAAACACCCATTGTTAAGCATTTTAATAGTTGAAAACCATTAAAATTGACTTGCATGATGAGATATTTGATAGATCAATAGCTCAATGTGGTTAAGGAGTTACTAATAAGCTTGTTAGTCAACATCAATCAAAAGCTGTTTACTGTAATTTATTTTGAGAAAAAACCTGTTCCAAGTGCGAAAAACAGCCAAGTTACCCAAAAAGGAAGGTTCTTGGTCAGCCTTACTAAGCAGAAAAGTCGTCGCATAGGTGCAGCCACATTCCCATGGGTCGTCCCATATATTATAGACGAGCTACGCCCCGTGCCTTCGGCACGGGCCTGTAGCTCTTGCTTCATCCCAGACCCAACCTCACTTTGTTCGGTTAGGTCCTCGATATTCTACTCAATGCTTCATCCCAGACCCAACCTCACTTCATTTGGTTAGGTCCTTGTATTTCAAACTTAATGCTTCATCCCAGACCCAACCTCACTTCGTTCGGTTAGGTCTTTGTATTTCAAACTCAATGCTAATTCCCAGACCCAACCTCACTTCGTTTGGTTAGGTCCTTGTATTTCAAACTTAATGCTTCATCCCAGACCCAACCTCACTTCGTTCGGTTAGGTCTTTGTATTTCAAACTCAATGCTAAGTCCCAGACCCAACCTCACTTTGTTCGGTTAGGTCTTTGTATTTCAAGCTTAATGCTTCATCCTAGACCCAACCTCACTTCGTTCAGTTAGGTCCTTGTATTTCAAACTCAATGCTTCATCCCAGACCCAACCTCACTTCATTCGGTTAGGTCTTTGTATTTTGTTGACCAAGTGTTGCTTTTCTCTTACCATTCAATACACTGAGATTTCATCTATAAACCAATCATGTATCTATATTACATTATTAACAAAATACTACAATGTCCACTGGTATATATTAGAGATGCTGAAAATTAAATTATAAAAGTTAGTACTAAGCAACCAATTATTTAAACTGTCACACTTACATTTGTAAACCATTAAGAATATCTATACTACATGGTCCAGCTATAGACATTAGGTGCTGAAGTTCATAGAAGTTAGCAATTTCTTGCTTGAGTCCAACAAAACTCACACTTACATTTGTAAACCATTCAGGATTTCCTGATAGACAATATTTGCAGTCTTTCTTGATGTGTTTTCTGGGTCCAAGATGACTTTGATACGATCTCCTGATGTGCACCGAGAGAGTGCAACATAAAGTTGGCCATGTGAAAAAACTCCTGATCGAAGGTCCAATCCAACATGCTTGACTGATTGACCCTGAGACTTGTTGATAGTCATGGCAAAGGCCAATCGAACTGGGAATTGTCTCCTGCGCAATGGAATTGGCAAATCTTCTTCAGACACATCCATGTTGATTCTTGGAATCAAAACAATTGATCCTGCAAACTTGGCATCTCCACTGATGATCCTACATCTGAGAACTCTGGTGCTGATGTGAGTGACAATCATTCTTGTCCCATTGCAAAGTCCTTTGGTTGTATCCAGATTCCTGAGCAGCATGACAGGAACACCAATCTTCAGAGCCAATTTAGCCAAAGGCAAACTGCTGGCTCTGAGAGAGTTGAGGTATTCCATTGGATACAATCCAAGGCCATTAGGATTTCCATCATCAGATATGACAGAGTCTGCACTCTGCAAGATTTTCTCTTCTCCTGGACATCTCTGCAGAACTTCAGAGTTGATATCCTCTACATCAGAGTTCTTGCCAGAAAGGATGGAACGGTCCAGGTAATACTGATCATCTTGATGGTGATCAATATGAGGATAAGTGGAAGAGATCAATCCAGTGACAGAATTGTCATCACAGATCATGGTTTCTGGAAGTTGTACTGTTTCTCCAGGCCCAAGGTTTTTTCCAGCACCAACATCCAATAACCAAGCTGCATGAGCAATGTTATCAGGAGTCTGATCCAATCTCATGTTTTGAACCAAGTAGTGGACTTGAATCTGATCCCAAAGTCTTCCCCTTTTGAGTGAAGCAGCAATCATCTGCTGCCTGAGTCCTCGTTGGATAACTGGGAGAGTTTGCCTGAAATCTCCTCCAAACACCACAGTCACTCCACCAAAAGGAACATCCTTCTCCAGGATGTCTCTGAACCCTCAATCCACAGAGTCAATGGCATTTTTGTGTTGCATTGGGACTTCATCCCAGATGACAACTTTGGTCTGGAGTAAGAGTTGAGACAACTGAGTTCCTCTTTTGATATTGGCAATGGATGTATCCAGAGCAGGAATGGGGATTTTGAACCTTGAGTGTGCAGTTCTACCACCCTCCAGCAATAAGGCAGCAATCCCAGATGATGCTACACATAATGCCACATCTCCATTGGACCGAACAGCAGAAGCCAAAGTGTTGCAGACAAATGTTTTGCCACATCCACCTGCACTGTGAATGAATATCATCTTGCCCAAGTTGTTGTCCACAGAGTCCATAACTTCATTGAAGGCCCCCAGTTGTTCACCATTAAATCTGGCCTTGTTTTCATCCACCCTCCTCTTCAACTCCTCAATATCATAATCTGTTTCTTCTTGCAAAAGCCTATTTCCTGAAACTATTTGATCAGTATCAATGTCAACTCTTTATACAATGTCCAACTTGCCTGGAATCACATTCCAAACTTGTTGGGGTTCTGGCATGTTTGGAAAGTCTTGAAGAGTCTTGCCAAAATTCTTCAGATTGTCATTGATCAGATGAAGGCCATAGTCATAGACATCTTCATTAGTAAAGACTCTGTTCCTGTACTGCCTGATATTCTCCAATCTGTGTTGAAGATCATCACAAATGGAGTGCTTGAATTCGTCCCATAGAGCCTCTGGAGTGGTAGGAGCACAGTGGAATAGGATTGTGCAAAAGAGCTGTCTGAGAGCTGATCCTGATTGGATTGGAGCAGCTTCAGCAAGACATTGCCTCCATTCTGCATCATCTTCTAGAAGACCAAGGGCCTTGCATGCCTCCTTGTAAGTTGGATAGGTGTGGCCATTGACTGTCCTGAGATTAGCCCATGATGTTGCATTGGTCACAACTGTCAGGAGCATCCTAAGGTAGAACCTTTCTCCCTGTTTTGGTGAAGCAAAGTACATCCTCCCAATAGCTGTTCCTCTCTGCCTCTCCTTCCAGGTCCTTTTGGAAGCATCATAGACAAACTTGGTTGGAAAGTTCTGATAGGTAGTGTTGTTATCAGGGAATTTGGCATTGGCTTCAAACCAAGCAGTGAGTGCAGTCTTGTTTGCATTAGGCCTGGCAGCTACCATCTCCAAGGGCTCATTATCCTGAAAGTAGACTTCATGTTGGCCCTCCAAATGCACAGGTAATCGATACACAGAGGGATGTTCTCCATGCATGTTGAATTCAAAGATGTGCCAGCAAGCCTCAGGTGCAGAGATGTATCTGGCATCCAAGTGTTCCTTGATTTCATCCCTTTGCTCTCCAGCAATCTCCAAAGTTGTCCTATCATGGCCTTTGTAGATGTACTTGTGAATGTACTTGATGGCTTCCACTGAAGCACAGACCTCCACATTGATGTGACATTTGTACTTGGCTGAGAGATAAGGGTTGTATGGAACAACATCATGATTGTCATAATGATGACCATTCTTTTCAAAGAAGCGGCCATTGTCAGGCCTGGCATATCGAGGATAGCCATTATCTCCATACTGAGTAGCCTCTTGGAATTCCTTTGGGTATTTCTTGGAACATTTGCCATCTACCATGCACTTAGCATTGGGTTTGGCAGCTCCACATGGGCCATGGACCATGTTGGTAATAACAACCTGACAACAAAGATAAGTTACTGAATCCAGAATTTAAACAAAGCCTATACCTGATACAATTCAGGCTGAGCAACTGGATCTGGAATTTGGGCAGAAACAATGGAATCCACATCAGGTGCATCCTTGATCCTGTGATGATGGTGGAAAAAGATCAAGATGTGCATGTGTGGAAGTCCTCTCTTTTGGAATTCAATGGTATGAACATAAGCCACACAGCTGCCAAAGAGACCTTCCTTGATCTCCTTTACTACAGCATTCTTCTTGAGTTCAAATACTCTGGCAACAATATCAGGTCGATCAGCAGCTGTTTGCTTCTTCCCATTGACTGCAGGTTCCTTCAAGAGAGCTTCTTCAATTTCTGACCACTTTGGATTGGCAGTCATAGTCAAGAAGAGATCAGGTTTTCCAAAATGCCTGCAAATAGCCATAGAGTCCTGGAATAATTGCTGCATTTGTCGTTCACTTCCAGTATGAGAGGAAGGAAGGATGACACAACAGCTTTGTGGGGTGACCTCTTCATCTCCAGCAGCAGCATCCACCACTCCCTGATAGACTTCAGCTCTGATCTTCTTCTGATTGTGCCGAACCCAATTCAACTTTGTTTGCTCAGTTGAAGCCCATGCATCAACAACATATTGCTGAAATAGCCTCCCACTCCAGAGTAGAGCAGCATTATATTCCAGAGTTCTTTGTTGAAGCCTATATGCATAGTATGAAGTTTGAGAGACCTTATTTGTCCTTTGTTGCCCCTGTGGTCCATGTCTAGCAAGAATGTTGATGTGGTATCCAGGCTCTCCAGTGGGAAAGATGATTGTGTAGTGCAATGGAGTGTAATATGGGTGCAAGTGACTGATCTGCTTTAATTGACCTCCATGCAAGTGCAAGACTATATCACGATCATTTGATCGCTCTTCTGAGCCATCTCCTGGAATTACAGCTGCAACTCCCTCCTGTTCATTGGGGTCATTATACCGTCGAGGGTCTCCAAAATCAGCTGTAAGCTTGACATAAAGCCTTTGTGGTTGGCCTTCTGGAACTTCTCCCATAATCTGCCTGGCCTGCTTGTATAAGCCAATGAAGGGATTGACTCTAGCAAGCATATCCTGCAAAGAGGCCATTATCTGAGGATCAAGCTCAGGATTCCTCTGTTGACGAAAAGCTAATTGCTGATTATGGTCATAAAAGTAGACCTGTGCATATGTAGGAAGATTGCCTTCAATAGGAAGCAAGGCACCTGTCAAATGATGTAGTTCTCCATTGATCCTAAAGCTGTATGGTCCACGGGCATTGGTAATTGCATGATCAATCTTGACTCCCAGAGATGTGAATGCAAAGGCTGCATTGTATTGACGGATAGATGTTTTAAAAGTATCAGAGAGGGGATGATGCCCATGGAGTAGGTTCAGTAAATCTGCTGGAGCATCTCGAAGCCTGGGCAAATTCACTTGGCCTTGTAAGCAGCACATGCCAAACTTTGAATTGTAAATAGTAGACTTGGTGAGCTTTTCAGCATCAAAATGTAGAGCTTGGCAGTGTGGACATATGACAGTCATAGGACCAAGATAATGTGGTGCCATCAAGTAAGGTTGCCTTCCTCTTGGAATAGGCTGAACAGGGCCAAGTTGTGGTGGAATAGGAAGTTCAAGGGGAGGCTGCTCAGCAGGATTTTGCAGTCCTACTGGATGGTTGGGTAGAGCAGAGTCCAAGTCTTCTGCAGGTCTCTGTTGAACAGGATCAACATATTCCAAGTCATCATCAAAAGGTATGTCATCCTGAGGACCCAATAGCACATCAAGGGGAAGATCTATTTGCTCTGCTGGTTGATGCCCAACAGGATCAACATATTCCAATTCATCACCAGAAGGTATGTCATCTTGAGGACCTAATGGATCATCAAGAGGAGGATCCAATTGCTCTGCTGGTTGATATTCAGCAGGATCAACATATTCCAATTCATCATCAGAAGGTATGTCATTCTGAACACCTAAACCATTGAAGTCCTCTTCCAGATCAGCTGCATGTTGCTCTTCCCAGCCTAGAAAGATCCTTTGAGCCATGGCTGCATTCAAAGGCCTATGCTCAGGATTCAAATCTATATGCTGCTCAACTTTATTAGTCAAAGTAGCATTTAAATCTGTCTTGAACTAACCTCTGGCATAAATTGCTCTTCTTCCTCTCTCTCTCTCTCCTGGCTCAGAATAGCCAATGCTTGTTGTTGCCTCTCTTGCTCTTCAGCTATAGCAATCTGTCTAAGCCTTTGTTGCTTTTGTAGTACTGCTAGTGCCTCCTCTTGCTGCCTCTTCTGCTCTTCAGCCAGAGCAATATGTCTCAGCCTTTGTTGCTCTTGCAAGGCTGCTAGTGCTTGCTCCTGTTGCCTCTGTTTCAGTCTTTGCTGCTCTTGAAATAGAGCTAGTGTGTTAGGGGGAGGTGGTATCATTATGGGCATAGGTTCTGGTAAAGGAGCTTTTATAGCTCTTCCTTGTATAGGAGCAGGCAGAGGAGGCACCAATCTAGGTAAGGGATGTTGTAAAGGTGCATCCCATCCTTCAGGCAGATGGGTTTCAGGAATAGCTTGAGCAACAGTAGGCTGATTGACTGGTCCCAGCCTGTTGACTCTTCCATATACAGGCAGAGGTGGCACCATTCTAGGTAAGGCATTCTGCAAAGGAGCATCCCAATCTTCTGGCAAAACTGTTTCTGGAATGACCATAGCAGCTTGAGCAAGAGCAGACTGATTGACTCTATTGCCTCTTCTCTGTATAGGAGCAGGTATAGGTGGCACCACTCTGGGAATGGGATTCTGCAAAGGACCATCCCACCCTTCAGGCAAAACAGTTTCTGGAATGACCATAAGAAATGGATCATCAGTAGCAGCTGCCTGCCTAATAGGTCTTTCTAAAGAGCCAGAAGCAGTGGCTATAGGTCTCAAACCCCCAGTTCCCATAGATTGATTGATACTCCCAGTTCCCATTTGAAGTGGTGGGACAACCACAGTATTGATCTGTTCCAAAGATCTATTGTTTCTGTTTGCTCGACGATCATCAGGATCTGTCATTTGTAACTGTTCAAGTCTCCTTTGATTCCTAGCTTGTTGCCTTTGGCTTTCAGGAGTAGTAGGTGGTTGCCTGAAACACCCATTGTTAAGCAATTTAATAGTCAAAAACCATTAAAATTGACTTGCATGATGAGATATTTGATGTATCAACAGCTCAATGTGATAAAGGAGTTACTAATAAGCTTGTTAGTCAACATCAATCAATCAATAGATGTGATGAAACATACTTTGTCGTGTGGCCTCCTTTCCACAATCTTGGAAATGCCCATTGCTTAGTCATGCTGTGTCAAAAAACGCGCGAGGCGTGAAAAACAGTGTCCACTAAATCACGTTTGGCCTTTTTCACAGGTGTAGACTAATTGACACCTTTTACACATAGTCAAAAGATAGTATTTATTCATTAAAGCTGTCTACTGTAATTTTTCTTCAAGAAAACATGTTCAAACGGCCAAAAACAGCCAACTTGTATCATGTTCACCTTTAAAAGGCAATTCTTATGTAAGAATTGGTCAGCATTAGTCAGGCTTACTTGAGCAGAGACCCAAAAAGGCATCCACACAGCCACTTTCCCACGTCCGTCGTCGCATAATATATAGATTATTGACAGAGAACTGGTGCATCCTGAGGGCTGGAACTAGGACAAATAGATAGGGAAAAGGAAGGAGAATGAAGGAAAACTATAGTGGAGGAAATCTGACAAGAACTGGAGAAGAAGAAGGGGAAACAAGTGGGACATCCTCTGACACCATCCCTAAGATGGCCTCTCCAAGAGGCATATTAACCTTATCACCCTCAGTCTCAGACCCACATTGAGCATTACTGGCAGCAAGCAGTTGTGCATCCTCATTACAAAGTTTGTGACAATCCCACACCCACCAGCTTCTACAGCTAGGTCCATTGTGGGGAGCACATATCTGATCCAGCTGTGCTTGCATCTCCTGCAATTGCATTGGGGGCAGATCATCCCCCTCCAGGTCAATATGCACATCTGTACATATATAATCATAAATGTGGTGTATATCTTGAGGAGAGTCACTCTCAAAGTAGCAGGATGAGCAGTCTGCTACCTTGTTGAGCTCTCCTTTCATGTAAGTGATGTTGAAATTGAATCTCAACATATAGTCCATCCACTGTCATTGACATGGTGATAGATTTGTTGAGTTTTGAAAAACTCAAGAGCCTTATGATCTGTTATTACATGGATCTTGTACTCCAGAAGCTTATTCTCCAATTTGAGGAGAGCTTCTAAGACAACCAAGATTTCTAGTTCATGCACAGCATGATTTTGCTGTGCATTGGTGATTTTTTTAGACATGAATTCAGCTGGCTGACATTTCTGCCAGCTTGGACCTTGTCCATACATGGCTCTGATGCCTGTCTTTGAGGTGTTGCAGATCAGCCAGATAGGATCCTCATGCTGAGAATCAATTGGGTGTATCACTGGGGTTTTGGCACAGATCCTCTTGATCATGTCAAAAGACCATTGGTGAATAGGTCTCCAATGAAATGGCAACCTGTTCTGTGTCATGGCCATTAATGGCCCAGTTTACACAGAGACATCATGCAAAAAATTCCTGATGTAGTTCACCAACTCCACAAAATGCTGGATGTTGTTGTAGGTTCTAGGAGTGCACCACTCCTGGATCCTATTCAACTTATTAATATCAGGGTGTATACTCTGCAAGTCAATTACATAGCCAAGGCACTCTATGCACTTGGCATACAGTTCACACTTCTTCCATTTGAGGTAGATCTTGTTCTTGTGTAGTCTTTCAAAGACTACTCTGAGGTGCTGCTTGTGTTCCTCAATAGAGTCCAAAAAGACAAATATATCATCTAAATACACATGCATCCACTTGCTAATGATATCCCTAAATATAGACATCATCAAATTGTAGAATATTGCTGGTGCATTACAATCACCAATCTGCATGATATTGCTGTGATATGTTCCAGTAATGGTCATAAACACAGTCTTTGGTATGTCCAAAGTATGTATCTGCACTTGCTCATATGCATCTGTGAAGTCAATTTTTGACCTCACTGGCATGCAAGCTACATCTTCTCTGATGACCTCCTGGTCTGGTAAGGGCATTATGTCCTTAATGGTATTGTCATTGCATTGGCATGCATCTAATGCCATCTGCAAGGACCCATCCTTTTTAGGGATGCACAATAGTAGTGCAGCCTGGTTGGCCGCACAAGGTTCCCACCACTTAGCATGCACATAGTGATCAATTTTATTCTGCAATTGCTGCTGAAGTGACTTAGGGCACCTTAGCATGAAGTATGAGTACTGTTTGGTCTCATTGATGAGATTTATCTCATGATTCACTTCTTGCCAAGGAGGAAGTTCCTCCTTTGTTCCATTGACAATGTCTTGGAACTCATTCTACTACTGCTGTTGAAGGCAAGGAATATCACCTTCCATTAACTTGGAAGGCTGTGCCTTCCTCCCATCTACTCTTGGCAAAGGGCAATGCTCTTCCTTGGCCAATTTCACTGGTGGCACAGACTTTGTGTACTTGTCATGCAAGGCCATCAAGTGAATCTCTGATTCATCTGGTATGTTTAACCAGGCAGGACAATAGTTTGTCCTACCTCTTGCTTCTGTCCACAAGTATTTGAACTTGCTAGGCTCAGATATTTCATCCTCTATAGCCCTTCTATATATTTCACTAGCAGAAGTTAGTCTTCTTACCCCTTCCTGCTGCATCAGATCAGCTATGACCTGATTCCACTCCTGCAGCATCCATGGGTTGTATGCCCATTCAAGGGTAGGCTTTGGGATTGGTCTATCCCAAATCTTCTGTTCTCTTGCCATTGAAGGGTCAACTCAATCCTTCTGGCATTCCTTCTGGCATACTCTTCCTCTAAGATCAGCAGTGACAGGTAATCCTTGGATAAGCTTTTGGTTATCCAAATCTCCTCTTCATCTACTACCTCCTCTATAGTGGGCTGCTTAAATTCACCAGGAAGTCATGGCTGCTTGTCATGCTACTTTTCCACAGTACAGAAGTGCAGTGCACAGCCATCAGCATCTTCCAGCTCCAACTTGTGAGCTGGAGTTGCCTTTCCATCAATGACCACCTGATTATTTGAAAAATCAAAGAGGACATTATGGGTCCTCATGAATGGTGTCCCTACAATCATGTTGTAGCACTTGAAGTTTGCAATGTCCACATAGACATTGTGAATCTCACCCAGGACTTTCATGGTAACTCTGGCACCATAATTCACTATGGATCAACTTCCAATCATTCCCAGCTGCAGGATGATTGTAAAAGTGACCTCCAGGGCAGTGGATCTGAGTCACACAGCTAGCAGAGGAAAATCCAAAGTATATTAGCAAGTAGTAGACAATAATACAACAGTAACTAATCACCTAGCAGAGGAGAATTCAAAGAGAATGAGTCTAAGAATCTCTACTGCTTGGTGTGGTGCATTAGCAGGCAGCAGAGGTGTGAGAATGGCTGTACAGACAACCAGAGCTACTCCTAACCCTAGGGCAGTGGTTGATGAGGTGATACAGAAAGTCTTGCAATTCTTCAGAGATCCCCATAGCTCTGGAACAAGCCTTGGAGATATCAAACAAGCTGTAAAGATGCTGGAACAAGTTGCAGAGGTCAGAAATGGAAGTCCCCTGACATCACCCCCTCTCTAGCATGCAGCATCTTGATGTGTGGGGTAGAAAAAGTCCCTGACTGCCTGGTTCACTGGCAAAATAGAGTAGATTCCTCATATAGTGTGCAGAGCATCTGGGTGTTTCCTGTGGAACTCCTTGATTAGCCCCAGGGCATGTATGTTTTCCCATGGTTCCCAGGAGATATCCTTAATCCCCTAGCCCTTCCACTTCACCTTGTATTGTAGTTGTTGCCAGAATAAATGACTGTCCAGGATTTCCTCCACTTTATACTCCTTGTTGTTGTCAACCACCACTAGAGGTGGTGGGAGTGGTGGATGTTGCCCCAGGATAGGATTTTTTGGGGCTGAAGTCAGTTTGACCATGTTGAACACTGGATGAAGCTGGTGCATCCCCATGGGGAGCCAAAGTCAGTATGCTAGGGGCTCTACCTGCTGTTCCACCATGAAAGGTTTGAACTGGCAGTGCAACAGCTTTTTTGAAGGCCAGGTAGTCATAATGTTGGAGGCATCTAGGTAGAATCAATTCCTGAGCTGGTATTTGTGCTCTGGGGTCCTTCCACAGTTATAGTATTGAGCCATGTCATCTTTTGCCTTTGCCAGCACTGCTTGCACCTCCTCCTATGACTTCTTCATCCAGTCTGCAAATTTGTTTACTGTTTCATTCTCCAAGGGCCAGGCCCAGAGCTCTAAACCCATGCATGGGTGCTGTCCAGTATTGAGGAAGAATGGGAAAAATTGAGTGGAGGCATGAACATGGTTGTTGTATTGGAACTCAGCATTGGAGAGGAGTTCATCCCAGTCATCCTGGTGCTTGTTGCAGAAGAGGCAGAAGTACTGCTCCAACTCCTAGTTTATGTGCTCAGTCTAGCCATTGGACTGTGGGTGATAGGCAGTGGAGGTGTGAAGCTTCATGCCAAGTAGTCAGTAGAAATTCCTGGTGAAGTCTGCCACAAATTGTAGCCCTTAGTCAGATACATAGGCATCAGAGAGGCTATGGAGCTTCAAGACATCCCTCCAGTACAAATTCATGGTGCCCATGGCAGAGCAAGTAGTGTGAGTTGGAATGAAGTGTGCTTGCTTGCCATATAGGTCCACCACCACCATGATGGCATTGTAACTGTGGGTGTTGGGAAGCTCTACAATGAAGTCCACAGAGGCAATGCTCCATTGCTCCATTGGCATGGGCAGTGGGTGTAGCTGTCCAAAAGGGAGGCAGCATTGGAGCTTGGTCCAAAAACAGAGATTGCATGTACTAGTGTAGGACCCAATATACTAGGACATCTGGGGTCACCAGTAGTTCTGCAATACTAGCTCCAATGTTTTCCATCATCTGGGGTGCCCAGCAATGTGGGAGTCATAGTGTTGCTCTACAATCCTCCAGCAGAGCTCTGAGATGTTGAGCACATAGATACAATCTCTGAAGGTCAAGATCCCATTCTAGAGGGCCCATTCATCTGCACAGACCAATTTGGCACCAGTGGTATGTCCCAACTTCAGTGACCAAGCTGCCTGCACAACAAGTTCCTCCTGCTGACCATCCCAGTTTCCTGCCAGATGTCCTGGAAGATGTCTACCTCTGCTCCCTCAATGGCTAGACCTTTTATGGCTCAGATTGCAAACAGTTTGGAGTGGAAGAGCACAATATTGCTATTGTTCTCCCCCCCTATGCCATGGTCTGCTCTCCAGAACAGGGCATCTGGTTTTCTCATACTCCAGCCAGGCTTGTGATGCAACAAGAAGTCAAAATTGGCTAGGTAAAGGGACCATCAGGCCTGTTGGCAGTTGAGCTTCTTGGCTGTCTGGAAGTATTTGAGGTTCTTATGATCCATCCAGACCTTGAAGTTATGTTGCACACCTTCCAAGAAGTGCACCACCACTCCTCAAATGACCGGATGATGGCCAGTATCTCCTTGTCATGAATCTTGTAGTTCTGCTCTACCACATTTAGGCACTTGGAGTAAAAGGCCACTGGATGCCACTTTCCATCCTCTGGGGATTGCTGTGAAAGAATGGTCTCACTAGCAAAGTTGGAGCTATTGGCTTCTACCCAGAAAGGGGAGTTATTATCCAGAAAGAAAAGGACAGGTCCTGAAGTCATGGCATGCTTGAGGGCATCAAAGGCTGTCTGCTCCAGAGGCCTCCAACTCCATGCAACGTCCTTCTCAGTGAAGTCAAATAGCAGGCAGGCATAATATGAGAAGTCCTGGATGAATCTCTGGTAGAAGTTTGCAAAATCCAGGAATGCCTGCACCTCCTTCTTGTTCTTGGGCTCTGGCCACTCCACCACACCTGCTACCTCTACTGGGTCCATCTCCACAGCTCTGTGCAAGATGATCAGGCCAAGATACTCAATCTGAGTCTACTTAAACTCACACTTCTCCAGTTTGAAGTAGAGCTGGTGCTGGCAGAGACATTCCAAGACAAGGTGAGTAATCTGATGGTGCTCTTCCAGCATTTTGGTATAGATGAGAATGTTGTCAAGATATACACACACTATGCCCTCTGTGATGAGGTCCTAGAAGATGTTGTTCATCATTGTCTGGAAGGTGGCTGGGCTGTTGGTAAGTCCAAAGAATGTAACAAGAGGTTTGAACAATCCCCAGTTGGTCCAGCAGGCAGCCTTCCATTCATCTCCCTCCTGAATATGCACATTATTGTAGCCACCAAACATCCAGTTTAGTGAAGTATTGCACACTCTAGAAGTTGTTGATGAGCTTGGAAATGAGGGGGAGGGGGTACCAGTTCTTCACCATCATGGCATTGAGAACCCAATAGTCCTCAACTAGTCAGAGCAAGCCATCTTTCTTCTTGATGAAGAAGACAGGAGAAGCTATCAGAGACTTGGAAAGGTGTATGCAACCAGAGTCCAGATTCTCTTACAGGAAGGTGCTGAGCTCATTCTGCTTCCTGGGCACTAGTGGGTAGACTTTACAGCTGGAGAGTGTGGAATCAGGCAGTAGTTCAATGGCATGGTCCCACTGCTTGCATCTCGGGAGTGAGTTGAGCAAGGCTTTGGAGAAAACATCCTTGAATGCATGGAGGTAAAGGGGTATGACATCTTGGAACTCTCAGGGCACAGCATTGATAGCAAATGCCTGGGCCAGCTGCTGGGATGTGGTCTGGCTAGCCCAGATCTCTGCAGTAGAGAGTGGGAAATGTATGGTGGTGGTGTAGATCTAATCTCCCACCTCTACCACTTTGTCTGGGAGCTCTGGCCCATGTATGCCACCAACCTCCTCCCCACTTTCCTCCTCTGGGGCTCCACCACTACTCCAGTTGTCCTTATAGAGGGCCTTTCTATGAGGGAATGCCAGAGGTGGGGATCCAAGAGGTCCAGATTAGCAAAGGGGAAAGGCCTCACATAACATGTGCAGACAGCCACATGCTCTTGAACTTGATCCCAGCATTCTTCCCTGTCCTTGATAGCATAGGCAGAGCACTTCTGAGGGCACCTGCTCATGATTACCTTGCCCTTGGTCCAATCTGCTTCAGGATTGTGCTCATGGAACTATGTGAAACTGAGGATCATGTCCTGCCTACCCAAGCTGGTAATGGCAAAAACAGCACACTCTGCATGATTCCAATAGCAGAGAATGAGGTTGACTATGGAGCTGATGGTGCCTGCTTTGTTGGGTGTTCCATCAATATTGTAGACTGGAATGGGCTTGGAGAGGGGCTTATAAGTCCAAGAACAATCCTGTTGCTCTGCTATCTAAAAGAGCAGTGACTCTACAGGTTTGCTGAGTGTCTGTGGTCTCTATCTCTATGTCAAGGTGCAGGGAGTTGGCAAATGGGCTTGAAGCTATTATGTACTGTCAGGGCATTCAGTGCACCGAGGCAGAGTGGTGCTGGCAGACCCTAGTAAGTGCTAGGGAGCTGGGTGGGGGCTCCAGAGTTGGTATTTGTATGTCTGGAAGGGAGCATTGAGGCTCTTCTATCTTAAAATAAGGAGCATCAGAAAAGGCAATTTCATTTTCTAACAACAGACACAAGAATATGTTAGCACCTAGTGATGGAGGCATACACCTCATTCATTGCTCAACCAAAAATCCTCCTCCAGCTCCAAGGGTGACATGCAAGCACTGATCTCCTCTGGGGTCAACTCTAGTGTCAGCCTATCTGGCAATAGAGCCCCAGCAGCATTCTTTGTGGCCAGCAATTGCAGGAGGAGTTCCTCCTGCTCTGCCATGGAGAGGTAACATACCTCCAGACCCAAGGAGCAGTGTCATGCAAAGTGCCTGGGCTTCTGGCATCTCCAGCACAGTAGTGGCATGGCACAGAGCTGTCTAGCTGCATCCACATTTATGGGGATGCCCAGTAGCAGGAGGTATGTTGCAGGAATGGCAGGAGTAGGGGCAGGCATTGGGTGAGCAGGTATGGAGTGGCAGAGGCTATTGACTGGAGCTGGGTGGAGTGTGGGATGTGGGCAGCAGAGCTCCCTCTAGATCTCCATGAGTTGCCACTGATCCCAGGCTACCTTGTACCATGAAGCAATCCTTTTGTTGTCTGAGCAGCCCTCCATAAGATTGTCAATGTGTTCCACCAGCACAGGGTGCAGGCCATCCTGGAATGTAGGCCATCAGGGTAGGCAGCTTGCTCAATCAGAGCCTGGAAGGAGTCAATGTACCCGTCCAGCATACACTTCCCTTGCCCATATTGCTCCCTGTCACATAGCATCAATGCAGCAGTTTTGGCAGGATCTAGTGGGAAAAACTCCATGTAGAAGTCCTTTTCAAAGGAAGCCCAGTCTGGAAAACTTCCAAAACCTCTGGGGTGATAGAAAACTTGTGACTTGTAGGTGGAGGCACATCCAGTCTTCATGTATGACAGTATCCAGGCTATTTTCAACACATCAGAGTCAAAAGTGTCCCTACTGAGGTGGATGTAGGTGAGGCAGGATTGGAGGAAATGTTCTCCACCAGAGCAAGCACCATTGTACACATCTAGTAGTGCAGGGTGCAGAATCCATGGCCATAGGGTCACCAAAGCTGTGGAGGCAGGTGCAGAAGCAGTTGGGGCTGGTTCCACAGCTAGAGGAGGTGCAGAGATAGGAGGTAGGCATTTAAGCAATGCCTGGAGCAATTGGACAGCTCATTGTCAATGCCAGCCTCAACTTGATCTCAAATGCATTTGTCATCAAGAAACTCAGTCTATCCTTTCAACATGATGTTGAATGTGCACAACTCCTGATAGAAATCCCACAGCATTTGATGTCCTTGCTTCAGATTCAGGATCTCTCATTGGATACATTGTTGCCACCCCTCCCAAAGGTAGTGTTTACCAATTATGGATATGAATTTGTTGAAAGACAGGGTTTTCAGCTCATCAAGGTTATTGTCAACATAATCTGCAATGCACATGTCATGAAAGCATGCAAAGACTGTTTCCACCTGTTCACTAGTGGGGATCTTCTTGGAGCAAAACACTCCACAGCATACTTGCACAAACTTAAACAGGGTCTTTGACTGCAGAATGCCAGGTTCAAGCATTGGCAATTTGATACCCAATGGGATCTTGAGTACAGTGTCAGTTGAACTAGTTGTCATTCTATGTGTCAATTCAGCATTTGAGGAGTCTGAGCTATTGGAGTTCTCTGAGGATGAGGGAGACCAAAGAGGTGGTTTGCACAATGAGGGCTGTGATGATTGTGCTGGAGTAGGGGTCAGCTCCATCAGGAGCAATCATCAATCTCTGCAGGGTGGCATGTCATATGAGTGCACAATCCTGCATGTTTGATCTGTGATCCCAACAGTGCAGCAGTCTTTACAGACATGTGTTAGTTTATATATTCAATATATGCATTGAGGAACAGGTCAACTATGTATAATACACCTTGTATAGAGGCAAATTGTTGGATGGGAATACTGAGAGAAGAGGAACAATAAAGCAGTGCAGTAATTGTGGTGCAAATGTACCCAATCCTCTGACACAATCTATGTACATCATCTACAAGCTCCCAGCTTGAAACAGAATACAGGCACCTTTAAACACAGCTACTGCCATTTCAATAGTCTATGTATTAATCTAGCACAAAACCCACACAGCAGGTTTGTGTTTTCAGCACAGTTCCATGTGTGACATGGCAATTAAACATTTCACATGAAGTTTCAAAAAAAGTAAAAGCCTACTCATCAGTAGGCACACTAAGCAGTAGCATGAATGCACATATACTAGAACTATGTGTATTTGTAGAACAAGCAAAGTCTAGACAATTGTCATGGTACAAGCCCAAGAGTAAGTTTCAGATCTGAGTTGGATCTGCCAATAAGCTAGTAATCTCCAAAGATGATGTAAGCAGACAGGCTTACAATTGTGAGGTTACTCAGCTAAACATTGCCAAGAGCTGAATACACAAGTTATCAAGGAAATATCCCTTGAACAAATCTGTTAACAGTGCCTGCATGGTGAACATTGCAGTCTGTCTAAGGGAAAAGGTGAGGTTGTTGAACTCTCAGGAGGAACCTTGTTCTTTCAAGATGTTGAAGAAGCCATCTGCAACTCCATTGTATGGCTGCAAATGCAGAACCTTCCTTCTTAACTGGAGCACAAAGGTCCACTGTAAACACCCTGCAGACCAGGATTTATAGCCATATACTAAGGTCCCCTGAAACAGTCAAATATGTCTTTGCAACCATTATGCAATATAATCTCTCCACATCTCTCTTTCTCTCTCAATGTCCTTTATCTTGAAGAGGGTGTACCAATGATTGAGTCTCTTTGGCAAGGGGAACCTCATCTGAATCAGCAGGAAAGCATCCAATGGATTCTTCTAGAGCTCCCTGAGAGACAGATGCAAGTCATTTGGTATCTCTTCCAATAACATGACATGCATGAGTCTGTATTCCTGCAGGAGGTGAGTGTCAGGTTCCGCTGACCCCGGGGGCTCAGCTGCACTGGGCGAGTCCTTACTAGGCGGGCATAATTCCCTTGCACTGGTAACCGAACACTTGAAGATGTTCCGGGCACTGATGGCTTGTGCAGATAGTTGGGGGGATGTGATCCAGACAGATCTGGGGAGGTCTGGAGAAGTCGGATTGTGAGGAAACGGGACAGTCTTGGTGGGGTTCAGGCAGAAGGCCGTACGGGAGATTCACGGAAGCAAAGGAGTAGGTGGCTGTGTGATCAATGGGAACGGAGCCAGGGTTTGATGGGAGATCATTTGGAGTTGATGGAGTCCGGGACCAAGCGAAGAGCAAGGTTCGGACCTGGTAAAGGAGTGTTGGGGTTTGTAATCGTAATCGCGGAGTTCATGAGGTCGTTAAGGTTGATGAAGACTTGGGCACAATGGTTGGACAGAGTCACCGAGACAGCATCAGACGAGATGATATGGAACAAGAGTAGATTCGAGTGGAGATACGAGACGATAACGAGAATAATAGTGAAATGGAGACAGGACAGGACCGGGAGACTGAGATAGGACTGGGAGACTGAGATAAGACCAGGAGACTGAGATAGACTGGGAGACTGAGAGTAAAGACAACAAAACACAAAACACGAAAAGGGAACAATCAGACCATAGGTAACGTTAAGCAATATCAAGACTAGAGTACGAAGAGCTACTCGACGGCTTATATACTGACTACTGGAGAACTTTGGGGTACATCGGCTGCGGCGGCGGGGCTTGGCGGAGCTCGATGGAGTGGGCAGGTGTCGGTTGTGATCAAGGATTGGGCCGCGCTGATACGTTGATGGGATCATTGGGGAATGCAGGTCACCCCGAGGTTGTCGTAATACCCTGGAATAAGTCGGAGGAACCAGGGTGTTGAGTTGATGATGGGTGGCAAAGATCGGAAACAGCAGGGGTGGTTCTCGGGGTTCGGGAGACCCAGGGTAAGTGTCAGTGGCTGCGGGGAAGGCACCGAAGTTGGCCAGGGGGCCGTCGGAGTTAGCCGGGGAGGCATCGGAGTTAGCCGAAATAGGCGCGGGGTATGGGCGGAAGTTCGGCGGAGCGTTGGGGGTTTTTTTGGGGGTTCGGGGGGTTGATGGACGATGTGCGGGGTTTTGGGGGATGGGTCGTGACAGTGAGTTCCAGGTGTGGGCAAGTATTGACATTGTCAGTATGTGTCTGAAACATATCAGTTCCAGGCATTTGAAATCAAAGAATGCCCAGACATTGTCCAGAATAGTCACAAGCAGGAACATTGGAAGAGGATGGTTGAGGGACAGGGTGGGAGAACAAAGGAAGTGTGGATGATGGAAGGGCCCTATCATCTCTTTTTGCCTTTGTTGACCTTTGTTGTGTCTAGTATAGTTCTTATCATTCTTGGTGATGCTTCCTTAAGCATTGACATTATTACAGCAATTTGCATAATGAAAGGCCCCTTCAAGTTTCCATTGTTTAGTTGTTTGGCTAATCTATAGGACATTATCTAATATACATAATAAAGATGTGCTCCCAAAATAGAATCTGTCGTCTGCTCTGTCATCTCTCTTGGTGCTCAGTAGTGAACTCATACTCAATTCAAGTCCATTGGGTATGCACAGATGTCCATTGACTGTTCTTTTTGTAACTACATCACCTGTGTTGCAATAAAGACTCTGGACTCATTTGATGGTTTGAATGCTAGCACCAGTAACTTTGAAATTGCAAGCCACAGGATAATTCCTTTCAAATCAGTAGATAGATGTTGCCTCATGATGAGTGAATGAACCACATTCTACACAATACTTACGAATGCTATATATGAATGATTGCTTCTCGGCAAGCAAGGCAGAAGCTGGATTATGAGCCAAACAACTAAACAAGGGAAACTCGAAAGGACCTATCATTGGAGAGAGAATGATGGAGTAGAAAACAAATCCGGTATATTGCTAGGTAGCTTGTAGCACCAAGGAACAAATGTGTTGTCGAGCTTGGAATTGTTGAGGAGCATCGTCCAATAGTCCGAAAATGACCCGGCAACGCTCAAACAATCCCTTAAATACATCCTTGGATCCATCAAAGAGGAGTAAAATCGTCTGACCCCCTACAATAACAGGCGACCTTGTACTCAGTATTGTCTTGTACTCCATATTACTTTCGGAAGGGGATAGTATGAATCCGGACTACATAGAACATACAAAGAACGCAGAGCCATCAGATGTATCCATGTGAAGAGTGGGGCAAGTAGGCTATTATTTGATGACGATATATGCCTTGATTCGATCAATTTCTCTTGTAAAGAGACGCTGTTCTGAGTCAATATGCAACAGTCGGTGTTTCATTCGATGCTTGGTGTTAAGGCGAGTGCCTTCGTGCAGCTTCTGTCAGTGTCAGATGCTCGATACATCGAAATGTTTTGATTGTAATGTATTAATTAGAAGTGCATTCCAGTAAAATATTATATAGCCTGAAAAGAAAGAGAAATATTAGCAGCCATTAACGTACCGGTAGCACACTCACTTTTGGCGCCAAACTGACAATCTTTCCCCACCCCTTCATCCGCAGGTCTGCACTCACAATACCACCTATCCGTGTCCCTAGCATCTCTCTTTTGTTGTTCAATAGCACCGCGGCGTTGTCGTCGAAGCGAATCATGCGCCCGTCGGGTCTACGTACGGCCTTTTTTGTACGAACAATGACGGCACGTCGTACGTCGCCTCTGCGAACCTTAACGGCAGTCACAGAGGCTTGAGCAGCAGAAGACACGGGTCTTGCACGCTTGACAACGCAGACAATCTCGTCGCCGACGGACCCCCACCCGTTGTTTACTTTTTGCTTGAGAATGTTGACGCACTCGACCACGAGGGCGCCAGAGTTATCTATGCACTACTTCCAGTGAGAAAAAACCTGATAAAAGAGACTCTAGGCCATACGTTGAGGGTGGACTTGAGCCCAATCATGGCTTAACGTGGTTGTCGGCGTGAAAAGTGGAGCGGAGTATTTCCCACGAATACTAAACCCCACATTCCCTGTCTCTCCTCTTCCATCTCCTCGTCATCGTGCATTATCGCAATCATGGTCCTCTCGCGTCGTGGAAGTGGTAGCATTACGCTCGCGTCGGGCCAGACGCTGGCCCTGCATCACAGAACACAGGATGAGGAGGATCTGCCGCATGCGACCAAAAAGTAGGCCTCGTTGACGCGGGCAGGATCTACGTTCTGTGGCATATCTAATGGTCTTGATCTCATTCAGGACGATGGCAGATCATCTTAGGAAGTATGAGAGCATGTATGTCGCGCGATACATCAACAATATGTTTACTGATGCGCTGGGACACACTCCAGTTTCACGCTTACTCCTCAACGCATGCGTATGATCGTCGAAGCATTCAAGGAAACCCTCGAACTTGGCCTCGAAAAACCGACACAGGTTGTGGTATGTACACCGTAGTTTTAATTTTCTGGATCATTGTTCTATCATACATGCGATTCGTCATTGGTCGAGCTGATCTTAAGCATCTCGTTCTCGAACGCCCCTTTTGACATCTTGTTGGAATGTCCTCACATGGGCGATGTCATTTTCAGTGAACATAACTTACCATCTATTTCTCAGTCTTTTTTTTGCTGATAGTTGTTCAATTTAATTGCACCCGCGCTAACAATGAGGTGCGCCACAGCCTATGATCCCGACTTACGTGTTCGGATTTCCCACAGGCGAGGAAGTAGGCGACTACCTCGCTGTGGACCTCGGTACGTCCTTCATGGCGCATAGATCATCTCATACGGCAATGCGCTGAACGCTCACAGGCGGGACAAATCTCCGTGTGTGCCTCGTGTCTGTGCAAGGCGAGGGCAAGTTCGAGATCACGCAGACCAAGTACCGCCTTACTGAGGAACAAAAACACGACGACGGTCAAAAACTTTTTGATTTCTGCGCTGAGTGCCTGAAGACGTTCGTTGATACAAATCTTGTTGAGGAGGAAGGCGGATTAAACCTTAAACCCGGAGAGACGCTTCCGCTAGGATTCACAGTAAGCAGTTGTTTATATGAAAGAAATCTCACAGCAATTATGTTGGATAGTTTTCTTATCCTTGCACGTGAGTATCACCATATCTGCATTGGTCAATGCCTGATAAGCTTTCCCAGACAAGAGAAAATCGACCACGGAGTGCTAATCCGTTGGACGAAGGGCTTTGGTGCCGCGAATACGGAGGGTCAAGATGTGGCCGAGATGTTCCGCAAATCGCTTGCGAAATACGTTCGTCCATAACTGCCTCTTGTGGGGACAGTCATCACAATTTGGGATCACAGGAGCTGCCGGTGACAATGACGGCATTAATCAATGACACTACAGGGACACTCATTGCCTCGCATTACGTCAATCCCAAAACGAAGATCGCATGCATCTTCGGCACTGGCTGTAATGCTGCATATATGGAACATGTCAAGGATATTCCAAAGATCAAGAACCTCGCCATCGACGACAGTGCCGACATGGCAATCAATTGCGAATGGGTTTGTGTTCTTGCTGTCTCCTTGTTCCTTCCAATCGACTTTCTATCAACAGGGCGCCTTTGATTCGTTTGAGCACGAACACCTTCCCAGAACCAAGTACGATGTAATTGTTGATGAATCGTCCAATAAGCCAGGAGAGCAGGCATTCGAGGTAATTCGTCACATATGCCCCTACTTCGGTTGACCAACCGAACGAACAGAAACTCATTTCAGGTCGGTACCTTGGTGAGATAATGCGACTCGTTATTTGTGAGCTCATCGATGAGGGTGTGCTGTTCCTTGGCCAAAACACATACAAGCTCGAGAGCCCCTACGTCTTTGAGACTGCCTTCTTGTCTCTCATGGAGAGGTACGTTCTCTCTCTTACCCCTTCGGCCATTCGCCATTGCACTTGACATAATATCCGCTACTTCTTTTCCTTTTCAGTGACCCCACCGACGAGCTCCTCATGATCATCGGCATCTTCTCCCACTTCTTTGCCGTGGAAACGACCCTTGCGGAGCGCCAGTTCTTCCGTGCTCTCGCGATGCTCATAGGACGCCGTGCGGCACGGTTAAGTGCGTGTGGTATTGCCGCCATCGTCAGCAAGATGGGATATTTGGATGAGGGATGCTTGGTTGGAGCGGATGGGTCATTGTACAACGTGCGTTCCTTTCTGAAGGGGTTGTGTAACGTTTGGTTGTTGACGATGTCCATAATTCTTGCTCAGAAATATCCTGGATTTGCGGATCGGATACACGAGGGACTTGTAGATATTTTCGGAGAGAAGGGAAGGTGCGTTATCTCCTCAATGATCTTTTTTCAAAGTGTTCGCTGATCATCACCGCCTCTGCTTTAGGGGTATCATGACCTGCCATGCCGAGGATGGAAGTGGAGTTGGAAGCGCGATCATCGCCGGTACGTTGCTCAGACCGGGCTTGTTTGCTTACATGACATATTTTTTTCAGCTATGACGAAAGCGAGAAAGGAGAGTGGGCTATATCTCGACGTCTAGATTTCGCTTGAAAACTAAATGAGTACCGAAGACCCGAGACAAAAGACGATAATCGCCCGCTGTTCCATTACTACTAATCAAACTGTTGTACGATCTCACCCTGTATATGTTGTTTTACGACACTTGGCTTATCCTCTTTCTGATTGCATGCGTTTTGTATTACTGCTAGTCCTTTGTCACACATCGCTTGTTTGCCGATACGTAGAGATTTTATCAATGCTTTTTCACACTTAAAACAAAATCTTCAAATCGGCAGGTGCGGTCGGGTAACGTTCGTTTTGGAGGTATTCTGGACGGCATTATCAAATACCCTTTTGGGAAACCGGGGCACATGGTGTAGTTGGTTATCACGCCCGCTTAGCATTCCGCTATACATGCGGGCGGTGCCCGGTTCAATTCCGGGTGTGTCCAACTTTTTGGTATTACATACATTCTTCATTCGACGAAGAGCACTGGCCTGGTAAAAAAATCAACGATCCTCTTTCTAACACGACTATCGTGTTGTATAATTTTCTAGCCACGATGATTCGCTCTGTTGAGACATTTTGCAAGTACGCATGCATCAACTAGCGGCCTGCCAGTGAACGGTATAGTTTTAATGCAATCGTAAAACCAACAAGTTAGGACACTCATGCAGGCTATTGTCTTCCGCCTCCTGCACAAGTCTGGCTTACGTTGACCGCAAAACCACTATGATTCCATCAGCCACGCAGACTAGCGACCATGAGACATATGTAATGTCCGTCAACGTCGGCAGAAGATCTTGATTTCAAGCTACTCGAACTCTCCATGTATGTACATATCTATTTTCTCCGCTGGCCTCGAACTTCGATCGCGCGAGAGGCCACTCGTCACGGATCACTCGATTCCCCCTCAGAGCGGTGTACCGACGGATCAGCGACGAGCCTGCTTGTAATCATACGATACATCATGGAAAGATAGACTGCTCTTACAGATGGACGACGGCGCCACCTGTCCCGTTTTCCCGCATTACTGTAAGTTGAGTTGGAGATCATTCAAGGTCAATCCTTTCTTACTGGCATATGGTAACCTTTCAAGTTTGAGACTTAGAGCTGGACCAATTTCCCCCTTTGATCCACTTGTCTGAGCCTGAACGACAAAGAAAAATGTTTCTCAGGTTACTGTCATTGTCTTTTGTGACTTGACTGCTCGGTCTGCTCGTCAGACAAATTTGTTTGATGATCAAAATTTAGTACTACTAATAACAGCGGCGCCGGACCCGAGTCGGCTGAACACTATTTAGCATTTATTTCCAGTGTTGCCGTCTGTAAGGTACAACTACGTTTACCGGTGGATCTTGGATCACACTCCGCCACATTTTCTTTGAAACATATTCTCGCCGACGCCAAGCAAATCAAATACACATTGATCTGTCCTTACTAAAGTATTCCCAAGTCCTTAGATCCGTATTATACAAAAAATCAAATGGCCGCCTGAACGAGAACAATTTCCTCCCTCCAACACTCCTTGGCCTCTTTCCCATTGTCATCAAAACAACAATCCTTCTCACACGAAAACACCATACTCGTCCCCCAATCCATCCCCGATCCATCTGATGCGCCGCCCTTTAGTGCACGCTCTACTGCTTTTCGACGTTCCTCATCTGTGGCTTGTTTCCCAGCATCATTTGGGCGCTTAACAACGTTGATGAGATTCGGCATGAGCTGGCATTCGAAGACACGTTTGCCGTGGCACACTGGGCACGCTTGGATGTTGGTGGGAAAGTAAGTGCGTTTGGGAGTGTTCACGACGGTGAAAGCCCCTTTAGTAACGGGAACGGTGGGCGCTGGCGGGGAGGGGAAGAGCGAAGAAAAGATCTTGTCGGAAGAGAAGGGTAATGGTGTGCCGTTTAGCTCGTATCTAACCCGATTGATGAGTGGGGACTATAAATAATACGGAAGGACTAACCGAACACACTGTTCACCTTCATAAGCAACACGTTTCGTGAACCGTTCGAAGACATAATCCATCTCAAGGGAATCTTCATATGCCTCAGATGCCCATGAGATATCCTTGTCTTTGTCACCCTTGCTACCCTCATTAACCAGGCGATCAGTGATCTGGGTTCCCGGCGGAACTTTCGACTTTAGTTGCGGGGGGAGATATTCAGATACTGTTGATAGATAGAACGGTGGATAGGAGGGTGCGGTTTTCCATGGCGAATCGGTGACGGTCACGGACGCCATCGCCGTAAGAAGCTCATCTTCGGATGATGATTCGTCGTCACTCGCATCGTCGTTTTCGTTGTCGCATTCGTCGTTTTTATTAGGTTTAGGCTCCGCAGAACCTGTTAGGGGAGGAGAGGTATCCCCGAACATCTGGGCTCCAATTCCAAACGTGTTTGTGGCTGGTAGAGCACTCATCTATCACGAGTATGAGCAAAAATCTCCGTTTATACTCATGACGCTGCATACTGAAAATGGATTCTTTTTGGGCATGTGTTGCTGCTGTTCGGCGAGAGCCTTGACTTGGGCTTTTGCCTCCTCGGCAGCACGCTTTTTGGCAAGTTTGATTTCGAGCTTCGCTGCATACTTTTCGTTTCGCCGTAAACCTCTCCACGCTCGCACACTGATATAGATACAATGACAACGTACATGAAAGCCACGTAATGAGTACGATTGGGGAAAAATGGCCGGCAACTTGGCCTCACCTGCCTGATTTGCCCTGGCACGACGGTTTAGCACAACCCCAAACATAGAGGGCGCGGTCCATGGGACTCTCTTCAAACGGACACCACATCTGTACGAGAAGCTCGCAGGGATTTGAACACACTTTGCAATGGGACGAAGAGAAAGGAGGTTCACGCGAAGGAAGAAAAGCCTTTTGCAAAAGCGAATAAGCATGGATATTCAATATCGAAGTACATTGGCGAGATAGCTCGTACAGGATACCCTCCAATACGAGAGACGGCAGCGTCACTGATATCTACATCTGACTGCACGAGGCCGTCTGGGACACCCAGTAAGACAGACGTTTCTACGTCCGAGCCCACGTCATCATCCGAGTCTGACCAGTCGTCTTCATGAGCTGGCAACATCGCACCTACAAAAGAAGCAAGAGATCAGAATGAATCCATGACAGATACAAAAGGAAAAATGATCAGAAAAGCATGAATGGTATAAATTTGGAGGACTCGTCACGTTCGAGTGCAACAGAGAAACTCTGCCACACCGGGTTCAGACTCGTCATCTAGGAATCATCAAACAGAGTGAAAGAGGAAGAGGAGCTAACCTTGGCTGTGTTGAATGAAGGAAAAAGACAGCGGCGTTTGGAATTTTTTAAAGGCGGGGGCCAAACAGATGCAAGCAAATGACTGCCCGATATAGAGAGCGAGGGCTTCTTAGGAGAACGAGGCCTTAACGGAGGATCATCTTAGCCGAAGCTCTGCACCTTTCCTGTCACCACCATCATCCCCGTTGATGTCCTCGACTCCGTATCCCACAGAAGTCCCCACTCTTCCTATCAGACATAAGCGTCGCGGTGTTGCTCTCTCGTGTGCCGAATGCAGGAGGTATGTCCAGCCAAGTCACACCTTACGCGGGACTCACTCGTTGCATTCGATGCTAGGCTTAAACTCAAGTTCGCTCGTCCTCTAAAGCGTTAGATTATACATTCACATCATTATTCTGATAGATGCAGCCGCAACTTCCCATGCACGTATGTCGTTATCGTTCGTCGTTCTTGCGCATAGTAAATATTTATTTTCGGTGTAGTAACTGCGTCAAGAAGGGCTGCTCCGCAATTTGCCCGGAGGGTATGCACAGCTTCGGTTGCCTTCGCAATACGCCACACTCATGCACGCGTGGATAGGTTCACTGACAACTGGCAAGGGAAATCGGCGAGTGCTCTACGGCTCTCACCTCACCTCCTTGGCGCTGATGCCGCACTTCAGCTTTGTATTAGCAAACACCGAAGTTCTCCATGAGAAGATAAATCAGTTATCAAATCGCGTTCGGTCATTAGAAGATGCTCTTGCCCACTCACACGCATTGCACTCTACTTTTACACATCCGTTATTGACTGAAGAACTTCTTCAGATCAAGCGTCCTCTGGAGCGTGAGCGCCTTGATCTCCCTAATGGGAAAGACGAGAAGGGTGACTTGAACGACAACATCGACTCAATGGGTTCTCTGTAGGTCACCGGTACATCACGGCTGTCCATCAGCTCACGTATGTATCTGGTTGTATTCTTGTTATTCCCTATTAGATCAATTTCTCATGGCGGTCGCTCAACCTTTTTTGGTCAAACTGCAAATTCTTGGGTGCGTACTTGAATTTGACACTTAAGGTTACTCAAGACTAACATGGACCTATGATACCTGCAGTATCTTCTTCAGGTATGTCTTTGTCTGATATTCATTCTTCGTGTTTGTATGTGTGTGTATCTAGAACGAGGAGGGCTACGAAGAATCAGAAGATAATTCAGGACATGTATCACTCCAGCCAACTGACCTCCCGTGGCTTAGCTTCGCATTCCCGTTCTCTCCATCAACGATTAAGACGGCAACAACCCTCCGGGGATCCATTGTCAGCTTCCTACCACGGCCAAACATCGCAAGAAGAGTCTGCGATACATATTTCCGGCACGCAGCGTGGATGTTCGTCATGTGCTCCGGTCAATTACGGTTTCCATTTCACACGTTTTCCCCAGGTATACGCCGATACCAGAGAACGACTTCCTCGAAAGTGTATTTCGGCCGATCTACGACCAGGATGGTGCCTTCCAGTCATCTGTCAGTGCTCATAGTCTGGCTATCCTTTTCATGGTTTTAGCTATTGGCACTTTGATGGACCTTGATCGGCCAGCTCACAATCCCGAGTCCATGCAATACTACCAATTGGCACGCGCGGCAATAGCCTTAGACCCTATACTAGAAGAGCAAACGATTCCCGGCATTCAGGCGCTAGTAAATCTCGATATTGGTTGTCTACTAATTTTGAACCTTCTGACAATTTCTCCTTTCCAGCTCCTGATATGTCACTTCATGTTTTTATCGGATATGGGTGGCCCAAGGTGGGTTATCATGGGAATGATTATCAAAATGGCACAAAGCGTCAGTAAATTTGAACTTCTGATTGCTTACGCAGTCTGCTGACCATTCTTTGTCTTTGGAACACAGATCGGACTTCGTAAGCGCCTTTCTATCTTGCCCGATAGACCGGTTCTGTTTTTGGGGGCTGATATATCATGGCTTACAGATCGTGACAGTGGCAAGTGGAAGCTCGATTCAGTCGAGACACAGAAACGACGTGAACTATTTTATGAACTGCTGACATACGACTCGTGGCAGGTAAGGCCTTTGGTCTTGAATAAAGAAGCCCCTTTAAATTCTGTGAAATCCAGAGTCTGACATTTGGACGCCCACCATCATTATCAGCTGTTCACATTGACAGCAAACTTCCTCACGAAACGACCAAAAATGCGACTGGAGAAGTGGAGATGAGTTGTAAGTCTTTCTTCTCGGAAGATCGACGAAAAAGCGAATTAGAATTGACACTTTTGATCGTGAACAGTTGCGGCGTGGAAACATAGATTTGCATCTCAATGCCTTAGTGTTGTACATGACCAAGCGTTCAGCGCCCGACCACCCAATTACAAAGCTATCCAGGACCTTGACAAGAGGGTGCGTCAATGGTATGTTCCACCAAGCCTTCAGGTCCCCGGATTTGGTGGAGCCAAGCCAGGCATTGAGCTGGAACAACCAAGTATTGAGCTCACATTTCAACGTTATATTGCGTTTGCAATCAAAGAAATGTGTAATTATCCGGAATTCTATCTTCAGTTCGATCATTGACTTCCCAATCCAGCCCTGTTTTACATGCACAGAGGGTATTTCGCGCAAGCAATGGAGGATAGCCCCGTAGACCCTATGGGAAGCAAGTACTCGCCTTCGGTGCTAGCCGCTTATACGAGTGCATGTTCTTTCGTCGGCTTGGTTGAGAGTCTGTTCAAACAGTATCCGGTTCTAACGGAGCGGATGTGGTTCCTTTTCACACATGTATTTTCGTGCGCGGTACGTTATGACATTAGGTTGAATTCTTCGATGATTAAATTCTGTCCGTCAAGATCGTGCTCGGGTCCATTGCTGTCAAATCTAAGATGCAAATAGCACCGTCTGCCTCATCCCACCTGGACTCGGCATACAACCTGTTTAGTCAGGTTACAGACCGCTCTCGCACATACAAAATACTGGTATGCTTTGAAAGACCGTTCCTCACACTCATTTGACAATCTTGTTTAGCCAATCCTTCAGAAACTCCGGGAACGAGCCCATGCAACTTCGACAAATTCTCCACAGCAGAGCCAGAGCGTGACCAGACTCTCGTTCTTGAGCCCTACTATTAAGAGTGAAACTGAGGAATTGACTACGCTCGGGGGCATGACAAGGTTGGTTCCACGCAAGTCACCATCATCACCTTCATATAGTGGGTCGAGCCCTGCCTCTCAGCCCGCCTCGCCACCCCCTCTCCCCTCTCCTCAGGACAGCCTTCGCTTCGAACCTGTGAATACTGCTCCATGGCAACCTTACAGCCCGATACATCAGTCGGGGTACGCTGACATATCTCCTTCATATACAATGCAACAAGACATGCCGTACATGTATGGCAGTCAACAAAGTCCGATGGAACCTATACATGACTACTATGGATATTCTCAACCTGGTTACCACAACATGCATATGCTGTCTCCAGCGCAAGAAGACACCTCACATCAGCACTATATGCAACCCGCCGAATCGTGGCACAATTTCGTGTCGCAGTACAGCAAGCCTTGAGCTAGGTTTCAACATCTTATGGCACCGGATATGGCGTTTTTTGTATACCTATCTTCTCTTTGGACTAAGTAATGAATCTTTATACCGTGTACTTGTAGCGATATACCTAGCCTATTTTACGCATCATGTATTGTCGATATATCTTATTTGTTCTCGTTAGGACCGTTTTGTATCGAAATTCACATTGTTCATTTGCCACCTTCATCACTTCGAATTCAAGCAACCATCGTTCGTTCCTTTGAGCTTCGTTTCTTTCCTTTTTCATTGAGGACGGTAGCATGCCCGTGCCAGATGCTCGCACTCGCAACAAGATTAGTTTGAATCCCACTACTGTCCTTTCCACGTCGTACGTGTCTATTCTTGGAACCTATGTCCATCCCCCAACTAATCAGCTTCCACTATCTATCACATGTGCATCGCCGAGCAGAATCCCGAGCAAACACATCCCGAATATCTTATTGTCAAATGTACTTGTCGCATTTTCCATATTTGCCGCAAAAGAATGGCTGTTGGACCTCGGCGTGGGCGTGTTCTGGGTTGTGATGCGTGTGCTGGCTTGCGGAGGTTTAGGTGTGTTGGTTTGGGAAGGGCTTACGGGGCAAATGGCCAAGCGCAAGACTATTGAGGTGCGTCGCTGCGCTGGCATCTCGGACGTACTGACAATGCCTGGTAGTGGTCGGTGCTGGGCATGGCGTCGCTTCTGATGTTCCTGAAGTATGCAGCGTTATTCACTGCTCTGTTCCGACTTTCTTCGAAGCGGCAAGTATGGTTGAGGATGATCCACAAGCGTGAAGGTTGACATCATATGTACAGAGTCATCCTTTTTACTCATTTTTCGGCTTTGTGGACGAGTACTTTGTTGAGGATGACTTCGGTATGTTCAATATAATCTTTATGATCACTGATTTCAACGAAAGGTCTTTATACAGGCTCGTAAATCTCTCTTCATTATCCTGGCCCTGTCAATTTCGGTTTTGACAGACACGCGGCTTTTCTCCACAAATTCTGTCCACGTTTTGACTGGATATGGCGCACTCACAATACATGCTCTCTCAACCAGCGCCTTGGATAGCACACTTGGAATTCTGTCTCCTTCGTTAGGTTCCACCTTCACTATCGCTCTGACAACCCTTGGCGCGTCGGTCTTTGCCCTTCCTTTCTACCTATTTAGAATGGTGCTCGTATGTCCCCCCGGTGAAATCAATACCGGTTGCATCACTGACGTTCTATATCCAACTAGCTCGGTTTTCCAACTGATCCCGTGTTGCCCCTCATGTCTCTCGCTTCGATACCACTTATAGCATATGCATTACTCTTCTTCGCCCCTATCACATCCCGCTCATTGGCTCACTTATCGTATGGCCCACAGTATTTCAAATTGTCCTACCCCACTATTGCTAGCATTGCTGCAATACTTGGTGTCTTGGCATTCACTCAGTCTCCATCGTGGAGTGACCTTTCCGTGGCCGTATGCCTATATACAGGTCTGTATCTTTCTTACATAGTTTTCGTCTCCTCAAAACCGATCAGTCATTCCAGGGATGTTTCCCGAGAATACGGATACCTTTGCTACGCCACCTCGGACACCTACCGCCCGCCTGCTCAAGGCATACCTCAAGACTATCCTTTCGAATCGGGAATCTAGAAAGATATTCTATTTCCTGTGTTTGAACATGTGCTATATGATGATTCAGATGCTCTATGGCGTGTGGACCAATAGCTTGGGTCTCATTTCCGATGGTACATTTCTATTCATCTGTGATTGTTCTTTCGCCTGCTAAATTTTTCAATCAAGCGATTCATATGGCCTTTGATTGTATGGCTATTGGCGTCGGGCTTTTCGCATCAGTAATGGCGACATGGGAACCTAATGAACGCTTCACATATGGGTATGTAATGCTGAGACATCCAAGACCACTCTTTTTGATTGATCGTTGCCCTCAGCTATGGGCGTATTGAGACATTGTCTGGTTTTGCGAACGGAATCTTCCTCATTCTCATATCTATCTTCATCGTTTTTGAAGCTATTCAACGCATGTGTGTATCCATGTATTGTCGCAAGCATACCCCATTGACCATATTTCAGCTTGGATCCGCCTGAAATGAATACGAGCCAGCTGCTTCTTGTCAGCAGTCTGGGCTTAGGGGTCAATCTTTTCGGTATGTTTGCCATGGGCGGCCATCATCATCACGTAAGTTTCAGCCATTATCTTCTCCCCAGTATAATCCTACGAGTTACACTAGGGCGGCCACTCACACTCTCATGGACATGGACACTCTCATGCTTCCGATGATAAACATTCCAAAGTTGCACCGGCCACTTCCGTGCACTCGCACTCCCACTCGCATTCACATTCTCATGATCACGCCCAGGACCACTCTCACTCGCATTCTCATTCTCCTCCTCCATCGGCACCACCAGTACTTTCCCGCCCGCGAGCGCAGTCTCACCATGCACATTCCCATTCTCACTCCTACTTTATGTCTCCAACCATACCTGGGCATGATCATGCCCATTCGCACTCGCACTCGCACGCGCGCTCTCATTCCCAGGTCGAGCGTTCTCATTCTCTTCCTCTGCCTGAGTCTCATTCCCATTCGCACTCTCACTCACAAAACAAGCCTTGTTCACAATCACATGTTCCTCCTGCTCTTGATCTGACGAATAGCAACGGAAACACTGCGTCAATCGATGGACACACTCCTTGCCCGTCAATCCAGATACACCCCGCGCCGGAATCAGAGACGAGCGACGATCTAGTCCTCTCTCCACTTTCTGCAGGTATTACTCCTAGCTACAAATTTGGTTTCGGCCATGATGAGCACCTCGCGACCCATCATAATACTGGACACACACTCTCTCCAGCGCACGAGGGCCATAGTGACAACATGCGAGGGGTATTTCTCCATGTTATGGCAGTAAGTTACTTTGCGAACGCATATTTTCGACTCTGAACGCGGTCGCAGGACACACTTGGCTCTGTGGGTGTGATCATATCAACGCTTCTGATTCAGTTCTACGGTTGGACTGGATTCGATCCAATCGCCTCGCTATTCATCGCAATACTAATCGCGGCCAGCGTCATCCCTTTAGTGTTGGACACGGGGAAAATTCTGGCCCTAGATCTATCATATAAAGACACCGCTGTTCATGAAGCGCTCGAGCAGGTTAGTGTGACCAAACTCTTTCACCTCATGTCGTTAACCACCCAGTGCAATAGCTTTTGTCCATCCAAGGTGTCGCATCTTACTCGGAACCGCGATTTTGGCCGAAAGACGCATCAACCATAATCGGCTCCATACATATACAGCTTGCTCCATCTGCCTCATCGTTCGACCCCGGTGGACCCCATTCTAACCAACGGACAACATATACCAGATTAGATCGGGTGACTGAACGAGTTGATGCCTTATTGCGGCAGAAAATATCTGGACTCGAAGAGCTTACGATACAAGTAGAGGAATCAAAACAATAACAACACCTTGTACTATTGAATATATATCATTATTCGTTTCTTCCCGCTATCAAAGTAATTATCACGAGATTTAGAATAGCAATTTTTTGTTCACGATCGTTACGGTGTTTCAAACTCACTATGTAGACCCATCAAATTGTTCATATTAGGGAAGACTTTGACCGGCTTCTCGATAGCTGTGAAGGTCGTAGGAATTCAGCATGAAATTAGAGGATAGGCTTTTCCAGAACTCGCCCTCCAATATCTCTACGAACCGCCACCTGTACGTGCGACTTAGGTCATATTGCTTACAGAGGATGTCTCATTACATGCGCAGGTTCAACAGCATGACTTAGTTAATCTAGTAATGATCAAGCGAATTCAATGTATTTTCTGTTTTAATTTGCTATACCTGCTGGGGCCTTATCTTATGTCGTGTTGTACCATATGCATCGGTGTATTGTGCAGTGTGGCGCACATTCTGTCGGGATCCATGCCTTAGACCAACCTATGTGTGCGCAATGGAAAATGCATTATATTGAGATTTGGACAGAGGCAAACGCGTAAAGAGAAATTACGGCGCTGATACTTTTTATTAATATGGACATGTCAGTGATTCGATTTACTGATCAAAAGATCGGCCGGCAAAAATGAGGTCTCTTAACAGACTGGGTAGTAAGTACAGTACACATGCAGCGTAGATTTAAAATTACAAGTACACCGGTACGCTGAAATATAGCACGTGCATAGAGAGAGACAACAAGAAAACAAGACCGAGTTCGAGGCAAGAAGACCCAAAAAAATATCCAGAATATATCACGATGACGCAGGCGGGCTCGATACTAAGATCTACATCGCAAAATCGGCCACAAAGTCATTCCAGGTAGACTGCATATTTTCTACAGGCGAACCTGAGGAACGACGCTGGTTAGGAGGGACAGGATGTGCATCAAGCATAGGCGTATCTCTATAGCTGTTAACTCCATTGACGTGACCGGCTCCGTTTGTCATATTCGTGCTATAATCATAAACAGGGAAGTACTGGGGAAGGGTATGTGTAGGTACCCCTTGATGCATATTCCCCATCATTGCACTATGATGCTGGGTATGGTGTGGAGAATACTGGTGTGTGGGTGAGGCCTGCGGATATTGTTGGGAATGTGAAGCATACACCTCCGACTCTGTCTGGAATGTAGGTGAAGTAACAATTGTCGACATCCCATATATGGAGACAGGTGACGAATCGTCAGAGTAAGCACTTTGGCTGTGACTACGGTTCGAAGCAGTCGAATCATGCCGAGACATAGAGTGTGAAGAACTCCCTTGCTGAGGTTCTTGAGGATTGAATGAGTTCAGATAGTCTAGGATGTTCGGGTGAACTTGGCGTCCAATATTGATGGGAACTACAGGTTTCTGGGATGTGGGTGACCGATCTAGAAGAGTCGGCGATGATGGTTCCTTCTTCGCAACCAAACGTGTCTTTCCACCTAAGATTGACAACTCGTCGTCGTTATTCGTGGGAGAATTAGGCTCAACCGGCGAGAGGCCGTATTTAGATATTGGAGAGCCTCGTCCTTTCCTATACTCATCGAGACTATAGTGTGCCTTCTCTTGCAGGTTAAGCATAATGTCCTATAAGTCAGCGTTAGGCTTTCCGGTCCGACGGCCCTTGAGACTCCGGAGAAGAAACAACTTACCAAGACTTTCTGAGCCCGAAATCCCCGCGCAGCCTTCGAGAATAGCTCACAAGCCGAATCCAGTTGAACAAGAGCCGAAGGCGCCAAGCTCATCGAAGGACACCGGGTCACAATGGATCCCAAAACGATCTGTCAGGTGTCGAGTGACGTTTCGTAAAGTAGAAAGATGTCCAACTTACGGCACAAGAAAACATATGGGTCCACAGGAACCATATTCTCTCGCTGAGTTCTTTCAATTGGGTGTGAAGATTCCGCATCAGCGCCACCAACGACCCTGCACTGCGGTACGCCGCAATGACAGAAGTTCCATAGGGACTCCCAAGTGGGTCCTTGGGATGGTCACTGATCGCGCGTGCGAAAAAACTCCTATGTAAATATAACAAATCTGTACATGTATTGTCAGTGTCGGCATCGAAGACATTTGACATCTGAGGCGTACTCATTTCTCTGATGGCCAATACGATATGCCGTTGAAGTGTTAACATGACAGTCTCAGGGAAGCCACCGGGCCGTGGCTCTGAGCTGCCGAAACCAGCAACTTGAAGAACAGGAGGCACCGGGAAGGCCCGCATCTTCCTATCGAGCTGCAGGACAGTTGCATACGTCGGCATCTTTGCGCCGAACGCTTGGTCATGGAAAAGGTTCATGCATTCTGAAGTGAACCGATGCTTCCATGCGTGATCTCATGCAGTTCTCAATCGGAAGTCAACTGTAAAAAGTGAAAAGACACTCACAACTTTTATCGTCTGAAGGATCATTAAGGAAAGGAAGTTTGGAATCCACATGGGCCAAAGAGAACGAGGGCGGCCGGCCGAAGGTGAGGCACTGCCATGAGTCGTAGGTAAAGATCTCCCAGAATAATTCACGTCGGTGCTGAGTCTCCAAGGAATCAACCTTCCATCGCCCACTGTCTCGATCTGAACGATTCGATGTTAATGAAGAAAAAAAACAGGAGGTAGAGGATGCGCGTTTTCACTCACGTAAGCCGATCTACCGACCATGATCTTAGTGTATGGACGGTGTCAAGTGCCTTGATAACTCACGCTCTGACCCACTTTGATTGCAATTCCCATAATAGTCCATCGAGCACCAGAGCTAGTACCGTGACGATCAGCCAAAAACATGTAGAATGTCATGAGGAACTAGGGAGATATCAGGGCTCGATTGGTTTCATGTGACTTCCCAACAAACTCACCAGAGCCTGCACCGCATGAATAGTTGGCTCATCGAAAATAGAATCTGTGAAGAGAGCTGCCCGAGCAAGTTGATGGAATCGTTCGGCCTCTATATTGTACGCTGGGAGTCCGGTATCCACAAGACAGCCAATTGCCAACACCATGAAGAGGAGAGAAAGCCGATGTGCAACTTGAGTATCATTGGGCTGTGTACCAGAGTTATAGAATTGTGAGTAGATATCGGTATCAAAGGCCTCTTGCGATATGGGGTTGTACCTGCATCAGAATCAGTTATAGAGCCGGTATATCATATGGTCAGCTTACATCCATGCTGCATGACTGTAATATGTTTGGCGAAGTTCTAGAGCTCTATCGGCAGGTGGAAGGTACCAGCAGAGGGCTTGTGGGTTGAGGCGTTCGCTCTCAATAGAAGGGGTCGATGAAGCAATCGGTAGGGCAGAAGCTTTTTTGAGAATGTCCTGGGGGAGAACATTACGAAGGGCCATAGAAAGACTCTCATTTTCATCCTCTTCTGAATTCTCATTCTAGAAAACGTCAATCAGACCCGAGCAAACTGCCTGAAGACTGACAAACCTGAAGGAAGTACTAAACGGGATGACTCAGCTCATCTTGCCGGAACGTTTCCAATGAGCTGACTCACCCATGAGTTGGCTTGTGTTCCATAATATTTTGTACGCCCCGATATGCTTATTGATAGCGTTCCAAAGGCGTCGACAACATCTGCATTCTGCTCCTCCTCTTTCACTGCATGGGCACTCTGGTTTCTCATGGTAGCTGGTTCGCGTTGTAGTGGGGCTTTTATACGCAAAAGCTCTTCAGTCAATAACGGGTGTACTTCTGTTGGCGACAATTGAGAATGGGCAATCCGTAGCCCGTCTTCTAGTTGCCGAACGCGGTTCGCTAACTCAGATATTTTTTCGTGTAGCTCTTGCGTTGAGGCAAGAACAAAGCTGTAGACAAGTGTAGTCAGAGATTATCTTAAGTTGTCCAAAGTATACAACAGGTACCGATTCCCTTGTCCAGTCGTGAGAGAACCCTGGAATATCTCTAGTAAACACACAACGAGCCACAAATAATGAGCTGGACGCACGTCAGGACAGATGGCACCACAACCTCGCTTAACACATGAGCCACAGGGGATACCTCTATCGCATCGCAGTTTAAGTCTGACGCAGTACCGTCAACATTTAATCCGATCTCTCTACACGCACTACTGACCGACGGCACTCAGCACAACTGAGACGAGTTGCTCCCTTTCGTCTTTTCTTGATAGGCACCGGAGCACCAGAAGGGGCGGTAAAAGATTTCTGTGCGGAGGACATGGGAGGCGGAGATGATGAGTATACAAGGGAAGAAGATTGTTGAAAGGCGGCCTGGACTTTGGACTTGCCTGTAAGAGACAGCCGCGGGCTCTTCGGAGATTCCCGAAATCTCGATATACTTCCGTTTATGCAGTGGCTGTGCACCGCACCCTCAACCACCAAGGTCGATTTTATGATTTTACTGCTATGTAACATGCGCGACGCCGCCCCTCTTCTCTTACACCTCCGGCATCCCTCCTTTCTGAAGCTCTGGATATGTAAATATATCACCTCCTGCTCAGATAAATCAGTCATAAAATTAGATTGGAGGAGCGCTTTCCCTTGGCGGCGAACGTGTTGACACTGTTGTATTTCTCTATTACCATCAGCAACGAGCTGTCATCTTAGCTTGATCCGGGAGGATAGGTCAGCACTTGGTGCCTAACACTTGCGTAACCCTCAACCTCTGGCATAATCCTTTGCTCCCATACATACATCCTTTGGACTTCACCTCATCTATGTCAAACATTACATGTTTGATATCGCATAAATAGATCGTAACTTTATTCACAAACCTACATCACAAACTTCGATTCCGATGCCCTTCGAGTTACAGTGGGGAGTTCGTCACCTGTCTGGCACATAGCCTGTGCCTCGAAACCGCACAACCAGCGACTAACAAGAACCATCCAAGCGCTCTGTGTCATACGTGAGAAGAGCCTCAGCTTAAGTAACACTGCGGGCATTGTGGAGCATTCCTTTTCCAGTCCACGCTTCTTGAGCACCTGACAGTCTGATCGGTGGCGCGCCTCAATTTGACCGAAAAGCCCTGTACCCATATCACCCGGCGCACCTCGAGGCATACTTTATCCATGATTGTCTCCACATCATTTCATGATCACGGCCCGCTTGACTTTCCGACAATAATCTGATGACAGTCCCATCTGCGTCGGTAACTTCTTCTCTCCTACTAAGAGCCGGTCTTCCTACCAATCAAGTAGTACTAGTCGAGGTAGATCGCGTTTGCTGCAACTTCGCTGGGTTCTGCGCTCATTCATCGCGCGGCGCCTGGCTTCCTGTATATCCCATTAACTTCTCAAAATGGTTTATATTTATATTATATGCTGTTTATCGCTGTGAATACTATGATGAACATACGAACAAAAATATGGACAGATCGAATATGATATCTGAGGAAGTCTATATACTCCTCCGGATCCATAGCTCCTAGTGTAACATCTGAAAAAAATACGACTATAGGGTGAATGCGGCATAGGTATGTAAGGTAGTGCTACAACAACTAAGTATAGATTATGTTACATTATGTCATGATAGGTCGTTAAATGCAATCCGGATAGGCAATGAAGAGCGATCAGGTATATCAGGTATCATCATCCTCATTTGGAGTTGATGTCAAGACTGCGTCTTCATCTCCTTGTCAAGGTCAGGACTATTACCTGCGCTGGGATCTGAAAGGTTCGTCACGTCTCGAATGACAACAATCGTATTGTATTCTTCCAGTGGACTGGCAGGTTCAACAACAGACGACACATCCGACGCGCTGTGTACTGATTCCCTGATACTCGGCGCCACGACGGAAGGTACAGGCCTTGCTGGCGTGAATGAGATCGAGCCGGTCGACGAAGTCCGTGAAGTAAAGAAGTCACCAATCTTTCGCGAGAGCGGTGCTGTTGAAAGCGATGGTGTGACATGTGGGGGAGCAAGAGTCGTTGATTGAGGAACATTAGTGTACGTCTTCGCAGTAGAGTCTCCCCAGAGTTTTCCGAAACCCCATGACGTGGCAGACACAGTTTTCTTGCTTTGAAAGGCCACCTCTTCGTCCGCGTCTCCGTTTGACATCGTGGGCGGCGGCGGTAGCTTCAGCGAGGTCACGCTAGCTGTATCTGGGTCCACGGCACCGACGTTGTTTTCCCCAATAAACTCCCGCAGTACTTTGACACATATCTCGGACGCTTCTCTCGCCTCGTTCACCTCATTCAATTCATGTTTCGTCTGCTCCAATTCATTCTTCACCAAACGTAGCTCCTGGCGCAGCGCCTCCACTTGTACGATCGATTGACCGTGTCCGGGTGCAACATCCAATTGCGAAGGAGAAGTCCGTCCAAGTAGGTTAGAGTGTCTCCGAGAACTGCTAGGTGAGACGGACGACGCATTGTCGTCAGGGAACGTAAATGTCGGAGGATTCGCGGTCTTATCAAAGCCGGAGTTAATTGGGAAGTCGTTAACCGAAACTATACGTCGGTGACCTGGCCGTGCAGTAAAGCTGCCTGTCATGGTAGTAAATGTTCCACGCTTCGCAGAAGGCGAGCTACCAAACGATGCGATGCCTGCACGAATGACATCGACTGGTGCCAAACTCTGTCGCCTGCTCTCCGCCTGAATGCGCATAAGCCCACGTCTAAGAGCCACGTCAACAGAATAGGAACGCTAACAAACCGTACAAACATACCTACTCTCCTCAACTTTGGCACGTAGCAGAACAATTGCCTCTTCATCGTCCTTTATCTTCTTCTTAGCATCAGTGAGCTCAACGTCCATCGCGGTCGCCTTGTCAATCATATGTTGCAGTGCATCCTGTAGTTCGGCTTCATGAGAATGAGATAGAACTATTTGTTTTTGCAGCTCGTCGCGATCTCTTGTAACCTCAGCTAAAGTGTGTTGAAGCTGCTTCACAATGTGTGCGAGAATTTGTGGGTCTAAGGAGTCATGGGAGGAGGATACATCTCCTTCTTGTCCTGCGCTGCCATTCCGATAGTGCGCTGGTGTCGGCGGAAAGGACTCCATGTCGAGTTGTCGTTCAAGCTCGAGACTAAGATCAATAGAAAAGTGCTTTTTAGCGAGTGCTATGCTGTCGGAAGAGAGTGGAGCTTCGAATTCGACAGAGTGGACATTGTTATGGTCAACATTTGGCATGACAGTCGTCAAAGAAAAGCCTAGGAATGTCACAGTGGAAACGAACAACACGGCAGGGAGACTCGAGGTACAATAACAATTGTCACGTGGGATCACTCCAGGAGAAGTTTCAGCCATGGCGGTTTCGTCCTGGACCTTCAGTCGCGACGAGGTTCAAAAGATCGTCTTCCTGTTATATTGAGTTTCCGACCGTTCTTTTTTCCGCACTCGCTGTGTTCATCATTTGTAACTTCCAAAAACCAACGAAGATCTGGAAGTTCTAAGCGGAAAAAAGTTTTCTCTGCCGTTCATTGTCTCCTTTTTTCTGTGGCACCCTCACTTTCTTCGTGTGAAAAACGTTTGCAGGACGCGTCCTCAAGCTTTCAATTCGTACCTAAGTAGCCTGGAATGTTCTTGTCTGTCGTGACGTCCTCACGTCCGTTGCCTTGTCCCACGAGAGCTGATAGTATATGGAATCTTCAACGTCATCTTGTCACATCATCCTGGAATATAACAATTACGGTTATCTTACTCCCATGCATTGCCTCAGGGGCTTGTCCGATGACCACTTCTCACTTCTTGGCCACTTACTGAATCGGAAAACGCTTCACGTGGTCTATTTTTCGGCATTGTCACTCCCTCTTTAGATTTCCATCGTTGTTTTCATTACGACTTACACTAAGGTCGAGCCTCCTAGGTCTATGGCACTTCTCATTCGTACTTCTGGATTCTACCTCGCTAAGCTTTTAGATCTTGTTTCTCTTCTCTGCAACGCTATGAGAATGATGTAAACTCAAGAGAGGTTACTGGGACAGCTAATGAGATTCCACTCATGTTCATTGTCGAACAAGCGGTGGTAGATATATACTCTAGATTTCCCTGGTGTCGCTCGCTGTTGGAACGTCTCCACCACATCCCGCACAGTGAGTCGCGACATATCTTCCAACAACATCCCAATACCCAGAAGGTGGTCGTTCAGCCCGACGGATGCACAAAGTCTGCATTCCACATAACATGGTTCTTGGCCATGTACAACTCAATATATAGCAGCAAGGTCCACGTTGGTTTCGGGAAGGGTATTTCTACAAAAACAATAGATAAGAGTCCAACCTCACCAGAACTCGAGTTCAGCCCATACCTCGGAGCAAACACGTGCAAATGAGTGTGTCGCTCTTTGTAGGAAAGTGTTTCGAATTCCATCGAGTAGTTCTGACGCAGTTCATTGAGAAGTAGTACCCGCGTAAACATGACAACCATCATCGCTCCCAATACTCACCGAAGGTAACAGCGATAGTAATGGTGTGCGGTTGTCGAATGCAGGAATGGTAATGAACTGCGTACCCGGAGATAGATGTTCTTTGAGGAAGAGTTAAATTAGGTCAGTCAAAACTCAAATTGTAATTTGAACGACCTTGAACTCGTCTACTTCTGAATTCTAAGCACATCTACTGTCTCTCAATCCGTACGTGTGGCTACCAGGAGTGGACAGCTCAATATTCATGCCATTTCCATCAAGATCAACTAATGCCATACTAGGTACAGTCCATGAATATATGTTATTGAATATATGACATATGTTTCAGCGCCTTTCTGGGAACTTGAAAGGCAGCAAAAACTTGCACAAAAACAGGCTATTGATAACTTCTGTGTACATGAAGCTGAGAGTTAGGGCAAGACTTCTACAGTAGGTAACGGTATATAGTAACTGACAAATCGCAATGTGGATGGAGGCGAGCTGAAATTACTTGGAGCTCTTCGATAAAGGTTCAGCATTATTTGTGGTCCATACAGCAAACATTTCCGTACTTATGTACATTCAACTCACTAAAATCACAATCTTTAGTTTTCGTCGGTCGAATATCCATCTCTCAAGGGATTTGGGATATCATGAATGGAGGAGATTTGTTCGGAAACGGTGAGAAGTACTACATGACTTAGGATGCGATCTTGAAGACTTGAAGAAGATCTGACTTGAAGGTCGCGCATGATTAATGCAGGTACCCACTTGGCGTTTGAGCCAAGACAAAACAAACTCTGCGGTGTCCTGATTTGCAAAAATTGGTGTTATTAGCGTGATTGACGGAGAAATAAACAGGTAATATAATTTCATTATATCAAACTTCCTCCAGTGAGTAATGGACCGGCCTACTATTGTGCTAATAGAACGAACACCAAAAATCAAATAACGACAAAGACACAGTGGCACATCTCATGGAGTTGTGAAATATGGGGTTTGCCACTAGTCGAGAAAATCTAGGTTGTGTGAACAATTAGCTACCAACAGAAGGCAATTACTAGTCAGTCTAATGTCGTCGTCCACGACATAAATAGATATGATTGATAATTTTGCTTGATGTTCTATCAACAAACGAAAGTTAACAAGTAAAAGCAAAAGACAAGTATCGACAAAAAAAGTAATAACGAGATGGAAGATGAAGAGATAGACAAAGTATTGGATAAAAGGGTTGCCACTTTCCTCTGGCATCAAAATAAGTGGAGAGAATGTCCAACAATATTTTGCCAATGGGTTTGTCTGTATCTCGGTCTGCGCCAAGATGAAGTGGTCCATACCTTCCAACAATGTTCAATAAACTTGATCCAGTTCTGTTCAACTCGCTTCAGAGAGGATGAATGATGGGGCTTGTTATCAAGTGTCTCAGCATCAACGAGGAAGGATCGAACAACCATTTCAGATTGTAGAGGGAGAAAGAGTAGAATGACAAGACAGACAAATTGATGAATCACTTGTGCAAGAGCTTGTTGCCACCGTCTCCTTTCAACTAGCATCAGGAACTGTGATTCACTGAGGGGTTGATATAAATTACAGTGCCATTCTAAGGGATGAACCCGTTCTCCGATTAGATAGACATAACCACAACCAGATGGATCTGGAACTCGCATGAAACAAATAATAAGTGCAATCAGGCACAGGAAAGGGGAAACTTTTCTCAAATCTGGGAAGCTAATGATGTATCGAAAGCACGCGAATTACGCAAAGATATCGGGATATGTCAAAGCCTGAGAAAAGACAGCTTAGTGGTAGGTGTACTCAAAATTAGCATTGCATTGCATATCTCCATCTGAAAGAAGGCGGCTGCGGATCCATTGATCTGGATCATTCACAAGGAATGTCAATCACCGCACAAATATAGACTATGTAGTCGCACTGTAGTGTCTTGTTGGTATATGAGAAGATATGACCCTGGCACACGTCAGCCCTACATCTCATCTGCTATCGTCAGTAAGTATAACTTCCACTACGATCTTCCATCTCCATCACTCTATACTAGTGATTTTTGATTGCTTGACCAACAAACAAGAACCATGTTGGTTTTCATGATACTATCATGTTTGCACTGTCTTCTTGTCTTTTTGAGCGCAGTCCATACTTGTATATGTCTGTTTGCCTTCATTGAGGAAAAGTCAGAAATGTGAAAATCAATTTCTGAAAGATCCTACACGCAAATATCGGTGATGATAGCATGGCTGACAGAATCCAGCCAGAAACATGAAGATGATTACAAAATTTTTCACTGACAGAAGGCACAGAGTTCATAAGAGACAAGCATTTTGTTTTAGGAAGCTTGCAGAGTATATTTCTATCATAGTATGAACATGTATCGAGTGATAGGCACAGCCCACTATTGAATGAACAGAACAAACACTAGCAATGAAATAACACCAAAGACCATGGAAGCATAGTACATAACATCAAAGGATCTGAGATGCAAAATATGGTTTTGACTAGGATCATCTCAGTTTCCAGTTTCCCTCAGATTCCATGGCAAGGACACGCTGCTTGTGCATCCTTGTACAATGCCTGTAACTTTAGGATGAGAAAAGTAAGGTAAGCAATGTCCATGAATGTCACCAAAGTGATGACAATATGGATTATCAACAGATGCATGTCTTTCATGTGTAAAGGGTTCATGGAGAGGCCTGTTCGCCATATAGACAAGCATAGGGACATAAGTACAAATATAATGCCCCTGAGTAGATTTCATTCACAGTTACGTAGAGCATTGTGAGCAATTACTCACCAACAAAAAGCAGTGGCTGGTGAAGCCAACATTGCCCATGGCAAATACAGATAGGATTGATAGTGCGGCTTAATGTTCTACCAACAACAGAAATTAGCAATGAGTAACAGCAAAGGTCAAATTTATACCTGATACCAGATTATGGCAAAAGCAGTGCTCCTAGAATATATATTATAGAAATAGTAAAGCAGAATCATTGCCAACAAGAAGCAGTAACAAGATGGAAGATGAAGAGATAGACAAAGCATCAGACAAGAGGATCAACTTTTGTTCCTGGCATTGCAAGAAGCAGAGGAGATGCCCTTTATTGTATGAACAAGTAAATTTATAGATCTGTCTGTGCCACAGTAAATACTCATAGAAGAACAGTACCAGCTATGGATACCATCATGGTCAATATTGTCCAACAATAATTGATGAATTTGATCCAACTTGACTCCACTTGCTTCAGAGGAGAAGGCATAATCAATTCTAAGGTATCTCTTTGAGGCATAGAAGGTGAATTGTTCCATCCCTTGGGGCAAATTGGGGCAAAGACCATGACAATGTCTCCATGTAAGCAGCATCGGGCTAAGCAATGTGTGCCAGGAAATGTTTGCTGGTTCTGGATCTCTTGACATCAATGTTGGGATGTTTATGGTGCTCACATCATCATCACGCAAATCATCATCAACTGTTTCAGCATTGATGACGAAGAGGTGACCATTTGATTCAAAAATGGAGCAGGAAAAAAAAGTAAAGTGGCAAGACAGAGAAAGCAAACAATGCCTTGTGCATGAGGGCCATCGCCATTGACAGAATGGTTGTCAGACATCCACAATCAACAAAAACTTTAAGGTTGGAGAGGGGGGCAAGGTGGGATTGATGTGTTCAATTTTACTTGGTCTTATGTTATTAGGTTGGGCACCTATCAATATTGGCAGGCACTGTACAGGTGATTAAAATCACTTGATAAGCCAATGATCAGCTTGTCTGCACCAAGCAAAGCCAAAGTCACATATTATGCTTTGTAATCTCTTGCTCCAGTAACTGCTTTAGTAATAATGATTGTGTTGATGTTGCATGTTAACTTAATTGTGTTAGCTTCCATAGTTCTCTGACTAATACCTTATAGACAAATGAGTACCAGGACTCTTATTCTCAGGGCCATGCAATATCATATTTGTTGTGCTTAGATGTATTGCCATGATACATCTGCATGCTGTGCACTATCCTGGCCTGTGTGTTGGATTGACCTCCATCTTGTTTGGTGCACAGCCAGCTATCTCTCTGAGCTTGCTCTTGAGTTTCCCTCCACTTTCCATTCCTTCAATTGACAGTGTGTTGGTTTGTTGTTGAAGTCATTTCACATGTCATACTTACAATAAGCTGAACCTACCCTTTGGAAGCTCTCATCAATTAGTGTGATTGATCTCAATAATAGTTAGTCTGCCTTGGCTTAGGTTAATAACCTGAAATAATAGCTGGACAGCCACTATGTCTCTGGTCCTGAATCTTTCTGGTTTTCAGGCTTTGTACCTTGTACATACCATCAGGCTTTTGTATACTCATTGACAATGTTGCTTACATTCTCTTGCCATCATCTCCTGTCTTTGCTCAGGTGAACTGCATGATATGGTCTTCAGTTATCATCAAACCTTTTGGAGTATCTTCTCCATGAGCCTGTAAGGGTCCAAGTCTCAGTTCAATGGATGATGGACTTTGTTCAATGCAGCTTCTGATGTAGATGTGAATATACAGCTTGTAACATTGATGTGTTTTTTTCTTAGCATATGTATGCATCCTGCCATTGTTCAAGATGACCTTCCAAGAATTCATGATCAAAGTAGTCACATATCAAATTGGGACTTTTTATGGCATCTTGGAAATGCTGGGTTCTGAGTTTGTCTAGCTGCACTAATTGCTACATGTATTTGATGCATTTATAGTCACTGATGCTGACCATTAGTTTTGGTCATTTGTGAACTATGTGACCTTGGCCTGGAAACTTAAAAGTTGTGCATATAACTGTGTGATTTCAATATTGTTGAACTTGTGCAGGGAAGACCCATACAAGTGGCTTGTCAAAATGAGAGAGATCAGTCCCTGGTTGTGCAGACATATTGTAAGAAAATTCACAAAAGTCAGAGCTGGAGATCACAAAGCCTTGGAGGAATGCAGAGAGTGGCTGCAATTTACATAATGGATACATCCATGACTCACAACTATAAGATAAAAGGTGTTATATATTATAGTGATCACTATTTCACCAGAAGATACATGTCAGCAGATGGTAATGTGTGGTTCCATGATGGTCCAGTAACAGGTTACCAGATGGTTAAAGAAAGGGGATTTTTGAACAGCATACTATTGGAATGCAGGTCCAAAAGTGCAATGATTATGGTATATGTGCCTGCAGACTGATTTGTTATCTATATCACATTGAATAATGAGCATACAAATAACAGCATCAGATTTGAACAAACTGAAGTGGCACCAAATGTGGGATAATCAGTTTCATGTGGCAGTTATATGATTTGCCATGTACTGTGGCAGTGATTGGTTTACAATCAGTCACATGATCATTGTTACATCAACATTGATGTAACAATAAGTGATATTCTACTGATTGATTTGTAATTATTTGCTCCAGCACCTGTTTAGATAATCACAACACATGTATTTATGATCCAGGTTTTACTGTCCTTCCCCATCCAGCTTCTTTGTGTTCTGTATATCTCACCCTGTTTTTGCCTCTCTAGTTTTGGACCGGTCCTCCTAATAGTTGTTCTTGACTATGACTTTGATGTTGTGTTGAATGTCTGGTTATAGTCCTTCTCTTAGGTTGCTGTTCAAGTATCTTGTGCAAGCTTCGACTCCTACTGGTCTCCTCTGAAACAGATACCAAACTCATGGTTATAATCCTCCTCTACCCTCCTCCCAATTGTCCTATTGCTCCTTCTTGGGCCATGCTTATTCAAAGTGAATATTGTGTTAAATTTCTGGATATGATTCTCCTCCTAGGTTGAAGTCTTATTGCTCCTTCTTAGACTCTGCCATGCTTTATTTGTAGCAGTTTGCCCACTAATTACCTTCTCCTGCCACTAGTTGCCCTTTCCCTGTTAATAACCTTGAGGTATGAGTGAGCCTGGGCATGACATTCCACTGGCAGATTGTTCTGATGGATTTTCAATTCCATTAATAATGCCTTTGTTATTCTTATTTCTGACTTTGATTATTTTTCAGTAATAATAATGAATATAATAATAAAATTAGAATTATAATTATTATGGAGCATATTCTATGATGGGTGAAGTAGTGGTGATGTGCAAATGCTTGTGCTTGTCAAGTACAGACACAGCAATATTGATGCCTATACTATGTATTACCACATAAACATTTACACATATTTCTTTTGCTTTTCCCCTACTCACCATCATCAATCATTCATCTATGTTTGCTCTACCATGCATTATCATCCATTGTTGGTGTCCTTGGATGTCTCACTCATCTGTGACTGGCAGCAGTGGCTAGTAGATATTTTGATGTTTTGGCCTAGGCCAACATTGCTGAGCTGGTGTTCTAGTATGTCTGATTTTGCAATGTTTCCTCTCAATTTTACTTGTTATATTTAGCTCTTACACTCATTTCAACCCAAACACTGCCACCTCACATTGAAGGGGTTTGATCAGGCTAACCACCTAGTTGCCACATTTCATGCACACTCAGACAATGTGCATTGACATCTCAAGGAGGCATTCACTTATGGTTACTTTGGTAGGCTTACAGCTGGAGGGTGCATCAAATCATTGTCTGACATGCTGTTCTAAACCAAACAACAAACAAACATGTTTTCAATCCTTGTTCTAAATGCATCGTGAGTTTTTATTGAGATACAACTCCAGTATGTGCTGGGTGCAGACACTTTTCTTTTTGGTATTGTCTTTTTCCTTTCATTCATTGTGATATATTTTATGCCACTGCCACTGCACTTACTGTTATTTATTAGTCTTTGGTGATAAACCTTATTTCTTGGTACATACACATTGGATATATGGACATCATTTCCTCAGTTATCTCACTGTTGTGTCATGACATTCTGAGGGTATGTTGTCCATTACTTACCCTACTTAATCAATACTCACTTATATCCTGTAGTCTAACTCATTGTTACTGTCTACAGGTAATATACAGTTGTCTTACTGCTGCATCATGAAGTTCTGAGGTCTAACTCATTGTTACTATCTACAGGTAATATACAGTTGTCTTACTGCTGCATCATGAAGTTCTGAGGTCTAACTCATTGTTACTGTTTACAGGTTATAGGGACCTGCTTAGCTCTTCCCCTGCACAATAATTTTTTTTTTTGCAACACAAATGACAACTCATACTTACTGTATTATAACCCCCAGAATGTCCTCCAACAATACACCCAACAACCCTCCTATTTTCCCTGAGGACTTACACTTTGACAGAACAAATTTCATCCACTTCAAAAGCAGGGTGCTGATAGCAGCCTATGCATGCAGTGCAAAAGAATACCTCAATGGAAGTATTCCAAAGCTGACTAAAAACACCACCACCACAACTCCCACAAAATCCTCTGAGAAAGGGGAGAGGAGAAACTGATGACTGAGTCAAAGCCTCCTGTACCTACCTGTCAGGTTCTGCTGACCACAGGGGCTCAGCTACACTGGGTGAGTCCTTACTAGGCAGACACAATGTCCTGCACTTATAACCTAGTGCTCCAGGGTTGGTGTGGACTATAGGGACTTGCAAGGGGAAGCTAAGGAAAGTAGTCCAAGCAGGTCTGGAGTGGTCCAAGAAAGTCCAAGACCAAGTATATTAAAAATTGGATTTGGGTGAGTGTCAGGAACAAGTTTGTAGGTGTGTATATGGACTGCAGGGTAGGTGGAGGCTTTGCAAGTGATGGGAGCAGAGCCAGAGTTTGATGGGGGATCAATCAGGAATGATGGGCTCTGGGGCTGAGCATAGGGCAAGGTCTAAAGTTGTCATAAGAATGTTGAAAGTTTTGTAGCATGTGTGTGGAGTTTGTAATGACATCAGAGATAAAAGGAACTTAGGAATGGTAAAGAAAACAGAGACAGTCAAGACAAGACAAAGGCAAGACAAGACAAAGGCAAGACAAGACAGAACTGAGAAAAGAGATAGATTTGAGACTAAAAATAGAAACAGAAACAAAACAGAGAGAAACATGAGATACAAGTAATCAAGTAAATGTAATATCAAGACTAAGGTAATGAATGCTACTCTACATCTTTATATACTAACTACTGGACCTTCTCTGGGGGTTGGGGGCATGACAGCAGAGCTCATTGGAGCCATGCAGAGTTGATGGGTGTCAGCTCTGATTGTAGAGTGGGCCATGGTGATATTCTGATAAGAACACAGTCTGTTCTGTAATTGTTGGAAAACTCTGGAGGGGTCATAGGTTGCAGGGGTAGTTGAGTGATGTACATCTGTGCTAGGAGAAGTGTCAGAGAGGCTTGGGGGCCTTGTAAGTGAGAGGAGGAGCTGAGGAGGCCCATAGGAGATGTGTTGGAGTTTTCCAGGAGGCCATCAGGATTTGCTGAGGAAGCATCAGAGTCAGCTGGGGTGGGCACTGTGGGTCACCAAAGGTTGGGGTGAGTTGGGGGGAACATTGGGGAGGGCTCTGGGGAGGTGGAGTGTCCTGGAGGGAGGCCTGGAGGTGCAGGAGTGGGTTGTGACATCACCCCCCCTTTAGCATGGAGACTCTTGAGATGCAGGGCATGAGTCAGAGATTGGTGGAGGCATGGGAATTGAAACATAAGCAATATTGATCAAACCGCAGCTACAGCAGTGGTGTGGATAACAAAGTTGAAGCAGGATTGTTGCCCATCAAGAAGCTTCCTTGAGAAATGAAAAAGGGTCAGGACATACCTGATGGTTTTCCAACCTTTCCAATGTCATTCTCTGCTTCCTATTCAGCATTGTCTTCAGTGTTTCTGACTCCTCTGCCCTCCAATAGCAGTAGCACTGAGGCATGGTCTAAGCATGAGGGGAAGGGGTCTGACTAGTGGCAGAGCAGGAGGGTTGATGCAATGTACCAGAGTCATAGGTGCTCTTGCTCCATCATCACATAGTGCTAACCCCTCTTTGCAGAACTGTTAGTGGCAGTGGCAGGGCCATCCAGGGCTTTGCCTCAGAGTGGGGGTTCAACATGGTCAGCCCTAGTGCACTCCTCCAGGCTAAACTTTGAGCAAGGAGTGGTAATGGCCATCCTGGAAGCACTCTGCATTGTGCAGGCAAATGTAACTCCAGAGAAGTTTGCAGAGGTGTTGGGGCAAGTGTGGGGTTCCCCAACCCTTGAGTGGTGTCAAGAGGAGGCTTCAGTGAGTCAGTGGGTTGATTTCTGTGCTCTGACTAATTGTTGCCTAGTGCATCCTCTGTGCTCAACATAGGAAGACTTGCAAGTTTGAGGTGCTAGTGCAGGGCTCTTGTCATGACACATTAGTGTGTCTCTCCATCAGGCCTGGCATGAGAAGTGCCAAATCTCACTGAGCTGGCAAGCAGCCTGTGTGTTGGTGGAGCAGGGATGGGACTTGGTGTGAGTTGTGGAGCAGATGAGTGTGGGGTGCAAGGGTAAGGTGTTGGATTGGGGGTCTGGAGTGGAGGGTGAAGGGAGTGGAGGGTGCTCCATGATGAAGGTGGGACTCCTGTGGGGTGGGTAGAAGGAAGGAGCCCAGGCATCATGCAACAAGGGGAAGCAGAGAGTGTCTCTGCTCCTGAAGGCCAGGCCCAGCAAGAGAGTCCAAGGCAAAGAGTCAATAGCAGGTCCACTGGGCCCCCAGGTGTATTCTCCTATGTCAGGGGCTCCCATGGGGCAGTCTGAAGGGGCGCTGTGGTCTGTCACCAAGGCATTTCTGTAATGTCAAGTGCAGGAGTTGCAGGAGTTGCTGGTAGCCTGCAAGGAGGAAGTTTAGAGGATTGGGGAGGACCAGGACAAGATGCCCCCTTTTCTCATATTCCGACTCCACTGATGTGGCTTGGCAGGCTGAATTCATGAGCACAGGATCCTTCTTGATGGAGCCCTGGCTGCATTTGCATTGATTTAGGACAGGCTGGCATAGATGCCTGGGGACTACTCTGCAGAGCTGGAGCAGGGTGTGAGTAGAATGGAGAGGCTGTTGGCAGGCCACAGGCAGAGGAACTTGGTGGAGCCCATATCATGACCCACTCCCTGGACCCCTGCACATTGTTCCCAACCTGCCCACTCCTCCAGAGTCCCCCCCAATGCTCCATTGAACTCCTCAATCCACATACACTCTCCATGCCCACTCTGGCCAACTCCAATGCTTCTTTAGCAAACTCCAACAGCCCCCCTGGTCAACTTCAATGCCTTCTCCACAGCCATCAACACTTTCCCTGAAACCCCTGAGCTCCTGAGACCTCTCCCACCATTCCTGACCATGTCATATGCTCCTGATCTCCTGTCCTAGTTCACTTGACCTGCTCTAAAGCATCATGATGACCCTGGAGCAGCCCGCATCCCCAACTGATCCCATCAGAATATTGCCGCAGCCTGCCCCTTGATTGTACCTGACACCTGTTGACTCTATGTAGCTCCATCAAGCCCCACCATTGTGCCCACCATTCCCTAGAGCTATCTAGTAGTCAGTATATAAGTCGTAGAGTAGCTCCTCGTACTCTAGTCTTGATATTACATTAACTGGTTACTTGTGTCTTGTGTTTCTTTCTATCTATGTTTCTGTTTCTAGCCTTGAATCTATCTCTTTTCTCAGTCTCATCTTATCTTGCCTCTGTCTTGTCTTGATTGTCTCTATTTCCTTTGTTTCTCTAAGTTCCCTCCAACTCTGATGTCAGTACAAACTCCATGCATGTGCTACGACCCCCAAACATTCTTATGACAACTCTGGACCTTGCTCCCCACTCAGCCCTGGAACCCATCAAGTCTTGATTGACTCCCTGCCCAACTCTGGCTCCACCCCCATCATTTGTAAAGCCTCTACATACCCTGCAATCTATTTGCATGCCTATGAACTTGTACCTGATGCCTGCCCAAGCCAATGTCTAATATACTTGGTCTTAGACTTCTCCAGACCACTCTGGACTTGCTCAGATCACTTCCTTCAGCTTCCTCTTACAAGTTCCTACACTCCACACAAACCCCAGAGTGCTAGGTTATAAGTGCAGGACATTATGCCTACTTAGTAAGGACTCACCCAGTGTAGCTGAGCCCCTGTAGTCAGCAGAACCTGACAGCCCAGATCCTGGTGGGAGTTGGCCATGAACATGAAAGAACCTCTTCTGGAGTATAATGACATCCTAGCCATAGTTGTGGGGCAAATGGAGGTGGCCCTGTTGAGGAGGGTGGTGGGCTCTGTTCTGGAGGAAGGGGGAGAGTAGGGGGGGGGCCTGGGACTTCTTTTTCTTATGCATGTTGTACTTCACACTGGCCATTTCTCTCATAGCATTTTGTAATTCATAGCATATATATAATCCAATTTTGTCTTTTGGACTGGATACTGAGTTATGTGAGAAAATAAGAAGGTAAAAACATGCAGGGGTTACTTGCAGGAGTTGAATCCCTAATGAATCTAGAGGTGGGGGTTACACCTACTGATGCCATCTGTGTTTACTAGTTCTGGGGGTCCCAGGGCTTGGTGGGGTGTTATTGATGGAAGTCCTAGAGTTTAGCGGGGGCTCTGGCCAGGTTTTTGTAGGGCTCTCAAGTGTTGTCCTCAGCCCCATAATCCTTCCAATAGACCAAGTAGTGAGGTCAGCTGCAGATCAAGCAGGAGTCAAGGATTTGGTCAACCTTGTAGTGATATTTGTTTTTGACTTTGATAGAGGGTGGTCAACTGGGGCATTGTCTGGAGGAAGGGGTCTGGAGTGTGCTTTTTGAGGAAGTGCATGTGGAAGACAGAGTGGAGGCTCTTCAGGCCTGGAGATAGGTTGAGCTTGTAGGCATGTGTCAAGACCTTTCAGAGAGCTTGATGGCGGGCCTTTGGGTTTTGAGGTGTTATTGATTGAGCCAGACCAGAGTGCCAGGGGACCAGTCAGAGGTGGGGTCACATTGGGTATCAGCATGTTTGGAGTAGGCTTGATTGGCAGTGTTGACTTCATCCCAGAGGAACTGGTGAAAGGATTGGAGGTCTTTGGTGACTTTGTAGGTGACATGGAAGGGGATATTCTTGAGGGACAGGGTGAGCCAGGGGTTGTAGCCCTTGTTGGCATAGAAGGAGAAAACTCCAGTGGTGGAGTGAGGTGTGTTATTATAAGTAAATTTGGAGAGGGGGAGTTTTGCATGCCAGTCATTCTGTAAATAGTTAATGTAGAGGTGGAGATACTGTTCCAACATCTGGTTTACTCATTCTGTCTGTCCATTGATCTCTGGGTAGTAGGCAGTTGATAGATTGGTTTTTATTTTAAGCACCTTGCATAGCAATTGCCAAAAGTGGGAGACAAACAGTGGGCTGTGGTCAGAGATGATGTTGTCCAGGAATCTGTGCTTGGAGAAGACATGTTTGAGGAATAATCTGGTGAACTCTAGAGTGTTGTCTGTAGTTTGGCAGGGGATGCAGAGGGCTTACTTGGTGAGGCAGCAGACAAGGAGGAGGATTGTGTTGAAGCCTTTGGAGTTGGAGAGTTTGACAATGTGATCCATTGAGATTAAGGACAAGAGGTGTCAACCAACAGGGAGAGGTTTCAGCAGGCTGTGAGGGCAGTAGTAGGGTACTTTGGTCCAGAGACAAGGTTTGCAGGCCCTTACATACCATGTGATGTCCTCCTTCATTCCTAGCCAAAAGTAAGTCCTGGAAATAAGTTGGAGAGTCTTACAAATTCCAGGGTGTCCATGGAGTTTATGGTTGTGGTGCTGCCAGAGTATGTCGAGGCAAATGGACTTGTGGTCTGGAGCATAGATTTGTCCACTCCAGAGTAGGAGGTGGTGATCTGGAGACAGTGTGAAGGGGTCATTAGCATTTGACTTATTGGCAGAGTTGTTGTGAGAGTTGTGCTGAGTGAAGAAGGAGTCTGGGGGTGAGTTTCTGATTTGGTGGAGGATTCCTTCTTCATATAATCAGCACAGCATGCAAATTCTCAGGGGGGATTACCACTCAATAATTGAATGCATCCTACTCAGCTTCAAATGACTTTTTCAAATACATGTCAGATCTCTGAGTGAGGGCATTGGGCTTCATGCCAAGTCATCTGGAGCAGTAGTGGATGGTAAAGTCATACTCCAAGAGTGTTTTTGACCAGTGAGCTTAGTGGCAGCTGAGCTGTTTTGTGGTCATAAAGTATTGAAGGTTATTGTGGTCAAAGTAGACTTGGATGTGGTGCAGAGATCCTTTGAGGTAGGCCCTCCATTGTCAGAAGGCTTCAATGATAGCAAGGAGTTCTTTGTTGTAGATGTCATAGTTGAGCTCCATGGGAATCATTGAACAGGTGTAGAAGGCAACAGGGCAGAGATCCTTGCCTCTGGAGTCCAACTGGGAGAGGATTCTGGCAATGGCACAGTTAGAGGCATTGCATTTGAGTACAATCAGTAAGGAGGGGTCAAAATGGCAGAGAATTGGAGCAGAGGTGAAGGCTTCCTTGAGGAGGAAGAATACACTCTGGCACTTGCTGTCCCAGTCCCAAGGGGTGTCTGTCACGACCCATTCTCTGGACCCCCATACATTGCCCAACAAACCCCTGTTCCTCCAGAACCTTCCCTGATGCTCTGTCAAACTTCCCCAGCACTCTGTGCCTACTCTGGCTAACTCTGGCACAATTTCAGCTAACTCTGACAGCCCCCTGGCCAACTCTGATGTCTTCCCCACAGCTGCCAGTGCTTCCCCTGAATCTCCTGGGCCCCTGAAACCACTGCCCCGCCATGCCTGACCTCATTACATGTCATTGACTCAACTCCCTGGCTCCTCCGACTTACCTTGGAGTATCACAACAACCTCGGAACAGACCGCATCAACAATTGATCCCAACAACATATCAACATGGCCCACCCTCTGGTCATAACCAACACCCACTGACTCCGTCGAGCTCCGCCAAGCCTTGCCACCACAGCCGACGTTTCCAGAGCTCTCCAGTAGTCAGTATATAAGATGTAGAGTAGCTCTTTGTACTCTAGTCTTGAGATTACCTACCTTACCTGATGTGTTTCTGATTGTTTCTTCTCGTGTTTTGTGTTCCATGTCTCATTTTCCTTATTCTCAGTTCCTGGTCTTATCTCGTCTCTATTCCATTATCATTTTGTTATCATTCCATGTCTCTGCCTGAATCTATTCTCATTCCCATCTTGTCTCCATCTCATTTTGTTTGACTCCATCTCATCTCATTTGATCCAGTCTATTGTGTCCAAGTCCTCTCAACCATAACGCTCCCACAAGTTCCATGATTACGATTACAAACCTCTGACACTCTTTCACCAACTCCAGACCTCGCTACATGCTTGGCTCCAAACCCTATCAATCCCCATTGATCCCCCATCATAACCCTGGCTCCGTTCCCATCATTTGCATAGCCTCCACCTCCTCTGCACCTGCAATACTCACATACAGACTTATGCCTGAACCCCACCAAGCCCATTCTCCTTCCCCGCAACTCATCCTCTACTCCTCCGGACCTCCCCAGACTTGCTCGGATCAATTCCCACTAACTATCCTCACAAGTCCCCAGTGTTTGGAACACCTTCGAGTGCCCAGTGGTCAGTGCAGGGAATCATGTCTGCCTAGTAAGGGCTCGCCCAGTGTAGCTGAGCCCCCGTGGTCAGCAGAACCTGACAGTGTCCTTCCATGTGTGTCAATTGAGAGGTTTGGTGATTCTGGAGTAGTTGTCAATAAATCAGCAATAAAAGTTAGTAAACCCCAGAAATGACTGTACCTCCTTGACATTCCATGATGGGGGCTAGTTGAGGATGGCTTCAACCTTGGTGGAGTCTATGTGTATGCCATCAGGAGTGATGATAACTCCAAGGTATTCAACCTCCATTGTATGGAAGGAGCATTTCTTAAGTTTGGCCTGAAGGTAGTATTCTCTGAGTTGTTCTAGGACATGGTGGATGTGCTCTGGATGTTCCTCCAGTGAATTTGAGTATATCAGAATGTTGTCCAAGTACACAATAACAAAGATGTTGTTCATGTTGTGGAAGATATAATTCATGAAGTACTGGAAAGTAGTGGGGGAGTTAGTCATTCTGAAGGGCATCACTAGATACTCAAAGAGGCCATAGCAGGTGTGGAAGGCAGTCTTCCATTCATGTCCTGGAGTGATTCAGACATTGTTGTAGCCAGAGCAGAGGTCTATTTTTGTATAGATCTTGGCACTGCAGAGGCAGTCAACAAGGTCTCCAATCAAGGAGAAGGGGTACTGGTTCTTTTTGGTGACTTTGTTGAGTCCTCAGTAATCAATACATAGTTGGAGAGACCCATCCTTCTTCTTGGTGAACAGGACTGGGGCACTGGCAGTGGAGATTGATGGGCATATGAAACCCTTGCTAAGCATGTTGTCAAGATAATCCTTTAGGGCCCAGAGTTTGATCTCAGACATGTTGTAGATTTTGCCAAATGAGGGTGAGGTGCCTTTTTCAAGATTGATTTTGTGATCATAGGAGTGGTGTGGAGGAAGTTCTTTTGCACTCCCTTCAGAGAATATGTCAGCAAATTCATAATATTCTGGAAAAAACACTTTGTGTAGGATTTGTTCCTCTGTTTTTTATTCTGGCAGGGTAGTCTCTGCATGGAGGGACTCTTCTGGTAGAGCTAGCATGATTTGGAGCTAGAAGGTGGGGGTACTGTTTTGTAGAATTTGTGCAAAGGGGATGGTGCCAATGATTTTGATATTAAGGGCTCTGGAGTCAACAGGGGTGGGTGATGGGGTGGCAGTGGCTGGGTCCAGAGTTGTGGTGGGGTTGTTCGGAGGGGTTTGGTGTCTTTGGTCAGGGTACTGTGGGCCTTTGTATCAATTCCAGGATATGTTAGGGGGGTGCTATCAGGTTTTGTTCAAGGGAGACCAGGGTGGAGGCACATTTTCTTCCCTTTCTTAGTTGTCCTTGAGAGTTGAGAGGCTTTGGGTTGCTCCAGAGGTGCTGGCATCAGGGTCAGAGATGTCAGAGCCTAAGGTGGACTGGATGCAGAGGGGAATGGCAGCTGCTAAACTTGCTTTAGGGCCAGGGAATCACATGGTGAGGTTTTTCCAGTCAATGTTAGGGTTGATGTCTTGCAGCCATGGAAGTCCAAGCACAATTGAAGTTGATAAAGGGAGTTGAGTGACAAGGAGTTGGACCTGGAACCTTAAACTGTTGTTGAGGGTGAGGATGTTGTTGTGGTACTGAGTGATTCCTGTTGAGGCAGGGCTTCTGTTGAAGAATTGGAGCTTGAAGAGTTTGTCAAGGTCATGGTGGTGAAGGTTGAGCTGGTTGCTGACAAAGATGCCAGAGGTGCCATTGTCAACAAGGACAGGGAGGAGTGTTGGAGAGCCATTGAGCCAGATATTGATGATGAATGATCATGCAGACTTCAAGTGAAGCTGTGGAGGAGTCTAAAGGGGGTCAGTTGTACCTTTGGAGTTTTCAAAGTGGGATGAAACATCAAAGGGGACTAGTCTAGAGTTGGTCAGGCTGTTCCAGTTGAGGTGGAGGGTGGGGCTGGGCCAGTAGATGCAGGAATTGGTAGAGTAGAGCCATGAGAAGCCTAGAATGATGGGGGCAGAGATGTGTAGTTTAGTGGCTAGTAATTGGAGGTCCTAGTGTTGTCCATTGGCAAAGGTCATGGTTGTCTCCACACAATGTGTGATGTCTCCAGCAGAGATGGGGTTGCCATCAAAGAGCTTGAGGAGGATTGGAGTGAGGAGACATCAGAAATGTTGGGGGGCAAGCACTGCCAAGGATTCATCAATGAAGTTGTTGGTGGCACCACTGTTAACTAGAGTGGGGATGGTGTTGGCAGAGAAGGAGAAGGTGGTATGGAGGAGAAGGGTATGGAGAAGGAGGGTATGGGAAGAGTGGGAGGGGAGGTGTGTTGGGAGGCTGTCTAGAGAGAGTATATTGTGTGGAGGAGGGTGGCTGGGGTAGAGAAGACATTAGTGTCTGGTCTGCAGTCTAGTGTGTCTTCAAGACCTAAACCGCTGACTTGTTTTCCATAAACTGGTAGTTGCAGTCTTCTCTGTCAATAGTCTATATGGCACATCTCATCACCTGTTGTTTTGGGCAACAACCAATGAAATGTCCCTGCTCATTACATAGGATGCACATGCCCTCCTTCTGTCACTTTTTCTGAGTCTCCTCCAGTATGTTGATCCAAGGTCTGTTCTGAATCTTGTTTGTGCATAGGGCTTCTGGATTGTTGGCAGAGTCCAGAGCATCATTAAGGTCATCAGAGTTGGTGTCCAGAGGCTCTGGAGTTTTGTGGAGGTTAGTGGTGTTGAGTTGGGCAGGTAAGCAGGATCTCAGGGGTCAGTTGGCACTGGGAGGTCCTCAGCCTTAAGGGAAATGGGGTGCAGGGTTGGCAGAGTTGGTGGGAACTGAGGGTTGATTGCTGTTGGTTGCTCCAGCCTGCTAGTTGGTGTTGCTGGAGGTGTTCTACATGGTCTGTGGTGCTGTGTTTTTGCTCTGATCTTTCCAGTAGCATTGATGAATTTGTGTAACAAGCACCTTGTAGCTATCATATGTAGTTTGCTTGGGTGCAAGGTGGAGGATGTTCTTGATGCATTGAGGCAGGGCATGATGGAGGGCAAATCAGAGGGCATTGTAATACCATCCTGGTTTGTAGGCCTTCCATTCAAATTGCATAATGGAGGTCATGAATTGTTCATTGTTGCGCATCTGGAGGTTGAAGAGGTTCTCCTCTGCTTCTACTACAGTGTCAAAGACACCAAACTTACTGGAGAATTCCTGGGTGAAAATGAGCCAATTAGAGAGCACAGGGCTGTTGGGATCAAACCAGAGCAATGCCATGTAGTGGTCAAAGGTGATGCCCTGTAAATATGATGTGGCAAAGGCTACTTGTGAGCTCTCAAAGCTGGAAGGTAATAGGCTTGGCTTGGAACATTGTTAAGCACTGTGTTAAGAAGATTCTCCATTTCTGGGAGTCATGACCAGTGAAATATTTGGGTTTCTGATAGTCGAGCTTGCCTTTCCAAGCCAGTGTGTTGCGAGTGTCATCCTGAGTGTTTTGAGTTTGAGGCAGGGGTCCAGCATTGTAATAGTAGTAATAGTTGTCTCCATTCCTATACTGAGGAGGCAAGTTGTTCATGGCTGGGACCCATCTGCTAGGAGGTCCACTGAGGGGTTGGCCTGCATTGCCTGGAGGGCCTGGGGCTCAGCAAGGGAGAGGGGGTCCTTTAGAGGTGGGTGGTCCAAAGTAATTAGTGTCGGCAGAGGAATTGGGCATTGGGATGGGCAGAGGACAAGGAGGGTTGTTAAGGAAGGGGGGTTGAGGTGCTCTGGGGCCCATGGGGTGACTTGGAGGAATTGGAGCATTCTGGCAGGGTTGGAGGGCATTGCCATCAGGGGTGCAGAGGTTGAAGTGGGGGGGTCTGTCTCAGAGAGGGCTGTTGCACAGGGCGGGCTCATTGCTGGAGTTGCCAGGCTTATCAATTGTAGGAGAAGGTTTGATTGTTATTGTCAGTGTGCAGAGGTGGCCTCTGAGCATGGAGTTTGGGAGCAGCAGGCTGGTTCTAGGTACAGAAAGGGCTGAGAACAGAGTTTGTCTGGGGGTGAGCAGAGAGGGCCAGAGTGTGAGCAGTGGGTTGGTCAAATAATTCCCCCACAGGGTTGAGGTTCCTCAAGATGTTGAATATGGTGTTGAGCTCTTCCCACTGGCAGGAAATGGGGGGCAGAGCTTCACTTTGTGCTCAGGCAGGTTCCTCTCATTGCATGTGGAAGGAGTGGGTGGAGTCCAGAGGGTCTTCAAACTGACAGGGATTTGGGCTGGTGTGAATTTCCTTGACTAAGGCACAGAGCTTGTTCCAGAGATTGGCATCAATTCCCAAGATGCCTTGTGTAGCTTCAGGGAGGTTCCCTTGTAGGTAGTGTTTGTGAAAGTCAAGGACCTCCAGAATTGCTAGAGTGTTGGGGTAGCCTAAGTTGATAAGGAGGGCATGAGTGTGTCTTGCAAATTCCATGAGGGAGGAGCAGAGAGAGCAGAGGACTTCATTGTGCTGCTGGAAATAGGCTTTGACTCATTGCTATCTGGAGGAGGGAGGGATTTGAGTGGAAAATGGCAATTGAGAAGGGAAATAGTTATCTGGGTGCTCCAGAGGAGCTGGGGCTGCAGTGGGGACAGGGTACACATAGTAGTGGGCAGGTGGGAAATAGGCAGGGTTGGGGGGTGCTGGGAGTGCTCTAGGAAATCCTCTGAGGTACATGCAGGGGTAGTTGCCATTAGTGGAGAATGTTAGAGGGTGGTGCCAGCCCCGAGGTATCCCTTGGCTAATGGAGGGAGCATAGAATGCCTGCTTCAGATCTGGGGTCCAATGACAAGGAATGTACTGATCTATGGGTGGGCCTGGATAGAATGGGGCATACTGATTTTCAGGAACTGGCCAATCATAGATGTTGGTTAGGTAGCCGGTGGGGTTGTATGTGAGGTTATATGCAGACATCAAGAATGGAGTAAGGTGTAGTCTTGATATTATGTCAGCTTCCACTGACCACAGAGGCTGAGCTACATTAGGTGAGTCCTTGCTAGGCAGACACAATGTCCTGTGCTTACAACCTAGTGCTCTGGGGTTGGTGTGGACTATAGGGACTTGCAAGGGGAAGCTAAGGGAAGTGGTCTGAGCAGGTCTGGAGTAGTCCAGGAAAGTCTAAGACTAAGTATATTCAATATTGAGCTTAGGTGGGCATCAGAAACAAGTTCATAGATGCATATATAGACTGCAGGGTAGGTGGAGGCTTTGCGAGTGATGGGAGCAAAGCCAAAGTTTGATGGGGGATCAATCAGAAATGATGGGTTTGGGGGCTGAGTGTAGGGCAAGGTCCAGAGTTGTCATAAGAATGTTTGAAGGTTTGTAGCACATGCACAGAGTTTGTAATGATGTCAGAGATGAAAGAAACTTAGGAATGGTAAAGGAAACAGAGACAGTCAAGACAAGACAAAGGCAAGATGAGATGGAACTGAGAAAAGAGATAGATTTGAGACTAAAAATAGAAATGGAGAGAAACATGAGACACAAGTAACTAAGTAAATGTAATATCAAGACTAAGGTAACAAATGCTACTCTACATCTTTATATACTAACTACTGGACCTTCTCTGAGGGTTGGGAATGTGACAGCAGGGCTCATCAGAGCTGTGCGGGGTTGATGGGTGTCAGCTCTGATTGGAGGGTGGGCCACAGTGATATTTTGATGGGAATGTGGTCCATCCCATAGTTGTTGGAGAACCCTGGAGGGGTCATGTAGGTTGTGGGGTTAGTTGAGTGATGTATGTCTGTGCCAGAAAAAGTGTTAAGAGGCTTAGGAGCCTCATAAGTGAGAGAGGGAGCTGAGGAGGCCCACAGGGAATGTGTCAGGGTTTGCCAGCAGGTCATCAGAGTTTGCTGAGGAAGCATCAGAGTTAGCTGGGGTGGGCACTATGAGTCAACAAAGGTTGAAGTGAGTTGGGGAGGCCTCCAGAGAGGCAGGGTGTCCTGAGGGAGGTCCAGAGGTGCAGGAGTGGGTTGTGACACTACCACTGCCCTAGTGACACCTGAACCTACTCCCTTGTCCTCCTGTAACCCATCCATGGAGGAATGGGACCTGCAAGACACATGGATACTGGCTCTGATCATATACAACTGCAAAAATCCTGTTAGTCTTAGAATCAAGATGGATGGAATGGCAGCTGAAGCCTAGGAGTCACTTACAAAGGCATATGGTGTAGTATCAGATCTAGCTGCCATGAGTGCCAAAAACACTCTCTGTGCTACAAAATTTACAGATGGTGCTGATCTGCTGACCCACATTGTGGACCTCTGTACAAAATGGACAGATGGCATGGAAAAAGGTGCCACAATCACTGATGCCACTTTTCAATCCATCATCATGACTTCCCTCCTCAAGTTGTAGAACATTGTATTAGCCAGTATATACTCTATGAAGATGTCTGCCAATCTTATTGCTGGACTTCTAGTCCACTGGGAACAGCTAAAAATGCAGAAGTCAGCTGCACCATCAGTCACTGCACTACAGACAAGCACAAAACCTCAAAGGCCAAGACTTATTTGCACAAACCAAAATTGCAAGTGCAAAAGACACACCATTGAAAACTGCTACTGGCATTGTGGAGAAAAGAAGTGTCAGTTTCTGGCAAGTTTCTGAAACAGAGAGCAGGCACAGGTGTCACTTGTGGCACAAAATGTCAACCTTCCATTGCCATAAACATGGTGATTGCAAATCTGGCAACACATGTGTTGCAGATATCTTATGCCTTAGTGGCTGTGTGCATTCCCTGAGATACCAGAGCATATATTAGTCAGAGCAATGCAATGGTACCAACTTTTGCAGACTCTGGCACAAGCAACCACTGTTTCATTGACAGGGGAGCCTTCTCTGAGTACATAGTACTTACTACACAGGAGGGGCAAGCAGCATCAACACTGTATGAAAAGAAGTCAATACCAAATACCATGGCATGATCAAGCTCATCTTTGAAAACACTCTCCACACCCCTGACTTGTCAGCAAACCTGATCTCCATCAGAAAATTTGATTGTGCTGGTTTCTCTGTCACTTTTGTGGAAGGGAAAGCTGTGTTCAGGAACCCTGCCAGAAGAGAAATCCTTGTTGGATGTTAACATGGCAGAATGTACCTACTAGATGTGGTGGGTGGACACCCATCACCAAGAGCCATGATTGCTTCACCACTGAATCAACTAGTCAATCTGGATGGTTGGCATAGGTGTTTTGGCCACGCAGGAGTGGACACTACACAAAGGCTGATGCAAAAAGGTTCTGTGGATGGGCTAGTGATAAAAGGCAATCTGGAAGTCAAGGGGATTTGTGAAGATTGTATATATGGGAAGCATACCTTGAGACCATATGACAGTGAACATAAGATTGAGAAAAACCCAAATGACTGCATATATGTCAACTTGTGAGGCTCTGCATCAACAAAATCACTTAGTGGTGCTGTATACATAATGTTGATTACAGATGGAGCAACTTCAAGGCTCACAGGATACTTCTTCACATGTAAGAATGCCCTCACCACACTCATGGCATTCACCACATACCACATCAAATCCAAACCAAACCAGCTGTAAACTTCTGATAGTCCATATTGATGCAGGAAGGGAATGGCTAAATGAATAGTGGGAGAAGTAGTGTACAGAACACAGTATAATTTTTAAACCTGTTGTGCCTTACACTCACTCTCAGAATGGGTTCATTGAATGTGCAATTCACACCATTATTGAGGGGGTTTGCTGCATGCTTGCAGAAAGCAGATTACCAAAGGATCTGTAGGTGGAAGTGGCCACTACACAGATCTATACACAAAACCTGCTGCTGTTGACACATCATGAGGGAATCCCAGAGGAGGACTGGACAGGTAGAAGGCAGAGTGTTGTGCACATTCTACCCTTTGGATGTATTGGCTTTGCAAAGTTCCCAAAGAATTGGTGCAATCCAAGCTTGAACATTGATCTATAAAGTGCAAAATGGTTGGATATGCAGGAGTAAGAGGGTACAGACTCTATGACTGTGCCACAAGAATGATCATTACTTCCCATGATGTGATCTTTGATGAGGGCACAGGCCACCAATCTCTCATGGTCATTGAGGAAGCTGACAATCTATTGGCATCTGACATGATCACCACTCCCATGCAATCTTCCAACACAGGTGTTCTTACACCCTGCCAACTAGTTGCTCCCCATATTTGTGGTGGAGCACCACTCCACCAACCACAGACACTTACTATTGAACCCAATCTGACAGCCAAGACTGACTCTGATGCAAATGCATCAAGACATGACACCACAACCCAGGGTCCAGGGGTATTGCATTGTTCAAACTGCCTCCAGAGTATCCCAGTGCAAGAGAAGCCTACATCACTACTCACACATGAATCATACTATTATCTTGCACTCTTATTGGGTACTGACAAGGAAAACAAGGTTTGTGCACCTACAACATATACAGAGGCCATGTGAAGGCTGGAGATATAGATGCCAGCAGTAGAAGAGGAGTTGCAGATGTTGGAAGAGAGGGGAGTGTGGTGCCTGGTGGATGAGTCAAAGGTTCTGACTGGGAAGAAGGTGACTGGGTGTAGATGGGTGTTTGTGAACAAATTTGATGCAGAGGGAAAGATTGTGAGGAGAAAAGCATGTTCAGTTGCCAAAAGATATTCTCAGGTACTAGGCAAGAACTACAATGAAACATACACAGCTATTGTCTGACTCAAATTGCTTTGCATAACCATTGCCATCACCACTATGCTTGACCTAGAGATCTGGCAAGTGGACTTTGTGTCAGCATACCTCAGTAGTGTGCCTGATTTCTAGGTGTTTATGAACTTACCACCTGGGTTTTCAGGAGGGGAAGAAAAGAAAATGGAGCTCTTGAAAACTCTCTATGGATTGATGCAGGTTGGGAGAGATTGGTTCTGGACATTGGATGGAGCATACAAGGATCTGGGATATGACACATCACAAGCTGACCCATGCATTCAGGCAAAAAGACTGGGGGAGGAACACATCATTACCAACACTTACACCAATAACATCTTTGAAGCATCTTTGACAAGTGCTGGTGCAAAACTGGCAAAGCAAGAGTTGACAAACATCTATGACATCAAAGACCTAGAGGAACTGTCCTTTATCCTAGGCATGGCCATCAAACAAGACCACAATGCAGGAACCATTTCTATATCCCAGCAGGCATACCTCACATGAGTGCTCAAACAATTTGGAATGTCAAGGACTGCAATCCACACTCTACCCTCCTGCCAAATGGGATTTGACTCACCAAATCCATAAGCCCACAGACTGTGGAACATCACTTAATGACCAACAAGCCATATAGAGAGGTGCTTGGCTCATTGATGTGGGCACAAGTCACAACTCAACCAGACTTATCTTTTGCTGTCAGGCTCCTAGCTCATTTCCAAACAAACCCTGGCCCTGCACACTGGAATGCTATGATACATGTGCTTGAGTATGTGAAGGGGTCCCTGGATCACAAGCTAGTCTATTCAAGGGAGCTAGGTGACAGGATCAAGTCTATGGAGTATGTAGATGCCAACTATGGAGGAGATCTCAACACCAGGAGATCAACAGCAGGGTATGTCTTCATGATGGTGGGCAGGGCAGTATTGTGGAGCTCCAAGTGCCAACATACTATGGCTCTTAGCACAACCAAAGCAGAGTATATGGCACTGACCCATGGAGCTCAACAGGCACTATGGATGTACAATTTCCTTGCCAAAGTAGACCTTGCTCAACCACTTCCAATGGACATTCACACAGACAATTGGTCATCTGTTGTGTTAGCCAAGTTGACCAAGGGCCACATGTGAGCTAAGCATATTGACATTTGCCACCACTATATTCATAAGCAAGTGTGTGAAGGAGACATCAGAATCATTCCAATTCCTTCCACCTGTCACAACCCACTCCTGGACCTCTGGACCTCTCCCCCTTCATCCCCACCTCCCTATGTTGCCAACATCTTTACAAAGCCTCTGCTGTGCACCACTCACAACTATCTCATTGAAAAGCTCAGGTTGAAGAATTGATGCATTCTGTTTGTCAGGGGAAGTATTGAGATACAACTCCAGTATGTGCTGGGTGCAGACACTTTTCTTTTTGGTATTGTCTTTTTCCTTTCATTCATTGTGATATATTTTATGCCACTGCCACGGCACTTACTGTTATTGATTAGTCTTTGGTGATAAACCTTATTTCTTGGTACATACACATTGGATGTATGGACATCATTCCCTCAGTTGTCTCACTGCTGTGTTATGATGTTCTGAGAGTATGTCATCAATTACTTACCCTACTTGATCAGTACTTACTTATATCCTGTAGTCTAACTCATTGTTACTGTCTACAGGTAATATACATTTGTCTCACTGCTGCGTCATGACATTCTGAGGTCTAACTCATTGTTACTGTCTACAGTTTTGCTTTCCTTTTGCCTTTTATATCAATTTTTTACATGTTTTTTTATATTTCTTTATTTCATTTTTTTGTTCTTATACAATGCTATTTCACCACAATATTTCATTTCAGTGTGGCTTTGCTACTGGTGTGTGTGGCTCAACTGCTGGCAACACTTTTTTCATATCATAGCATTCTGGATCCTTTTACCAAATTAGTGTATAAAAATGTTTTTATTAAGTCTAATGTGTTTTTTACATATAGATCATCATACTGCTCTTGTCCTCACTAAGTGATCAGTGACCCATCATATGTAGACCTCAGATCTGCAGTGTGCTGCAACAGCCCATCCTTGATGGTAAGCTGAGACAAATCAAGCTGGCACCTAAATAAGTGAAGTTGTGCAGCCAAAATGAGTGGAATTGTGCCCACCAAAACTTGAAGGCACTATGTTTGGCTTGATTCTCAATTGTCATGTAGCTTAAGTGCTTGCATATCATTGATACCAAAATTTGTGACATGACATACAAAGATTCATGACAAGCTTTACCAAGGTCACGGTGTAGTATGTATGTACATGTGTGAGAATCATCCAGTGACAGTGACAAGATCTTTACTCAGATATGATACTCTGCTTGTTGTAAATGGATGCTGTCCAACCTGGGATTTTTGGCATGACTGTTGGCTGTGTTCTTCTCCTTTTTCAAAGAAACTCACTGTCCCTGCACACTAGGAAATTGGCTCATTGCTTTTAGCTGGGGCCCAGATGAAGAGGTCGGGATTGGGTGGTCCAGCTGGAATTTGGTATTTGATGGTCATGGTCATCAAACCTTCGAAGTTATTTATACATATTGTTGTTGTCATTCTTGGTGCGCCGGCATAGTAGTTTCAAGGACCATTACATGGTGTTACGCCGTCTCTCATTAAAAGAGCCGACGAAATAAAAGTGCCTACTCAATAAATAAAAAGAGAAAAGAATTGCTGAAAACTGTAAGCAATAGAAATGCCGAAAACTGTAGGCGGGAGAGTAACTTACAAAATACACTAATGATCCAGAAAAAGAACACTAGAAACAGATGCTTTTAGCAGCGTAGCGAGCAAAAGGATTGAGAGTCGCCCACGTCAGTGATCGATTACAATGATCGCAGTGATGGCCGCACTCGCCTTTTTACTGATGAGGTCGTAACGGCTTTGCGGGTACCACGATTCGTACAAGAATGAAGTGGCGTTAGCGTCATTTGTTGATTTTTGGCAAGTCCGTTCAGTTTTACCCTGCACCCCAGTTCACAACTAAAATCTTCAGTCTACGCGTAACAACATTTTAAGAGTGAAATTTGAAAGCCGATGAAAGCAGGCTAAACTTCGAGCCGAAAGTATGATATTACTAATGATTATTTTTCCCTGACATGGTTGAACGACACAAACGATATCATCATAGCAAAGGATGTACGGATTATATAGGTGGAGATCATTACAGTCTCCTCACGATATACACCAAAATGATTGAGAACAAAAAACAAGGATGAGCAAGTCCAAAAATCCAAAATCCTAGATTGATCCTACGAGCACTCCACGACCTTCTTCTTAATGACGTCAACGACGCCGGGCTCCGCCACAGTGCTCAGGTCTCCAAGCTGATCACCCTCCCCTGCAACGATCTTGCGCATAATGCGGCGCATGATCTTTTTACATTAACATCAGTCCAGGTAGACATAAAAGAAACATAAGGATGAGAACGCACCTTGCCGGAACGCGTCTTTGGCAGATCACTGACAATATAGATCTTCTTCGGCGCGGCAAACGGCCCGATAACCTTGCGTACCTGCAACACGAGCTCCCTTGCAAGATCCGCCTCGTTGTTCGCATCATACGTGAACTCCCTGACAACAGAAAGTGTCAAGGCCGATTCCCATAGAGGCAGAGGAGAACATACGGCTTGAGCGTGACGAACGCATACACGGCTTGTCCCGTGAGTTCATCTGCCGTTCCAATGACAGCTGTCTCGGCGACACCCTTGTGCATGATAAGCGCCGACTCAATTTCCGCTGTTGACAGACGATGGCCTGAGACGTTAATCACATCTAATATCTATCATCAGAATACCTCCCGAATGCTTGGAGGTGTAGAGGATTAGAAACATACCATCAACACGACCCTTAATCCAGATATATCCATGCTCATCGCGTGCCGCGCCGTCACCAGTATAGAAAAGCCCAGGATACGGCTACGCCGCGATCAATTGATCAGCACCTCACCCAAAGAGTTAACAACCCAATACACACCTTCATATACGTCTCAATATACCTCTTATGATCTCTCCAAATCGTCCTCGCCACACTTGGCCATGGCTTTTTGATCGCCAAGATACCTTCAACACCCTCCCCATTCCCTTCGACCTCCATTCCAGTCAGCGGATCCAGCAACGCCGGCTCAATACCAAAGAAAGGCACCGTCGCTGAACCAGGCTTCGTCTCGACCGCACCAGGGAAGGGCGTAACGACGATACTACCCGTCTCAGTCTGCCAGAACGTGTCAACGATCGCGCACTGGCCTCGTCCGACGTGGTCATTGTACCAGTGCCATGCTTCAGGGTTAATCGGTTCGCCGACGCTGCCGAGCACACGCAGGGACTTGAGAGAATACGGCTCGACGTGGTGGGAACCGAGACGGCGGAGGAGACGGATGGCGGTGGGGGCGGAGTAGAATTGGGTGAGTTGGTGTCTGTCGACGGTCTCCCAGTAGCGAGAGGGGGTGGGATATACGGGTGTCGACTCGAAGACAGTAGTAGTAACACCATTTGCCAAAGGGCCGTAGATGATGTAGCTGGAACGCCGTTAGAAGAAATAGCGAAAACAAGCGAAAATGGAGCAACATACGTATGACCAGTAATCCAGCCGATATCGGCCATGCAAGCGAAGCGGTCATCGGGGTGAACGTCGAATACATACTTAACAGTAAGCGCAGCACCGAGGAGGTATCCACCTGTAGTATGGACGACACCCTTTGGTTTTCCTGTCGAACCGGATGTCTGTCAAACAGGAAACTGTCAATCAGGTATTCAGATCAAAAAAGATTTAAGAAGCACAGCATACGTAGAGAATAAACAAAGGGTCCTCAGCCGCCATGACTTCGGGAGGGCAGTAGCTGGGCACCTTGTCAACTTCTTCGTGCCACCAGAGGTCTCGTCCTGATGTCCACGGGACCTGCTTTCCCGTCCTCTTGAACACCAGGACCTTCTCGACTAACGGGCACTCCTTGAGCGCCGCATCGACAATAGCCTTGGTCGCGATGGTCTTTCCACCGCGCCTTCCCTCATCGGAGGTGATAACAACGCGAGACGAACAATCTTGCACGCGATCACGAAGAGACTCCGCCGAGAAGCCGGCGAAAACGACAGAATGAATAGCACCTATTCTAGCACAGGCGAGGAAGGCAGCAACGGCGTGCCAGGTCATTGGGAGGTATACTGAGACAGTATCACCCTTCTTGACACCGAGTCCTTTCAAAACATTGGCGACGCTGGACACTTCGCGAAGGAGTTCCGCATAAGTGACCTCACGTCCTTCGCCGGGCTCGTCGGCCTCGTAAATGATCGCAGCCTGTTTGAAGTTAGCTGGGGTCAGCAGCGAAGAATACATAACCACACTTTGTTGGGATGTTTGTACGCCCATCGGTCTACACAGTTGTAAGAAGCGTTAAGACCGCCTTCAGGGAACCAGACGATGTCTCCCGTCTCGAATCCACCAGACCGAACGGTTTGGAAGGGGCGATCCCAGTGGAGAGTCTCACGGGCAATCTAAAGCTTATTAGGATCACCCAGTGATACTATCTACACACGGACCTTTGCCCACCACTCGTCAGAGCCCTCACCTACGGTAGCTGCATGGGCTGCCTTGTAGGCATGGATGTCTGGACCGACGTGAGGCGTCCTTGTGCCAGCAGTAACGCGGGATGCGACAGGGAATTTGGGGACTGACTCAGCCATGGGTATGTAGAGAATCAATGAGGAAAGGTATTTTATAACTAGGTGAGGCAAATAGGGGCAAATGGAAACTATCGATCGCATCTGATCGTGATTGCTTGTCATTGTGCCTCTCCGTCCATCTCCGTCTACTTAAAGGCACTGAGCATTACGCTCTCGCGACGAATCACTTGGCCCGACCCCAACGGATCCATCATCTACTCACCAGCATGCCCAGAAATCAACCAGCCTATCGTATCCGATATTGAAGGGAAACCCAAGCTCACAAACAATGCATTTCAATCAATTCATTCACCATATGTGCCTATCGTTTGTGGGGAGCACGAGTCGGCATCCCTTACTTCGTCATATACCGCCCTTCTCGGGCACAACTGATGCAAATGCAATAATTACTCGAGGATAGAGGATATCGATCAGTTCAATGGCGTCCTTGATGCCGGGCTCTAACCCTACGACACTTCCACATGGTCTTAATTGCTTGGGAACGAATTATGCCTTTTGGATTTTCCTTCTTGGCTCAAAAACAGTTCAAGGGCAGAGTAAAGCCTCAAGCTTCAAGACCTCAAGCTCAAGCATGTCTACGGTTCTACGTCAGATGTAAAGTCCACCCATGGTACGGAAGCGGAAGCTTTAAACACCAACTCTCAGATTTGGCATGACGGGTACACGCGATTCTTCTGTGTTTTGGCCGAGTTCCATTTCTACTGTACATGTAACACATGACACAGCCGAGCGTCAAAATTAGCTACGAATGGGTGTAGGATTTTTTCTCAAGCTAGACGCTATCTATATATCTGTGTCATTATATGTACAAAAGGGAAGATCCTATTCGCGCCACGACTCAGAAAAAGTTGTTCCAATCTCTATGTCAATCCAGATTCTCTGTATCAGTGTGAAAGCTAATCACAGCATCGAAAAGTTCCGTCTCTCGTTCTCCAAGGCAGCACGCATCGGTAGTAACTATTCATGCCTTCGGGCTTTGTACATACATTCACATCAAAATGCTCAAGAGTTCTCTTGAATTTGGGCATTTCTCAACTAAAGTCAGAGGTAGAAGCCACATCAAAAAGATCTTCTTGCATGATCTGAAGCACTTAACATGGCCTCAACTCGACTGTCCTGGAGTATCATGCCTTTGATATGGACCAGCCATATGCATGTCAATTGGAAGAGCTTTGTGTGCCAGACATGCCTGGAGTAATTTTAGTCCCTTGCCTACTACCCTCGATCAATATTTACAAAAAATTCATAAACCAGTACGGTATCAATGATGTATTTAGTCTATTTATGACCAAAATCAAGCCTTAATCTGGCCCTTAAATAGCCACTCTCATACCCGATAGCCCTCTTATTAACCGATACTTTCTAGCTTCCACGAAAAGGCCATCGGTTATGAGAAGTTTGACTGTATTAGAAACATCAACTACCAGCATTAGTAGGCTGGTATGTGTAAGGACTAGTAATCTATCATACAGTAGCAGGACGTTGTGCCCAAAATGTATTATTTTGGGATGGACCAGCAAGGTTGTTGTATGTCGTAAGGTTTTTTGGGGCAGTAAATGTGTCAGAATGAAAGTTCATAGTCTTGAGAGCACTTCAGGCGGCAGCGCTCCATGAAACACGACAAAGAAGCTTAAATGAAGTAAGGCAAGACGCAGCCCGTGTTGTGGCCTTCCAACGGAATCGACAAGTGTGAAAACACTGTTGAACATCTTCGACGAGGGGACGACAACAAGAACACATCTTGACTCACGGCAAACTTGAATCACCTCAGGTAGTTATATTGACTCTATATTCAAACAATGCTAGTATTATAAATGGGCTGTTCTTGAGGAAACCTTTTTTGCCTGACCAAAGGGTACTCCGAGCTACAAGAGATCAACAGTATGTACGTGAAGAGAAACCAGTTGCCATGCCACCCCTGGACAGCTATGTATGGCCAACTTGTTGTGGTAAGTACTATATCATTTTGATCATGCTTCCGTGGGCAGTCTGGTTCTCTGCTTTTATGTTATACTAGATAATAAGGTATCAAATAGATATACTACAAGGTGAGTCACACGCAATGGATATGAGGATAAATTATAACAGCCTGACAAAAAACTGAAGTCAAAAGTGTCACATTGGCAATCGTTGGGACAGCCATGACCTAACCATTTGTGGTTGCCAGCAACTTGGCACACAATGCAATGTATGCTGTCAATGTGCTTGATGTCACACTCTGACAACTATCAGGACAATCCCCCATCTGTAGAGTGCAATTCTCTGCAGATTTCTACTTCTTTTGTGCACATTATATATAACATATAGACAAAGATTTCCTGACACTTTTACACCCAGAACCTTGCTTACAATGAGTACTGAGCATAAGTTTGTCACAAACTTGGACTGACCCATTTTTGACACATTTCCTTTCATATTTCAAGCTCCTCATGATAAAACTCCTTCCTGCTTGAGACACAGCTAGAGTACATATTATAAATAGGCTATTAAAATTTTGAGTCAATCTGACATGATACAGGTCAATTTGTCTCAATGACATGCTTGCCCCAAGCAGTGTCATTACACTGTATTCTTTATCTTGCCCATTTTGTTTCTGCTCCGAAGTGAAGGCACCAGCCCAAGCCAGCTGCTAGTAGTGAGTACAACTTGGTATGGCTACCATCTCATCTCCTCTAGATAATCCATCTTCATCAGTAGGATTTGATTGACTGCTTAGATACAAAAGTACCACTGAACTTCAACATACTAATAGCCTTCCAGCTCTATGAAAACTATCTGCCATCAAATAAACAACCATTATCTTTCACCTGAACTATCACCCTGCATATGCACATCAAGGTACTTCCCTTAAAGAATATGCTGATATCCTTTACAAAATTTTTCAATGAAAGGTAGAGTTGCTGTTTCTATCCTATGTGCTTCTGCACACTGCCAGCTATACAAGTTGCCTCATGCCCATTGTGCTCAGGATCAGATGATATGTCAGAATCTTGCCACTCCTTGCCAAACCCTCATTTCACCAGACATTGATATCAATCTTGACCTCCTATGCTCATGCCTAAACTAACAATTGTATTGACAGATGTGTACATGTCACCTTTTTTTCTACTGCCTTTTAAATCTGCTACACAGAAGTAATCCTTGTCTGATTTGAAGTCAGTAGTATTAAGAAACTCAGTGGTGCCCACTGGCATATTTGTTGTGCATTGAATCATGATCTTTCTTTTCTGGGTTACATATACCTGTCAAGAAAAATACAAGATTACACTTTCCCAATAATCATCAAAGCCTACATGCTCTGTCCAATCCTGTTGTGTTGTGATTAGGCTGGTTGGCTGAAATTACCCTATGGAAACTGAGTCTGTTGATGACCTGTGCTAGAAACTATCTTCTGACCTCATGTCCTCCTGTATGACTCAACACATTCACTTCATCAATTTTGATACAGTTGTGGACAAGCAAACTTGTCAAATTTGATATCTTGGCTATAAATATTTTTTGTACAAAACTGAGTACACCACAATGTTCAGAATAGCAAAATACATCAAAAAGCACATCTCCAAAGTTTTTCCAATGAGAAAAAGTGCATGGCTAATTTTTTGGGCAATTTCAACACCCCTCAAGGGGCTAGACTGGAGGAGCCAGGGCTTTGATATGTATGAGAGCAGCCCTCAAGAAGTGACATTGGGGGCTAAGTTGCACTTGGAGGTGATGGCATTGCAGAACTGATTGTGAATGTCTGAAAAAAGTGAGTACAATTCACCAACTGAAACAGTAACCTTGGTCTGAAGGACACAATCAAAAACTGCCTTGGTCTGTTCAATGTCATAGATTTGGGGCATCATTCTGTAAGAACCATCTTGGCACTTGGCAGGTGTGGCAAAGTTACAAGTGTTGAGTGGGACATAGTGATTGGGGATACCAGAGAATGGATGCAAGGGTGGCTGAGCATTGCTAGCACTAGCAACAGGTGCAGAGGTGGCTGGATGGGGGATTGGTTCCAGTGCTTTATCCACAATGGGAGTGCTAGGAACACCAGGAGCTGGAGCAAGAGCAGCAGGAGGAGCTGGGTGGTATTCTTTAGCATGGGGGATTTCTACACTGTCAAAAATGTCAGGGCATTGCAAAGCCATCAATTCCCTGTCTAGCAACTCAATGCATTCCTCACAAGAGAGAGGCCTGGGTCCATTACGGTCCAAGTGCAAAACTTCATGGATTAAGGTCTGATGTGAAGCCAGCTCTGTATCCAGGTCAGCATTGCCTGTCAAGCATCCTGTAGCAAGTTGTCCTGGGTTGTATTTGTGCCATTTGTCAATGCACTCTATGTATAAGCACTTGCTGCAGTAGTTGGGGATCATAGTGCTAGAGGGCAGCACCACCTTTCCTTTAGCACTGTGATGACATTTTCCTTGCTGAATGTGATGTTCCAGCCAGAGGCAGCAACTACAAACCATAGTATGACCAGTCTCACCACAGAGGTAGCACTCATCTGAGAAGGCACAAAGATGGTCAGTGGCACCAGTGCTGAGCAAAAGCCCACAGAGGTAGAGGCATTGTTGGCAGGTTCTGACTTAACAACAGGTGGGGACATAGCAACAACAGCAGCTGGGACTAGACCAGGACAAGATGTGGTAGATGTGGTGGTAGCAACAGATTTAGAGGTGCTAGTGTTGGTACCCTTCAATATATACTTAGCACCTTCAAATATGCTCTTTACATTGTGAGGGTTGTCAGGATGGTGGTCCAGCATGGTGATTTCAAGGCAGTGGATGATTTTGGACCATAGCAACATTGGAATGCCCTGCTGGAAGAGGCAGGCAACATTCCTCATTTCTGTAGAGCTTGCCATTAGTCAATAGCCATCTAGCAATAGGCTGGAGGTCATGATAATAATCTGAGAATCTGCTGAGGGTGGAGAGGCTGCTAGAGAAAGTCTGGGTTACAAGTCATTCAAGGTTGCCAAGAGTATACTGAGCTGTTTTTCCAGTGCCAGGATAGAGGTGCATCACTGCAGCTTTCCATTCATGATAAATGTAGCAATGCTCCTCAGCAGCACTCGCAGGTACAAAAGAGTTGCAAAATTCAGGTATGCCAAGCCAAGTTTCTCCTGTATTGTAAGAGATATAGCACACTGCATACTCCTTTTTCTGAGTTTCATCAACTATGCCACAGTTTCCAAACAAGTATTCAAGTTTGTAAAAGTATTCTGCTAGCTTTCAAGGACAGAACTCATCCCACTTAGGGCAGTAGAGTCATTGTGTAGCAGCATACACAGGCAGCACACCAGACATTCATTGTCTGCCATAGCAATTGCTGAATTAAGTGTTGGAAGGGGGATTGGTGAAGATGGTAGCTGGTAGAGTTCTGGAAAAAAAGTGGGTGAATCAAGGGGTATTAGTGGTGAAAGTAGAGCTTGGAGAAAGCTAAGTATGTGGCCTACTAGAAAGAGGTTGTTGATTTTGTTGATGAAGAGGGAGTTATGTGTGGCACTAAGTTTTTCAGCAAGGTTATGGGGTGCAGGAGTTGGTGGGGATGGGGGCAGAGTCAAAGGGTCAATAAATGGGTTAAACTGGCAAGGCGCTGGAGTAAAACACAAGCAACAAAAGGCTTGTGCACAGGTTTCTAGTCTTACCCTCACAGTGGGCTCCAAAATAATGACATCCATTGCCACCTAGCTGCAGGGAACACAACAACTAGCAGTTTCACAAGTAGAGTATGAATGAATTTTAGAAAATGAGGGTGCAAGTAAAGCTAGGTTCCAGAAAGCTTGCTAAATGCAGAAGTGGTGCTAGGTTACTAGCACAAAGTTGAGAGATGGCAATAGTAGATAGGAAAGAGGAAACTCTGTGGGTGAACCCAACTAGAATCAAAATGAGGTCACTAGGGAATAGGTTGCTAGTAGAACAAGGCTAAAATCTGGTGCCAGGAGTAGCAAAAGAAGTGTTAGCAACAGGGACAATAACAAAAAGAAACTAGCCATAGGTGCTAGTGCTAAATGTAGACTTGGTGAAATAGTACCCTAAGGTGGTACTAGCTGAACAAAACAATGAACTCAAGAGAGCAGGTGCTAGAGTGAGAGACAATGCTTGAGAGTCACTAGACTTAAATCTGAAGTCTGGGTCTAAGAATGAGGTACAATTCTTTGACAGTAGTATAGAAAACATGTTGGTATGTATAGTAAGCAAAGGTAATGAAACTAAATGGAGCCAATAACAGTAAAAAGGGTTGCTAACAACATAGGTGAGTCAGGAGGAATGGCTTGTGGAAGTCAAATACCTGAAGTGTATCTAATTCAACACCTAGAATGATAGCCAGTATGCTGGTTGCTAGGGTGGCACATACCAAGGAAATAAGTCCAAATCAAGGAATAATGAAAACTGTAGCAATAATATCAAGAAAGAAAATATCGCTGGGGACTCTGCTAGGAGAGGTGCCAGAGGGTGCTAGAGGAAAGTTGGTTGGTGGGCTGAGGGTCTAGACCACACATGACAAAGTCACATGATGTAGAAACCAAGAAATCTGGAAGTTGCCAAAACATAGGAAAAGTTAAAAATCTGTACTCAGCAAGAAGAGGGTCTTATCAACAGAGCAAAGGTTTGTGATCATGCTGCCATGCACACCTGTCATGCTGGACATCTTCCTTATGCTGATCTTGACCTCCTGAATCCCCCCCTCTAGCATTCCCTCATAGAGAGGTCCTCTACAAGGATGTCTGAGGTGTTGAGTGTGAACTTCAGGAGGAAGACAAATACAAAGGAGAATCCACCAGTGCTCCAGACCCTTCTCCAGACAAAACTATAAAGGTAGGTAATAGGAGCTAGGCTATGACCTTCTGCCCCCCTCCTATGGTGGCAGAGATCTAGGCCAGTCAGACCACTTCTCAACATCTGGCCAGGGCATTTATAGCAAATTCCCAGCCCAAGCCCTTTCATAGCACAATTCCTTATCACCTCCACAATCTTGAGGATGTATTTTCCAAGGTATCATTTAATTCACTTCCAGAGCATAAGCAGTGGGATCATGCAATTGAGTTGATACAGTACATGATGCAGAACCCTCCAGCTGCAAAGTCTATCTGCTTGTGCCCTGTGAGCAGGATGAGCTGGATGGGTTTCTACAGGATTTTAGCTCTGGATGAATACAACCCTCTAAGTCCCCAATGGCCTCTCCAGTCTTTTTATTAACAAGAAGGATGGGTCTCTTTGTCTGGTTCAGGACTATTGAATCTGAAATGCAATGACAGTAAAGAATTGCTATTACTTACTGCTCATTTTTAAACTTGTCAACAACCTTCAAGGTGCATGCTACTTCACCAAGTTGGATGTCCATTGAGGCTACAACAATGTGCACATCAAAGAAGGAGATGAGTGGAAGGCAGCATTCCAAACCAATTGTGGAGTCTTTGAACCTCTGGTGATGTTCTTTGATCTCACCAACAGCCCAGCCACCTTCCAGACTTGATGAATGACATCTCCCATGATCTGATTGCAGAAAGTGTTGTTCATATGTATCTTGACAATATTCTCATCTACACTCAAACCTTGGAGAAGCATTGCCAGGTCACATGCATTGTTTTGGAATGCCTCCACCAACACCAGCTTTATCTGAAGCCTGAGAAGTGTGAGTTTGAGCAAACTAAGGTCAAGTACCTAGATTTGATCATCCTTGCATAGAATAGCTGAGATGGACCCCATTAAAGTGGTAGGTGTAGCAGAGTGGTGATACAATGTTGTCACACCATTGGGAACATAATAAACACCAGAAGTCAAAACAAACATTTATTAAGGCTGAAAACTGTACGCCTCCTGGTAAAACAAGTTCCAGCAACATTATCCCTTTAAATACACCAGAAGAAATACAGAACAGGATAGGACAAGGACTATACTAGACTATACACTCAATAATAGTCCAATCACTCTAATGGGAGGAGAAGCATGGGACTGGCAAAAGCACCTGAGTGGCATCAATTCTAGCAAGATCTAGATCTGATCTAAGAACAACCAGATTGGAATGTTGACTGAAAGGAGGTAAAGGGGGAATGAATGAGAAAGAGTGGAATGAAGGGAAGGGAAAGGAAGATGAATGGAATAACCTGAATGGAGAAGAATATGAAATAAATAAAGGAAGAAGAAGGGAAGAAACTGAATGGGGAAGAATATGAATGGAAGAAATACAAAGGAGGGAGAGATAAATGGGGCAAATAGAAGCTAAGAATGCAAAGGAGGAATGATGAAACCAGGAACTGGCCTGTGGCACTGAAACAGGCATGCCAAAAGGGGGAATTAGAATAACAGTTATGAATAAGGAGCTGGAAAGTATGGAACCAAAAGTCACATGTAGGGGGTGGTCTGTGCACTGTAGAAAGAGGTATAAATAGTCCAAGTAGAGTAGCAAATGGACAGGCAATTAATAGGCAAAGGCTTGGTGGTTCAGAGAGTGAATCACTTAGGAGTTTGTTGAAACACCTCCACATTCAGAATAGAAATATTTTGGAAGTAAACCTCGACCTCAAACAATTATCAAGACATCAGTGTGGAATTGGAGTGGACTTCCTAAGTCTTCAAGAAAGCCCCAGAACTATCAGTATTACTCTAACCCAGTACTACAGTGGCCTGAGCCAAAGAATAAGAAGGAAGTACAAGCCTTTCTAAGGTTTGTTAATCTCTATTGGAGGTTCATACAAGGATTTCTCCCACCATGCCTGTCCCCTCTTTGACTTCACTGTCAAGAGCACAGCATGGCAGCAGGAGTCCTTGCAGCAAGCTGCCTTTGGTGCCCTCAAGCAAGCAGTTACCTCAAAACCTATCTTCTTGTTCCCAGATGATGACTCTCTCTTCTATGTTGAAGCCAATAACTCTGACTTTGCCATGAGAGCAGTCCTATCCCAGCAGTCAAAGGAGCATAGCAAGTGGCATCCTGTAGCTTTCTACTCCAAAAGCCTTAATGCAGTAGAATGGAACTACAAAATCCATGACAAAGAGATGCTTGTCATTATTTAGTCCTTTGAGAAATGGCAGCATTTTCTTGAGAGTGCACAGCATAAGTTTGAAGTCTGGACAAAGCACAAACACCTTAAGTACTTCCATATGGCTAAGAAGCTTGATCAATGCCAAGCTTGGTGGTCCCTGTATCTGGCCAACTTTGACTTTTCACTGCATCACAAACCTGGACAGAGCATGGGCTAACCATACACATTGTCTAGGCAGGCTAACCATGGAACCAGGACAGGAGATAATGACAACATTGTCCTCCTCAAGCCTGAGCTCTTTGCTATCCATGCTATAGAAGGGATTGTGATGTAAGGGTAGGAGGCAAACATTCTCAAGAACATCCAAAGAGGAAATTGCAAGAGTGAACAAGAGCATGCAGTTGCCCAGGCTGCCCAGGCCTTACAAGCCTAATGAGCAAGCAGAGTTAAGTCAGTGCATGCAGATGAGTAGGGCCTTCAGGATGGGCTTCTAACCTTCCAAGAACACATCTACCATGCCTAACATTCCAGAACTCTGCCAGCACATTATAAAGCAACACCATGACTCTTGTGTAGCTGGATATCTTGGTAGGTGGAAGACACTGAAGATGTTGTCCTGGAACTACTGGTAGCCTCAGATATCCTAATATGTATGATCTCTGTCTCTGCACCAAGCCTTGCCACTAGTCATCCATGAGTCAGCTCCACCCTCTCCCTATCCTGGCTATTTGCTGGAGTGTTGTGCCAGTGGACTTCAATATCAAACTCCCAGATGCTCACAAGTGCAATGCTGTAATGGTAGTGGTGGCCCTCTATGGTAAACAAGCTCAGTTGATCCCTACCCACACCACATGCTTGACCCTGGAAGCAGCTAGCCTATGTTAGAAGAATGTTTGGAAGTTCCATGGTTTGTCTGATGGGTATGTCTCTGACCAAGGCCCCCATTTTGTGGCAGAGTTCATTAGGGAGTTGTACTGCCTGCTTAGAGTGAAGCTCCACACCACCACTGCCTATCACCCTCAGTTGGATGGTCAGACAGATTATGTGAACTAGAAACTGAAACAGTATCTCTGCCTGTTTTGTAATGAGAGAGGATGACTGGAACAAGCTCCTACTAGATGCCAAGTTTCAGTACAACAACCATGTTCATTCTTCCACCCAGATGGTCCCATTCTTTCTGGACACAGACAAACACCCCTGCATGGGATTTGAACCTCAGGCACATCCCTCAAAGAACAACTTAGTGAACTAATTTATGGACAGGATGATGAAGGTGCAGAAGGAGGCAAAGGCGGCATTAGTGAAGGCAAAGGATGACATGGCATGGTAATATGACTGCTGGTGGACACCAGCCCCAGTATACAAGCCAGAGGACCATGTGTACTTGAACAGCTCTGACATAAAGACAACAAGATCATCATAAAAGCTGTTGCATTGTCACCTTGGCCCCTTTGTAGTGGAGAGACAGGTAGAGTCATTAGCATACCAGCTCAAGCTCCCTATGGGCCTGTGTCAACTGTATCCAGCCTTCAATGTCATCAAGCTGTTCCCAGCTCCAGAAGACTCTATCCTTGGCCATTACTCTAAGCTGCTACCACCACCAATTCTGGTCAATTATGAGGTGGAGGACATTCCAAACAGCAGAGTGTTTTGGGGGAAGCTATAGTTCAAAGTGAAGTGGAAGGGATATGGCATTGAGGGCATCTCTTGGGAACTGCAGGCCAATGTACATGCACCAACTCCTGATTCAGGACTTCTGTTGCAGGCACCCCAGTGCACCAAAGGCAATTGAAGGCATCTACCCCATCTCAGTAGCTGACTAAGCAATCCATAACTTTTTCTACTCAATACATTGAGACACCACATGCTAGAGGGGGGGTGATGTCAGGGGACCTCACATTTCCAGAGTCTCATCTTGTTTCCTTTATTCCCAGTTGGCCTATCACTCCCAGCCTGCCATCCTTTGGTCACAAGTACTTCCAATCCAGGGTTATCCAATGACATGATCTGTGGCTTGAGATGGAGGCCATTTACAGTGGATTTCCAGTTTTGGATCACATGACTTTGATAATGATGTCAGACTCTGTGCATGCACGAAATCCAATGTCATATTTTCCACAGTTCATTTCTGTAGATTTGCAGTCCTGGCAACTGGAATCTTTAGACTTGTTCTCTTTGGATTTCCCTCTGCCAGTTGTGTGATTGAGCCACAGCCTCTAGAAGTCATCCTTACAATAGCACTGCTTCTGGTCTTTTCATTAGTGGAACTGTAAGCTTAGCTAGTGCAGTCTCTTGCCTTCTGCCTTGCTGTAAAGAGACTACTCATTTTCTGAGTGTCCAACATCATTCCAGGCTTAGTCTGATGGCATGCATTCTCTTTAGCCACCTGGCTGACCACTCCACACATTCTTTCCCCTTTTGTCTTATATTAGTCATCCTTTTTGAGTCATGATCAGATCTTACTCATCATTGACTACTGTTTAGTCATACTCATTAGTCATAGCATAGTCATTGATGTAGTATATAAGGTGGTCTGTAGGATAGAATATCAGACCAAACAATAGCAGTGTTCACCAGGTCTATTCATTCAACTGACTGTAAGCACCTCCAGTGTCATCCCCTCACTTAGCTTGCTGCACTTGCCCCTTGCCTGACTTTGAGTTGCATTGCTTGTAGACCTGGTTAGCTGGGACTACTCACTCCAGCCCTGTGACTCTTGCTTGCTGCTTGTGTTGGTGGATGCTTGCCTCTTGCCTGCTAGGCCTTATGGCTGGCTTACCTGCTGTTGCTGATGGCCTGATGAGTCAGGTTGTGAGTGGTGAGCTTGGCTTGTATGATTCACAGCTAACATTCCCTTACATTTAATATCTTAAAACATTCCATAAAATACATTCATGAAAATCAAGAGGCATGCAAAAGATACAGCTGTAAACCATACCAAAGCACAGAAAATCATTCTCCTAACAACTGAATATACCAACACTAATTGCCATGATAGTCCATCAAGACTATCTGATGCTCAGAAGGAAAATATTGATCTTACCTCCAAAAATGCACACAAAAATATACAACATTTTCTTTCTTCTCCAGAGGCACTGCTTGAACAAGATATTGAGTTCTTTGGGCTAATAGACACATCATATGGCAGTGAAATGTCACAAATGATACTTGACAGCATGAGAATGCATTGCCACCATGTTTATCCTTCACCTGGCAGATGCCTAATATAGTTGTCTATTAATGATTGCACTCCACCAATTTCCATGCCACCCTCACAGAATTTTTCTATGCCAGAGTGTAACAGTTAGTTATGGGTGAGCCTCAGGCTCCAGTCCCAACTGTGTATGACACAATTCTATAGTGGAAAAAGTGACTACCACAACAGTAGTAAGGACAGGATGGCTGTGCTACCAAGTCCAAAATAGGTCAGAGGGCCCAGTCCATTATATATCCCCTTCAGATTGTGTCCATGATCTTGAGCAGTAAACACAATCTCAACTCGAAAGAGAAAGAAAAATTTCTGGGCTCACTAATACCATATTCCTCCTCCTATTGTCCTTGTCACTCAGTATATAGTTGTCACGACCCGTTCCCCAAAACCCCGCACATCGTCCATCAAACCCCCGAACCCCCAAAAGGACCCCCAATGCTCCGCCGAACTTCCGCCCATGCCCCGCGCCTACTTCGGCTAACTCCGACGCCCCCCCGGCTAACTCCGACGGCCCCCTGGCCAACTTCGGTGCCTGCCCCGCAGCCACTGACACTTACCCTGGGCTTCCCGAACCCCAAGAACCACCCCCACAATTCCCGATCTTTGCCACCCATCATTAACTCGACACCCTGCTTCCTCCGACCTATTCCAGAGTATCACGACAACCTCGGGGCAACCCGCGTTCTCCAATGATCCCATCAACGTATCAGCGCGGCACAATCTTCAATCACAACCGACACCCGCCCACTCCATCAAGCCCCGCCAAGCCCCGCCGCCACAGCCGACGTACCCCGAAGTCCTCCGGTAGTCAGTATATAAGTCATTGAGTAGCTCTTCGTACTCTAGTCTTGATATTGCTTAACGTTACCTATGATCTGATTGTTTCCTTTTCGTGTTTCGTGTTTCGTGTCCCATTCTCCTTACTCTCAGTCTCCCGGTCTTATCTCAGTCTCCCGGTCTTATCTCAGTCTCCCGGTCTTGTATTGTCTCCATTTCATTATCGTTCTCATTATCGTTTCGTATCTCCACTCGAATCTACTCCTGTTCCATATTGTCTCGTCCGACGCTGTCTCGGTGACTCCGTCAGACCATTGTACCCAAGTCTTCATCAACCCTAACGACCTCACGAACTCCGCGATTACGATTACGAACCCCGACACTCCTTTACCAGGTCCGAACCTCACTCTTTGCTCGGTCCCGGACTCCATCAGCTCCAAATGATCTCCCATCAAACCCCGGCTCCGTCCCCATTGATCACACAGCCACCTACTCCCTTGCTTCCGCAAATCTCCCGTACAGCCTTCTGCCTGAACCCCGCCAAGACCGTCTCGTTTCCCCACAATCCGACTTCTCCGGACCTTCCCGGACCTGTCTGGATCACATCTCCCCAACTACCCGTGCAACCCACCCGGACCCGGAACGTCTTCGAGTGTTCGGTTACCAATGCAGGGGAATCACACCCGCCTAGTAAGGACTCGCCCAGTGCAGCTGAGCCCCCGGGGTCAGCGGAACCTGACAATAGTTTGCTGAGTCATGTTGTCCTCTGCTTCATAGTTGCTCCATCCTCCTCTCCCATACACCCTCCAAAAATCTTGTCCCAAATACCATCCATGTTCCTCCCCCCTCTGAAAAAAAGAGCAAGTGTTGAGAGATAAAGTAGGCAGTGGGTGAGTGGGTGAATAAAGAGTAACCAACCACAGAAATGATACTGGAAGAAACATCCACATTCCCAGAATATAGATTGGTGAAAATCAGAGTGGAAAGTGGCAGTGACCAGCCACTAGACATGTAAATCTTGAGCAAACAGACAAAAGTTTGGAATTATGCAAAGGCCTCTGCCCTCAAACACCACACTGATGTGTGCCTGATGCCAATGAATCATGGCAGAAGGCAAGTGTGAGGCACACATGCAACAAAGTCCTGACCCCTCTGAATTAAGCAAAGGTCTCCTCAGAATAATGCTGCACAAGGCATGGGGCATATATGCAACAAAGATGAGTCATGGGGAATGGTATCAAGAGTTGACAAGATGAATAGGGGTCAGACCATTAGAATATAGGTAATGGAATGGAATATTTTCATGTTTCATGCAATGCACATAGGGAGGTGCCAGGCCAAGGCACAACAGCAAAGAATCCAAGATACTGAACAGTGAGGAATGGTATGGGTAGTAATGGAAAGGGGTGATGAAAGCAACTCAGAAACAGCCTAGAAGAACCTTGGAACATAGGTTCAGTAAGGGCAGAGTCATAGGGTGGGGTGATGGGAATGATGAATGATGTTGATGTTGAGCAAGAACTGTGGCTGAGATTGGTGCAAAATCTGGTATTATTGGAAAACAGTGATTGACACAAGTCCAACAGTGCAGGAATTGAGGCAAACAATCTCACAGATCACAAGATATTTGTGATTGACATTTAGAACAATGATGAGAGCACTGAGAAATAACTCTCAGATTGGTAAAAAAAAAAAAAAAACCAGGTATTGCTGGATAGTGCTTGTTGAGGCAAGTGCAATAGTGCTAGAATCAAGGGAAACAGTCCAGCAGATAATGAGATATTGGTAAATCAATGATTGAGCACAACATTGAGCATTAAGTACCAAGGGGTGGGTGTATGGAGGCAATCCAGGTATTAGAATGGTCTTGTAGATGAAGGGAAGAAGGTGTAAAGAGAATTGAGGCAAATCAAACACTCCTTTCCAAGATATGACCCAATGTCTCCTGATGACATCCACCTCTCATCCTCAAACACATCTCGTCCAGCCCAAAACCCTCTCCAATCCTTCTCACAAGGAAAGAACCTTCAATAGCAAAAGAAAAATTTCAAAGGGGTCCAGAAATAAGTCCAGAAGTCAAAGGAAAGCAGAGATATGGTGAAACAGCTAGTTCTCCACTATAGCCTCAGTAGGAGCCACTGGGTCTGGATACACAAAAAATGTGAGTTGGTACAGGTGAGCCTCAGTCTGTCCCAAGCATATGACCCAATTCTATGGTGGAAAAGGTGACTATACACAGTGGTAAGGACAAAGACTAGGTGGGGGTGGCTGTGCTACTAAGCCCAAAATAGGCCAGAGGGCTCAGTCCATTGCACAGAGCTCATGGCAGGAGACCAAAGTTACACCATGCATCAGTGATCAGTTCTGCAACATATTCTCTCTGTTTTATGGATACATGCCATGAAGGTTTGAGTGGTGCTCAGGCTGCATGGGCTGTAAAGAAGTACCAAGGGCACAGGGTCATTCCTGAAAAGATTCTTACTCCTGGGCCAACCTCAAATGCAATTGGGACCAGGCAGCAACAGTGGAGGCAATGTTTGCTAGGGAGCTGGCAGCAGTGGAGGGACTTGGTGGTGGCAAGGTTGAGGTATAGGTGCTGGAGAGGATGGTGGAGACCTTGCAACAGTTGCAGGATGAGGAACTCTCAAAAACTGTTATATAGAGTAAATCAATGTAATCTACACAGAATACTCAAGATCTTGGGATACTGGGAGTGGGGATAAGAGACCACGAGAGAGTATGATGCTGTTCCATGAACACATCTGTATCTCATTAGAAGACTGTCACATGCAGGTCACACATCATGTGATGACAGCATCTCCGCATTAAGCATATCTTATAAATGCGAAAGATAGCGGGAAAATTTCGCGTGAACATGTCGAGTTCGCTTGTCCGCGACTGTACTCATCCAAGTTCGGTCCAGCATGCCGTAAGCGTTGGTTTCATGTCTAATGCTCTATGTGCTAAGCATTTCTCACGCACACCACCTGTCATACATCGTAAATCATGTGGCCTCACAGCGCGCTTATGCGCAGAACCTACAGTTAGAAAAGGTATCAAAGCCGGCCAGACTGCTGAGGCCTGAGGGCCCGTTCCTGGCTCTCATCAGCCTCAGGCTATACCTGACTGATTTACGCTGCGGCAAACGTGATCACACAATGGCAACATGCTGCGATGCTAGTGCGACTTTCCATCAAGCTCAGTGAAGGCATATAAACATCCGCACACTGTCGAAAAACCTAACGTCCCAAACGTTGTCGTCATCTCCTATGCTTTCGAGGGTGTTTGCTTTATCTCTACACATTCTCCCGATTATACATGTCACCATAGCGGCAACACCTTCATGATTCCACTTAGTGCTGCCACAGTATTGACTGACATCCGATCTATCCGTTCGAATTTGTCTTGTTTTCGGCTTACTGGAGGTTCGTTTTCGATCCTTTCCCTGCTTCGTTGCAACTCTAATAGAGTTCTGACATCTAACCCGGCGAGATCGGCGTTCTAGGTATGTTTACAAGTTCTATGATATCGGCCCGGTCTTCTGCCTTCTGCATTTGTCTTTGTCGCCACTGCTTCATCCTTGCACAAAAGAATTGTGTGGTACCCGCAAAGCCGTTACGACCTCATCATGAGGAAGTACATTGACGTAGAATACATTGTAGATAGCTTTCTATGATCCTCTCTGGATGTTCAAAGAACTGCTTAGTCGGTAGGTTTGCTTGTGTTCCAAACACTGATGGGTGATGCATCATTGCCACTGCTGCTATTCATTCCTTTGCCCAGAAAATCTTACGAGGGTTGATTGTACTGACAATTTCTTAGGAAATCTCAGGAATTCTGAAAGCATCTCAGGAATCTCTGAGTACGTTTCAAGAATCTCCTTAGCACACCTAAAAAATATCTTAGTATCCCAGGAATCCCTTGCGTACCATCGCATTTACTAACAGTTTTTGGTGTATTTCTTAAAAGGTTCTCTTGTTGCCAGTTCAAGGTTTGCTTTCTGATCAACCAATAGGTTCATCAGAACAATTTTATAACAGAATAAGTTTTTTACCTGATTCCGCGATATTGCAATCCTTACTGTCTCGTTTGGTCCGGCTCGGTGGTAGTCCTATGGATTCTTCGTCAGAAATGGTCTTCTTGCCGGTACTAAGTACTCTCAATTGTATTCAATTGTATCTGATTATCGCCATCTGTTCATATCATTTTCTCTTGTGGATCTGCAATGTATCGAAAAAGCTTCCTAGGGACCCGGGGGCTGTGTACGAATGTCGCCTATATTTTAACGCAGCCAAGGTCGGAAGAAATTTCTAAGTGTATGTATGAATCTCACGGTTGGTTTTGATTCTCACCCATGTACACAGTCGTGTAGTTCGTCACTTCGGAATGTTTGTATCGATGATATGCGAGCGCTTAAGGATCGTCTACGTTCCATGTTTGATCTTGCAGCGCAGCCCGGCTAGGTCGTGGCCCTTAGATATCATGACATCAATAATCGACTGTTATTCAGTTTCTGAATATGGAAATCACATTGCTTCTTGCACGGAGATGCAGGGTCGCAGTTCCACGTTTCTAACCGTTGTGAAGTACGAGCTGGACTTGAACAGTGGCTGATAGGCGCCCGACCTAATAATATAAGACCAAGTAAGACCAAGCACAATCTTGATTACAATCCTTCACACACATTAAACCACTGGATAAAATTTCCACTCCTTCCTTGGAAAATGAGCACAGCGTCGCAACGCATATACGATAAATCGCAGCAGATGTATAATGCACAAGACATGCACATGAGGAACAGCGAGGAAGAAGAACCCCATTACGATAGTGATCCTGACGATGCATCGTCAACAGAAGAACGTAGGTGTACCGCAATGGCGAGCACAAAATGACATGTCATGAAGGTATCAATCAGACTACAGGCTCGAGCTGAACAATTTGTCGATTTCTCGGCGGCTGCGACTCCGATACGTGATAGGAAGCAAGGGAACAATGCACAACCCCACATGGACTGTCACAGCTTTTGGTGGGTGATCCTGACATGATCTTGTTCGATGCCACTAGAGGATAGGTGATCATACAGTCGGCAATGAGACATATGGCGTATACGGAGTTGGTTCTGGGTCTACTAAGGCAAAGGCGAAGGAGGAGGCATCAAAGGTTGCCTTGATGAGCTTGAGAAACGATGGCCGGGATAGGCAAAAGAAAAAGAACAAGAAACGCGATGATCGAGCCCTTCCAGACCTGGAAAAGTTAATTCTACACGACAGAGCGCAACTCGAGGCTGTGGGCAGATCAAGTGCGAAGAACGGACCGATAATGGATGATTCGAGTTTGGGAACAGGAGGAAGTGAGGTCCAGGATAAGCAATGTGTGACCATAGCCCTTGCAGATTAGTGTAGCGGTATGGCATTGTTTTATCATAGAAAGGACGGAAGCAAGACATTCATGAAGTCAAGAGCCAATGAGCTATGCAGTAATGGGTTGGTGGGAGTATCTAGTATCTAGCGGCCTCAGGTAATGGCTGTCCGATTTTTGAAAGGCAGATCCACTTTCAGAGAATGGATAACTCATAGAAGACAAATGATATCTGATGATTTCAGAATGAGTAATATCCAATTGTGTCTCAGAGCTGGTTATAATGATAACTCAGTCCGGCCGGCCCCACGAGGACAAATGCTGTGGTGATTGACGTATAAAAGCCGATTCGGACGACGTCGCACCGTGGTTTCTATATGAAGTTGGCTCGTACCTTTCTGTCCACACAGAGGCCTCCACGAAACAAGGTACATAGCCGAGTTACTCGGGAAAACCTGTCAGAGATGGTGAGCAGGAAATCAAATGACTGATTTATTTGTTAGACAGGCTACCGCCGTACCTGTCAAGAGACTATAGGAGTACTACCGCAAATATCTCCCGAGCCAGAATGCTGGTCACAGGTCCCGCCAGGAGTCATGAACCTCCGAGTCAGGCCCAGGTAGCAATGCGATAGCAACATGCTTGGAACACCTAATTTCGAAACCTTTTTCTCTACTGAATTCGAGGGCATGAGCATCATCAACTGACAATTTTCCGTGCATAGATAATGATTCTCCAAACATGTAGAGTAACTTTAAGATTTTAGACTCGGAAGGATGTCGAAGAGTAAGTTCATCATCCACGTGATAGTTGTTGATGCAGAAAGACGTTAGACGCCTTCGCAAACAGTCAAAAAAAAAAATTGGCTCCAGGCCAATAACTAGCAGTCTCTAAGATGCAGAGCGACGACGTGATTTGGTCGGTCATAAATCAGCAGTTTTGTTCTTACAAAGTCAAGTGAGCTTCCTGAGCAACATTTGATCTATGACCTCTATTAATTACTACGCAGGACTACCACTCAGAACTTTTGCCGCAACGAATATAATGTCACTGGATTTTGCAACCGACAATCATGTCCACTAGCGAACTCACGATACGCAACAGTCAGAGAACAGGAAGGTGCGTCCATGGTTTCATCTTGAGAACGAATACTTAAAACAAGTGATTTAGGCGTGCTATACCTATTTGTGAAAACAATCGAACGAGCGCATAGCCCTGCGCGAATGTGGGAGCGTGTTAGGCTTTCAAATAATTATACCAAGGCCCTTGAACAGGTGCGCACAAAACTACGACTTTTCTCACTCCTTCAGTCGTCGAACGCATACAGATTGACGCCGAGCTTATACATTGGCCGAACTTTACCATTCATAAATGCAAGCAACGCGTCACGAAAATTACTCAATACCTTATTAAAATGCGGCGCTTGAAGCTACGACAACAGTATAACATCCTGCTTTTCGACCATCGTTCCTTGACTGAAATTGATTGCGATTTCATAGGCCAAAACTCATCGGTGTGAAAAAGAAGCTGGATCGACGTGAAGCCGTGCGGGAACGCAAGGCACTGTCTGCAGCGCACCTAGAGCGGTCGATAGAGAAAGAACTTATTGAACGATTGAAGTCCAAAGCGTACGGCGACGCACCACTGAATGTCAATGAGAGCGTGTGGCAAGCGATTCTCGATCGGGAAAAGAATGGAGCAGAGACATTGGCAGATGGGGAGTTAGACATGCAGGATGATGAAACAGACGAAGACGACGAGGAGTTGGAAGAGGAAGACGAGGGTGAATGGGGCGAACGTGAATTCGTCAGCGACATCAGTGAAGATGAGGACGATGGGCTCAGTGACTTGGAGGATGTTGTGGTGAGTGCATCTCTTGAATGATATAATCAATGCTGATTGTATCACTCCCAGGATGGAGCCGAGGACGATGACGAGTCAGACGCAGAGGAAGGCTTGGATGATGAGGATGAAGGTACACAATTAAAATCCTCTCTAGGTAAGCGGAAAGCGTCAGCACCAGTGCCCAAACCGCCTCGAAAACGACCCGACAAAAAGAGCAAAAGTTAGTGCCGTTGTTATGGTTTTCACTGCCAAGCTAATATCTAACTGTTTACAGGAGGACCCCGCGTGGAGGTGGAGTACGAGCAAGAGTTGGAAAGTGTTCCCTTGTCCAAGTCGGCCTTGGCCAACTGGTAGCATTAGTCTACTTGTAAGAGGTCTATCTACAGACATTTATCATCATTGGAGATAGGAAAACTCGACAAAGTATCGTAATAAGGGTATTTATTATACGGCAGCCGAAGAGACGTGCAGAGAGTACAGTAAAATGCGCGTGCGCGCAATCAAGAGGCAGAAATCCGGACTTGTCAGAGCGTGAAAAGGATCGGACAAGTATAGCATGTAGATCGGTAAATGGTTTGTTGGTGAGATTGATAGGCGCTAATCGGTCTTCTGTGCCTGCTTCTCTTTCCGAAGCTCTATGTCACGGCGAGTCATGCGTGTGCCACAAATAACATCCCAATGCACGAAGAACGGCTGTGAGAAGTTGGACTTGATACCGATGACCTGAAACATTTACATCAGCAGTTGCGCAATTGACAGCGACGGACAATGGCGGAAAATCACCTGGTGGTGGATATCATGATAGTCGGCGTTGTTACTGGACATAAGCTGAAGTGGGTCAAAGGGAAAGCTGTAACCACAGTGGTCGTCGACGGTTTTGAGGGTAGAGAAGATGAAGAGCAACATAGCCTGGCGAACGCTCATACCCGTGAGATATTCAGCAAGGCCAGCACCGAGGGAATCAAGGAGGAAGCCTTCTACAGGGTGGTTATACAAAGAACCAAATGCATAGGGGACATATAGGCGATGGTGGACAGAGTGGAACTGCTTGTACAAAAATTTGTTTACGTGCATCAGTCGATGCAGAAAATATTGCCATGTGTCGATGACGAACCTGTCAAGCCTTTCAGTGGATATACTTGGATTATGGGTGACAAAGAACGCACATTGCGCTCATCAGCTGAAATCCAGGTGTTGCCCACCAGTACACATAGTATGCAATTTGAGGCTCAACGGCCTTGAAATTCGCTTCACCCAATGCCCATGATGTGAATGGACGGAGAATCTCCGCTATCCACTGCATCTTTTCTACGTGGTTGGCCGGTTTGCCTTCTGCAGAAAGCCAGAGTAACCCGAGGGCTGTCTGTATGATGTGTTGTAAGATCACTGCCAACACAACCTGTGTGCGTGTTGCACGATTTCGAGCCGTGACTTCCTTTGATTCATGGATGCGATATTTGTCTAGCCATTTCCAGCCAGAGATATCGAGAAAGTGGAAGAAAAGAGAAAGTGACCAGTATGCGAAGATCGGTGCGGCGAGTGCAAGGTAGTTGTCGCGAATGCCGACAACGAGGGAGGGCTCGAATGAGTAGTAGAATGGGACAGACAAATAGTGCTTGGCATCGCCGATAGTGTTGTAGGTAGTCGTGTTCATGGCAGCAGAACACAAAATTCAGACATCCGTGTTCCCACGGCTAAACTTCTGATAATTTATATTGAACCACTTCTGAAAATATACAACTTTGAAATGATGGAGCAATGTATAGCAATAGTATATGCAATTTCCGGGTACTAGGGTTCATTAAGGTTGTGTAAAAGTGTCGTCAGGCATCGTTTCGTGACCATGTCACCCTGAGGTTTGATCAGTAACACTATTGCAAAATCTGGCTTAGACTTGCCTTCAAGAGGGTGCTGAAGGTATTGTCACGGAGTGGTTCGGGAAGACAGGCACGTAGGGCCTCTCGCGCTCTTAATGTAACGGTCAAATCAACCATCATTTTGACACGACGAAATTTACCTAAGATTATCACTCAAGCGCAAGTAGCACCTGACGACATGCTTCAAGAGACGCACAGCTTGTGTCTCCACAAGCTGGTTGACCATGTTGCTAAGCACAGTACCCACGGCGTAGAAACGCTCGTACGTGTGACAAATGTACGTGAGCCCTGTCTCATCAAGCAGGATCTTTTGCACAATGAAAATGGCCACGGTTTTTGAGAGCTCTGAACCTGTTTCCATGATACGGAGGCAAAGGGGGATTATTTCCGTCGAAAGTAGAAAGTGAATTACAGCGTTGTTGTCATTTTGCTGGATGTCGCTTAAGCATAAGTAGATGAGTGGCAGGTCAAACACACCTTTACAAGGGCACCGATTACACCAAGAGAAGTCAGTCGTAGGTATTCGAACGGGCGCGTTTTGGATGTCGTGTTCAGGAATGGATACAAAAAGAGTGGTATGTGAGCTGTGGGGCAGACGTGAATAGATATGATTAAATGTGAAGGTTGCAACTGACCATTGAGGAAAAGTTGTCTGGTGTCTGGATGAGATGCGACACATTGTAAAAGAGCAAGGGCATTGCAGACCCGATTAGATATATGGGCCGTGAGATTTGGCGGAGAGAGCTGTGGGTATACCGAGACGATTTCCTGGAGAAGTGCAGGCATGATTCCTGTTGCATATAAGTATACTACAGTGTAAAAAAAGATGTTAACTCGCCAAACGAATGCCACAACACAAGCGCGAGGTCATCGTACTGTTCTCGCTTCTTACTAAGCTCGAGTAATGCCCCCTCCCTGGTATTCGGATCCATCAGGTCTACAACCAAGCCATATATCTTGCTGTCTTCCTGTGTTGCGTGGTTCCCGCCGACGGTGTTGCTCATCATAAACTGATTGATGCTCTGGTGTGGTGCAGGATGTGCCAAGGACGCGGAAAGCGGCGGCGTCACCGAATAATTCGACAGACCAGCACCACGAGAATACGGGTTATACTGGTTTTGCTGAAGATAAGAGACTGGTTTCGGTGAAACTAGGCCCGCCATGGCAGACGGGGAGCACAACGGACGGCCTCGCTGCCTCAGACGAAGAATAAGTAGTAGTAGCCGTCACAATGTCACAATGTCACAACAATATAAGTATCATCGATAATGCAAATGACTCAAGTATGGTAACCAAGTAATGACTCAAGTATGGTAACCAATTAATGGTAACAATTACAGCCGATAACTGCATAACTCAACTCACTGTGGAACATAACTGAATTTGACACGTGCCTTTCGTCGCGCGTTGATGAATAAACCTTAATAAACGTATACGCGTTTTATGTACACTGTTTTGCAGCGCTTTCCGACTCGGAAATAATGACACTGGCTTGGCCGGTTTTTTGCCACATCACCGAATGCAAGGTATTTCTTTGTTAGATTGAGACTTTTCGATGGCGCGTCTTACTTCGTCGGCGCGACCTTTCCGAAAAGTGTCATTATCTTCAGAGAGCAGTAGTGCTTAATTCAGTAATCCTCGCTTTTTCGGATTTCTAGTACCTTTTCTAACTAAATTGTCCTCCGCGCCCGCAATGATGATGGAAGGCACTCTTTCACACGCTGATGACAGAAAATACCGGATTCTGACCCAACGCCACTAGTCCAAATCGGGAACGCGCGTCAATCACCGACTACCTACAGTGGGGAAAGGGGCATGTCGCCGATTGTAGTGGAAGCCAGAAGGTGGCCACTGGCCCCACAATCCTTGCTGGTGTCGTGACAAAAATTCAAAAACTTGGCGGACGAAGAATGGTTCCTGGCACTGATCGAACACACGCATTCTTGTAATACAACCTAAGGCCTGAGGCTCTATAGCAGAGGGACTCATAATAGTAACTTAGTAACATAACATCTTACTCTTCTTGGATTTCTTCAAAGATTTATTTTTGTTTTTGTATAAATCGAGTTACATAGTCGCATAAAACCGCTTACAGTCCTGCTGCATAATGCAAAAGCCCCAAGAGTTTGTACTAAAGGGATCATTCGTTATGAGGAACCATGTAGAGCGGATAAATTGAAATTGTTACCTTTTCTTCCTCCGAATCAGAGAACATCGACCAGTGACCACGCCCACTCTTGAATTCGATGGCGAAGGAATGTGGAATAGCCTCCAAGTCTTCATAGCCCTCATTCCACTCTCGCAAGCCCCGTATGGTCCCCCGAAGCTCGATCTTGTCCAAGTACTGTTGCGTGTCCTGCACATTTGGTTAGACAGTTGCCAGTGCTACAAATAAAATAACGTCGTGCCTTAGGACTCCTATAGAAGTACGCGGCAGTCCCAATAAATTTATAAAATCTTCTCTTCCAGAGTAAAGAGTCATCCGTCTGCATCGATACCCAGCCCGATATCAGAGCGTCAACATTATGATTCATCTTCACTTTTGCCTCCGCTACTTGAATCTTCTTCTTCCTTTCCACTTCCTCTTTCCTCCTAGCCTCCTCCGCACGCCTAGAAGATTCCTCTGCCATCCTCGTCTGCTCCATCCTCCACTCTTCAAGCCTCCTGTGCTCCTCCATCCTCCTTTCTCGATCCAATCTCCTCCGTTCCTCAATCTCCCTTCTTTTCCGCTCTTCTTCCTGCTTTTCTAGCTCCTCTTTCCTCCGCCTCTCAGCAGCAAAAGCTTTAACCTCTTGCTCAATGGATGCCCTACGTCGAGCCTCGGCTTCCTCTATCTCTCTGAGCTCCTGCTCTTTCCTCCTCCTTCGTTCTTCCTTCAGATTCTCCTCTTCCCATCTCGCTTCTTCTTCCTCTGCCTTCCTTCTCCTAAGCTCTTCCTTCCTCTTCCTCAGACGCTCCGCCGCATCCATCGGTTCGGATCCCCACTTCCCGCGCAGGCCCGCCGGCATTGACATCGCATGCACGGGCGGGTCGTAATCCCGCCCTTGACTGGGATTACTGTACCCCAAATACACACTTTGATTCTGTCCAAATTCATTGGGCTGACCGGTTTCATGTACGTTAGAGCTGCTCGCATGCGAAATGACTGCATATTCGGAAATGCTGCCCGTACGAGAACGTTGGGGAACCTGATACGGGCTACTATTGCCCGGCGCGGGTCTCCGCAGCGGTGCAAGAACTTGTCTAGACGTAACATCTTCCGACGATTGCATGGCAAAGAACGTTGCTTTATCCTTCGGTGGCGCCGGGGGCGGTGGGGGATCATGGACGTAAGCTTCATTCAAGGCCTGACCCTCGGTGTCGTCGACCGAGTCTAACTTCTTTTTCCGGCCACGAATGAGAGATGTGAACATACTAGCAGACTTGGCCATAGGTGGGGCGATGCTAGAAGGTAGAGATGTGGACTGTGGTTCGGACGCTGCACGTCTGACAGGTTCAATGGCGAACACGTTCGATTTAAAGGGATCGGGGAGACCCTTGTTCTTTTTCGGTGCCGGATCAGAGGATTTCGGTTGCGGATGAGGAGAGTCGTTACTAGTGGTGCGTCCCACGGTGAATGTGGAGATGGTACTGGGTGAATCGGGCTCTTCTTCGTGGACGAGGGCGTTATGTACAGCTTCAGGGGTTAACTGGGAAAGATCGTCGACTGTCAAAGTCGTTTGGTGTTTCTATAGGCAACAGAAAGAAGAAAGACAGAACAATGTGGTCGTCAGTATATATAGCGAAAATGGATTGGACGAACAATAGGGAGACAATACAAACTTTAAAGATTGTTGTCCCCACACGGCGGGAATGGACGAGCGCACGCGCTAGCAGTTGAGTTGAGTAAAGGTCGGAAGAAGGTGAAGGCAAAGACATGCCTTTCTTCACGGCCGCTGTGGAGGTCGGAATGTAGTTGATGAGGAGGAAACCAGGCTCGGCGTGATTCTCTTCGCGATAAAACCCAATATGGATCTGCCCTGGATCCTCGATACTGCGCCTGAGCTCATGGAGACTGCCGCTACCATGATCGAACAGTGCAAGCTCATCGAACTATACAAGCACTCAGCGCCAGCTCATCCATCGCACTCGGGCACTCACTTTGCTGTAGTGCAAAAGTAGCCTGTGACACACAGACGTACAAGAAGCAAAACAGTTATTAGCATAGAACAAACGGACAAATGAATAATCTACCAGTTGTTTGTGTTGTGAAGATCGACAATTGATTCGTATGCGGTGACTATAGCTCCGGGGTCTGAAAGATTGAGCGCCATATTCACACGAAGTTTTCCCTGGCCCGAGCCCCAAAGACAAAAAGAAAAAAGAAAAGTAGTGGGAGTCGGAATTGCTGTGGGCACTGGCAGCTCCTTCTATCAGTTCAGATTAACTATCCACGTGCCCTGCGTGAAGGACTTGCTCTACATTGACAATGCGACGCATATTCATAACGAGGGTCCTGGATCAAATGGAAATCACTGGGAAAAACACATATACGTAGGCTATAACCATAGGTGTATACATAGCCTGAGGGTCACAACATTGTTATAGGAGCCACATTCATCCACTATTTTTTCAATCTCCTTCGTTCCGTGAGGACGTTCGGAATCCGCCACCGCAAGAAGCTCCACTTCATGCTTCTTGGTGACTTCGAGCCTCTTCCCTGGCACACTTTCCTTCTCCATTTTCGTCAAACTGATACATCGGAAAGTCAAGTAACAATGTCTTCTTTATCAAAGTCGGCACTCGGTTGTAGATCACTTGTGGTATAGGTATGAGGATGGATGTTCGTTTCAAGTACGCCTGATACTCTGGCCACGCATCGGCGTGTTCCGTATCCGGTTCTGGGCCATGTGTCTTGAGGTAGTACCGTTTGGCTTGAGGTTTTTCGGCAGAAGGAATGCCGGAAACAAACATGAGTATTCTACTAATTTGTCAGAAGTGGATCGGAGAGTGTCAAGTTTTTCACCTACAGGACAGTAAATAGAGGAGACATTATAGCACCATATTGTGCTGCTTTCGCGGAATGAGGCAGCGAGCCGTTGGTGGTGGGGGACAAGCAAAGAATCCAAATGCCCCACCAACACATTATTCTAAGGATGCGTCAAAATTGTCCTGAAAATAAAGGGTATTTGTCCCTACTCTCCAAAATACGGTGGATGACGAGACCACGCCCAAAGTCCCGACTAGCTAGTTCATGAGAAAACCCTTCATGCAACGTGAGTCAGGCCTACATTGATAGGATGCCCTCCGTCATTCGTCGGACTTGACTTCCAGGAAAACTACTAGCCATATTCTATGTGAGAGCAAAGTGTACATCACTCCATTTCACACCTGACCTTTTGATAATCAGCGATTGCCTCAACGGTGAAGCCCAAGGCCCAAAGGACGATGCCGGTAATGTCTCTGGCTGTCCCAAAAAGGGGATCGGATCCTCCGTTATTGGTATCAGAAACAGCAGGGGAATTTAGTATGGTCAGGGGGAGGGAAACAGTCCAAACCTGTATATCATTAGGGTTCGAACTTGAACGATAAAAAGTATTGATGAAAGGTACCCAAACAATCTGTCCTAGTAAAGTGAAGAGCAGAATGAGAACGTCACAACAACAGATGATGATTGGTTTACCGATCCAAAAGCCTAAGAACGTGAACGTGAGTTAGTGGTGCTAAGTATAAGTTCTAAGCAAGCGACGAACCCAAAAATTTGAAGAAATGGCTGCGGATTTCATCGAAGCGTGAGTCGCTTCCTCTCCTGAGAACACGGAACAAGAGAAATCCTATCATAGTAGGATGGATAATTCCGACAGCATCAACAACAGACTTGGCGCATACCTGCGATGCGGACTGCCCAAACCATGACTAAAACGCTCGCAACTGTGAGGCATACTTGAACAGTCTCAATATAATACTAAAGCATATAGTAACGCACCAATGTTCCGTACATGAAACGTGTCGCCAATCAATAATGTCAAAAGAGCTTGACATTGAGGGATGAACACTCCCTTCCCCAAGGCTTGGTCACAGATGACTCACCGAGAAGAAAGAAATTGGATCCTGGGAAGAGAAAAGGGGATAAGATTAGCGAATACAGTAGAATGGGGCACAGACCTCCAGTAAAATCAGTGATCTTGTCGAACCTGAATGTCCATGCTATCGCAAAACCCAAAAGTTGGTATCCGATGGTAACCAGGAGAGTAAGAGCGAGATAAAAACGGTCAATGGAATATACTGGTAGCATTATGCAGATAAAGTGTTGTGCAAGAAGTCAAAAGGAGTTGATTGGACATGTTCAAATTTCAGGGGAGACGTCACAGCAACTGGGCTAGATCGCGGGGTGGTATCGCGGGGTGATTTCCACAAAAAATCAATCACGTGTTCTGTTTAATTTCCGATGACGACGTTTTTGTCTCTGAGTACTAGGTTTTTCACCCTTGGTTTCCAAATCTTCTCATCAAGGTCTGTTAAAAGACACCGTTGTGTAGATGCTATGATTCTGTTGCTTACCTGGCACCATCTGTTAGCAAGAACTTCGAGGGCTCATGCTTAGGCGTCTGTTGAGCGGTCACTTTTCAAACACCGTGATTTGCTCTGTTTGAATGTGGTCTGCCTTCTTTAATTTTTTTTTAATTTTTTTTTTTTTTTTTTTTGGTGGTATCTCTGTAGACTACCGACAGTTCACATAGTCAACCTCGTGTAGTCTGGGATATGTGCAATTATTGCTTGTACAGTTTTCTTTTTGTGAACTCCCTTGGCTCTGGGGCCACCCCGCCGGAAATGCCTTTACGCACTTAAGAGTGTGGGACTCGTTATCCAATACCCACTAAAACCGCGGTTAACTTTCTCCATGACCTAAGGGGGTTGAATTCTTCTGGCGGTAGGTTTGTCCATGTCTTTACTACTGTCTCAGAGTCTGTTGCTATCTTTCCAAACCTATTTCTGTCTATCGCCAGGCAGTCGTATCTGATTTTTCTCCCTATTGCCGCTCTGAGCCTTCCAACCGTCTCTTCGTCGGAGATGGTGCGCTCGGGGTCTGAGTCCCTTGCTATCCTCCATTCGCACCTTATTTTCCAGATTGTGTACATCGTTTCGGCTATTACGATTTTCTTAAACCTTCGCGTTCCTTTATTTTCTTCATTCAACGTTTTGTTTATGGCACATCCTAGCTGATCCCCTAGCGAGGTTTTTTCGAAGTCCAGTCCCCTCTTTTCGTGCAGGGTCCTCGCGAAATTCCATGCTACTTCTTGCCCCGAGGCTTCGCATTCGGTGAGTATGTGCTCTAATGTCTCTGTTACTCTGCATTTAGGGCATATTGCTCTATTTTCCAAATCCTTGATGTCTGCCTTCTTTAATCACCGATGGACCGCTTGAATTGGCCTTGACAAAATTGCCAATACGCTAAAGCATTCTAAGCAATACGCGTATGGTGGCTCCGGCTTCTGTGCAAATTGCATAATGGAGTTACTCCACGGGGGCCTATTTTACCCAAGTACATCAGATGTACCCTCCGAGTCCGGGATCACTTGTAGATTCATATCAAGACTCCTAACCTGGAGGACTCGCATAGTCAGAAGCAGAGACATACCACACAACGGCCTTTTGTTCATCTTGTATAGCTCATGCTTAATAGCTAGTGCTCATGTGTGTTGGTACCATAGAGGTCCATCGTATGAAATGCTGTTGGTTTCCACATCTATGGCCTTTTCTTTGGCCCTGCTGCAGTCCAGTCAGGATTTGACAATTAGTTCATGGGTGAATGTTTTCAATACTCTCCACCCTCATGGAAATCAGCCACCCTAAGACATGTTCAAGGTGTTCCATCAAGAGCAAACAAAGCGTCTGGCTAGCTGGACCACCCGCTTCAAAATTTTCTGTACATTGTCTGATGAGTTTTGTGTGTTAGGTGTGCTATAGGTGCATGCTTCTATCTCTAGACCTGTCGGGATGTCATTGCTGGGCTGGCTTGTTGTGGGTGCCATTATCTCATGATGTTAACATAGTCTGACAACTTTATCAAGCTGTCAATCAGAGATTACTTATCTTCCTTGTGTTTGTGATTGTCAAAGAATCCCCACTGAAACTTAGAAATCAATTCTCTTGCAATAATCATGTATTGAATGTGGTTTCCTCTAGTCCAAGCCCAAGCTTTATCCCCACAGTCCTCTGAAGAGGCTCAACCCTGTCAGGATCCCTTGACCCTGGGAGGGGGGGGCTCCTACAGAGCAAAAAAGAACCATCTGGGCAGACTTGATAGCTAACAAGTATGTGGTTGAGTTGAGAAATAAGAGAACTAGGAAAGATAAACCTGGAAACTGATAGATTGAAGAGGAAGGAGGATGAACACAAGTAAAAAGCAGACACAATAGGTAATCTCAAGACTGGAGTGTAGCTACAGAATAGGAGACCTTAAATAGCTGTAGGACATTACCAAAAGAGGAAGCTGGTAGTGATCTAAGTCAGGTGGGAGTGATCTAACACAAGTGGAAGTGATCTAAGTCAAGTGGAAGTGATCCAAGTCAGGTGGAAGTAATCTGAGTTGGGTGAAAGTGATCCAAGTCATAGCATGAAGTGATCTAAGTCATGAGAAAGTGATCTGGAATAGGTAGAAGTGATATGGAACAGGTGGAAGTGATTTGGAACAGGTAGAAGTGATCTGGAACAGGTAGAAGTGATCTGGGACAGGTGAAAGTGATTTGGAACCTGTGAAAGTGATCTGGGCCTATGAGAATGATCTGGAACAGGAAAAGCAGTCCTAAGGGTGGCTAAAACCTGGATGTGGCTGAAACAGGACTGTGGCTGAGATTTGGGAGTGTGGCTGAGATCCATCTGAGATTGGATAATAGTAAAGGAAAGGGGGAAATGGTATGGGTCCTGACAAACCCCATCCTGTCATCAATTGTATCACTTTTATTGGGACATTTGTGTTGGGATCCTTCACTGGACTTTTGATGCCCTTTGTACTATCTAAAGACTATTATCTGCCTTTGTTCCTTGTATCTGCCATTTTCTTGTTTTTTTTTTCATTAATTACTCCTTGCATGTGTTGACAATTCTCCAGTGTGCAAATAAGTGCAAAGAAGAGTACAGCAAATAGATTGTGGTACTTGGAACTCAGTGATAATGTCTGTTGCTGCCTAACTGTCATGCAGAGAACACAACAACTAGCAGTTTCACAAGTAGAGTATGAATGGACCAAGTAAATGAGAGTTGCAAGTTGAGCTAGGTCTCATAAAGCCTGCTAGATGCTGAAGAGGTGCTAGTGTCACGACCCATCCCCTGAACCCCCGCACATTGCCCAGCAACCCCCAACCCCCAAAAAACCCCCGACGCTCTGCTGAACTTCTGCCCATGCCCTGTGCCTATTTCGGCTAACTCCGACGCCTCCCTGGCCGACGGCCCCCTGGCCAACTTCAATGCCTTCCCCGCAGCCACTGACACTTACCCTGGATCTCCCAAACCCCAAGAACCACCCCCGCTGTTCCCAATCTTTGCCACCCATCATCAACTCAACACCCTGGTTCCTCCGACCCATTCCGGAGTATCACGACAACCTCGGGGCGACCTGCATTCCCCAATGATCCCATCAACATATTAGCACGGCCCGATCCTTGATTGCAACCGACACCTGCCCACTCCATCGAGCTCCGCCAAGCCCCACCGCCGCAGCCGACGTACCCCGAAGTTCTCCAGTAGTCAGTATATAAATTGTCAAGTAGCTCTTCGTACTCTAGTCTTGATATTGCTTAACGTTACCTATGGTCTGATTGTTTCCTTTTCGTGTTTTGTGTTTCGTGTTTCATGTCTCATTTTCCTTACTCTCAGTCTCCCGGTCTTATCTCAGTCTCCCAGTCTTGTCTTGTCTCCATTTCGCTATCGTTCTCATTATCATTTCGTATCTCCACTCGAATCTACTCTTGTTCCATATCAACTCCATTCCATTTCGTCTGACGCTGTCTCAGTGACTCCATCCAGCCGTTGTGCCCAAGTCCTCACCAACCTAAATGACCTCACAAACTCCGCAATTACAATCACAAACCCCGACACTCTTTCACCAAGTCTGAACCTCACTCTTCGCTCAGTCCCGGACTCCATCAACTCCAATTGATCTCCCATCAAACCCCGGCTCCGCTCCCATTGATCACACAGCTGCCTACTCCTTTGCTTCCACGAATCTCCCATATGGTCTTCTGCCTGAACCCTGCCAAGACCATCCCGTTTCCCGCAATCCGACTTCTCCAGACTTCCCCGGATCTGTCCCGATCACATCCCACCGACTATCTGCACAAGCCATCAGTGCCCGGAACATTTTCGAGTGTTTGGTCACCAGTGCAAGGGGATCACGCCCACCTAGTAAGGACTCGCCCAGTGCAGCTGAGCCCCCGAGGTCAGCGGAACCTGACATAATATCAAGACTCTACCTTACCCTGTCTGTGATGCCCGCATTATCTCCATACACACGATCAAAGAACTCCGATGTCTATGGTCTACCCATGCCTGGAAACCCTTATGATTCATACGGCCCTGACCAATTTGCCGAGGCACATTGAGTCACGGATCCGACACCAAACGTCCCCTCCGCTCCGGTTACATCCATACAATGGCTCCCCCCACAGACACCCTCCCAACTCACACCCAACCTCCAACCCCTCGCGCAAACCATCAAATCATCTCCCACCCCACCCTTACCCTCTCCACCAACTCCATTCTCTTGCACAAAGTTGACCCCAACGTCACCCAAAGAACAGCATTCCAAAACCCAGCGACCACCCAACCAAATGAGCGACAATGTCTCCAGCACCGCGACAACCCTCCAACAAACAATAATGCCAACCTGCTGCGAGACAGTCACCCATCACGTGAAGGATCGCCAGCCACGGTAAGACCACTGAGAATGCGCTTCCCCGAAGCCCACCTGTGGATCCACCAAACCACTAGCAACCCCAAAGACTGATGCAACTAATCACCAACAACAGAGCAAGAACCCCAGACCTAGGATACACTGCAACCCCAGAACCTGCTTCCGGACCTCGGTCAACTCGGCCGTCACCCTGCCCAACCAATAAAGGGGCCCCAACACCTCTGACCCGACCTCGATAACTCCGGAACAAGACCAAGACATCCCTGAGCCTCTAGATGGCCAAGAAAAGAATGGATACGCACCCCGCTGCCTAAAAACACAACCCCAAGGTTAATGAGGAGAACCACAGCACCCCACTCTCGACAAGGGACAACTCCAGACCATGCTGCTATTTCACCACCTTCCCCCACACAATCCGGAACCCCCGACAACGAGGACCCTGGATGCCAAACCTCCCTGCATGTCACCCCCAAACCTAAAACTCCACCCCTAGACCCTGCCGCCTTCCACGAAGGAACCCCCAGCAGAGGAGCCACCCCGAACTAACTATAGGAAAAAGGACCCTATACGAAGTAGTTCCCCCAAGTACTCTGAACTCGCTGACATGTTCATATAAGGGAGGGAGAAGCCCCACCATCCAGAACATGTTGACCAGCCGCTTGAGCGACCTGATGACCCAAAGGGCACACGCTCTGGTATCCTTAAAGGACCCCCCCCCCTCCAAACAACCCCACGCCAGCCCAAACTGCCTGACCCACCCCTCTGACTCCCTCCGAACCCCTCAACACAGCTCCAGACCCTGGCAACACGACTCCAGGGCCTCCACTCCAACCACGACATTTGATCAAGAGAACTCATGGCACCAGCCCGACAATGATGCCCTGGTAGCCCCAACTCCACGACATAAATCACCACCCGCTCCGAATCCTGCCCCTACGCCAGAATATGTCCGTCGAACAGGGGCCACATCATCGGAGCATCCAGAAAAGCGAGCAGTGCCTCTCCCCACTGCCACCCCCACACTTGCAACAATCTCCGGGCCGCTCCGGAACACGAATGAAGAGTTGCCTCGACCCTGCTGCGACTCCCGGGGAGCCCCACTCCAGTGCCCCCCTGTGGCCGACCTCCCTGCCACCCTAACAACCATGAACAACCAACAAGCCCCCACTGAGTGACCCTTGTGTCGACTCCGGGACCACCCATTTCTTCCCCGATGAAGGAACCACCAAACCCCAGACCCCCAAACTCGAGGGAGTATCAGAAATACGTAAGACCCCTCTGTCCATCTTGGGGCTTACCTTTGGTCAGGAAAGCAATATCATGTAGATGATCCGGAACCTCAAATTTTGGCCCCGGACCCAAAGGAACTGGTCGGGACTGATCACCCTGCACCCTGCCCCCTTGGTCATTGACACTCCGGAGCACACCAAAGCACCACTCAAACATGCCCGCCCACAGATGCAATACTCTGGAACACAACCCTGACCCGGACCAACTATGCCGCGAGGACAAACCTCGCCCCACCAACCCCCACCAATGAAGAGGGCCCCGCCACCTTTGCCACCAGCGCCGACATAAGGGCCAGATCCCAGGAAAACCTCTGTCCCCCCCTGCCAACCGCACAGCCAAGAAGACCAAAGCCCCGAACCCACTGGACACCTGTGAAAGATTCAAAGGTCCGCCCTCCGATACCAACACGGCGCACATCCCCGCTGCAGACCAAGAAAACCCCTACACCCTTGGTCAGAAACTCCGAGAATCGAACACAATACAACACCCTGAAACATCATGGAACTCCACCGGAGAACTCCCACCACCCCCGCCAGACCCCGGGAGCCCTCTCTGCAATGCCCCGCCCCGTCCCGACAAACCCCAGGACTAGCCAGCACAGACGGCACTAATGGGCATAACCCCCGCCTCTGAATTCACTAGGGATTCAACTCCCTCTCACACCCCTGCGCATTTTGCTTACCTCGCCCTCATACAAACTAAAACCTCACTTCACATGCCCAGGGACCAAGAAAAGGGCATGTTCACATACAAAAAAAATTATTATATACAACAAGGCGAGGGAGGCAGCAAGAGCAACAAGAAACGAGGCCCGCACCCATCTCACTCCCTCCCCGGACCCTCCGGCAACCCAACCCCCAGGTCAACTTCCATCTGGGCCCGCACCACTGCTAAGACCTCCGCCAACCCCGGCAGTGCCTTCCCCATGTCAGCTGCCACCTCCCACCACGACCCCAGGGCCACCACATTGTGTTGCCGATGCCCCACCAACAACCTCTCCAATCACGCCATCCCCTGCTGCAACTCCGGAGGCTGAACCGCAGACCCCTGTGTCAACCTGTCCTGAATCGACGCGAACGCCATGGAGGCACTGTCCAGGAGGACCCAATGCTCCCACACCCAGCCTAAACCCAGAAAATGAACCATCAGTAACAAATGGAGGAATGGGAGACAACTCACAAAGGATTCCCGTGCGCCCCGAAGCAGCCTTGTTGGCCAACCAGTCCTCCCTCCGCCTCGCTGCCTCCAGCTCCACCCACAGCACATCACCCTCCAGAGCTCGTCCCCACCCCTCCGCCTCCCCTGTGGGCTGCCCCTCCATCTGCATCAGATGCTCCCGCAAGCCCCGCACCTCTAACGCTCGCTTTGTCGCCACGCGCACCGAAGGGTTCCTTTCCTGCTCCATCGCCTCTTTCTCCGTCCGCGCCACATCACAGTCCTCCCTCGCCCGTCGGAGCTCACCCTCCCATACTGCCAATGATGTTGTCAAAGCCTCCACCTGCTTGCGAAGGAAGACCTCCATGATCAAAGGAATAGGCATGGGGGGACTCGATGACCGTTCCGAGGGAATGCCCGGGGTAGGAGAAAAAAGGGAAGACTCCAGAGGCCCCGCCAATGGCTCGTGCCCATGCAGCTTCTTGCTGGGTCCTGCCCCCGAGGGCAGGGAGGCTCGACGCTTCCCCCGAGTCACCGCCAAGGATGCCCCCTTTCCCTTTAGCAACGTGGGACGAAACTTGGTCCACTTCGGAACCCCCGGAAAATCCACCACCACCACCACGGACGACTCTACAAAGCCCCGTCAATCATCCCGAAAAGACAAGTCGACACCACTTACGACTCTGGTCCCTGACACTAGCATGGCGCCAACACTCAAACTCCTCCCCCCCACTGTCGTACACCACCACCTCATCCAAATCAGCGGGAGAGACTACTGGAACGCTGGAGGAAGACATGATGAAATTTGGGAAATCCCGGGGTACGTCCAAAGCTTTTAATTGATTGAGGAGGACCCTGATGAAGCGGCGGCCATGCTTCGGCTTCGTCTCCCATGCTGCTATCACTCGCTGTGGATTGATCAATATTGCTCGGCTTCAACTCCCACACCCCGCCGATCCCTGTCCTGCCCCCCCGCATCTCGAAGGGTCTCAACACTGAAGGGGGGGTGATGTCACGACCCATCCCCTGAACCCCCGCACATCGCCCAGCAACCCCCGACCCCCAAAAAACCCCCGACGCTCCACTGAACTTCTGCCCATGCCCCATGCCTATTTTGGCTAACTCCGACACCTCCCCGGCTAACTCTGATGGCCCCCTGGCCAACTTCGATGCCTTCTCCGCAGCCACTGACACTTACCCTGGATCTCCCAAACCCCAAGAACCACCCCCGCTGTTCCCAATCTTTGCCACCCATCATCAACTCAACACCCTGGTTCCTCTGACCCATTCTGGAGTATCACGACAACCTTGGGGCAACCCGCGTTCCCCAATGATCCCATCAATGTATCAGCGCGGCCTGATCCTCGATTGCAACTGACACCTGCCCACTCCATCAAGCTCTGCCAAGCCCCACCGCCGCAGCCGACGTACCCCAAAGTTCTCCAGTAGTCAGTATATAAATTGTCGAGTAGCTCTTCGTACTCTAGTCTTGATATTGCTTAATGTTACCTATGGTCTGATTGTTTCCTTTTCGTGTTTTGTGTTTCGTGTTTCGTGTCTCGTTTTCCTTACTCTCAGTCTCCCGGTCTTATCTCAGTCTCCCGGTCTTATCTCAGTCTCCCGGTCTTATCTCAGTCTCTCAGTCTTGTCTTGTCTCCATTTCACTATTGTTCTCGTTATTGTTTCGTATCTCCACTCGAATCTACTCTTGTTCCATATTGATTCCATTCCATTTTGTCTGACACTGTCTCGGTGACTCCATCCGGCCATTGTGCCCAAGTCCTCACCAACCTAAATGACCTCATGAACTCCACAATTACGATCACAAACCCCGACACTCTTTCACCAAGTCTGAACCTTGCTCTTTGCTCAGTCCCGGACTCCATCAACTCCAATTGATCTCCCATCAAACCCTGGCTCCGCTCCCATTGATCACACAGCCACCTACTCCTTCGCTTCCACAAATCTCCCATATGGTCTTCTGCCTGAACCCCACCAAGACCGTCCCATTTCCCACAATCTGACTTCTCTGGACTTCCCTGGATCTGTCCCAATCACATCCCACCGGCTATCTGCACAAGCCATCAGTGCCTGGAATGTTTTCGAGTGTTCGGTCACCAGTGCAAGGGGATCACACCTGCCTAGTAAGGACTTGCCCAGTGCAGCTGAGCCCCCAAGGTCAGTGGAACCTGACAGCTAGGTTGCTAGTGCAAGGTTGAGAGATGGCAATAGTGAATAGAAAGGGGAAACTCTATGGGTAAACCCAAGTAGAGTTGAGCTGAGGTTGTTAAAGGATAGGTCACTAGTAGAACAAGGCTAAATGCTGGTGCTAAGAATAGCAAAGAGAGCATTTGTAAGGGAACAACCCTGTTAGGTAATACTGATAGATAACTCTGACTCTATCTGGCCCTAGTCATAGGAACAGCATCATCTCTAGCATTACCAACCAACTGCACCCTCCAGATACTATCAGTCAGCCCTTTGTAGTTATTAGACCCTGTTTTCCTCTTTTGATGTATTGTTAGTAATCACTGCTTAGCATACCTGGGCCACTTATTACATATAGCATTAGTCATAGCATAGCCATGAATGTAGTATATAAGCTAGTCAGCAGGATAGAATATCCTCTGATCAAACAATAGCAGTGTTCTCCTGATCTACACATTGAACCAACTGTTAGAATCCCAATGTCACTATTTGTGCTTGGCTCACTCTTGCCAGGTTTACTCATAGAGTGTTTATTCCCTTACAGCTTGTTTGGTCCCCTAGGCTATCTACATCTCTAGCCCATAGCACCCAACTTACAACCTACCTTTAGCCTCACCCTAACCTCAAGACTCTATGTACTTCTCCACAGCAGAGCAGGAGGAACTCCTCCTGCAACTGCTGGCTGCAAAGGACACTGCCAGAGCTCTGTTGCCAGACAAGCCAATGCCAGAGTTGACTCCAGAGGAGATCAGCACTTGCACATCACCTCCAGAACTGGAGGAGGATTTTTAGCCAAGCAGCAGATGAGGTATATGCTTCTATTGCTGGGTACTAACAGATTCTCATGTTTGTCATTAGAAAATGAAATTGCCTTTTCTAATGCCCCTCATTCTAAGACAAAAGAACCTCAATGTTCCCCTCTAGACATACAAATACCAACTCCAGAGCCTCCACCAAGTCCTCCCTCTGACACTAGCTAGGGTCTGCCAGCACCACCCTACTTGGGTGCATGCCAAATGCCCTGGCAGTATGTAATGGCTTCAAGCCTGTCTGCCAACTCCCTGTGCCTTGATGTGTAGATAGAGACCACAGACACCCAGCAAACCCATGGAGTCACCACTCTCCTAGATAGTGGAGTGATGGGACTGTTCTTAGACCCAGAGTTTGTCAAGCACCATGGCCTGACCATGCAGCTCCTCCCCCAGCCCATTCCAGTCTTTAACATTGATGGAACACCTAATGAAGCAGGCACTATCAGCTTCATATCAACCTCATCCTCCATTATCAAAACTAGGTGGAGCATGCTGTCTTCACTGTCACTGGCTTGGGCAAATAGGACATGATCCTTGGCTTCACATGGCTCTATGAGCACAACCTCAAAGTAAACTGGACCAAGGGCAAGGTAACAATGAGCAGGTGCCCTCAAAAGTGCTCCACCTGTGCCACCGAGGCCAAGGAAGAATGCTGAGCTCAAGTTTAAGAGCATGCAGCCATCTGCATGTGTTGTGCTGGGCCTCTCCCTTTTGCCAACCTGAACCTCCTGGATCCCCTGCCCCTGGCATTTCCCTGTAGAGAGGCCCTCTACAAGGTTGACTGGAGTAGTGGTGGAGCCCCAGAGGAGGAAGGTGGAGAGGAGTTTGGTAGTGTACATATACCAGAGCTCCTAGAAGAAGCAGTAGAGCTGGGGGACTGGATCTATGCCACCACCTTATGTCCACTGCCCTCCATTGCAGAGGTCTGTGCTAGCCAGATCACATGCCAGTGGCTGGTCCAGGCATTTGCTGCTAACTCCAAGCCCCAGGAGTTCTGGGACATTGTATCCCCTTATCTCCACACATTTGAGAATGTGTTCTCCAAGGCCTCATTGAACTTGCTCCTAGAGCACAAGCAGTGGGACCACACCATTGAGCTATTGCCTGACTCCATGCCTGCCAGCTGTAAGGTCTACTCATTAGCATTTGAAGAGCAGGACAAACTCAATGCTTTCCTGCAAGAGAATCTGAACTCCAGTTGCATATGCCCTTCCAAATCTCTGATGGCTTCTCTAGTCTTCTTCATCAAGAAGAAAGATGGCTTGCTCCAACTAGTGCAGGATTACCAGGTTCTCAACACCATGACTGTAAAGAACCACTACCCCCTCCCTCTCATTTCTGAGCTCATCAACAACCTCCAGAGTGTGCAATACTTCACTAAATTAGATGTTTGGTGGGGCTACAACAACATGCATATCCAGGAGGGAGACAAATGAAAGGCTATCTTCTGGACCAACTAGGGACTATCTGAACCTCTTATTATGTTTTTTGGACTCACTAACAGCCCAGCCACCTTCCAGACAATGATGAATGACATCTTCTGAGACCTCATTGTGGAAGATGTAGTATATGTATACCTCAACAACATTCTCATCTACACCAAAATACTGGAAGAACACCCCTGCACCACCTGCCTTGTTTTGGAACGTCTCTGCCAGCACCAGCTCTACCTCAAACCAGAGAAGTGCAAGTTTGAGCAGACCTGAATCAAGTATCTTGGCCTGATCATCCCACACAGAGCTGTGGAGATGGACTCAGTGAAGGTAGCAGGCATGGAGGAGTGGCCAGAACCCAAGAACAAGAAGGAGGTGCAGGCATTCCTAGACTTTGTGAACTTCTACTGGAGATTCATCCAGGACTCCTTGCATCATGCCCACCCACTATTTGACCTCACCAGAAAGGACATCATGTGGAGTTGGGGGCCTCCAAAGCAGATGGCCTTCAATGCCCTCAAGCATGCTGTGACCTTGGGACCTGTCCTCCTTTTTTCAGACAATAACTCCCCCTTCTGAGTAGAAGCTGACAGCTCCAGCTTTGCTACCAGGGCCATTCTTTCACAGCAAATCCCAGGAGATGGGAAGTGGCATCCAGTGGCCTTCTACTCCAAGAGCCTGAATGCAGTAGAGCAGAACTATGAAATCCATGACAAGGAGATGCTGGCCATCATCTGGTCATTTGAGGAGTGGCAGCACTTCCTGGAAGGTGCATGGCATAAGTTCAAGCTCTGGACAGATCATAAGAACCTCAAATACTTCTGGACAGCCAAGAAGCTCAATTGCTGACAGGCCTGATAGTCCCTCTACCTAGCCAATTTTGACTTCTCACTGCACCACAAGCCCAGCCAGAGTATGGAAAAACTAGACACCTTGTCCCAAAGAGTGGACCACAGCACTAGGGGAGAGGACAACAGCAACATTGTGCTTCTCTGGCCTGAACTGCTTGCAATCCAAGCCATGAAAAATCTAGCCATTGAGGGAGCAGAGGTAGACATCCTCCAGGACATCCACCAGGGCAACTGGGATGGTCAGCAGGAAGAACTTGTTGCTCAGGCAGCTTGGGTGCTAAAGTTGGGACATACCACAGGTGCCAAATTGGTCCATGCAGACAAATGGGCCTTTTGGAATGGGATCTTGACCTTCTAGGATTGTATTTATGTGCCCAACATTCTGGAGCTCCACTGGAGGATTGTAGAGCAACACCACAACTCCTACATTGCTGGGCACCCTGGACAATGGAAGATGTTGGAGCTAGTATTGTGGAATCACTGGTGGCCCTAGATGTCCTAATATATTGGGTTCTACACCAGTACATGCAATCTCTGTCTCCAGACCAAGCCCCAGCATTGCCTCCCCTCTGGACAGCTACACCTATTGCTCATGCCTGTAGAGCAATGGAGCATTGCCTTGGTGAATTTCATTGTAGAGCTCCCCAATGCCCACAGTTATGACACAATCATGGTGGTGGTGGACCTGTATGGCAAGCAAGTGCACTTCATTCTGACTCACACCACCTGCTCTGCCATAGGTGCTGTGAACCTGTACTGGAGGAACATCTAGAAGCTCCACAGCCTCTCTGACACCTATGTCTCTGGCTGGGGGCCACAATTTGTAGCAGACTTCACCAGGGAACTCTACTGACTACTTGGCATGAAGCTTCACACCTCCACTGCCTACCACCCCCAGTCCAATGGCCAGACTGGATGCATAAACCAGGAGTTGGAGCAGTACCTCTGCCTCTTCTGCAACAAGTGCCAGGACAACTGGGACAAACTCCTCCAAAATGCCAAGTTTCAATACAACAACCATGTTCACACTTCCACCCAATTCTCCCCATTCTTCTTCAACACTGGACAACACCTATGCATGGGCTTCAAACCCCAGGCATGGCCTTTGGAGAATGAAGCAGTAAATAAGTTCATGGACCAGATGAAGAAGTCACAAGAGGAGGCCCAAGCAGCTCTGGCAAAGGCAAAGGATGACATAGTGCAATACTCTAACCATAGAAGGGCCCCAGATCCCAAATACCAGCCTGAGAATTGAGTCTACCTGGATGCCTCTGATATTATGGCTACCCAACCTTCAAAAAAGCTGTTGCACTGCCAACTAGTGTCATGACCTGCTCCCTGGACCCCCAACCTTGTTCCCAACCTGCTCACTTCCCCAGAGCTCCCCCTGACACCCCATTGAACTCCCCCAACCTTTGTCCACCCTCTGTGCCCACTCTGGGTAACTTCAACACTTCTCCAGCAAACCCCAACAGCTTCCTAGCTAACTCCAATGCCTTCCCTGCAGCTGTCAACACTTCCCCTGACTCTCCTGAGCCCCTGGGACCCTCCCTCACTGTTCCTGACTCTGGTGTGCATTACTAACTCATTTCCCTAGTTGCCTGACCAACTCCAGAGCATCATGATGACCCCAGGACAGCCCATGTTCTCAATTGATCCCATCAGAATATCACCACAGCCCATCCCCTGATCACAACCAACACCCATTGACTCTGTGCAGCTCCGTCAAGCCCCACTGCCACACCTGCCATCCCTCAAAGCTCTTCAGTAGTTAGTATATAAGTCATAGAGTAGCACCTCATACTCTAGTCTTGATATTACCTATTGCCTTACCTGATGTGTTTCTGATTCTTTCTCCTCTTGTGTTTTGTATTCTGTGTTATGTTTCCTTTTATCTCAGTCTCCCAGTCTTATCTTGTCTCTATTTCTGTTTTTGAGGGAGACTTCAGGGAAGCAAGGCAGCTTGGAAAGAGGTCTGGGGGTTCTGGGAATGGGTCATGACAGCCTCTACCCTTTCTACCCAACAAACCCTGTCTCTTCCTTTGGGCTCACCAATGTCAAGTGTTCACAAAGGGGCTACCCCAGCTTTTTTGATGGACACAACCTCCCCCATGACCCTCTCTACTCTGGAGCCTGGTTCTTTGACCCTGATCATCAACTACACTTTTGGCCACTATGCCAGGGCAATATGTGGCACTACTCATTGCAGTTGCCCTTATCAGGAAGGTAACACTGTTTGTCAGGTTGACAATCTTAAGGAGGGGGATGTAAGGGGATGACTCTGTTAGGTAATACTGATGGATAACTCTGACTCTATTTGTGTAACAATTAGTTACAGGTGAGCCTCAGTCCCCAGTCCCAAGTGTGGATAACCCAATTCTATAGTAGAAAAGGTGACTACACACAGTGGTAAGGACAAAGACTAGAGGGAGAGTGGCTGTGCTACTAAGTCCAACATAGGCCAGAGGGCCCAGTCCATTACAATCTGGCCCTAGTCATAGGAACAGCATCATCTCTAGCATTACCAACCAACTGGCTGCCAAGCCCCTGCACCCTCCAGATACTATCAGTCAGCCCTTTGTAGTCATCAGACCCTATTTTCCCCTTTTGATGTATTGTTAGTAATCACTGCTTAGCATACCTGGACCACTTATTATGTATAGCATTAGTCACAGCATAGCTATGAATGTAGTATATAAGCTGGTCAGTAGGATAGAATATTCTCTGATCAAACAATAGCAGTATTCTCCTGGTCTACACATTGAACTGACTGTGAGAACCCCAGTGTTGCTATTTGTGCTTGGCTCACTCTTGCTAGGTTTACCTGCAGAGTGTTTATTCCCTTACAGCATTAGCAACAGGGGACAATAATAAAACAAAAGTAGCTGTAGGTGCTAGTGCTAAATGTAAACTTGGCAAAACAGTACCTCAAGGTGGTACTGGCTGAGTTAAACAACAAGGGTGCTAAGTCAATAGAGAGGGCACTAGAGCAAGAGATGATGCTTTAGAGTTGCTAGACTTAGATCTGAAATCTGGGACTGATAACAAGGTGCAATTCTTCAATGGTAGTATAGAAAACATAACAGTATTTATAGTAAGTAAATGTTATGAAACTAGAAGGAGTCAGCAATAGCAAAAAGGATTGCTAGCAACATAAGCAAGTCAGGAGGAATGGCTTGGGCAAGTCAATAACCCAAAGTGTAGCTAACTTCAACACTTGGAATGATAGCCAGCAAAGGCAGTGTGAGGGAAATGAACAATCCACAGGTGAACCTGGCTGGAGCAAGCAAGCACAAGTGATGGGCAAGCATCAAAGGAGCAGAACAGTGGCTGAGAGGCAGGCAAGGGGTGAGCACAGCTGTCATGACCTGCTTCCATACTTCTGGAGTTCCCCTCAAGTCATGCCACTTCTCCAGAGCACTCCCCAACACTTCTCCAACTCACCTCAACCTTTGTTGACTCATGGCACCCACTCTAGCTAACTCTGGCTCTTTCTTGGCAAACCCCAACAACTCCCTGGCAAACTCTGACACATTCCCTGTGGGCCTCCTCAGCTCCCCCTCTCACTTACAAGGCCTCCGAGCTCCTCTGACACAACCCCTGACTCTGACACACATTGTTTGACCAACCCCACAACCCACACAACCCTCTCAGAGTCCTCCAACAACTGTGGAATGGGCCACATCTGCATCAGAATATTACTGCAGCTTGCCTCCCAATCAGAACTGATACCCATCCACCCTGCATGGCTCTGATGAGCCCTGCCATTGCCACCTCAAACCCTGGAGAAGGTCCAGTAGTTAGCATATAAAGATGTAGAGTCACATCTGTTACCTTAGTCTTGATATTGCATTAACTGGTTACTTGTGTTCCGTGTTTCTTTTGTTTCTGTCTCTACTTTTTAGTCCCAAATCTATTTCCTTTCCTCAGTTCTGTCTTGTCTTGCCTCCATCTTGCTTCAACTGTCTCTATTTCCTTTGTTTCCCTAAGTCCCTTTCATCTTTGATGTCATTACAAACTCTACACACATGCTACAACCTCCAAACATTCCCATGACAACTCCAAACCTTGCTCTTTGCTTGGCCCTGGAACCCATCAGTCTTGATTGATCCCCCATTAAACTCTGGCTCCACTCCCATCATTTGCAAAGCCTCCACTTACCCCACAGTCTATTTGCACACCTATGAACTTGTTTCTGATGCCCACCCAAGCCCAACATTTAATATACTTGGTCTTAGACTTTCCTGGACCACTCCAGACTTGCTCAGACTGCTTCTCTTAGCTTCCCCTTACAAGTCCCTCTAATCCACACCAATACCAGAGTGCTAGGTTATAAGAGCAGGACATTGCATCCACCTAGTAAGGACTCACTCAGTGTAGCTGAGCCCCCATAGTCAGTGGAACCTGATAGCAGTGAGCTGAGCAAGGTGGTGACACTGGGGTTCTCACAATCAGTTCACTGGATAGACCTGGGTAATGCTGCTATTAATCAGTCAAAGGATATTCTATCCTTGCAACTGGCTTAAACACTACATCTGTGGCTATGCTATGACTAATGCTATATGTAGTAAGCAGCCTGGGTATGCTAAGCAATAATGACTATCAATACACCAAATAGAGAAATAGAGTCCAATGACTATGAAGAGCTGACTAAACAAGACAAAAGGGAAATAGGAAGTAGATCAGGCAGCTGGTCTAGTAACATACCATAGGGCTAAGCCTGAGATAGGGTTGGACTACCCACTGAAGCATTATCCCCTTACAGGCAGGACACTTTGTGCTTCTTGATGGCACTTAAATGGGGTTATTTTTGCTGACACTAATCACCCTAAGCACTCTAAGCACTACCAGTCAAGACCTAACACTAACCTCTCAGATTTACCAATACTGCACAAGCATACCTCTTGAAAACCTACCTGCTAACCCTAACAACCCTAACCAGCTTACCAGAGCTAACCTATGGGAGCAGTAAACAAGTATTTCCCAAGGTATATATACTCCCTGAGTTATAATATTTCAATTATCCTGTTGTTTATAGCCAATTGCGAAATTGTTGGCACTAGGCCAAATATTGAAAAAAGAATAAGAACTCACCCCTAATCTAGGGTTTCCATCTTCTAACACACTTTTACATGTTCCTCTCATTTTTCTCTCCATCATCTGGCCAGTATGGTATCCAGGAAAGGTCAGAAGGCTTCCCAAGGCTTGGAGACTGCCAAAACCTCCAGAAAAGTCACATTAGTTCTTCCTGTTTTACCTCCGAGGAGCTGTCAGTCCACCAGAAAGATCATACCTATCCTTGACAATGCATACTTCCATTCTGATGCAATCTTCTTTGACTATTTTGCTAATAGTCGGGCTTGTTGAGGTCCTCAATAGATTGTAATGAAGTGTGCTGAAACAAATTGATTGGTGTGCAAGAGGAATTGAAGCTCATCAAGAAATCAGTCTGGTCGGTGCTTAACTATCTGTTTGAGATTGTTAATGTCCTCAAAATGCAAGAGTCTTGGTCTTCCTTGAATGCCATTGGCGTGTTTCACGATGTCACCGTGGTTTGCCACGGATCAAGAATGCGGTAGAAAGTGCGCCGAGAGATCTTGAGACAACCTAAGATCTCACATCAAGGCAGCAGTTCTCATTCGTAGAGTTGTATAGCAGCTAGCTTGAGGTCTCAAGAGAGTCGAAGACAAGAAATATGAGTATGACCTAATCTAGGGTTAACATTGGTAATCTTGTCTAATTTTCCACGAGTGCCAAGATATATGCATGCACAAACGGTTGTGATAACTTTTCTTACAGGATCCATGTGATGGTTGGTTCGATTCTCTACATGTGCATTTTTATTCACCAGGAGGTTACGTCACTACTTCTAACATGGTCAGCATCGAGAAAGGATGTGATTCGCAAGGCAGACATCTTTGTTTGGGGTCCTCGCCGGTGGATAGATGCCTTCCTTGCACACAATGATAAAGGGTCCGTGACATTGGACATGGGTTATCAACCTCAAGAAGCAGGGGCTGGAGCTATGAGAGGCCTTCCTTTCCTCACTGCGATGCCCAGTGTACATCTGGAGCTACCAATCGGAGCAGAAAGGACTATTCTGAGCATTTTGTTCCTCCTTATCAGGCAAATCACCCTCAGTAGACAACATTCCTATTTTTATCATATACGCGTCTCTGCGACGACGTCCTCGCTCATCCAAAATCGGCATCTCTCGATCTCTTCCATCGTGATATTCTCCATCACCGACCCTGTTACCATGTCGTTGCCTCGCGATAGAACCATACGTCTGCGGGTAGTACCAGTTGATGCCGCAAAGCCATTCCAGATAGGGCTGCTAATCTCGAAGGAAGAAGGGTTTCCTGTCGCCGCAAAAGAGGTCCAGAAAGCTATTGCTTGAGACGACAGCAAAGCCTCGCTCTGTCCAGCAAAATATTCAGATATTGGGCTCGGAAAAAGCCGTTGCTCGAGGAAGAAAGAATACAGACAGTATTAAAGGTTGTAAAAGTGTTGCCTGCATTGCCGAAAGTGCTACATCATGGTTTAAATTTTATGAATCAGCAAGTAACCCAAGACGAATAGATAGAAGTTGGATGTACTTCGTCCCTGAAAATTATCAGAAGCTAACATCCGGTGTTGTTCTCCATCAGGACTGACCATCAAATAAATAGTAGATATCAGACGTGTGCATAGCTCCCAGATATGGATTGGCATTGAATAGAACAGTGTCCGGGGCGTCCCAACTGATGTGAGAATTGGTACCACTAATTCTCTTCGTCAATGGCAACACACCTGTATGCATAAACATTTTTGGATCCTTTGAGTAACAGATTCTCTGCAAGAAACCAATCCCTAGTCCAGATTATATGTCAGAGGCTGCACGGAACAACGAACTGCTCCAACCAACATGCAGGTAAAAATGATTTCCCCAGCCATCGTCCAAGCTCGATCCCACTCAGTTGGGAAAGGACTATGAGGAACGTCAGGAGAAGGGTATAGCATCAGCGCTTTATCTATTGTTGCATTCGACTAACGCCTCATATCGTTCCTGAGGAAATAATCTATTTATTGTTGCGACACTTACCACCCCCGGCCATCTTGAAAAGACAAGTCGTCGAATATCGTCGTCTGTTACAAAGGAACTAGGTTTCCCTGATGCGAACGTTTTCCCATCGCCTGTGCAGTGACCTCCGATGTAGTCGACTGCACTGAAATTGCCGCCAGCAATGAGTCGCGAAGGTAGATCCGGAAGGAAGCCGCCGGGACCATCGATCAGAGGAGCAAACGCACCATTTGGCACACGGTTGACAGCACTGACAAGGGCACCTAAATGAAGAGTTGGTACTGCTGCAGTCATTCTGCGCGAATCCGACTAACCAACCGAAGCACTGCGTAAGCAATCCATAGCTTGTTTCCCTGTCGTAGGACATCCTGCGAACGCGGCCGCACTAGCTAGGTTCATTTGGAATTTGTCTTCACGAGTAGCAATGGAGACAATACTTACTAAAAGCTGCCTCAACTTGATCTTGTGTACTCGTCGGTCCGAATCCTATAGACTGAGCCGTAACTCGATTAAACGGTATAGTTTTAGTTCCTTGGTCAAGTGAGTTTCAGTATAGGATACATGAGAAAATAAAGGTACCTCCGTAGGCAACAAGTTGCATCACGACACTGGCGCCCCCTGCGCTTTCCCCGTAAATAGTTACGTTGTCTGGGTCGCCACCAAATTGTGAAATATGTCTCTGTACCCATTCCAACGCTGTCCTTTGGTCCAACAGCCCCGTATTGAGATCACCATCAGAAGCAACTGTCGCGCCACCGAGGAACCCAAATATATTCAGGCGATATGCCATAGATACAGCAACAATGCCACCTGGGTGTTGTGCCACCCAGTCATACATCGGAAAGCCTTCCGGCGACTGCTTGAGCGTGAGTGATCCCGAGAGCAAGATCCGCAAAGCCTCGAAACCTCACGTTGGCGTAGAACCCACCTCCCTGACAATCTATTAAACATACATTGCGACAATTGACAGACTCACATGAATGTAAACAGCAACAGGAAGCTTGTCAGTGTTCGTCGCATTCGTCGGTTTCCAAATATTAAGTTTCAAGCAATCTGACAAGACCCGATGGATGTTTAATAACGCTAAAAAGACTACGGTTTCCTTACCCTCTGACCCTATTCCAACCACCGCGGGCCGCTGGATACACGGGGGGCCCCACCCTCTTGCGTCATCGACGTGCGACGCAGTCTTGAGTTCGTCAAGTACTTCCGGAGCTCTGAATCTTAACTCTCCCAACGGCGGCTGTGCATATGGGATGTTACCATAAAACACAACGGGCCCATTCTCTACTCCAGTAGGGGAAGTCGTATTACCTGCAAATGCTGCATAACCGAGATCGACTACAGGACCCAGTGGCGACATAAGAGATCGACCGTTTGTTTGTTGAGTCACCAAAAGGGAAACGAAAAAGAATGCAGATAGAGAAACGCGATATAGTAGCATCAGTCTGACAGATGTGCAAAGTACGTGTGAAGCTTGAGCTGGACGACTTATATTGCTCGAAAAGAAGATCACAGGGCCCCCGGCCCGCAGACGAAAAGCAAACGCGGACCGCAAAAACTAATGACTATATGGCCCACTAGTGAATGCCATCCTGAGCAATAACTGAAAGAACATGCCGTTGATATTATATGTCACAATCAAATCGAGGGGCACGAGTGTTTGCCAAGGTAGGCGACAACCTAGGAGGAATCTGGTCAAACTCATTGTCAGAAGCTACACTAGACTCATGGGATTCGTTGCAATGGAGGGTCAAATACAAACTGCGTAAGGCCAACAACCTTGTGGTACTAACATACTTACAATGAGCGGTCCGTACGTCGAGTTCGAAGGAACGAGGATAGGTGACGCGGGTGTTTCCTTCGGATATTCCCGCAGTTGAGTTCACTCGGACTTTTCTTCGCTTCTATATTGTGCCATGTAACCAACGGAGCCCATGTCCTTCCCTGTAGCTGAACAGACTAGTTTGTTGAAGCATGCTATGGAGGTCAATAGTTGGCTGTGGAACCTATAAAACCAATTAATTTATGGTGCTCCTCACCTGAGCATTCCGTCAGACTGACACTGACATTTCAGAATATTCCTGGAACACTCGCAAGCATGTGCATCTAAATATGGACTATTAGCCGATTCCTCTTCCTGTCATTGTTATTTGTTGATAATAATAATATAAGTATGCAATACAACAGCAGTAGAACTGCTCCAGTGCCAGTGACTATCCATCTATTGGTCTTCTATTGTTTCCAAGGTCTGGGTCCACAACGCAACCTTGGGATGTGCATTGACCTAGAATTGACGATGAATAATTGGAGTATACGATAAACCAATGATGAATGCACCTTCTTAGGGTCAAAATTAAGGACTTGCAAGCCTTCTAAAGACGTTGCGCGGGACAATGCAACATAAGCCTGACCTAGCAAATATCAGTCAAAAGCCGTCTCAGGCCTTTCACAAAAGGTCTCACCCTTCTCAAAGACCTTCCCCAAGTCAACTTTAACTCTATCAAGTGTCTGACCCTGCGACTTATGTATACTCATCGCCCAAGCCAAAATCAAAGGGAGCTTCACATCCCAAAAGATCACTATACACCCTCAAATCCCCAAAAAGAAACCACATACCTGCGTTCTCGACACCTGTATCTCACCGTTTGGCAGTTCCACCTTCCAGACCTCCGGCATGACCAACATCGACCTCTTCCCACCTCCTGGCGTAATGAACTCCACTACGGGGTACAACTTGACCTGGCTTGCGCCTGATCGGGCGTTCTTTTTCGCCGCACTTCCTACTCCAGTGGTAGATGACGCCGCACCGATGACAGCCGCCTCACCCGTAGGTGCTCCATCGGCGTCAATGTCGTGCGAGGTCCCATACAAGGCAGGGTCAACAAAGCGCACGATACGACCCATGCTGCCATTGACAAGCATTTCGTCAACATTCTTGATTAGCATGACCTGTGCGTCAACGCGAAGGGTGAGATGACGTGGGGCCATGAAATTACTGAGTATCTTCTGTTTTTGGTTCTCGTCCTGAATCATCCCGCCATCAATGGAAATGAAGTGCGCTTCATCAGTATGGAGACGATTGATCCGTTCAGTGTTTGAGCGGTCTACGTCTTCACGCCGAGGGAATCTACATGACATGGTCAACCTTGGAAACCATGCAAACAAGGATGGCGCCGTACAATTCTGTCGCCGCGAGGCCGTCCTCATAGTCAATAGGCCGCGACAGGCTCTTGAACTTAGCGATAGACTTTTGACTTAGTCGGCCGAAACGCATCTCATTCAACATATCAACAAAATCTAAGATGTAAAGGTGTGGTATCAGTACTCCAGAATGTAGGACAAAGGAACGAACCTTGGTCGCTTTGCCGAAATACTTTTGTCAGATTATAGGTGTGTCTGATTGTTTCTGTCCACATGGACGCCTCAAAAGCAAACTTGACCTGGCCATTACCTTTTGTAACAGGGGGTAACTGGAAGAAGTCTCCGGTTATGACAATCTAAGTATAGTTCGGATTTGGACGATTTCCAGACATCAACGAATCCGACTATACCTGGATACCACCGAATGGTTCAGGTTTTCTCCGGATTATGCTACCTATTCGTGCTAGCTTGTCAAAAAGGTCTCCGTCTATCATAGATACTAGAAAAAGGCAATCAATACATGCTTTCATGGTCAAAGGGAAGTGAGTAAACCCTCGTCAATGATCAAGACTTTCGTCCTCAGCCATCGTGTGGCCGCTTTTTTGTTTTTCCGAATCTTCGTAGCGAGGTCCTCGGCACTTTCAATTCCAAGCCCAATTCCCGCAAAGGAGTGGATGGTAACGCCACCGATGTTACATGCTGCGATACCAGTCGATGCGGTAATGGCGATGGCATCCGGAGTTCTGACATGTTCCTTGCGAAGCGTCTTGATAATTTCGCGAAGAAGCACAGATTTCCCCGTTCCTGCGACGATGAGGAAGAATATTGTTAATCATGAGCATATATGCGTACCTGCACTACCAGTGTAGAAAACATTTTTCCCGTCTGAAACCAGTTTCAAGATCTGCAGTTGTTCGTTACTCAAAAAAACTTTGGCGATTTTCTTTGGCGCTGAAGTTGGAACACTATGAGTCTCGGATCTTTCTGAACGAGAGGATCCAGGCCTCTTGGCTGAGGAGGAAGCGAGTCTAGTATAAGTGACCTTCTTTGTAAAACTGGGCTCGAATAAAGTGTCATTTGCCCAGGATGGTGGAAGCTGTCTCGGCTTTTTCACCGCAGGCTCGTGATGTTGTACAGGACTCGACCGTTTATTGACAACTTTCGAGTCAATGAGAACAGTTCCTCGAGGTATTAGAGGAACCTTGCCCGACAGTCCATCCTGAATGTCCTGAAGACGGTTCGACTTGGTTGTTTTCAGGGGCGGCGCGTCATGTGGAGTAGGTGGCCATTCAATTTCCTCAAAGGACGGGGACATGGACGACGACGCTGAGAAGTCGCGCTTGACGGTGCGTAGGCCGGACTGTGCCGTTTTGGACATTGAATGATGAATTTTGAAAGCTGCGTGCTCGAAATGACCGTTACGATTCGAGTTCGAAGATGATTGTTTACGGTCACGTGACCGTGGCGACTGCGTGACTTCGGAGCTTTGTTCTACATAAAGTGTTAAGTTTTTTGTTATAGTTTTACCTATTTGGCATTGCTGCATGCTGCTGAAAGCTGGAATTGGCTGAGCGCTGAAACCTGAAGCTTGAGGTAGCGACGTTTAATCTTTCTATCTCGTTACATGACGTGTCCGAACTGGAATTCTGATTGCGGGCCACAATCCATCCTAATGCGTCGCGCCAGTAGCCGCGGCTGTCACTAAATGCAAATTCGTACCCTCATCTGGTTGATGTATCCTTGGTTATCAGTCCTGTAGTGCCGGTTTATGCTTGGTGTCACTTGTGATTGATCGAACACTGGGAAATGCTTCGGATTCTTATAAGAGCTTGAAATACATGGAAATGATGTAACTAGAAGCTCCGATTGTTGTCCGAATCCATTGGGTATAAATAAGTGTAAGGGGCGCTTGAGCAACCTGCCAAGTCCACCATGCGTACTCTTTTACCAGCTGTTGCTGCTGGTGCTGTAAGCTACTCTTCTTTGTACCCGTGGATCACAGCTCACCACTCTGCAGGCCGGGCATCTTGCCTATAAATATCTCGAACCTCGCAAAGTCCGGTGGCATCTTGTCCTCCTCGTCCTAGTACCGCTGTCCTTGACCTCGTCCCTCTTTCCCCACTACTCCTCTGTCATTTTGGCTGCAATCGTTGCCTGGTCAAGTTATGTGATTGTTTTGGTCATCTTTACCATTGCATACCGTCTCTCGCCGTTCCACCCCCTCGCAAGGTATCCTGGTCCCTTCATCTGCAAACTCACTAAGATGCACTTTGCCCTTGTATCAACGGGTGGCAGGCAGCACATCTACTACCACGAGCTCCATCGCCACTACGGTGACATCGTGAGAACTGGTAAGAATCAGAGCTGAAAGTTGGTCGTCTCATCAGCACAATGTCTTCGTATCATTCGTAGGACCCAACGAGTTATCGTTCTGTACCCCCGAGCTGATTGTTCCCATGGTTGGTCCTCGTGGAATGCCCAAAGCAGAGTGTAAGATCATGTGCTGACTTTGAATCTTGTTACCTATTCTTATCAAGTATCAAGTCTGGGACGGCCAATTTGGGGAACCAGAACAAAAAATATTCCGCTCACTCGTGGGTATCAGAGACCCACAGAAGCACGCGAAAATACGTCGCATATGGGCGAGAGGTTTCACTCCTGAAGCACTGCGCTCTTATCACCCCATTCTCAACAAACGCGTCAGTAATCTGATCAGCCACTTTGATGCTCGAGTCGCTCGAGGCCAAACAATAGATCTGTCAAAATGGATAAGCTATTTCACGTAATCGACAGGTTCACCTTTCACTCAAATAAGCAGATCTCACGGGCTTGTGTTGCTAGGTACGACGTCATGAGTGATATAGCGTAGGCCAGGTCTTGTAATTTCGTTTTAGCTTCTGACCGACCTCACTATCTTAGTTTTGGAGATGACATTGAGATGATGCAACATCAAGATTCTATGGGCTTCTGGAAGACGATGGAAGAGGCCATGCCGTAAGGGTCTCCCTCGCGCACTGTACACATCCCAATTTCACTCATCTTGACTCTCAGGACAGGAATGGTATTAGCACATATCCCTTGGCTAACAAATTTTGTATATAAAGTTCCTGGTGTAGCAGGAAAAATCAAAATCTTCCGAGAATCAGCTCGGCAACGTGTCCTTCGGCGCCTGGAAAGAGGGTCCACAACTCAGGATCTTTTTTATCACTTGGTGCGCTCACTCAGATGATTAAGGAGCTCATGATGATATATATTGAACCTGTGCTTTTCAGATGGACGAAGGGAAATTAGATCCAACTCCTCCTGCGATTGAACAGGTTGTTAGTGATGCGGCTTTGACAATAGTAGCTGGGTCCGACACTGTATCACCTGCACTCTGCAGTCTATTTCACTTCATCATCTCCAACCCTGTTGCATACAGTCGGCTCCAAACTGAAATCGATAACTCTCATGTATCCCCAGAAGACGTCCAGGGCTTATCGCTGCTTCCCTACCTGAATGCTGCTCTGTGCGTGTATGAGACATTCATTTGGCTTTCGTTATCGTGAAACAAATTTTAGTACGGAAACTCTACGTATCATTCCGCCAATTCTAAGCGGAGTAACTCGATCGCCCTTACCTGGCAGTGGTGGCTTTATGTTAGGTCCTCAGTACGTCATTTCTCTGCCGTCATGATTCAGTGACGCCTTACTGACTGGCGTGGATCTATCAGTCTAATTCCCGAAGGGACCACAACAGGCATGCACGTATATACATTGCACAGAGACCCTCGTAATTTCTTTTTGCCGGAACGCTTTATACCCGAAAGGTGGCTCCCTGTTGAGCAACAACTTGCCCTCGAGCCCGAGCTCTTTAAAAATCGCGACCTGGTCATACACAACCCAGATGCATTCATCCCATTCTCCTGTGGGCCGGCAGACTGTGTTGGAAAACGATTTGCATGGCAGGAGTTGCGAGCCGTTGTGTGTGCCGTGTTGCAACGTTTTGACTTGCAATTTGTCAAAGGCTACGATAAGGCTACCTGGGAGGGTGAAATGTGCGATTACTTTGTCTTGAAGAAGGCGCCACTCCCTGTAGTCCTCACGCCGCGACCATCACAATAGATAGATACCATGCTGGATACCGATGTTTCTGATTGTCCCACGGATACATATATAGTCTGGCCTGAAATCCCCGCACTGAAATCGATGTAAACATTGAAAGCAAGCATGTACGTTTATTCTTATGAGAGGGTGAGTATCTCAAAGACTCCTCTGTGCTTGGTTTTTAGCGCCTCTGACCAACGATCCAGAAGAATCTTGACTATTTCTAGCCCAAATTACAGTTGAATTGTGACTGGCGACTTGCAATGTCGGCAAGGTGTCCGAACGTGCTGCGTCCAAAACAGTTCGTTTCGAATGGGCAAGAATGATTATCAAAGTTGGATAACATCCCTGAGTCTCCATTAGTATTAATCTGGTTCAAGGGATGACTGCTGACCACGACGATGCTCGATGAATAGGTAAACACAAGATCGGCGAAACTGAGGCCTTCTCTGGATGATATCGCAGCACTCACGGCTGGAATGTTGTCGATGACTTGCGCCAGCTGAGGAATTTTTTTGTCAGAGTAAGGATGAACAATAGGGACGACATACGAAGAAAAGGAAATAAATAAAGCCTGACTCTATAAGCAATAGCATCACCCTTTCCACCCTTGACCTTTGGTTGACTTCGGAGTTATTAGGCTTGATCATCCGGTGGTATTGCCTGATATCAGACACCGTTAATGTTCATCCTGTCGAAGATCAAAAAATAAAGAGTTCGAACCAGGTAGCAATCCCAATGAATGCTGTAGCAACAAATGTTGTTGCAGCAGGCATCGCATATGAGGCCGTTTGGATATTCCGGCAGAAGGCTGGCCTTTGGAAAGAGCCATCGAAAATATCGGTACCGAGGACCGCCACACAATACGTCAGAAGAAATGTTGTTACTAGAAGATGTTGAATTGAACAAAATGATGTTGGACCGACTACTATGGATAAGGAACTCACTCAGAGATCCCAAAAGCATGGAACATAAGAGAACGAGTGCCCAACGTCGCTTCCCGTTACCCCAGAATGCCCAGACACGCCACACAACAATAATGTCTCCAAGGACTGTCTGTGGTACTCTCCCTTGAGTATTCTGCCCACTTGAAATTAGTGATAGAAGAGGAAAGACTACTGACCATATAGCCATAGAGAGCGTCGATGACAACGACACGCTTGAAGGTGACATTCGAGGCATTCTCGTACCTCTCATCAATACCGAGGTCAGGATTGTGAATGAATGAATCAGTTATCTCCGTCACATAGTTAGCTAGGTCAATTCCCACTAGTGTGGTTGCAATAAGGAACATAGTGATGATGATCGTCATGTTAATGGTCATCATCCATGTCCGAGTCTTGCGGCTGAACACATAGTATCACGACTCGGATCAGCTCTAGCAGCAGAAGACGAGATCTACAGGCTTACATCAAGATAGAGCATGCTTTATACACACATCCTCCATAGATTGCTGGACAATTCAAGTTGAGGATCAACCCAGAAGCGGTGAATTTAACCTCACGAAAGAGAAGAGCCTCGAAGATAATGGCTGCAAAAGTTTTTCTGAGATCTTTTCCAATGACCACTAACGTAGTAGATTCTTCAGGGGTCATTGTACCGTTGAGTATGAAAGTAGACACTGGTGACTTCCACGGTCCTCCCATTTTTATAGGCCGGGTACCGTACAAGGCCATCCATCGTTTGGATTTGGTTCATGATTGGTATTGGACAGGTTGTCGCTTGACAGATTTACCCATGGATGATATATCATGTTGCAGTACAGAGCTGTGGTAACAGGCGAGGTAGAATGACCACGAATCATCGAGTTTGCTTCTATTGCAACAGGTCAGTGATATATTTTCTTCACCTACAACCCACAGTAGACTTTGATACATCAATTCCATGATATATTACAAGATGGCAGTGCACAGCCCAAGGGAGACTGATCGTCATATAGGAAGCTTCCTCAACTCTGTCTTCTAATTATGATCATTTTTGTGCGTTCATTCACACGCTAGCGATTGTCAAGGTTTATGCAAGAATCACATCCGAATAGCCTCTTGTGGACTCGTTGTCCTAGACATATTGCAAGCCGATAACTTACCATAAACCATGGGCCGCGGCTTGTTCCGAGAACTCATGGGTTCGAAGGAATGAGTGAAGGAATGAGTGAAAGTTTAAAGGAAAGGATAATCATCTTTTAACAAGAAAAAAAGCCGTGAGTCCATTCCCGCGGAGCTGTGACAGGCGTGAGTGTACCGTGAACTACCGTGTGCCGCGAATCAATGAAAAAATCATGGCAGTGATAAGTCTTGATGACAGTTGCGTTGATTTCATTGAAATCTATTGAATTCTGCTACTAAAGTGGTATGGTATACTCATGGAGCTCACGGTACCCTCATGGCACACTCACAGGTACTCATGGTACATACATAGCACTCACTGGCACAAATGGTACTCACGGTACATACACGGCACTCACAGATGTCTTCACAGTACATTCACAGAACTCAGGCTTACAGTACCCCACGCTTATAACATCAAGCTGTGCAAGGATTAGATTAGGATCCTACCTAATGCGCATGCACTGACTTTTCTTATTGCAAGCCACCTCAAAATCAGGAAAAATTTTACTTGTTACCGATTCGGGAGAGGAACAAAGAAAGTTGCGACAGAAACAAGAAGATGAAGTCCGCCTTGGAACCCTCAATAAAAAGGACGATTACTACATGTCGTAATATCAAGAAAACCGTTATTATCTGATTCGTGTTTTCTGATAGGTTCCCCGGCGCGACCTCATTGGCAGCTCGTGATCATTGCATGACGGCTTACGACACCCGATCTTCGTTAGCTTGGACAAAAGACTTGAATAAGGAAGGCTTATAGCAAATACCTCAACTGTTTTATTGACATTCTCATGGAAGTCTATCAAACTTGGGAGCATTGTCTGTCAAAAGGTCCAATAAGATCCGGATCTCTGAGAAGTCTTGAGACAAGGTCCAGAAAAACTCGACCAGCAAATGAATTGTTAATATTGACCTAGAACTCTGATGAGTTTGTTTAACCTCTTGAAGTGGCGCAACACGTATAATTTACGCCACATGCCGATTCCGGACTCAAATCAATCTCCTGCGTTTGGACCGCCGATGAAAACCATCGGTAATGATATTTATATTTACAGCTATACAAACGCAGGCAAGAAAAGAATGAATTGATCGCACTGATTACTAACTAATCCTTGGATCTCCGGTCTTTACTCTTGCAACCGGTTATGATTCATTATCGAGATGATGGGTTACAGCAGGATCCTTGCCTTGACCGTACATTGAGAATAAGCAAGAATAACAAAGTCGCGCTTGGGCTTGCAAAGCTTAAAGAGTGGTGATTGCGTGAGGGATATTAAGTAGACTAGATAGTACGATGGTGATAAATAACGTCTCTGTACTGGATAATTTTGATCATAAATACGCCCTTGCACTTCTCCTCGCCATCTGTACAAGTAACCCGGATGAGCTCACACAAAGCAAATCAGAAAATAAAAGCAGAAGACATACTTCAACAATCTTCCAACCTCCAGTGAGCTCGTTGGCCAGTTCCTCCTCCACGCGTGTGATGGCTGCAACATATATGCACTGCTCAACCTTGTCGTCCGCACCCACCACAATCTCGCGGGTTTTCGCGTTACGGAACATCAGAACCTCTTGTGTTGCAAACTGGACAAGGAACACGGGTACATCATTCTCCAGCATCTTGCCATCTGACACCTGTGACGCATAAGAAAGCTGTCCAGTATGAATTCTGCTTTGTCACATACATCGACTTGACGAATGTCAAGAACTTTGCTGTCGCTAATGAGTCCCTGACGGAGATAATGTTCCATAGTCGCCCATAGAACATTATACGTCTGCCGATACAAAAAACATCGTTAAATTTCCTGACACAACTCGAGAATGAACAAGGTCGTACCGCTTCACCACACCATGACCGCAGCGCTTCCTGATCTGCGGAAAGATACGCATCCACCACTTCAGGAATGATGTATTCCCGCAACTCGCGTTCAAACGCTTCACGGTTGAAATCAGGATCAAAGATCTTCATAGCGCGCATCACTTGTGCCATCTCGTTCTCATCAAAGAACGAGCCAATAGTCGACGTCACACTGCGCATAGCTGACACAACAGAGTTTTCCGACTCGTCATAAGCCTGACGCATCTCAGCCAAGCGACGCAATACAGGATTCGTCTCCTTTAATCGGTTCCATCTTTCTTGACGTGGCGAGTCCTTGTGCAACACGACCGCTGAGCCAGCTCTAGTCAATTGAAGTCAATAAAAAAAGCGAGAAGATGTACCCAAGGACTTACTCTGGGTTTGCGGTGACGCGTTTACTAGCAGGACCAAGACCATTGTCCTTTCCCGCCTTCTCCAACCGCTTCTTCCGTCGCAGTCGACGGGCCTCCTTCTCCTCGAACCCAGCATGTTTTGCGCTGCCACTATCATCTAGCGCATCGACCAGGGTTTCCGCAAGAGTTTTATAAGCCTCAGTTTTACGTATTGGCTCAGTAGACTTTTCGATAGTTGAAGACACCGCAGCGGAAGCCCTCGAAATCTTTTTAAGGACCGTAAGGGATTGTAGAGAAAAAGGTCAGACATGAAACTTACGGCGCGCATGATTTCACTCTCCTCCATACTCTTTAATGCTTCGGAAACAGCATCTCCAACCTTAACACCCGTCTTTTTCAACTCTTCAGCCGCTGCCCGCAACCTAGGATTCTCTTTGATGCTTGATTGGAGCTTCACAAAGGAAGCAATTCATGAGCTCAAGAAGGATGCAACTTTCCGGTAATCCAGACACTCACCCGTGCACGCTCATACGCAGCCTTGGCTTTTTTCATAGCCTCTGAGTCCTGAAATTTGTCCACGTCGCCCTGCAACTGCTTGACATTGTCCTGAAGCTCTCTATTCTTCCTAAGCTCATCCTTCAACACCTCTACGAACGTCTGGAATGGTGACTTGGGAAGCTCATTTTGGCGCCGTGAAGACGAATGGAAGCCAGCAAGTGTTATCCGCAATGGTGTTGTATAAGCGGTAGATTGGTTGGATAGAAGCGCCCTACTACGATTTCTGACTGCGCTGCGGACGACGAGACTCTGAAGATGACGAGGAAGCATCGGGTTGTAGCTCGGACGTGGGCACCGTTAGTACTACAGTTTTGCCCTGATCTTCAGAAATTTCACGTATCACGTGACTATGATCTCGGCGCGAAAAAAAAAACAGACGAGACATGTACACTGCAGTTCACCAGCTGCAGGGCTAAACCTTGAATCTCAGACTACATGCACAGAATATGTCAACATAAGCACAGAAACATTCTAAACTGAAACAAAAAACCGACAACTGAAGCGGTCGACGATAAAAAATGTCGATGACAATTACTATTAACGACATTGCAAGTCATATATAACGTACAAAAAGCTGCGAGTACAAATCTAGGATAATCAAAATAGAGTGCAGGGTGATCGATCAATATTCACTCCTTGGGCTCTCGCACAGTATGGTCTGGCTTTTGATTGTGGCGGAAACTCGTCCAAGTCTCCTCTGTCGCCACTGCGATACGCTGCTTGACACTCGAGAAGCTATCTAGGGCAGGCCGTACGTCTAGCGAGAAGACGGGCGAGCCATCAGGCTCGGGAGGCGCAGAGTAGTAGTCAATAACGTAGCGAACCTCCTCACCGGTTCGTGGACGTCGGACTATCCAATCGTGACGATCAAACGGTGGTTCAGAGCTTCGTAGTAGGCGATATACGTTAGGTTTCAACTGAATAGATAGAATAGGCGGACATACTTGAATCGCGAGGGGAATAGCCATCCAGCAAACATCCAGAAGCGAGCCTTGGGTGATATCTCTCCCGGCCTGCCTTTAAATCGCGCAAGTTGGAGATCATCGTGTCTGGATATCACATTGGACTCATTATACTTTTGTTCACAAGTACGAACACTCACTCGTACTCCCTCTTTTCCCACCTGAGCACCTCTTCCCATGCACGTTCGTTTAGAAAATTATGAATATCCACCATCGTCTCTACATGTTCCTCCGGCGTCTCCCATCCTTTCCGGACTAGTGCGTTGTAAAACTGCTGTGGTGAAGGATAATCCCATCTGTTTGAACTATCCCGAGGAATAGAGGACTCGGTCCGCGCTGTCGGTAGGTATATTGTTTGATTTGGCGCTGGGGCCTGAGCAAGTTGTGGCATCTGGTTCAAAGGGTTTAGTCCTCCGTTATCAACAGGGCATTGTGCTGCTTTTGGAGGTACGGTGTGGTCAACTGGACATTGTGCAGCCTTCGGAGTAGCGACCGGAGTGTCGTGCGCCACCGGACATGACACCGCTGAATTTTCCGCTGTTTTGTGCGATACAGGACATGTTGGAGCAGAGCTGGGCGTGGCGGGCGTGGAAGTCGGCAGCGAAACTGATTGCCCCATGACGAACGAAAAGAAGGATTGCTTGGTCCTGTTGTTTTCGGAAAGACTTCTTGTTTCCGAGCACGTGGCTTCCGAGCTTCTGCCTACCATACGTTTATCTTTTTGATACTTGTAGCCTTTGTCAAGCTTCGGGCCGCTGTCCAAAATCTAGGAATTTGCCCCACATCTGCCCTTTCCGTGCTTTGATTAAAATAGGGACCTCTTTATTCAAGTTCAAGATCTGCTAGATAGGAGCTTCCAAGTGAACTGTGAGACGCCTAACTCCTAATTCTACGGCGCAGTTTCGAGAAAGTGCCTCGACTTTCATGTGGCAACCCAGGGAAGCAGTTTTCAAGTCGATTTTGTGATGGGTAGACGATCGTCTACGTACTCGCTTGTACTGCGAAATACTACTCAGCGGTAGAAAACTCCTGAATTTTTATCGATACGTGGCTCCAGGCCTTAGCTTCATGATTCTCCCAAGCTTGGTACTGGCTGAAACCCATTCAAGCTGATTCTGATATAGTTGCATCATGAAAGCCAAGGTTTTTTACTTGAGTCAAAACCTCCTTTTCGCCCTGTGAAACCTCAACATGCCAAGCATTCATCGCGATGACCGTTGCGGTGCAAGTCATTAGGCGCCATTTAGGATCTTAAAACACCGCGGAGTGGGGTACTTATGTAGTCTGGCGTAGCTGGTACGGCTTCCATTGAACCTCTTTGCTTTCTTCAACCCCTGATCGAATTCAGTCGTAGTTCCTCTATCGTTCCGATATCCGCACTGCGTCGTGTCTCTGCTCCTCTCCAGTGCGATATTATCGACCATTTTGCTTAAATTTTCCGCCTTGTTTTGCTCCTCGCTTCAGAGCTCAGGCTCAAGTACGTTGATCTGGGCTTCTTCGCGTCTAACAAGGAATATAAGTGAGAATATAAGTAAGTTATGTATCTTCAATACTTGCGATTGGGCATCCTCGCCCGGATCTTAGATCAGCTCTGACATCCGACTCTCTTAAGCCGAGCGATATAAAAAGCATCCTATTTGGCCTTTGTCTGACCGCCGTCCTCTTTAGTCACCAATCACCCTAGATTTTGAGCCCTCGACACTCAATACTCAATATGCCTGGAGGCCCTTCTGCTGGAGGAGGAGGAGGAATCGGTGGAACGAAGAGGGTAAGAAACAACACGTTCCCTTATTTCTTCAAACGACTCAACCCTCGTTTTTTAGAACAATTTTGCGGGGATCGCATTAACAGGTTAGTTGCCTTTTCATCTTTGGATCTCATTTCTCAACTTATGTTTTGTCTATTCTCAGCCTTTAGTGCCTTTGGTGGCATCCTTTTCGGTTACGACACTGGCGTTATCAATGGAGTCAAAGAAATGAAGGATTGGTTGCGAACCTTTGGTTATCCTGATCCAAGTGCTCCATCCGGTTACAGCATCTCTTCCGCAAATGAATCCTTGGTTGTATCCATCCTCTCCGCTGGTACCTTCTTCGGTGCTCTTCTAGGCGCGCCCATGGCAGGTATAGGTCCTACTCACTTCTGAATTGCGCAATGCTTATAGACCCTCTCAGACTATGTCGGCAGGAAAAAGGGTATTATTCTTGCCTGCCTTGTATTTTCTATTGGTGTCGCGATGCAGACTGCTTCAACGGCCATCCCCCTTTTCGTTCGTCGCTTTTACCTTTTTTTCAAGGTCATCATACATGTAGTTGATATCTTTCTAGGTCGTCGGCCGTGTTTTCGCTGGACTAGGGGTCGGTCTTGTCTCTTGCTTGATACCAATGTATCAGTCTGAATGGTAACGTCACAAACTGACTCCACGAGAACCTATCTTGACAGATGTTCAGCTCCCCGAAATGGATCCGCGGTGCCATCGTCTCGATGTACCAATGGGCTATCACGATTGGTTTACTCCTCGCGGCCATCGTCAACAACTTCACCCAACATCGGGACAATCACTCCTCATACCGCATTCCTACCTCCATTCAATTTATCTGGGCGGCCATCCTCGCCGGGGGTATGTTGTTCCTCCCAGAAGTACGTCTTCTATTTCTTCCATCAATCATCGAGTTGACTTGATTGACTCTAATTTTGAAGTCCCCTCGATGGCTCGTCAAACGAGGTCGTGACGACGATGCCGCGATCTCTTTGAGCAGGGTCACTGGCCACAAGAGAACTGATCCTGAGGTCGACATCGAGCTGGATGAGATTCGTGCTAATCTACAAGCAGAGTTGGCTCTGGGTGAAAGCTCTTACCTCGATTGCTTCAGGTTCACCAAGAACAGAATTGCTCTTCGGACTCTAACCGGTATCTTCATCCAAGCTTGGCAGCAGGTCAGTTGTAGTCCATATATATACTTTTTTGTCGTTTATAACATCTCCTCCAACAGTTGACTGGAAGTAAATGACATCATTCATACTTCTAAGGTCAAACTCTCACGAAATCTCTAGTTAACTTTATCTTCTACTACGGTACAACCTTCTTTAAGAACTCGGGTATCTCGGACCCCTTCTTGATTTCTATTGCCACCAACATTGTCAATGTCTTCATGACACTACCTGGAATGTGGGGCGTCGAGCGTTTCGGTCGCCGGCGCCTCCTTCTCATAGGCGCCACCGGAATGTGTATCTGCGAGTTCATCATTGCTATCGTCGGTGTCACTGTTTCTGTGAACAACCTCGCTGGCCAGAGAGTTCTGATCGCGTTCGTCTGCATCTATATCGTGTGTTTTCATTTCAGTCATCTTGGCTCATGCGGTCACTAACGTCAACGTCTTTCTTCAGGCCTTTTTTGCCGCGACATGGGGTCCGATCGCCTGGGTCATCACCGGAGAGATATTCCCACTTCAGGTTCGGGCGAAGGCTATGTCTCTCTCCGTTGCCAGCAATTGGTAATAAGTATTCATCTTTGTTGTTGGACTTTGACTGATCTTTATTAAGGCTATGGAACTTCGGCATCGGCTATGCCAGTCAGTATTTCCTTCCATCCAATGTGAAACGAGATTGAACCACCGTATTAGCCCCTTACCTTGTCAACAAGCAACCAGGCTCTGCCGGCCTAGAAGCGAAAGTGTTCTTCATCTGGGGTTCCACATGCTTCTGCTGTATCATCTTCACATACTTCTGTGTACCCGAGGTACGTTGTACATGCAAGCCGATAACAAAGGTATCCACTGACGCTGTCTTCCACAGACTAAGGGATTGTCTCTGGAACAGATTGATCTCATGTACCAGAATACACTCCCTGTCAATTCTCTGAAATACCGCCGCCGACTCATGTCAGGAGACGTATCAGAGGATGCAGCTGCCGTCCCGGATGGAGAAAATGCGAAATCTGGTGAAAGAATCGAAGACAAGGCTTAGCTAACCATCCTGTGAAATTTTTCATTCCTGGGTTTCCATGATATAGGATCTTCAAAGCCTTTATGTCTGCCATCATTTCTGATGCATACCTTTGTAGCACATGTGTACTTTTATATGTCTAGCATTTGCTAATTCACATCAAATATTGTAACACATACGTCGAGAGCCCGGATTATTCTCTGAAAAATATCTAGTAAAATACTTCGAGTCAAGCGGTGAATACACTACAGCAGATCAAAGTCATCTAAGGTCAGATCCACCACCTTTCTGGATATTGGCATCATCAAACGAGTCTATGTCTGAGATACTCGACGACGACGACGACGACCCTAGTCCGAGCCTAGAATCTGGCGAACTTCCAGGTACAACCTCTTTCACACCCACCTTTATCGACGGCGTGTTTCCCACCCAATCTTCATCCAAGTCCTCCGAGTCAATCTCCACTTCATTGGAGGATGTAGGTGATGCCTTCGCTGATGGATCGGGGAAATCATAACGCTCCTCCGAAAACAGTAACGGGTCGAGCGTTCCAGAGATGTGATCCTGGCCCTGGGATTCCTCGAGCAAGGGGAGATGGTCAGGAGACGGTGAAGCAACGGAAGAGTTGGAACCTTGAGATCGCAGTGACCAAGGATCACTAGAAAGAGGTTGAGGTGCAGGTAATGAAAGGGTATTGAGGTATCCATTGTCCTCATTGGGTGGAGTAGGAAGCTGTGTCTCATTTATCATGTTAGCCTCACCCCCTTGTCGCTTTAGTCGTGCTTCCTCGATCTGATGATGAGTCTTTCCGCCAAGGGGAGTACTGGACCTCCTTCGATAGAATAAAAGATATGCATTCGCATTCTGGAAACAAGTGCAGGTGAATGATATACGCAAACTGGATGGAAGATGGATGGACTTACGACTGCATCAGTGGCCTTGGCAGTGGTCACAAATGAATCATCGAAGTGATACCATTTGTCATTGAGGTGATTGAGAGCGTAAGCCCGGTAGTGTCCACCACCGAGGCCGCCCATATGCTCATCAACTCCAAATAGATCGTAGACCAGAGGCTCATCAAGATTCCCGAAATCAAACTCTGTAAGATCAAAGCCCTGCTCCGCGAGTTTTTTAGCAGCTGCACGGTCTCCAACCATGCTGCTAAGGTCAAGACCTTCTATCGGGAAGTCGATGAAGGTATCTATCTTATCTCGTAGGGTTCGGCTATTGCTGAAGCGTTTCAGATGGACAACAAGGACATCAGGTGCCTTCCAAAGGTCGAATTTCTTCGTAGCTTGCTGATGCTTCTTGCACTGCGGGCAGTACCAGAGATCATCCTCCCCAAGCTTCTCCTCTTTCGTGAACTCTTCCAGACAGTCCTGTAGGGTCAATCCTTTCTTCCCTTTCTCCATGGCTGACTTCTTTGACTCAAGGTATTCAGGATGCTGGAACTCGGGCCATGTATTCCAGAGAGCGTGATCATAGCGTGACCGGTCGTCACCGAAATAGTAAGCCTTCATGTTCTCGTCGAATTCGCAGTAAAAGGCATCGCCTTCACGAAGGAGGATCGGTTCTTCATCTGCCGACTCGATGCGGCGGTCCCATGACTCCCATCGGTTGCTGGAGTAGTAACTGGATTGCGTCCCGTAATCTTTATGGTTGGCCTGCAGTCTAAGGTTGAAGACATCCTTTTTAGTCCCCACTGGTCGAGGTACAACAATGGTCGCCGGAGAATTGGCCAACTCATTGTCGTCTACCAGAGTAAATCCCTTCTCATCGACGATATCGCCATCTATTGGTTCAGTTTGCTGGTGTGTGACGACCTTGCCATCTTCTAGGATCTCCGTTAGTGAATCGGCGGGAGTAGGAGGAAAACCATTCAGAGTGATGGGAACCAGGTCTGTCTCAAAGGTGGTTGTTACCTCCCACTTGAAGAGGTCCCTGGCATTGGCGGTCCAACGCTGCAGCCGTCCCAAAACCGCATCATACATGGCATTAACATCGGTAGCCTGCTGGGGAGTGATAGCAACAACACTGGGGTAGCCGAAAAGTGATCCACCCTTATTCGATATATAAGAAGCGTGCACGGGTGGGTTGAGGTCACAAAGATACATGGGGACTATTATGGGGTCATCGATTTGTCTCTTATATGACCTGCTCTGTTGGGAATTGCAGGGAAGCTCGAAACAAACGATAGTGTCATTATCCGACATGTCTCCGCAAGGAATGTTGTCGCCAAGGTTCTTGTAAAATTTATTGTTGAATATTTCTAGTGTAAGGAGCTGCTCAAAATCAGATTGTAAGTTCACCCTTGATGAAGTCAAAAACTCACATTCTCTGGATTGGCGACCATCCAACGACCGAGAAGAACTTTTAGGTCCTTGAAGGACGCATCCCCGCTAATCTCGACAGGTACCTAAAGAAAATTGCTCAATAACTATTGCTGTAACACTGAATAAACAAAGGCACCTTCCGGTGTGGTTTGTCTATGTCCCAAGGAACGTAGTAAATACTATGTTTCCACTTCTTGTTGACGGGTAATGGAAGCGTCAAGTACATGAAAGGGTCAAATGTAATAGAGACCTACACGACCATGTCAATACCGATGAAAAGGAGAATAAGGAAGACACACCTTCTCACATTCAGGACAGATCAGTGTGCTCTGATACTGGCCTTGGAACAGATCGACGATAACACTGTCATTCCTCTTCATATAACCCTCCCAAGAAAGTTTCGCAAGTTTCACAAGTTCGAGATTTCCACCGCCTTCCCAGTCCGGTTTTTCTACATAAGGTTTTTTCAAGACGCGATTAAGATCTTCGTGAAGCCCATCAAGTAAAAACGCCACAAGTTCCTGTGAATCGTGCTGTTGATATCCGCTGAACTGGGGCGCAAAGCGCTGAAGTTGTGACTTGAACTCGCGGGGAGAATATGACGTAGAAGTCCCACTAGAAGCCCAGATACGCTGGAGGAGAGCCCCGAAAGCCTGAGCAATGGCACCGTGCATGCCAAGAGGATTGTCAGGGTTTAGTTCCTCTTGATACAGGCCAGCTGTGAAGCAGAGTCAAAATGATATTAGGTTTGTTGGTGTTACTTATCATACTGAGAAAATAATCAGTGAGCTCCTTGCTGTGCGCGAGGCATTGGAGCGCGGAATTCATGAAGCACGTATTTCCCCTGCATAGATGGTGAGGAAAACGAGGGAAATGAAAAATAAGCAACTAACATGTTCCCTAGACCTAAGGTGCCTGGCTCAATTGGCTTTTCCTTGGAAATCGAGGAAAAAGATGACTTCCACGACGTAGATAAACTATAGCCACTATCTAATCGCGCGACAGATGTCGAACCCGTTGGTGTGGTGCTAGTCCCTGACATACGGTTGAAGAAACTATCGGACGATTTGAAAAGCACTTCTGGGCGGCCAGCAGATGTAGAAGGGGGAGCTGGAACAGTCTCCAAAAGCCAGCCAGACTCATCCTTGAATTCAACAACAAAGCAATCATCAGATTCCACACATTCTTCCTCTAGAGTCTTGTCGACACCATCTTCCAGGATATTTCCGTTCAAGTCTGTAAGCTGAGAGACGGGGAATTCAAGGAACGTCTGATCGTCAGCTACAGTGTTGATTTTCCAAACACGATAAACCGCGCCTCTTTTGCCTTCTGGAACTACGGCGGCAGCGAGGAGGGTATTCAATGTCTTGATTGTCTCCCCTGCAGAGACCGTAATACGAGACAAAGAAAGATCTTCAGATTTTGCCTTGACGAGTCTGAAAACTCTCAAAACCGGTGGGCGTAGCTCCAAAGAAGCCTGTTTTGATGTACCTCTCTCGATTACGCGTCGCGGGAGCGGGTGTATCGCTTCACCATACCTTTTGTGGCCGATTAGCAAAAATGGGTGAAAAAGATATAATCTCTCACCAGGACACAAAGCACCGCCAGACCTCTTCGGGCACAAACTCTAGATCGACGCCCTCGGAAATTGATGTGAGAAGATTGTTGTATGAATCGAGAAGAGGGGAATTATCAACTGGACCGAGATCCTGCTCATTGACCGGACCTTCCTTGTCTACTTCACCCGTCAAAGCTTTCCGCCATCGTTTCCACCAATGTCTCGCGACCAGATACCACATCTCTCCAACTTCCATCTTGCGCAATTTGCAGCGGTCCACAAATGCCACTCTTTCTTCTGCAGGAGCCACCTTGAGAATCTGGGGTGACGTCGAAGGCTCCGGCACGAGCGCCGGGATATCGTCCTCGCCTTGGTCTGCCATGTACGCGTCTATATCGTGATTGGAATCCGCAATAGTCAATGTAGACATCCGGTCCGTTCGTGGGCTCTTTGAGTCAATATCCGTGGAGTTTGGGTCGGCTGCAGTGCGCTTGAGCCAAGAAGATGATGCATCGGACTGTGTAGACTGACTTCGTTGGCGTTTCCGGCTGCGTTGGCTATCGGTAGGCGATGGGGAACTCGCTGGAGAGGGTTGGAGAGTCATTCTTCGTTCAGAGAAAGTAATGTTGTGGGGAAATGAGAAAAACAAGCACGCCACGCGAACTTAAGTCTTATAACGCCTGAAAGAACAAGATCAAAGAAAAACAAAAGCTTCGACATACGCAAGCAGATCACTGTATTCCACGTGACCTGATTGGGAATCCGATCCGGCTATAAATAGTCAAATACATATACGGCCAGAACTCTCCAAGGTTGCTTCAAGGTTGCTTCCCCACACCCTTTCAACATTGCATCTACATCTACAACCCCTCAAGTCCATCTCAATGTCTATTCAAGGTTAGATGCCATCTCAGCTCTACCTGTTCTCCATTTTCAATTCTATTGTCTTGAACAGACAAACATTTCCTAAATACACCCGAATCTCTTGTTCTCGATTCCCTTCGTGGTCTTTGTACAGTGAATCCGGATCTAGTTTTAGATGAGAAGAATAAAAGTTGTTTTTGTCTCCTGGCTGTTGCAATAACCCTAACGACCGTCAGTCGTGTATCTTGGTCCCCATGAGCGTTCGAAAGTCGCGCTGCTTGGTGGCGGAGGATCCGGTCATGAACCCACCGATACTGGCTTCATAGGTAAGGAAATATTCCTCGGTATATCGCGCACATGTGCAAAATTACATAAATCCAGGTCAAGGCATTCTCACAGGTGAATGTACTCCATCAAGAGTGAGGACTATCGTTGTGCATTGCTGATGTCATAACAAGGCAGTGTGTGTGGGAACATCTTCGCCTCTCCGAACGCAAGTCAAGTACGCCGTGCAATCGAGTTGACCGATAATGACAAGGGGTATCGTCATTATCGCAATGTTGGCGACAGCTGATAACAAAATTCTTACAGCACTGTCATCATCGTAAAGTAAATGTTGTTTACTAGTATTCACCAGAATTCCGGTTGAACAGAATTCAGGAACTACACTGGCGACGTCTTGAATTTTGGACTGGCTGCGGAACAATATGTTGCTCTCAATCCAGAGAAGACTAATAAAGTTAAGTTCGTCTTTGTAGGCGATGATGTTGCAGTAGGCAAAACACAAGGAAGTATCGTCGGGAGAAGGTGTGTGATTCACGAATCACTACTTCAAGTCAGCGCTCTCAGCATCTTGTGTATCTATCTAGAGGACTCGCAGGAATAGTGTTAGTATATAAAATTGCGGGAGCTCTGGCTCATCGTGGTGGAAGCCTCGATGAAGTATACAACGTTGCTCAATGGGTCTCATCAAATGTCGCTACAATCGGTGTGGGCTTGGAGCATTGTCATGTAACCTTTGAGCATGTACACAACTTTTAAAGAGTCACGGTTTATGTTTAGGTACCGGGAACTGCAGCGGCGACGTCTCACCTCCAGGCTTCCGAAATCGAGATAGGAATGGGCGTCCACAACGAAAGTGGTAACCGCCGTCTCTCACCTAACCCTCCTTTGAAGGAGCTTATCCCTCACCTTCTTGATCTAATCATGTCGACCTCGGACTCCGAGCGTTCATTCTTGCCTTTCCAAAATCAGCAAGGTAAAGACGAAATCGTAATCATGGTCAACAATCTCGGCGGATTGAGTGAACTCGAACTCGGCGCAATCACGAAAGAGGTGCATGCTACCCTTCGCGCACGTGGTGTCATTGTTCACCGTATGTTTTCCGGCACCTTTATGGTCAGTGTGCCTCTTCTCAAGTATTTTCCCAAGTATGACAATGAATCCACACTTTGTAACTAGACAAGCCTTAACATGCCAGGCTTCTCCATTACTCTTCTCCTTCTGCCGTCTAAAGAAAACACATTTGCTCCTGCACAATCTCTCCTACTGTCTCTTCTTGACGATCAACCTAACGCTCCAGGATGGAAATGGTCTTCACGTGCGGCGCCTCCTGTTCAACCCCACCTCGCACCAAGCACGTTACAGGCAGAACAGATCACATCTGGATCACCATTGAAGACTGCAGATGCTAATTTCTTTGAAGCAGGCGTTAAACGCGCTTGTGAGGCTTTGATCACTGCAGAGCCAGAGATAACGCAAATGGATACCGTTGCGGGAGATGGGGATTGTGGTCTTACTCTCAAGGTGATTTCACCTATTTCTCAAGTTTTTATCAACATGACTGACGATTCAATGGTATTTCAGGCAGGAGCTGAAGGTTTGGGTTTCTCATCTTGACTATACAGTAGGATAGTTCTTGATAGATACAACAGCTGTTCTACAGAAGCTTTCGAAAGGAAAAATTGATGGGCACGATATAGGTGGTTCAATTATTGCCATCGCCCAGGTTGCGGAAGAAACCATGGGAGGCACCAGTGGAGCACTCTACTCGTATGTGTTTCCCAAATTGTAATGTTGCGATGGTATTATCACGCTTTGATCGATTCTCGTCAGGATCTTCTTCTCTGCCCTCGCACAGGGCCTCCACTCTACTGTAACTAGCAGCGCCACCGTCACAGCCGAGTCGTGGAGCAACGCCCTTGCTTATGCATTGACCAAATTGTATACTTACACTCGCGCTCGGCCTCCGTCTCGTACTCTTGTCGACCCTCTAGCAGCCTTTGTTGAAATACTAGGCAAGTCTCCTAGCAGCAATCTGAGGGCTGCTATCGAGGCGGCTACAGCGGGAGCAGAGCACACAAGGGATGTTGAAGCCAAAGTGGGACGCAGTGCCTATGTAGAGGGAGATCGCTTGAAAAAGGAAAGGGTTGCAGACCCTGGGGCATGGGGTGTCAAAACAATTTTGGAGAGCTTGATCATCGATGAGAGAAAGAAGTAGAAAAGGTTCAAGATATCTAACGTATGTAAATCAAGTCATATGTGAGAAGTCATTCAAGCGTTGCTTGTACATCATCGATCATCACCGAACTTGACTGGCGTCTGGTCTTCCAAGAGATCCAAACATGTCACCTATTTGATTGGGTGCAGGAACTCCCGAGCTAGATGTTTTCTCCCAGGCCACTATAAATACCTTTAACCACCTTGACTGTAGTCAGATACGTATTTTTCAGTGCTACTAAATACCCAGGGCTTTTGGTGAACAAGTTTTCGGGAGCAGTTTCGCCATCGGGGTGGTCGATCAAAGTCCGACGCAGCGCTCCATCCGAAATCCGATGCTCTCCACAAAGGCAAAACACCTGATCCTGACAAAGTAATTGCAGCATTTACTGTAATTACATACAATGGTAATCTATAGTATATGCGACGACTCCTGGGAAAGTGGCTGTGCACCCATTATATGCGACGACGAATCTTAAGAAACTGGGTTCCATCAATCCTTATGTAATGCTTATGTAAAATTACGTAAGTTGGCTGGCTTCAAATTTTCGGCCTTTTCCTTTGGTGTGTGGCAAAGATCAATCATTGCACCGAATCACTCTTTCTTTTGACCTCTCTTTCCAATATGAAGCATCAACCATTCTCTCTGCTCTGATACTGTGAGAAGAAGCTTTGTTTGGCCTGATAGACTCTACTGACCCTCTTTTGGAGGTTTTTACACTCAACCTGGCCATGTATGCTCTACTGTTTGTCATCTCCAATCACTGATCATAGCTGATAACTAGATTTCCACTATTGCATCCTTCTTCAGGCTTTTTCTGAGCATTGAGTAGCTTTCTCTTCTTTCAGGTGGGCTTTCTTTTCTTTGCTTAATTGTCCAATAGCTGATTTTGGTGGTTGTTTCTATATTGAAGCTGAATTGGGCTAGGTGTACTCTTTTTTTGAGTGTAACTTTTAGGGACAAATCATGGCTGAAATCAGACTTCACTACATTCTTCATTAGGCTCCCTTTCTGAGTGTTCAGTAGCTTTGCAGGTATGCTTTTTCTATATTTGTCTGAGAACTAATTCAAGTATTATCCATTTTCTTTTCTAAACAGTTATTGGCTTTCTGCTTTTAAGGTAGATCTCTTTCAAACACCAAATTGCTAATCTCTGTGAATTTCAGCACCTAATGTATATGAGTTGACAGTGTAGTATAGATATTCTCAATAGTTCTGGGACTTAGCATTGAGTTGGAAATACAAAGACCTAACTGAACAAAGTGAGGTTGAGTCTGGGACTTGGCATTGAGTTTGAAATACAAAGACCTAACCGAACGAAGTGAGGTTGAGTCTGGGACTTGGCATTGAGTTTGAAATACAAGGACCTAACCAAACAAAGTGAGGTTGGGTCTGGGACTTGGCATTGAGTTTGAAATACAAGGACCTAACCGAATGAAGTGAGGTTGGGTCTGGGACTTGGCATTGAGTTTGAAATACAAGGACCTAACTGAACGAAGTGAGGTTGGGTCTGGGACTTAGCATTGAGTTTGAAATACAAGGACCTAACCGAACGAAGTGAGGTTGGGTCTGGGAATTAGCATTAAGTTTAAAATACAAAGACCTAACCGAACGAAGTGAGGTTGGGTCTGGGACTTAGCATTGAGTTTGAAATACAAGGACCTAACCGAACGAAGTGAGGTTGGGTCTGGGATGAAGCATTGAGTAGAATATCGAGGACCTAACCGAACGAAGTGAGGTTGGGTCTGGGATGAAGCAAGAGCTACAGGCCCGTGCCGAAGGCACGGGGCGTAGCTCGTCTATATATTATGCGACGACGGACGTGGGAATGTGGCTGCGCCTATGCGACGACTTTTCTGCTGACTAAAATTTGTCAGCGCTGACAAATGCTGACAAATTTAAACCCTTTTATGGTAATACAATCAGATTTGGCTGTTTTTACGCTCTTCGGATAAGTTTTTTACCAAAACAAATGCAGTAGACAGCTTTAATACATATATACTATCTTTTGACTATGTGTAAAAGGTGCCAATTAGTCTGCAGGGATGAAAAAGGCCAAACGCGATTTAGTGGACACTGTTTTTCACGCCTCGCGCGTTTTTTGACACAATATGACCAAACAATGGGCATTTCCGAGGTTGTGGAAAGGAGGCCACACGACAAAGTATGTTTCGTCACATCTATTGATTGATTGATGTTGACTAACAAGCTTATTAGTAACTCCTTAACCACATTGAGCTATTGATATAATAAATATCTCATCATGCAAGTCAATTTTAATGGTTTTTGACTGTTAAATTGCTTAACAATGGATGTTATAGGCAACCACCTACTACTCCTGAAAGCCAAAGGCAACAAGCTAGGAATCAAAGGAGACTTGAACAGTTACAAATGACAGATCCTGACAATCGTCGAGCAAATAGAAACAATAGATCTTTGGAACAGATCAATACTGTGGTTGTCCCACCACTTCAATTGGGGCCTGGGGGTATCAATCAATCTATGGGAACTGGGGGTTTGAGACCTATAGCCACTGCTTCTGGCTCCTTGGGAACACCTATTAGGCAGGCAGCTGCTGCTGCTGATCCATTTTTTATGGCCATTCCAGAAACTGTTTTGCCTGAAGGGTGGGATGCTCCTTTGCAGAATCCCATACCTAGAGTGGTGCCACCTCTACCTCCTCCTGTACAGAGAAGAGGCAATAGACTCAATCAGTCTGCTGTTGCTCAAGCTGCTATGGTCATTCCAGAAACAGTTTTGCCAGAAGGTTGGGATGCTCCTTTACAGAATCCCTTACCTAGAATGGTGCCACTGTTGCCTGCTCCTGTACATAGAAGGGTCAGAAATCCTCTCTTACCAGAGCTTATAATGGTACCAGCTCCACTTGCTCCCCAAGCACTGTTGGAAGAGCAACAAAGGCTGAGACAGAGGCAACAAGAGCAGGCACTGGCAATCTTGCAAGAGCAACAAAGGCTAAGGCATATTGCTATGGCTACAGAGCAGGAGAGGCAACAACAAGAGGTACTAGCAGTGTTGCAAGAGCAACAAAGGCTGAGACAAGATCAGGAGAGGCAACAGGCATTGGCTATTCTGAGCCAGGAAAGGTTGAGGGAGGAAGAAGAAGAGGTCAGTCAAGGACAACTTGAATATGTTACTGGGACTAACAAAGTCTAACAGCATATTGATCTGAATCCTGAACATAGGCCTTTGAATACAGTTATGGCTCAAAGGATTTTTCAAGGCTGGGAACAGCAACATGAAGCTGATCTGGAAGAGGATTTCAATGATTTAGGTCCTCAGAATGATATACCTTCTGAGGATGACTTGGAATATGTTGATCCTGTTCAACAGAGACCTGCAGAACAATTGGATCCTCCCCTTGATGTGCCATTGGGTCCTCAGGATGACATATCTTCTGATGATGACTTGGATTATGTTGATCCTGTTCAACAGAGACCTGCAGAAGACTTGGACCCTGCTCCACCCAACCATCCAGCAGGACTACAAAATCCTGCTGAACAGCCTCCCCTTGAGCTTCCTATGCCACCACAGCTTGACCCTATTCAGCCTATTCCAAGAGGAAGGCAACCTTACTTGATTGAATACCCTCCACACTATCTTGGTCCTATGACTGTTATATGTCCACACTGCCAAGCTCTACATTTTGATGCTGAAAAGCTCACCAAGTCTACTATTTATAATCCAAAGTTTGGCATGTGCTGCTTACAAGGCCAAGTGAATTTGCCCAGGCTTCGAGATGCTCCAGCAGATTTATTGAACCTGCTCCATGGGCATCATCCTCTCTCTGACACTTTTAAAACATCTATCCGTCAATACAATGCAGCCTTTGCATTTACATCTCTGGGAGTCAAAATTGATCATGCCATTACCAATGCTCCTGGACCATACAGCTTTAGGATCAATGGAGAACTACATCATTTGACAGGTGCCTTGCTTCCTATAGAAGGCAATCTGCCTGTATATGCACAGCTTTACTTTTATGACCATAATCAGCAATTGGCTTTTCGTCAACAGAACAATTCCAGGCTGGACCCTCAGATAATGGCCTCCTTGCAGGATATGCTTGCTAGAGTCAATCCCTTCATTGACCTATACAAGCAAGCCAGGCAGATCATGGGAGAAGTTCCAGAAGGCCAACCACAAAGGCTTTCTGTCAAGCTTACAGCTGATTTTGGAGATCCTCGACGCTACAATGACCCCAATGAACAGGAGGGGGTTGCAGCTGTAATTCCTGGAGATGGCTCAGAGGAGCGATCAAATCATCGTGATATAGTCTTGCACTTGCATGGAGGGGAATTGAAGCAGATCAGCCATCTACATCCATATTACACTCCATTGCACTACACAATCATCTTTCCCACTGGAGAGCCTGGATACCACATCAACATTCTTGCCAGACATGGACCACAAGGGCAACAAAGGACAAATAAGGTCTCTGAAACCTCATATTATGCATATAGGCTTCAACAAAGAACTCTGGAATTTAATGCTGCTTTACTCTGGAGTGGGAGGCTGTTTCAGCAATATGTTGTTGATGCATGGGCTTCAACTGAGCAAACAAAGTTGAATTGGGTTCGGCACAATCAGAAGAAGATCAGAGCTGAAGTCTATCAGGGAGTGGTGGATGCTGCTGCTGGAGATGAAGAGGTCACCCCACAGAGCCATCGTGTCATTCTTCCTTCTTCTCATACTGGAAGTGAACGACAAATGCAGCAATTATTCCAGGACTCTATGGCTATTTGCAGGCATTTTGGAAAACCTGATCTCTTCTTGACTATGACTGCCAATCCAAAGTGGTCGGAAATTGAAGAAGCTCTCTTGAAGGAACCTGCAGTCAATGGGAAGAAGCAAACAGCTGCTGATCGACCTGATATTGTTGCCAGAGTATTTGAACTCAAAAAGAATGCTGTAGTGAAGGAGATCAAGGAAGGTCTCTTTGGCAGCTGTGTGGCTTATGTTCATACCATTGAATTCCAAAAGAGAGGACTTCCACATATGCACATCTTGATCTTTTTCCATCACCATCACAGGATCAAGGATGCACCTGATGTGGATTCCATTGTCTCTGCCCAAATTCCAGATCCAGTCACTCAGCCTCAATTGTATCAGGTATTGGCTTTGTTTAAATTCTGGATTCAGTAACTTATCTTTGTTGTCAGGTTGTTACTGCCAACATGGTCCATGGTCCATGTGGAGCTGCCAAACCCAATGCTAAGTGCATGGTAGATGGCAAATGTTCCAAGAAATACCCAACAGTGGAGATGCCAAGTTTGCAGGATCAATTGCTTTGATTCCAAGAATCAACATGGATGTGTCTGAAGAAGATTTGCCAATTCCATTGTGCAGGAGACAATTCCCAGTTCGATTGGCCTTTGCCATGACTATCAACAAGTCTCAGGGTCAATCAGTCAAGCATGTTGGATTGGACCTTTGATCAGGAGTTTTTTCACATGGCCAACTTTATGTTGCACTCTCTCGGTGCACATCAGGAGATCGTATCAAAGTCATCTGGGACCCAGAAAACACATCAAGAAAGACTGCAAATATTGTCTATCAGGAAATCCTGAATGGTTTACAAATGTAAGTGTGAGTTTTGTTGGATTCAAGCAAAAAATTGCTAACTTCTATGAACTTCAGCACCTAATGTCTATAGCTGGACCATGTAGTATAGATATTCTTAATGGTTTACAAATGTAAGTGTGACAGTTTAAATAATTGGTTGGTTAGTACTAACTTTTATAATTTAATTTTCAGCATCTCTAATATATACCAGTGGACATTGTAGTATTTTGTTAATAATGTAATATAGATACATGATTGGTTTATAGATGAAATCTCAGTGTATTGAATGGTAAGAGAAAAGCAACACTTGGTCAACAAAATACAAAGACCTAACCGAATGAAGTGAGGTTGGGTCTGGGACTTAGCATTGAGTTTGAAATACAAGGACCTAACCGAACGAAGTGAGGTTGGGTCTGGGAATTAGCATTGAGTCTGAAATACAAGGACCTAACCGAACGAAGTGAGGTTGGGTCTGGGAATTAGCATTGAGTTTGAAATACAAGGACCTAACCGAACGAAGTGAGGTTGGGTCTGGGAATTAGCATTAAGTTTGAAATACAAAGACCTAACCGAACGAAGTGAGGTTGGGTCTGGGATGAAGCATTGAGTAGGATATCGAGGACCTAACTGAACGAAGTGAGGTTGGGTCTGGGATGAAGCATTGAGTAGGATATCGAGGACCTAACCGAACGAAGTGAGGTTGGGTCTGGGATGAAGCAAGAGCTACAGGCCCGTGCCGAAGGCACGGGGCGTAGCTCGTCTATATATTATGCGACGACGGACGTGGGAATGTGGCTGCGCCTATGCGACGACTTTTCTGCTGACTAAAATTTGTCAGCGCTGACAAATGCTGACAAATTTCAACCCTTTTATGGTAACAGGCTGTTTTGCTGCTCTTCAGATGCATTTTTTCAAAAAAAAAAATACAGTAGACAACTTTAATACATCTTTTGACTATGTGTGAAAGGTGCCAGACTTGATATTTCAGGCAATATTTCACTATTTTCAGCTTTTTTTGGGGCTTACCTATGTGTGGAACACTTCTAGCTGTTTTTTGAGAAAGGAACATGTCCCATGCATGTATTTCTTATCAAAAAAAGTTCAGAACAATGAATTTGTGATCAAAAAATATCAAAAGATGAACTCAATTGTCTCAACTCTTACTCCAGACCAAAGTTGTCATCTGGGATGAAGTCCCAATGCAACACAAAAAAGCCATTGACTCTGTGGATCAAGGGTTCAGAGACATTCTGGAGAAAGATATTCCTTTTGGTGGAGTGACTGTAGTGTTTGGGGGAGATTTTTAGCAAACTCTCCCAGTTATCCAATGAGGACTCAGGCAGCAGATGATTGCTGCTTCACTCAAAAGGGGAAGACTTTGGGATCAGATTCAAGTCCACTACTTGGTTCAAAACATGAGATTGGATCAGACTCCTGATAACATTGCTCATGCAGCTTGGTTATTAGATGTTGGTGTTGGAAAAAACCTTGGGCCTGGAGAAACAGTACAACTTCCAGAAATCATGATCTGTGATGACAATTCTGTCACTGGATTGATCTCTTCCACTTATCTTCATATTGATCACCATCAAGATGATCAGTATTACCTGGACCGTTCCATCCTTTCTGGCAAGAACTCTGATGTAGAGGATATCAACTCTGAAGTTCTGCAGAGATGTCCAGGAGAAGAGAAAATCTTGCAGAGTGCAGACTCTGTCATATCTGATGATGGGAATCCTAATGGCCTTGGATTGTATCCAATGGAATACCTCAACTCTCTCAGAGCCAGCAGTTTGCCTTTGGCTAAATTGGCTTTGAAGATTGGTGTTCCTGTCATGCTGCTCAGGAATTTGGATACAACCAAAGGACTTTGCAATGAGACAAGAATGATTGTCACTCACATCAGCACCAGAGTTCTCAGATGTAGGATCATCAGTGGAGATGCCAAGTTTGCAGGATCAATTGTTTTGATTCCAAGAATCAACATGGATGTGTCTGAAGAAGATTTGCCAATTCCATTGCACAGGAGACAATTCCCAGTTCGATTGGCCTTTGCCATGACTATCAACAAGTCTCAGGGTCAATCAGTCAAGCATGTTGGATTGGACCTTCGATCAGGAGTTTTTTCACATGGCCAACTTTATGTTGCACTCTCTCGGTGCACATCAGGAGATTGTATCAAAGTCATCTTGGACCCAGAAAACAAATCAAGAAAGACTGCAAATATTGTCTATCAGGAAATCCTGAATGGTTTACAAATGTAAGTGTGAGTTTTGTTGGACTCAAGCAAGAAATTGCTAACTTCTATGAACTTCAGCACCTAATGTCTATAGCTGGACCATGTAGTATAGATATTCTGAATGGTTTACAAATGTAAGTGTGACAGTTTAAATAATTGGTTGGTTAGTACTAACTTTGATAATTTGATTTTCAGCATCTCTAATATATACCAGTGGACATTGTAGTATTTTGTTAATAATGTAATATAGATACATGATTGGTTTATAGATGAAATCTCAGTGTATTGAATTGTAAGAGAAAAGCAACACTTGGTCAACAAAATACAAAGACCTAACTGAACAAAGTGAGGTTGGGTCTGGGACTTAGCATTGAGTTTGAAATACAAGGACCTAACCGAACAAAGTGAGGTTGGGTCTGGGATGAAGTACTGAGTTAGAAATACAAAGACCTAACTGAACGAAGTGAGGTTGGGTCTGGGATGAAGCATTGAGTTTGAAATACAAGGACCTAACCGAACGAAGTGAGGTTGGGTCTGGGAATTAGCATTGAGTTTGAAATACAAAGACCTAACCGAACGAAGTAAGGTTGGGTTGGGGACTTAGCATTGAGTTTGAAATACAAAGACCTAACCGAACGAAGTGAGGTTGGGTCTGGGATGAAGCATTAAGTTTGAAATACAAGGACCTAACCGAACAAAGTGAGGTTGGGTCTGGGAATTAGCATTGAGTTTGAAATACAAAGACCTAACCGAACGAAGTGAGGTTGAGTCTGGGATGAAGCATTAAGTTTGAAATACAAGGACCTAACCGAACGAAGTGAGGTTGGGTCTGGGATGAAGCATTGAGTAGAATATCGAGGACCTAACCGAACGAAGTGAGGTTGGGTCTGGGATGAAGCAAGAGCTACAGGCCCGTGCCGAAGGCACGGGGCGTAGCTCGTCTATATATTATGCGACGACGGACGTGGGAATGTGGCTGCGCCTATGCGACGACTTTTCTGCTGACTAAAATTTGTCAGCGCTGACAAATGCTGACAAATTTCAACCCTTTTATGGTAATACAATCAGATTTGGCTGTTTTTACGCTCTTCGGATAAGTTTTTTACCAAAACAAATGCAGTAGACAGCTTTAATACATATATACTATCTTTTGACTATGTGTAAAAGGTGCCAATTAGTCTGCAGGGATGAAAAAGGCCAAACGCGATTTAGTGGACACTGTTTTTCACGCCTCGCGCGTTTTTTGACACAATATGACCAAACAATGGGCATTTCCGAGGTTGTGGAAAGGAGGCCACACGACAAAGTATGTTTCGTCACATCTATTGATTGATTGATGTTGACTAACAAGCTTATTAGTAACTCCTTAACCACATTGAGCTATTGATATATTAAATATCTCATCATGCAAGTCAATTTTAATGGTTTTTGACTGTTAAATTGCTTAACAATGGATGTTATAGGCAACCACCTACTACTCCTGAAAGCCAAAGGCAACAAGCTAGGAATCAAAGGAGACTTGAACAGTTACAAATGACAGATCCTGACAATCGTCGAGCAAATAGAAACAATAGATCTTTGGAACAGATCAATACTGTGGTTGTCCCACCACTTCAATTGGGGCCTGGGGGTATCAATCAATCTATGGGAACTGGGGGTTTGAGACCTATAGCCACTGCTTCTGGCTCTTTGGGAAGACCTATTAGGCAGGCAGCTGCTGCTGCTGATCCATTTTTTATGGCCATTCCAGAAACTGTTTTGCCTGAAGGGTGGGATGCTCCTTTGCAGAATCCCATACCTAGAGTGGTGCCACCTCTACCTCCTCCTGTACAGAGAAGAGGCAATAGACTCAATCAGTCTGCTGTTGCTCAAGCTGCTATGGTCATTCCAGAAACAGTTTTGCCAGAAGGTTGGGATGCTCCTTTACAGAATCCCTTATCTAGAATGGTGCCACTGTTGCCTGCTCCTGTACATAGAAGGGTCAGAAATCCTCTCTTACCAGAGCTTATAATGGTACCAGCTCCACTTGCTCCCCAAGCACTGTTGGAAGAGCAACAAAGGCTGAGACAGAGGCAACAAGAGCAGGCACTGGCAATCTTGCAAGAGCAACAAAGGCTAAGGCATATTGCTATGGCTACAGAGCAGGAGAGGCAACAACAAGAGGTACTAGCAGTGTTGCAAGAGCAACAAAGGCTGAGACAAGATCAGGAGAGGCAACAGGCATTGGCTATTCTGAGCCAGGAAAGGTTGAGGGAGGAAGAAGAAGAGGTCAGTCAAGGACAACTTGAATATGTTACTGGGACTAACAAAGTCTAACAGCATATTGATCTGAATCCTGAACATAGGCCTTTGAATACAGTTATGGCTCAAAGGATTTTTCAAGGCTGGGAACAGCAACATGAAGCTGATCTGGAAGAGGATTTCAATGATTTAGGTCCTCAGAATGATATACCTTCTGAGGATGACTTGGAATATGTTGATCCTGTTCAACAGAGACCTGCAGAACAATTGGATCCTCCCCTTGATGTGCCATTGGGTCCTCAGGATGACATATCTTCTGATGATGACTTGGAATATGTTGATCCTGTTCAACAGAGACCTGCAGAGCAATTGGATCCTCCCCTTGATGTGCCATTAGGTCCTCAGGATGACATCCCTTCTGATGATGACTTGGATTATGTTGATCCTGTTCAACAGAGACCTGCAGAAGACTTGGACCCTGCTCCACCCAACCATCCAGCAGGACTACAAAATCCTGCTGAACAGCCTCCCCTTGAGCTTCCTATGCCACCACAGCTTGACCCTATTCAGCCTATTCCAAGAGGAAGGCAACCTTACTTGATTGAATACCCTCCACACTATCTTGGTCCTATGACTGTTATATGTCCACACTGCCAAGCTCTACATTTTGATGCTGAAAAGCTCACCAAGTCTACTATTTATAATCCAAAGTTTGGCATGTGCTGCTTACAAGGCCAAGTGAATTTGCCCAGGCTTCGAGATGCTCCAGCAGATTTATTGAACCTGCTCCATGGGCATCATCCTCTCTCTGACACTTTTAAAACATCTATCCGTCAATACAATGCAGCCTTTGCATTTACATCTCTGGGAGTCAAAATTGATCATGCCATTACCAATGCTCCTGGACCATACAGCTTTAGGATCAATGGAGAACTACATCATTTGACAGGTGCCTTGCTTCCTATAGAAGGCAATCTGCCTGTATATGCACAGCTTTACTTTTATGACCATAATCAGCAATTGGCTTTTCGTCAACAGAACAATTCCAGGCTGGACCCTCAGATAATGGCCTCCTTGCAGGATATGCTTGCTAGAGTCAATCCCTTCATTGACCTATACAAGCAAGCCAGGCAGATCATGGGAGAAGTTCCAGAAGGCCAACCACAAAGGCTTTCTGTCAAGCTTACAGCTGATTTTGGAGATCCTCGACGCTACAATGACCCCAATGAACAGGAGGGGGTTGCAGCTGTAATTCCTGGAGATGGCTCAGAGGAGCGATCAAATCATCGTGATATAGTCTTGCACTTGCATGGAGGGGAATTGAAGCAGATCAGCCATCTACATCCATATTACACTCCATTGCACTACACAATCATCTTTCCCACTGGAGAGCCTGGATACCACATCAACATTCTTGCCAGACATGGACCACAAGGGCAACAAAGGACAAATAAGGTCTCTGAAACCTCATATTATGCATATAGGCTTCAACAAAGAACTCTGGAATTTAATGCTGCTTTACTCTGGAGTGGGAGGCTGTTTCAGCAATATGTTGTTGATGCATGGGCTTCAACTGAGCAAACAAAGTTGAATTGGGTTCGGCACAATCAGAAGAAGATCAGAGCTGAAGTCTATCAGGGAGTGGTGGATGCTGCTGCTGGAGATGAAGAGGTCACCCCACAGAGCCATCGTGTCATTCTTCCTTCTTCTCATACTGGAAGTGAACGACAAATGCAGCAATTATTCCAGGACTCTATGGCTATTTGCAGGCATTTTGGAAAACCTGATCTCTTCTTGACTATGACTGCCAATCCAAAGTGGTCGGAAATTGAAGAAGCTCTCTTGAAGGAACCTGCAGTCAATGGGAAGAAGCAAACAGCTGCTGATCGACCTGATATTGTTGCCAGAGTATTTGAACTCAAAAAGAATGCTGTAGTGAAGGAGATCAAGGAAGGTCTCTTTGGCAGCTGTGTGGCTTATGTTCATACCATTGAATTCCAAAAGAGAGGACTTCCACATATGCACATCTTGATCTTTTTCCATCACCATCACAGGATCAAGGATGCACCTGATGTGGATTCCATTGTCTCTGCCCAAATTCCAGATCCAGTCACTCAGCCTCAATTGTATCAGGTATTGGCTTTGTTTAAATTCTGGATTCAGTAACTTATCTTTGTTGTCAGGTTGTTACTGCCAACATGGTCCATGGTCCATGTGGAGCTGCCAAACCCAATGCTAAGTGCATGGTAGATGGCAAATGTTCCAAGAAATACCCAAAGGAATTCCAAGAGGCTACTCAGTATGGAGACAATGGCTATCCTCAATATGCCAGACCTGACAATGGCCGCTTCTTTGAAAAGAATGGTCATCGTTATGACAATCGAGATGTTGTTCCATATAATCCTTATCTCTCAGCCAAGTACAAATGTCACATCAATGTGGAGGTCTGTGCTTCAGTAGAAGCCATCAAGTACATTCACAAGTACATCTACAAAGGCCATGATAGGACAACTTTGGAGATTGCTGGAGAGCAGATGGACCAGAGGGATGAAATCAAGGAACACTTGGATGCCAGATACATCTCTGCACCTGAGGCTTGCTGGCACATCTTTGAATTCAACATGCATGGAGAACATCCCCCTGTATATCGATTACCTGTGCATTTGGAGGGCCAACATGAAGTCTACTTTCAAGATAATGAGCCTTTGGAGATGGTAGCTGCCAGGCCTAATGCAAACAAGACTGCACTCATTGCTTGGTTTGAAGCCAATGCCAAATTCCCTGATAACAACACCACTTATCAGAGCTTTCCAACCAAGTTTGTCTATGAAGCTTCCAAAAGGACCTGGAAGAAGAGGCAGAGAGGAACAGCTATTGGGAGGATGTACTTTGCTTCACCAAAACAGGGAGAAAGGTTCTACCTCAGGATGCTCCTGACAGTTGTGACCAATGCAACATCATGGGCTGATCTCAGGACAGTCAATGGCCACACCTATCCTACTTACAAGGAGGCATGCAAGGCCCTTGGTCTTCTAGAAGATGATGCAGAATGGAGGCAGTGTCTTGCTGAAGCTGCTCCAATCCAATCAGGATCAGCTCTCAGACAGCTCTTTTGCACTATCCTATTTCACTGTGCTCCTACCACTCCAGAGGCTCTATGGGACGAATTCAAGCACTCCATTTGTGATGATCTTCAACACAGATTGGAGAATATCAGGCAGTACAGGGACAGAGTCTTTACTGATGAAGATGTCTATGACTATGGCCTTTATCTGATCAATGACAATCTGAAGAATTTTGGCAAGACTCTTCAAGACTTTCCCAATATGCCAGAACCCCAACAAGTTTGGAATGTGATTCCAGGCAAGTTGGACATTGTATAAAGAGTTGACATTGATACTGATCAAACAATTTCAGGAAATAGGCTTTTGCAAGAAGAAACAGATTATGATGTTGAGGAGTTGAAGAGAAGGGTGGATGAAAACAAGGCCAGGTTTAATGGTGAACAACTGGGAGCCTTCAATGAAGTTATGGACTCTGTGGACAACAACTTGGGCAAGATGATATTCATTCACAGTGCAGGTGGATGTGGCAAAACTTTTGTGTGCAACACTTTGGCTTCTGCTGTTTGGTCCAATGGAGATGTGGCATTATGTGTAGCATCATCTGGGATTGCTGCCTTATTGCTGGAGGGTGGTAGAACTGCACATTCAAGGTTCAAAATCCCCATTCCTGCTTTGGATACATCCATTGCCAATATCAAAAGAGGAACTCAGTTGTCTCAACTCTTACTCCAGACCAAAGTTGTCATCTGGGATGAAGTCCCAATGCAACACAAAAATGCCATTGACTCTGTGGATCGAGGGTTCAGAGACATCCTGGAGAAGGATGTTCCTTTTGGTGGAGTGACTGTGGTGTTTGGAGGAGATTTTAGGCAAACTCTCCCAGTTATCCAACGAGGACTCAGACAGCAGATGATTGCTGCTTCACTCAAAAGGGGAAGACTTTGGGATCAAATTCAAGTCCACTACTTGGTTCAAAACATGAGATTGGATCAGACTCCTGATAACATTGCTCATGCAGCTTGGTTATTGGATGTTGGTGCTGGAAAAAACCTTGGGCCTGGAGAAACAGTACAACTTCCAGAAACCATGATCTGTAATGACAATTCTGTCACTGGATTGATCTCTTCCACTTATCCTCATATTGATCACCATCAAGATGATCAGTATTATCTGGACCGTACCATCCTTTCTGGCAAGAACTCTGATGTAGAGGATATCAACTCTGAAGTTCTGCAGAAATGTCCAGGAGAAGAGAAAATCTTGCAGAGTGCAGACTCTGTCATATCTGATGATGGAAATCCTAATGGCCTTGGATTGTATCCAATGGAATACCTCAACTCTCTCAGAGCCAGCAGTTTGCCTTTGGCTAAATTGGCTCTGAAGATTGGTGTTCCTGTCATGCTGCTCAGGAATCTGGATACAACCAAAGGACTTTGCAATGGGACAAGAATGATTGTCACTCACATCAGCACCAGAGTTCTCAGATGTAGGATCATCAGTGGAGATGCCAAGTTTGCAGGATCAATTGTTTTGATTCCAAGAATCAACATGGATGTGTCTGAAGAAGATTTGCCAATTCCATTGCGCAGGAGACAATTCCCAGTTTGATTGGCCTTTGCCATGACTATCAACAAGTCTCAGGGTCAATCAGTCAAGCATGTTGGATTGGACCTTCGATCAGGAGTTTTTTCACATGGCCAACTTTATGTTGCACTCTCTCGGTGCACATCAGGAGATTGTATCAAAGTCATCTTGGACCCAGAAAACACATCAAGAAAGACTGCAAATATTGTCTATCAGGAAATCCTCAATGGTTTACAAATGTAAGTGTGAGTTTTGTTGGACTCAAGCAAGAAATTGCTAACTTCTATGAACTTCAGCACCTAATGTCTATAGCTGGACCATGTAGTATAGATATTCTTAATGGTTTACAAATGTAAGTGTGACAGTTTAAATAATTGGTTGGTTAGTACTAACTTTTATAATTTTCAGCATCTCTAATATATACCAGTGGACATTGTAGTATTTTGTTAATAATGTAATATAGATACATGATTGGTTTATAGATGAAATCTCAGTGTATTGAATGGTAAGAGAAAAGCAACACTTGGTCAACAAAATACAAAGACCTAACCGAATGAAGTGAGGTTGGGTCTGGGATGAAGCATTGAGTTTGAAATACAAGGACCTAACTGAACGAAGTGAGGTTGGGTCTAGGATGAAGCATTAAGTTTGAAATACAAAGACCTAACCGAACAAAGTGAGGTTGGGTCTGGGACTTAGCATTGAGTTTGAAATACAAAGACCTAACCAAACGAAGTGAGGTTGGGTCTGGGATGAAGCATTAAGTTTGAAATACAAGGACCTAACCAAACAAAGTGAGGTTGGGTCTGGGAATTAGCATTGAGTTTGAAATACAAAGACCTAACCGAACGAAGTGAGGTTGGGTCTGGGATGAAGCATTAAGTTTGAAATACAAGGACCTAACCGAACGAAGTGAGGTTGGGTCTGGGAATTAGCATTGAGTTTGAAATACAAAGACCTAACCGAACGAAGTGAGGTTGAGTCTGGGATGAAGCATCAAGTTTGAAATACAAGGACCTAACCGAACGAAGTGAGGTTGGGTCTGGGATGAAGCATTGAGTAGAATATCGAGGACCTAACCGAACGAAGTGAGGTTGGGTCTGGGATGAAGCAAGAGCTACAGGCCCGTGCCAAAGGCACGGGGCGTAGCTCGTCTATATACTATGCGACGACTCCTGGGAAAGTGGCTGTGCCTCAATCTTCCAACAACCTGGGAAGATTCCTTATGTAATGCTTATGTAAAATTACGTAAGTTGGCTGGCTTCAAATTTTCGGCCTTTTCCTTTGGTGTGTGGCAAAGATCAATCATTGCACCGAATCACTCTTTCTTTTGACCTCTCTTTCCAATATGAAGCATCAACCATTCTCTCTGCTCTGATACTGTGAGAAGAAGCTTTGTTTGGCCTGATAGACTCTACTGACCCTCTTTTGGAGGTTTTTACACTCAACCTGGCCATGTATGCTCTACTGTTTGTCATCTCCAATCACTGATCATAGCTGATAACTAGATTTCCACTATTGCATCCTTCTTCAGGCTTTTTCTGAGCATTGAGTAGCTTTCTCTTCTTTCAGGTGGGCTTTCTTTTCTTTGCTTAATTGTCCAATAGCTGATTTTGGTGGTTGTTTCTATATTGAAGCTGAATTGGGCTAGGTGTACTCTTTTTTTGAGTGTAACTTTTAGGGACAAATCATGGCTGAAATCAGACTTCACTACATTCTTCATTAGGCTCCCTTTCTGAGTGTTCAGTAGCTTTGCAGGTATGCTTTTTCTATATTTGTCTGAGAACTAATTCAAGTATTATCCATTTTCTTTTCTAAACAGTTATTGGCTTTCTGCTTTTAAGGTAGATCTCTTTCAAACACCAAATTGCTAATCTCTGTGAATTTCAGCACCTAATGTATATGAGTTGACAGTGTAGTATAGATATTCTCAATAGTTCTGGGACTTAGCATTGAGTTGGAAATACAAAGACCTAACTGAACGAAGTGAGGTTGAGTCTGGGACTTGGCATTGAGTTTGAAATACAAAGACCTAACCAAACGAAGTGAGGTTGAGTCTGGGACTTGGCATTGAGTTTGAAATACAAAGACCTAACCAAACGAAGTGAGGTTGGGTCTGGGACTTGGCATTGAGTTTGAAATACAAGGACCTAACCGAATGAAGTGAGGTTGAGTCTGGGACTTGGCATTGAGTTTGAAATACAAAGACCTAACATTGAGTTTGAAATACAAGGACCTAACCGAACGAAGTGAGGTTGGGTCTGGGATGAAGCATTGAGTAGAATATCGAGGACCTAACCGAACGAAGTGAGGTTGGGTCTGGGATGAAGCAAGAGCTACAGGCCCGTGCCGAAGGCACGGGGCGTAGCTCGTGCAATATGAAGGCACGAAGCTTGAGACAAATAATGCATTATTAGTAAGTTTAAAAATGTACTACATCTGGAATTCAACCAACAACCTATACCATGACAAACAACATTGTGATAGAGAACAGCCGGTCATCCAAATTTTGTCTATGCAGTCGAGTCACTAAGTCCGTTGCGCTTCACCACACCTGCAAGCACATTATCCACATCTGATAAACTCGCTTCCTTTCTGAATATCTGCATATAAACCTGTTCTCCGCTTGGGACACCATACTCATCCGTACTGCTCTGGCCAAGGCCACGGCGCGCGATATGCCAATGTTGAGGGTTCAAACCACGGGAAAACACCTCCAAGATATCAGGATCCCTAGGTGCTATCAGAATGACAGAGAAACTACGCAGAGCAAAAAAACATACAAAGATTGCAGTTCTTCTGCATCATATAGGTAACTTGACTTGGACATAAAGTTGGGACTTGGGATCGTGAATTGTCTCATAGACATGATGTGAATGTCTGTGGGCTGAAGAATCTTTGAGAGAGTAGGAAGCTGGTCGGGAGTCAATCTATAGAAGCGTATGTATTAGGATAATAGTGGGAGGACATGAAAGAAATGCTCAGACGTTTTAAATAGCTCCTCGGAAAACACGCTCTCAATATCAAGCAGGAGAGTTATTGTGCTCTGTGCAAGTTCTGTCAGCGAGGTCGACAATTCGTCATCCAGTCCAATGAGTGCCAACATAGTCCCGTCGTTCTGTCAGAAATACAAGAATCAGCTTCAATGTCAGATGATTCATTTCCTGATACTTGCTATAATGTAGTATATTTTGTGGCCGGTGGTGAGGTGAGGACTGTCCAGCGTTGCAAGATGTATGTCAAGGGAAGAAAAGACGGGCGGAGGTGGAGAAAGGACTGCAGGATCTGCAGTATTTAACGGAGACGTGGTCATTATCAAGTCTACATTTCCGGCGCTCCGATGATAATGAGATGCATCCGCATCAACGCTCAATATGTCTTCAACTTGCTCAGATGCCTCTGAGGGCGGAAGAATTGATGGTTGGATCTTCATATCCAACAGTGGTGGTATAGAATGTTCATCAGTGATAGATGAAGTGGAAACACTGCTAGACATGTCTTCTGATATGGCATCCGCTAAGGCGCCGTGGTCAAGTCCTTGGGTTACTGTAGATGGTAGAAACGTATCGCAGGGGCGGTTTTCTCGAGCTGTAGGTGTCTCCTTTTCCTCCAACCTTTCCTTACTTACCGACCCTTGCCGTCTATCGGACCCCTTTCCAAATGTCAGCGCAGCAGGCCAGCCCCACTTGACATTCATATTCATCGCAGGCATTCCGAGAAATGAACTCGTAGATGGTTCCCTTGAGGGGTTCTTGCCGTTCGATGCAGCACCATCAAATGGCCGCTCGCCCAACATTGTCTCATCGTGTGATGTGGCTTCGGACACCGGTGCTTTTTCAGGTATTAAAGAAAGGAGATACCGGGGTAGTGAAATGGGGTGATTGGCTGCAAAGTATTGCGGTGAAGGAATAAGATATGGAGGTTGTATTATGACTGATGATACTTGATCAGGTAGATGCTGTGAGAAATCGGTGATAATGGGAGCTAGTGAGCGGTATGATGGATGCAGTGAAATACCTGAAACAATTGAGCTGGGAACGATAGTGTAAAGAAGGTACATACCAAGGTGTTCTCCAAATTCAGCGCCTTCTTCCAAATTCCATGACCATGCCCAAACAGTAAAAAATCTTTCTAGCTGCAGTTCCAATCCTTCTTGTCCAATTGTCGAGAGTATAGTGGTAAATGATCCATGAGTGAGCTAAAGAAGACTTGGTCAGTTCAATTGATAGAGATTGAATTGAATTGGCATTACTGACCTTGAATTGCTCGTAACCCCGTAGGATAGCCGCGCGTAGTACAAGATCATGAACGGAACCCTCTTGATAGTCATACAATAACGTATTACCCAGACCTTTTTCCTTCCCTCTCTCGCTGGACTTCAGTTTGTCCTTGGATTTACCTTTGCCCTTCTCAAGCGGTGCACGAGGCACCTTGGCAAGCTCTACACTCTGAAGATGTCTTTCCCCTCAAAACTTGGTTTCTCTAAAATATGACAAACTCACTGCATGGATCCAGAAATTTGGCTCCGGCGAAACCATGATCAGGCGTTTGGATTGCGAGTGGACATTATTGCATATATCAACACCGTTGAAGATGCTGAACAGAATATCCAGCATGTACAGTATAAAAGAATATTGCTACTTACCTGGAAAAATTGACGAGAGCCTTCGCAAGTCCCACCTGCCTAAGCATTCGATCGCGTGATACAGCACGTTCTTTAGAGGTGTAGAACAAGATATGCGCCTGCTCTTCTGCATCCTCGTCGTCATATAGAACGGGTCCAGGAGGTTTCAATGTAGGATTATAGATGGTCAGGTAGAGGAGGTTAGGGGGTATCCTGCTCATCGTTAAGCACGGAGCAGAGGATCATAGCTCACCAGCTCACGTGCGTCTCCCAATCTTGACTCCAGATCTTGTTGATTGTATTCACCATGTTGCCGTCGTTGCTCCAACTTGATCTTCATAAGTCACTTTCCTTCATTTATACCTTCCCGGATGCTCAAGGGCACCCCTTACTTGGTTCTTTGTGAGCAGCAGGCCTGCCCTAGCTCTCCATGCTGCCCTGCCCTGCTCGGCTTTTGAAATACGCGCCCGGCCGGCCTACCCTCTTCAAAATGCGCGTTACTACGTATCTATTGTCACCTTGTATATTTTAGACACCCCATTAAGGTGTAGCACGTCGGTCTTCGCAACGCGCCATCCCTTGTTTTTGTGATGTCGCCGGCCCTGTTTAACTCTTCACAGCGTGCCTCTAGCCTCACAACCTCACTGTTCTCTGTGCCTAGGAGTTTTCTTCTCTATTTATCATAACTTTGTAGTCTCTTTTAGTCCTGTATCCTCGTATTGTACTCTAATTTATACATGCTTTTTATTTTGTCCTGATAAAAAAAGTGAACTATGGGTGAGGAATCTCTCACATATATACCATGCACAGTACAGTTCTTCCAAAAGAGTAGAGAGACTTAAGTAGACTGTCCATGCTTAGTTGAAGTTAGAAAGTACGCACACACGTATACAACTGACGCAAGTTGGACATATGTGTTGAATGAACTGATTTGTCAGAAGCTTATGTCTTTCCGTTTTTAGGTTATCTAATCACATCCTACCGACATATCTTATCTATATCCTTAGTTCACAAGCATGTCCACGCTCATCATGATTCCAACTCCAATTTTCAGTGTGGACAATACTTTAGGATGGCATATTCTGCTTGTTTAGCATCAAGACCTCTTCTAGTGAGATATATTAATTTAGTTCCTTTCAAATCAAGTTTTGTGAATAGCATACTCATAAGCATCCATGTAACGCCATACCTTGCAAAAGAAGGCGCAAATAGTTTTGAACAACATTCCATTATCATCTTCCCAGTCACTGTCTGAAACCTCTTGATAGTGATATTGGGAGCCACAAAAAGAAAGAAGGCACTGCGGTAGTCTCTGCCTTTTGTGTCCGAATCCGAATCTAGGTCTTGTTCACTTGGCAGGTCATCAAGATCATTTTTTTGCAGCGGAATCATCGTCATTGAGTCCAGATCCAAACCCTCGCTTCCCTAACATGTTCTGTCCCTTTGCCTCCTGAGATCGGTGGTTTCTTTTTTTTTGGCATTTTGGTTCACAACGAGGGTACTGTGCTGTTGATTTTTCTCTCTCAAAAAGCGGACTGTATTACGTAAGTCGAGCCCATTTTTTTATTGCATTTCTATGACTACATATTGACATAGGTTTCCTTCTAAATTTTTGCTCGCACAGCGAGGAGACCAAAATTGTGACCACCAGAGACAGGCCGGGTTTATCTGTTGGACACTGTACGAGCACCACTTTATTCCACTTACACTTCCCAATCTTGCGGACAATTAATAAATTCCCGTGTTTCCGTTTGCGTGCGTCTGCGTCTATCTAGGTACCCGGAGCATATTGTTATTTTGTTACTAAAAACTCAAAGAATCAACAGCCGAAATTACTACGACGATCGAGTCGCAACAATATAGAATGAAATTCCAATATTGATACAAGTTCGATATATATCTTGCTATAAACATTATTCAGAATCTGACTCAGGGTCGGTGGGGTCAGAGCCCTCTTGATCTTCCTCATCTTCCTCTTCGCTCTCCTCTTCATCGCTGTCTTCCTCCTCGGTCTCGCTTTCTTTGAAAGTCAACGAGATATACTCATCACCGAGTTGTGCATTGTCAGCGGTAAGATATACTGCCTGCTGTTCTTCAGAAGAGTCAGTCCCAGTAACAATATTACCCGTCGTTAGTGTGGCTAAAGTATCCGCTGACTTCACAATAGGTTTCCGAGCTCGGTTAGCCCGAATGACATGGGGAAGCTTGCATCCCTTGGTACTGCAGGTCCCCTTTTCCGCAAAGTCAGGGCACTCTCTCACGTGTTGCTTGTCGCAGTCAAGGCCCTTTTCACAATAGCCCAGCACAGCAAAATCGCGACAAATGCCTTCACGCGCGCCAACATTCACATGAGGGAATGGACAATTGTCACGGGTGCAGCGACCCTTGTTGAGGTAGTGCAGACATAGTGGTGTGCGTTCCGGTGTTGAGTCGTGTGAAAGGGCGCAAGTCTCTACGGTATAAGAACAGTTGCCTTGAAGAAAATTCCAACATATAGCAATCTTGGCGGGATCGTGCTGGTAGGGACATGTAAGGCCACGACTACAGGCACCTGTAACAGCGTTGTGAACACGTATTTGGATGAGGTAAAAGACGATGCTTCAGAAGACCAGGTAGTCGGAGCTTCCTGAAGCCGGATGTAGGCGCACCTGTGGTTGTAAAGCGAGGACATGGCTTGTCAGAGTATTTAAGACGTTTTGCGCGTGGCCTGGAAGAATACTTTGTAGCTTTCCATGGCGTGATATTTAAGAAGACGAACTGGTAGGGACGAGTTGTGTTGTGAAGTGTCATATTGCGGTTCGCTGTGCGCCCGCGATGACTGTGGACCGACTTCGGCTTGTACGTTCGAGAACTAGGAATAAGATGACCTGACTTCCGAGTGAATGGTACTTGATGTTGCAAAGTTGCTTTCGGTATACTTGGCCCGGAAGAACTAGGTTTGGGTACTAAAGGAGGCATTGTACCTCTAGTGAACAAGACGGTCACAAGAACTCACAATCTTTACGGACGAGGGAACGTCCCGATGATTCAAAAGCAACACCGTTGATAACGACGTCCTTGACTTTTGTTGAGGGTGGTTTGACTTGAGTTTGAGGCTTGGGTAGCGATGCCGGTTGAACTTGTACAGTGTTAGTGTTTTGCCGAATATACTTGTTCGCTGGCTTGTAGTTAGGATTGACATATGTGTTGTTCCTTGAGTTTGTTCGTGAATAGCCCGAGTTTTGTCCAGATATGATTGACTTGCGTTCGTTGATAGTTGCTGAAAAACATCGCATTAAAGGACGTCACAGAAACGAAGCAAGAATACCTGTAAGGCGAGCTATTTCGCTTCTGATCTGTGCCTCGGAAGCCATTGTAGTAGTAGGAAGGGGAAAAGGTTGAGTCCCTTAGTCATCCGTTGAAATCAGATATGTATGATTGTCATTGTTTGTAATTGTGGCTCACTAGCCCGACCTGACTACCTCACCCGTACCCGTCTCAAACCTTTCTCTGCCCTCACCAGGGTTGTCGTCATTCAGTTTGTGCGCTTCTACATTAATCAGACTCTACTTTATTCTGACATTGCATAAGCACTGTGACGCTACTAACTTTGTCTATGGACGTTTTTGGGGTCGGATTGCCCTAATACAAGCGCTGCTAGTATCCTCATCTTTTACACTAGGGCCAGTCCTTCAGCCGATTTTTACAGTGAAAGAGTTACATATTCTCTGGTTCCTGACACCCTACTTCATGCTTATTTGTTAAAGAAATCCGTCCCAGCAATGATATTCCTCGAACTCCGTGAATGACAAATACCATGGTGAGTTGTCCAATCCTACGGGAGAGTAGAGTAGCGCAGAAAATTTTCCCACGTGACACTCAGATTTCTGTTATGACGGAAAGAAACTCCTAATTTTGGATCTGTCACCTGTCAGTGTAATCGTGATATATGAATCCGAAGAAATTGAGCCCGACAGCCACTATTACTCACTGTGACCAAATTCGACTCTTCAGAGCTTCTTGAGTACTATTCAGCACGATTATGGCGCCGTACGATGACTGGAATGCTATCGATGAGGATACTGGTCACGAGGGACCCAAGTCAGTTGTGATCATTTTAAATCTTTCATCTTTTGTCCTCGTATCCACCGTTGCGGACCTTTTGTGATGGAGAATGCGCTTTTCACCTCACAAGCCTGGTCGAGGGTGACATCTCGGAGGATGTTGGGCCTGTTGCAAAGGATTGGACAAATATGAGTGTTCGTTTGAAATCTCGATGAGGCTTGATGTAATGGCGGTGCGATGCAGGGCCTGTTCATCTCCAGAGAATGGTACATCTGAGTTGATAGGATGGCTAGTCCAATTAGTTGCTCTGGTGGAATTTCCGAGTGCCATCACATATACTTACGCATATGGAAATCCGTTGAGCATGCTTAGATTCGCTGCTCTCAATATTCGACTTGTTGCAAAGTCGAATATATCGTACCTTGGACGTAGTTAGGAACCTTGTCATTGGGTCCTTAGAAGGAAAAGAATCGCTTATGTCTATCAGGGCCGGATATCTGTCGTACCGGCTAAAGTAGTACAACTGACGACATTTGGGCTCATCATCATCTTAAGGAATATCGATAGTGGGTCATGAACTTCAATGAAGATGCTACTTTCTAGATCTTGAATAAATAGAAGTAGATAGTACCAGAATGATGTATACCGCCGAGAATAAGGGAGCAAATTAGGTATGTACATGTACTTATCATATTAATCGGTTCGAAGGGAAGGATGACCTTACTGAGAAGTGGGAGGCGTCTTGACACCTGACGGTGTCCCTTGGGCTTTCTCTTTCTCCAGCTGTTTTATCATCTCCTCCCGCTTCGCCTTGGCGGCTTCCGTAGTGCGCCTTTTCGATTTCGGCTGAGCAGCTTCAGCCACCATTCTGAGACAAGGAACCAATTAGTCACGACACTCAGGTATAAACAGACGAGGGACCAACCGCTCAAGCTCCCGACGTTCTTCATCCGATTCGTCAGGAATGGTAGATTTGAATATGGCACCCGTGAGGAGCAAAGCCTGTTGAGAAAGATACTAAGCACTCTCAAGGTACGGGAATTAAGGAGATGATTGACTTTAGCTCGATTATAGAGAACATCAGCTGACTGTCCAGGTTCTTTCAATACATTATCAACCACCTATTCAGAAACGTAAGTTCTGGAATAGGTAGTATAAGATCGTATCCCTTCCGTACCTCACGAAGAACCTGGACAACTTCCAGACGAGCTCCACGCCATGATGCGAGCATGATCTACATGATGAAAAATGAGATATGGAGCTAGCGAATCTGAGAAAGGGTTTCGACCTTGCCGGTGACGTCCATCTCCAGCGCCCGAAGCTCCTCTTCGCCAAGATCACCTTTCGCCTGGGCCTTCTCCATCTCCTAGATGTAGAATATCAGTAACCATGTCGACAACCGGACTTTTTATAATAACTGACGATCATCACGTCACGGACACTCAAGCTGTAAAAAGCATAGGTTACGACATGCTGTCAATCATAGGAGAGTCGGTCATACGCGCTACCAATAACGCCCCACACGTCCTTTGCAAGTGTCCCTTTTTCCCTCAGCCGTGAGAAGAACCCTGGGCTAGACAGAGGTCCTAATCAGCAGGTGAGAAATACACGAATAATGAGACTTACATGCCCAAGAACTTCCGTGACTTCATGAATGACGACGCTTTTGTCAAATAAACGTTTCCAATCGTATGGAGGAGCTTATTAACCCGATTAACTGAAATGACAAGAAAATCCAAGGATGGGTGCAACCTACCTCTACACCAAAGCTCTCTAACTTTAGATCCTCCGCTTCCTGCTTCATCTTCTTCTCGAAAGCGATAGTCTCAGGGTCGTCCTTCTCACCAGGATGCTTCGCATCAACGAACGGCCTCAAGCGCTCGATCGTTCTCTGTGTCAACATTGTGATGCGCGCTTCCATCACCTTGCGCCTCTCCTTCTCCTGTTCTCGAAACTTCTCCTTTTGTTCTTGTGCGATCTTCGCCTTCTGCCGCGCCACCTCCCTTTGGCGCTCCTTCTCGGTTTGGCTAGGCGTCGACGACACGGAAGACCCTGTTTCACCAGCAACGACAAGCGAGGAAGACGTCGGGGTATCGGGATGCTCGGCAACGGGAGCTTGAGTTCCACGGGTCGGTGATGGAGGTGTGGTGACAGGAGGTGACGCCGAGCCTGATGTCCTTTCACTCTCGCCATTCTGAGGAGTGTTGGCTAGAGGCGACGCTGGTGTTTTCGTTTGGGCCTCGGCGTTCAATGCCCGCTCAATTTCTTGTTTCTCTTCCTCGCTCATCATAGTCGCAGCGGCGGACGTCATGTCTTTCATAATAGATATTTCTCCAATCTGCGTAGAATCAGAACTATCTTTCCATCCGATAAAGGCGAACGCACATATTCATGAAATCTTTCTCCTCCGAAGACAATGGCAAAGAAACCCGCAGCATCATCCATACTGACCGGGCCCTCCTTGTCCACCTGCAATCGTATGATGTCAGAGCTGCCCTGCAACCTTTTGCGATAGAATATCATATACCATAGATTTTCCATTTTTGTCGTAGATGACTCGTAGATTCTGACAGCAGAGTCGATGCGGCGCCTGGGGTAAAGAGACAATTCAAGACATACAGGATCTGATAGCACTTGGTAGGCTTTGCTGATCATGAGAAATATCGTGTCAAAACTTCTTCTCATAAAGGTGCAGATTCTAAACTCGCCTAATTTCCTTGAATTTCTCCTCAGCCTCAGGAGAAGGGTTCTTGTCCGGATGGTACTACCGTCGGGAGGTCTTAATACGAACAAGGGAAAGATAAATATCCTTTTTGTTACCTTCATGGCTTGCTTTCTGTATGCCTTCTTAAGGTCCGTGTCATTGACATCTATTGCCACACCTAGCTATTGATTGGCATGTGCCAGTGGCTCAGGCTCTACATCTTGGATTCTGAAGGCACATAGCGTACCATTTCATAGTATTCGGTCTCAACTGGAGCCATTGCGAGGTAATATTGAAAGAGAGAGTATTATATAGGGAGAAAGTAGGAAATCGTAAACGGTCGTTTGCCCCTTGTCGTGGCTTGTCCTATGGGTGATTGCACGCAATCACGAGTGACAAATCGGTGCTGACGTAATTGTAAATATCCTTCAATGACAAAATGCATATTAGGAACCTGTAAAATACAATGAAATGATGGGGTTCGAGCCGATACGTGCAGTATGTTACAATAAGAGTGACAAATGAACATGTACAAGTTTAGCAGGTAGCGTGTCGTGCGTGATTTGCTGACTTCTACTGTGAAATCAGGTTGATAAAATAATGATAGTGGGTATCACAAATGAGAGACAACGTAAGCCGTGAGATGATCACGCTTCGGATGATACAGAGAAACGTACGGCCTTCTTCGGCGTCTGTATCTCTGTGCTGGCGCGGGGTGACGATGAGGAAGAAGATAGGATAGATGGCGGGGCCGAAGATATTCGTGTCCGCGGCAAAAATCGCGCCATGCGTACTTTGATGGATGACATGGGTGTGGTGAGGGCTTTTGATGAAGATGGATTAATAGACGCTAATGTGGAAGATGATGCGGACGCCGGCCCTTCCTCCGCTAACGTCGCAGGGCTGGACGAAGTTTGTTTCAGTGATGACCGTGCGGGTGGTGGGGGGAGGACACGACGAGACTGGGGGAGTGCCGCGTTGAGAGGTCGTAGATGAGGAGTGCGCGAAGTATGTAACCCCATGGCTATTTGCTCAATGGTAGGTCGTGATGCGGTATTATCGCGGTAACGGGTAGATGTCGACAGGCTTCGCTCGGCGGGCGTGGAAATCATACCATATGAATTGGACTTCTGGACATGTCAGAACCGCGAAACTCATGCAGGAACGCTTACAATGCAACTCACCGAGGACTCTGGACCCCTCTTCTTGGGAAACGAGCCTATCGACCGACGCACGGTAGTCATAATTCGTGACGAAGTTTTGGTGTTGCTGAGCGACGATGACTCAGCATAAGAGTACTGTATCTCCTTCGTAGAGGATACGACGTGAGTGTTTCCTGCCTGAGCCGTCAAGGAAGTCTTGGCCGAAGTCGCTGAAACCGTACGCCGATGGGGCGAGTCCTTTCCAGGCATAATAGAGGCTCGAGTGCCCAGCAGAATCAACAAGTTGGTCAATGCAGCGACGACAATGATTGCACTAAGCAGGACAGCGAGTTGCACACGAGTAGAAAGGCATCTAGTTTTTGGGGAAACATGCCATGACGGTTATGTATTGACAGTTTCGGCAACCACCGACAGTGGAATCCGGTGGCTGTCCACTTGGAAAATCTGATACTCAGCAAATTTTGGCTGAATCATTCAATGCTTGCATACAGTGCTGATAGACGTCTCAGACAATAAAGGACGCTTGCTCTCAGACGTTTGCCATCCGCTGACCAGGTTCTCGTGACGAGTCAAAGGAATAAATGTTTGACCAAATGCATCTTTTCAGATATCTCTCGGAACAAGGAAATCACAAGGAATTGCGTAGAGAAACACACACGGGAGGTTTACAGCAAGACCAGCTGACAGGTACATAACATCGAACTTTATTTCATACCAAGCGACCGCGTGACACGAAAGCATCACCTCTCCTCACCTTTCCTCCATCTGCTACATCGTAAGGCCGATGAATCATGATCTAGCGATTCACAGGCACGACACCACAACGGTCACATTTCCGTGGCCTCCTTCCAATTCAGCTGACTCGGATATCTTGCACATAATGCCGATCTTGTAATAGTACGTCCATATGTTTTCATTCTATGAGGTAGAGCATAAACTACTTCGAATTCGCCACTAGAATAATCGAACAATCATCGTGTCAGAGTTTCTGCTCTTCGTCGAGATCAAGCTCTGCCATCTTCTATCCCGTAATGGTTTGTCTTTTCCAAAGTAAAACTTCGTCTGTAGCGTGGCCTTGTCGACTGCGCCGATCAGGAATTTCGTGTGTCCTTGGAAAGTACACAGCGTTTGCATACTACGTTATGAGCCGCATATGTGCCGACGCGATAGTTCGAGGGTTTAACTCTCGTGAACGATCGATACAGTCCTTCCGGGATGAAGAAAGAAGTGGAGTCACATGATTAGCCCCTTCTCGAGGCAAGTATAGCGCACCCAATCAGATGCCGCTCAAATGATCTATCTGCCTTTGGCCTTGAGAACGTTGCACCAGGCCGTTTTCAAGAAAAAATAGTCAGCTGCTTGCGGTCTCAGTTGTAAGCTGAATACCATGTTGCACCAAGAAAGAAAAAATAAGAAGAAAAGTATGAATACAATCATGTCTTGAAGATCAATTATCTTGCATACATTTAGGAAATTGAACGGTTTATGCTCCTCGCTCTAGCAAGTATTCAACGAGCGTCCCACTCACGACAGAAACAATCTATGTTCAGAATTGACATGCGGTACCAATTTCGTCGTCATTCTTTCTTGACTAGCACCAGGTTAGGCCATCGTTCTAACGTATAGTCTCTCCGAAACTATGTGACGTGGTCGCTTTTCTTCCCCCGTGATACCCCTTAGATCTTTGAATACTAGTATCTTCGCTACCACCTTGCCCATGCGCAGACTGTTGATACTTGACATGAGATATCCATTGTCGGTAGCTACACCGTCAGAGCGTCTTTCGAAGAACTAATTATTGATCTTGTTTCGCCTTTATTATTACGTCGCTGAAAAAAGAAACACAGAGACACCAGACAAGTTTTATGCTATTGTCCTCCATCCTCAACTTTATGCTTAATTTATGTAGACAGTTGTCGGTAATATCTCATCCCATCGCTGAGATGATGGCGAACTGGTCTTTACGACAGGCACTGGAATGCATCTTTCAAACGAGATTACACCCGGAGGTCTAAAAACCGGTGATGATTCATATGTTGTCTTGCTGTCCAATCAATGACCCTCTATCACTATGTTCTCCTTTCTCTTCGTGCACTTGGCGCCGACTTTGTGATGTTATCTAAGTCCAGATGAGCTTGTCTGTTGAGCTCTTAGTTTGACATGCTTGATTAAGACTCGGTTGCACTGTATGTATCACTACGTTTAACTCCAGGTCACCACCCAGTCAAGGTACATTGTCTAAGATACTTTAAGCCATAATCGAACCTTTATGCTTCATTCTCGGCTAATGGATCAATTGTGCGTCACATCCATATGTTAAGGCATCCAAGGAGCTCATGCACTGAGATTTTGGTACTTACAAGCCATCCCGATGTGTCTTTCGATATCCACATCGTTTCTAACCCTGCGCCACAAAGCTGAGTCAGGGAATATCTTCAATTCACTATCACAAACCTCTCTTGAAACCTCTCTTGTACTGGAAAAATTTGAGCATATACATCAAGCTGAGTTAAAGCTGATGTATTGGTTCTTTAATTAATGTTAAGCATCAAAAAGCATTTAGTCAGGACAGAAAAAGAAATCATTTAGAAGCGTCCACACAACCTCTGCCAAAAGCCAGGTGTAGAATTGTATCTATCAATGTCACGTACACCAATAACGACCATCCCGCTCCGCGTCATCAACTCGCAAAAGTTGATATCTCGTGTCTCTCCCATCGTTTGGTTTCCAAGCATGACCAGAGCATCTTTTTGCGACTGCTTCATGACTTGCATTTGAGAAGCAAAGGCAGGAAGAAATTCAATGCGGCCCTTGTGGCTGGAAAGCTGTATGGCACCAGAAAAGTCTCTTGGTACGAAGAGAATGATATCGCCTGTTCCAAGTCAACATTGCATCAGAAAACGTGAAGGTCCATCTGTACCTCATCGAGTGTTTATTTCGAGTGTCATTGTAGGACGTGAAGGAACTGATGGCAGCTAGACAGTGGAGGGTGAAGACTAGGGGCCAGTCATACGAAGAGGTTAGGAAATTGCTTACCAATTGAACTCGACGTTAATATCCCTATGACGAGATGACACCAAGACATTTGCCTTGTGACATGCACTGTCTCCAGTAGTTCCCAAATTTAATGAAATGTGGCCACGCCGGGTGTGAAACGATGCATGAGGAAGATTCTTCTTCCTTGCCTTCACATGAACGCCTACGGAAGGAATATCGGGGTCGATGTAGAACGTTCCTTTGGAAAGTATTTCAACCTAGATTGCATTATCAATGACGCAAGAATCCTCACCTGAAATTGGTCCGTGTTTTTTCAATATATGAAGTTGGCCTACTGATGGTGGGGGCGAAGGACAAACAGAATGATCTGGTTGAAGAACACATATCCGGGGTGGTGGATCGATATCACTTGCCTGACTTGTTGCTTGATTTTCAAACTTCTGAACCTTGAAAAGTAAGGAATTAAATCAATGTAAAGACTCCTGGAATCAAAGATAGTAAACAAGTAGTACGATACTTACCATGGTGGGGTCTTGACTATGGAAAATCATTCCAAATTCCACCACTAAAGATAGTATTGTATCATTGAACAACTGCCAATGAATGTTCAGGAGAGTCAAGACTTCAGGATTATATATTTTCTTTGCTTATGAAGGTAGATAGTCGGGCTGCGCTTCGTGTTAATAAGGCTGCGCTTCGTGTGAACAGGTGCGCAACTACGGATCAGAATGGGCATTACGGAAATGATCACACACATGATAAAATGATCGCAATGATAAAATCTAAGTCCAATACTTGTGGGATGTTCTTGCTACGAGCCTGCATCCTACGATATCGTAGTAGAACCAGCACCAGTCACTGACATCCAATGTTTTGTAAGTATAACAATTGAGGGAATATTTCCAATCAAATCACCTTACATGGGTCCATGCTAGTACTTCTGTTAGTTCCACCATTGCTACCATGTTCTTCAGCCATTACAGAGTTTTCATCACCATTACCATGATCCTTCTGTACTCTTGCTTTCTTGGAGGCTAAAGGAAAATTATTACTGTACGTCGCATCAATTTGCAAACCATATAAGAAGTCAAGGGCAGCATAAAAAAGCAACTCTACAATAATTCTGAATGAATAAAAGAAACTATAAACCAAAGTAAAGCACTTCTTGTACCTTAGCTACATGCCTTTCCACTAGAAATATATGGTTCAAATGAACAAGAGGAATGTTTCTCCTCTCAAGCTTGACAATTTGAAATGCCCTGAGATTTCTTTTATGGAACAATCCAGGATAGGCAACTATCTTTTTTGGGAGTCTATCAAGCACAGACCAAATAATAAGTAAGTCATAGTAAGTCATAGAATGATGCTTGTAGACTTACTGAGGGGTATAGTACCAGGGACAAAATGATGAAAAGAAATAATGTTGTTATCAATGTGAACATAGGTTCCTCTCAAAAGAATTTAGGTTAGTGAGGTGCAGGCTTGGCTTCAGGCCATAGGCCAAGCAAGATGGATCTGTTGAGGCCAGGCCAAGCCAACCCTGATAAGTGGCTTGGGAGAGCCTAGAGCTCAGCTTGCAAATATGCAAAGCCTGTGTTACCTGCCTGGGCTGCCATTTATGAAGTGTTGGTAGTTACACAGAAGAGAAAAAGTTGTATGCTGATGCAGAATGTAGTGTATTGATTAGTTAGAATCAAATACACTATGTTCATGTCAAGTGTTGAGGTTTACTCCCACTTAAGAAACATACAAATAATATAGTTTAGAAGATTTGGATAGATTTACTTTGATTCTGATGGCTCTCAAAAGTGCATGAGGTGGGATCAATCAAACATAAAATCCAAAGATCACTCTACTATAAGCCTCAGCAATCCACTCCCTGGAGATTCTGAGCTCAGCAAGCAAAGTTACTTGTCCTTCTGCTTGAAATACCCCCTCTCTTTATACCATTCTTTCCATGCATGGACCACATGACTTCTACATGTTTTCTTTGTCATTTGGGCTACCTGATAGCCAGTGCTATGAGGTTTTCATATGTGCCGCATAGTTTTTATGAGTCCTCTCCTTGGCATTGTCCCTCACAGCCTCAGACTGTTTTCCTACTTCCAGTAGTTTCCTTTAACCATCTCAAGGGTTCATTAGTGTTAGCACCAGCATTCAGTCAATATTTGTGATGGGGGCTGTTGACATGTTGAGAGTTTGGTTGGGTACTTATCTTGGCATTGGTAAACAAGGTGACTGACCTGGGCTGACACTGCCACCTATCAGGTGCATCAGCTATTGGCTTGATCACTTTCTTGATTATCAACATGTCCTGGTCTTGTCATCTCTATCTTGCAGTTGCTTATGGCTTTCTTATGTGGGTTCTGGTTTTTTTGTGTTTTCTACCTTTGAGGTTAGTACCTCCCCTGCTTACAGTTTTTGGCAACAGCTTATAATTTTAGCCATTTGGAGTATATTTGGGGGATACTTTACTTTTAGCTAATATGTTTTCTCCATGGCAAGAGATGGCATAACAATGCTTACCAATATCACAATAAGTGTTGTAACCTATCAAAAGTAAGCTGCTGGCTGAGTTCAAGTCATTAATTTTATTCAAAGACTATATAATAAGCATTCTTGCTTATTCTATGCTTATTCTGAACATGTACTCAAAGCTGCAGCTGAAGCCAAAGGCTGAGCAGGCCAAGCTTGAGCTGTGGGTTAAAGCTCAGCTCTATATATTTGCAGTCCTAAGCTTCTTGAAGCCAGACCCAAGCTACAGCTTCATGCTGAGCTGGTGATGTGCTCCTATGCCACCTAGTGCCATGCAGGAAGCCAAAAAGGATGACCTAACACTAGTCACTAGATAGGATAGCTGGCAGTAGGAAGTTAATAAAGAGGGTGAGTCAGTAACTGTCCCAGAGAACAAGAGCTAACAGGGTGTGGAGTGAAAGTGGGAATGGTCGCTATCATCACTAGCCTAAGTTGCTAGACAATAACAAAAGGTTGCTAGGCAAAAGTAGGGAAAAAGAACAAGGGCAAAAGAGTTGCTCAGGAAGGAGGAACTAAGTGGTGAAAGGGGAGTTGGGGAAATGAAGGGGAAAGTGATGATAAAGAGACTAGGGAGGATGAACACAAAACTAGTTGCTAGCCATAATTACTAGTATTACTAAGTCAAAATAACAATAAAGGCAGGTACCACACAAAGTTGAAGTTGAGGTTGGCAAGACTGTCACTAAGTTGTTGTTGATGGTGAGTGAAAGAGCAAAATGAGATCTTAAGCTAGTAAGCTTAAAGAGAGGGGGAAACAGTACTCTATTTGTTCTTTTTGGTTTCAATGTACAAGCAGTATTTATACTATTTGTAGGTATAGTATAAGAAAGGAAATAATAGTTGCTGCCAACAACGGCATCTGCCAAAGTGTTTATGATACATATAAGGTGTCAGTCTAGTAACCAAGTAAAAAGTAAGCAAAGTTGATGTGATGCATAAAGTAATAAATTGCAAGAAAAGAGCATGTCCAATGTCAATACCTGAAGTGTAGATGCCATTCAAGTATGTTTGTAAGCTTGACAAGAAAAATGATAAGTAAGAAATCACATGACTGTCAATATATCCATTTTTGGAGAGGAGGTGGTGTTGTTGCCAGGAAAGTTGCTAAGAAAGGTCTTGGCCTTGTTGTTCTAGACCCAAAGTCCAGACTACATGTGATACAGCTTGTAATCAATAAGTCTTGTGGTTGCTAAAATCCCATGCAAAGGCTACATTGTTCCAGACCTTGGGGCTAAGCCTCATGTGCTGAGTATTGTGACTTGTGCCATGTCAATATAATCAGTTGCTGTCCAATGAGAAATGCCCAAAATGGTGCTCAGCAATAAGTGGGTCTTATCATCCTCCCCTATGCTGAAGTCTTGACTGTCCTCAGTCAACCCAAAGTCCCATAATTGCTTGCTTGGTACATGCACCTAGAGTGGTCAGAATAAAAGCAGCTAGCAATTCAGCTGAATTTCATCAACACTCCCTTCCATCTCTCCTTATTTCCTGCAATCTGCAATCTCTATCTTATTGCTATGTCTTCAGATCTCACCTTCCAACTTAAGAAGCATGCCATGGCCCAGGCATTCCTTGACTAGGTTGATTGACTTCTGTCTGTTGCATGTGTGTACTTGGCAACAAGTCCTTGCTTGGCAGTCACTGCCATTATCAATATTTGGCTTTGCTGGTTCAAGATGGTGGGGAGTGGTATGGAGTGGGCAGAGTTGGCAACTGTTGACAAGGAGTGTCAGCAGTTATATGAAAAATACAAGGAGGAGGAGTGGATCTGTAAATTCAACAAGCATTTTGTGAATTGACTTCTTTTGTTATTAGCAACAATATTAACATTTTTGCTAGGCTCCTCTACCTTCTTCACTCAAGTTCCTGATGGAGGACTTGAAAGCTGGCATGATGGCAAGTGTTAGCAATGTTGCTAGGGCTAGTGACTCTGCTAAGGTAACTTTAGCTTTTCGAAGACTTGACTCCCAATGATCAATTCTTCTTTCAGCACCTGCCATGCAAGTTGGCAATGATGATGGGGGTGGAGCATAGTGAGGGCTGTGGGGGAGAGGTTAGGGCAAATTGAGGGAGCATCAGAGAGGCTGGGCCCTCAACTCCTCAGCATGTGACTGGCAGTGTTGCTAAGGGGTTGGTGATGTTGCCAAGAGTGGTGACCACCCCAAAGAGCAAAGGAAAGAGCAAGGCAAAGGCTAGGGAGAAGGAGGAGGAAGAAGACAAATTTGAGGTAAGTCTTGGCTTTGTTGCTAATACTTGGTGGTTGTTGTTAAAATTGTCACAGGATCCTATTGAAGACTTGTTTACCAACAAGTGCTTGGCAAGTCTCTTGCAATGGAGGAAGGCATTGATGGTGGTGGATATAAGTATGGGCACAGGAGTGGTGTTGAAGAAGGCTAAGGAGAAGTCAATGGTGTCACCTGAAGAGAGGTGAGCATTCAGACAAAAGCAGGGAGCAGTAAGTTTTTAGTAGCAGTCACCAACTCAATTGCTAACAACTCTCTTAGTGTGACAACTGCTGGGCCAAGAACAACCCAGAAGGCTGCTGGTACCCAACTGGTGCCCAATCCTGCTATTACTGTGATAGCACAAAGAAAGAGTGCTCATACAGTGTGAAATTGTCATAGAGTACTGGCAGGAAATTTGTAAAAAAGATAGCAACAAAGGTGGCTTTGGTATGACAGGCAAGAAGGTTTGTGGAGAGGCAGAGGGAGTTAGCAGAGAGGAAGGAGCCCATCCAAATCAAGCACTCAAGCTTGAATCTGCCAACATTGCAGGATGGAACAACAGTAGGAGGCAGTGGGGTCATCAAGAGTAAATGGCAGAAGAAGAGTCACAAGGTGGTGGAGAGTGAGGAGGATGCTAGCAACAAAAAGGGCACTAGCAATAGCAACAACAATAATGACATGCCTTTGGCACATAAGCAAGCAGCCAGTTTGACATCAGTCAGCAGACAAGAAGTTGGGGAGGAGGAACAGGATGTGAAGATGAGGGAGAAGATTCCCTTGGCAATGGTCACTGAGGTTGAGCAAGTAATTAGCAGAGGAGAAGTTGGCAAGCAAGAAGTCAAAGAGAGAGCAATGAAAATAGAGAAGGATGAGGAGAGTGAGGAGGAGTCAGTTGTACAACAATGGGTAAGTGTTTTCATTTGCTAGATTACTTGCACTAATAGTTTTGCTAGGGGATCTGGAGCAGCACACTGCTGCATCTTGGCAACAATGAGCTCAAATGGCTAGGGGAAGACCTAGCCTTGCCAACACTACTTATGTTGACAATGTTGCTTTGTGGGTATAATGAGAGGGCAGCAGGAGTGGAGAAGCACTTCAGGAGGGAGTTGGAGAGGGTTAGGAAGGAGTTTCTCAATGCAAGAGCAAGATTTGCTGTTGCCAAGAGGTCATTGGCAACAGTAGCAGGGTATTGGGACAATTGTTTAAGCATTTCTTGCTTGGCAGGAAGTAAATGGGATTGGCAAGGAGGCCTGGGAGGAGGGGGAAATGAGGGGTGTGCCTAGCAACAATGCCAACCTCAATGCTTAGCAACTGCCACTCTCTGTAATATATTTTTGTTATTAGTAGTAGCATGGACAAAAGACTAGCCCTTTTGAGGGGCCTCCTAGTTTTATTGTACTTGTAGACTGGCCCTCTTAAGGGGCCCAAGAAAATGTAACTATATTATCAGAGATCAGAGGAAGATAGAAAGATGAGATTAAAGGCAAAAGTATAAGCAAAGGTAAATATGTTGGTATGCACTAGCAACAATTGCTTGGCATTAGCAACAATGGGGAAACACTCAGTAAATCATCATGGCATGAAAACCTCTAGAGGTGTGCCAAGTGCTAGTGACAAACAGCAAAGTGCAGCATCAAAAGCAAGAAGATAGTAATGAAACTGTCTGTGAAAGGCTTTTAAACAATTGTAACATGTTAAAAGAATAGCAAAACAAAAAGACTTAATGTTTTTGTATAGTATTTGACAATTTTTTTAAATAACTAGTAAAGAGTATAGATGAGACAAAAGGCAAAGTCAAGAAAGGTTGCTAAGGCTGAATGAAGGGAATTTTAGTCTGGTTCACTGGCATTGTTGCCAATGTCATCATTGTCTACAAGGTTGGTTTGTTTAAGTTGATGGGGTTGGGAAGTATTGATATTGAAAGTGTTGCTAGGCACTGAGATATGTTCTCTAGCAAAATAAGGGACTAGGCAAAAGGCAGATCCTGGGCAATGCAGCACTGAACTGTCTAATTTGCAAAGAATGTAAGTGCTGCCATGGTTGCAAGAGATCACCACTAGGGGGCCTAAATAGCAAGGCCTCATCTTTTTGTTGGATGTCACCTCAATTCTAGTATTCCTCATTAATACAAGGTCATCAGCTTGGAAGTTGTAATTGCAAATTGTAGCAGCATGCTTGGCTTCAAAACAAATGGCAGCTAAGTGGTGAGTGCTAAGAATGTTCTCATAAAGGCAGTTGAGGTCCTCTTGGTGACATTAAAGATCTATTGCTCGGTATGCTATAAGGTCTGTTGTTGACAGAAACAAGTTTGGTGGTGGTTGCAAGTATGTTGCTTTGACTATGTCAGCTAGCAGAAGAGGATGGGTACCAGTTGTTGCATAGTAAGGAGAACAGCTCATTTGCTTGCAAACTGTAATACATTCTGACCAAAAGACTGAGTAAGTAGCTATACTTCATCTAGACTGATCATCATCAACAGCTTTGAAGAGAGCTTGGCAAATATCAAAATGAGGCTGCTCAACTATACCATTGGCATGCTTGTTGTAACCTGAGATCTGTGGTGCAAGTTGTACTTCTTTGCTAAGTAAGCAATGGCTTTCAGGATTGGAGATCTGTTGTCAGTAACAATTTTGCTAAGGGCTTCCCAATGGCAGATGATCTCTTCATATAACCACTTGGCAATGGCTTCTGTGTTCTCTCTAGCAAGCATGCAGAACTTAGGGTAATGAGTTAGCAAACAGTGTCCTTGAATAATATACTTGAACTTATTAGATGGTGGCATGAACATAGTGTCAATATATATCTTGCTGAACAAGGGCACTGGTGTAGCAATAGTTGGCAGAATGAGAATTTTGGTTGTCTGGTGGATTTGACAGAGGTGACAAGTACAGATGTACCAAACAAGGTCAGCACTAACTTGGGGCCACCAAAAGTGTTCTAGAAGAGCTGAGTGGATAGCAAAAAGGCCTCTATGTCCCAAGTCATCATGCATAGCTTTGAAGATGTGTAAGTGGCAATCAGTAGGAATGAAGACTTTGTGGGTGAACATGGATGTGTAGCAAATGAAGGTGGCATATTTGGTATTGCTAAGACCTTCAGGTCTGATAAGATCATTGAGCCATTTCTCGACCAAGAGCATGCATGCATTGCTAGCAATAGCTTTGGTGCTATGGGGCATGTTGCTGTAGGTAGTGGTACTATTGTCACATAGAGACAAGATGTTGTCACTGTTTGCTAGTTGTGGGGCCAAGTCATTGCTGTTGTTGCTAACAAATGTCACTAAGGGCTGGAGAGGCTGGAATTCAAGGAGAGGGGGTAACAATTGCAAGGCAGAGGACATTTGGTAAAGCAGGAGCAGAAGCAGCTGAGCTTGGTGAATGAAACCATGCAAGCAATTAATCCAGTCCTCATACACAGAGTTGTTGCTATTGCTATTGTTGAAAATAGGGTTACTAGGCTGGAGCAGGCATTGCAAAAGACCATGAGGGCCATGGAAAGTTCCTCTGATGTAGATGAGTACAAAGTGAAACATCAATAGTGCCATGATCTAGCAGTTTATGCTAGTGGAGGGGATGTTAGAGTTCTGTAGCATATCCTTGATATAGTGAGCATCAACTTTGATGATGAGGTTCCTGATGCCAATGAGGTACATTTATAAAGCTTATAGCACTTGATAAAGTCTATAGAGTTCCAATTTAGGCTGACTGAATCTAGACTCCCTGTTGTTAAGAGTAATAGAGCCAAAGCAATTGTAGCAGCATTCTTTGCAGTTGTCACTAGTGCACTGACAGAGGTAGTAACTAACAGCAATATATGAAGTGTCAACCAATAACATGATGAGGTCAGGCAATTCATAATCAATTGGAACTAAGGGCTTAGTGTCTTGTAAAGCTTTAACAAAGTCTTGCTGAGCATTGATCTGATCTGGGCCAAATTTGAAGGGGATGCCAACACAAGTGAGTTTTGTTAAATTGTTAGCATGATGGGCAAAATTCTTGACAAAAATCCTAAGAACTCCAACTGTTCCCAGAAAGGCTCAAGCTTCTGATAGTGACTTTCAAGGGCCCCAGCACTCAAGTAAGGCTAAACAACTTTTGTCTGGAATTTGACTGCTAGGTGTGCAAATGTGGCCAAGGATCTTGAATGTTGGGGTGCATAGAACAAGTTTGTGACCTGAACACATTCCACCACAGTACTTCATTTGCTAGAGAATTTGGTTGAGAAGTTCAAAGAACTCCCATAGCACTAAATAAATGTTGGAGTTAGTGGGATGCTTAGCAGGACTACTATTCATGATCTTCTGATCCTTGGCACCCTTGGTGCTAACATTGTCAATAAAGGATTACATGATGGGGAATCTCTAGCTGCAAAATGAAGGTAATATCATTGTGGAATATCAGCATAAAATTGATTCAATCCATTAGCAAGGTCACTAAGCAAAGTGTGCTAAAGGGGGTCTGAAATGTCATTAAGTTATATGAGGTGGAGTTGATAAGTTGCTTATCATGGGCCAATATAGAGGTCAAGTGTAGTGCCACAAATTTGTCCAGCAAAAGACTCAGCAATGTGATCTGGGAAAGGCAGTACTCCAAAATGGCAAATTGTGACATGGTTTAGCAGCTCTAGACTGTATACACTCCTGAGCTTACCATCCTTCTTGAGGACACAGTACTAGCACAAGCAATAAGCTGAGTTTGAAGGTTCATAGATGCCAGGCTTGATTTTATTGCAAATGATTTTACATACTTCCTTCTCTAGTCCTGAGGGGGGCAATTGTGCTAAACCCAGGGTACATGTGAAATTGTTGGTATGTGTACTGGCAGAAAGAAGTTGGAGTGCAAGCTTCCTTGTTTAGAGTCTTTCCAAGCAAAAGCCTTTTCTTGTTTAGTGACTATGTCAACAAGGACATTGATTTCATTGTTAGTGAGAAAGCCTGTGTCATGGTCTTTGACAAGTTTTGCTTGTTGTTCACTAGTGAATTGCTGTGTTGGTACAAATGGCAGTGGGTTTGGGTTGAGTGGTGGCATAGTTGCTAGTGGGTTGCCAATAATGTGTCACTCAATTTGAAAGTCTTCACTAATGTGGCTGGTAACTGGTTTGGTTTTCATAGTGACTGGCTTATACTTCTTCTTTACCTGGACACCTTTTTGTTTGGCAGATTTGTTAGCAACAAATTGTGCAGGAAACAGGATGTTAACATAAGTGGGGGTAATGTTTGTATTGCTTGTATCAAAAGGTAATGTCTGTTCAAGAATCAAAGGATTAGAAGAATCAGTAGAAACAAAATATGATCAAGGAGGTAAAGAAAAGTCTGAAAGATCACTAGCTATAGCATGAAGATAAGCTAAAGCAAGGTTTGTCTGTGTGGTGGAATCTGTAAGTAACATGTCTTTGTCCAAATTACAAGAAGCTATACAAGTTACTAGACCAGTTGAATGATCATAGCTAATAACAACTGCTGTGTTGCTATTGTCATTGTTAATGTCTTTGGCAATGAAAGCAGCAGGGTAGTTCCATTTCAAAGCAAACATTTTAGCAATTGTTTCTTTTGAATTTGTCATGTGGAAATGTTGGAATTGTTTGCTGCATGCCAGTGTTGGAATTTGTTATAGTGATGGTGGTCTCAACATCACTAAGAGTGTTAACCACACTTTGAGTTAAAAAGTCAAAGGGGCATCTGAGGAGAATGTTATAGGTGGGGGACCATAAAACATGAATTTATAGATAAACTATGATATCACTAATGGTGCAGGGAACATTGCAAGCCAGTCCTAGCAATTGATCCGTGGTACTGTTGGCATTTTGCCTATTTAAAACAATGTTTGGGTTGTAAGATAGTCCAAGGTTGCTAGCAATTTTGGCAGACATCAAAATGATCTGAGAGCCACTGTTAGTGATGCACTCTATTTTTTCTTTGTTATCAATCAGCATCATGACAGATTGGAGCAATTGTGAATTCTTAATGACAGTGAGCACCATGGGCCCCTCTCCAAGAAGCAGTGAAACACTGTAAGCCTTGACAGAGTCAACAGATGCAAATTGGGCCTTATCTGATATAAGTCCATTAGTGGTAGCAGTGTTGGATCCTAGCAAATACTGGGGTTCTTCTATAGTAAAAGTCAGCAAAGCATCTTCAAAAATGTTGCTGGGGTCCTATACTGTGTTGGTGCTAGCTTCCACAAGTTGCTTGAGTGTAATGGTGGTCCTAAACTGATTCCTGATATCCTGTGACACTGAGCAAAGTTTGCCAACCAATACTGTAATCTTTGTGCTTAAAACCCTTTCAAAAATGGCCTTGAATTGCTCAATGTTGTAGATGGGTGGCATAGTGCAATATATGCTGTTGTTAGCTCTCTTGGAAGCAGCAAAATTCCTATTGACAGGAGGGGCATAGCAACTGGGAATGCTAGAAAACAGGTGGACTGGTGGCTGAGTAACAAGTTCCTTAGCAATGGGAGGTTGTTTGTTAATGACAGGCATTCAGGTGCTTTGCCTTTGTCTGCAGGCTTAGCAGCAGGAGTTGGTATGGAATCAGAAGGGGGATTAGTCACCAGAGTGTTGCTAGTTGAGAGTGTTGCTTTGGGAGTATCATTTGCTAGTTGATATGCTACATAGGGGACTTGTACACCATCAAATTTTTTGCCAGGTTATCTAAATGCAAACAATTCATGTTCCAATGCCTTAATGCATTCTTTCTTGCTTAGCACTTGTTCCATAGCAATGTCCTGTTGCATTACCTCATAAATTAGCAACTGCTGCATAGTTGCTTACTCTGGGTTGGGGTTAGCATTGGCAGAGAGTCTTCCAGTTACAATTTGTCCTGGGTTAAGGCATTTCTCAATACATTCTATATAGAGTTGCTTGCCAAAATAGTCTGGAATCATGGCACCAGACAGTAAAATAATCTTGCCTTCAGCATTATGATGGATCTTACTTTGTTGAATTATATCTTGCATTTTGATACAAGTGCCACAGACCATGGTATGACCTGTTTTGCCACAGAAGTGGCAAGTGCTGCTGGTGAACTGTTGGCAGGGTTGAACATTGTTGTTGGTTGAAAGAGCTTCCAGATGTTCCAAGGCACTAACAATCATTGTAGTGGTTGCTAACTTGAGGGTTTTCCACTTAGGTGTAGGCAACAGCAAGACTAGGGCATTAGCAACTAGCAACAAAGTGATACCAGTGGTGCCATTGCTGGTCTTGGTCATAGACATGTCTGTGCCCTTTAAAACCCATTTAGCACCTTTAGAGACTTGGTCAACATCATAGGGGTTCTCAGAGTAGTGGTTGGGAAGCATGATTTTATGATTTTGAGCCAGCAAATGATTTTGGACCATAGCAATGTGGGGATACTTTGCTGAAAAAGTCAACATTCCTCATTGCAATAGAGCTTGCTGTTAGTGAGGAGCCATCTAGTGATGTGTTGGAAGTCCCAATAATAGTCTGAAAACCTGCCTAAAGTTGCCAAGCTGCTGTTGAAAGTCTGGTTAACAAGTTATTTGAGATTGCCAAGGTTGTAACAAGTGCTAGCATCAGTGCCAGGGTACAACCTGAGCACTGCCACCTTCCATTCCTGATATATATAGAGCCAAGGTGCATTGTTGCTGATAGTAATGTTGTTGCCAAATTTGAGTAAGCCAAGCCAGGTTTCTGCTATGTCATAAGAGATGTAACAAGCTGCATATTCCTTCTTTTAAGTATCATCAGCAATGCCAGTCAGCAAAAAGGTATTTGAGTTCCTTGAAGTATTGGTGGAGTTCTTTAGGGCAACTCTCATCCCACTTAGGTGCAGTAGTGTTGTGTGGTGGCATCCTAGCATGCCAAGCAGTGGGGTCATTGTTCATGATAGTGATAGTTGGTATTGGTGGAGGAAGTGGGTTCTAGTTGTTAGTTGGCAATGAGGGGATAGAGTGGGCTTCTGGGAAGAAGATAGAGTCAGTAGATGTTAAAGGCAAGAGGGGTGTGTTGAGAAAACTTTTGATAAAGGCACCTGGAAAGTCAGCAAGGATTTTGCTAATGTTATAAAGGTTCCTAGTGGTTTTGAGTTTGTCAGTAAGGAGTCAAGGTCAAGTAGCTGATGGAGAGTTGTGAGGGGCTGTTAAAGACAATTGTGGGAGTTTGCTAAAGATTTCTAAGCAACATTTTGCTTGGGCTCTGGTTTCTAGTAGAATGGTTAACTATACTACCCTCATAGTAGGCTCCAAAATGATGTGCTCCTATGCTGCCTAGTGCTATGCAGAAAACCAAAAAGGATGACCTAACACTAGTCACTAGATAGGGTATCTGGCAGTAGGAAGTTAATAAAGAGGGCAAGTCAGTAACCATTCCAGAGAATAAGAGCTAACAGAGTGCAGAGTAAAAGTGGGAATGGTTGCTATTGCTAGCCTAAGTTGCTAGACAATAACAAAAGGTTGCTAGGCAAAAGTAGGGAAAAAGAACAAAGGCAAAAGAGTTGCTAAGGAAGGAGGAACTAAGCAGTGAAAGAGGAGTTGGGGAAATAAAGGAGAAAGTGACAATAAAGAGACTAGGAAGGATGAATGCAAAACTAGTTGCTAGCCATAATTGCTAGCATTGCTAAGTCAAAATAATGATAAGGGCACCTGCAGTTGGTACCAAACAAAGTTGACATTGAGGTTGGCCAGACTGTTGCTAAGTCATTGTTGATGGTGAGCAAAAGAGCAAAATGAGATCTTAAACTGGTAAGCTTAGAGAGAGGGAGAAACAGTACTCTGTTTGTTCTTTTTGGTCTCAATGTACAAGCAGTATTTATACTATTTGTAGGTATAGTATAAGAAAGGAAATAATAGTCACCACCAGCAACAGTGTCTGCCAAAGTGTTTATAATACATATGAGGTGTCAGTCTGGTAACCAAATAAAAAGTAAGCAAAGTCAATGTGATGTGTAAAGTAATAAATAAATCACAAGAAAAGAGCATGTTCAATGTCAATACCTGAAGTGTAGACACTGTTTAAGTATGTTGGTAAGCTCAACAAGAAAAATGATAAGTAAGAAATCACATGACTGTCAATATATCCATTTTTTAAGAGGAGGTGGTGTTGTTGCCAGGAAAGTTGCTAGCAATCGTTGCTAAGAAAGGTTTTGGCCTTGTCATTCTAGACTCAAAGTCCAGACTCCACATGATACAGCTTGTAATCAATAAGTCTTGTGGGTGCTAAAATCTTGTGCAAAGGCTACATTGTTCCAGACCTCAGAGCTAGGCCTCATGTGCTGAGTATTGTGACTTGTGCCATATCAAGATAATCATTTGCTGTCCAATGAGAAATACTGAAAATGGTGCTCAGTAACAAGCAGGTCTTATCACTGGGCTCAGCACATTACCAATTCAAGTAATGCTTCTATAGTTGTCAACATCTGGAGGTATAAGCAGCTCTTGAAACATATCACTACAGTCATTGTAGGTACAAACTATTGGGAGACATTCTACTAAGCCATGCAGCTTAGTAGAATGTCTCTTAACATGAAGTCAACCTGACCCATTTAGTCTGTAAATGCCCTCCTCTGCCATGGAATCATCAAAGTCAGTGACTTCATGCTAGTGATATTCTTCCCAACCCAAAATTGGGCTCAAAGACTTTGTGCCAGGATGTCACCACTTCTGGAGGTCAATTTGCTGCCATCTGGGCCAGTCAGGCTTACTTTATGTTGGGAGACATTCCACTAAGCCATACAGCTTAATGGAATGTCTCCCAACACAGACCTCATTGTAGACTACATTCTATGAATGTCTTTGGTAATTCCATGATGGTTAAAAACATTAAGATCAGCTTGATTGCACTAAGGGCATTGTTGAAGTATTGCCACCTGCCAGGTGCAAAGACAGTTGTAAAGTACTTTAGTGTTGATAGGACTCTATTCCCACTCAGTAAAGATTCTCTTTTTCACTGAGATTTCTAACTTCACCAAATTTTTCCAAGTTTTATACAATGTGACAGTTGCATAACTGTGTCACATGTGTTCTAGACCTTAGACACTTGACTCATAGTTCTACTACCTTTAAGAAATTGTCAACTAGTGACCCCAGCACCACTGCAGTATTTCATATTACCTGATTTAATCTTATGGCTTAGATTGCAATAACATTGTATTCACTTACATTTCATCCAACCTACTTACTTTGCTAAGCTTTACTTATACTTATTGGTTCATTTCTGTACATACTACAAGTAGTGTTTGATGGTCTGGTCCAGTTTTGTTTTTTAAACTAATCTTGAGGTAACTGCAACCACAACTAGTTGGTAAAAGTCTGTAATGCCACAGACTACCAAATAACAACCACCAACTAGTTCTTTTCAACAGATTGTGCACCAGTCTAGACTGGTTGCATGTAAGACTAGTTGACAACTAGTCTCAACTGGTCCTTCATTTTAAAAGAGCCAGCCAATGAGTTTCTCGCTAGTATTGATGCAAAATATAAGTTTGATGCTGTCAATTGATTGGATCCATTAATCAAACTTTGTTTTCACAATAGTTTGGAGGCTTAGTTACATGCAAGCTCACTTAGAGTGTAATAATAGTCTATAATTTTAAATGGTTTATTTGCAAGTTTGAGATAGTCTTACACTATTGAAAGGGTCCAATAATATTATTAAACTAGAAACCCAAAACAACTAGGAACTCATAGGCCTAAGAGAACCACTCCCTGGGGTGTCTCTAAGCTGTGGTATGTAGATTGCTTGATCCCCTCATTCCACAATTTCTCCCTCTTTATAGCTTGCTGTTTGTGCATGGACCAGCATGCTATTCATGTGCCCCTGTCATTGTACTGCATAGCCTCTCTTGGTAGTGTGCCCTTATTGATTGATTAGGCTAGGATGATGCATTGCTCAGTGTGATTCAGCACTTGCTAGTTCCTTGTTCTTCTGCCTGCCTTTTTCCTCTACTAAAAGCTCTCCTAGCAGCTTGCATGTGCTTGGTTATGATTGATGGATTAGTTCCAGGTGGTCTGGTGCAGGAGAAAGTCATGTTTTTGAGGTGTGGAAGGAAGTATCATTGAAATAGGTGACCATGGCTGTTTTTGGTGCTAATTAGGTTTCTAGCTAGGGCACTGAGCACAGCCATTGATCAGCCATCAGCACACATGATCATACTCAGTTCTTTCTGTGTTGGTGTGTTAGTGTTACAGCTCTGCTAGCATTGTTGGTAGTGCATGTTCTGGGTTCTTTGATGCTCTATACCAGGTATGTACCCTTGCCTACAGTTTTATATAAAAGCTTATGGTTTTCAGCTTATGTTTGGTATATTTGGGTATCTCTAGCTTTTTATAATATTTTGTCCTATCTCATAGTATGAGACATGCATATCAGTGTGTACTCTTACAAACTCTTTACATTTGATTTTGAGCTTCATTTGTATTTTTTGGCATTTCAAATTCTAATTGTTGTCCTTAACTGATAGGATAGCCACCATTTGTCTATGTATTTTGCAAATCCAGCTACTACATTAAACTCTGCACTAACTTGTATGTTGATGCAACGTACCATTGTCAGTTGTAAACTCTGCAATTGTAACATTGATATCTGGAATGACTGTTCATGTGTACAAGTCAGCAGTACTCAAAGAATTACTATATCAAATAAAGTGACATGTTACCTATAGTACAAAGTAATGAATGGTATTGTAGCAGGTTTCTGATCAATGACCTTGGGAGCAGGTGCTCTGTTGCAATTGGCAGTACTAAGAACAGGCTCAGATGCTTTGGGACTTGTTTGCTAGGACTGCAGGAACTCTTGTTTATGTATAATACTCCCAAGAAATGAAGTTCACCTCTGAGGGAGAATAAACCTTGGAACTGGTGAATACATTACAAATGTCACTAAGCTGAAAGTAGTAATTGAGGATTTGGAATCAACAGATTATGAAAAGTAACCCATAATTCCCTGCAAACATGCTTGGTAAGGCCAAAAATCTATGGGTTATTGCAGTTTATGAGTTATGAGAACTATGGGTTATAAGAGAGTTGACTGTATATATCTTACAGGACTCAGATTGCACATTACATACTCATACTTGGAATGAACCATGTAAGGATGGCTAGGTAGGAATCTGCTCTCTAGTTATCACATTTGATAACTGGTTTCCACAGAGACAGTCCTCAAATTCAGGGATGGAGCTTATTATAAATGAAGAAAGATTTCATGTTACAGCAATTAGGAAATAAAAGCCTTCACCTTAGTAGTGAACCACCTACACCATGTGAACCACTAAATGTGAACCACTGACACATCAAACAGCTTGGCAGGTCAGCCTAAGAGTGCCTGACTTTGCTTGCATAAAAGTCATCAATATTGCAAAAGTTTTCAAATATACAAATTTTCTTCAAGATGGCAAGTTATGCCACCGTGTTGAACTCTTAATACTATTTGCCACAGACTGCCATGCTCGCTGAATGGAGATATCTTTGTACCACCTACATTCATTAGTGACAAATCAACAATAACTTCAATCCACATATATACCTTGCAACATTAGGTTTAGTATTGATAATATTGATTGATACCAAGTTGAAACAGGGCAAGCACAAATGGCATGTGGAACAGATCAGCCAATGTAAATTCCTAAAGTTGTTGTTGACTTTAGAAGCTACAAAGTCTACCACTTGCAACTCATGTTGCCAGCAAGGTATTTTGCTTGCTTGAGATGACATTGTAAGCATTGAACTTGGTGTTCAGCTTCTTGAGATGAGTGTCAACCATGTTCTGGTTAGGAGTAAGACTGGAGTGACTAGGCCTCATTTAATACTTACTTACAACTGTGCTCAATATAGTGAATCACTCATGGTTTACCAACTAATTCCCAATAGATGGCAAAAGCCATGAAGTCAAAGTTGTCATTTTCAATCTGTTGTCCAAACATACTATACTGTCATCTTCCTCTGTGTCATGTGCATTGTGACTTGGATATGTGTTCATGTCACTTCCAGCCTCAGTTGTTTACTCCTATCTGGGGCACTGAGGCTGTAAGTACTGTGTTTTTCCAGTCATAAGTACCTATATCTGATTACACCTACATAGCATTGTTTGTCATTGCCCATAGATATGTAAAAATCATAGTTGTTTACTCTCATCTGGACACACACTGAGGCTCATTGTTTGTTGTTGCCCATAAGCATTTCAGATCCAGGCTAGCAGGTGATGGGTGTCAATTCTCAAGATTGCTAGCCTTGCTTCTGTTATTGTGGTGACAACTCACTGAGGTTTCTCAACCACTTCTTGCTTATTTATTCCCATTTTTCTCTTTTGCTTCCACTATCACAATCATTGTTGACAATCATCACTGATTGGTTTCTCTGGGCATTGTCACTTGTCCTTGCTAGACTCTTTTGCACCCCAATACACATCAGCTCTACAGAGCAATGTGTTATCTTAGCACCTACTATCTTGGGCCAATGTCTCAGGTTTTTCCAACTCTTTTTCCATGAATTGCCTCCACACATGACTTCTTCTACTTCAGATTCATCCTCTACTCTATTTTCCACTGCATATATTCTAAATCTCAAATTACATTGCATACATTGTCTTCATCCTCCTTCTTTTGCACAATTCAATAACTTGCAGCCTTACATTATACTGACTCCAGCTTCTTCTTCTTTAGAGGTTCCTCTTCCACAACCTTTATATGTGCCAAATCCAGTTTCTCCACTACCTCCACTGGAACATTGACCAAACTTGGCCCCAGTCTATTCATTTCACTATATTTCTCATACTCCTCCTTTACCAGCTTCTTGCATTCCTTCTTATACACTGCTAGTTCCTTCCAGATCACCCCCTATTCCTTCTGTTCAGACCTGTCTGGATTTTTCCATCATGCACCTCATTATCATCATGTTCCTTATTCTCATTACATACTCCATTCTCATGCTAGTGGTTACATGCATACTGATGTGAAATTGCAGTATTTGATTTCATTTGTCTTTAGAGACTGAACCAAACAACCACAAATCAGCAAGTTTGAGAGCTTATAGTACACTCAAATTCACACCACTTTTATAATTGAAAGTAATTTGATTGAGATTGATTTAAGTATAAGTTGAAACTGAAGTTCAAACAAACACAAGGTTCAAGTATCAAATAAAACCTTTATTGAAGCTTAATTCACATTGTAGACCTTGGTAATCCACTCCCTGGGGACTCCAAGTCACATGCTAAACGTTGCTTATTGACCTTGAAATCTCCTCTCCCCTTTATACCACCCTTGCATGCATGGACTACAGTGCCCTGTGCGTATCTCTGTCATCATTCTGGCTGTTCAGTGCCCGACGCTGACAATTTTCTAGGTTCTATGCACTTGGCACTGATGTGGCCCCCATTTCCTCACTTGTTTTCCATCTTTTATCCTTCCCTGTTTCTTCACTAATTCCCTTCTCTCCTATAAAATCCATTGACATGGTTGTTTGCATGCAAGTTCAAGGGAGGTAGGGGATTTTGTCCAGTGGAGAGAGTGGTGCAACCAGCTTGGCATCAGTTAAGCAGTAACCAGCCCAAGCTGACACTGCCACCCATTAAGCAAACCTCGGCTGTCATCAACAATCAATTTTGATCATTGATATGTCAAGGCCTCATTGCTTTCTTCTTTGCTTGTGCTGCTAGCATCTGTGCATTGGGGATTGTGTTGATATTTGAACTATGGTAAGTACTTCCTTTTGGCCTACAGTTTTTGGCTTGATTATGCTTACAGTTTTCAGCACAATTGTGTATGTATTAAGGTAAATACTTTTTCTCCATATTTTTGGCCTTTCCTTCTTTGTAGAAGGTAAGTGCCATCATAATACCTCCCCCACACTTTACTGACTGCCCTCAGTTAGCATGTCTTAGCATAGTTCAATCAAAAACTTTCTGCCCCACCTTCCACCTCAAATTTTTGAGCATACATTTTGAAAATTTTTCTTTCTCTATGTCTCAGCTGCTCCACCTCACAAATTTCAACTTTGATCTTGTTTCTCTGGCCTTATAAGACTGTTCTCTTGTGTTCCTTTCCCCATTCTCATGCCTCCCACTTTTCCTTTCTGTAAGCTGCCCACTGCACCTTGCACAGCTGCTGCTTTGCCAACCGCACCTTTGGAGCCTCCCAACCATGTCACATTGTTTAATTGCTTGGTCAAACACTCTGCAAGTGATGTTATAGTGGAAGTCCTTCACTACCCTGCTCTCACCAGCACTCTTCTGGGCTGTATTTCTGCTGCCAAAGCTCTCCTGCTTGGCATGGCTGACCCTACATGCTTTATTAGTGCAGTAAACCTGGTGAGCCTTTTCACTTTCTTTTTCTTCCATCCTCACACTTGCTTACTCTTTCTCACAGACTTTTGCTAACCAGGCAGACTTCTCCTGGATTGCTGAGCAGCAGAGCTTGTTTGACACCCTTTCCTCCCTTATTAAGTCAAATATTCTGGACTGGTCTGTTGGCAAAAATTCTGCTCCCACCAAATCATTCTTTACTTTTGCTGATGCTATCATTCATCACTATTGAAGGCCATTGTCATGATGCTTGCTAAAAGGAGCTCCAAGAAGTAAGCTTCTTTCTTTTCCTCTTTCTTGCTTTGCTTACTTCTTGCTGGGCTTTTGACAGCTTTGCCATCATGCCAAGGATACCAATATCAGGATGATAGGTCCATCGGCCCCTTGTACTTACAAGCACTGAGCTAATGTAAGTCACAGCCTCTAAACTTGATCTACTGGCTCATCATCTAGATGACTTAACTATTTCTTGTACCCTCATCCAGGCTGATCCTGAGGGCAAGCCTCATGCCAAGAAGATTAAGGTACTCCCTTCAGCCAGTATGTTCTCTTGAACCTTCCTACATTAAACTCTTGTTTATTCCTTTTACTTTAGCAAGCCACAAGGTGGGCAGTGAAGCCACATTAGCTTTCCTTTCTCAAGTTGACATGGCCCTTGATGCCATGGGCCTTGCCAAGGACAATACTTCTGTTTCTCATGCTGACTTACAAAAGCATTGTGATGCTGTTGATTTGGCTGCCCAACAACAGCTTTATGCCCTCAACCTCTTGCTCCAGACATTCAAGCTTATTTCAGCTTGCCTTCAATGTCTTGACAGAGTCCTGGGCCCTTCTGAAGTGGATCAGACCAGCAATCTCTTCACCAAGCTTCAAGTTTCTCCCGAGGTATGTCCAATCATGCTTCTCACCATTTTTATCCTTCTCTGACTAGAACCTGAGGCTGCAGACTCTGACTCTGATATTGAGCTCTTGGATCCCCCCCCCAGGATGTTCCCAGTAGCACCACTGCCTCCATATAAAAGACCCCCCCACTATAGGCACTTTTGTTGCCTCTGTATGTGGTAGATATATATAAAATCCCCTTTCCTTTACTGTTGCATACCCCAATATAATGTCCTTTGTCCAAATTCCTGTGTGAACTCTAAGTTTATTCTATTTATAAACTTTTTTTTTTCTAAGTTCCATCTCAAGATTTGTTTATTTCTCTAACCTTACAGCTTGGCTTCTTAACTCTCTTTACTAGCTGGGGTTCTTCCTGTTCTGATTCTTCTTCTGACATTATCCCCAGCTCTGAATTCATAGGTTCATGAAGTCTTACTGAACCAAAGGTTATATCCTGATCCTCTAGTTTAGTTGCCTTTTGCTGTTCCTTCTGTAATTCTTTCAGTTTAGCAGGTGTCATATCAATCCATTCTTCAATTCCTCCTGGTAGACTGAGTTGCTTTCTAGTGTGATAAGGTACAACCCTAAAAACTGCAACTCTTTCCTGCCAAACCATACCATCCATTTCTGCCACCACATAGTTCCCTCCCTGAGTCCTTGTAAGGACTACTATAGGTCCATGAAACCATGGGAGCATCTTTGCACTAAGCAAACTCTCAGTTATCATATTCTTCACTAGAACCAAGTCTAATGGTTTAAATTTGAAGTCTTTGATAGAGTACTTATGTTCCTCTGCAAACTTCAGTGCCCATTTGAGCTTGTCCTTTCCTACTCATTCTCACATTTCCTCTACATGCTGAGAATGTTTTGCCAGAGCCTGAGCCTGATATTCAATCAATTCTTCTGTAGATAGAGGGCCTTCTGGTAGTTCTACTAACCAGGTGGCCTTTGCCAAATCTAATGGTATGATAGGATGGGCCCCTGTAACCATGAAGTATAGTGAACACCCAAATTGTTTGCATATAGTAATGTGGTCACTCCATATTACATGGAAGAAGAACCAAAACCATTTGGTGCAATCTTCACAAGCCTTGAATAGAGCTTGCTGGACATCCCAGTGTGGCCTTTCAATTCTTCCATTAGCTGGAGAGTTGTAAGGTGAAATGGTTATGCCTCTGATCCTATACTTCTTTTCTAACCAAGCTGTAACTTGTTTGAATTGGCCTGCATTATCTGTGATAATTTCTGCAATACATCCCCAACAACAGATTACATCTTCAAACAACCATTGTCCAATAGTTTTATGATTCTCCTTTCTCAAAGGCCTCCCTTCCATCCATGAAGACAAAGGACATCACCCATGAACTATGTATTTACACCCATTTGAGGCTGGTGTCATGTGCATTGTATCAATATGGATGGTTTGAAATATGGAAAGTGTATAGGTGACTGTAGGTTCTCTGTTCACCACTGTCTTCTGACAAATTTGACAATTATGACCAGTCCCCACATACCATTGTACATCACCATCCAATCCAGGCCACCAGAACCTTTCTTGAATCAACATCTTGGTTGCATAAGCACCTCAATATCCTCAAGCATCATGTGCAGATTTGAGCATAAACATACAATGGTCTATATTGACTACTAGCCTATGCTTTGCCCCATTGCTATGCTTATACAACTGTCCTTTCTGGTTAAAGAAGAATTGCCTAGCAAACTTCTTGAACTATTCTGGCTCACATCCTGGTAGGCTGGTAGGTTCAGTCCCAGGACTTTGTAGCTAAGTTTTAACAAATAATAACAAATTATTCCAGTCTTCTCCCTCACTCCTCTTTCGATGTGCCATATATGTCTGTGTATCTTCCCTACTCTCTTCTTCACTTTCTGCAGGCAACAAAGGCATGGTCAGAGACAAGACTGCTACTGGATCTAGCTTATCAGCTTGTAGCTTTCCTATTATAGCTTTCCTAAGGGTTTGTTCCTGCCAATGTGCTTGGCGCAATTCCTGAGTGAAATCTGACTTTTCTTGAGCTACTCCACATAAATATCCTCCTCTAGTGTCAATCTCAGTCTCAAACTCCCAGAGCTCTAAAGGCTCCTTCTTTTGCCATTTTGGAACACCATTATCTCTATCAGGGTACTCAAACTTCATGGACTTTGGTTCATCCACTAGTTCTGGATTGACTGATTGATACTCTTCATCTCCTGGCTGTTTTATCCTTCTAGATAGACCATCTACACTGAAAGTCTTTCCAGAAACATGCCTCAAGGTAAAATGATAAAGCAACACATCTTCTATCCACCTCATGATAGTAGCATTGGGTCCTACTCCTGGGTTACTTAACATCCCTTTCAAATACTTGGCATCGGTTTCTACTACCAACTTTCTACGGCCCACCAGCCAATATTTGTTAGCTTGCAATGCCCTCATTAATCCATACAACTTTTGTTTTGGTTGTGAGAACCTTGCTTCTTGCTCATTCAAAGTGATTGAGCCTAACTTGGCACAAGTGCATCATTTTGGATTGGTAGGATGCTCTTGGAAAATCCCAAATCCTATAGCCATCCAAGATGTGTCTACTGACAACACTACTGCTCCTTCTGACTCATAATCTAGAGGTTTCAAGGTAGCACTCTCAGCCAATAATTTCTTCATCCTTGCCATGGCAGCATGCTGCTCTTCTCCCCATACAAAAGGCACATTGTTCTGAGTTAAACAATTGATGGGGGCTGCTATCTTAGCATAGTCTTTGATGAACATCCTAAAAGTACCACAAGTACCTAAGAATGATCTGACTTCTGACTTATCCCTACAATCTCCCCAGCCCATCACAATTGCCAACCTCTTGGTCTCTGGTTTCTGTCCTTGATAGGAACACCTATGACCAACTACCACTATCTCATCTGCACAAACTACTGACTTCTTTCCTGAAAAGGTACCTCCCACATATTTGATTTGTTGGAGTACATGATTGACATTCTGCATATGTTCCCATACAAATCTTCTGATACTAGAATTTTCAGGTATCACTTCATATCCACCATCTGGCAACTCATATCAAGTTGGGGTCCCCTAATTGGCACATTATCAATTTATGGCCAAGAAACATGGGAATCTCATCCTTCAAAATGAAAGTAATATCATCATGAAAGATAGGTACAGAGTTAGTCCATCCCATAGGGAGTGTGACCAATCTTAAAGCACCAAAAGGAGTTTGGAATGTAGTATAATCTCTAGATTTTACATCCAGAACCCTCTCATCATATCCAACATAGAGATCAAAGATTCCACTACAAGCATGACCAGCAAAATGACTAGCCAACTTCTCAGTTGCTGGTGGCAAACCTGAATGGGCAATTGTCACCTTGTTCAAAGGTTCTAGACTGTGTACTATGTGAAGACTTTCTCCATCTTTCTTTAGCACAGTGAACCATTGAGAACAATATGAAGAATTTGATGGCTCATAGACTCCTGCTTCAATTTTCTGCTTTATCATTTTACAGATTTTATCACAGAGTCCTGGAGCAATTGGAATATCCTTTAATACCCATGGTGTGTGTGGAATTACAGGCATGACCACTGGCAGAAAGTACTCTTCTTTGAGTCTTCTTCTTTGTGAATCATCCCATGTAAACGCCTCATTCTGCAACATCATCAAATGATGTACTAACTTCTTCTCTTCTGGCCATAGAAAATCATCATTATGAGCCTGATCAATGATTTTCTTACTCTCTGCAGTGTGTCTACTAGTTGGTGTAAACTCTGGTGAGTTGGTACTCAACTTTGGCATATCTGCTAGAGGATCTCCAATAATATGTCTCTCATTCTAAACTCCTCAGGAGAGGTTCCCAAGACTGGCTTCACCTTTCTGGCTACTGATTTGTATTTACCAAATACTTGGGCTGCCTCCCCCACACCTGCTTCTAACCTCAAGTTCTCCTGCTGCTGCAGGAAACCTTCCAACTCCCTAGGAATTTCTGCCAACTGTCCATTTAAATAAGCAGACAGTGTTCTCTCATCCTTCCCCTTACATCTTTTGCTAGTAGCAAGGATCTGCAAGTATGCATTCCTTAACTCAGGCTTACTAAATCCACTGTTTTGAACAGTGTAACTAGTAAGCACTATTTCCCCATTCTCTGTCTAACTCACTGCAATCTCTCCCTGGTCACTGACCAGATCCTTGAGACTTAAAATTTTGTCTCCTCTTCTCCACTAGGCTCTTCCCTTGACACTTTCCCCCTCTCCATAGTGGGCAAAGCTGTCCTTCTTCCAGTATTTGGGTCCCTAATGGTAATGATAGCACTACCATCCTACAGATTCTGGATATTGCTTTCTGCCAAGGTATCAAATGGTCTGCCCAGTAATACAGTGTAAGCAGGCTTCTCAAAGATATGGACTTGCAGATACATAGTAAATCCTTCTGCAAAGATGAAGGGCACATTGCAAGCCAAACCCACTGACTCATTCACCTGTTTATTTGCACTCTCCATGCACAGCCTTATATCAGGATCCCAAGTCAAACCTACTCTCAAAGCTTTGGCAAAAGCCATGCAGACTATTTGAGATCCACTATCTAAGATTGTCTCCACCCTTCCTTTGCAGTTAACCACAGGGTTCAATGATCTTAGAACTTGTAGATCTCTGGCTACATAGACTACAACTGGCTTCTTATTTAGAGGAATACTTTCCAGGTAGGTAGCAACACAATCCTCATGCATCACTGCCCCTGGGGGCAACCCTAGTTGAGTTCCATTAGCAATGAAATAAGTTGCCATTGGCAAGTCATTAACATTGACATGACTTGGTTCCTCCTCTGTCATGACTACCTGTTCCTAGACAGCTACCCTAGGTACTCCAAAGTTGGCAAGCTTAGAACCTGGGGTCTGCTTGTTAGTTAACTTGTGTACCATTGCTTTTCTCAGGTCAGGTGCCACCTCCCATAATTCCCCAGCTGTTAGTGGAACAGCAGTCCTCCATATTTTATCTATTGCTTTTTTTATTTCTTTTCTATTCCCAAGGGGGAGGTCTTTTCCTGTGGCCTGCACTAGATCTCTCCTGTCCTATTGAGGACTGGTACCTTTTCAAAAGGTAAGCCAAGTTTTGTTTCAACATTATTCTGTACTGGCAGAGTTGATTTTGTTCTCCAAGAGTTTTCAGCTGGTCTCTCAGGTGCCTTAGGTACCCTTGGTAAAGTGATCTCTCTTCCTGGCACCTTTCTTAAGCCCTCTAAAAATCCTTAGAGCTGGGCTGCTGCCCTTCAGTTGGATTTGCTGTGTTTCTAGTGTCTATCAACACTGACATCAACTCTCCCAGTTTTGCTAGGCTCCTCTCTACCTCAGCCAGTCTGTCTGACTCATTTTGACTGATCTTTTCTAACAAGTCATCCCTGGTATCATAAGCTGCATTCACATAAGTAGAAAAGACTTGATTGTCTGCAGGCTCTTCCTCTGTCCAATCAAAAAGCAAGTTCATGGCTTGGTCATTGAGAGCATTGATTCTTTTACAGGGAGACTTATTGGAAGGGTCTCTGGGCACAGGCATCCTGTTAGGCAGACGAGGCCTCCCTTCTATTAATATGACCCATTCCTTTAGGATATCTGACTTCAAGTGTTCACACTCAGCAATTCTATGTCCTGGTTTCCAACAGTAAAAACAGTTTGCTCCTGCAGTAGATGTAACAAGAGTGGAATGGAGAGCAGGAGCTGCCCCATTTACTCTAACATTATTCCTTGCAGTCAGAAAGGCTGTTTTCAACTCTGCCTGTCCTGATTGTACTGCCTGGACTTGTTTACTGATTGCCAAGATAGAATCTTGAAGGTGGGCCAATTTTTCTTCTGATTCCTCTTCTTTAATCCTTTCTTTTGTACCCACAGTCTCTGTGTCCCCATTAATTATTCTGTCTGAATGCAAAGACTTTCTGCCTACCAGGACTGTCACTACTGCTATTACTTCAGAGATGTCATATTAGTCATCCTCATGTCTGTTCCTAGCAGCATCTTTGAAATGGCCATACTTGCTTAGAAGTTTGTCCTCAATAACATCTGCAAAAGTAGGGGTAAAGCACTGCATGAATTTGGTTATTAGGGTACTATTATGGAGCACCTTAGACAGCAGTTTTGCCTCTCCTTTGAACTTTCTGATGAGGGAGTGAATTTCAGCCACATCGCTTTGACTTAGTCATGTATGTTCCCTGCAAATTTTATCAAGATAGGAAACCTGCTGTCAGGGTCCGCTGACCTCGGGGGCGCAGCTGCACTGGGCGAGTCCTTACTAGGCGGGCGTGATTCCCCTGCATTGGTGACCGGACACTCAAGACATTCTGGGTCCTGGGGGTTTGCACGGGTAATTGGGGAGATGTGATCCAGACAGGTCCGGGAAGGTCCGGAGAAGTCAGATTGTGGGGAAATGAGACGGTCTTGGCGGGGTTCAGGCAGAAGGCCGTACGGGAGATTTGCGGAAGCAAGGGAGTAGGTGGCTGTGTGATCAATGGGGGCAGAGCCGGGGTTTGATGGGAGATCATTTGGAGTTGATGGAGTCCGGGACCGAGCGAAGAGTGAGGTTCGGACCTGGTAAGGAGTGTCGGGGTTCGTAATTATAATCGCGGAATTCGTGAGGTCGTTAGGGTTGATGAGGAATTGGGCACAAGGGTCAGACGACGTCACCGAGACGGCGTCAGACGAGACAATATGGAACAAGAGTAGATTCGAGTGGAGGTACGAAACGATAACGAGAGCGATAACGAAAAGGGGACAAGACAAGACCGGGAGACTGAGATAAGACCGGGAGACTGAGATAAGACCGGGAGACTGAGATAAGACCGGGAAACTGAGAGTAAGGAGAAAGAGATACGAAAACGAACACGAAACACAAAGAGGAAACAATCAGACCATAGGTAACGTTAAGCAATATCAAGACTGGAGTACGAAGAGCTACTCGATGACTTATATACTGACTACCGGAGGACTTCGGGGTACATCGGCTGTGGCGGCGGGGCTTGGCGGGGCTTGACGGAGTGGGTGGGTGTCGGTTGTGATCAAAGATCGTGCCGCGCTGATACGTTGATGGGATCGCGGGTTGTTCCGAGGTTGTCGTGATATTCCGGAATAGGTCGGAGGAAGCAGGGTGTTGAGTTAATGATGGGTGGGCGAAGATCAGGAATAGCGGGGGTGGTTCTCGGGGTTTGGGAAGCCCAGGGTAAGTGTCAGTGGCTGCGGGGCAGGCACCGAAGTTGGCCAGGGGGCCGTCGGAGTTAGCCGGGGAGGTGTCGGAGTTAGCCGAAGTAGGCGTGGGCATGGGCGGAAGTTCGGCGGAGCGTTGGGGGTCCTTTTGGGGGTTCGGGGGTTTGATGGACGATGTGCGGGGTTTTGGGGAACGGGTCGTGACATCACCCCCCTTTCAGCGTCGAGACCCTTCGAGACGCGGGGCAGGACGGGGATTGGCGGGGCGTGGGAGTCGAAGCCGAGCAATATTGATCAATCTGCAGCGAGTGATAGCGGCGTGGGAGGCGAAGTCGAAGCGCGGCCGCCGTTTCGTCAGGGTCCTCCTCACTCAATTTAAAGCTTTGGGCGTGCCCCGGGGTTTCCCAAATTTTGTCATGTCTTCCCCCAGCGTTCCAGTGGTTTCTCCCGCCGATTTAGACGAGGTGGTGGTGTATGACAGTGGGGGTGAGGAGTTCGAGCGTCGGCGCCGGGGTAGCGTTAGGGACCGGAGTCGTAAGTGTTGTCGAATTTTCCTTTCGGGATGGTTGACGGGGTTCCGGTAGAGTCGTCCGTAGTAGTAGTGGTGGACTTTCCAGGGGTTCCGAAGCGGACCAAGTTTTGTCCCGCGGTGCCAAAGGGGAAGGGGGCGTCTTTGGTGGTGGTTTGGGGAAAGCGTCGAGCTTCCCCACCCTCGGGGGCGGGACCCAGCAAGAGGCCGCGTGGGCGCGAGTTGTCGGCGGGGCCTCCCGAGTCTTCCCTCTTTTCCCCTGTCCCTGGCGTTCCCTCGGAGCGGTCGTTGAGTCCCTCCGCGCCGATTCCTTCAATCACGGAGGTCTTCCTTCGCAAGCAGGTGGAGGCCTTGACGACGTCGTTGGCAGTACGGGAGGGGGAGCTCCGCCGGGCGAGGGAGGATCGTGACGCGGCGCGGACGGAGAAGGAAGCGATGGAGCGGGAGAGGAATACTTCGGTGCGCGTGGCGACGGAGCGGGCGCTAGAGGTGCGGGGTCTGCGGGAGCATCTGGCGCAGGTGGAGGGGCAACCCGCGGGGGAAGCGGAGGGGCGGGGACGAGTTCCGGAGGGGGATGCGTTGTGGGCGGAGCTGGAGGCGGCGAGGCGGAGGGAGGATTGGTTGGCCAACAAGGCCGCCTCGGGTCGCGCGGGGATTCTTCGTGAGTTGTCTCCCGTTCCTCCGTTCGTTATTGACGGTTCATTTTCGGAGTTTAGGCTGGGTGCGGGAGCATCGGGTCCTCTTGGACGGTGCCTCCGCGGCGTTTGCGTCGATTCAGGACGGGTTGACGCAGGGGTCCATGGTCCAGCCTCCGGAGTTGCAGCAGGGAATGGCGCGGTTGGAGAGGTTGCTGGCGGGGCATCGGCGACGCAATGCGGTGGCCCCGGGGTCGTGGTGGGAGGTGGCGGCCGATGCGGGGGAGGCATTGCCGGGGTTGGCGGAGATCCTAGCGGTGGTGCGGGCCCAGATGGAGGTCGACCTGGGGGTTGGGCTTCCGGGAGGTCCGGGGAGGGAGTGAGATGGGCGTGGGCCTCGTTTCTTGTCGCTCTCGGACTTGCTGCCTTCCCCGCCTAATGTATATATGATCTTTTGTACGCGAACATGTCATTTTTTGGTCCCTGGGCGTGTGAAGTGAGATTTTTAGTTTTGTCGGAGGGCAAAGTAAGCGAAACACGCAGGGGTGTGAGAGGGAGTTGAATCCCTAGTGAGTCCAGAGGCGGGGTTTATGCCCGCTAGTGCCGTCTGCGCTGGCTAGTCCCGGGGTTGGTCGGGGCGGGGCATCGCAGGAGGGCTCCCGGGGTCTGTCGGGGTTGGTGGGAGTTCTCCGGTGGGGTCCCCGGCATTTCGGGCGGTGTCGTTGAATTCGTTTCTCGGAAATTTTCAACTGGGGGTGTAGGGGACGTGCGCCGTTTTGGTAGTAGAGGGTGGCCTTTGAATTTTGTACGGCGCCCAACGGGTTCGGGGCTTTGGTTGTCTCGGCGGTGCGGTGGGTGGGGGGTAATGGGGGTCTTCCCATGGTCTAGCCCTTACGTCGGTATTGGTGGTGAAGGCGGGCGGGCCTTTTTTTTTTTTTACTTATTGGCGGGGTTGGGTGAGGCGGGGTTCGTCTTCGCAGTATAGTTGGTCCGGGTCAGGGTTGTGTTCTGGAGTGCTGCGTCTGTGGGCGGGCCTGCTTCGGGTGGCGCTTTGGTGTGCTCCGGAGTGTCGATGACCGAGGGGGTAGGATGCGGGGTGATCAGTCCCAACCAGTTCCTTCGGGTCCGGGGCCCAATTTGGGGTTCCGGGTCATCTACGTGATATTGCTCTCTCGAGTTCGGAGGTTCGGGGGTCGGTGGTTCCTTCATCGGGAAGAAGTGGGTGGTCCCGGAGTCGACTCAAGGGTCACTTGGTGGGGGTTTGTTGGTTGTTCCTGGTTGTTGGGGCGGCGGGAAGGTCGGCCGCGGGGGGCACTGGAGTGGGGCTCCCGGGAGATGCGGCAGGGTCGGATTTACTCTTCATTCGTGTTCCGGAGCGGTCCGGAGATTGTGCAAGTGCAGGGGTGATAGTGGGGGGAGGCACTGCCAGCTTGTCTGGAGGCCCCGGTGATGTGGCCCCTGTTCGGGCGGACATATTCCGGTGTAGGGGCGGGGTTCGGAGTGGGTGGTGATTTCTGTTGCGGAGTTGGGGCTACCAGGGCATCGTTGTCGAGCCGGCGCTGTGAGTTTTCTTGGTCAGATGTCGGGGTCGGAGCGGAGGCCCTGGAGTCGTGTCGCCAGGGTCCGGAGCCGGGTTGATGGGTTCGGAGGGGTCTGGGTGGGACTGTTTCGGGCTGGCGCGGGGTCGTTTTGGGTCGTCGAGCCATATGGGGGAGGTCTTTTGAGGATATGGGAGCGCGTGCCCCTGGGGGTTGTCGGGTCGCTTGAATGGCCGATCGTTGTTTTTTCGTATAGGGTCCTTTTTCCTATAGTTGGTTCGGGGTGGCCCCTATGCTGGGGATTCCTTCGTGGGAGGTGGCGTAGTCTGGTGGCGGAGTGTAAGCTCGGGGATGTTTTGGTCCTGTTCCGGGGTTGTCAGGGTCGGGTCGGGGGAGTCGGGGCCCCTTCATTTGTTGGGCGGAGGTGACGGCCGATCGATCGAGGTCCGGAAGCAGGTCACGGGGTTGGAGCATAGCCTAGGTCTGAGGTTCTTGTCCTGTGGTGGATTCGAGCTTGATTTCGATGGTTTCGGGATTAGTTGTTGGAGGGTTTAGTTCCTTGGAGGGGGTCGATAATAGGGTTTGGTGATGTTGTTGGTGATTAGTCGCGTTCGTCGGTCTGCGGGGTTGCTGGGGGGCCGGTGAATCCACAGGCGGGCTTCGGGGAAGCGCGTTCTCAGTGGTTTCTTTGTAGCTGGCGATCCTCGCGCTGTGGGTGACTGTTCCATGGCAGGTTGGCATTATTGTGGGTCGGAGGGCTGGCGCGGTGCCGGAGACCTTGTTACTCATTCGATCGGATGGTCGCCAGGCCTTAGGATGTTATTCTTTGGGTGATGTCGGGGTCGACTTTGTGCGAGAGAGCGGAGTTGGCGGGGAGTGTAGGGGTGGGGTGGAAGATGAGTTGACGGTTTGCGCGAGGGGTTGGGAGTTGGGTGTGAGCTGGGGAAGGTGTCCGTGGGGGGAGCCGTTGTATGAAAGTAACTGGAGCAGAGGGGACGTTTGGTGTCGGATCCACGACTCAATGTGCCTCGGCAAATTGGGCAGGGCCGTATGAATCATAAGGGTTCCCCGGCACGGGTAGACCATAGACATCGGAGTTATTTGATTGTGTGTGCGGAGATAATGCGGGCATCACGGACGGGGTAAGGTCGAGTCTTGATATTATGTCAGGGTCCGCTGACCTCGGGGGCGCAGCTGCACTGGGCGAGTCCTTACTAGGCGGGCGTGATTCCCCTGCATTGGTGACCGGACACTCAAGACATTCTGGGTCCTGGGGGTTTGCACGGGTAATTGGGGAGATGTGATCCAGACAGGTCCGGGAAGGTCCGGAGAAGTCGGATTGTGGGGAAATGAGACGGTCTTGGCGGGGTTCAGGCAGAAGGCCGTACGGGAGATTTGCGGAAGCAAGGGAGTAGGTGGCTGTGTGATCAATGGGGGCGGAGCCGGGGTTTGATGGGAGATCATTTGGAGTTGATGGAGTCCGGGACCGAGCGAAGAGTGAGGTTCGGACCTGGTAAGGAGTGTCGGGGTTCGTAATTATAATCGCAGAATTCGTGAGGTCGTTAGGGTTGATGAGGAATTGGGCACAAGGGTCAGACGACGTCACCGAGACGGCGTCAGACGAGACAATATGGAACAAGAGTAGATTCGAGTGGAGGTACGAAACGATAACGAGAGCGATAACGAAAAGGGGACAAGACAAGACCGGGAGACTGAGATAAGACCGGGAGACTGAGATAAGACCGGGAGACTGAGATAAGACCGGGAAACTGAGAGTAAGGAGAAAGAGATACGAAAACGAACACGAAACACAAAGAGGAAACAATCAGACCATAGGTAACGTTAAGCAATATCAAGACTGGAGTACGAAGAGCTACTCGATGACTTATATACTGACTACCGGAGGACTTCGGGGTACATCGGCTGTGGCGGCGGGGCTTGGCGGGGCTTGACGGAGTGGGCGGGTGTCGGTTGTGATCAAAGATCGTGCCGCGCTGATACGTTGATGGGATCGCGGGTTGTTCCGAGGTTGTCGTGATATTCCGGAATAGGTCGGAGGAAGCAGGGTGTTGAGTTAATGATGGGTGGGCGAAGATCAGGAATAGCGGGGGTGGTTCTCGGGGTTTGGGAAGCCCAGGGTAAGTGTCAGTGGCTGCGGGGCAGGCACCGAAGTTGGCCAGGGGGCCGTCGGAGTTAGCCGGGGAGGTGTCGGAGTTAGCCGAAGTAGGCGTGGGCATGGGCGGAAGTTCGGCGGAGCGTTGGGGGTCCTTTTGGGGGTTCGGGGGTTTGATGGACGATGTGCGGGGTTTTGGGGAACGGGTCGTGACACCTGCCCAACATTGTCTACAGCTTCAGGGTATAGATCCTTGATTTCTTTAACAAAGTCATCCCAAGACTTGCCATCTTCAAAGGAATCAAAACCCCTCCACTCTTTTTCTGTAACTGCATCCACATACTCCACAATCCTCTTTTTCTTTTCTTTAGCAGAGGTAATCCCAGCATGTTCAAACAGAGTCTCCATTTTCTGCAGGAAGCACAAGACTTCACTTGGCTGTGTATGCACAAATTTTGGAGCATGACTGCTTGTAGACAGTGGCATCTTTTGCTTCACAGTTTCACTCATTTTGGTGACAACAGGTAAAGTAGGTGCTGATATAGAGCTTTGGTTTGAAGGTTGTGAATGTTGTTCTACCTTCTAAAGACAAAACTTTCATTTTTGTAGGAGAGCTTCTGGATCAGGCAAATGAGACTCTGCACCCTTGCTATTAGCACAAGTGTTTTGTTTCCTTACTGGAGAAACTCTCAAGTTTTTAACCTTTGGTTTAGGTGAACCTGGCCAAGAGCCTGATGGAGCAAAACTAAGGATATAGTCTCTGAAAATGGACAGTACCACTTTGGTAGCATCACATAATCTATGGCTTGAGATCAAAGCCATTTTCAATGGATTTCTGGTTTCAGGTCATGTGACTTTGACAATGGCTTTGATGATGATGTTGGGCTCTGTACATGCACAAAACCTGACATCATATTTCCCATGGTATGTCCCACAGTTCGTTTTTATAAATTTGCAGTCCTGGCAATTGGCATTCTCAGACTTGTTTTCCTCTGCCAGGTATGTAGTTAGTTTCTGCTGTGCCACTACTGTTAGTAGACTTTGGATTTCTCTCTGCCAGTTGTATGGTTGAGCCACAGCCTTCAGGATCACCCTTATTAGATTGTGGTTATACAACTCACATTTCTCAAAACAAGCAGTATTTCTGGACATATAACCAAGACCTTGCAGTTCCAGTTGGTACTGCAAATTGTGGCATGCTCTCCACACTTGCTCATGGGGAAGTACATTTCTGTGCCCATGTTGATAGTTGACACATTGCACTCAAGTTGGCAGATTGTCCGCATGCTCCTAATGACCAAATTAACCTCCTCTCCATTGAATCAATGACAGAGAATAACTTGAAAATTTACTTTGAGAAGGATTCCATGTCTATTTTCCTCCTGCCCTTGACTTTGTCTCCTCAGGACAAGTTTTTCATGGGCACCTGTGCATAATCATCTTTTGTTCCTACATTGTGATTTTATTCTACCAACAACAACTCAGTTCCTTGTATCATTCCCAGTTATAGAAACTCTGGCACTCACATTTCCACAGCTTGCTCCTGCTGTGAAGGACTGGAAAGATTGTTGTGGATAGATGAGACAAAAATTAATAGGATTGGGTCAGATGGAAAGCAGTATGTGTTGGAGCTACAAGGAGAAGGCATTTCAAACTGAACCACTACACCTACTGTAAAACATAGAGGAGGGAATAATCTCATGGTATGGGGCTGCATAGGTTGAAATAGGGTAGGAAAGCTGGTAGAGGTGGTGAGGATCATGAATGCAGAGCAGAATGCAGAGCAGTACTGTGAAATCTTGGATAACAGAGCAAAGGAGAGCTTTGAAAAGTTAGAGATGGAGAAGGGTGCCCACTACTTTCAACAGGAAAATGACTCCAAACACAACTCCAAGAGAGCTAACAAATGGTTTGAAGACAACAACTTTGATGTCCTCTGGTAGCTAGCCTAATCTCCTGATCTTAATCCTATTGAACACCTCTGGGAGTACTTCAAGAAGCAGCTTAGACAGTATGAAACACCTTGTGTGGGATGGAATACCAGCAGAGGTATGCCAAAGACTGATAGAAAGCATGCCTAGAAGGATTCAAGCAGTTATCAAGACAAATGGAGGACATACAAAGTACTAAATACCAAAATTAGAGATGCTCAAAAAACTGTTCCAATAAGTGAATATATTTAAAATGGCCATTACTCCATCAGTTTTTGATTTGAATTACAAAAACTAAAATGCAATTTGTAGCTATGATGCCATAGTATTTTACATGATTTAACCAGATTTTTAAATACTTCCAATTCTTCATGCCAATGTCATCTTTTGTAAAGTATAAAACATTGGGACAGTTTTTTGAGCTACTGTACACTCCCTGCTCTTGTCATGCCATATGAACTTATGGATGGAACCAAACCTGATTTCTCCCATCTCTGAGTATGGAGTTGTCAGTGTTTTGTATTACATCCTAAAGAAACTTTGTGCAAAGGTGGAACCAAATGATTTGAAACTATTTTTGTTGAGTATGAAGGCCAAATTGGATGGCATGTTTGTGATCTTAATGGACACTTTTTCTTTTTCTAAGATGTTGTTTTCAATGAGAACATCTGTGGTCATCTTTGCCTCCATTCTTGTACTTGTTCCCAATCTTTGCCACCTTCCACTACTCCTTCATTTTCTCTACTGATTTGCCCCCACTCAACCTCTTTAACTCCTCCTCATCCTACCTCATCTTCCAATCATGTTCCTTCACCATCTCTTATTGCTCCTCTTCTTCCTTCTCCTGAAATATGTCCCTCTCATCTTCACCACACCTTCAAACCTACTAAAGCTGGTCATCTATATCTTGAGGAAATTACCAAGCACAACAAACACCTTACCAATCTTCATGCTAATCAGAATGCTTGTCTCAAACCTCACCAGGGTCTTTTTGTAATTCTCAATCTTACCTACCCCTCATTTCTGCATTTCTCAAAATTATGACCTAGACAAAAAAGCTTCTGAGAATTTTCATGAAGCAAATCATCAAAGTGACACTCTGGTGTGGTGTGCAGCTATGGAATGTGAAATTGAGAGCCTTCATCAACAAGGCATTTTTGTTTCTGCTTCTCTTCCTCCTGGCCACAAAGCTGTTGGTGTACAATGGGTTTATGCTTATAAACTTAATCCTGATGGTACTATAATTTGTGGTAAGGAGAAGGCTTGCATTATCACACAAGGTTTTAGTCAACACCTTAAAGACTATGGTTCTACCTACACACTAGTTGCTAAAATGACAAGCATTCAGATTGTCTTGGCCTAGGCAGTGCTCAACAATTTTGATCTCTTCATGTTTGACATTAAAACAGCATTCCTAAATGCTCCACTCATTCACAAGATATACTGCAAACAGATTCCCAGTTTCCCTGATTCTGACCTGAAAAAGGTTAACCAAGTCCTGCATGCACTATATGGCCTTAAACAGGCCTCTCATGAGTGGTATGTAGCCTTATATGAAGTTTTTGAATCAATAGGCCTCATTCAATGTGAAGTGGACCATGTGGTGTTTTTTGAATGATTCTCTTCTCCTCCTAACTCTTTGATCCCTTCCCTCTCTGATGGAAAGAGCTCTTTATCATCATCCATGTGCACATAGACAATGGTTTAAATGCAACAAACTCAAAACCACTCACAAAAGGGTTTTGTACTTATTTTCTGATGACATATAATCTCCTTGATGCTACTCCTTGATTGTTACCCCTTCACACCAAAGTTGATGACTTATCTGATCCACTGCCAAATGTGATTGCTGATATATCTGATGATGACATGAAAGTACATTATCAATGTCTTGTGGGATCAATATCTTAGCCTTTGTATGCAACCAGATTTAGCATTCACTGCCATGTCCCTCAGCCAATACAATGCCAATCCCACTCAAGCTCACTTCTTGGCAGCAAAATGTGTGAAGGGACAAGCACAACTGTGGATAAACCTAGCCAAGAGCAAACAAGCACAAGCAATGAGTGAGCATCAAAGGGCAAGAAGCAGCTAAGAAGCGGGCAAGGGGCAAGTGTAGCGAGCTAAGCTAAGGCAATGATGATGAGCCCCAGTTATTGCTGAGCACTATTTTTTGGCATTTTGGACTTAGCGGCAGCTGACTACCTTGAATCCAACACAAGTCACAACACTCAGCACACGGGACCCAGCCTGAGGGTTGGACCAAAGCATGAGACTTTAGCAACCATGAGACTTACCGATCACGAGAAACATCACGTGGAGTCTGGAACTTGGGCCTAAATCATCCAGGCCTAGACCCTCCCTAGCGATGATTATTAGCGACCCTAGTGACTCTAGTGACAAAACAGCATTCTCTTACTATATATGGACAAATTATCAGACACATACCTTTTTACTATCATTTCTTTTGCCGAGCTTACCAACATACTTGAATGGTGTCTATGCTTCAGGTATTGACATTGGACTCATTTCTTTTTGGTTTCATTTGCAATTAGGTGCTGCCAAGACTTCGCCTATGATTTTTCACTTAGTTACAGACTGACGCTTCATATGCACCATAAACACAGTGACAGACGCTGTCACTAGTGGTGCCTATTTGTTTACTTTCCCATACTACACTTTGAAACATATAAATACTGACTGTACATAGACACTAGAGAGGGGAACAATTGGAGAACTGCTATCTTTGAGCTTACCAGCAAGAGATTTCACTTTGCTTCTTTTGCTCTTCTATCACCTTCAACCCAGGCTTAGCAATAAGCCTTCTCGACTTCAACCTTGACTTAGTGTGGTTCCAACTGCAGGTGCCTATTTTAGTAATCCAACTTAGCAATGCTAGCGACTATGGCTAGCAACCAGTTTATGTTCATCCCTTGATTTTAGTCTTCCTGTTACCGCCTTTCCCCGTCTCTACCCTATTCCCTCACTCTCCACTACCTCCATTAAGAGGGCGCTTTGTCTTAGTGACATTACTAGTCTTTACCCTTTTCCTTTCCTTATTGTCACTAGCAACTTCAGCTAGCAATAGTGACTTCTTTCAACTTCACTCCACAACACAACTTTCGCTCTAGTTCTCTGGGATGGTTACTGACTTGCCCTCAACTATTAACTTCCTACTGCCAGCTACCCTATCTAGTGACTAGTGTTAGGTCCTCTTTTTAGGTTTCCTGCATGGCACTAGGTGGCATAGGAGTACATCAATGATGCTGGGGCTCTCACAGTCGATTCACTGGATAGACCTGGGGAATGCTGTTATTGATTGGTCAAAGGATATTCTATCCTTATGACTGGCTTATATACTACATCTGTGGCTATGCTATGACTAATGCTATATGTGGTAAGTGGGCCTGAGTATGCTAAGCAGTAATGACTATCAATACGTCCAAAGGAGAAATAGGGTCCGATGACTACAAAGGGCTGACTAATACTGACTGGAGGGTGCAGGGGCTTGGCGGCCAGTCAGTCACATATGCTAGAGATGATGCTATACCTGTGACTAAGGCCAGATAGAGTTGGAGTTACCCATAAAGGAGTCATCCCCTTACAAAATGTGTACAATGTTACATCTCTGGTACTTGGGATTACACCCTAAAATACAATTTCTCTTGATTCTCATCCAATCTCTCCTCCTTTTTTTGGTGCTGTAGACACAGACTGGGCTTCGGACTCTTCTACTTGTCAAAGTATCTCCAGTTATGCATTCTTCTTGTACTCAAGTCTGGTCTCATGGTCCTTGGTTTGTCAATGTACTATTGCTCTCTTATCCACTGAAGCTGAATATATGGCCATAGTACATGCCATGCATAAGGCTCTTGCAATATGTTATCTCCTCACATCTCTCAAGCTCCCTATCCCTCATCCTTTCCCAATCTTCTGTGACAATCAAAGTGCTCTCAAAATTGCAAAATCCAACTCCACACTTCTTGTTCCAAATACATTGATATTTGTTTTTATCTTCTCCATGAACATTTACATTCTGGTTCTTTCAAAACTTCATGGATTTCAACTTCCAACATAGTTGCTGATATCCTGACCAAAGCACTACCAAAAGACTCACATTACAAGTTTGTTTCTTCTCTTGGACTGGTTACTTGTACTCAATTTCTCTACACTGTCTCATTTTCCATGTCACTCCATTGCTGATGGGGTTGTGTTGTCCAGACATACTATACTGTCATCTTCCTCTGTGTCACATACATTGTGACTTGAATATGCATTCACATCACTTCCAGCCTCAGTTGTTTACTCCCATCTGGGGCACTGAGGCTGTAAGTACTGTGTTTTTCCAGTCATAAGTACCTATATCTGATTACACCTCAGAGCATTGTTTGTCATTGCTTGTAAGTATGTAAAAATCATAGTTGTTTACTCTCATCTGGGCACACACTGAGGCTCATGGTTTGTTGTTGCCCATAGGCATTTCAGATCCAGGCTGGCACAATTGAAGTGGCTTGTTCAAAGAAAGCAACTTCCTTGGAGTCAGTGGAGATAAGCTTTGTTCCTTGGTTGGCATATTTGGTAGCAATGTAACAACCATAGCACGGTTCTCATAAAGGATGAATCCATCATCATCCTAAAAGCCATGTACAAATGTTAGACTCATGTGAAGGGAGGAAATCACAGAACTAACAATATAAAGAACCTGACCGAAAAGTTGCTTCTGAAAATACTCCGCGCTCTTGTGCTCGATGACAGCTCTATCGAGGACGATCAGCTCAAATGGGACTTGCCTTTCCACAAGAACAGCGGTAGCACGTCGGGAGCAAGTAGATTAGGGCAATGCATAGTTCAAAGACCATGGCTAACAGCTGTGTGAGGATGGATTGGTGTTCTGGATGACGGGAGGAGGAGACTGGGAGGTAGACTGGGAGATGTGGGAAGAACGAGGCGCATATAGTCTTCTTACCCTACCTCATATAGGCTTTGATACCCATGATCAACTCCAGGACTTTCAAAAAGAACCAAGAATGTTTGGCAGATTCTCGCTGGTTAATAACGTGATCCCTGCGCAATGATCAGTATGGTAGTATGTTGATGACAGCACAATGACGAACCCTAGCAACATAATTAGTAGAGATCTACAAAGACCCATGTGATCTTCGTATGCGGTGTTACCATGAGCAAGACTCCATGAATCTTTCCAGCATAACCACGGTGCAAACTCTGTGAGAATCACGATCAAACTACTCCTACTCAACAGAAATTATTCGCTGCACACTGGCTAAGTTCAAAGTGTTGTGTGGATTCAAAGTGACGTTTGAAACCTTCGATGTTCTGTCCTGAGAATACTGCCTCTATAATCAGAAAATCATCGACCCGCCACGAGAAAGAATGACTTACCAATATTACAAATAGTGGAAATAAGACTAGATACAAGACAGATATACCTTAAGTACTGCAGGAGATACTTATACAAGTTGCTAAAGCCTCATGTTATTCTTCATGGGGTAGGTCCAGGTTTGAGTGATTCCAGAGTTTGTACCGTCCATGCTTCAATTTTTTCTGTTGGTAGTTGTCGCCAATCCTCATACACCTGGAAAAATGTTCATCCAAGTTCTATCGTCAAGTAACAAACAGCGAACACACCCGGTCTAGTTTGTCCAAAAGTAGATATTGAATCTTCTTCGCATTAATGACAGCTGCAACATTCTCCTCTATTTGAGTTTGGAGGGACTTGTTCTCCTCTTGTATCTGTCGAATTTTCAGACATAGTAGTTTACGCATCAAGGTCAGGTCCAACCTCAGCCAGAGCTTCGCGTAGTCTCTTTGCCTCAGATTCCACTATCAGTATTGTCCTAGCACTGACAGCCGCGCGTGGTTCAAGACCCTCCTTCCATACATCCTTGCCAAACTCGCCCTTGGCATTCCGTTCCTTTGCTTCATTGACCACCCGATGTAGAATGTCTATGTTTTCCTGTACTGAATAGTCTTTGAAGAGTTTCTCCAGATCGTTCTACGTGTCGCCAGTGAACAGAGGAGAAGTTATATACTGGAATGATGTACGTACGACATTCTGTGACTCGATATAGTCTGCAATGCTGTCAAAGGTTGTAGACGCGCCATTTTTGTCCTCTTCAACATACATGGGAAAACATTCTGCGAAATCTTCAAACCTAGAAAACCGTCAACCCATGCGTTTTGTGAATCGTGAGATCATCCAAGCCACGCACGTCCACTTGTGGGCCGAGCGCTGTATTGCGAGCTGCAAGGCCGAGCGAAAATGGGTCCAGCGTCTACTGCCTGACTGATTGTACATGTGGGGCGGTTCGTGTGTCGAAATCCGAGTTCAAGGAATCATCGGGTGGCTGTGCAACTCCTTGAGGCTGTCTCCCAACAGCCATGGACAACTCCGCACGCAATGAGGAGCTGAGCTTGCCTGGCGGTAGCGGTGGGCCTGCCAGGCAACGCAACTCAATATCCTCATTTCTCTTTATCAGCTTCATGCTGTTCATGCTCACGAGCCGTAGCGGAGATGAATATCTTGCAAGGCGCCAGTACGAGGAGGCACTCTTCTCACTGACGCATCAACTTGGAAATTTCACGGCTTGGATGAATGGAACGACTTCCGAGTTCTCTGTCGTGGGTTTCATGGTTTTTATGATACTATGGTCTAATAGTCGCCCAGCCCGATCGGGATCCGATGCTTGAAGCGTTATTAGACGACTTCAGAATTCAAGGGAGCATTCTCGATCCTCAAGTGGCCTCTTACTATTCTAATGTGACTGGGTTTATACATGCTGCTGCTCATTATCACAATATCACTCCCACGGCGCTATTGGAGAATGCCATTGCACCATGGAACTCTCATGCGCAAACCTACATGTATGGCGTCAACGAGACTGTAATAGTGGAAGCCTCAAGAGGCTGGAATTGGACGGCAACAGATAAGATAACATTGAGTGTTGTGGAGAAGTTTCCTACATATGTGAATGGGACGACATTGTCTGACACCATATCGCTGGTTCATGTACGTCCTCAACCTACATTAAGAAAATCACAAAATCATCATGGAGCAGGGAAGGATTGAGCTTACTGATGCTATCACCAACGAGGACCTACGACTGGAGTTTGAAGGCGTTCACTTCATTATGAACGGCTCAATATATGGACTTGCCGAACCCCCTGGTCATCACATTGACATTCGGCTCCTTCCCTCTCTCGTACCAGCATCATCTATGAATCAGACCGCCTGTCTCATTGAACCTGAGCTTAGAAGCCGCATCAACAAACTGAAGAATCTCATTGACGCCGGTATCATCGACTCTGATAATTCTGATGATGACCCTCCCAAATCCATTTGCCCATTCACCTTTTATGCCCAATTACACCAAATAAGTGTCCCAGAATATCTTATGCAAGAGCTAGAGGAAGAGATTCAAAAGCCGACGGGTATTTGGACGATCAGCGCGCCACAGCTGATAGCGAATGGACTGCTGGTAAGCAAGGAGTGCGGACTTATGTATGAGATGAACGAAACCGAAGGTTTGAGATCTCGGACGTTCTTTCGTAAAGTTACCACCTGTGAGTCAACGATCTTTGTGGTATTCATGATGCTAACCTTGTTTCTAGACGCAAGTCTATCTGGTCTTGCATACCTGGCTTTGCTGGTTCTTTTCTCTCGTCAAACCGAACGCAGTCGGACGCCCTCGGGCCTAGCACGTGTCTCTCGATGGATGTTCCTCTCACAATCTACTGTCGATTCTGTCTCCTTTGCGGGACACATTACGTTTGCCATCCTTGCGGAGGGACGCCCATCAATTTCCCTAATTGCCCCAGCATTCTTGGCATGCATATTATTCATATACGAAGCAGTCAGTTCCGTCGATGCTCTTTGGACGTCGGACAGAAGCTGATTTGACCTCTCTTGTTTTCTACAGCAATTCTCCGTATTGATTCACCAAATACAACTTCCAGAAGACGCTGTCACTCTATCTACTCCCCCGCCCCCCGTGTCAGGAACCACTGCAGCTCGAACGACCGCTCAAGATGAGCCCCAACAACGTCCCGTGCCACTCACATCGGACGACAGGACCCCAAGACGGTCTACACCAACTCCATCTGTACCTACTCCTAACAATACCCCCACAAACCCAACGTCCCGTTCTTTCATCTCATTTTTCTTCCACCACATTCGTACAGATCCTCAGGCTCGTTTATGTGCGTCAAAACCCCTGATTACGTTGTGCTATGTTAACTTTGATATCGGCTCGAAAAAGGGGTCATCCTATTCGTCTTTCTCACCTTGATCGTGCGCGTCATTTTGTCGCCAACACTGTCGATGGTGTTTGTAGCTATTACGTACTCGTTCATATGGCTCCCCCAGATTATACGTTCTGTACGCCGAGGGAGGACTAGTGGGCTCTCGAAAGAGTACGTCATTGGAACGACTGTTTGCCGATTATATCTAGCGCTGTGTAAGTCAGTCCTCAGTTCGGTGGCAGTAGTATAACTCACGTCTTATTAGACTTCCTGGCCTGTCCAAAGAATGTATTAGATGTCGAGCCGCGGCGTGCGTTTGTCTCAAATCTGACAGCGACTTTTTGAATTGAATACCATTTAGGCTGGGTATTCCTCCTTGCAGCTTTCGTGTGCTTGCAGGGAATCGTTGTAATGCTCCAAGATTGGCTCGGTCCCAACTTCTTCCTTCCCAAACAGGTAAATATCCCTGTATCTCCTCTTACCGTTGTCCATTCACTCACGCTTTTCACTAGTTCCTTCAAGTCAAGATGTATGACTACCACCCTTCCCTTCCCATACCCGACTCCGAAGCACCAGAACAATCTCTGGGCGACTGTGCAATTTGTATGGACGCCATTATCGTTGACTCAAGAGGGCGCAGTGCTGCGTCGGAGAAGGAGTGGGATACGGAGGGTGAGAGTGGGAGCAAGGGTGCAGGACTTTTAAGCGGATTACAGATGGGTATCGAGGGCGCTGGCGCGAGGAGGATATACAGTCTGGCGCCGTGCTCTCATTTGTTCGTGAGTATCTTCAAGGTTGCATGGGGCTTTGGTAATTGATTCAGTGTTTTCGTCTTTTTCAGCACACGGAGTGTTTGGAGAAGGTTCGTTATCTATCTCAATAAATCAAGGTACTGACCATCATATCAATATCAAGTGGCTTGCGATCAAAGTGCCTTCTTCGTTCATCTATTCGTTGATCGGTGCTCATTTCTTCTCTAGAATATATGCCCACATTGCCGTCGGCCGTTACCACCTCTTTGATCGAAGTTCTGATAGTACATATGTCCTACTCGAAGTTCTGTCTTATTCCCTCGATATCTGCAGGATGTATTCAATGTAATATTACAGCACCTATTTATAGATAGTCACTAATTGATTAACATACATCACCTGCGACTGATATAACCAGCTAAAAAACGTTTGCCAAACAGCTTGGGAAAAGCAGCGTGAGTAGGCGTGCGCAATCATGGGGCTATTCGCCATCCAAGCCACATGACATATGGTTTGTGAAGCAGGCTCCCACCGACCCTCCATATTTCCCACCCTGAGTGCGAGAGCCAAAGCGCCAGAAACTCTCGAATGACATCCTCAGCTCTAAGCTCCACTACGACCAAGACTGCAGTACGTTCTGGAATTGCCAGATAGTTGATTGTTTCTAATAGAGGCGGGAGGAGCAACGGATGATAGATACAGTCGACCGCAAGCACAAGATCCACCGGTCGATCAGATACCAGTTTACCGCGCTGGACAGGAGCTGTATTGCTGAGAGTGACCCAATCAAGCTCCTCAACCGAGACATTAGATCCAAGGGCAGGAGGAACGCAGCGATCGGGCCACCCAGTAAAGTTGGCTGCGATGTTCTTACGAAGGAGGGGTTGAAGGTCCCCAATGTCTGTGACAGTGTAATGACCAACGAGTGGTGCAAATGCAGCTGCTAGAAGCCCTGTTCCAGCGCTGCACAGCATGTGAATGAACCAATCAAGACAACTCTTGCAGGAAGAACACTGACCCGAGTTCCAAAACATGGGCTGATTTTAGGATAGACGCTTTCAAAAGGCTGTCAGGGACTTGTGCATGTAATTGTTGAAGAATGAGTCGTGCAAAGTCGATGCTACATTCTCGGCAGGAGAATAAGCTGAATCTGACCTCCGTCACGGTGATACAAACCTTGCTTTCCAGAGAACACTCCCTGTATCGCCTCTCCGACTTCGAAGCGCAGTCTTATCTTGAAATAATTCAATTTGCACGGTTTTGGTTTTGTCCATTACCTTCGTCAATTTGTGGGACTTCCTAGTATGTTGCGACCCAGAGATTTTTGCATCAGATAAGTGATTGGGAGCGGTGAGCTCGAATGAGATGGTCATTGTATCCTTGCGTGAATCAACATGGCCTAGTCCACGAAAAGGATCCGTATCGGATTTACTGTTAGCTTGCAGGTCAGAGTAGATAATAAAGACCTACACAGTCATCAGTCAACAGCCTTTCAACAACATGGCACCAGCTGACCTCTTCGTCTGCATCTGTGACAGGCTCCGAGTCGGTGGTAATTCGAACGACGCCTCTAAGTACAACATCGCCTTGCTCATTCATCCTGTAAGAACAGCGGGCGTGCCGTCAGTGTTTGCGATACGTATAAACCCTAACCATAAACAGGTCAGCGCACGTTTTTGGCGCGTTTCGTTTCACCACATCAAGCCTGATGTTCAAGATATCGTTAGGCCGACTCCATGTCAAGCCAGTAGGATCCCCATACTCATGGTCGTCGCGGTCCTTATACCAATCTGCGGTGTGCAGTAGCTTTCGGGTAACATCACCTCGATGGCAAAGTATGCCATCGTTTCGTGAAGAAGTCGCACGCACTCGGCCTGAGGAGTCGTTTGCAGACAAATTTGGCAAGCCGCGTATTGGAAGACATATTTTGGTGAGTAGACTATTGTGATGAACCACTCTCACGCGCGGACTTCTTGGTAGTTTGTCTTCGGAGGCATCTCCTCTGTCTTTGCATATGCAGCCTTCTATACGAATATGGAAACAGGTACATGGACTAACCGACTGATGCCTGCAACGAAATCCTCTTGGGTCAGCCAATCTGTTACAAATGCTGATCTCAGGCGGGCATATAGGATCGAACTAGTCAAAGTGCGTGCAGTCTTTTACTTCAGGTCCACTGGGTGTTAAATCGACCGCAGAAATGGCGTGGTTGGTTTGCCTCTATTACGGAAGAGGCGCAAGGTATTCCCAAGGCGATCAGACCATGGATCGCCGCCGCGTATGCTGCTGTTCTGAATCCGTATGGAAACTCCTCGGAGGGCAAACGGCTGTGTTGGAAAATTTGTCTGTTCAATGCTGTCGTCTGGCTTGCATGGAAAGTGAAGCGTTTCGAACCAAAAATGAATACTCGATTTATGCATAATCCTTTGTCGGGGCTGACTTTCACGCTCTTGACGAGTATGTTCAGGTTTGTACACAAATGTGATTTTCGCATCATGGAATCTACACTCATAACCCAAAAGTCACAAGTCTTTCCTGCACCTTCTGGCAAACTGCCTAGCGCTAGAGGGATTCGGTTCTGCTGCATATCTCTATCTCGTCAAGGAACAAGACAAGGCTGCTCCCGCACAATTGGAAGTTTCAGCCTCGTGGCATTTTCTGGCATTCTTTGTTTCAGGTGAACATTCGATCGCTCACATCTTCTGCTTCGACTAACCTTCTCGGCAGCGGGCCTCTTTTCTGGCCTAGTCTCTCACGTAGTTGCGACTAAATTCATGTACCCTCGCATGGTCGCGAAGCTATCTGCGCCATCTACTCCTGTAAAGGCCAACACTTGGGCTAGTGCCGTTGCTGTCTCATCTGCACCGGCCGCTTCAGTTGTCAAAGCCGCCGCCCCTCGACCAATACTACCATCCTTGGGCGCGTCGGGGGCCATATATGCATCAGTGACTTTGACTGCCCTTGCATTTCCAGATTCACAAGTTTCCTTGATTATCCCCCCCTCCTACCCTATCGACATTCAGACTGGAGTCGGCGCCCTTGTTCTACTAGACATTATTGGTGCCGCGAGGGGCTGGAGGTCAGTGTCTCTTGATGTCTGTGTCTGTGTCTGTACTGATAAAACGTAGATTCTTTGATCATTGGGCTCATCTCGGCGGGGCAGCTTTCGGAGTGGCGTATTATTGTTATGGGCCAGAACTCTGGAAATGCATGAGACGGACGTTCGATTCAACTGTTAGGACACCAATAACTAGATAACCAGAGCCAATGTATCATCACAAATCCAGCTACTTTAGTAGTGGGTTCTTGGAGAGTCTATCGAAAAAAAAGTTCAAAGGTTGATTCAGATAAGTGTTCACGTTTTCCGGTTCGGACGGCCCGTTCTAAATTATTGGTTTATTCTTTCCTACTGCTACGTCGGCCATGCCACTTGAGACGCATGATTTTCCCTAAAACTTTCCTTCCAGCCTTTATTCTTGTCTTGCTTACGAACTTGTTTCTCTGTTTTCGTTCTTCTTATGATTTATATTGTTTGCTAGATCTTTGAGCTCATTTCCTTTTTTAAAAAATATATATTCTTTTATTCATCTCTCTGAGACAATTGGTAATTGAAGTGTTTCAGTGAATTCTTATCTATCTCTCTACATCTCTCTACAGCGTTCTTTTGGCTTTCTACATCAATGTCTCTTTTCCCACTTCCTGCTCACCATTTTTCTTTGTCCTTCGACAACCTGATACTATCCAACGTCTCTTCTGTTCACTTCTTCGACAGCAATCTAGTTCTGTTGGTTGGCAATGCTACATTCCGTATTCATGCCTCGGTGTTCACTAGGCTGTCACCACACTTCAAGGTGATGTGGCTTGTCTGTCCTTTGCATGATGCAAAACAGATCCACATCATCCATATCATTGGTAGGATGCTGTCGATTTTTCTATTCTCATCCGTGCCATTTACTCTCTTGACTCGTACATTTTTTTGTCATTTCTCAGTGCCAATTCATTACTTTTTTCAGCTCCTATTTGAGTTGCCAGCCTTTGAGAGTGGATATCATTAATTCACTTCTGCATATGGGGGATAAATTCGGTATATCTGCAGTATACTCTGCTATTGCTGACCGTGTTCGCTTTCCTTCAACACTAGCTAATTATGACATGGAAATGTCATAGTCATCATTTGATTGTTGTTGTAACCATGCAAAGTATGATATTTAGAAGGAGAATGAGAATGATTGTTAGTGCTGTACATTGGAATTAGTTAACAAAAGTTGACTTTGACAATAACTTACCACCAAGAAAGAAATAATACATCAAGATTCATTAACATATCCAGATACTTCACCACAACTGATGAGAGTCCTTTTTTTGCTTCATTGAACACCGCAGTGTCATGGGTGTGAGGGCAAAATAAGTGGATGATCCTGAACATTAGAGGATGTTGAAGATGGTAATGGATGTTGATGAGTGAATGAGAACAACAATAAATGGCAGTAAACAAATGCAGAAAACATTGTAGGGAGCATTATTTTGGTAGGTGAAGGTGTACATAGTCAAACCTCAATCTCCAATGTAAAAGAATTGAACTTGCCTTGAGTGAATTATTCCACATGCCTGTCACATGTTGATGTACCTGTATCACATGATACACTTCTTTTACCACATTTGTTTACTTTACATGTGGTGAATACACATATGATTTTACATTCTAAACCATTTAAAACTGACTGCCCCTGTTTAAAGAAATAAATGGATGTGGACCTGGATCAATGATCTTATGTTATGTTTACACTGTAGTTGAGAGTGCAAATTATTAAACAGCATTTGTTGCTGTCTGAATGAAAAGCAAATCAAGGTCCAAAGCAACATTTAACTACATTGTCATATTGATTTAATGCTGTAGAGTAGTGGGCAGTGCAGCTGAGGAGGGCGCCCTTGACGGATGAAATACATATATTCCCACTACTATGTAGTGGGTTCTTGTGGCTCTATCAAAAAAAATGTCAAAGGTTGATTCAGGGTAAAAAGTCATGCTTTCCAGACTGCTGATCCAGCCAGCCCATTTCTTCCCATGTGCTTCTTGTTTTCCTTTCCTGGTTTGGTTTCTATCAGTCCATGGAGTTTCTAGAGGCAAGAAGAGCATGTCAGTACTGGGTACTCTGAACAAGAAGAATGGTGTGAAGAAATTCCTTATCAATGATAGACAAAAGAGTCAGTCCATTGTTCAACCTCTTGAGGGATCCAATGTTGTTGCCAGTGAACAACATTGAATTGATGCTGCCATTTCTAATGTGTTGAGCTTTTGGAATAATGACAAGGGTCTTGAGGAGATATTGTGGGTTTCCAAAGAGGTCTAATGTTACTTACAATTTCTCTTTGCTCTGCATCAATCCAGATCTGTTAGGAAGTCAAACTGACAGATTGAATGTAAAAGTCCTTGACCTAAGTAACATAGCTCTGTCTCTATCGCAGCACAAGTACTAGTAGCTCTGTTGAACAAAGTTGATATCAAGAGCATGAAGATGCTAAGTCCAAATGCTCCAAACTCATTTTGGACCTCTTCTGCATGCAGACTATTCTTTAAGATGACTAATTGTAGTTCAAGAGAAGCATATACAAAAGTGCTTGTTGCTGTAATCATCTGTGTGAGGTGCATTGCATGAGCCATACAAATGCACAAATACCTTAAAGAGCAAGAATTGCCAAGCAACACATTGACACAGGCCTGTGCCAAAAGGAATATTGTTCACAGCTTTCTGATGTGTACCAATGAAGCAGTATGGATCAAACTTCTAGGTGTCAGGCTAGCCATTGTCATGCTGGTGCACAGTACAGAACAATAAAAGTATGTGCAGGGATCACATACTTGTCAATCATAGTGGGCTGAAGTGTTCATTGTGCCAGCAGAAGGTAGATATGTTCAGCCCACTAAGAAACATCAAGTGCAGGTGATCTTGGTAGTTCTTTTTAGGGAACTGTTTCATGTCCTGCACACCATTTTGATGAGCTGTAGTAGAGTCATGGTGGGAATATTGGGAAGGCAAAATTTACCATCAAATCAAAATTCAACAGGATTATCACATGTGAATAGAGTCCATGTCACATAGTAGTATGTTCATGAAGTGAAATTTGTAGACAAAGCCAGAGAGTAGCAGGCAGTGTGGCCAAGGAGGGCACCTTTCATGGATAAAATTTTTATCCCCACTACTTTAGTAGTGGATTCTTGTGGCTCTATCAAAAAAACATCAAAGGTTGATTCAGTTGAAAAGTCACATTTTCCAGACTGTTGATCTGCCTGGGCCATTTTTTGCTGAGTGCTCATTTCCATCCTTTCCATTCCCTTCCTTGGTGTTGTTTCCTTATTTGTTGTTTGACCTTTCAGACAAGCTGTGCCAACTTTTAGTCTGAGTCTGAGTTCTTCCCTTGCAGCAGCTATCAATGTAAATCCACTGTGATCATATGTCTCTGTTTGGTATCCACATGCCCCCTTTTTGTCTGTATTTTGTCTCTAACTTACTGCAATGTCCCTTTTCCCTCTACCTGTTCACTATCACCCTCCATCCACCAATCTCATACTTTTTGATGTCACTTCTGTCTCTTTCTCTGATGGCAACCTAGTCCCACTGATTGGCCATTCAATTTTTTGCATTTATGCTTCAGTTTTCACCAGGCTTTTGCCAGTATTTCAGGTGATGTGGAGTGCACATTCATTGCACCAGAGTCAACAGATACATACCATGCACATTATCAGTGAGGATGCTGTCAATTTTTCTATCCTTCTTCATGCTATATACTCATTTGAACCATAAGTTGTTTTGTGTTCACTGGTGTACATACTCTGAATCCTTTAGATCTTTTCTGAGCTCTCAGCCTTTGTGTCCAGAGATTATTGATTCTCTGTTGCACATGGGAGATAAATTCTCGATCCCTGGGATTTACATCCCTATTGCTGATCACATCCAATCTTGTTTCCCCTCTACTTTAATCAGTTACGACTTATCCCTCAATTCAATTGATAGCACTTTGGTTATGGGTCCTGATGTGGAGGTTGATCTTTTCACATCTTGTCATATGTTTGGCCTTCAAAGTTGTGCACCAGCATTGTTATACCATATGTGCAAACATTATCCATTGATTTGTAACATCCAGCCCTTGTTTGTGTTTCTCACTTGGCCCTCCATCAGAAATTTATGCCCCCCATTCCATAACTCCAAACACAGTTGTTCTTTTTCAACACATGTAATGTTGTGACCATCGAGCTGCTATGGTCAAAGCCTTGTAATGTGTGATACTTTGATGAGGTATGAGAATGATTGCACAACCTGTACAATAAATTGGTGTTTGGTTACATTGGTTGTGTAACTTACCTCCAGGAAAGAAAAAGAACATTGAGGTTTAACAAAACATCCGGAAACTTCTTCACAACAAAACTCAATCTGTCCTTGGCATCTTGTAGAACCATGGGATTATGGGTTCGAGGACAAAACATATGAATTACCCTGGACATTTTGAAAGTATAGAGTTAAACAAATATTGTCAGTCACAAGGACAAATTAGCGTGTAACTATGTAAATGATTGAAAACAAAGGCAGTACGTCTGACAACGGATATGATGGCATTGAATGAACAAAAGCATAGTTGTAACAAGTTCTCTTCTATAGAAAGGCCTTACTTACCAATTAATAAAGACACTACACGTTGGTCACATGCCATTATATTTGTGTCACATGATGTAAATCGCCATTAGTGCGTTTGCTACAAGCCTACTGATTGCCCTTTGTACATGAACATGAACACTGAGGCTTGTTACATCCGAGGAATTCTTTGCTTTTGCTTGCTTCTGTAACAGACCGACCACTTGAGGCATCGTATAGCTCGGTGCAACTCTCGGGCCGAGAATATGTTGTTGGAATGTTCAGATCGTCATGAAAGATATGTTGTTGTGATTGAATTAGTTCTTACATACTTGGTGATGGGTGAAAGCGAAAAGTAGCGGGCGTTGCGGTCGAAGAGGGCGCCCTTCATGGGTGAAATTGCATAGCCCAAATCTCATCCTCTTCGCAGTTGTTCGGAAGCCCGGCCCGCCTTTTACCGATCCTCTGAATTTTCTTGCAACTGCCTCTTGGACTACCAATATGTTCTACTATATCTCTTTTCTTCGTCCGCCACCTCTACAGTCCACAACATATGGGAACATTCAAATCACCCCCCAGATTTCCAATGACCTCCGTACAGAGCTTTTTGATGGATCAGCCGATATCTTTTATTCCTGGTCCCAAACAGGTGGTTTTTCCTCAACAACTGCAGGCCACAATATTTTCACAAAGCCCAATAAATTGACGACTTGGCGACAAGCTACTGCATATAAAGAGATCCCAGTTCCCCTGCCACCGGGTGCGCGTGATGGCCAGTCGTGGCGCCTGGTCCTCGGCACTCGTCTCACTGCAGGACGAGATGGATTTTCAGTGATCGGCCTCCACAACAAAGATGTTGGGCAGGATTTATTTCCTGTAATGTCCATGCCTATTCAATTTGGCTCGCGTGTATCGAAGAGCCCAAAACAGGAGCAAATCGAGCGCATGTATCGATTACGGCCCATGGTAGGGGAAGGCGCAGGTGTTGTGCTCAAACTCACGGAACAGACGTCTTTTGATCTCGACAAGGTAAGAGAACTATGTCGACTTGCTAGGAGATCGTGCCGTTGATGCTGTTTAGATATGTCTAGAAAGTTTGGGATAGCGGTATTGGACTGAGTTCGTGGCTCGTTGGACTTGAACAATCAATCGATGCCGAGGACCTCGTTTTGAAGCTCAAAAACGTCATATTCTCTCGACATTCGCGGAACGTTTTGGAACTGGGCAAGAACTTGAGTTTTTTTTAGTGTCTTTATGTCACTCATCAGAAGCGATTAGGTGCTGGGATTGGTATCGTTGGACTCACCCTTGCAGCACTGCGGTCAACCAGACCTCTCAATGAAGGTGCCCAGGACCGAATTATTGCAACCGACCTTGGTGCGTGCTCACCAACATGATTATGGTCGTCTTCCCAACCTTTCGAACAGAATCTGCTATTCCGCTTATTGAGCACAACATCGCGGCGAATGCTTCGCATCTTCGAAACACTCGACTTGAAGCCGCAGTGCTCGATTGGGATGACGATGCACTTCCAGAGTTCGTCGAAAGTTTCCCTGAAGGCTTTGACGCAATAATGCAGGTCCTTGCTATTTGTTCTTTCAGAATCCTGACAAACACTGTTTTGACCCTCAGTATGGCGGACGTAACATATAACACTGCGTCATTCCCTTCCCTTGTCCGTACACTCTCAAACTTGATGAAAATCGGAAAAGTGCCTCCACTCGTGCTTCTAGGATACAAAGAACGAGATTCTACCGAGCGATCGTTATGGGACCTCGCCAGTGACTTCGGTCTTTCGTTGCAGAGAGCTGGAATTTCTGCAGGTGGAGGAGGTACACCAGTGGAAATTTGGCTCGGTCAAATGACCGAAATATCGTAAATGGAATGCCATGTACGAACGGTATATTTTCCAGATAGGGAAGCTTCACACTATTAACGACCCTAGACTTCCTCGGAATTTCTAAAAATTGCGGCCTGGAAGTTGTTCCAAAACACGAGTCTGCCTTCAATAGCATGGGTATGAGAGCATCCGATACAAATCTTGACATGTGGTATGCAACCGATGTGCCCCCATACAGCCATGGTCCTGGGCCACATTCAACGAAGTCCCGTGAACGGGTGTCGTAAATGATTTTAACTTGTTGACTATTTCCAAACCATCTTCGCTAGTAGCCAATCATCTAAATTTGCCGAACTTACCAGCCTGTTGGTGTGGGTATCAACGCGGCTTGGATCATGTCTTAAACTCGCAGCGGTCACTGTTAATCCACACAATATATCAACATAAATCCAGATATCTTCGAATCCTGGCTGTCCCGGCAAGAGAGTCGGTTGCCAAAGTTCCCGCAGTGCAAACCACCTTGAACCGCAGTTCACCTTCCATCTAAGTATCATGTCAGAGAATATGTATATCGTATGTCCATAGATAAGCGCGATGTCACCCCAAGTTATTACCGTCGCAGTAGGCTTGCTGTCCGACGTTGTTTGTTAGCCATGCAGGACCTATTATTCGCTTAAGACATGGTAGACAAGTCTATCATTTTGCGTGCTTCAAAACAAGTCTCTTCCATTCTCTGAATCGTATGTACTCGTCCATCAGATGAGCCTCCTCTCATCCCCACTTTTCAGATCGTCGAATTTGATTGTGCATATTCTTTGATTCACCAGGAGTTATCTGTGCTCTACCCGCAAACGTAGATAATCTCATCATGAATTCTCGTGGATCCTAGCCTATGTCCTGTAATGTTACCATCATTATATTTATTTCTCGCGATATTAGCCATGAATGTCGCCCGACATCCGATTGTGAGAGGTGTGCCTTTGACAAACCCGACTGTCCAGCCTAGGCCCTCGCTGGCGTGTGCCTCAGAAAATGAAGGCCAATGTTTAATCTGCTGCAAGAAGGCAGGACAAAGAAAGTAGGCAACGATAACAACAATTCTTTTAACGTTTTCAAACTTTGTAGAAGTGAATAACTTGTTCAAATTTGGAATCCGGTCCCCCAGGTCTCAGGAATCAGCCTGTGGGTAATATACAAACGCGTGACGTAAGATCTAATCAACGACGACACTCGCAGCGTCGGATGACGTGAGTATAGGTTCAATGGAATGTGAGAAGGTGAATGTTCCTATGAACGCAGTGTGGGACAACGCCACGACGCCCACAGGTGTATATCTATAGTACGTAACCAAAGGTGTGATAAGATATCGATGTGAAAGTGGGAATGAAATAACCTAGACCCAAATTGACCCCGGGAAATCCTCACTCCTTTCACTCTGGCAGTGCCAGCCCGATTTTCGGCCTCTCGGGAAGCTGGCCTCGGGAACAACTAAGCAAAAGATATGTACCATTTTCCCAACACCACGCCAACTCTTCTGACGCAGGCTCTCTCTTATCTCGACCTTGCCCTCATATCTTCGATCAAGTCCATCGGTCGTCGAATTAAGCAATGAATCTCAACCGGTTACTGCGGTTGGTTCAACCCGTTAAATGGAGAAAGGCAAATGGCATACAATTACAATTAGTGAAAAAACGAATCATGTGGACATGTTACAAGCTTGAATTCTACTCAAAGGACGGGTCTTCAAACTTACTTTAAGCCTCGAATCGGAATTGCACGCCTCACGCGTGACCGCAGTGGCTGAGAAAAGAAACGTGCTGTTTGGCTGTATTTATAATTTGATTTTCCACTTCTTCATTTTCGACCATTATGAGTACCTCGTCTGCAACTCATGCAGGACCCTCCAACCAAAGAAGAAAAAAGGGCCACAAGGGTGCGAAACCTCATATTTCAAATTCTAAGGCCAAGAGGATGTCTGAGAGACAGAGATTGGAAAATCTTGAACAAGATGCTATGAACTTTGTGCGTTCAAGGTCGTGGTGTCAATTTTCACGTAATGGAACAACAGACAAAATAGGAGACTCCACAGGATTTAAAACGTTTCTCTGACCTTCCTATCTCCGATTTCACAAGGAGAGGTGAGTTGTATTTTGATGATCCAGGAGACCTATCCTAAAGTTTATTATATACGTAGGGCTAAAGAAAGCCTTCTTCGTTAATATGACGGACATTCAAGCACAAAGCCTTCCGTCTTCGCTAAAAGGCAAGGATGTTCTTGGTGCTGCTCGCACAGGAAGCGGCAAGACGCTTGCTTTCCTTGTACCAGTACTGGAGATCCTTTACCGTCGAAAATGGGGGCCTGCGGACGGGCTTGGAGCTCTTGTGATATCTCCTACGCGGGAATTGGTGCGTCTATATGTGTCACAGGTAATTTTGTGTTGAACACATGCAGGCTCTTCAAATCTTCGAAGTCTTGCGATCGATTGGCGGACACCATTCCTTCTCGGCTGGATTAGTGATTGGCGGGAAAAACCTGAAGGACGAGAGTGAGAGATTATCGCGGATGAATATTCTAGTAGCAACACCAGGTCGGTTGCTGCAGCACATGGATCAGACTGTAGGGTTCGCTGCTGACAATCTACAGATACTCGGTAAGTCCTAATGGATAACCCTCTCGAACTTCTTCATTGACACGTCACACGAGTTCTCGATGAAGCGGATCGGATCCTTGATATGGGCTTCTCAAAGACCCTTTCTGCGCTGATGTCTCACCTTCCTAAATCCCGGCAAACACTTCTCTTTTCCGCTACTCAAACTCAGTCCGTCAGTGACCTCGCCCGTCTTAGTCTCAAGAACCCTGTATCCATTGGTTTGGAAGAAACAGCTCATGCCACTACATCTCAGAATCTTGAACAGCATTACACCATTTGCGAACTTGACCATAAACTTAATCTTTTGTGGAGTTTTATCAGAACTCACCTTCAATCCAAGGTCCTTGTATTCATGTCAAGTTGCAAACAGGTCCGATTTACTTTTGAGACATTCTGCAAGATGCATCCCGGGATCTCGCTTCTCCAACTTCACGGAAAGCAAAAACAAACAGCTCGAATCACCGTATATAATAAATTCATTTCTTCATCACACGCAGTCCTCTTTGCAACTGACATCGCTGCTCGTGGCCTCGATTTTCCTGCTGTAGACTGGGTTGTGCAGTTGGATGCACCAGAAGATGCGGACACCTACATCCATCGAGTTGGGCGGACGGCTCGCTATGAGAGTAAGGGAAAGGCGTTGCTTTTCCTCACGCCGAGTGAAGAAGAAGGGATGAAGGCAGCATTAGAGAAGAAGAACATTCAAGTGCAGAAGATCAAAATCCGCACTAGCAAGACCCAGAGCATAGAGAACCAGCTTCAAAATCTTGCATTCCAGGATCCGGAAATCAAGTATCTTGGTCAAAGGGTATGTGACCCCGTTCTTAAATGTCGTCGTGGAGCTGATCTGACAAATTTTAAAAGGCTTTCGTATCGTATCTTCGATCAGTGCATCTCCACAAAGATAAATCAATTTTTAAGCTCAATGAGCTTCCCGTGCAGCGATTTGCTGAGTCACTGGGGCTGCCTGGAGCTCCAAAAATCAAATTTTTGGATAGAGAAATTGCCAAGCAGAAAAAGAATGTTTCCAGGACAGTCGAGGCGGCCCGAGTAGCAGTACTTCAGGATAGTGGGGAGGAAGATTCAGCAATTAGCGATCAAGACGACAGTTCGTCAGAAAATACTGAAGCAGAAGGCATTGAAGTTGACGAGACGAAGAACGTACCTGTACCCTCTGCCCGTATCAATGTTTTGAAGGTGACTGTCATTAGAGGATTGCCTGATCTTGAGACTAATCAGGCCATCTTTCAGAGCAACGGTGTTCGGACCAAGTACGATCGTATGTTCGAAAGGAAAAATCAAGGTGTTTTGTCCCAGCATTACTCGAAACTCATCGACCACGGTGTCACAGACGATGATGGTGAAGATTTCATAACACTCAAGCGTGCAGACCACGGACTCTCCGACGAAGATGCTCCCATCGACATCGGTGATCTTTCCAAACGAAAGCTCAAACTTGGGAAAGCCAAGCGAGCTATTGCACAGAACGGAATTCCTAAAAAACTCATCTTCGATGCCGAAGGAGCAGCGCATGAGATATACGAGCTCGCCGAAGCTGACGACTGGTACAAATCGAAGGGCGGCATCGCGGGCGTACAGGCAGAGGGTAAAAAATTCGCGGAAGATGAGCGGGGGAAGATGAAGATCTCAGACGTTGTGGACAAGGAGATGGCCAGGGAGAAGAAACGGGAGAAGAAGCGTAAGCGGAAGGATAGAGAACGTGGAGAGGTATGTATCCAGTTTGGCTTACCGTGCCTCTACTTGAACTCTATTGCCGCAGATGATTGAAGACAGTGGGATGCCTCAGGCGGTACTTGCTATAGCATCGGATGACGATGGTTATGTTTCGCCAGAGTTTGACCTTCCAGACTCGTCGGAAGACGATGAAGACCTAATTGCTCCTCCCTCGAAACGTGGCAAGATATCTGATCGTCATGGTGGCGGGAAGAATACACGTATATATGAGACTACTGTCGAAGATGATGAAGAATTAGCTTTGAGGCTTTTACGGAAATAGTTTTCGACTGAAGTAATGGACTTATCATGCATATATCACATACACTAGGGTTACTCACAGTAGCAGATTTGAGATGGATCTAGGGTGGATTTTCCAGCGTGCCAAACAACATATACAAAGGCTACACAACTTGATAGATTAGTATTACTCACACGTGATCTAACTCTCCACGGTCGTTTCATCAGCGCTTCCCGTTCGCCCGATGACCCCAACTTATCACCAAAATTGACGCGCAGTCACCTCTCCAGGCATCAGCGGCCCCCTCGGTACTGCTCCCGCTGCATGTACGCCGATTGCTGCCATTGGAGGTCGACGGGGCGTCCTCTGCTGCCTCCCTATCTCTCCGTACACGATTCCCCGATGTCGACATGGCAGTGCTCTCGGCGGTGATCATAACACACCAGTTCAAGGCTGCAGGCCTGCACAAATTTGACTTTGAACCCACCAATCGCGACAGAGAGACCACATACATGTTCAATGGCACAACAAACCAATTCTGAGTAAGCCACTGAGCGGCAAGGGAGTATAAGACCCCATTCTTGCTGCTTATCCTCTCCAATCCTACTTCCAAAATCTCTCCTTCCATGTTAACGATACGTCAACCACAGAGATCTTCTGGGCATATGTAGAGCAATTGCTGGAGCTCATAGTATGAGTGGGTGGCCATCTTGCCTACCATCCAGTTTTTTGCAACTGCTGCCATGCAGAAATGGCTGCAGGTGACTATTCTCAGTGGGGGCAGACATTACAGTGACCTGCTATCCAAGTATATATATACCCACTGCCAAGCCATGCCCTTCAAACAGCCCAAAAACTCAACTTGCCCAGCTCTCCCCCACTATGACAGTTTTGTTACAAGAAAGCCTTATTTAATGGTGGTATGTGCAGCAACAATGGTCTCAACTCCAAACATTGTTGATAGTAATCTAAATAGACTTTGTTTATATACCATCATGTTACTCTCATCCCTTTGTCAGTTCCTTTCATCTCTTCAGCTATTGCTAACTCTCCCTGGCTTCTCATAATGCACTTTTTACACCTTTACCCTTGAATAAGGTACCATGACCTGCTCACTTTTCACCACACATATGCAAGTGCACATTACAAAGCTCTGATGTGGGTCCATATGCAGGGTGCTGCTGAAATCCCTTTGACAATGTGCTGTCAAAGCAGTGTTCTACTTTTTATCACTGTGAATCTGTCTTTGTGTTAATTCTGTGTTTGTTTTGTGTTTGCAACAAAAGGATTTTTTTTCTATAAGGGTGACCTTTGAAGAAAGTATTTTTTTTTATTGCTGTAAGGGTGACCTATGAGGGCTGTGGCTCAATCACACAACTAGCAGAGGGAAATCCAGAATATATTCAGCATTTACAAAAAGTTCTAGAGTTCTAGCTACTCACCTGGCAGATGTAAGGGCGACCTCTGGAGGCTGTGGCTCAATCACACAGCTGGCAAAGGGAAATCCAAAGTCTATTCAGTACTGTACAGTGTCTACCAAGATAACTACTCACCTGGCAAAGGGAAATCCAAAGAGAACAAGTCTGGGGATTCCCTAGGCCAGGTGTGACACTTCAGAGGCTTCAGAAGCATGAGAAACAACTGTACAGTATGACAGAGAAAAAAGACACAAGTGATGTGTCAGCAATTGGTCAGCAGTTACATAAGCCAGTGGCCATGTCAAAGGGCACACTTGTCTGAATTATTGACAGAGAACTGGTGCAGCCTGAGGGCTGAAACTAGGACCAATAGATAGGGAAAAGGAAGGAGAATAAAGGAAAACTATAACAGAGCAAATCTGACAAGAACTGGAGGAGGAGAAGGGGAAACAAGTGAGACATCCCCTGATAGCAGAGAGAGATCCAAAGAGAACAAGTCAAAGGATTCTCAATGCCAGTATTCCCAATGCCAGTGTTCAGAAAATTTACTTTAGAGCATCAAAAAGAACACAACAACAACCAAATCTGGAGTCTGATCCAAAAATGATAATTCATTGTAGATGGCCTTGATGTCCAGGCATGTGACCACATGGGAATATGATTGTTAGATAGCCTTTGGTCAAAAGTACTTGTCACTAGAAGATGGGAGGATGAGAAAAGGCCAGCTTGAAATAAGGGAAAAAAGAATGGGTCCAGTATGGGCAGTCCCCTGACATCACCTCCCTTTAGCATGTGGCATCTCAACATAAGTTGTGGTGGATTGCCTGGTCAGCTACTAGGTGAATGTTAAAATTTTAATGTTTTGATTGTAACTCATGGCAGTGAACTTCTTTCCAGAAGTTTGGTTCTGCTTCACAAGCAAGTCAATGCTTAATGTTTCTGTACAGGTTGTGTGACTTATGGTTCAACTTTGTAAGTCAGAACCAGTGTGATTTTGTCTACAAAGTATGAAGTAAGGTGCTGCCTTACATAAGTAGAGTAAGTAGGTTTGAAGGATATCATCATGAGATGCTAGCAAATTAATACAAATATAATAATTAAGTAGGTGTATCTGCTTCCAAGTGGAGAGGGTAATGGGAGGTCTGCTGGATGCTCCATTACATATAGAGTCAAGTGAGATCAACAAGGCTATAAAAATGGAGTCCAGTGCATCCTGGAAACCTCAGCATAGTTGTAACCTACTCAAGCTATGTCAACAAATTGAAAGTCTTAATTTGATTTTATGCTCTGCCTTACAGGAAGCTTGCAGATGGTCATGTAGAAGGTAGAACACATAGTAAATAGCCTTCTGCATATGCCTGCAGCCAAAAGAATGGTATTTCTTTTTAAATATGTCATGACAGGTACTGCAAGTGTTCAGTTCAAAAGACCCCATGACAAAATCTGAGCAATGATTCCCTCTTGGTGCTGTCATTGTTATCCTAAAGTCAATCAAAGACATCTTGTGATCTATGGCATTGTTTGCTTCAATTTTTGCACTGTTGCACTCATGTTGAGATCATTGCTTTGGTGCAACTACAGCTACCCTTCACCTTGCCAAACAACAAAAGGAAGAATATTTGTGGATATTTTAACCATGTGTACCTGAAGAAAAGTACAAGGAACTAAAAAGCAAGGTAACAGTCAAGATATGAACAAGACATGGCTTGCCAAAGATTGAGCTCAGAATTTGGCAAGCACAAGAAAAAATTCAGCTCACATCCAGGTACCCAGTCTGCCCATATTATTAAGTAGCTTCTTTGATCAGTAGAATCCGGTACATAGAAAGTAAATGTATGTGCTTGATAGTTAGAACTCTGTCTTCTCACAAGGCTTTCACGACCTTATCGAAACTGAAGATCTCGGCCTGATAGCTGCCGTTGATGGCGATCAAAACAAGCTGCTTGGTAATGTAGGCGGATATGTTCGGGTGCCATGTGTCACGTCGGAACAGTATTCCCGAAAACTCTGTGGGGACTCCATAATAGAATCTGTCTCCTGACGTATGTACGACTAAGATGAGCGCTGTCCCGATCATGTCGGTATACAACGTCAATATCCAGTGGACCGCACAGGTAGTAGGATCATTTACATAAATAAAAATGGTTCTGGCCGACCCTGTACCGACACCTCCCATGGGGCCCACCTCCAGCGCAGGATGCTTCCACATTTTCAGCCTCAGGAATCTACTGCCGCGACGGGGCAAACCAACACATAACCGTGACAATGCTCAAGCTCGATCATCGAATGTCATTGATGGGTCGTGCTGGAACATGGGTGACAAGGTAAGTCGACGGTGGTAACCACAAGATATCTTCGTTGATATCGAACCAGCATGGCCAACGCTTTGACCTGTGTTCGGGTGGTGATTGGATTCTGATACCTGGAAGGCCTCCTTCGTATTCAGCGCCTCCAGAGTACGTTAGCAATGACTTAAAGAGCCGGGCATTGGACCCAGAAGTCGTAAGGACTGTCGAGTCAGAACTGGATGAACTTGATACTCAGCTACGCGAATTGAGCCTTAAAATCCACTGTGCGTTCTGAATGCCACCCACAATGGATCCCAATATCATCCTAACAAGATCTTTTCCTGAAAAATTCTGTAGCTCATCCTGAACTAGGCTTCCAGGAGAAGTGAGAACGTGTCTCACTATTTGTTTTGGGGTTGAAGCTAACATTTGGACACCAGGTACGCACACGATGTCATGACGGCATTTCTTGAGAAGCACGGCTTCGAAGTTACTCGTCATTACGCCGGGTTAAAGACGGCATGGCGAGCGGAATACTCTGTGGGGCATGGTGGAAGAGTTCTTGGAGTAAATTCCGAAATGGACGCGCTTCCTGGCATTGGACACGCGTGTGGTCACAATCTAATCGCTATGTCGGGGGTGGGAATCGCAGTGGCTGTTAAGACGGCGTTGGTTGCACATGACATAGCCGGAAAAATCGTTATTTTAGGAACGCCTGGTATGCATTTCGTTTGAGTTCTTATTTACTGATTGGTTCAGTCTAGTGCAGCTGAGGAAGGTGGAGGGGGTAAGGTTATCCTTCTCAAGAGGGGTGCTTACAAAGACATGGATGTTTGTCTCATGTGTGTTTGAATATCTTGTTCCCTCATTCGGACTGATTTTTGGTGTGCTAAAAGGTCACATCCCGCACCGGGAGAGGCACACTCTGCCGCTGATGGCTCCACGAACGCCGCTCAGAGCATGTTTGTTCAGTATACAGGCAAAACGTGCGTCTTACTTAGATGAGGCCATCATCCTATTGCTGATGCTCTACAAGTGCTCATGCTGCTGGATCACCCTGGTTTGCGTTTCAAATTCTTTATATAAGGAACGAACGTTGCTCATCATAATATAGGGAGGGTATAAATGCTCTGGATGCCGCCGTCTCCGCCTATAATTCTATCTCATCTCTACGTCAGCAGCTGAAACCAGATCTCCGTGTTCATGGGATTATCCAAGGGTCCAACTGGACCCCAAATGGTGGGTCACCTGTTGTTTTTACCTTTCCATGTCGCTTATCTCATGCTGAAGTCATCCCTGACAATGCAAGACTTGACTACATCGCAAGAGCATCGAATAAGACGGATCTTGTGGACTTGGTGGAGCGCATCAAACGGTGTTTTCAGTGGGTAACATCAATTTTATAGATGTTTCTCTATGTCACAGACATTCAGCGCTGCCGCGTTGGCAACTGGTTGTGACGTGAACATCGAGATGAATCATGCTTACCTCGATTTACGCCAGAACCCCGTTCTCGGTATGTTTGGACTGGTCATACGTAGTTCTTTGACTTATTATTGCATCGAAATAGCTAGGGAATTTGGTGATACGATTGTCGAACGATACGATATGACCATGAATCATTTAGGGTCTTCCGCGTCAACCGATTTTGTACATTCATCAAACTTCCCTTTTCGATATTAAGCACTTACATGTATCAATCTCAGGGTAATGTCACATATGGTAATTATCTGTTGCGATTTTTCAACGGTATTCTTGACCAAAAAAATATGCAGAACTTCCAGCGTTCCATCCTGCATATGGTATGCTCAAATTGTGTGATGGCCGTTGTCATTGGATACTGACCTCATGACAATTTGTAGCCATTCCGACCGAGCCGAACGGCGGAAATCATACTCCGATGTTTACTCGTGCTGCTCAAACAAAAGAAGCGCACGTCGCCGCAATTAAGGTGACAAAGGGATTGGCATTGACCGGCCTTCGTGTCCTTTCTGACGATCTCTTCTTTGAGGAGGTATGTTGGGCAAGTAAGCCTGTTGAGGTGGTCTGCTTACCAAGGAATTGTATAGGTCAAGGCAGCTTTTGAAGTGGACAAGGAGGCATGTGTGCTTGCGAAGCCTGATAATGGGATGTGTTTTGGGCATTGAAAGGAAGATAGGCTTCCCTAGTAATTGCACTCGATGGATGACTTCTGCATCAATGAAGCAAAGCAATTTGTATGGCTTCATGTTGCGAGTTTCGGTCACAGTATATGTTCATACCTGTGTAGCTGTATGAACGATTCTCAGTAGCGCCATCGCATCAAGTAAGAAGTACAAAGAACAAGAATTATCGTCATTCAAAATACAGATGGTACATTGAGATTTCCAAAAAGATGAACTGTTGTTTATACACGACTACCGTAAACATCCTTGGGGGTGACGCCAGCCTGTCCCTTGCGGATATTGGCCTGCGCCCACCTGCACGAAAATAAGTTGAGACACATTGATTGATAGCGTACTGATGATGGACTCACTTCTTGATCCTGATAGACTCGATCTGGATGAATCCAGATGTATCGGTGGGCTCAAACCCACCGAGCTCGTCCATGGAGGATTGTTGTTCGTCATAGAGACCCTATATTACACGCAGATCAACGAAAAAGCACAGGCGTGCTATTTGAATGACAAACCTCGGGACTCTTACGGCCCTCGACAACAACATTACCCTTGTAGAGTTTGAGGCGAACGACGCCATTGACGGTCCTCTGACTGGCAGGGATTGAGCTGGTGACGAACTCACGTTCTGGTGTGAAGAAGTGGCCGTTGTAGAGGATTCGGCTCAGTTCAATGGTGACGAACTGATCACGAAGCGCGCGAACATTCCTATCGAGAGTAAGCCCCTCGAGATCCATGTGGGCAACACGGAGGATAGTGGCGCCGGGAGACTCATAACATCCACGGGACTTGACGCCGATGAAGCGGTTCTCTACAATATCGATACGGCCGACACCATGTTTGCGGGCAAGCGCATTCAGAGCAAGGAAAATCTCGACGGGGTCGGTGTAAACCTTGTTCTGGTCGGGAACAGTTATTTTAACAGGAAGACCGGTCTTGAATTCGATGGAGAGGCGCTCAGGAGTCTGCGGCGCATCTTCAGGCGCCACAGTAAGTTTCCACATGTCGACAGGGGGAGTGGTGTTGGGATCCTCGAGGATCCCGGCTTCATAGGAGATATGGAAGAGGTTCTCGTCGGTTGACCAAGGCTTGGCCTTGGTCTGAGCGACAGGAATACCTTTTTGCGCGGCATAGTCGAGGAGTGCCTGTCGGCCTGCAAACCGGTTGTAAAACTCTAGGGGTCACATTGTAAAATTGAGATCCGGCGAACATGGCGGTATTTCCATACCAGGAAGACGCCAAGGTGCAATGACCTTGATGTCAGGCTTGAGACCATAGAAAGCGAGCTCAAATCGAACTTGATCATTACCCTTTCCTGTACATCCGTGAGACACAAAGCTAGAGGTGACAAGAAGTGTTAAGAACGGAAAATCGTGATACTATATCGGATACGCACTCGCAGCCTTCGCGCTCGGCCACAGCAATCATGCCACGAGCAATAACAGGTCGAGCAAGGGATGTACCAAGAAGGTAGACGTTCTAAGGAGACTCATCAGTCGTCACGAGCTTCCAAGCAGATGACCTGACCTCGTAGATGCAGTTAGCTTGAACCGCAGGGTAAATAAGTTCCGTCACAAATTCACGGGTAAGATCCTATGTATCATATCAGATTCTTTGATGTCGCATACGACGGCGACACGACTAACTTCAAGGAAGAATTTCTTTGCTCCAACTTGGAGCGCCTTTGCCTCAGCAGCGACGAAATCCTTGCAAGATCTGATGAGAAGAGTCAGGTATACCGAAAAGTTATTGAGATACCTCTTCCTGTCCGACGTTGGCCATGAATGCATAAACTTCATATCCTTGCTCGATCAACCAGGCGAGGATACAGGACGTGTCTTGAAGGCGATATAAGTGATGAATGATCGCGTCAGGAAGTACCATACGAACCCAAGCCACCCGAATAAGCTAACAGAACGCGACCTGATTTCGACGACATTGTTATATATGTGATGAGGGCTGGGGTAAAGAGGCAAGAGAGAGCTCAAGAAGAGTTCCAGTCGGTAGACTGATATATATGAAATTTTCTGTCCAAGCGAGATTAGATTGCCCCCCTGATCGCGATTTCATTGAGTGCCACGTGAATGGTGACACACACGTAACACCATAAGTAATCACCGTGACAGCATCGTGGTTTGAGCAAGGCGCTTATCTTCGCTCAAGCACGCTTTGTTCTTGTATTTGAGGGCGATACTTCAAGGCAAGCAAGTAAGTCCCGTCCCTTACCTTATATGCGTAAGCGTCATAATGATAGAACCCTCTCTACAATTTGGAAAGACTCGAGAAGGAAACCTGCGGGACTCAGGCACTGTCTATTATTACCACACCCTCTAAGAACGTGTTTAACACAAGCAATGAACCTGAACGCCGAGATGCCCCACAGCCGATCCCAGCGTGCTGGACACAGTTCGCGGAATTTTCTAACGGATTCGGAATCTGTTCAATCCCAGAGCCGGCCAACTTCACGTTCGCGTTTACTGAAAAGGAAAAAGTCATCTGACTCTGTGAGCACTAGTACAGCCATAACTTCAGAGGATGCCTACGGAAGCGCTGCGAAGCTCCATAATCATGGCGTCAGCTCAGGTACACGACCTTTTATCGTACCTCGTAGGTCACGTCCCAAGTTGGAAGATCATTGTCCCCCTCGTCATGATAGAGAGCCTCTTTTCCGAGAAGTTGGAAGGAAGATCACACATGGATCGAATGGAGGACCTTCACGGAGGGACGATCCACCTGATGTCGTCGATCAGAGTCGAAGAGACAAAGGCAAAGCGATTGACCGATGTGCATACACTCCCCCTACACGGCATCTATTACCAGAACCACCGACATCTGTTGCCTCCGAACGCTCTGATAAGCATGCATATTCTGGTCAACTGGCCTACGCTGAATTTGAAAGGTTAAAGAAAGAGATCGAGTTTTGGAAGAAAGCTGCGAATGATAATAGAAAACAAGCAAAGAAGCAGGCAAAGGTTTGTCATAATTGTCTTGCGTTATGTTATCATTTATCTGGCTTCCTCACAGAAAGTTGAGGAGCTGAAGGCTCAAGTCTTGGCGGAGACTTTAGTATGGTTTTCTTCAGCAGCACATCATTCCAATGCATGTTGATCACTTTCCAGGTAAAGACAGAGCAAGAAATGCAGGTTCAGACTCTGAAAGCAAAGATAGAAAAGAGAGAAGAGGTGACCACACCCGCCATATCCTTCATGTTCAATTCTCAATCACCTTTTAGCTCATCATGACCATTGAAACGTCGCTACAATGTCAAATATGCATGGATCTCATCTATCAACCCTATGCGTAAGTATCGCATTCAAACGTCATCATTCCTATTACAACTCATCCATCATAGGCTCTCACCATGCGGACATATCCTATGTCTACACTGTCTCCAAGAATGGTTCCGTAAAGCGCCTCCAGTTCCAGAAGATGACGATATTGAGGATCAATCAAACTACTTTCTCAAGCGCACCAAATCTTGTCCCTGCTGTCGAACTGTAGTTACACAACGTCCGATCCCGGTTTTCGTTGTCAAAGCCATCACCACTGCTCTCTCCAAATACAGAGCAGCTGTGGAAGCTGGGACATCAATACGCAATAGGAGCCCATCGCCTAATAGTGAGGATCCCTGGAGAGGTCTGTTTTACTCGACCGACGACGATAGTGTGGACAGCATCGAGGCAAGTGACGATGATGCATATGAGGACGCGATTGGATGGGCTGTACAAGGTTTACAGATGGGCTTCCGTGGCCAACTAGGCCACCAGCTACTGGAGGCCTTGGAGGAAGACGCCGAAAGTGAGACCGGAAGTGAATTCGAAGTCGGTGAGGGACTAGAGATAGAGGATGAAGAAGACTCTGGTGATGACGGTGACAGCGTGAACTCCTACGAGTTTGACGAATACGAGAGCGTATATGTCCCCGCAAGGTGGGAGCCACCGAGCGTTATGGTCGATCCGGAGATGTACGTCTTTCGCAACCAGGGTGTGGCAGCGTCTATCCTCCGCATGTTACGTCGTGGATGCACTGTTGATATGATTCGTTTGTTTGAGATCACGTACTCGCACGACCGGGGGCTCGTGGCGCACCTCCCCTCCCTGGATAATGACTTCGCCGAGTTGAGCCACGTCGGCGTTCCACGATACAATCGAGTCTTTCTTGGTTGGAATGTCCATAGGGACACAGAAGATTATACTGGGGAGTTGTACATGCGCCGCGTGATGATCGATATAAGGGAAAATACAGAGAAGTGGCTGTGGACAGAAAGAACGTATTTCCCCAGGGCATTTGATGTGAAATTGTCGGTGAGGATTGAAGAGGTCGAACATTATGATACTACGGACACGGAGGATTGGCTCGCTCATGGTCCATATGACTGAAGTCCATAAATGTATTTTCAATATTTTTCATGAGGTAGTCTGTGTTCTAGTACACTGCACCCTAGCCATTAGTAATAACAAATCGGGTTTAAGAGAGGAATGGACCTGAAGCGTAAGAAGGTTCACACACAGCTGCTTCCATAGGAGAAAAGCTACTAGTACATGCTACAATTTCACGCCATCTGTAGTTACTCTGACAGATGGAAACAGAACTTCCATTCAAAACCAGAAGAAATTGCCTAACTGCAAAGCCTTTACTCTTCGTTCAACCAAAACAAACTCACGAAAGGCTCAAAACTCACCCAGACCCATCCAAAGAATTCCAGATAGTTGGAGCGATGAACAGTAATAATAATATCCGTCTTTCAGGGGAGAGGCGGGATGATTATAGACATGATGCTTGGAAGAAACCACGTTCATAGTGGGACCCCGAAATGTACACCGTCACATTCCAGGACGAAAGCTTGTATAAGGTCAGTTGGAAGGAAGTTATTCGGGATCTGGAAGTTTCCCCACTTGACGATCTCAGGAGGGGATGCGCTCGATACATCTTGAATGCTGACCAGCGAACAACCTAACCTAAGGTCAAATTAGAGATATAGGAAATGGTCGTAGCCTATGAGAAGATTGCGAACTACCATTTACCAAAAAAGGGATTCGGACTGCCACAAGTACATTTTCAGTGCTCCATCGAAATCATTACAATGGCAATATTTTGTGAAGTCACACTGACGTTTTTTCAGGTATCCATGAGACCCTATCCTTGTTCTTCACTAGAGGGGCTCAAGTTTGGCGCGTAAGCCGCGCAGGACAGCGTGATTGACACCAGACTATTTGATTTACCGAACAGAAGATTTTTGGGTGATTTTCAACTTGCTTTTGTCTTCTAGCCGGTCAAAGAGCTATCGTCCCCAAAGTGACGGAGAAAAACCACTGTAAGACACAAAACTCGGCCAGACGAATTTTGTAGAATAGTAATATGGTCATTTCGATTGTAAATGAGAATACGATGCAGTATGATCCGGGGTCCCGTCATAGAAAAGGAATAGTTTCCTGGGAGCTGCAGCGTGGAAAAGAGGATAAGAACCCCGTTGCCTCCTGACGAAGAGTCCGATTCGCTTTATACCGAAGCGCGTGAAACCGCCGAACTTCCTTAGAGAGGCGATCGTCGCAACCAAGGAGCTCAAGAACGCATTCTGTGACAGTGATCTGGAAGACATATAGATTAGTTTGGGATGCTTTCCCACAATTTGTACCATTCTTAGCACAAAGACCCAGGAAAATGGAAAAAGATTGCATGAACGGGGATAATGCAACAGTTTGGAGACCCGTAAATAGGTCTCAAGCTCTTCAACCGATCTTATGGTACGTACACTGGTTCCTAGCTTGTAAATCTTTGCTGCCACATCGGTGACCTGGTAATTCACTGGATCAGTAGCAAACTCGCTACTATTAAGTGCCATAGGTCTGTGACCGTCTGGGCAGATATCTTCTCCCCTCTTTCAGTAGAAATGAAAACCGCCACGCAGGGGATATCGCGATTTTCCTTCAAGTTCGACTCTTGGCTAGGCTGATGGTCGCCACTCACGGCTATGAAAGGAGCTGCCACTGAACCTGTAAGGGCTCATATTAGCATATGTCTGCGGATCGATCACTAGACGTGTTTGGTCAAGACATGTAGGATTTCAGACATGTGCCGTTCGAGTAAAGCACACATAGGTCACGATGTTCGAAACTCGGGTCAACAACAGGTTGTGTGGCAACCTTAAGTTCTAGGTTATTCACAGTTATTGTTTGGTAAAACTTGGTCTAGATGATGCTCAGATCTGATCAATGCTGGATTTAGCTGAGTTCACGGTCTCATTGTGAAAGGGTAAAGAATACATGTAGTAGTTTCCAAAATATAATATAATAATATTGATCATGGATACATATGGAGCGGAGCTTCAAATTTTTCGCCCAAATCCATCGGACGTTTGCTTGCTGCACCAACTATGCAAACAGAGAGTAACTTGAATCTTCTACCTCCTCTGGTAGAATCCGGGGACGTAGACGGTCTTGCAAGTGCAGGACAAGTGCTTTCGTCGACCTGGTCGCCATTGGACGCGTCGCTAGCAATATCTGTAACAAGTGCAGTGTGTTGACTTTATATGCCCTTGAGAAGCAACCACTCAGAAAGATCTTCAGAATCCATCAGGCTCCCGAAATGGGAGCTCTGACAAACAGCCGATCTACTTTGCGAGTTTGGATATGGCACCATCCTCGGAGAGGCGCCTCGTGCGTGTTTTAGTCCTGTCTTTTCGAATGTGGCTTAATGGACTGATGTAGTTCATCACGGATACCCTTGTCATATTTTCAGCCTTTCAGAAAGTAGTGGAAACATCAAAAGAACACGAACATGGATGGTCCGTATCATGAAGCCTAAGTAAATCACTTTTCGCCCTAATGGGATCTGGCAGGCTTCTACGCGATGAGAATGTGAATATATTTCGAAAGTTAGCGATTGACTACGTGAATTTTATAAAGGAATGTTGGATACACGCTTCTGTGCGCCATTGACTCGACTAACTACCTTCCCGTCTGATCTTTGTTTTGTACAGCAACCAATAACGCACTTGGATGGACCACCACAATTCAGTAGTGACCATTATCGAAGTCTGTACACCTGTTTCTCTTTGTTCATCGTACTCTACCTCGCAGAGCCTGGGTATGAGGATGCGCCTGTCGGGGATGATCTCATGGAGTGGCTCAACTCGAATTTCATTGAACCTTCGACGGAAGAAGGTGATCATTTGAGCTCCCTCGATCGCTCTTGGGAAGATGAGAATTTTTGGCCCTATCTCACGAGGTGAGCTTGAAAGAAAACCATAGACCTTTTGGAGAGCTGTAATCCCTTTAGGGCCACGCTACGCGGCCTTTCAAAAGCATCCTTATTCTTCTTGGGGGTTCTATCGCAGCATCCGTCAGAAGATTTGCGATCTCTTACCAAGTTATTAGCACCTTTGATTGAATCTCAACCTCGTCTACAACACTACTCCTCCGAAAGGGATTTTGCGTACGCATCGCGGAGGTGGAATGACAGAGTTAAAGCTCTTCGTATCGAAATGGAACGCGTTTCAGAAGACAAAAGATTCGATGGTTTTGATAATTGGTGGGATAGCCTCAGTGATATTGTTGGTATCTTGGAAGGAAGAGCAGAAGTTGTCATGCGGGTATGCAAAGAACTCGGCTCAGACTGGAAAGAAATTTGCGCTGCTTGGGGGGTCTTTGTTAATGTTCGGCTTCGCAGGCAAGATCTCCCGTGCGTGTTTTCTCTTAAGCTCGGAGGCTTCTTCGAATATTCGGAACTGATCCTTCTGGTTTGTTCAGAGATGTAGTATCACAGGTCTTCCATGAATTGCTCCCCGATCCGACCAGCTTGGAGGACATGATACACGCTGCGTTAATCTCTGGAGAGCCTCACAAAGTTTTGGAGCATGCCTACAAGCTTGATAGGTGGTTATCGGCTCATTTGGCCGATTTTATGGTGCCTTTTCAATTAATAGAGGCAGAATCTGATGAGTGAGTGATTTTTTCCTGTTCTTTCTCGCCGTTTACCTATAGAAAAGAAAGATCCGGTACATCTCTGCGTGACTATTATATACTTGAATATGCCGGGTATCTCCACTCAGACCCGGCACTTTGGAGAGTTATGGTAGACTACATGTACTCCTGTGGGGACGTGGGAAAGCTTCAGGCAGATGAAGTTTTACTTCGTGTTCCCCTTCGACTTGGAGAAAACGGTCCTCATCGGGAGACCCAATCAGGCGACATAGCAATTATCCTCAAGGATGTCAGCCAGACATGTCTCACATATCGACGTGAGCTTGTTAGGCGGACGGTTTGCAAAGTTGGTAGAACTAGGGTACTCTGCAAGTTGGTCGCTCACAGGAACATCGTGAATATTGTAGATTGCCGCTCAAACAATGGTGTCGAGGAAGGAATACGGTCTGGCCACTGCATATAGCATCTCTGCTGAAGATTGGCCAGGACTCGGGCGTGTTGTCGAGCGAGTCCTTGAAGAATACATCACGAACGGTGTGAACTCATTTTATCATGACTTTGGAAGCTAATTTATCTACTGAAACCATCAGGAGCCTCGATTTTCATGAACTATGCGTCTGGCATCGCTCCATCGGTACATGAACTTCGAAACCGCCCAACGAATCGGAGCATATTTACCTACCGCCTCTCATTTGTAGTCCGTTATGCACATTATCACCAGTTGGTCGAAAGGCGCGAGCTGCAAGATGCAGCAGCAGATCTCGTGGCCATGTTCCGAGAAGACTTGACACCAAAGTCTTGGTGGGCCGTCCTGCTCTCCGATTCTATCCCACTTTTACAGGAGGGTGCGTGCAGCTCAAGTTATATGTCCTTCCCCTTTGAACTTGTTTTTTGTCAGAATCGGCTTTATTGTTCTCACCCGCAAGTGCATCCGAGCTTCTGCGAAGGCTGGAGGAAATTTTTGTGATGACATCTCAAGGTGCTGGAGAAAAGTATCTTTCTGTCTTAAGACGGTCACTTGGAGCGAAAGGTAATTCCTTTCAAGAGAGAGATGCCCTCGAGCAGCTTAAAATTGTGCGGCTGGCTCTGGCCAGGTACTTTGGCCGATGCACTCCCAATTAGGCGCTGATTTTGTTGTACACTTGTCTAGTATTTCCAAAAAAAACGGACTTCGGATGCAATAGAGGTCGCATTTAAGTCTGAACTTACGCTGTTGCAAGTTGGTATTTGCATTGAGTCCTTACTCAAAGGACTATATTACCAGGTTTAGCCAGTGGGGGTCGTGATCCCACTTACGATAGGTTGTTTAGGTCATTCCTACCTTGGGGGACACGTCTCACTTCGAAGTGTCTTCTCGCGAAACGAGTATCGAAGCCGTCACTTTTGGCTATTTCCCAATCAGACCACATCTAGGTTACGGACGGCTTCTCTCCTTAACACAATGCTTGTGATACCTGACATCAATGCGAGTGCATGAGATATCTGACATAAGACGCTCCTCGAATGAGATCTCATCGGATTCCGTCGCTCTGGCTGCCTTCCGTTATTGGGTAGTTGGTAAAGTCCAGAGCCTGCGAACATGTTGGGTTTGGCCTTAAATATGTAGGTGGAAGTCGAGCGCCCTCAGAACATACCCCACTCGCAATAAACAGCTCTCCCACCATGTGCTTCATGCTCTTCATGTATGATCAATACTCTTGCAACCACCGCGTCCTGACAAAGCGTGAGAAGGTGAGCGACCTACAGACCAGGCCTATGTATGCCTCCACTTACCTCAGGTGTTCAGGTCGACTGCAATGGCGAATACTGTATTTACAGTCGTAACCACCTGAAAACAAAGCACGACTGCAAAGACCGCTGTCCTCGCACGTGAGCATTTTCGCCTTTTACAGGTTGCGCTGATCATGTTCTGATGTGAAATGTGAAAGTCGCATGATGGAGCAGCCGTTTATTCAGAGCACTTCCGAGTCTAGATGTCCATCGTGCATCTACGGCATCCATTAATCGATGACTTTTCGAACTCATGGTACAGCTTCGCCTGGAAAATTGTTCCACATCGAGCCTTTTAACGATGACTTATAGTTGCGTCGGCGTCAATTGCATGACTGAATTCGATTGTCCAGCAGAGCCTTATCACTTCCTATTTATACAATCCAAATTCCTGGTTTCTTCAGATACTTGTCATGTATACACATTATTAAATTACTGACTCTGACACTCTGTGCTTGGAGTATCAATGACTGCTGTGACAGCCTATTCAAGAGGTTTTGTCGAGTGGACTTCTCAATACTCATCAAGATATTTAATCGAGTGCACACTGCAGGCAGTGAATTCGTTTATTTCGCATATTTTTTTGCACAGTGAATGCGATGAAAGAGATTCGAGGCCAGAGGACTTGTACAGTCCCTACAAAAAATTCTCATCCCTAGAGTCCATCGACATCCCTAGAGTCCGCCCCCATGAACCTCGGAGGACTGAGCCTGATATTTACGTTGAATCGACGATGGTGTTTGTCTTACTGCGTGAAGATTCTTCTCCCCGTATCCGTCTCTTCAGCCGAAATTATTCCAATTCCATAGTCAGAAATGTCCTGCAAGTTTGCATGGATTTGAATTCCTGGGCCCCAGTTGTCATCAATGCCTTATTCGGCAATCACGTGGCTCACGTCATTCAAGCCGTGGACATACTGGACGGCAAAAACAAGTGACCCGAGTCTTTCAAAGCTGTTGTACTTGTCCACGATCGACTTTCCCTTCCTCCCTTGCTCTCCCTCATACCATACAGCTATACAGAGACTCTGCGAGCTCTTATATTGATGATAGAGGACGGTTACCTATCAAGTGCTTGGGAGGGAGATCAGTTTGATTTTCAGAACAGTGCTGGCCATGGGAGGCCGCAGCTACGAACCTTCGAGCCGGCGGAGACATCATCCTCGAGCACTCGCTTGAATTCGACGTCACCGATACCTTCGAGGACAAGCGTAGATTCAGCGGGGCAAGTATCGACATCACGGTGGCAGGAGAGCCCGACCACCCACATGACGACGCTGGAGCGACGCGACAATGCATTGACAACTCACAGCGAACAAGTAGCTCTTGTGGATCCTACATTCGACGAGAGTGTGCTTAGAGCTTTATGCGACCTGGACGTGAGTCTCTTTGTTGTGTTGGTTGCCACAAAAGCTCATGTGATGTTGAAGTGTGGAGTGCCACTACTCCTCGATCGAATAAAACAGAGCATGATATCGTGTAGGGTATGTGAACTATGTCTCTATTTGACTAACATGGCTTCTGACTGCCTGGACAGGAAGCCTCAACATTTTTCAAGAAACGGGCTGCTATGGAAGAGGAGTACGGCAAAAACATGCAGAAGCTTGCACGGTCAACTGCAGAAATCTATTCCATGAATGATGGAAAGGCTGGGTGAGCGCTTCCTTTGCTCTGTCCGGCGGGACAATATTTTCATTTACATGCTCAGATCTTTCGTATCTGCATGGCATGGAACGTTGCGGGTCCACGAGATGATGGCGGAGAACAGATTGCGTTTTGCACAACGATTAAATGAAATGAGCGAGGAGCTTGCGAATCTGTCGAAGGAAGTCGAGAAGAATCGGAAGCAGGTATGATTGCAGCGTACACTAATTTATGTTGCAAAGGCTCACAACCGGAGTAGACGAAGGAACTTGCAACCCGATATGAGCGAGCACTACAGGAGTCAGAGACTTCTACAGAGAAGTGCAAAAATCGGTTGGATATCACTTCCGAGGAGTTGGAACGTGTTCTCCTTCAGAAGGAGGGTGAATCTCTCAAAGACAACGTGGTACAGAGTCGGGCAGGTAATACAGGTGGGAAGAGGGCAATTGGGAAGGCAGTAGGTGGTCTCCTACTGAAAAGCAAAAATCCGGGGAATGTTCGTGATTATCTCCGTTTCATCGCGATATTAATCTTCAATGTGACTCCTTTTACAGATACAACGACAAGAGGATGACATCCGGTCAAAGGTGTCCACTGCATCCGATGTATACCGAAAGGCGATGATTGATACACAAACAATGAGGCAGGAATATTTCAACTTTCAATTACCTCGAATACTTCGTGTACGATTTTCCACTGCTTACAAAGTTGGCACAGGATTCTGATCTTCTTCTAGTCGCTTAAGGAGTGTACAGACGAGATAGATCTCGGGACTCAGTATCATTTAACCCGATACGCGTTTCTATTCGAGAGTATAGTCCTTAGTGATGGGTCTATCCTAGTACCTCCACGAGAAGAAGGTATCTTCGAATTCCGTCCTTTGTGTTTCAATTATCTGGCTCATGAAATTATGCGTTGCGTAGGACTAGGTCTTAAGGCCTCAATCGAATCCATAGACAACCGTAGTGACTTCCGTATCTATATGCAGAATTACGCGTATGCTCGCGGGGGTGTCTTGCGTGGTCCACGTCGCGAAGGTCCTATTGAAGAAGGCTTCGTAAGTCTCCGCATCACTACTGGAGACCAGAACTTGAGGATTTTTACCATCACAGCTTCCCCCGATACCGAGACACGACATCGACAAACATATCTCATCAAACGGTGTGAACATGAATGGTGGTCTGCATGGTGTACCTGCTTCGGGTCGGCCGACGTTCGGTGTTGACCTCGCGGAGCAGATGGTGCGGGACAACGTGGATTTGCCTCCGATTTTGCCAAAGTGTTGTCAAGCAATTGAGAAGTATGGTTTGCAGACCCAGGGAATTTATCGGATAAGTGGAATGACGAGCAAGGTGGCGAAGTTGAGACAGAAACTGGATCAGGGTGAGTGTCTTTGTATTTCTCTTTATCGTTGCCATGGTCTGGAAATAATTATGGCCAACGCGTTCTATGTAGACCTCAACGCTGTAGACTTGGACGCGTCAGAATGGTCTGGAGATATCAATACCGTTGCGAGTGCAATTAAAGGATGGCTGCGAGACCTCCCGGATCCTCTGCTGACATTTAGCCTGCACCAAGGGTTCATTGAAGCAGCGAGTACGTGTAGCTGGAATTTTATCTTTGTCAGTCAGGGTGCTTACCTGGCCGCAGAAATCGAGAACGACCGTCTGCGCCACATCCGGTTACACGAACGGGTCAATGAGCTGCCGGATCCAAATTATGCAACGCTTAAGTATTTCCTTGGGCACTTGCACCGGTATGTCATATCTTCTGCATCAAGTCCTGATTATTATAATCCCTTGTATTTGTCATTATTTTAGGATAAATCAACATGCCACAATAAACTCTATGTCAATGCAGAACCTCGCAATCGTATTCGGGCCGACGTTATTCGGCATCTCCCCCACAAGTGCGCACCCGGGCCAAGCAAACGGTGGCATGGTTGACGCGGCATTACAAAACCTGGTATGTGGGATCACTCACGGTGGGACTGATGTGTCTGATGTATCCAATAGGCAATCGAGACGATTTTGAATCACTACAGTGATATCTTTGAAGATGAATCAGAGGTGGCATCCTGATCACCGTTGCTGACTTTGTTGATGATCAAAAGGGAAGGAATCTCAGCCTTCCAGGAAATCTGTGGACTTTCTTCGGTTCGGCGTCTCTTTCGCTGGTTCTTTATCGTCCCGTTGCCTTTCTTGGATTGGGCATTCATTAACCTTCTTTTGTTTATCACCTTCCCATGAATCACCGCTATCTATCCATCTGTCTATTCATGATACCCTCCCGTCTGGTCAATGTCTTTTCTGATCAGCGTAATATCCATCATCTCCATATGCCCTCTTCCCTCCCTTATCTAAGCGCTGGCGTGAACTGGGTCGGGAATGGTCGCAATTGCGTTATTATCGCTTGTCTTTTCCCTCAATAGGTGTATTTCCCTCTTACTTTAGTGGTACGATATTAATCTGGGAGTATTCTTCGTATGATGGATAAATAAACATGTGTTGGATATTAGTAGATGGATGAATGGATGGGAATGCTATGATAAAGGAATGCACAGGAACAGCGGCGGTATATATGAGAGTATGTACGTGAGATATCTATGTATCATAAGGAACTACGTGTGCACGGTGTGGAAAGAATAATCTCCTTGCTACCAGAAAGGCACAAGATTCAGTCAGATGCCACGATTTTGAACCATTGTAGATGGGAAAAGTTCAAGGTTTCCCCGAGCATGTAGGAGCGGACAATCCGGAGATGTGGAGCGTGTGATGACAGAAAGTTCGGTGATTCGATGGTTGGAGCGAGAATTCACAGTAGTGATCTAGTTTGGAATCAGGTGCCACAATCCGCCCTCTTGGCGCACCCACTCTGCTTCACTGGGGAAAATGACGCGATGCAACAATGGGCTCGCGCGGCCCCATTCGTCGACGAGCACCAGTTCTTCCTTTGGATCGGGCCGCCCGACGCCATCGACATCTGTTGGGGAGAGGTCGAGCACCTCAAGGACTTGGAGGGCGCTCAGAACGGATGAGAGCCCCGCGAGGAGTCTCTAGCTTGCCAGAGGCGTTGATCAACACATCGACTTGATCGAAAAAAGAGACAGATACTCACGATACCGGAAAATGCGTAGTGGAGTGTATGTCGCAGGGCAAGGCGGACACGGAGTCTTTGAACGGTGGGGAAGTGTGTGGAGACGTTCTTGAGGAGGGCGGGGCGGACAGACATGGCTGAGAGATCGAGGTAGCGGAGTGGAAGCGCCGTGAGCGTCATCCGTGGTAGATTCTCTCTGGTGACGTCTGAATCCTGGCCGACAAGGGCAAGAGCCTGTACGGGTCTACCAGGAAGGAGTGTAGCGGCGGCATCGGCGGCACCACGAAAGGATGAGAGGTCTGGGATGGCCCATGGAGGCAGATGAAGAGGAGTGTGGTGGTCGGGAAGCTTAAGGTGGCGGAGTGCGGGCGTTGAAGCAAGGAAAACAGGAAGCACAGAGGTGTAATGCTGCACACCCTTTATATAGTCTGCCCCAAGTGAGCAATGGCGCAGGCGCGGGAGGTGTGAGTCCCGGATTACATATTCGATCGTGTGCATCTCAGATCCTGTGGGCGCATGGACCATGAAGTTCGCGGGGCCCAGGAATAGCTCCAATGATTCAAGAAAAGTAAGAAGACGTAGCGTTTGCGAGATTTCGGTGCAAGCTGGGATTAGTGAATTCGATATTGGCGAACCTGGGTTTACAGCGTGCCACCGAATTTGAAGTTTTCGAGTGTTCTCGAAGAGATAACTACGGCGTAGCATCGAATCACACCATCGTAATGTCCTCCAGGGTTGCGGTGAAGATTCGCTGAGTGTATCGTTAAGTGAGATTGAAGAATACATAATCCTCTCGGCGATGCATCTGAAGTGGTGGGAAACGCGTGCGATAATGGCAAGCGTATTAGGATAGCAGCAAGAGAAGATGGTAAGGAGGATCTCGTTGGGCAAGCACGGGAAGGCAACGTTGGGCATAGCCGCCATAGCGTTTACAGCAATGGACTTCTTTCATGGAGCACTGAGGACTATTTATGAAGCGGCGGATTGTCGGCACATCGTTCAGGGCGAATCGTCGGCGACGGAGCATCGACGGGTGATTTTTCGAAGATGTCGTTCTCTTATATGTAGGTCCCTGATTCCTTGTGGTACAGATCATAATGTATGTAGATGAAGTCCTGGCCGCTTAGCGAAGCTATAGATGGGATAAAACTACAGTGGAACCGCTCACTTATAACCGATAACACGGGCCTTAGAACTATGGGTTTTGGCCATCCACAGACTTGGTTCGCAGGGAAGTGGGATAGCCTTCCGATACCCGGGTCATGACCGATAGTTTGCTTATAGCAAATACATCAGGAAATTGAGCAAATACATCAGGAAATTGAGCACATACATCAGGAAATTGTCACGTATCACACAAGATATTACGATTCCTTGTATTGAGAGCAATATGTAAAATTATGAATCAGCATTATAGAGCAGTATATGTGTAGATATATACATCATTAGCTATTATAACTCCATTAGAGCAGATGTATCAGACTGGGAAGTCTAGTCTAGTCTGATGGGATCAATCTATTGTGGAATGACATAATGACTGGTTGTGTTGCTCGCTGGTAACCATGTGTATCAAGATGATGATTCTGCTTTATGGCTAGCAGTCTCAAAGGGTAGACACCAATGGTATCACAATGGCAAAAGTAAATAGGCAAGTATTCTATCCAGATATGGCACCAACCTCCATTCTTGCTGGCTGGAGAAGAACTCCCAGACTTATTAATATGGCGGATTTTTTGTCTGTGTTATATTTAAAGAAATTTGAACAAGGGGAATAATTGTAACTCATTTTACTGAATTTTGTATCAATTTGCCAATCAACACATTTCTGTGCTATCCCCATCTGTCTTGCAGTCAATTGTAGCACTCATCAGCAAGTGTCCTTCAGGTATGAGACATAAAATCATTCAATCTGGATAACTAGATACATGCAAATGTGAAAGATGTAATAACAATTAGGACTTTGTTGTTCAGCTGAACACAAACGAGGACTAGTACAAAATCTGTGTATGATATTTAGCTGCAATATCTATACCCGATGTCAGAGACATACTTTGCTGATGATATGTGACATCATCTGTGTCCCAGGATTCGAAGTATCAAATCCCTCACTGGAAGTCTCACTCAAAATCAAAGATATACCTTTTGTATCTTGAGGCGATACATACATGCAATTCATAAGGGCAGTAGCAGAACCTGTAAATAACATTATTAGTTGTTGGTTCAATGTAACTTTCAGAGACATACTACTGAGTGAGGTAAGAAGAATGGGGTGCCTGTCAGGTTCCACTGCCCATGGGGGCTCAGCTACACTGGGTGAGTCCTTACTAGGTGGACACAATGGCTTGCACTTATAACCTAGTGCTTTGGGGTTGGTGTGGACTTCAGACACTTGCGAGGGGGAGCTCGGGGAAGCAGTCCGAGCAAGTCTGGGGTGGTCTGGGGAAGTCTAAGACCAAGTATATTAAATGTTGGGCTTAGGTGGGTGTCAGGTGCAAGTTTGTAAGTGAGTGTATGGGCTGTGGGGTAAGTGGAAGCTTTGCAAGTGATGGGGGTGGAGCTAGAGTTTGATGGGAAATCAGTCAGGAGTGATGGGCTCTGGGGCCAAGTATAGGGTTGTAGCATGTGTGTGGAGTTTGTGATGACATCAGGGTTGAAAGGGACTTAGGAACAATAAAGGAAACAGAGACAGGTGAGATGAGATGGAACTGAGAAAGGAAATAGATTTGAGGCTAATAGTAGAAACAGAGACAAGACTAGGAAACAGAGAAAAACATGAGACACAAGTAACTGAGTAAAGTAGGTAAGGCAATATCAAGACTAGAGTACAGGATGCTACTCTATGTTTTTATATACTAGCTACTGGACCTTATATGGGGGTGGAGGGCACAATGGCAGGGCTTGTTGGAGCCATGTGGGGTTGACAGGTGTTGGCTCTGATTGGAGGGTGGGCCATGGTGATACTCTGATGAGAACATAGTCTGTCCCATAGCCATTGGGGAACTCCAGAGTGGTCATGTGGGTTGCAAGGGTGGTTGAGTGATGTATGCCTGTGCCAGGGGAAGTGTTGGAGAGGCTTGGGGGCCTTGTAGACAAGAGGAGGAGCTGAGGAGGCCCACAGGGGATGTGCCAGGGTTTGCCAGGAGGTTATCAGGGTTTGCCAAGGAAGTGTTGGAGTTAGCCAGGGCAGGTGCTGTGGGTCAATGAAGGTTGGGGTGAGTTAAGGGAAGTGTTGGGGGAGGCTCTGGGGAGGTGGGGTGTCCTGGGGAAAGGTCTGGAGGTGCAGGAGTGGGTCATGATAGTGCCATGCTCTTGAAATACATGATGGAAACATTGAACAAAATGAATATTGTCAGAGAGAAGGCTCATACAGATGCTGTGCCAATCAACTTGGTGCCACCACACATCCAGGCAAACATGGGTGATCACAAAGCATCTGTCTATACATAGTGACAATGGAGAAGACATTTTCCCCATCAGAAGAGACCATCAGGTAGGGGAAGGTGATGAACTGAAACAAAAAAAAAGGTGAGATAGGTGAAGTTGAACTCAAACATTCTGATGCATGTAATTTAGATGGAGCTTAAAGTGAGTCAGGCAACTGCTTGTTCCCATGACATGTTGTGCTTCAATACTTGACACTTTTAGCACTGTGGCAAAGACCTCAGCCTTAGTAGTCTCCCACTGTCATGTCTTTCAAGTTGAAAACCCACATTTTAGAGACACAGGCAAAATTTATAGCAGCCATTTTTTTTCTGAGAATAATACCTGTCATGACCTGCTCCAGCACCTCCAGCCCTCCCCCCCAGGTCACTCCACTCTTTTGGAGCACTCCCAATGCTCCCCTGACTCACCCCAACCTTTGTTGACTCACAGCACTCACCCCAGCTAACTCTGATGCTTTCTTGGCAAACCCTGATGATCTCCTGGCAAACTCTGACACATCCCCTGTGGGCCTCCTCAGCTCTCCCTCTTGCTCACAAGGCCTCCAAGCCCCTCTGACACTTCCCCTGACTCAGATGCACATCATTCAACCACTCCTGTAACCCATGTGACCCCTCCAGAGTTCCCCAATGACTGCAGGACAGACCACATCCTCATCAGAATGTTGCTGCAGCCCATTCTCCAATCAGAACCAACACCCATCCACCCTGCACAGCTCCAACAAGCCCTGCCATCACAACCTCAACCCCTGGAGAAGGTCCAGTGGCTAGTATATAAAGACATAGAGTAGCATTGGTTACCTTAGTCTTGATATTGCATTAACTGGTTACTTGTGTCTCATATTCTCTCTGTTTCTTCTCCATTTCTATGTTTAGCCTTGAATCTATTTCTTTTCTCAGTTCCATGTCATCTCATCTCCATCTTGCCTTGACTGTCTCTGTTTCCATTATCTTTCCTAAGTCCCTTTCACTTCTGATGTCATCACAAACTCCACACATGTGCTACAACCTTCAAACATTCTTATGACAACTCCAGACCTTGCCCTTTGCTTGGAACCATAACCCATCAGTCTTGATTGATCCCCCATCAAACTCTGGCTCCACTCCCATCACTTGTGAAGCCTCCACCTACCCCACAGTCCATTTGCACACCTACAAACTTGTCTCTGACACCTGCCCAAGCCTAGCGTTTGACATACTTGGTCTTAGACTTCTCCAGACCACTCTGGACTTGCTTGGACAGATCCTCTGGATCTCCCCTCACAAGTCCCTGCATTCTGCATCATCTCCAGAGTGCTAGATTATAAGTGCAGGACATCATGTCCACCTAGTAAGGACTTGCCCAGTGTAGCTGAGCCCCCATAGTCAGCAGAACCTGACATAATATCAAGACTCACCCCTTACCCCATTCTTGATGTCTGCATATAACCATGCATACAATCCCACTGGTTACCTAACCAACATCTATGGTTGGCCAATCCCTGAAAATCAGTATGCCCCATTCTATCCAGGTCCATCCATGGATCAGTATGTCCCCTGCAATTGGACCCCTGACCCCAACCAGGCATTCTATGCTCCCTCCATTAGCCAGGGAATACCCCCAGGCTGGCACTGCCCCCCAACATTCCTCACTGATGGCAATTACTCCTGCATGTACTCCAGAGAATTCTCTGCAGCACCCCTCAACCCCACCTACCTTCCACTTACTCATTACTATGCGTACCCTGTTCCTGCTGCAGCCCCAGCCCCTCCAGAGTGTCCAGATAATTATTCCCCTCCTTGATTATCATTTTCTGCTCAAACCCCTCCCTCCCCCAAACAGCAATGAGTCAAAGCCTATGTCCAGCAGCATGACAAAGTCCTCTGCTTCCTCCACCTCTCCCCTGCAGAGTTTGCAAGATGCACCTGCACCCTCCTCATCAACCTAGGTTACCCTGACACCCTAGCAACTCCAGAGGTTTGGGCAGATTGGCTCCTCAATTTCCATGAATGTTACCTGCAAGGAAACCTCCCCAAAACTACACAAGGCACCCTGGAAATTGATGCCAATCTACAAAGCAAGCTCTGCACCCTGGTTGAAGAAATCCACACCAGTCCAAACCCCCATCTGTTCAAAGACTCTCTGGACCCCTCCTGCTCCTTCCATGTGCAACATGAGAAACCTGTCAGAGCATGAAGCAAAGCCCTGCCTCCCATTCCCCACCAGCAGGAAGAGCTTAATGCAGTGTTGATGTGCTCCTATGCTGCCTAGTGCCATGCAGGAAACCTAAAGAGAACCTAACACTAGTCACTAGATAGGGTAGCTGGCAGTAGGAAGTTAATAGTTGAGGGCAAGTCAGTAACCATCCCAGAGAACAAGAGTGAATGTGGGTGTGAAGTGTGAAGTTGGAAGGGTTGCTAGCACTAGCCTAAGTTGCTAGACAGTAACAGAGGATTGCTAGTGCAATAAAACAAATGAAGATGAATTTGTTGCTAAGGCAAAGCAAACTTTAATGGTGAAAGAGAAGTTGGGTAGAGAAAGGAATGGAGGAGTGGCAACAAGGAGACTGAATGGAGGATGAACACAAACTAATTGCTAGCCATAGTTGCTAGCATTGCTGAGTCAAGATAATGCTAAGGGCATGCATAGTTGGTACCATGCAAAGCTGAAGTCAAAGTCAGCAAGACTTGTTGCTAAGTCATTGTTGAAGGAGAGTGAGATATAGAGTAAGCAATAGAGACAAAATGAAATCTCAAGCTGGTAAGCTTAGAGATAGAGGGATTCAATAGAAGTAGTATTTGATGAGGATAAGGTTTGATGATTAAGTGTCTATGTACAAGCAGTATTGATACTGTTCAAAGGTATAGTATGGAAAAAGAAACAAATAGTTGCCACCAGCAATAGCATTTGCCAAAGTGTTTATGATACATACAAAGTGTCAATCTGTAACCAAGTGAAAAAATTAAGCAAAGTCTATGCATCACATAATTGCAATAAATCTCAAAAAAGGTGAGTCCAATGTCAATATCTGAAGTGTAGACACCATTCAAGTATGTTTGTAAGCTTGACAAGAAAAATGATAAGTAAGAAGTTGCACAACTGGCAATATGTCCATACATGGTGGGAGAAAGCCATTTTGTTGGCAAGAAGTCACTAAGAAAGGTCTTGGCCTTGTTGTGAATTCTCCAGTAAGTTTGGTGTCTTTGATACTGTAGCAGAAGCAGAGGAGAATCTCTTCAACCTCTGAATGCATGACAACAAATAATTCACAACCTTTATTGTATGATTCAAATGGGAGGCCTACAAAACAGGATGGAACTATAATGCCCTCTGATTTGCCCTCTGCCATGCCCTGCCCCAACATATTAAGGACATTCTCCACCTTGCACCCAAGCAAATTACATACAATGGGTACAAGGCACTCATTACTCAGATCAACCAATGTTACTGGAAAGACTGGAGCAAGAACACAGCACTGCAAACTATGTGGAACACCTCTGGCAATACCAACTGGCAGATGTCATGACCCACTCCCTGGACCTCAACATTGTTTCCAGCCTGCTTGCTTCCATGGAGTCCCTCCTCCAATGCCTCATCAAACCCCCCAACCATTGTACCACCCTCTGCACCCACTCCAGATAACTCTGACACTTCTCCAGCAAACCCCAATAGCCCCCTGGCCAACTCTGATGCCTTCTCTGCAGCCATTGACACTTCCTCTAAGCTCCTGAAACCCTCTCCCACCATTCCTGACCCTGTTGTATGTCCCTGGCTCACTACCCTGGTTCACCCAACCTACTCCAGAGCATCACAACAAACCTGGAGCAGCCTGCATCCCCAGCCAATCCTATCAGAATATTGCTGTGGCCTGCCCTTTGATTGCAACCAACACCTATTGACTCTGCATGGCTCTATTGAGCCCTGCTGCCACACCCACTGTTCCCCAGAGCTCTCTAGTAGTCAGTATATAACCTGTAGAGTAGCACCTTGTACTCTAGTCTTGATATTGCATTAACTGGTTACTTGTCTCTCACATTTCTTTTGTCTCCATCTCTATTTTTTTAGTCTTGAATCCATCTCTTTTCTCAGTTCTGTCTCGTCTCATCTCCATCTCACCTTGACTGTCTCCATTTCCTTTGTTTTCCTAAGTCCCTTTCATCTCTGACATCAGTATGAACTCCATGCATGTGCTACAACCTTCAAACATTCCTATGACAACTCCAGACCTCACCCTTTGCCTGGCCCTGAAACCCAACAGTCTTGACTGATCCCCTGGCAAACTCTGGCTCCTGTCAGGTTCTGCTGACAATGGGGGCTCAGCTACACTGGAATATCCTTACTAGGTGGACACAATGTCCTGTGCTTATAACCTAGCACTCCAGAGTTGGCGCAGAGTGGAGAGACTTGCAAGGAAAAGCTAGGGGGAGTGGTCCAAGCAAGTCTGGAGTGGTCCAGGGAAGTTTAAGACCAAGTGTATTAATGTTGGGCTTGGGCAGGCATCAGGAACAAGTTCTTAAGTGCGTAAATAGATTGCAGAGTAGACAGGGGCTTTGCTAGGGATGAGGGTGGAGCCAGAGTTTGATGGGGGATCAAGTAAGACTTAATGGGTTTGGGGCCAAGGAAAGAGTGAGGTCTGGAGTTGTTGTAAGAATGTTCAGGAATCATAGCACATGCATGGAGTTTGTACTGACATCAGGGATGGAAGGGACTTAGAGAAACAAAGGAAATATAGACAGTCGAGACAAGACAGGGACAAGGTGAGACAAGACAGAAAGAGATAGATTTAAGACTAAAAATAGAAACAGAGACAGAACAAAACACAAGACATAAAAAACCAGTAAATGCAAGTAATATCAAGACTAGAGTATGAGGAGCTACTTTATAACTTATATACTGACTACTGGATAGCTTCAGAGGACAGTGGGCATGGCAGTGGGGCTTGATGGAGCCACACAGAGTTGATGGGTGTCAGGTATGATCAGAGGGCAGGTTGCAGTGATATTCTGATGGGATCAGTTGGGGACATGGGCTGCTCTGAGATCATCATGATACTCTAGAGTGGGTTGGATGAACTAGAGCAGTAGGTCGGGGGTGTATAGCAGGGTCAGGAATGGTGGGGGAGGGTTCCAGGGGCTCAGGAGAAGTGTTAATTGCTGTGGAGAAGGCATCAGAGTTGGTCAGAGGGCCATCAGGGTTTGTCAGAGAAGTGTTGGAGTTACCTGGAGTGGGCATGGAGGGTGGGCAAGGGTTGGGGGAGTTTGGTGGGGCATTGAGAAGGGCTGGGAGTAATGTTGGGGGTCTAAGGAGTGGGTTGTGACAGCTCCACTCCCATCATTTGTAAAGCCTCCACTTGCCCCACAGTCTATTGGCATGCCTATGAACCTGTTTCTGATGCCTGCCCAAGCCCAACATTTAATATACTTGGTCCTAGACTTCCCCAGACCACTCCAGACTTGCCTGGACCACTTCTCCTAACTTCCCCTCACAGGTCCCTCTAGTCCACACCAACTCCAGAGTGCTAGGTTATAAGTGCAGGACATCATGTCTGCCTAGTAAGGACTTGCCCAGTGTAGCTGAGCCCCTATAGTCAGTGGAACCTGATAGCAGACTGGAGTGACCAACAGCAACTGACCCTCAATCCCCACCAACCCCACCAACCCCGCACCCCAGTTCCCTCCAGGCCAAGGACCTCTTAGTGCCAATCAATCTCTGGGACTGCACCCACCTGCCCAACTCAATGCCACTGACCTCCATGAGACCCTGGAGCCCCTGAACACCAACTTTGACTCTGCTGATGATCAAGAAGCCCTATGTGCAAACAAGATTTGGAACAGGCCTTAGATTGATGTACTAGAGGAGACTCAGGAGAAATGATTGGAGGAGGGTGCATGCATCCTATGTGGTGAGCAGGGACATTTTATCAGTAGTTGCCCTAAATGCCAGGTGATAGGACATGCCATATGGACTATTGACAGAGAAGACTGGCTACCAGTCTATGGAAAATGAGTCAGTGGTTTAGGTCTTGAAGGTGCACTAGACTGCAGACCAGACTCTGATGTCTTCTCTGCTCCAGCCACACTCCTCTGCACAATGGTACTTGCCCAAGACAACCTCCTAGCACACCTCCCTTCCCACACCTCCCACACCCTCCTCCTCCACACCACCCTCCCCTTCTCCAATAATCCTGTCCCCATACTAGTTGACAGTGGTGCTACAGATAACTTCATCAGTGAATCCCAGGCAGCACTTGCTCCCCAACACCTCTGACATCTCCCCAATCTGATCCTCCTCAAACTCTTTGATGGCAACCCCTCCTTTGCTGGAAATATCACACACTGCATGGAGATGACCATGATCTTCACCAATGGACAATACTAAGACCTCCAACTACTTGCCACTAAAGTACACCCCTCTGCCCCCATTGTCCTAGATTTTTCATAGCTCACTCCACTAATCCCTGCATTGACTGGCCCAGTCTCACTCTGTGCCTTGACTGGGACAACCCGACCAACTCTGAACCAGTACCCTTTGATGTCCCATCCTCCTCCAAGAACTCTGAAGGTATGACCAACAAACTCCAGACCCTTCCACAGCTTTGCTCCAAGTCTATGCAGTTATTCATCATCAACATCTATCTGACTCAACAGCTCACCAATGGTTCTTCATGTCCTTGTCAACAGCAGCACCTCTGGCACCTTCATCAGCAACCAGCTTGACCTCTGACACAACAACCTCAACAAACCCCTTGAGCTCCAACTCTTTGATGGAAGCCCTGCCATGACAAAAATTACTCAATACCATAACAATGCCCTCACCCTCAACAATGACTTGAGGGTCTGGGCCTGCCTTCTCATCACCCAGCTTCCCCTGTCAACTCTGATTGTGCTTGGACTTCTGTGGCTGCAGGATGTCAACCCCAACATTGACTGGAAGAACCTCACCATGCGACTCCCTGGCCTCAAATCAAGTCTGGCAGCCACCATCCCCCTCTGCCTCCAGTCCATCTTGGATTCCAACATCCATGATCCTGATGCCAGCACCTCTGGAGCAACCCAAAGCCCCTCAACCCTCAATGGCAGCTAAGAAAGTGAAGACAGTGCACCTCCACCTCAGTCACCCTTGAGTAAATCTTGATGGCTGTCCCCCAATATACTCTAGAATTGATACAAAGGCTTGTGGTACCTTGACCAATAATGCCCAACCCCTCTGAGCAACTCTGCCACCACCCTGGACCCAGCTGCTGCCACTCCATTGCCTGGAATCAATACAAAGGCCCATGGTACCCTGACCAACAATGCCCAAGCCCTCTGAGCAACCCCTGTTGACTCCAATTGTGCTTGGACTTCTGTGGCTGCAGGACATTGATAAGACCCATTTGTTGCTGAGCACCATTTTTGGCATTTTGGACTTTGCAGCAGCTGACTATTTCAATGTGGCACAAGTCATAACACTCAGCATGTGAGGCCTAGCCCCAAGGTTTGGAATGACATAGCCTTTGCATGGGACTTTAACAACCACAAGACTTACTAATCATGAGGAACATCACATGGAGTCTGGACTTGTAGCCTAGAACAACAAGGCCAAGACCTTTCTTAGCGATGATTGTTAGCAACTCCTTGGTGACAATGCAGCTTTCTTCCTCTATATATGGACATATTGCCAGCCATGTAATTTCTTACTTATCATTTTTCTTGTTGAGCTTACAAACATACTTGAATGGCATCTACACTTCAGGTATTGACATCGGACTTGCTCTTTTTGAGATTGATTGCAATTATATGCTACATAGACACTGCTTATAGTTTTCACTTAGTTACAAATTGATGCCTCATATGAACCATAAACACTTTGGCAGATGCTGTTGCTAGTGGTGACTACTTGCTCACTTTCCATACTATACTGTTAAACAGTATAAATACTGCCTGTACATAGACACTCAACATAGAATCCAATCCCCTCAAATTGAACCCTTTTATCTATAAGCTTACCATCTTGAGATTTCATTTTGCCTCTATCATTTACTCTGTCCCTCCCTCTCCATTGACAATGACTTAGTGACAAGTCTTGCCAACTTTGACTTTGACTTAGTGTGGTACCAACTGTGGGTACCCTTAGCATTATCCAGACTCAGCAATACTAGTAATTGCAGTTAGCAATTAGTTTGCATTTGTCTTCTGCTCAGTATCTTTATTGCCATTTCCCCACCATTCTATTCTTTATTCAAATTCCTCTTTCCTCATTAAACAACTTCTTGTCACCACCTAGTGACTTAGTCCAGCAATAGCAGCTCTTTCTCCTTCACACTGCATCACCACACTTGCTCTTATTATCTGGGATGGTTACTGACTCACCCTCAACTATATTAACTTTCTACTGCCAGCTACCATATCTAGTGACTAGTATTAGGTTATCTTTTTAGGTTTCCTGCATAGCACTAGGCAGTATAACACTAGGTTGGGGTCAAAGTTGGTAAGACTTGTTGCTAAGTCATTGTTAACAGCGAGGGAGGAAATAGAGTAAAGATAGAAGCAAAGTGTAATCTCAAGCTGGTAGGCTTAGAGATGTATGGGTTCAATTTGAGGAGAGTCAATCCTATGTGTTGGTGTCTATATACAGGCAGTATTTATACTGTTCAAAGGTAGAATATGGGAAAGTAAGCAAATAGTTGCCACTAGTGACAGCATCTGCCAAGATGTTTGTGGTTCATATGAGGTGTCAATCTGTAACTAAGTGAAAATTAAGTGAAGTCTCTGTGGCATATAATTGCAAATAAGTCCAAAAAAAAGAGTGAGTCCAATATCAGTACCTGAAGGGTAGATGCCATTCAAGTATGTTGGTAAGCTCGACAAAAGAAATGATAAGTAAAAAAAAAGTACATGTCTGGCAATATGTCCATATATGGGGGAGGAAAGCTGTTTTGTCACCAAGGAGTTGCTAGGGTCACTAATAATTGTCACTAGGAAAGGTCTCAGCCTTACTGTTCTAGACCCAAGATCCTGGCTCCATGTAATATTCCTCATGATTGATAAGTCTCATGGTTGCTAAGGTCCTGTGCAAGGGCTATGTTGGTCCAGTCCTTGGGCTAGGCCCCATGTGCTGAGTGTCATGACTTGTGCCAAATTAAAATAGTCAGCTGGCGCTAAGTCTAAAATGCCAAAAATAGTGCTCAGCAACAATTGGGTCTTATCACTGTGGGAGCAGTGGTGGGGTACTTTGGCCCAGAAACAAGATTTGCAGGCGTTTACATATTGTGTGATGTCCTTCTTCATTCCTGGCCAAAAATAAATCCAGGAGATGAGTTGGAGAGTCTTACAAATTCCTGGGTGCCCCCAGAGTTTGTGGTTGTGGTGCTGCCAGAGGATGTCAAGACAAATGGACTTGTGGTCTGGGGCATAGATTTGTCCACTCTGGAGTAGGAGGCAGTGGTCCAGAGACAGTGTGAAGGGGTTATTGGTGTTTGACTTGTTGGCAGAGTTGTTGTGGGGGTCATGCTGGGTGAAGAAGTCTGGGGGAGAGTTTCTGACTTGGTGGAGGATTCCTTCTTTGTTCATAATCAGCACAGCATGCAAATGCTCAGGGGGGATTACCACTCAATGGTTGAATGCATTCCACTCAGCTTCAAATGACTTCTTCAGATACACATCAGACCTTTGACTGAGTGCATTGGGCTTCATGCCAAGTTGTCCAGGGCAGTAGTGGATGATGAAGTCATACTCTGAGAGGGTTTTGGACCATTGAGCTTGGTGGCAGCTGAGCTGTTTTGTGGTTGTGAAATACTGCAGATTGTTATGGTCAGAGTAGACTTGGTTGCAATGTGGGGATCCTTTGAGGTAGGCCCTCCACTGGCAGAAGGCTTCAACAATTGCATGGAGCTCCTTGTTGTAAATGTCATAGTTGAGCTCCACAGGGATCATTGAATGGGTGTAGAAGGTGATGGGGTGGAGATCCTTGCCCCCAGGGTCCAACTGGGAGAGTATTCCAGCAATGGTGTAATTGGAGGCATCACATTTGAGTATGATCAATAGGGAGGGGTCAAAATAGTGGAGGATCAGAGCAGAGGTGAAGTCCTTCTTGAGGAGGAGGAACACACTCTGGCACTTGCTATTCCAGTCCCAGAGAGTGTCCTTCCATGTGAGTTGATTGAGGGGTTTGGTGATTCCAGAGTAGTTGTCAATGAATTGGCAATAAAAGTTAGCAAACCCCAAAAATGACTGTACCTCCTTGATGTTTTGCAGTGAAGGCCAGTTAAGGATGGCTTTGACCTTGGTGGGGTCCATATGTACCCTGTCAGGAATGACAATGACTCCAAGGTATTCAACCTCCATCATATAAAAAGAGCATTTCTCAGGTTTGGCATGAAGGTGGTACTCTCAGAGTCATTCTAAGACATAGCAGACATGCTCTGGGTGTTCCTCCAGTGATTTTGAGTAGATCAGGATGTTGTCTAGGTACACAATAATGAAGATGTTGTTCATGTTGTAGAAGATATCATTCATGAAGTACTGGAAAGTGGTGGGGGAGTTAGTCATTCTGAAGGGCATTATAGGTACTCAAAGAGGCCATAGCAGGTGTGAAAGGCAGTCTTCCATTCATGCCCTGGAGCAATCTGGACATTGTTGTAGCCAGAGCAGAGGTCTATTTTTGTGTAGATCTTGGCACTGTGGAGGTGGTCAACAAGGTCTCCAATCAAGGGGAAAGGATACCAGTTCTTTTTGGTGACTTTGTTGAGTCTCCAGTAATCAACACAGAGTTGGAGTGATCCATCCTTCTTCTTGGTAAACAGGACTGGAGTGCTGGTGGCAGAGATTGACAGGCATATGAAGCCTTTGCCAAGAATGTCATCAAGGTAATCCTTCAGGGCCTAAAGTTCAATCTCAGACATTTTGTAGATTTTGCCAAATGGGGGTGAGGTGCCTTCTTCAAGGTCAATTTTGTGATCATAGGAGTGATGCAGAGGAAGTTCTTTTGCACTTCCTTCAGAGAATACATCAGCAAATTCATGATATTCTGGGAGGACTACTTCATATAGAATCTGTTCCTCAGTTTTGTGTTCCAGTGGGGTAGTTTCTGCATGGAGGTATTCTTCTAGTAGGGCTGGCATAATTTGCAGTTGGAAGACAGGGGTGCCATCTTGTAAAATGCATGTGAAGGGGACAGCACCAATAATTTTGATGTTGAGGTCTCTGGAACCAACAGGGGTGGGCAATGAAGTGGCAGTGGCTAGGTCTGGGGTGGTGGCAGAGTTCCTCAGAGGGGTTGGGCATCATTGGTCAAGATACCACAAGCCTTTGTATCAATTCTAGAGTATATTGGGGGACAGCCATCAAGATTTACTCAAGGGTGACTGAGGTGGAGGTGCATTGTCTTCACTTCCTTGGCCACCATTGAGGGTTGAGGGGCTTTGGGTTGCTCCAGAGGTGCTGGCATCAGGATCATGGATGTTGAAATTCAAGATGGACTGAAGGCAGAGGGGGATGGTGGCTGCCAGACTTGATTTGGATTCAGGGAGTCACATGGTGAGGTTCTTCCAGTTGATGTCAGGGTTGATGTTGATGTGCTCTGGTACCAACTGCAGGTGCCCTTTGTGTTATCTTGACTTAGTGATGCTAGTGACTGTGGCTAACAACTAGTTTACATTTGTCCCTTGTTCAGTCTCCTTATTACTATCTTCCCCTTTTCTGTTCTCCTTCCTAACTCCTCTACTACCATTAAAGAGTTCACTTTGTCTTGGCAAAGCAACCATTTCAACTTCACCTTTCAACACAGCACTCACTCTTGTTCTCTGGGACAGTTACAGACTCACCCTCAACTATTAACTTCCTACTGCCAGCTACCCTATTTAGTGACTAGTGTTGGGTTTTCTTTTTAGGTTTCCTGCATGGCACTAGGTGGCATAGGAGCACATTAACAGCTTGCTAAAACCTCTCTCCATCAGTCAATGCCCCTGGTCCTCAATCTCAATGGACCACATTGTCAAACTCCTTGACTTCAAGGGCTTCAATGCAATCCTCATCATCATCTGCTGCCTCACCAAGCCCTCTTCATCCCCTGCCACACCACTGACAATGCTCTGGAGTTTGCCAAACTATTCCTCAAACATGTATTCTTCAAGCATGGACCCCCAGACAACATCATCTCTGACCATGGACCCCTATTCATCTCCCATTTCTGGCAATTGCTATGCAAGGTGCTCAAAATAAAAACCAGTCTATCAACCACCTACTACCTGGAGACTGATGGACAGACAGAATGAGTAAACCAGACATTAGAACAGTATCTCTGCCTCTATGTTAACTACTTTCAGAATGACTGGCATGCAGGACTCTCCCTTGCCAAGTTTACTTACAACAACACACCTCACTCCACCACTAGAGTTTCCCCCTTCTACACCAACAAGGGCTACAACCCCCAATTCATGTGATCCCTCAAAGATATCCCCTCCCACATTGCTCACAAAGTTGCCAAAGACCTCTGATCCCTCCACCAGTTCCTCTGGAATGAAATCAACACTGCCAATCAAGCCTACTCCAAACATGCTGATGCCCAACAAGACTCTACCCCTGACTGGCCTCCCAGCACCTTGGTTTGGCTTGATCAACAAAACCTCAAGATCTGGAGGCCCTCTGTCAAACTCAACCATAAGCAACTTGGCCTCTTCAAGATTCTCTGGAAGGTCTCGACACACACCTACAGGCTTGACCTACCCCTGGGCCTGAAGGGCCTCCATCCCATCTTCCACATGCACCTCTTCAAAAAACATGCTCTGGACCCCTTTCCTAGACAATGCCCTAGTTGACTGCTCCCTGTCAAAGTCAAGGACAAATATCACTATGAAGTCAATCAGATCCTTGACTCCCACTTGGTCTATGGCCAACCTCAGTACCTGGTCCATTGGAAGGGCTACAGGCCTGAGGACAACACTTGGGAACCCCAAAAAAACCTTGATGGAGCCCCTGCTGAACTCTGGGACTTCTATTGACAACACCCCACTAAGCCCTAGGACCCCCAGGACTAGCAAACACAAATAGCATTAGTGGGCATAACCCCTGCCTCTGGATTTATTAGGGATTCAACTCCCATGAGTAACTCCATATGTGTTTTAATTACTCCCCCTCACTCAACACTAAAAGAGTTCAATCATCCAGGCTGAAGTCTGAAAAAGGTTGTATGGACATGCTGCAATGTTACATAATGCTACAAGATAAGGGCTGACACAGCACAAGAAGACAAGTCCAAGAAAACCCCCTACTCCTCCTCCCTCTCCAGATCCACCCCTGCTATCTGCCCCACCATGTCCACCTCCAGTTGAGCCACCACCATTGCCAAAACCTCTGGGTGTCCTAGGAGGGGCTCCCCAACATCCATCACTACCTCCCACCATGCTCTGAGATCCGCCATAGCTCTCTATTAGTGTCCTGCTAGCAAACACCCCATTTGCCTGACCCCTTGCCCTAACTCTGGCAGGAGGTCCCTGAGCATCCTCAAGAGCCCATTATGGATGGACACAAGCACCACCAACACTCTGTTGAGGAGGATTCAATGCTCTCTGGCCCAGTCTACCATGTTATGTCAGCACAAGGAAGATGGGGAGGGAATGAAGTTGACTTACAGAGAATCCCCCACCACCCAGAGGTCGCCTTGTTGGTGAGCCATTCCTCCCACCTCTTCACCACCTCTGTCATAGCCCAGAACACTCCCTCACCCACCTGCACCCACAACACCTCCAATCTCTGCCTGTGCCTCCAAGAGCCCCATCCACACCTGCAACTCCTGGAGCTATGACAGCTGCTCTATGGCTGTTCCCACAGCTATCTCTTTATCCCTCTGTGCTATGTCCCTATCTCTCTGCACCTTATCCTGCTCCCTCCAGACCAACTTGCTGCCCACATTATGGGCCTCTCAACATGCCCCCAGGCATATCTCGTTCTCAGTGCTTTCTGCACTTGGAACCAACCCACCAAACCCAAACCATGCACCTAGAGACCTCCCCCAACCCATTCCCGCCAATAATGATCTTGCTTCCACCCACACCTTCTCTTATATTGACAAGCTGGAAAACCCTGGCAGGGAACCTGCTCCTCAGGACAAAGCCCCAGGACTCCTTTAGGATTGACTTTCCCCACATCAACCTGCATGCCCCCTGTAGTAATGCACTCCAAAATGCACCCTTGCCCCACCCAAATGTCCTGGCCCCACCTACATCAACCCATGGGCCCTCTTCCTACTATCTTTTGGTACATCTCTGTAAGCACCAGTCTGCCCCATGGTAAGACAACACACAAATTAACCATCTGATGGATCTGCCACAACAGGCATGCTGGTAAGTTCAGGAATGCACTTGCTACATCTGATTCCCATGTAACTAAGGTTTCATTGAGGAAGCTGCATTTAGCATTGAACATCACCTGGCCAAAAGTTCTCATGTCATCATAGTGGACCTTGGTCTCTACCTTGGGTATGCCATTATTTAGACCCAATGCAGAATGATCGGTGACAGCTTGTGTTTTAAAGCAGTCTTTGACCTCCCTAGCTTTATGGGAACCATCAACAACCACCAGGGCATGGGTCTGATAAACAAAGTCCCAAATTTTGGTTCTGGAAAATTGCTGTATTTTCTTGTGAGGACCAATATGGGATGGAGCATTATGCTTAGTGCCTGCAAGAACTGATGGAGAGCTGAGAAATTGAGACCAGAAAGGAACATGAAGCTTGACAGTAGTGGATACAGGTATGGGCACAGGAGTAGTGTTGAAGAAGACAAAGGGGAAGACAACAGTGTTGTCTGAGGAGAGGCAAGCATTCAGAGAGATACAAGAAGCAGTAAGTGTTTAGCAATCTTTGCTAGTGTAGTTGCTAACTACTTTTCAAGTGTGACAACACCAGGGTGGAGAACAACCCAGAGGGGTGCTGGTACCCCACTAGCACCCAACCCTGCTATTGCTGTGATAGCTCAAGAAAGGGTTGTTTGTATAGGGGTAAGTTGTCAAGGAGTACTGGTGGGAAGTTTGTGAAGAGGATAGCAACAAGGGCAGCCTTAGTGCAACAGGCCAGGGTTTTTGTGGAGCAACAGTGGAAATTAGTGGCAAAAGATTGGCTGCTACAGATCAAGCACTCAAGCTTGAATCTGCCAACTTTGCAGGATGGGACTGTCATGGGCAGTAGCAATGTTGCTAAGGAGAAGTGGCAGGAGAATAGTTGAGAGGTGGTCAAGAGCAAAGACAATGCTAGCAACAAGGAAGGCAATAGTGACAGTGATGGTAGCAACAACATGCCCTTGGCATGTAAATGAGCAGCAAGTCTAGCATTGGTCACTTTGACTAAGCAGCAGAAAAGGAGGAAGAGGCAGAGGACATGGAGATGAGAGAGGCACCACCAGCAGCAACAGTTGCTGAAGAAGTAGAGCAAGAGGAGGAGGAGGAGATCATGGAGGTTGAGAAGAATAAGGGAGACAAGGAACAGGAGGAGAAGGTTCAATGGTCAGTAAGTCTTTTTCTTTTGCTATAGATGCTTGCTAACTAGTTTGCTAGATTGTCTGGACCAACACCCCCCTATGTCAGGAGATGTCCCATTCCCCCTTTGTCCTGTTCTCCCTCCTTATGGTTTTCCTTTACTCTCCTTTGCTTTCCCTATTTGCTGGTCCCAGTTCTAGCCCTCAGGCTGCACTGGTTCTCTGTCCATAATTCTGACAACTGTTGCCCCTTCCACATGGCCTCTTACCAGACCCCTGGATTGTTTCCTGTATTCCAGGCCTACTGCTCATTGTAGGCCTCCCATCTTTAGACCACAAGTACTTTTGACCAAGGGCTATCTTTTGGTCTTATTGGTAGGTGTTTGCATGCTAGGAGTCTGGAGATTGAGGCCATTTACAATGGACTTCCACCTTTTGATCAGACTTCAGATTAGATTGTTGTTGGGTGTTTTTTCCAGAAGCTCTAGAGTAAATTTTCTGAACACTGGCATTGGGGATCCTTAGGCCTGTTTTCTTTGGTGTTCCCTCTGCCAGGTGAGTAGCTAGAACTCCAGAACTTCTTGTAGATACTGAATAGACTTTGAATCTCCCTCTGCCAGTTGTGTGATTGAGCCACAGCCTCCAGAGGTCACCCTTACACCCTACAGTGAGTGGGCAATGACAAGCTAGAGTGGTTAGGGGAAGACCTAGCCTTTCCAACTCTGCAAATGTTGGCAATGTTGCTAAGAGGGTCCAAGGATTGGGTAGCTGTGCTGGAGAGGCATTTCCAGAGGGAGTTGGAGATGGCAAGTGCAGAGTTGTTGGAAGCCAGGATGAGGTTTGTGGTCACTAAGCATTGTCTAGCAACAGTGGCAGGTTACTGTAGGGACTGTCAGGCATTCTTGGCTTGGCAGGAGGAAAACAGGATGAGTGGGAGATGGGGGAGATTCCTAGCAACAACACTGACCTTGATGCCTAGCAACCCCTGCCCTCTGTATATAAGTTTTTGATATTAGTGAATGGACATAGATGAGCCCCTTTAAGGGGTTTCTTTTGATCTTGTTGTAATTGTAGACTGGCCCTCTTAAGGGGCCCAAGACAAAATGTAAGATATCAACATGATCAGTAAGAGTAAGAAAAAAAAGAGTAGGTTCATATAAATCAAAGGGAGAGAGTATAAGCAAGGTAAATGAATTGTTACACACTAGCAACTAAGGGGGAAACACTCAGTAGATCATCATGGCATGAAAACCCCCAAAGGCATGCTGGGTGCTAGCAACAGGCAGCAAAGCACAGCATCTTAACAAAAGCAAGAAGATGATAATGAAACTGTCTGTAAAGTATTTTTAAACAAGCATAGTGCAATAAGAGAATAGCAAGCTGAAAGACTTAATGTTTTTGTATGGTATATGGTGTTTTTTCTGAATGACTAGCAAATTTTATAAGTAACATGAAAGGCAAAGTCAAGGGATGTTGCTAGGGCTTAGCAAATGGTCTTAATCATCATCATTGTTAGAAACATTGCCAGCATCATCATTTTCTACAAGGTTGGTTTGTTCAAGTTTGCAAAAGCATGATTATTGATGTCAAAAGCGTTGCTAGGCACTGAGATATGTTCTCTAGTAGAGTAAGGAACTAAGCAAAAGGCAGCTACTGGGCAATGCAACACTGAACCATCTAGTTCACAAAGAATGTAAGTGCCACCATGGTTGTGAGATATTACCACAGTGGGCCCAAGTATTGATACAATGTTATCACACCATTGGGAACATAATAAACACCAGAAGTCAAAACAAACATTTATTAAGGCTGAAAACTGTAAGCCTCCTGGTAAAACAAGTCCCAGCAACATTATCCCTTTAAATACACCAGAAGAAAGACAGAACAGGATAGGACAAGGACTATACTAGACTATACACTCAATAATAGTCCAATCACTGTAATGGGAGGGGAAGCATGGGACTGGCAAAAGCACCTGAGTGGCATCAATTCTGGCAAGATCTAGGTCTGACCTAAGAATAACCAGATTGGAATGTTGACTGAAAGGAGGTAAAGGGGGAATGAATGAGAAAGAATGGAATGAAGGGAAGGGAAAGGAAGATGAATGAATGAATGAGAAAGAATGGAATGAAGGGAAGGGAAAGGAAGATGAATGGAAGAATGTGAAATGAATGGAATGAAGGGAAGGGAAAGGAAGATGAATGGAAGAATATGAAATGAATGGAATAAAGGGAATGGAAAGGAAGATGAATGGAAGAACCTGAATGGGAAAGGACCTGAATGGGGAAGAATATGAAATAAATAAAGGAAGAAGAAGGGAAGAAACTGAATGGAGAAGAATATGAATGGAAGAAATACAAAGGAGGGAGAGATAAATGGGGCAAATGGAAGCTAAGAATGCAAAGGAGGAATGATGGAACCAGGAACTGGCCTGTGGCACTGAAACAGGCATGCCAAAAGGGGGAATTAGAATAACAGTTATGAATAAGGGGCTGGAAAGTATGGAACCAAAAGTCACATGTAGGGGGTGGTCTGTGCACTGTAGAAAGAGGTATAAATAGCCCAAGTAGAGTAGCAAATGGACAGGCAATTAATAGGCAAAGGCTCAGTAGTTCCCAGGGAGTGAATCACTTAGGCTGGAGTTTGTTGAGACCCCTCTGCATTCAGAATAGAAATATTTTGGAGGTAAACCCCTTCAACTTCAAGCATTCATCAAGACATCAGTGTGGAATTGGAGTAGACTGCCTAAGTCTTCAAGAAAGCCCCAGAACTATCAGTATTACTCTAACCCAGTACTACAGTATTGAGGCCTCATCTTCTTGTTATGGGTCACCTCTATTCTAGTGTTCCTCATCAAGACAAGGTCACCAGTTTGAACGTTGTAGTTGCAAATTGTAGCAGCATGTTCTGCTTCAAACCAAATGGCAGCTTAGCAATGAGTGCTAAGAACATTGTCATGGAGTTGCTTGAGGTCTTCTTGGTGACATTGAAGGTCAATTGCTCAGTGGGCTATGAGGTTGGTAGAGAATAAGAAAGAGTTTGGCAAAGGTTGCAGGTATGTCACTTTCACTATGTCAGCCAGAAGAAGGGGGTGAGTACCAGTGATAGAATAGTAAGGGAACTACCCATTCACTTGTCAGCTGTAACACATTCTGACCAAAACACAGAGTAAGTAGCTGTACTCCACCTAGACTGATCACCATTGACTGCCTTGAAGAGAACTTGGGGTAATGAGTTAGTAAGCAATGTCCTTGGATGATATACTCGAACTTATTAGAGGGCAGCATGAATATAATGTTGATGTATATCTTGCTGAACAGGGGTGCAGGTGTAACAACAGTTAGTGGGATGAGCACTTTGGTCATCTGATGGATCTGACAGATGTGACAAGTCTGGATATACCAAACAAGGTCAGTGCTAACTTGTTACCACCAAAAATGTTCCAATAAGGCTGAGTGAGTAGCAAAAAGGCCTCTATGACCAAAGTCATCATGCATGGCTCTCAAAACCCATAAGCAGCAGCTGGTAGGGATAAAAAGCTTGTGAGTGCCATTTCAACTCCATTGCCAGAGTTTGCGACCAGCAAGAAAGAACATGAAAGCATAGCAAATGAATGTGGCATAGCTTGCATTGCTAAGGCCTTCAGGTCTGACAAGATTGTTCAGCCATTTTTGGACCATGAGCATATGGGTGTTGCTATAAGTCATGGTAGCATCATCCTGTAGAGGTAGAATATCCTCACCAGTTGCTAGTTGTGGATCTGAAGTATTGCTCTTGTTGTTAATAAATGTTGCTAATGGCTGTAGAAGCTGAAACTTGTGAAAAGGGAGTAGCAATTGCAAAGCAGAGGATATGTGATGAAGTAGAGGTACTGGGAGCTGAACTTGGTGCATAAAGCCATGTAAGCAATTGATCCAGTCCTCATAGACAGAGTTGTTGCTATTGTCTGGGGTAGGATTGCTAGGTTGTAGTGGGCATTGAAAAAGACCATCAGGGCCATGGAAGGCACTTTTAGTGTGGATGAGTTCAAAGTGGAACATAAGAATCACCATGATCCAGCAGTCCATGCTAGTGGAAGGCTGGATGTCAGGGTCTGTAGCATACCCTTAATGTAGCAAGTGTTGACTTCAATGATGAGGTTCCTGACTCCAATAAGGTACATTTATAAGGCTGGAAGGGCACAGTAAAGACTATAAAGCTCCAGCTTGGGCTGACTGAATCTAGACTCCCTGTTGTTAAGAGTGATGGAGCCAAAGCAGTTGTAGCAACATTCTTTGTAGAGTACTGACAGAGGTAGTAACCAATGGCAATATAGGATGTATCCTCCACTAAAATGACAGGGTTAGGTGATTCATAATCAATGGAAACTAGGGGCTTAGCATCTTGTAAGGCTTTAACAAGGTCTTACTGAGCATTAATCTGGTTGGGGCCAAATTCAAAAGGAACACCAACACAAGTAAGTTTTGTTCAGTTGTTAGCGCCATGGGTGAAATTCTTAACAAAAATTCTGAGGACTCCAACTGTGCCCAGAAAAGCACAAACTTCAAATAGCAACTTGCAAGGGCCCTAGTGCTCAAGTAGGGCTAAGTGGCTGTTATCTGGAATGTGACCACTAGGCATACAAATGTGTCCAAGGATCTTGAAAGTTGGGGTGCACAGGATCAGTTTGTGACCAGAGAATGTTCTGCCACAATACTTCATTCACTGGAGAATTGGGTTAAGAAGTTCAAAGAACTCCCAGAGCACTAAACAAATATTGGGGTTAGTGGGATGTTTAGCAGGAACACTGTCAACCAGTTTCCAGTTTTTGGGACCTTTGGCACCAACATTGTTGATGAAGCTGAGTATGTTGTGAGGGATTTCTGGCTGCAGGATGAAGGTTATGTCATCATGGAAGATTGGTGCAGGGTTGGTCCAACTCATCAGTAAGGTCACTAAGCAAAGTGCACCCAAGAGAGTTTGAAATGTCATTAAGTCCCATGATGCTAGGTCAATTAGTCACTCATCATAGCCAACATAGAGGTCTAGCATGGCTCCACAAATGCATCCAGCAAAAGATTCAGCAACATGATCTGGAAAAGGGGGAACTCCAGAGTGGCAAATGGTGACACAGTTTAGTGGCTCTAGGCTGTGTACAATCCTGAGCTTACCATTCTTCTTCAGTACACAAAACTAGCAAGATCAGTAAGCAGAGTTCGAGGGTTCATAAATGTATGCCTTGATCTTTGTGCAAATGATTTTACAGATTTCTTTTTTTAGTTTTGGGAGTATGGGGCAGTTGTGCTGAAGCTAAGGGACATGGGGAATGGTTGGAATGCATACTGGAGGAAAGAAGTTGGGGCACAAGCTTCCTCATTCAGAGTCTTTCCAAGCAAATGCCTTTTTTGTTTAGCAACAAGATCAACAAGTACATTTAGTTTGCTGCTAGTAGGAAAACCTGTGTCATGGTCTTTAATGGACTTCATTTGTTGGTTGCTAGTGAATTGCTGGGTTGGTACAAATGGCAGAGGGTTTGGATTGAGTGTTGGCATAGTCACTAAGGAATTGCCAATGATGTGTTGCTCAATTCTGAAGTCTTTGCTTATGTGGCCAGTGTTAGGTTTGGTCTTCATGGCAACTGGTTTGTACTTCTTCTTTACCTGGACTCCTTTTCTTTTAGCAGGATCCTTAGCAACATATTGAGCAGGGAATGGAACGTGCATGTAGGTTGGGGTATTGTCTGTATTGTTTATATTGACTGGAAGTGTCTGTCCAAGAATTAAAGAAGTAGGGGCATCAGTAGACCCAAAATATGAGCGGGGAGGTATGGAGAATTCAGAAAGGTCACAAGCGGTAGCATACCATGTATTCATCGCTGGAATCAAGGCAACCCGGGTAATGCCGGCGTGAACCTCCGACTAATCTCGAAATTACGAATGCTCACTGATTGTGTCGGTAGCTGGCCCTTCCGATCTTAGACAACGGCTGGATTCGCTCAATCTCCCAAAAAGTCATGTCCCTGTATTTGTTCTGGAGACACGGCTTGCTCGGAGAGTTACCCGTGGACATCAACCGGGGATTCATGAGTCCATGGTAAGCGTCCCGATTCTCGAAGGACAATCATCAGAGAAATCTATGCCTTCGAGTGGATCATGTGTATAAAAAGGAGTTGCCACGTTCCTTTATTGAGCAAGGTAGTATTGCAACTTCTAACCACGTTCAAGATGGGGATGAACTGTTTTGATGAATACAGGTTATTAGCAACACTTACCCAGTTTCCCGCCTACGCCTCCGTCTCTGGACTCACGTCTAGATTGACCCCTTTTCCTCGCCACCTTACCTCCTATTTCGTGCGAATTATCTCTTTCGTTTATATTGCCAGCCTCACTGACTGAACTAAAACAGTCTCTTCTTGTCATACTACCATCATCTCGTCCTTGAGTAAATATGAGCCGCTTATTGTCTATATATGCTCCACTGGTGGTACAGCCCGGAGTGTCGAACAACATATCCGTGCTTACACCAAGCGAATCTTTGTCGAAGTTCGGCGGGGCTGCCCAATTCCCTGACATTGCTCCTTCCTGCCCTCAACACGCTACGGACCGCAACCACGTTGGCTCAATCTATACATACAGTGCAAAGACGACGAGCATCAGTGTTAGTCATTCGCCTCTGTCGTTGTCGGCGGATTCTGACTCTCGCTTTTGTCATCTTTTGTCAGTTTCCTTGGCCCAAAGAAACGACTGGGCTTGAGCGTGTAGCCTTGTCAGCCAAGGGTGATCTGCAACGAGTGTTGAGGTACTTCGTACAATTTCTAGCTTTTAGTCGCGCGCTAATGCAATACTTAAATAGCGCCTTCTTCGCGCGTCCTATCACCATCGTCACTGTCTACTCCAATACCTTCTACCACCCCACCATCCACGAACCTTCCGCCATTCTAACACTCCCCAATCCCGCCGTCATCGTATCCGCTTCTCGTGAATCTCCCATCACCCAAACGCGACAAGTCCACCTCCAATGCTCAAATAAGACCGTCTGCACCGCCACATCCACTGTGCGCATCACCTCGCCGACAGTGGCAAACCTCTTCCTGGTAGAAAAGTACGCCATCGGTCAAACGTTTGCACGCATGGGCAAGGTTCCCGAGTTTGAGCTCGTCTCAGTCGGTCTTGGTCCTGTAACGGACGCGGTCCTCCCATCGCACTCGGAGAAAGTCCACTCCACCGACGAGCAGCTGTGGCGGAAGTACCGTTTGTACATAGACGACTTTGAATGCGATATCCTCGAGGTGTTCCCGACGCGCGAAATGTTTGTGGACGGACTACACTGGCTAGGAGATGGGTCAGAACCACTTGACTAGGGGCGCTGCGGTGGTTGAATCTATTTTCCCTTCGTTTCTTATGTCTGCTTATTTATCAGTCAATTGCCCTATGGAAATATATAGACCCGTCTCTATCCTCAGGGCATCGTGTGAAAAGACAAGACGATACACTCAAGACTTATAACAAAAAGTTCTTTATAGAACCCACAACTCACTCCACTAACCTATAGAACCCACTATTCACTCCACTAACTTCATGAATGAGTAAAAGAAATAAATTTATAAAAATACAAATCATAAGCAATACAAGAATACAACCCTCCAACACAACCCTCATACCAATCTAGCTTAAGCACCAAAACCATATAGTGTACGACCTGATCGCTTGAGGGCATACACGACGTCGAGAGCGGTCACTGTTTTCCGCTTAGCGTGCTCAGTATATGTTACTGAATCACGAATGACCTGATAATAAACATTAGCAAGGGGCAGAAGAATATGATGAAACGTCACACATTCTCAAGGAAGATCTTCAGAACACCGCGAGTCTCCTCATAAATAAGACCAGAGATACGCTTCACACCTCCACGACGAGCGAGACGACGAATAGCGGGCTTTGTAATACCCTGTATGTTATCACGAAGAATCTTGCGATGACGCTTAGCACCACCCTTTCCGAGTCCCTAGGAAACTTTGTTAGCACCTATCAACAACCCCAAAAGTTCCAGAGTATCTTACCTTTCCGCCTTTGCCGCGTCCAGACATGTTTTATAGAGTAAAGTTGGTAGGTGAAGTGTTTTGAGGGGTGTGGTTGTGGTAAGTGTCAAACGACAAGAATACGGAGACAACTGCCACGGCCGATTATATATAATCGGGAAGTGGCTGTGCTACATTTCCCGTTTGTTTATCATTTCAACGCGTCTAATGTCACGTGTACCTACGCGGTCGTATCCGTTTAAATGGCTGGCCTCTTTGTGGTTGTCATCCCAGTTATTCTTTCGCTCACTGCTGTTCACCCACTACCAATACCCAACAACTTTGCAATGGCTCGTACTAAGCAAACTGCCCGCAAGTCTACTGGTGGCAAGGCGCCCCGCAAGCAACTCGCTGCCAAGTCGTCGGCGCGTAAGACTGCTGTAAGTCTGACGTTCATTTGAGCTTTGATGGGACGCAGACTTATTGGGCTCTTTTAGGCCGCTGCTGGTGGTGTCAAGAAGCCTCATCGTTTCAGGCCTGGAACTGTCGCTCTTCGTGAAATTCGTCGCTACCAAAAGTCGACTGAACTTCTCATCCGCAAGCTCCCCTTCCAACGTCTTGTTCGTGAAATTGCACAAGACTTCAAGGTTCGTTTCTTTTTTCTTTGCTCTCAACTCACATCTCACCTCCGTACTCTGTAGACTGATCTTCGCTTCCAATCCTCCGCCGTTATGGCTCTTCAGGAAGCTGCCGAGGCATATCTTGTCTCACTGTTTGAAGACACAAATTTGGCTGCCATTCATGCTAAACGTGTTACTATACAACCAAAAGACCTCGCGCTTGCCCGCCGACTACGTGGGGAGCGGTCATAGACTTTGATGGGAAGGAAGGGTTTGGTCTGCTTGGTCTTGGTTCCACTATTATCATTATTGTACCTTTATATCTGTATTTCCTATCTCATTCCTGGCTCTAAGGGGCAATGTGACATCTCTTGAGGTGTTATATGTTGTGTGACTTGAGTTTAGGATCGAGTCTGCCTTGTTGCTCGGTGTGAATGTAAGGTAAGCTTCGAAAATGTAATTTCGCGTATGCATTGTGCTGAAAACAATTTGCATCTGGGACGAAAGGTGCAAGTACAGGATTAGCTGTCTGTACCATCGGGAATAACGTTGGTATACTATTTCCGCGAGAGTTGCTTCACAAGTGAGGGCTTGGCTATGATCTGCTACAAGATATGTGCCACTGCTTCCGAATACGATAATTATTCAAGCCGGGTCACGGATTCCAGAAGAACGTAAAGAATACTGTAATTCATGCTTTTACATGCTATGGACGATCCTTGCACTGCCCTTTATCGTGTTTTGTTGGTTGATCAATTTTCGAAATCCAGATGGGCTGAATCCGAACCATGATAAACTACCGTTGAGTATGGGCCATTGCAAGCATGGCGGGCCCGAGATCCGATGAATTGATCTTACTCAGAATCCAATACTTATATGTGTATGACCAATTGTGAAATAATAAAAGCACATTTGTACTCGGGAACCTAGACTGATTTTGTGTGCATTGCCATCAAGAGACAATGATTGATATGAAGGGTAGATGGTTGCGAGTTGAAAGGTGGAAGCTTTAATATAGCCATGATTAATAAATTGTACATTAAGGCACGAAGAAGGGAAACATCTTGTGAATGCTTCACAGACACACCTGCAGGCAGCAAAAGAGACAGCTGAGAGACTTAAACAAGCAGGAAACATACAGAATCCAAAAATGCAGACACCGAAGGCAGGCACTCCCAACATGATGCAGCTCAAGAGAAAGATCAGAGAAGTTGATGAGGTAGAAGAAATGACCAAATTCATGAAGAGAGCTGGTTCAAACCAGGGAAATTAGGGTGAACAGGGTGAGGACATGCAAGGCCTAGAAAACAAATAGACCTGACATCAACATAGGATTACATAAATATGTAAATATCAAGTATAACAAACAAGGATGATTGTGTTCACGAACATGCCAATGCCAAGATACCAGGATTTGAAATAACCAGAAGCAAAAAATATCAATGTATGCAGAATCATATAATGAGACAATGCCTGCAATGTGATCAGAGAGACATAACTAGGTGGGCATGAATCATACAGAGAGGAAGAAAGCCAATAATATCCAACTTTGTGTAAAAATGATCCAAAAAAATGAGAGTCAGAAGGAATAGTTCCAGCAGAGAGAATGAACAATGAACTAGTCAGACAGAGAATGCAATGTATAGAACATACAGGAGTGATCACATGAATAGCTATTTTAAAGACAATCATTCCAATGACAAGGAACACGAGTGGAGCAAGATCATGCCATCAATGAGGCTAGGGAAGTACCTCATGATGGCACCTCCATGTGCAGGGGCAGGACTCCACCTCCCTTGCCAATACTGTCAAAAGAAGGGGCTGCAGTGTGTCAAGACAAAGGGAGGAACCTCATGTGATGCCTGCTGACTTGTCCTCAAGAAAACCTGCAGCCTCACAAGGGATCATAAGGAAGAGGTCCAGAGGAACAAGGGCAAGAAAGGAAAGAAGGTGAAAAGGCAGAGAAAACACAAATCTGCTGAGTATGTCAATGGTAAGTGCCAATTTCCTCAACTGAAATAATTTGCTAACAGACAGAACCAACAACACCAGTTGCTGGGCCATCAATGATCCACCCAGCAGATATACCAGCAGCCACTGGCAAAGGAAGGGGAAAGGAACAGGCAGATCTGCCAGCAGCCAGTGGAAAGGAGAAGGGGAAGGAGCAAGCAGACCCACTGACAACCAGCAGAAAGGGCAAGGGCAAGCAGCAGGCAGATCTGCCCCTCCTTACTGAATCTATCAAGGCCATCCTTATACAAGCTATGGTGGGGTTGAACCAACAGCTCAATTTCATCAACGAAAGAATCAAGGTTGTATCAGAAGAGATGAGGTCAGGGTTTGTGCTAGCTGAGGAGACAAGGTTTATGGAGATGGAGAAGATGCTCTAGTGATACAATACAATGCTTAGAGCACTTGATGAGTACAAAGTTAATGGGTCTGTGGAGCAATGTTGGCTGCAGTGCAATAAAGGATTTGACAGGTAGCCAGCCTGAATACCCAAACCATGAGGGTATTTTGCTTCAGAGTGAGCCTACACATTGGTTAGAGCAAGGGAGAAAAAGTACAATAAATAAAATCAAGACCAAATCAGCAGTCAATTGTCAGATCAAGGTTGAATAGCTGAAGTTACCTTAGCAGTGTTGCTGGCCTTGGCAACATTGCTAGCACTTACCATCATGCCAGCAGGCAAGTCTTCCAGCAGGAACTCCAGTGAAGGGAGAGGAGCCTAGCAATAATGTTAACAACATTGCCAGAAAGCAAAGAAAACTTACAAAATACTTGTCATACTCTCAAACCCAGTCCTCCCCCTTGTATTGCTCATAAAGCTGCCAACATTCCTTATTGACAGCTGCTAGCTCCACCCACTCAATCCCACTCCCAGCCATCTCAAACATCACAGCCAGATCTTGAAGATAGTGGTGACCACTAGACAAGGATTAGTCACCAACAAGTCACATGCAACTGAAAGTAAGAGATCAACCCAATCAAGGAAGGCCTGGGCCATAGCACACTTCTTGAGCTGTGTGGTGAGATCCAAGGACATAGCAATAAGATGAATATTGTGAGGGAAATGAAAAGATCAGGAAGTGGGGAAAACTTTGACAAAGTCCCAACCAATTGCTAGCTCCTTTATATTCTTGCTCCTCCAGCCACACAGACCATGCAAGCAATCACAGGACTTTGGTTGACTGAGGACAGTCAAGATTTCAGCATAGGAGAGGATGATAAGACCCAACTGTTGCTGGAGTCAATGATGGCATTCCTGATGAGGAAGCCAGCATCAAATATGACATGGTTGATCAGGCCATTGCAGATCTCACATCATCAGGGCCAGGGTCCCTCATGATCAAGCTCAATCTTGAATCTGCCTTTCGCCACATTCCGACATGGGTCAACAACTGGCCTTTGCTTGGCTTCACTTGGCTGGATGAATTCTACTATGATGTCATACTTTGCTTTGGCTGTTGATCAGCGCTGTATATATTCAACCTTTTTGCCGAGGCCTTGCACTGGATCATGCAAAATAATATTCCTGCTTGCTTATGCCACTATCTTGACGATTTCCTCACAATCTTCCCTCCCAGTTTGTCAACCAAATCAGTGCATCAGGGCCTCACCTGGGCCCTCACACTCGGTGCGCAGCTTGGTTTGTCTTTCCAGCCATCAAAAGTCATTGGCTCAGCAACCTCGATTGAATTCCTTGGGCTCGAACTGGATTTGGTGGCTATGGAAGTACGCCTTCCAGATGACAAACTCACATATCTCACAGAATTACTTGATTCCTGGGTGACTCGCTCTTCCTGCACACGACACGAGTTGGACAAACTCACAGGCTTCATGCAATTCATGTCTCAGGTGATACCCCTTTCCCGTGCGTTCTTATGGGGCCTTTATGACTTTTCCGCCACATTCCCAGCATTCTGGTTTGCTTGCCGCCACATTCCAAAGCCAGCACAGTGAGATCTTGCTTGGTGGCTAGCATTCACGGCAGAATGGAATGGCATCCGGTTCATAGCCCTGTCACGGCCCACCATCAACATCTTCACAGATGCAAGTGGCAAAAAGGGTCTCGGCAGACACTTCGGGACCAAGTGGTTTTTGGCAAGATGCCCGTGGTGACTTTGACCTCATCACATTCAAGTAAAGAAAATGTTCACGGTCATCTATGCAATCTTATGTTGGGGCCCTCAGCTCCATGGCCACCATGTGGTCTTCCATGTTGATAATGAAGCAGTCTTCAACATGATACGCAACATCACAATCAAGTCAGCACCCACGATGAGATACATGCATCACCTTATAGCGCTGGCCTGCCACCTTGACTTTTCTTTTTCATCTAGTTGGTTATCTTCTTCTGCTAACTCAGTTGCTGACACTGCTTCTTGTTTCTCTTTCACACGCATGTTGTCCATAGCCCCTTGGCTCAACTTAAAGCCCAGCTCAAAGGTCCTCCAGCTTGGTGGTATGACCAGCAATGTCACCTCCCTAAAGCTGTCTTCTTCTATTTATGGCATGGGCTTGCATCAAGCACTCAGAAGACTTACTCCATGGGGCAATGACAGTTTATATTGTATGTACAACTTCACAACCTCTACAATGCTGATGGCTCCATTGTCCCCACCTCCCAACCGGCTATCTTGTCATGGGTTGCAAGCCTCGGAGGGCGTGTGCAGCCCAAAACCATCAAATCCTACCTCTCCGTGGTCAAATCCCTCCACACAGATGCTGGCCTTCCCTTTGATGCCATTGATGCTCCCTTGGTCCAACAGCTCCTCCATGGCATCAAGCACTACCATGGGGAGCGGGATTGGAAGCCCATTCAGCCCATCACTCTGTCAGTACTCACAGCCCTCCTCGCCCAACTTAAGCCCAGGGCCAATCCTGGCCACATGGCAATTTACACTGCATGCTGCCTCATTTATGCAGGCCTCCTCCGCAGCAGCAAATTCATGGCAGGCAAGACTGGCAAATTCAACTCCAGCCTTAACCTCTCATGAGGCTGTGTGGCCTTCATCCCCAATGTCAAACATGCTACCCACGCACACATCACCCTCCCTGCCTCCAAAACTGACCCATTCTGGAAGGGCATTACCATTACTGTTGCTGCCGCACCAGGTCGGCCCACATGCCCCATCACTGCACTCCAAGCCTTATTCAAGGAGAATCCCCACAACTACAATGCCCCACTGTTTGAACAACCTGATGGGAAGCCACTGTCTTACAAATTCTTTGTCACAATCCGCTCCCTAGACCCTCACACCGCCCCCCCCCCCCCCCCCCCCCAATGCTCTGCCAAACTCCCCAACCCTTGCCCACCCTCTGCGCCCACTTTGGGCAACTCCAACACTTCCTCAGCAGACCCCGACGGCTCCTTGATCAACTCCGACACCTTCTCCACAGCAGTTGATGCACCCCCTGAATTCCCCTGGACCCCTGAGGCTTTCCCTGACCCCGGAACGATCCGCTTCCCAACTGATCTCATCAGAATGTCACTGCAGCCCGTTCCAAGATCGCATCCGACAACTGTCAACTCCACACAGTTCCATCAAGCCCGCTGCCATATCCTCTGCCCTCTGGAGCTGCCCAGTAGTAGGTATATAAGTTGTAGAGGAACCCCTAGTACTTTAGTCTTGATATTGCATTTGCTGGTTTCCTATGTCTTGTCTTTCATCTCATTACTGTCTCTATTTTTAGTTTCAAATCTATCTCTGTTCTCTGTCTTGTCTCGCCTCGTCTCCACCTCGTCTTGACTATGTATAGTTCCTTTGTCTTCCTAAGTTCCTTTCATCTCCAACAACAGTATAAACTCTGCGCGCACACTATGACCTGAACATTCCTACGACAACCCTGGACCCCGCTTCTGCTGATTGGTTATAAGCGCAGGACATCGCGTCTGCCTAGTAAGGACTCGCCAGTGTAGCTGAGCCCCCGTCATCAGTGGAACCTGACATAATATCAAGACTCCCCCTTACCCCATTCTCAATGTCTGCATATAACCCCGCGTACAACCCCGCTGGCTACCTAACCGACATCTATGGTCGACTGGTACCAGAAAACCCCTACGACCCATTCTACCCAGGCCCCCTCACGGATCAGTATGTCCCTCATCACTGGACTCCTGACCTCAACCAGGCATTCTACGCCCCCTCCATCAGCCAGGGAATACCTCTGGGCTGGCACCGCCCTCCCACGTTCTCTGCTGATGGCAACAACCCCTGTATGTACCCTGGGGGATATTCCACAGCACCCCCTAACCCTGCCTACCTTCCCCCTGCCCACTACTATGCGTACCCAGTCCCCGCTGCAGCCCCAACCCCTCCAGGGCCTATAAACAATTATTCCCCCCCTTGTATGCCATTCCCCGCTCAAGCCCCTCCTTCTTCCAGGCAGCAAAGGATTGAAGTCTATGCCCAACAACGCAACAAAGTCCTCCGCTTCCTCCGACTCTCTCCTGCGGAGTTTGCAAGATGCACCCGCACCCTCCTCACCAACCTAGGCTACCCTGACACTTCCGTGACCCCAGAAGTCTGGGCGGATTGACTCCTTGATTTCCACAAGCACTATCTGCAAGGAAACCTCCCGGAGACTACACAAGGCACCCTGGGCATTGACAATAACTTATGGAATGAGCTCCATGCATTGGTCAAAGAAATCCACACCAGCCTGAACCCCTGCCCCTTCAAAGACCCTCTAGACCCTGCCCACTCCTTCCATGTGCAATGCAAGGAGCCTGTCAGAACACGAAGCAAAGCCCCGCCTTCTGTTCCCCATCAGCAGAAAGAATTCAACATGGCCTCTAGCATCTTGAGGAACCTCAACCCCGTGGGGGGATTGTTCGACCAACCAGCCACCCATACCTTGGCCCTCTCCGCTCACCCCCGGACCAACTCCATCCCCAGCGCCTTCTGAACCTGGGACCAGCCTGCCATCTCCGAACCCCACTCCCAACGGCCGCCCCCACACATTAATGACAACAACCGGACTCTCTCCTACATCGACAAGCCTGATAACCCCACCAACAAGCACGCTCCATGCAACGGACCTCCACGAGACCGACCCCCCCCACTTTGACCTCTGTGCCCCCCGTGTCAATGCCCCTCCGCCCCATCCCAACACCCTGGTCCCCCCACGACAGCCCACGGGTCCCAGGGCGCCCCGACCACCCTTCCTTACCCACCATCCTCATCCCCCGCCTGCTCCGCTGCCTAACCCCCCTGCCGACGCAAATTATTTTGGACCCCCCACCCCTGGGGGACCCCCTCAATGGGCCCCGGGGCCCGCCCTGGGCAACGTGGGTCAACCACCCAATGGCGGACCCCCTGGGGATGGGGCCCGGCAATGGACAACTTCCCCCCCCCCAGCGTGGAAACGGGAACAACTACTATTACTACTACAATGCCAGACCCCCGCCCCGAGCTCAAAATCCACAGGACAATACCCGCAATGCACTGGCCTGGGAGGGTAAGCTCGACATTCAGAAACCCAAAACCTTCACCGGCCGCGACCCCCAGAAGTGGCAAATCTTTCTAACCCAGTGTCTGACTATGTTCCAAGCTAAGCCAATTACCTTCCAACTTGAGAGCTCATGAGTAGCCTTTGCCGCGTCATATTTACAGGGTATTGCCTTTGATCATTACACCGCGCTACTCCGGTTTGACCCCAACAACCCTGTACTCTCCAATTGGCTTGCTTTCACCCAGGAATTCTCAAGTAAGTTCGGCATCTTTGACACCGTAGCGGAGGTGGAGGAAAATCTCTTCAACCTCCAAATGTGCAACAACGAACACTTCACAACCTTTATTGTATGGTTCAAATGGGAAGCCTACGAGACTCATCTGCTACCACTCTGACATCCAACTCTGTCGACCCTGGAAGCCTTGACATTAAAATTGTCGGCGCCATTCCCTTTGCACGCCTTCTACAAGACAGCACCCCCACCTTCCAGTTACAAATCATGCCAGCCCTACCCAAGGAGCACCTCCACACAGGGACCACCATGCTGGAGAGCAAGACAGAGGAACAGATCCTATCCGAAGTAGTTCCCCCGGAGTATCATGAGTTTGCTGACGTGTTCTCTGAAGGGAGTGCCAAAGAACTTCCCCCGCACTGCTCCTATGACCACAAGATTGACCTCGAAGAAGGTACCTCACCCCCGTTTGGCAAGATCTACAACATGTCCGAGGTTGAGCTCCAAGCCTTGAAGGAATACCTCAACAACATGCTTGGCAAGGGCTTCATATGCCCATCAATCTCTGCCGCCGGCGCTCTAGTTCTGTTTGCCAAGAAGAAGGACGGGTCCCTCTGACTCTGTGTGGATTATTGGGGGCTCAACAAAGTCACCAAAAAGAACTGGTATCCCCTCCCCTTGATCAAAGACCTCGTTGATCATCTCTGCAGTGCCAAGATTTACACAAAGATAGACCTCTGCTCTGGCTACAACAACATCTGGATCGCTCCGGGACATGAATGGAAGACCGCCTTTTGCACCTGCTATGGCCTCTTTGAGTACCTTGTAATGCCCTTTGGAATGACTAACTCCCCCACCACTTTTCAGTACTTCATGAACGACATCTTCCACGACATGAATGACATTTTCGTTATTGTATACCTGGACGACATCCTGATCTACTTGAATTTGCTGAGGGAACATCTGGAGCACATCCGCCATGTTTTAGAATGGCTCTGAGAGTACCACCTTCATGCCAAACCCAAGAAATGCTCCTTCCACATGATGGAGGTCGAATATCTCAGAGTTGTCGTCACCCCTGATGGTGTGCGCATGGACCCCGCCAAGGTTGATGCAGTACTCAACTGGCCCCCGTTGTGGAACATCAAGGAGGTACAATCATTCCTGGGGTTTGCTAACTTTTATCGCCGTTTCATCAACAACTACTCCGGGATCACCAAACCCCTCAACCAACTCCCCCTTGGGATTGGGACAGCAAGTGCCAGAGCATATTCCTCCTCCTGAAGAGGGCCTTCACCTCTGCTCCGGTCCTCCACCATTTCGACCCCTCCCTGCTGATTGTGCTCGAGTGCAATGCCTCCGACTACGCTATCACCAGAATACTCTCCCAGTTGGACTTGGGGGGCAAAGATCTCCATCCCGTCGCCTTCTACACCCAATCAATGATCCCAGCAGAGCTCAACTACAACATCTACAACAAAGAACTCCTCGTGATCGTTGAAGCCTTCCATCATTGGCAGGCCTACCTCAAGGGGTCCCTGCACCACATCCAAGTATACTCCAACCACAACAACCTGCAATACTTCACGACCACAAAACAGCTCAGCCACCGCCAAGCCCAATGGTCCGAAACCCTCTCGGAGTATGACTTCACCATCCACTACTGCTCCAGGCGACTTGGCGTGAAGCCCAATGCCCTCACCCAAAGATCCGATGTGTACCCGAAAAAGTCATTTGAAGCTGAATGGAATGTGTTCAACCATTGAGTGGTAATCCCCCCCAAACATCTACATGCCGTACTGATTTTAAATGAAGAAGGAATCCTCCAACAAATCAGAAATTCACCCCCAGACTCCTTCTTCACCCAGCACGACCCCCGCAACAACCCTGATGAGTCGAGTGCCGGGAACCCCTTTTTGCTGTCTCTGGACCACTGCCTCCTGCTCCGGAGTGGACAAATTTATGCCCTGGACCACAAGTCCATCCACCTTGACATACTCCGGCAGCACCACGACCATAAGCTCTGGGGGCACCCAGGAATTTGTAAGACCCTTCAACTCATCTCCCAGACTTACTTTTGGCCAGGAATGAAGAAGGACATCATGCGATATGTAAGGGCCTGCAAACCTTGCCTCCAGGCCAAGGTACCCCGTCACCGCCCCCATGGATTATTGAAACCCCTCCCCATTGGCCGCCGCCCCTGGTCCTCCCTATCAATGGATCATATCATCAAACTCCCCGATTCCAAAGGTTTTAACACGATCCTTGTTGTCGTTTGCCACCTCACCAAGCAAGCCCTCTTCATCCCCTGCCACACCACCAACAATGCTCCGGAGTTTGCCAAACTGTTTCTCGAACATGTATTCTCCAAGCACAGACTCCCAGACAATATCATCTCTGACCGCGGACCCCTGTTCGTATCCCACTTTTGGCAGTCGCTATGCAGGGCACTCAAGATCAAAACCAACCTCTCCACCACCTATCACCCGGAGACCAACAGACAAACAGAACGAGTGAACCAGACGCTGGAGCAGTATCTCCACCTATACATTAACTATTTACAGAACAACTGGCATGCAGAACTCCCCCTCGCCGAATTCACCTACAACAACATGCCCCACTCCGCCACCGGAGTCTCCTCCTTCTACGCCAACAAAGGCTACAACCCCCGACTCACCCTGGCCCTGAAGGACATCCCCTCCCATGCCGCCCACAAAGTTGCCGAGGACCTCCAATCCCTTCACCAATTTCTCCGGGACAAGATCAACACTGCCAATCAAGCCTACTCCAAACATGCCAATGCCCAATGCGACCCCACCCCCGACTGGCTTCCCAGCACCTTGGTTTGGCTCAGTCAACGCAACCTCAAGACCTGGAGGCCCTCCATCAAATTAGACCACAAGCACCTCAGTCCTTTCAAAGTCCTCTGGAAGGTCTCCACGCACACCTATAAATTCGACCTACCTCTGGGCTTGAAAGGCCTTCACCCCGTGTTCCACATTTGACTCCTCAAAAAACATGCCCTGGACCCCTTCTCTGGCCAGTGCCCCAGCTGACCACCCCCCATCGAGGTCAAGAATAAGTACTGCTATGAGGTCGACCAGATCCTTGACTCCCGCTTGGTCCACAGATGACCCCACTACTTAGTTCGCTGGAAGGGCTATGGACCTGAGGACAACACGTGGGAGCCCCAAAAAAACCTTGCTGGAGCCCCCGACAAACTCCAGGACTTCCATCAACAACACCCCACCAAGCCCCGGGACCTCCAGGACTAGCAAGTGCAGACGGCATCAGTGGGCGTAACCCCTGCCTCTAGATTTATCAGGGATTCAACTCCTATGAGTATTCCCCTACGTGTTTTCACTTACTTTGCCCCTCGCTCATTCTGAAAACCTCTCATGCCCAGCAGAAGTGTGGGGAGTCCAATGTTAACAAGGCTACAAATACAAAAATATAGGAATAAGGGAGCGCGGGGCAATGAGACACCAGAATCCAGAAAGCCCCTACTCCCCCTCCCCCCCCCAAATCTACCTCCGCTATCCTTCCCACCAGATCCACCTCCAGCTGCGCTACTACTGTCACCAGGACTTTGGGATGCCCCGGGAGTGGCTCCGCCATGTCCACCACCACCTCCCACCACGCTCCGGGGTCCGCTGTTGCCCTCCGCCGATGTCCCGCCAGCAGACGCCCCATCTGCATGACCCCCTGCCCCAACTCCAGCAGGAGATCCCCAGGCATCCTCACCAACCCATCGTGAATGGACCCCAGCGCTGCTGATGCTCCATTGAGGAGGATGCAATGCTCCCTGGCCCAGTCTATGGAATCAAATGTCAGCTCATAGTAAATGGGAGACAAAGGGAGCACTTATGGAGCACTCCCCACTGCCCCGAGGCTGCCTCGTTGGCAAGCCACTCTTCCTGCCGATGTGCCCTCTCCACCGTCGCTTGGATCGCCTCCGCACTGGGCCCCCGCTGAGTCCCCCGCATCCCCAACCCCTCCGTTTGTTGCCCTGCTGCCTCCGCCCGCGCCTCCAACAGCCTCATGCGTGCTTGCAGCTCTTGAAGCTGCGACAGTTGCTCCATGGCGGTCCCCACGGCGATATCTTTATCTCTACACATCAAGTCCCGTTCCTTCCAAGCCTCGTCCAGTTCCCTCCAAAACCCATCCCTCTCCTCCCCCACCCTACAGACTTCCTCCCTGCATGTGGCCAACAACCTCTCCAACTCCTCTGCCTGACGCTGCAGGATAGCCTTGGCGATTGACCATGACCTCCTGCAGACTGCTCAACCAAGGCCCCAGAAGTCGGGGAATACACAGTAGGACCAGAAGGGCCCGCCATCACCAGTTCCCCCTGTGCCCGCTTGCTAGGCCCCACCTCCGGCAAGGGGGACGCCCTCCATTTACTCTTGTTGTGCATTGCGGGAGCCCCCTCCCTCCGCCCACCCCACGGGGGCCCAATCTTCATTGGGGGCCACCCCGTGCCAACTGCCCCCTCTACCCCAGAACCCCTCCCTGAGACCCTACCCCTCCGACCCTCCTCCAACTGCGCTGCAACCCACTCATGGTCCCACCCCTGTTCTGCCGCAATGCAAGCGGCACGCCAACTCAGAGTGACAGAGCACTTCTTATGCCGCAAGCAACATGAGACACACTGACATGTCCCACCGCACTCCCAGCACAGGCTCCTCAAACTCGCACTGTTCACCCTGCCGGGTACAGGACACACACTAGAAATGTGGGTTAGTTTGATAAGGAAGGAACATGCCAATGACACACCAGGGCCACTGCTTGACACCACTCCAATGTCGGGGGACCTCTTGCTTGCCCCACAGCCTCTGCAAAGTACTCCAGCGTCATGTCCACCTGCGCGACTCTCAACCCCATAGGGACGGGGTGGACCACCCCAGGGACCATACCAGACCTGGAGCAAGAAGCAAGGACCATTTCCCCCGATGACTGCGCTGGAACCTCCCCCAATGTAGGCCCCAAAGGGCCCGCCACCGCTGCCAACAACTCTGATGGGACCTATTCAAGCACTCCAGCCATGATGAGCAAGAGACAATACTTATGACTACGGTACATTGCCTGCACCCGCCTACAGTCTCGCCAACCCTCAGAGTCCTCCAAGGAAGAAGTTGAGGTATGTGCCGAGGGGGAGGGGGACGCTGCTGGAGAATACGTGGAAGACGACATTGGAAAAGTTTGGGAACCCCAGGGTATGTCTGCTCCTTTTCAATGACTAGGAAAGAACCCCCTGAGTGGCAGCCATGCTTCGACTTCATTCCCCACGCCACCGCCACTACTGCGGTCTGATCAATATTGCTTGACTTCAATTCCCACGCCCCACCGATCCCCAAACTGTACTCTGCATCTCGAGGGTCTCGACGCTGAAGGGGGGGTGATGTCACGACCCGCTCCCTAGACCCCGACACTGCCCCCAGCCCCCCCAATGCTTTGCCAAACTCCCCAACCCTTGCCCACCCTCCGCGCCCACTTCAGGCAACTCCAACACTTCCTTGGCAGACCCGGACGGCTCCTTGATCAACTCCAACGCCTTCTCCACAGCAGTTGATGCACCCCCTGAATTCCCCTGGACCCCCAAGGCTTTCCCTGACCCTGGAACGATCCGCTTCCCAACTGATCCCATCAGAATGTCACCGCGGCCTGTTCCAAGATCACACCCGACAACCGTTGACTCTGCGCAGTTCTGTCAAGCCCGCCACCATATCCTCTGCCCTCTGGAGCTGCCCAGTAGTAGGTATATAAATTGTAAAGGAACCCCTAGTACTTTAGTCTTGATATTGCATTTACTGGTTTCCTATGTCTTGTCTTTCATCTCATCACTGTCTCTATTTTTAGTTTTGAATCTATCTCTGTTCTCTGTCTTGTCTCGCCTCATCTCCACCTTGTCTTGACTGTGTATAGTTCCTTTGTCTTCCTAAGTTCCTTTCATCTCCAACAACAGTATGAACTCCACATGCGCACTATGACCTGAACATTCCTCCGACAACCCCAGACCCCGCTTCCACTCGGCCCAGGAACCCCTCATGTCTTGGTGATCTCCCGTCAAACTCCGGCTCCACCCCCATCAACCACGAAGCCTCCGCTTACCCCGCATTCTAATTGTGCACCCACAAACTTGCTCCGGCACCTGTCCAGGTTCAACGACTAGTATACTTGGTCTTAGATGCCCTGAACCACTCTGGACTTGCTCGGACCGCCCCCTAGCTCCCCTCGCAAGTCCCTCCACACCAATACTGGACAATTGGTTATAAGCGCAGGACATCGCGTCCACCTAGTAAGGACTCGCCAGTGTAGCTGAGCCCCCATTGTCAGCGGAACCTGACATTCTTCATCAAAAGCATCCAGGAAGCCCTTGCCCTCACAGGCCTCAAACCCGATCTATACATGGGACACAGCTTTCACTGGGGAGCAGCCTCAGAGGCCGCAGCAGCCGGCTATTCCAATTATAAAATTCAGTTATTAGGAAGGTGGCGCAGCGACGCCTACAAGCTGTACATTGAGGATGACCTGAATCGTATTCTCCACCTCTCATTCCTCCTCCATTTGGCCCATACTCAGGTTGCCCCTTTTGAACCTCCGGCTCTGCAGGGCTACACTGCAATGGCTTGAGTCTTGGCCTCTCTTTAGGGAGGTGGGCTCAAGAACTTCTTCAGATTCAGAAATATATTATTTCTCATGCCAAACTCCATGATGACACTATTATTTTTCTACAGATTCAGTTTCACCAAATCCCTTCTTGCCATCAAGATGACCAAATTAAAGAGGAATCAAGCAATTTGCACACCAAGCTCTGGAGAACTTGGCAGCTGCACATGACACAATAACTGAGGCACCTGTCTTCCAGATGTGTACTGCTGATTTGTGTCACTGACTGGACCAGAATTGGAGAAAGGTGTACCTTTCAACCAAAAACCTCAACCTTCTGAGAGGCAGAGCTAGAAAGCTCTGCCCAAAGTGGGTTGGGCCATACAAAATCTTGGAGGCTTACAATGAGAATTCCAATTATGTATTGGAGTTGCCTATGGCACTCCAGGAATGTAGGATACATCCTAAGTTCCATGTCTTGCTGCTGCAACCATATAAGGCCAGCAACAACACATAGTTCCCGAACAGGGCAATGCCAGAGTCACATGACTTTGGCACACCAGATGAGCAGGAATGGTTTGTCAGTGACCTGATAGGTCATCAGTGTGTAGGAACAAATCTTGAATTCAAGGTTTTGGTGGAGTTTGAAGGACACTACTTGGGAGTCCCTAGCTATGTGCAAGGACCTTGAGGCCCTTGACTGCTACCTCAGCTGCAGGGTCACCCTGCACAGTTGGCGAGAAGGACAAAGTCAATTTGACTTAGCTCAAAAGCTAGGAGGGCTGTCATGCTAGTAGCCATCAAATATTATGTCAGCCAATTTTTTGGCTGGCCACAAAGTCAACTACTCTTTGTCTTCTACTACCATGTTGGTGCAACATGCCAACATAGTAAACAAGGACTCCTTGCTCAATGGGCAAGAAAAAGAAATGACCTGGTGAGGCAGATGCAAGTCTGCTGATAAGACCCACTTGTCACTGTGCACCATTACTGACATCTCCAACTATCTTATCTGGGCAGCATCTGATGTGGACACAACACAATTATGCACAAGTCATGCAATATCATCATGTGTGGTCTAGCCTCAAGGTCTGGAACAATGTAGCCATTGCATGGGATTCTAGGGACCACAATACCACTAGATCACAAGCCTCATCATGTGGGGTCTATCCTTTGGGTCTAGAACAATAAGGCCAAGACCTTTCCTTAGCAATGATCACTAGCAACATTACTTAGCAACAGCAATACTTCTTCTCAAAATGGATATTCAAGGCCATGTGACCCCTTACTTATCATTTCTCTTGTCTTGCTTACAAACATACCTGAATGGCATCTACACTTCATATATTGATGTTAGATATGCTCTTTTTTTTCTTTCTTACTGACACTTATTATGCATCTTTTTGACATTGCATACATACACTTGGTTACTATACTGACATCCAGTATGTATTATGGACACTTTGGCAGATGCCATTGCTAGCAATGACCATCTTTCCTTTCTGAATACTATACTTATAAACAGTATCAATACTGCCTGTACATACAGCAACAGGCAGACAATCCATCAGAGTATCATCCTCCCTTTATTATTCTTCAGCTCTTAGGCTTTAGCTCTCTCCTTATTACTCTCTCTCATCATCATTGATGACTTAGTGACAAGTCTTGATGACCTCATATTTGATTTAGTGTGGGTACCAACTGTGGGTACTCCTTAGTGTGTGGCGACTTAGCAATGCTAGCAACTGCAACTAGCAACCAGTTTGTGTTTGTTCTCCCACTCCTACCAATTTCACTTACTCCTTCTTCCATATTCCTCCTGTCACTAGGCTCTTACCATTCTTAGTGTTTAGGCTTTCTTTTGTTTTTCCTGCATGGCAGCTAGGTGGCATAAGAGCACATCACCACTGGACTATTTGTTGAGCTCTGGTCAGAGCTCAAGAGGGGGAGGAGTACTAGGGAGTAGATTACCCCCAGGTTTAAGTGTATTGGCAGGAAGATTTGTGCCAGGGGATGTAGCAACCCCAACAATGAGAAGAGCTCCTCCATGGGAGCAGGACCAGCAGTGATGCCAGAAAATGTGGCCTCACCAAGCTACACAGTGGTGATGCAACAATCACTAATGCAGGGATGCCATGTGCCCCTGCAATGTGGTGGAATAGAAAAAAGATGTGGGGGACATAGTGCTCCCCCACCAATGAACTTTGGTCACTCTGTAGCCACACAGCCTGTGTGGTCCCAAGAATTTCAACAATATGTGGTGCCACAATTTCACCATAAGTAGGGATTTCAGTCCCTGCACCATGATCCTCAGAGGAAATAGAGGTGGAAACTGACAGCCCAGAGTCCATTACAGCTCTGATGCAGTTGTTGGCTCCTCCTTGGCAGTCATATCCACCATTGCCCACTGCAGTGCATCCATCAAATGCACCATCATCATTTCCAAGTGCATCAGAGCATTCAACAGCCATGTTAGCTAGCAAAGGAAAGAGGAAGGCAACAGCTCTGTTGCCATCTATACTGGCACAGAAGGGTAATACCTCCTCATCTACTACCTGGAAGGTGGTCAAGCAATGGTTTTCTGCCAAGAAAGGCAAAGGCAAGCATAAGGAGCCTGAGCTTGCTACAACTATGGATGAGCAAATCACTTACCTTCTCCAGCATCTACACAATGCCAGAGTACCAGAGGATGTTAGATTTGATATCCTCAAGAATCCAGTAGTGCAATTATCACTATCTCAAGTTCTAAACAAACTTGATGTTGTTTGTAGTTAGAGAGATGAGGCCTGATCAGACCTCTTCAGATCAGCATTGAGGAAGGGGAAGTGTGTGGCCTCCCCTCCTCAATTCCCAGAGGCAAAGAAGGCCCATACTAGGCCTTCTGTGTTTGTTAAGGGTTCCTCAACTCAAAGGGCACCCCCACTGCCCTATGATGACAAAGTACATTGGGGCACCCTGGTCCATGGCAGGATCCTTGAAACCAGCATCCACTAAGGCTGGCTCAGCAAAGCCAGCTATGTCAGCAGTAGTGGCAGACAACCCTGTGGTTGTCACCACCCTGGTGGCCTTTCTGCCAAATGTGCTGTCTAATGCAGAGAAGGGAACAATTGTGGTCCTCAAGCCAAGGACCTATGTCATTCCTGCCACCCTGTCCCACAAGCACATACCTACAGTGCATTGGGACTCTCATGATGAGGAATTCTTTGTCATGCAAGTGCAAGATTTTCAAGCTGCAGCTGCCATAGCAGCTGCATCAGACTTGGGGAGCAAGGATGACAATGTCCCAATATCTAAGAGGTGTGTTCTGAAGAGCAACTCTGATGATGATGATGCAGAATGTTGTTGCAAGAAGAAACACAACACCAACACCAACACCAAGCAGCTGTTGGCCATTGACACTGAGAAGTCCAAAATAGACATCAAATGGCTGAATGATACAGTGCCTGGCCATCTTCCAGATGGCTGGGAAACAATGCTGGTGCAAGGGTGCTATGAGTGTCATAATGACTTCAGGGGGATTTTGCATCCCAACTTTTATTGGTCACAAACAACCAATTCTTGGACATGAACTTGGCTGGCTGAAATTTCTGCCAGCTTGATCCCTGTCCATACATCACTCCAATGCCTGTCTTTGAAGCATCACATATGAGCCATATAGGATCCTTGTGTCATGGATCAATCAATTGGCCTAATTATAGGTGTTTTGGCACAGATCCATATGATCATGTTGAAGCACCATTGGTGGATGGGATGCCAATGAAAAGGGCAATCCATTCTGTGTCATAGCCATTAGCAGCTCTGTGTATGCAGCAATATCAGGTAGGAAGTTCCCAATATAATTCTCAAGACCAACAAATCACTGAATATTGTTCTATATGATTCAACTTATCCATATCAGGGTGAATACCCTGCAAGTCAATGACATGGCTGGGGCACTCCATGTGCTCAGCATACAGATCACACTCCTTGCATTTCAGGTAGAGCTTATTTTGGTGTAGTCTCTTAAAGACTACTTTGAGGTGCTCTTAGTGCCCCTCAATTGAGTCTGAAAAGACAAAAATATCATCTAGATATACATGCATCCACTTTCCAATGATGTCCTGAAAGATGGACATTGTCAGTTGTTGGAATGTAGCTGGCACATTGCAATTGCCAATTTGCATAATATCACTATGGTATGTACCAGTAATGGTCATAAACACTGTTTTGGTATGTCCATGGTATGTATCCTTACTTACTCATACATGTCTGTAAGGTCAATTTTTGACCTTATAGACATGCAAGCTACATCCTTCCAAATGACATCCTAATCAAGTATGGGCATAATGTCACGACCCATTCCCTGAAGCCCCATACACCACCCGACAAACCCCCGCTCCCCTGGAACTCCCCCCCCAATGCTTCGTCGAACTTCCCCAGCACTCCACGCCTACTCTGGCTAACTCCAGCACATTCTCAGCTAACTCTGATGGCCCCCTGGCCAACTCCAACGTCTTCCCCGCAGCCGCCAGCGCTTTCCCTGGACTTCCTGAGCCCCTGGGACCACTCCCCCGCCATGCCTGACCCCATTACACATCATCAACTTGACACCCTGGCTTCCCCAACTTACCCTGGAGTATCATGACAGCCTTGGAACGGACCATGTCACAATTGATCCCATCAACATATCAACGTAGCCCACCCTCTGATCGTAACCAACACCCGTTGACTCCGTCAAGCTCCGCCAAGCCCCGCCACCACAGCCGACGTCCCCGGAGCTCTTCAGTAGTCAGTATATAAGACATAGAGTAGCTCCTCGTACTCTAGTCTTGAAATTATCTACCTACCTTACCTGATGTGTTTCTGATTGTTTCTTCTTGTGTTTTGTGTCCCATGCCTTGTTTTCCTTACTCTCAGTCTCCCAGTCTTATCTTGTTTCTGTTCTGTTATCCTTTTGTTATCATTCCATGTCTCCACCTGAATCTATTCTTGTTCTTGTCTCGTCTTTGTCTCATTTCGTTTGACTCCATATTGCTCCGTTTGATTCTGTCTATTGTGTTCAAGTCCTCTTGACCGTAATGTCCTCACGAACTCTGCAATTACAATTACAAACCTCCGACGCTTGTTACCACCCCTGGACCCTGCTATACACTCGGCTCCAAACCCCATCAATCCCTGTTGATCCCCCATCAGAACTCCGGCTCCACTCCTGTCATCCGCGTAGCCTCCGCCTCCTCTGCACCCACAATACTCACACACAGACTTATGCCTGAACCCTGCCAAGTCCATCCCCCTCCCCCGCAACCTGTCCTCTACTCCTCTGGACCTCCCCGGACTTGCTCAGATCAATCTCCCCTGGCTATCCTCACAAGTCCCCAGTGCTTGGAACACCTCCGAGTGCTCGGTTGTCAGTGCAGAGAATCACGTTCACCTAGTAAGGACTCACCCAGTGTAGCTGAGCCCCCATGGTCAGCGGAACCTGACACATAATGTCTGTAACTGTATTATCATTGTGTTGTTGAGCATCCAATGCCATCTGCAAGGAGCCATCTTTCTTAGGGATGCATAACAATGGTGTGGTCTGGTCAGCCACACAGGGTTCCCACCACTTTGCATGCACATGGCAGTCAATTTTTTCCTGCAATTGCTGCTGAGGTGATTTGGGACACCTCAGCATGAGGTCCAAGTAGAACTTGGTCTCATTTATGAGATTTATCTCATGGTTGACCTCACACCATGAAGGAAGTTTCCCCTTTGTACCATTGACAATGTCCTGAAACTTGTCATACCATTGCTGTTGAAGATATGGAATATTGTCTTTAAACAGCTTGGAAGGTTGAGCTTTCCACTTGTCTGTTTTGGTCCAAGAACTTCAATTATCCTTGGCTAGCTTTGAAGGTGGTACTCTTCTTGCATACTTATCCTGCAAGGCCATCAGGTGAATTTCAGATTTGTCTGGAATATTTAATTGTGTATGACAATACTTTGTCCTATGCAGTCATTTATTCTGTGAATAGCTAAACTTGCTAGGCTCAGATATCTCATCCTCCATACCATTGATATACCTCAGTGGCAGGGGCTGCATGTCTTACCCCTTCTTGCCAGGTCAGGTCAGCAATGACTTGATTCCATTCCAGTGGCAATTGGGGATTGTATGCCTATTCAAGTGTTGGCTTTGGAATTGGTCTGTCCCAAATTTTCCACTCCTTCAAGTCAAAAGAATCATTTTGGTCACTTTTTCCTGACTGCTGAAATACCTTCACCTTCTTTGGAAGTACCTTTTTATATTATATGAAATGTGTGTTCAAAGATATGTCTGATCTTAATTTGGTGCAAAATTATGTATAATATTGTGCAGAGGATCTGAACCAGCCCTAGTCATAGTACTTCAATGAGTATATCAATTCTCAAGACAAGGTACCTGAGGGTTTGTCAATGATTGAGTGGTTGGGTGTGAATTACAGTCTTCTATTTTGCATACTTTCTGATCACTTACCATCCTTTTATTTTAGTTTAATTCTCATCAATTTCACCCTACATGGGAATCTGTAGCTTGGGATTATTTATCAATAATGACATCATCTGTTTCTGTTGAGCATGCTTTCTTGCAACGAGGGTTGACTATTACAAAGCAGTGTAACCAATTGAAGGGCAACATTGTTGAAACACTCCAGCATTTGAAATGTGCTGTGCAACATGATCTGTGCTTTAGAGAACCTGGCCCTTCATTTTTTGGAGACTGTGTCATGACCCACTCCCTGGACCCCCAAACATTGTTCCCAACCTGCTCGCTCCCCCAGAGTTACTCCCAATGTCCCCTCAAACTCCCCCAACCTTTGTCAACCTATGATGCCTACTCCAGATAACTCTGATGCTTCTTCAGCAAACCCCAACAGCCCCCTGGCTAACTCCAACACCTTCCCTGCAGCCATCAATGCTTCCCCTGACTCTCCTGAGCCCTGAGACCCTCCCTCACTGTTCCTGACTCCAGCGTACATCACCAACTCATCTCCCTAGTTTGCCCAACCAACCCTGGAGCATCACAATGACTCTGGGATGGCCTGCATCCTCAATTGACCCCATCAGAGTGTCACTGTGGCCTGTTCCCTGATCACAACTGACACCTGTTGACTCTGCATGGCTCCAACAAGCTCTGCCACCACACCTGCTGTCCCCCAGAGCTCTCCAGTAGTCAGTATATAAGTCATAGAGTAGCACCTTATACTCTAGTCTTGATATTACCTATTGCCTTACCTGATGTGTTTCTGATTGTTTCTCTTTTGGTGTTTTGTGTTCTGTGTTATGTTTCTCTTTATCTCAGTCTCCCAGTCTTATCTCAGTCTCCTAGTCTTGTCTTGTCTCTATTTCCATTATCATCTCATTATCATTTTGTATCTCCATTGAATCTATTTTTGTTCTCATCTCAATTTTGTCTTAACTCTGTCTCATCTTGTTCAACTCTGTTTCCATTATTGGGTTCAAGTCCTTTCAACCCTAATGCCTTTACAAACTCCATGCTTACAATTACAAACTCAAACATTCTTTGAACCAACTCCAGACCTCACTATTTGCTTGGCCCCCAAACTCATCAACTTCCATTGATCCCCCACCAAACTCTGGCCCTGCTCCCATCACTTGCATAGCCTTTATTTGCCCTGCACCTCTAATACTTGCTTCCAGACTTGTACCTAATGTCCCATCAAGTCCAACCCCTTCCCCACAACTCATCTTAGACTTCTCCAGACCACCCCAGACTCATTTGGATCACTCCCCATCACTGATTCTCACAAGTCCCCTATGTCTAGACCTTCTTCAAATGCCCAGTTATCAGTGCAGGATATTGCATCTGCCTAGTAAGGATTTGCCCAGTGTAGCTGAGCCCCCATGGTTAGTGGAACCTGACAGACTGAGCTCAAGAAGCTTAGGCATGATGAAAACATTGGTAAGCCCAGAATAGAAGAGGGTTGGGATGAATTTCTTTCTGATGATGAAGATAATGAGAGTTTTGATATGGACATTAACCTATATTCTGATTAGGAGAAGATTTTGTTATGCACATACATATATTCTGCTATAAAATACATGTTGTCTACTAAAAGCCATGGCTGGGCCAAGCCAATCTGGGGCCAGGCCAGTATTTGAGTCTTGGGCTCAGCCCCAAGGTTTGTTTGAGCCAGAGCCACTTCAAGCCAAGCCAAGCCAAGCCAGTGGCTTCTGGGCCAAGCTGGGCTAGAACATCACTGCACAAGACAGAAGTATACCAGTTAGCAGTATTCCTATATGTAGTGTAAACAAAACAGAGAGATATGCTTATGTAATATTAAATATAAGAAATAAGTATAATGTCCATGATAAGATAAACCTGAGCTCATAGAACTCAGGTTGGCAGCATTACATGATTCCCCTGCTCATCTACTGCTGCCTGCAGATTGTGGTGTTGAGCATTCTTCATATATTCAAGTCTTGTATCCTGGTCTTCTTTTGACCAAAGATGGTTGCACTGTTCTCAACTGAGGCCAAGTATATAGTCATGTCCCATGCAATGTGACAAGTGCTTGCCATTCAGTTTCTTCTCACATCACTTGATCTTCCCATCCTTTGTCCATTTTCCCTCTTCTGTGATAACAAAAACACCTTGATATTGTAAATTCTGATCCACCTCCTCTCAATCAAAACACATAGATATTTATTACCATTTTTTTCATGAGCACCTTGCTTGTGCTTCTTTCAAAACTTCTTGGCTTTCAGCATTGGACATGATTGCTGATATACTTATGAAATCATTACCTAAAGACCTACACTACAAATTCATCCCTGCCCTTGAACTCATTAGTTTACCTTCTTGATTCTCTTTTCTTTCATCATGCCTACTTTGTTGCTGGTGGGGTTTGTATTATCAGATATATTCCTTTTTGGTCACCTCCTTCATAGTCACATGTTTTTTCATTGATAACTCACATTGTCAGCTTCACACTCCTCGGTTGTTCCCCCCATCTGGCAGACACCAAGGAGGCAAACTGTACTTACCTCAACATATTTTTTACATTCCATGTCTGATATATCATACCTACTAGATACATTTCCTGCCATATAGATATAATCAATAGACTTGTTCTCCCCCATCTGACAGAGACCGAGGAGATACAATTTCTGACATATAATGGGCTGGCAATAAGCAGAAAGATATACTACTCATGCAGGCATTTATGGGCAGTGTTGTACCTAAGCCTTAGAATTGTTAGAGACATGACCTGAAGGCTGAATTGAGGCTTAGTATGTATGACTAATGTTGGATACCATTTTTGGCAAGGAAGTGTAGTTACTAATTGACAGAGTAAGTACTTCAAAATGGTTGCCATGGTCATTGGATCTCCTATTTTCGGGAAGAAAATAGGCCGATATTGATCAACAAATTCATAGGATGCATTGGAGGGCAGCACATACTGAAGTGGCATGGCTGATGGAGTTGCTGGCTGATGAGGAGGCTGATGAGGATAGGATTCCAGATGATGGTGAGCTTGAAGGATCAGGCAATGATTTTGAGGAGTAGAACTTAGTCATTGAGGCTTATTAAGCCTTAATATTTACATAATGTTAAGCCATAATTAAGGGTTGTTATGAAGGATTAAGCCTTAATAAAGAAAATTGCCCTTACTAACCCCTTAGAATACAACACTGTTTATGGGTCAAGTAGTTCTCCGAAAGCCGCGGCAACATCCGAGTCATGTGACATATTCAGCGCGTTATTTAGCTGTGTTATGCTTTCTGACCGCCATGTCTAGCGATCTCGCAGATGGTGTTCCGTTCTCTTTGTGAGTATAAGAGCCTTATGATGACTTAATGCGTCTCATACCCCCTAGCTTCTGCTCTCTTCTGCGTGAGATATCCAAGGCTCCCTCACACAAGATCTCTTCAAGCCACCATGGGACACCTAACTATCCAGCATTAAACATCTTTCGCCGATGGACCACCAAACTCAGGAAAGATTTCCCGCCTTTGCCGCCTGGAACTACTGCAGTTGTCTTCAATTTCCTGTTTCCTGACGAGGATCAGCATCGAAAATTTGACATGCAAGAAACACAACTCGCCCGCAACATTGCTGACTCATTCGGCATCGATAAAGCCTTCCTCGATCATTGGATATGTGAAAACGCTTCTGGATGTCTAGGTGAAGAGCTCAGATTGGTGTTGGAAAGGACGTCTACGGTATGCATGAATCTCGACCTTCACTCTAGACATTATCATACATTGATATCTCGTCAGACTGCTGGTGGCCACATCAGTCCTCTCTCGATAACCCAAGTCGACGAACTTCTTGACGAGCTTGCTTCAACGTCAGGCTACAGTCACGAGTCTATCCGCAAGAAATATCCTACCAACAAGCGCCGAGCTCGACTCCTAATCATCAAAGACCTCTTTCGTACTCTATCACCGATTGACGCAAGTTTCCTGACGCAAATAATCCTCAAAGACCTACGGCCAATTCTATATCCCCTCCATGATACACACTACATCGCTTCCCTATTAGGACATAACTCCGGTTCCGTCAAGATGCTCTCCAAAGAAGACGCTATGAATATCTGGGACCCTTCCAAATGGATGCTCAACTCATACCGTGTCAAGGCAACCTTCACCGAAACCGCAATCGAATTTGAGAAACCCCCAAGCGAGAGAAGCCGCAACGTTCCCAAAACCGGAGTCCCTGTCGCGGTAGCTACATCTTACTGTACACCCTCATTAGAAACTATGTTTTCGAACAATAGTGGCAGATACCGAAATCTGAGAAAGGCAGAAGCCCACGAAACGCACTTCAATATTTCTGTTCTCGACAACAGAAGCAACGAAAACACCAGCAAGTATGGGCGGAGACAAAATATGACGGGGAACGTGCACAAATTCATGTCGAAGTACGGCATGGAGAGACGAAGATTACTATATTCAGCAAGAGTAAGAGAGACTCGACGTTGGATAGGATGGCTGTGCATGATATCATTTATCGGGCACTGGGTCTGACAAAGCATGGCACTAATAACCAGTCTAAAGTCCGAGAGAATGTTATTCTCGATGCAGAAATGGTGGCTTTCGACGGGAAGAAGGTTGACGGTACGGTAACACTCGCCTATTTATTACTAAGCTAACGCCGCATATTTCCATTCTGGTGTTTAGAGTTCTGGAGAATCAAAGGTTTGATCGAAGGTACAGCCACTGGAATTCGAAGAAGGAAACAAGTCCCTCATGGATTGCAAGCAGATTCTCAATCGTGCGTCCTTACCTTCGTTCTCACGCATTCAATACTTTACAGCCCTTCCCCTACCTCAATATCAGTGACTCTCAGACATCAATGGTAACCTTCCACTCCCCAACTCGCCGCCTAGGCCTCGTCTTCTTCGACATCCTCTCATTAAACTCCAAATCCCTTTTGATGACACCCTACCGTACCCGCCGCTCAATCCTCGAGTCGCTCATCCACGTCGTCCCAGGAGAATGTATCCTCTCCCACCGTGTCTCTGTCGGCGTCGAGACACTAGACTACGGAGAGGACTCGCAGGTTATTGCGCTAGAGAAGATATTTGCAGAGTCGATAGCGACGTACCAAGAGGGGTTGGTGTTGAAGGGCGAGGAAACGGTATATCATGATTTTTTGACGCCTTGGGTGAAGATTAAGAGGGATTATATACCTGGCTATGGGGATACCGTTGATATGGTCGTTATTGGGGTTACATGGGAAAGGGAACGGGGAAGGGTGCTCAGAGGTGAGACTCTTTCAAACAAGGGGATGAGGCAAAATGTGCTTATGAAGAGATATAGTGTCTCCCTCGACGATGACGACATTCTATATTGGTGGCATAGAGAATTCTGATGAAATCAGGCGACAGGTAAGTGTTCGAAGGATCATTTCGTACAGCGGATTGACTCTCAGGAATAATCAAGCCGTCTCGTCAACCGCACTTTCAGGTATATTTCACCGTATCATACGGTCCAACTCGTAGCCAGCTTGAGGAGATCAATTTCCTCATTCGCAGCTCAGAGACGATTTCATATGACTCCTCCAGGGTGAGTATCTATCGATGGTCCCAAACCACAAGCGTTATCTGATTCGTGTTTACAGAAAGCCGATACCCTTCCGTACACTTTCACCCTTCTTCAAGGTCTTACGACACCGAGATACATTCTCAAGGAGCCTCTACTCGCTGAGCTTTACGGGGCAGGCTTCACCAAGGCTCCAAAAAGCCGGGTCAGTATCTCCACCCTTGCATCTACTCAAACATCTTTTTCTCACACGCAGCCTCAGCACTATGAGCTTCGGTTCCCAAGAATCACTAAGATACACCGCCGAAGCGACCGTTCATGGACCGAAGGCGTTAATCTCAAAGACCTTCACAAGATCGCGTGCGCCGTCGTTGGAAGAGACACCTCCGATAAGGAGGCGAGGGATATCACTGCTGAGATGTGGGGTATACCGGTTTCCCCTGGTGCCCATTCTGCTCTCAAAAGAAAGACAACGATGGATTTGTGGAGGGAAAATTTCGCTGTTTTGGATGAGAGGACTAGCACTAGAGGTAGTGCGAGCCATTCGTCACCTCCGAGTCCCTTTCCTGCACCTGCGGTAACGCTGTTGGAACCTGACCCGGAGATTGTGTCGCTTCCTCCTCCGAAGAAGCCCAGATTTTCCCAAGAGCAAGGGAAATCAGACAACATCGAAGCTTTCTTCCAGCCACCCCGAGCAGCAAAAGATATCACCCAACCCTTCGGAATCAGAACAAACGTCATAGTCAACCAGCCTGCAGCATTTTCAGGTCATCAGCAGAGCCAGTGTTCGAGCCTAGAAATCCCGCGTTCTCCGCCCTTGATGCCACAGAAACCATCGCTAAAGCCAATACAGCAGGCCAGTCCTGTTACACATATACGCGCAGCGCCAGCGTGTATTCCAGCGGTTCCAAATTCCAACTTACGATTACTCGAAAACGCCCTTGTCTGGTTCGCCAAACCACGTGGTGAATCTTGGGCGGTGAGGAACGTCGTACCGCGGGGACAGCGGGTCCATTCTGTTGAGGCGCTTCTGACCGGTTGTGGATGGTATGAAAATTCTTATGGGGCAGACTGGGCAGGGAAGGGAATTATCTTCGTGAATGAACACTCCGTGGCAGGGAGGGCGATTGCGCAGTGTGCATTGGGGATGATTAATGATCGCTTACGAGTATTACCTTCGGACCGGCCACGGAAAGGAATCTGGATTCTCGATCACAAGATATTGACCTTGCTTGACGAGACAAAATTGTTCAGTACGACCAAGTAATGGATATTACCATCTTACCCGTTTGTTTTTATCGCTAGTTGATTATACATGTACACCGCTATGTTCACTAGTACTGGTAGAATTATATACAATCTGTAATCGGTGGTGGAATACTTTACATGCAAAACAAAAATCATGCAAGACGTCGAACATGCAGATGGCTTATCCGCTCCCGATGTCATCATATCTTCTACATCATCTAATTTTGTCTAATCTGCTACTTCTCCCCAGATCTCCTCTCCAACAGCGTCTTCCATGTGATCTGGCCCAACTGCTGATTCCTTGTATTTCGGGACCTCCTTCTCAGGCTCATGGTTGCGTAGTCGCATCTCCACCAAAAACTCCTTGTCACGTACAGACTGCGACCATGTCCCAAGAAGCCCATACAACACAGTGGCTGAGCGTATGAGCCCTGCAAGCATGAAAATCCCTGGGTAAATGTGCATGACTGGATGAAAACAGATCAGTATTGATAAAGGTAAGCAACAGAGCACCTTACATATAAACTTGTCATCGAGGAGGATGTTCGGGAAGAGATACTGTATTGCGCGGAAAACGAGACCAGGGAAGAAGATCATGCCAAGGAGCCCGCCGGCGAGAGGACCAATAACCTGTTTCGTTGCCTGCACTGGGTCACTTTGTGACCATCCATTATGTATAATCTAGTTGCAGCATTAGCTAGAACAGAAAACAGATGGAGGACCAAATCATACATGCTGAATGCCTCGCGAAAATCGGTTCGGCGGTTGTAACCGATTCGCGTGCAATGCAATCTTCACGTAGATCAATCCCAGCGCCCACGTATCAACCACCCGGATGCGCGGTGTCACTCCAGGGTCCAGCGTGAACCGGATAGGCAAGACGATATATAAATCGATTACAAAAGAGATCAGTGTTGGAATTAAGACGCCTAGACAGAGAGCCATGTACAGCGACTTGGCCACGAATACGGCTCCGCGTTTCAAGACGACAATTGGTAGGTCCTGCCCTCGGTGCCGCTCTCCAGAGGTACGTTGCCGCCGGCGATCTAGCCGATCAATCGACGAGCCGAGAAGGTAAAAACCCCACATCATATAAAAACCCACGATAAGTGAATAGCCGTCATGTACACTCCTCGTCGTGAACATCTCAAAGAAGCGGCGCCCGAGGAGGACAGGGAGCCCCACTGCAATACCCAAGGTGAACGTACCGATAACCCACATGACCCCAATGAAACAGAAAATACGATACCGGAAGTGCGGCGGGATATACACGACAACAAACTCATCTTTGATTTGGCGGCCCGCCCGCTGAACTTCCCCATCCTGTTGCATCATAACGGCCCGCGCTGCATCATCAACAGGCTGCCCATCTGCCGTTACACCTGCCGTTACACGCATGTCTCGTGGAAGAACAACATTGTCGGTGGCGGGAACGCGCCTGAATGAACCATCTGTAATATAGGGGTCGCCATCTTGAGTTTGAAAGAAGGTCCATAGTATGGAGCGTTCTTCAGCAGGGTATCGACCGGTAAAGAAATAGGATGTCAAACGAAGTCGTTTGGCAACAAATCTCCAAATCATTGTTGTGACCACCTTCAGCACTTTCTTCGGTCTGAAGTAGTGCATCGTGTATGGCAAAACGATGTGCAGGAATAGAAGGTCCACCGGGACATTGGATAAAGGTTCCCTATGAAGATGACTAAGGCAATTGTTCTTCGTAGATATATATAGAATGACTACTGACCTATTCTTCCACCTGATGGGCATAATTAATTGGTGTCCGAGCCTGAGAAGACCAGCCACGCTGCCGACAACACAAGCCACCACACACGAATACATCACTCCACTGATTGATATCTTCCTCAACTGTTCCAAAGTCGAGCGGTCAAGAATCTCCCTGATAGGATGCGAATTGGCATCTTGAGGATCCTTGATAAACCACATTGCACCCGGGCGCATCACACTCCGGCAACCAGACAGTACTACCGCGAATGCATACCTAATCTTGAGTTAGATTACCGATGTGCAAAGGAGAGAAGTATACAAACATGAACATAGTTCCGGCAACCCAGTGATAGAAGATGGCCGTGAGCGGTGCTTCCGTAAAGAACATTACACGCGTCGTGAAATTCGCCTCGGGAAAATACCAAACGGTGCACAAATCCAGAACAATTCCACACGAAAGTGGGAAGCTGATCAGCTCAATGAAAATGAATGTAGCAACCTTAGAAGGATCAGCACCCTTGATACGGGCATGATGAACACGAAGACATGCCTTCAGGACAAGAAGTTGCTGGCGGACAGCAATCCTGACAGCTCTAGCAGCCGTTTTTGCATTCCCAACCATTATCAAGTTCAGATACACAGAAAGAAGTAGTGCAACAGCAGCATAACCCAAAAAAATTGCAAACGCTCGGTTAGCCGGTGCTTCACCAACTGCCATCTGTTCCCAAATTAACAGTGCGCTGCCGAAAGTAAGTCTGACCTTCTCCCCCAAGGGAGCCAAGTATGGCTCGACGACTTTCAGGAACTTATCCAAGTATTCCAGAACAAATGACGACGCCTCCGAGATCTCTGGAGACGGAGGAGAAGGTGTCGCTCTCCATGCCAAAATCTGCTCAAAAGGGTTATTTCCAAATTTCCCGACATTCTCTCCCTGTACGACATGAAAATAGGGCATCTCATGAAATAAAGGACATACCAATTTGCCAGATACAGCGACGATCTTATCAATAACTCCTTGGCCAAGAAGCGGTCCAGTGAGCCATAAGATGCCGATGCCGAAGAACCTGATCGTTCTGATCGTCACACGTATGGAGGACGGAAGTAGGATATCAAAAAGTAAGAGGACCATGCAATCGACAAAAGGATCTGTGACAAGACGTATGGCACGTATTGGAAGATGCAGAATCTGGAGAAAACGCGGAGGGTCCAGCTAAAATCAATGGTGAGACATTACAAGTTGACGAACAGAGAGAGACCTGGGCATACAGATAACAAAGCAGTCGTCTTCCCAATTGTGAAAGGAATCCAAATGCCCAGGCCGATAGCAGTGTCCAGAACGAAAATCATCAAGGCGGCCTGTTGGGAGCGAGCACGTCAAAACGAGGATAGGACAAGAAAAGTAAAAATTAACATTTTGAAGCACTCCATAGATTGGGCCTCGGATTCCGATAGCTATGAGATAAGTGTCAATCCAGTGAGTACGGCCGGAATGACACGATTTGTTTGTTCACCTTCCATCGCGCCTTCCATATCATCCTCAACGTTAGCCTCCAACTCTTCTGCAAGTTCAGGGGGAATCTCGATCTCAGGCGCAGGATTTTGTGCCAATTCCTCTTCACGAGGAGGCTGCAGTCCGATAGCAACATTTTCCGGAGGGACAACACCTTCCACCTCTTGCGCTGCTCCCTCTTCAACTCCCTCACCCTCAGCAGCTTCCCAAGCATCGAAAACAAAGTCCTCCATCTCACCTGGCTCTTCACCCTCTCCCTCATCTTCGAACACATGCTCGTCCGCATTCCGTCTCCAGCCTTCGTCATCACCATCACCCTCTTTATCTGTGTCGTCATCGCTAGGCGTCCCCAGTCTTGATGTCCTTTCATCGGCTTCGGGATCATTGAAATAATGCGTGATTTCCTCCTTGTTGATACCTTCATCCTCCTCTTCATCGTCATCTGCCTCGGGGGATCCTGTCAATCGAGACGGGCCGGCTTCAGCTTCTTCTAATTCTTCCGGTGCACGATAGCTAGTTAGACGTTGAGTCACCACTTGTGCCACAGACGAAGAGGAAGGTAATGGCGGTAACACAAGATCAGAAGTAGAAGAGGACGGCAGTGTGGGCCGTCTCTGATTGAGGAAGGAAGATGGAGGTCCTGCGTCTCCTGCGGCGATCTGGTTTTCTGACACCCATTTAACGCCGTCGAATGTGAACGGTATAGCAGGTGGAGGGGTTTGAAGGACCACAGCCGATGGTGACACAAAAGTGAATTGGAATGTCGGATCAACCTGCAGCGGAAGCCCTGCTATCGGTTGTTGGCCCATAACACGCCACGCCATTTTTCGCCTCGCTCCTGCCAGCCTTGCAGAATGTATACGTCGCGTGAAAGCTTTGCGTTTAATGCGCTCCTCCTCATAATCCATCTCATCGTCTTCGCCCTCCTCATCTGTAGGTAGCAACTTCCTTCGCGTGGCTGCCCGCAGATCAGAATCAAGCCTATCTTTCCTGCTTCGCCTTCCCTTCCCTTTCCTACTGATCAAACGAGCCCAGTCTTGACGTCTTTCGTCAGCGTCGTTGTGGCCATCCGGTCTCTCACGGAGTAGTTCTAATGCTCGAAGCGTTTCCGCTTGACGACGAGCAAGAGCTTCTTCCAGCGGATGTGGTTGTGGTGGTGCTCCCGGGGGAGGCCGAAGATCAACACGAGGGGGGATTCCTTCTTCTGGAAGAATTTCTTCATCGTCAAAGATGCCAGGACGAGCATTCTGAGAAATCCATTCGCGGAGAAGAAACACAGCGACGAAAGTCAAGACAATGAGTGATGCAATGATTTGGCCTGTGAAAATGTCCGCAGAAAGAGCGGCCCAGACTGGGTGGTTTGTCAAACGACCTAAGGAAGTTGTGGGTTGAGGCAATGACTTGTCAAAAGGTAGATTGTAGTAGAAAGGGCTTCCTTCATTATTAGAGGAGGGAGGACGAGTTCGTCCGCTTATCCACCATGCACTAAAAAAGCTATCAGTAACAATGTACTTTACCCAAGAGTCGATGATGTACGTTGATTCACCCATTGAAAAATACATCCTCCATGTCCATACCGTCGCCCACGGCAAAGCTGTCAACCAGATAACCCCAACGACAATCCCTCTCAACCCAAATAGCAGCGCAAACAATATCTGCTGAATGAGTTTCTTCACTAAAAGCAGTGTAGGTAGCGATGTAGGCATATTGGATGCATACACTGGAGACCCAAGTTAGGCGACCATAAAATGATGAGACATCGATTTACATACCCTTCGTGAACGAGTATGGATGCTTACATACATCACAATTCTTCTTTTTGCTATGGGATAGCCATGTAGTTAGGCTTTTGGAAGCATAAAATGTTAGCAAAGAGGTGTTCTTGAGACAAATACTTGTACTGACCAATCTTGATGGATATACCGAATTGTTCCTGAACATTTGCAGGGATGAAAGAGGGGCTGGCCCTCTTCAGCCGGAGCACTGCAGATGCGACATGTATCTGCAAAAAACCTGATCCTGAGTGTCTGTCCCGTCGGAAGATCCGGAAGACACACCTTGTTCTTCAGCCTCCTGCATGTAAAAAGAGAGCTATACTGCAGAGACGGTTCAATTAAGAACAGAATCCGCTTGAGAGGGCGAGTGCAGCGGGGTAGTAGTGGTAGCTGGGATAAGTCGTGCTCACCGCCTTGGCCGATCAAAGATGGAGTGGTTATCATGTAAGCAGCATGTCTTGCCACGTGTATTCAAACCCCGATGCGGCATCACCAACTGCTGGGTGCTGGAATCTGTTTCCGGAAGAAAAAGGGTCAAAGAAGTGTGTTATACCATTTCTTAGACAATGGAAGATGTCTTTTTTATCTTTGACCTTTTTCCATTTGGAAAACATATCCCAGTACCAGCAGTGGGAGCAATTTGATCGATCTTGATGGCTACTGATGAACCTATATATGTGTGAGTGACATCTGTCAGCGATAACCCGCGCGGTTATGACAGCCTCTACCTGTGCTGTACCCAAAACTCTGATACTAGACAATCTACCTCTTCTCCCAAGCAACAACAAGCTTTCTGTAGTGATTCTGATCAGGAAAGGCTCCTTACCTTTCTTATTGAGCACAAGGCTGAAGCAGGTGATAGCAGCAGCTTTAGGCTTCAACATGGAGAGGCAGACTGGAATAAGCACTCAAAACCAATTGAGGATCACATACTGACTGCAGATGTATCCCCTGTCCCCCAGGCAAAGTGCATGTCACTTACCTCCTTCAATACAACTCTGTTCCTTGTAGATTCTGGGGCCACAGTTCATATCTCCCTATTGTGACAATTTCCTTACTTTGCACCCCATTCTGTCACAAGTTGTCAAAGGGCTTGGGAGTTCCTTGGTTGCTGCAATTGGCATTGGCAACATTTGCCTCAACATTGCAAAAGGTGCAAACATTGTTCTAGAGAATGCACTCTACATTCCCAATGCTACTGTCTGTCTCATATCAGTTAGTTCCCTTGCTACCAACTCAGGTCTCAACTCCCTATTCAAACAATGTCTCTGTGAAAATCATCAAAAGATCCACTCACACACTTGTGGTGCAAGGCCCACTAATCCAAAACCAATGAATCTACTCCCTGGACCTCAGTACCACCCTCACAGAGCACTGCATCTTTGTCACACAACATGCCACTGACTTGGAAACCTGGCACTGTCATCTTGGACATGCCAATTACCAGACAGTCATGGATGGCAAAATCTGGCATGGTCCCAGGTATGTCCTCTATTTTCACCTCAAAACCACCCAAGTGTGACTCATGCATCCTTAGAAAGCAGACCTGAAATGCTGTGCCTAAAGTGCAGGAGGAAGGGCAGTAGGCAACACAAAAGATAGAGATTGTCTGGGTAGATTTGACAGGGCCACAGGCCATCATATTTCACAATGATTATAGATACATAATGAATCTAGTTGATGATTACACAAGCAAGCACTGGTCAATACTTCTTCAGAAAAAAGAGGATGCACTCACACACCTCAGAGCATGGCAAGCAGCATGAGAGAACAAAATCCAAGAAAAGCTTGGTACATATAGAATGGTGCATGACAGCAAGCTCTCTCCTAGACATCTCTGCAGAATTTTTGGATTGATATCCTCTATATCAGAGTCCTTGCCAAAGAGAATGGTCTGGTCCAGGTAATACTGATCATTTTGATGATGATTGATATGGGGATTAGTGGAAGAGATCAATACAGTGATAGAATTGGCATCACAGATCATAGTTGCAGGAAGTTGTACTGTTTCTTCAGGCCCAAGATTTTTCCAGTACCAACATCTAGTAGCCAAGCTGCATGAGCAATGTTATCAGGAGTTTGATTCAATTCTATATTTTGAACCAAGTAGTGGACTTGAATCTGATCCCAAAGTCTTCCTCTTTTGAGTGAAGCAGTGATTATCTGCTGCCTGAGCTGGAAGAGTTTGTCAAAAATCTCCTCCAAACATCACAGTCACTCCACCAAGGGAGCATCCTTATTCAGGGTGTCTCTGAACCCATGATCAACAGAGTCAATGGCATTTTTGTGTTGCATTGGGACTTCATCCCAGATGACAATTTTAGTGTGGAGCAAGAGTTGAGATAAATGGGTTCCTCTATTGATATTGGCAATGGATGTATCTAAGGCAGGAATGGGGATTTTGAACCTTTTATGAGCAGTTCTACTACCCTCCAGTGATAAGGCAGCAATTCCAGATGATGCTACACATAATGACACATCTTCATCAGAACAAACAGCAGAAGCCAGAGTATTACAAATGAATGTTTTGTGGCCATTGACTGTCCTGAGATCAGCCCATTGATGTTGCATTAGTTACAACTGTCAGGAGCATCCTGAGGTAGAACTTTTCCTCCTGTTTGGGTGAAGCAAAAGTACATTCTTCCAATAGCTGTTCCTCTTTACCTCTCCTTCCAAGTCTTTTTTGATGACTTATAGACAAACTTGGTTGGAAAGTTTTGATAGGTAGTGTCATTATCAGGGAACTTGGCATTGGCTTCAAACCAAGCAGTAAGTGCAGTCTTGCTTGCATTAGGCCTAGCAGTAACTATTTCCAAAGGCTCATTATTTTGAAAGTAGACTTCATGTTGATCTTCAGTAACTGGTACACTGGAGGATATTCAGCATGTATATTAAATTCAAAGATATGCTAGCAGGCTTCAGGTGCAGAAATGTATCTGGCATCTAAGTGTTCTTTGATTTCATCTCTTTTATCTCTTTCTTCTCTGGAAATTTTGAGAGTTGTCTTATCAGGGCCTTTGTAGATGTACCTGCAAACATACTTGATAGCTTCCACAGATGTACAGACCTCCACATTAATGTGGCATTTGTATTTGGCTGAGATATAAAGATTGTATGGGACAACATCACAATTGTCATAATGATGACCATTCCTTTCAAAGAAGTGACCATTGTTAGGTCTGGCATAGGGGATAGCCATCATCACCATACTGAGTGGCCTCCTGAAATTCCTTGGGATATCTCTTAGAACATTTGCCATTTATGATGCACTTTGCATTGGAATGAGCATTTCCACATGGACCATGGACCATATTGGTTGTAACAACCTAATAACAAAGTTTAGTAACTGGATCAAGGAACTAAACAAAGCCAATACATGGTACAATTGAGGCTGAGAAACTGCATTAGGAATTTGGGCAGAGACAATAGTATGTACATGAGCTGTATCCTGAATCCTATGATGATGATGAAAAAATACCAAGATATGCATATGTGGAAGTCCTCTCTTTTAAGGTTTGATGGTATGAACATGAGCTACACAATTGCTAAAAAGACCTTTAATTTCTTTCCAGACAGCATTTTTCTCAAGTTCAAATACTCTAGCAACAATATCTGGTCAATCAGAGGCTGTTTGCTTTTTGCCATTGATTGTAGGTTCCCTTCAGAGAGCTTCTTCTATTTCAGACCACTTTGAATTAGCTGTGGGCCCAGACTTACACTACCCTAAACCCTAAACACATGTATTACTGCTCATGTGCATTATGTGTTACTTGTACACTAGATAGGCCTTGGTATAATTAATATGTAGGTTGTAAGGAATAAACAAGCTTTGACTGCCCAACATTGCATATCTTTTGTGTGTGATTGGGAATGGTGTGCACTGTGTTCAGGTAGCTTCTTAAGTGAAATTTGAGACTTTCATGTGGTGCTATGCTGTTTTACTAAGGTTGCCACTGGGATTCCTTTTCTTGGATTGGCTGGTGCATAGTTTTCATGTGTGGCTTCACATTGTCTGTGTGACTCTCTATTCAAGCAGCTCCACTGAAAGATCTTGTCTGGGACAATTGGAGACCTGAAAACACCCAAACACATTCTTAGTATTACTGTTAACTGGGATTGAGACACTTGCCAGGTAATTTTGACACAGACAGTACTAATTGACAGACTTGTACAACAGTTGCTAGTCAGATGTCATGCTACTATCAATACCAATGGGAACAAAGCTTTGGCATGCAGATCTGTCCAAGTTGTTGCAGGAACAGTAGGAGAAGATCTCATGGATACTCTATGCTATTGTATACCCATAGCTTGGGCCCCCCTTCAATCAGGCAAAAAAACATACTTTAACAACTAGATATCTTTAGCACTAGATATTGTCAAGGGACTGGTCTTTGGACTGTCCCACTCTTGCCTAGCTTAGTCCATGAGGATTGGCACCTCTATCTAGCCAACCTCCAGACTGCCTGGCCCCTTGTTCCTCCTTCACCATCTTGGCTCCCATGCCCAATGGGTATATTGTACCTGGCACATGGTATATTATTGTCAACCATTGATTCTTCTACCACTGGATCTGATTAGTCAATAGTTTGCAGTCATTGGCCTCCACTTTGTCATATAGGCTCTAGTCAGCAGCCTCTAGCTTAGTCAAAGGTACTTAGTCATCTAGTAGCCTTGTAGTATTTAAGCAGACCTGGAGATAGGATATCCCCAGTCTGGACAATAGCATTGCTTCTGGGTTTATTCACTAGGATGACTATAAGATCCCCCAGTGTTGTCCTCACTTAGCTCACTGTGCTTGCCCTCTGCCCAACTCTTGGCCACCTCCATGCCCCCTCAACTTTTGCTCAGTGCCTGTGACAGCCTGCTCTGGCCAGGATTACCTGCAGAGTGGATCATCCCCTTACAAGTACCACCTGTATTGTCAAGTTGTACACAGGAGAAATTCCTTCCTGAGTCAATGTTGCAACTGCAGAGTATACAGTTCGTAATGGTACTTCACATCTTATTCATTATAGCAAGGTATGATTAGTAGCTGTAATCCACAAATGCACATGTAAATGAGTAGCTACTATAGCAGTGTCTTCATCAGCAGTGGTATGATGAGTTTCAAGACATTATCAATAGTATGAAAGAGGAATTTCCTCCTTGGCATGAGGTCAAATATGAGATAAATCTCCATGATGAGACCAAGTGCTTTTCATAACTCATGCCAAGATGGCCCAAATCACTTCAGTTGCAGGATAAAATTGACTGTTACATGCAAGTGAGATGGTGGGAACCTTGTGCAACCAATCAGGCTGCACTGTTATCATGCATCCCTAGAAAGGATGGCTCATTGCAGATGGCATTAGATACTTATCAACACAATAAGTATACAGTTAAAGATGTTATGCCCTTACCCAATTAAAAAGGTCATCCAGGAGGATATACCTCAAGCACCTATAAGGTCAAAAATTGACCTTAAAAACACATATGAGCAAGTAAGGATATGTACATCAGACATACCAAAAACTGCATTTATGACCATTACTGATACATACCACAATAGTATCATGCAAATTGGTGACTGTAATGCACCAGCAACATTTCAACATCTGATGACATCCATTTTCCAGGACATAATTTGGAAATGTGTGCATGTGTACTTAGACAACATATTTGTCTTTCCTGATTCCATTGAGTAATATAAAAAGCACCTTTGAATAGTCTTCAAAAAACTATGGAAACAGAAGCTTTACCTCAAGTTGAAGTGCAAGCTATATGCCAAACATGTGAGTGGTGGCTGTGGAGTGTCTCAGTCATGACATTGATTCACAATATATGACCCTGAAATGAATAAACTGAACTATGTAGTACACTCCTGGGGGGGCACAGTGGTTCAGCTGGCCCATTGCATCTCAAAGTGGGTCACATGACTTGTGAGTGCAAGGTCAGGGTTTTGACTCTGGCTGAGTGTGCCTGTGTGGAAACACTTTAGACACTATGTAGGTTGTTTCAATGCTGCTGGGAAGCCACTGCCTGTCATGTGTTGTCTAGGAAGGCTTTGTTGGTCAGGCTGCTAGGATTAGTTACCTAACACCATTCAGCATGTGCTTACAGTGATGGAATGTCACCACTGATCTCATATCTGGACAAAAAAGGAAAGGGTTCTCCAATGCAGTGAATAAGGAGAGGTGAAAACTGTAGCCCTGTCAAACCTGTTGGGCTGTAGTACAAGTAGGTTTGAAAAGGAAGGCATCAAGATGTGTTGAGGATCAATGCTCCATAAGTCCAATGGCTAGGTCAGGGGTTTTCTGGGTTGGGCTGATACCTAGCCCAGTACCAGTCAAGAAGCTGAATGGCAGGGGTCCTGAAGCACCATGCTGAAATGAAGTAGGGTCTGAGATCAGGGATGGGAGTTGTGACCTGTGCTGAGGGGTTGAGAGCTGGCCTCAGTTGTCAGGTTCCACTGACCACAGAGGCTCAGCTTAACTGGGCAAGTCCTTACTAGGCAGATGTGACATCCTGCACTTATAACCTAGCATTCTGGAGTGGTCCAGACTTCAGATACCTGTGAGGATGAACTAAGGGGAGCAGTCCAAACAAGTCTGGGGTGGTCTGGGGAGGTCTTAGACAAGGTACAAATAAGGGTTGGGCTTGGAGGTGCATTAGGCACAAGTCTAGAGGTGAATATAGAGGTTATGGGGCAAGTGGAGGCCACATGAGTAATAGGAGTGGGGCCAGAGATTGATGGAAGATCAACTAATGTTGATGGGTTCTAGGCCAAGCATAGAGCAAGGTCTGAAGGTTAATTATGGATGTTAGATCATAAATAGATGAACAGAGATTGTAATGGAGTTGGAGTGAAAGGAGTTCAGGCAACAATAAAGGAAATAGAACAGATGAGACAGAGTCAAGACAAGACAGAGATGAGAACAAAATAGAATCAAGATGAGGTATAAGACTAGAGACAGAAATAGAGATGAAACTGGGAAATGTAACAGACAGAGAATGTAAACAGACAAGTAACAGCAATATCAAGACTACTGTAACAGATATTGCTCTATGGCTTATATACTGACTACTGGACCTCCTCCAGGGACTGGGAGTACAACAGCAGGACTTGTTGGAGCTGTATGGGGCTGACAGGTGTTGGTTCTGATCAGATGGTGGGCTGCAGTGATATTCTTATAGGAACTGATGGGAATGTGGGCCACCCCATAGTTATCTGGAAGTTCTGGAGTGGTTGGGTAGGTTGAGGAGACAAGTTAGCGATGTGTGCATGGGTCAGAAGAGATGTTGGAGGGGCCTGGGGGCTTGGGAGGAGAAGGGGAAGTGACTGGGCCCACAAGAAACACATTGGGATTTGTCAGGGGGCTGTCAGGGTTTGCTGGGGAAGCATCAGAAATAGCTGGGGTGGGTGCTGTGGGTGAACCAAGGTTGGGCAAGGTTGAGGGGGTGTTGGAGGGGACTCTGGGGGAGCAGGGTGGCTTGGAAAAAGGTCTGGCAGTCTGGGAGTGGGTGATGACATTGGTAAGCAATGTGGAGTGTGAAAGTGGGTATTAGTAGGGATGGTATGTTAACAGCAGATAGTATGGAAATTTCTGTAAGGGCTGTATAAACTCTGATGGGATCAAACTGTAGTAAAAATGGCTCATCTGTCTCCACATCAATGGCATTGGATGGACTACATGTTGAGGTGTGACTTCAATACCATCTTTGTGTAAGGTCAACTTAACAAGATAGCAGATTGTATGTCCTGCTACTTCGAAAGTGACACCACAAAAGATGTGCACCACATCTATGACAATACTTGTGCCAATGCACAAATTGATCTGAAAGGGGATGATCTTCCCCCTCAACACCTGCAAAAATGCAAATGCAGCTGGATCAGATCTGTGCACTCAGAAATGTACTAATGCATTCCAGCTAAAGGCTGCATGATCATATTAAACTTTGTGATGGAGAAATGGAAGAACTGGCAGCTAGCACAGACAGTGATGCTGCTGTTACCTTGACATCAGAATCCCAGAAAGACTTTGAAAATTGATGCTGATATGATGCTCAGAGTGGCCATACTTTAGCATGCCACTCAGCCTCAGCCAAAGGACTGTATAGACAAAGTTTTCCTAATGATAAAGCCTTCTGACTATCTAACAACTTTGGACCAAGAACCTAATTGGTCATGAGGTATTATGTATACCTCACTATTGTGAATTGGTCTTCTAGACCAAGCACATGGTGTGGTGGGGCCAGTCTGGCACCCAACAGACAATGGAATAATACATATGTCATTGATATTAGTGGCCACCTGTCATGGCCCATTCCCAGAACCCCCCTCTCTCCAAGCTACCTTGCTTCTCTGGAGTTCCCCCTTCAACTCCCCCAACCTTTGTTAACCCATGACACTTACCCTAGCTAACTCTATCACTTCTCTGGCAAACTCTGACAGCCTCTTGGCTAACTCCAACACATTTCTCTGCAGACCTCAATGCTTCCCCTTCCTCTCCTGAGCCCCTGGAACCCTCCCCCACTATTCCTGACACTGGCATACATCACTAGTCTGTCACCCTGACTTATCCAACCAGCTCTGGAACATTATGACAACTCCAGGATGGCCTGTGTTCCCAACTGATCCCATCAGTATATCACTGTAGCCTGCCCCCTGATCACAACTGACACCTGTTAGCTCCATGTGAGCCCAACAAGCCCCACTACCAGACCCACTATCCTCAGAGCTGTCCAGTAGTCAGTATATAAGTCATAGAGTAGCATCCTGTACTCTAGTCTTGATATTGCTTTATCTGATGTGTTTCTGATTGTTTGTTCATCCTCTCTCTGTGTCTCTTGTTATGTTTTCCCTTCTCTCAGTCTCCCAGTCTTATCTCAGTCTCCCAGTCTTATCTCAGTCTCCCATCTTATCTTGTCTCTATCTCTGTTATTGTTCCATTATCATTTTGTACCTCTGCTTGAATCTATTTCCATTCTTGTCCCAATCTCACCTCAACTCCATCTTGTCTTGCTTGTCTATATTTCATTTGTTGTGTCCAAGTCCCCTTCAACTCTAACACTGTTACAAACTCCACACTTATGATTATGACCCCCCAAACATTCTTAACCAACTCCAGACCTTGCTATTTGCTTGGCTCCCGAACCCATCAACATCCATTGATCTCCCATCAAGCTCCAGTCCTGCTCCCATCACTTGTGTAGCCTCCATTTGCCTCACATCACCAATACTCACCTCTGGACTTGTACCTGGAACTTTCCCAAGCCTGACCTTTCCTCATACCTTGTTTTAGACCTCCCCAGACCACTTCAGACTTGCTCAGACCACTCCCTCTTGACTTACCCTCACAAGTATCTGAAGTCCAGACCTCTCCAAAGCACTAAGTTATCAGTGCATGACATTGCATCTGTCTAGTAAGGACTCACCCAGTTAAGCTGGGCTCTTGTTGTCAGTGGAACCTGACACCACCCATAGTGGCTAATGCCTGTGCATTTTGCACAACTTCTCAGTCATGCCAACAAGCCAAGGGAAGTAACCAACTTCATGCAAGGAAGCTACATTACACTTGCTGATGGCAATGACAATTATGTCAGCCAATTTTCAGCTGCAAAAGAGTTTAATGTCTCTTCCATACTTGTCCAACTACTGCCATAGTTGTAGCAGTAATTTGTGCTTCCCCAATGGGCAGGTAAAAAAGAAGATCAGGTAAGGCAGTGGATGCTCATCTGCTACCATAACAGGCTGTGAGCTCTGGACAGAGCTTGAAAGGGAGATGGGATGGGTGACATGCCACTGCTCAACTATGTGACTGCAGTTCAGCACAGACTGCTGTGGGAAAACATAGTACCCCCACCATGTTTTATGCCTGAAACTGTGCACTCAAGGAGCAATGTTGCTCTTTTGACCATAAATCTGCTGGCTTATGGAATCCCTGTGTGGTACAGGAGTTCCAGCAGTACATGGTGCTGCAGCCTGCAGTACCAATGTCTGTAGCTGGACCTGACCAGAATGTGAGCATTATAGTTGCACATGCACCTGCTCTAGTATCACACATAGAACCATCATGTCTTGCACCAGCATCACCACATGCAATGGAAGTGGATGATGATTCAGCTACAATAATGGCAATAATGCAATTGCTCACTCCACCATGCAGGTTGATGCCACTCACAGCATCATCATTGGACTATTCTGAGATGTCCCTTCATCAAAGTCTATGACTGCAGGGCAGCTGTCTGCTGTCCCATCTCCATCAAAGAGAAAGGGAATGGTAACCAATACATTGCCTTTCTACACTAGCTAAAGAGTGAGGCCTCCATGTTATCAGGCTGCAAGCATGCTGAGTCATTGGTTGGACATGCTTAGAGGCATGGCACAGGCATGAGCTTTTGTCAATGTGTTGAGTACTTGAACAAGCATCTATCTTGGTGTTGGCTATTTGTGTACTCAATCATGCTGATGTTCTCATGTATTTCTCTGATTTTCTTCTACTTGGGCTGCTTTTGTCATTTGTCTACAGATTCTTGTGGTTTTAGATAGATAACGTAGGTGTGGATTTTGTGTCAGGTGAAAAAGCAAGTACTTAGCTTGATGACCAGATTCTGGGATTGATGATCTGTGATCACCTTGTTGGCTTAGGTATACTGCCACTCCTCTATGCCTTGCCATCAGTGATGGCTAGTTTCCTTCATTTTATTTGAATGAGTTCATGTATTTTCTTGAATTGGTTTTTGCAGTACATCCAACATCTACAATTTTTGACATTTTCATTGGCTTACAGTTTTCAGCCTGTATATCAACATATGTTTATAATATATTGTTTTTTTAGGGCTTTTTAACTGTCTCATGCTTGAGACAGGCATATCAGTGCATATTTTTTTTGTTCTTGTTTCTGAGTTACATGCATATGGACTGTGTAATTCCCATCATGTTACTTGAAAAACAAACAGCATTTTTGATATACTTGTATCACTGGTTTGTCCATCCATCATGTTGGAAGGCACTTCCAACTTTCAATCAAATGAAACCATTAAGTGGAAAGTGGGATTTTTGCTCATAAGTTCAAGTGTGACCTCCCCTAGCAGCAGAGGGAATGAGAGGGTCAAATGCAGCTAAGTATAACCAGCCACAGCTCCAAAATGTTAGAATTCAGACAGGTGCAGCTCACAGATCTAAGTGTAGCAATATAAGTTTTATGCTATGGCATAGTCAGTATGTGTATAGTGCATAGTAAATGTAAGTTACTCACCCTCAGTCCAGTATAATTGACTGAGGTGCTGCCTATGATGAGTTGGAATATATATGTGAGGAGTGGACAATGAATCCATTGTTTGTGGTATAGTCAGTGGCTACATCCATTGCCCACAGTGTGAAAAGGGGAAACAGTGAGTGGCCAGATCCAATGAGATAGGTGTGTGTGGTGGCATCATTGAAGTCCAGCAATCCTCCTCACCACAGATACTGCTTCATGTGTGGAATTGTGGCATAACTCCTGAAGGCCAAGACAGGGGCAAAGGTATAGGGAAGCAGGTGCAGGCAGAGCCTTGTTAAAAATGTCAGCAGTGTTCTTTATAGATGGAACTCAGCATAGGATGAGTTTGTCAGACTGAACCCATTCACAAAGGAAGTGATACTTAATATCAATGTGTTTGACTTGAGCATGCAGGAGGGTTTTCAGATAGTGCAATTGCAGAGTCATTATCACAGAATATTTGTGTGAGCTGGGATGTGGAGTTATGTCCAATGCCCTGCAGCAGGGCTCAAAGCCAGATACATTCCTGTGTGCTCTCAAAGGTTGCCATGTATTCTGCCTCATATGAAGATGCTGCAAATATCCATTGCTTCCTGACTGCCCATGATATTGCCCTGGCACCAAGACTCCAAACATATCCACCTACACTTTGTCTGGATTGAGACAGTTGCCCCAGTCTGAATCAGTGAATCCTGTGAGTTTGATATTGCTATCCCTGCCCCCTGGATGCAGTTGTAGGTCTTGCATGCCTTTCAAGTATTGGACAAGACATATGGCTGCATTCCAGTGAGGAGTTGCATAGGAGCTGAGGTATTGGGTGAGCTGTTGAACTCCAAATGCTATGTCTGGATGTGTTGAGATTGCAAGGTATAAGAAACAACCAACTAGCTGTCAATAAGGAGTGCATTCTAGAGTGTGCTGCTCCTTCTGAGGCAGAGTGTTGTGGTCAACTTGACATAGCCTTGAGTTAGAGTCCATTGGTAGGGAGAGTGGCATGGCATCTTCTGATCAGATTGATTCACAATTTTATTGATGAGTGCTGTTTGTGAGAGTTTGACTGCATCATTAGAATGATCCCACTCTACTGCAATGCCAACAACAAAGCAAGGTAGGCCCAAATCAGAAATGGTCTAGACTTGGCATATCTGATCCTTAAAGTGGTCATTTTCCTCTCTGCTGCTTGCAATAGGAAATCATTGACATGGAGTGTTGTGATGATCATTCCCTGGTCAGTGACTCAGTGTGATATGCAAGACTCACATGCCAAACATTTGAATCTCCACAACACCATGTTATCATTTATAGTCTTATTCCAAATTTGTCCTGCCTGCTTCATTCCATATAGCCCTTGCATCAGCATCCAGACCCAGTCCTCTTTCCCTTTCTGCTTAAATCCTTCTGGTTGCTTCATATATTGCACCTCATCTTCAGGGCTGTGAACTTGTTCATATCCACAGAAGACCAGTCTAACTTTGAATTGAACCATATGTCCATGTTCATCACATTTGATTTTGAAGACTGGATGGCCAGTTCTCACCTTCTGGCCAGCTGGTACTGCATATTGTGGGACAAGTTTGTATACTTCCATTTCTCAGAGGAAATTGAGTCCATCTTGATATGCAGCTTCCAATCTAGCTGCATCCCCTGACTGTTTGGCTTTGGTCCATGTTTGAGGTTTGTTGCCTGCTTCCAATGCTGTTGGGTTGTTCCCAAGCCCTTATGCAGCAGCTAGCAAGTACTCAATGTCTTCTATGGATGTGATGTTGGCAAAGTCAGGCCTAGGTATGTTTGAACCCTGATCAAAGTCCTTGGTCCCTTCATTGCTTGCCTCAGGCACTGTATTTGCCTCCCATTATTGTGCTCATATGCATTTGCCTGCCTCAATTGACTCTTGCATGGCTCTCTGTACTTCTGAAGGCAAGGCATTCTTGGGGTCTGCCCTAGCTATTGGTACCAGGATGCAACTGGATTGTTGGAGTTGGGGAACTGGTGGGATTTTGGCTTCCTGTTGTTCAATGCACTCCTGGTTCTCAAATAGCAGCTGGTGGGCTCTTCCTGTGTTGATGAGATTGTCATCATCAAAGACAACCAATTCAAGGTCTGCACATTTGATAGTAGCATGTTTATTGGGAGTAATGTCATTTGAGATGGGCATCATAGAGTGAGGGTGTCCTTTGTGACTTTCACAGAATCTAACATAATATGTTTCCTAAATTTTTCTGGTTTTTCTCTCATAGCACCTGTAGGCTTTAGAGTTCTGTGCATACCCCACTAAAATGCATTTGATTGACCATGCATAGACTTTGCAGTTGTGCTATGCCAGTATTAGGACAAAAGCTTTGCAACCTATCTCATGCATGTATGAATAATTTGGTTGGTGCCCTGTCCATGCCTTGTGGGGTGTAATGCCTTTAAGCAACTTTGTGAGTGTGTGTTTATGAAGATGTGATGTGGTTAAATAGAACTCATCCCACAAGTTTGGAGGACATCCAGCTACAATCTGCATTGCTCATGCCTTTCCCATAAGAGTGCAATGCATGTGTTTGACTTGTCCTATATGCACTGAGGTATATGCTGTGCCAAATTGCTGTTCTGAGCCTTGTGATAGAAGCCATGCTTCCATTCTGTGTCCCTTGGATAAACTCTTGCAAAGTGCAGATTCTATTAGGTCTGATAATAGAAATGCTGATGGCCTTGCATTATATCCTATAGAATATCTCAACTCTTTGAGAGCCAGTAGTTTGCCTTTGGCTAAATTTGTTTTGAAGATTGGTGTTCCTGTCATGCTGCTCAGGAAACTGGATACAACTAAAGGACTTTGCAATGGGAGAAGCATGATTGTCACTCACATTAGCCTCAGAGTCCTTAGATGTCAGATCATCAGTGGAGATGCCAAGTTTGCATGATCAACTGTTTTGATTCCAAGGATCAATCTTACTGCCTCTGAGAAAGATTTGCCTATTCCATTGTGCAGGAGACCACTATGACTATCAACAAGTCCCAAGGGTAATCAGTAAAGCATGTTGGATTGAACCTTCATTCACCAGTTTTTGCACATAGTCAACTTTATGTTGCACTTTCTCAATATACATCAGGGGATCATCTCAAGGTGATTTTGTCACCAGGAAATACATCACAAAAAACAGCAAATGTTGTCTATCAAGAAATTCTCAATAGTTTACAAATGTAAGTGTGTAACTTTGGATAAATTCATGTCTTATTGCTAACTTTTATTATTTTCAGCATCTTATGTATATAGCTAGACATTCTAGTTTTTGTTGATGAGAACATAAGGTCTCAACACTAAATTGTATGATCTGATCAAAGACCTAACCAAATGAAGTGAGGTGGGTCTGGGTCTCAACATTGAATTGAATATCAAAGACCTAACCAAACAAAGTGAGGTTGGGTCTGGGTCTTTGTTCAGTTAGGTCTGGGTCTCAACATTGAATATCGAAGACCTAACCTCACTTTGTTCGTTTAGGTCTGGAACTTAGCAAGAGCTACAGGCCCGTGCCGAAGGCGCGGACCGTAGCTCGTTGATGCAAGAAGGCGACGCTAGCGTCGTCGAAGACAAGAAATATGAGTGTGATCTAATCTATTTCTAATTTTCCGCGAGTCCCAAGATATATGCAAACGGCTATAAACATTAGAGGCCGATATGCAGTCCAGCAGGTCAAATCTTTTCATTTGCAAGAGTCGTAGAACGAACATCTCACACTCCATAAAGAAGCCTCGCATTCTCCCTCGCTTCTCGCATGACTTTCTCCGCCGTCCACGCTTCCCCGGCGACACGAGCAACAAATTCTGCCGTCCACGGCACCATCGCCGTATGACATAGCGGAAGCTTGCCCTTTATGCCCTCAAGCGAGTCGTATAAATTCGCCGGAACCATATACGGCGCGTCGGTCTCAAGCACGATACGTAGAGGACCTTGACTCTGGACAGCCATGTTCTGGATGACGGTGGACGTGTCAGTGTTAGTAGAATATGTTATGACGCCTGTGATTCCAATGTAGAGGTTGGGAAAATGATCGAGTAGTCGCTGTGCGAATTCAGGCGAGTCCGTGAAACAGTGGATGTGGATCTATTGTCGACGACCGGGCGAATACATGAGCATGATGAAGTCCGTGATAACAAGGAGAAGGACGCACTCTATGATCTACAGGTACTTCTGCTTTGAGTATGCGCTCCGTATCCGCGTCTGCCTCGCGGGTGTGGATCGTGAGTGGCTTTCCAAGGCAAACGGCGTGTCTAAGCTGACGTATAAAGACCTCTTGCTGAACCCCTCGAGGAGAGTTATCATAGTGGTAATCAAGACCCATCTCACCCCACCCAACACAGCGAGGATGGTTCATCGCTTCTAGACTATTTCAAGTTAGCTTCATTACAAAAAAGAAGGCGGATCACCAACAGGTCTTTCTCTACATCGTCGTTATATAATTTAGCTTCGTGTCTGTGATATCCGTTCAACTTTAAAGACTCGACGGAGAAAAGACGCCTCACGGATGAACACCTGTACCATACATACTACATGTCAGAAAAGGCATCCACAGACAAAAAATGCAAACCAACAAAAACTCACCAATAACAAACCAATAATCCATCCCATTCCATAGTTTCTCTCGATCTTCCTTCGTCAATGCGCTATCTGCAAACGTTTTCCATAGTGGGCGAACCGGAGCCTCACACCACACGTCCACGATTGCCTCAACATTCCGACCCACATACATATGCTTCACAAACTCATGCACATCCTTTATACCCCCTTCCTTATATCTTGTTCGGTACATCTCAAAAGTCGACGCCAGATGCGTGTGTGTATCCACTATAGGTGATGTTGAGGGTGGTGTCGGGAGCAGCAGGAAAGATTCAGAAGGGGTGCTAGACTTTTTCTTGCCCATTTTTCGATGATATCCTTTAGTTTGTGGATGAGAAGATCGATAGATAGAGAGTTGGTAAGGTCGGTATAGGTGCCGACAGAAACTTGGTCTGAAGAGAGAAATCATGAACTATTTTTAGCAATCTACAGTGCAAAACAATAAGGGCCGATTCGGGACTCTTCATGGTTTATGGGTGGGTTGAGTAGTTCGGGCGTACTCATCGATAGCCCAGGCGAGATTTATTGCCACACTGTTGTAACGCTGATTAGGCAACTTATCTAATCAATTCCATTGTTTTGCTCGCGTAGTCTTGCTGAGGTTACTTATAATACTCAGAAAATACATTGTCGTGGCCAGTGTTTGTTACAGGTACTGATGACAAAGGAAATCGGATTCGACGGGCCGATTGCCTTTTTGAATCATTTCCACTCTGCATAACCACTGACCATAGTGCCGTTTCCTCGACGATGGCTCAGGACTCAGCTCTCGAAACTGACAAGAACCACGGAATAACTGCAAGGATGCCGGCACCAACCAGTCTCTGGGCACATTTACTTAGAAAGGACACTGCACGAGGACAGACAGCCGACGTAGGACCCGCCTTAGCAGCCTTACCACCCATCACTCCTTCAGACAAGAATGGAACCTCCATGAGGATACTGCTCCACGATACCCAAGCTCATCTTGACCAATTCTCTGAGAGAGCCGATAAGCTATTCAGCAAAATAGACGAGACTAAACGAGAGATGTTGATTGTTCACACCCTCTTCCAGCGGGAACATCAGACTTTGACCGAAGAACTTGTTGATCTCGGTTCGTCCCCCTGTTTTCGCCTATCTAGACCTCTACTTTGTCATATATGCGTGAACTTATCCTCCATGGTCCAGTGAACCGCAGTCAGACCCAACTCCAAAATTCTATCGGCACTCCTGCACAAACTGAGCAACTAGGACAATTTTCTAAGGACGTAAATGCGCATCTACAAGCAATAGACAAACGCTTGGACGCGATGCATTCTGTATGGTCGCAATCGAACCATACGAGTGATAACTGACACGATACTGCTACTAGTTTAATCAGACGCATTCACAATTGCTACAGCTTCAATCTCAGGCCATACAATCACTACAGGAACAGCACGGAACAATTCTTACTTCTCTTATACCGCTTTTACCTCTGCTTCGGGCTATACCGCTCCATATCGAATCTGCTCGAAACAAGATAACTGACATACTTAACAAGCCAGCGCCGCCGCCGATTACTCAAACCGATAATTTTAGCGTCGATAATGAAGGACGCAGAGGCAAGCGATCGAGTCTTGCACTTGATTCTGACCCTTCAACGTCACCCTCAAATTCCAAAAAAGCCCGGATTATTATTACTCCCAACGTCAGGGAAAATAGATTGTCCATCTCCACCAATGCAAAGCAAGGAGAGCTCGGTTCCTCGTTGCGTGGATCTATGCCACCTGTCTCTGCTTCGTCCTCTGGACTGTTACGACAAAAAACCACAATTGTACCTAGCCCCCGATCTACGCCACCTGTCCATCACCAGATATCAGTCACGGAACAAGTAGGCCGTAGCGGTACTCCATTCTCACCACCTAGTCTTCCGAATTTCGACCCGTCTCCCGAACGATATCCACTCATCTCGCGCGCGGATCTCCCGTCCTCTAAAGCTGCTGGCCCTTCCGGAAAAGGCTCGACGCTTCTGACTCATCCTCTGCCAGTGTTATTCCCGAGTGATTTTACTACGCCATCTTCTGATCTTACGCGGCCCTCCGTATCTCGTGCTCCTACACGTCGTCTATGGTTGACCGTTCAAAAATCAAAAGAAGAGACTCCAAGACAGATCCCCAAGCCTCCTAGCTCGTCTTCCCCTCAGTCTAACATGTCTTCCGCTAAGCACGTTAACCCTAATAGTTTTATGGTGCCTCATTATAAAAACAAGCGTATCCTCATTGGACCAGCGTGCCATCCGGCTCAATACTTCTCAGGCTCGGATACCAATGGTTCTCGACCTCCCACTCGGACAGCCTTGCACGGAACATCCATGGTTCGACCCCAAAACGCTTCTGCATTGCGATCGCATGGACAGGCAGATTCATTTGCGCTTCTAAATGATCAAGCTATGAAACCACTTTTGGCGCCTACCGCGGCGTCTTCCCCTATGCTTATAACCCAACAGGCCAAAATCAAAGAACGACGATCTCCGCGCGTGAGTTCTTGTCTCGTTATTGTCGACTCCTGATTGAACGCTATAATAGAAGGAAGGACGGCGCTTCATTCCGTTAGATGATTCCGACGACGATGAGGATAGAGACTTCGGAAATGGCTAGGAAAATACATACACAATCACTCTGCAGTTTTATAGTATGCTCAGTTATATTTTGACGTCTGAATTCGAATACAAAGGCAATAACATCTGCTTCGTGATGCACCCATGATACCGAATGGATGAATGATCTCTGTTTATACCGTCGACAAGCCACACTGCAGCGCTAGGAGGCGGGGGTAAAGCATTAACTCTACTCCAATAGTAAGTAACGGTGCTCATTGCGGTGTAGTGGTGAATGTATAGTATTTTGTGGTAGAATTCTCTTCTCAGAGTCTCGTGTGGCAGGTATAATGCGCGGTCACGTCGCGAAGCAAGTCAGTAAAGACAATGGATGTTGGGTATTATTCGGAGAGACTGGATGATGGCCTATGGCATGGTCCATCCTCCTGATTTTTCAAGTACGCAAACACAAAACGACTGGGGTACATTGACAGGTTTTGCGCAGTGGACACGATTCTAGCGCACACGCGACGCCTAGCAGGCAAAGAAGGCTATGATTTCAAGTTTCTATCTCTATCTCTATTTCTATTTCCCCCTCGTCTTTAGCTCATTTTCTCCCCTCCATTCTCATTTGCCACATGACACCGATCGGCCTGCTACTACACATCGCCCTATCCCAAATTCGTACAAGCTAGCGAAATTACCACCAGGAAAGACCCGGATCAAACGCTTACAACATAGGGTTTAGGGTGACATCATCAAGTGGACTTATTCTTCCCACATCTACGGTCGCCATTGATACACATCCGATTGTCGAGCTGAGAGTGGGAAAACTAGCAGACAAGATAATCGATAATTGCGTAACAATTGTCCGACGAAGCCCGTTGTCACTAGTCATTTGAATGGATGGGTGACCATTCCGTCTACGGAGAGGCTTCCTCATTCACAATGAATGGTTACGAGTCTACCATGTTTGGATTCTTTTATGATACACGCGCCACACACCGCAGCAGAAACAGCGCAACGTCCCATACTTCCAGAATAGGAGAATCCACCTGTATTCAAGCATCAAGTCAAATCAGGAATTTGAAGAGTCCCTGAGGTACATGACATGTAAGTATCGATATATCTGGCGCTGAGCGATGATCATGGGACGGTGAACCAAGGTGAAAATTACCTCTGTAAACCGTATTTTACATATCGGATTGATTATCTTGATATCACCAAACCAAAGTTTGTATCTGGAGAGAGTGAAGCATCCTATGGTGCAGGGTGTCTAGTCGCCACTACTCTGGGACAGCAGTTGAAAACCAACGCTTGATGAGGAAAGGAGCGTGGCATCGCAACGCGCCCACTTGTGGATGGTCAACCGTAGCATTTCTAAATCTATTCTTTTATCATATATACATACATGGCTCGGCCAAACAAAAGACTCCATCAAAGCTGCACCTGCACGAGCACGCACAAGACATTCCAAGTTGACTCAAATCAACGTGATCTTGTGCTAAGCGCCCTGCACCATACACGTTACACATCTCACAGAAGGATTCCTGATGCTGTTGCAGCAGCTATGGACATATCATCGTAAAGGGAGCGGCAGAATTGGGGAGGAAGGAGGAATCAGTATATTTTTATGTTAAGGCGCTGTTTTTATGTGGCTAACCATACATGGGAATCTTGCCTCGAGCTATCGTGTCCTAGTGCCTGCAGTATTTAATGGGTTATGCCTCATAGCCAGTTTACTACAATCTAGACCTTTCAGAGTTCATATTCCCACAAGTAAGTCCCATACTATCCGGACATCGAGTCATCAAGTTGGTCGCCCCCCTCTACGGCATAATGCCTCCCTAGCCTAACACCGGCCGCCCGGCGTCGTTGAAATAACCCACGTGGTGTCTAAGGTGTTTTCAACACAGGCGCACTCAGCCAGAGTCGAAACCCGGACCTTGCGCTCGCAAGTCAGGTGACCTGCTATGGGTGCCAGGGCGGAATTGGGCTTGACTATCTCCGTCAAATTTCAGAATCTCCAAAATCGGTCTTGACAATCAATCTCGTTCATTGAAATATGCATTTGATCAAGAGGAATGAGAAATTGTATAATTTCTCAAGGTGTAGTTTTACTTATACAAAAATAGCGGTGACTAAGCGCGTGCATCATAGGGAATTTCGCATACTTAGGTCTGATTTCACCGCCATCATCGGCACGACGGCACCAAACAAACCTTCGTCAACATCATTCAGACTGATCAGGACTGATCACTGGCATACACTGGCATAGACGAGTTCCTTCTGTGCATTCTCAATTTCCGCTTGCTTTTTCGCTTCTGACTGCTTCGGCCTATCATGGCACGAAAACCGATAACCTATGCTCGGAAAAGGAACCGGAACACTGGAAAGCCTGGTGTGCAGACGAGAGCTGGAGAGCCCGAATCACCTACCATCGCTACATTAAACCCTGGCGAAGAATTAACTATTTGTGAAATGGAACGCCGAATGCTGAAGAGATCACGTCAATCCTGGAATGCTAATGCTACTGGTCGGATAGAAAACATAGAACACCTTTTCAAGAAACCCAAACTGGATAGCTGCTATCACGTACACGAATTTCCTCGGACAGCTATCTCTCCGATCGACCTACAAGGAATTCAAACGCCACACAATACTAATCTTGCTCGGGAACAGGTCTTCGAACTTGAATCATCTCGAGGAAGAGCTCCTCAGGCAGCGGAATACGAGCTTTCTCCTGTCCCTTCCGCTTTACCTCTGGCGTTTTCAAATAAGCAAACCCTCTTAGCGCGTAGCGTCAGCCGAAATAGATCTTTGCACAAGACAAGCTCTATTAATCTCAAAGAAAATGTTTTACCCTCAAGGTCGTCTTCCAAATCAAGACCTAGCTCATCTGACTCCGTCAACGGTAAACGTACCGCAAAACTCAGGTCCAAAATTTCCACACGTGGATCACTGCTCGCTAGCCCCTTTGCTTCAAAACCTTTCAGTCCAAAACCATCGTCAACGTTTTCTTCTCAAGTCAAACCACTGCAAAAGTCAAGCTTGAAACGAACACTTTCTGACACACATTTCAACCCTAATCTCCCGTTGTACCGCACACAACCACTGGTTCAGGCTCACAGCACCAATACGTCACCTATCTCTCGTCATGAAGATGAATCGATCAAAGTCCGCCGTCCTTCGGCACCTAGTGCTACTTCGCAGCGCCCAGATGTTACTGCCTGGTTTTCGTCTTGTAGTTCTGCAACCAATTTTCGCAATCAAATTCTCTCGTCGTCTGCTGACTTCTTTGTTTCGGGTTTTCGAAGCCGTGATCTCGCTGTTGATTTCAACCGCCCTCCATCTCAGCTTTCTTGTAATTTTGACTATGATGAGGCTTTTTTCGGAGATGTTTTAGAAATATCGACTCCATTCAAACCTAAGGGACAGCACCAGAGCGAACTTGTCTATTCTAACTCGCCTAGTCACGATGAAAACTTGGAAGGTTGTATTTTTCACTCGTCTGACATGCATACCACTCGCCCTTTGTCGCTCAATCCGGACATTTTCGGGTCTTGGGTCAGCGACAGTCTCATCTCGTCACCGACATTCTCTCAGAAAAGCGCATATAGTCATAGTCATGAGGACCGTGACACTGTATTAGACCTAGACTGCGAATTGGCTAAACCTGCTAGTCCCCTTCCTGCATCTGGTACAGAACGGTCGCCGTCCCCGTTATACATAGAAAGTCCAGGGTCTCTCCAGGATCTCTTCAACAAGCTAGACCTCAAATTTGATGATGGCGCGTATTCTATATATTTGTATCACAGATTATTGACAAAAACGCATACGTTCAGGAAAATCTGTGCCTCCTATGCGAACTAGATCTCTGGATCTCGAGAATGATCGATCGTTCGATGGACAACCCCTACAATCACCAGCACAAATCTCGCCTTCCCAGACAAAGCAACCTGCCGTCGAATCTAGAACTGAACAACGTACTGGGCGTGATAGGCGTGGAACGATTCGCGCGTCCGACTGTTTCGTTGTAAGATCACCTGATTTACCAGGCCCTAGAAGAACAAGGAGTGGTACTGTTGTTCAAGGTTCTACTCGCCCTCGCAGAGATCGGAGTGACACTATTGTTGCTCGGCCATCTAACCTAGCGTCGTCTAGATATGCTCTAGCATCCTGTGTTGGGGATATCGACACGTCCGACATCAGCGGGGATGCTGGACGTCGGGTCGATGCATTGATGGTCACTGATGAAGATCAAGACGACGAGCTTCTGCTGAAGAATCATTGGATTGACGAAGAATGGGTCGTAGCTGCGCCGCCGTCTCCAGTACTCCCTCGTCGAAAGAGGAAGATTCTCACTCCGTGGAGGAGGCGGTTTGAAGAAAAGAAAGCGCTGGGCATCTGGGGTATGGAACATGACCATGATGATGGAGAAGATGATCCGATCCGTTGTTTCTGAAGTGATCGTCTTCACTTATTCTTATTTGCTTCTACTTTGTTGAAATGCTATCCTATGCAATGAACGGCTCAATCTGGCCTCTCGAATTACTTAAGCAGGTATCTATTGAGGATCGCCAATGAAAGACCTTGTCCTGCCATTATTTGTGACACTGTACACTAAGTCATTATCTGTGAGGGGTGTTTGCATGCAACACCCAGACATAGCATTGGGTGACAATTGAAGAACAATTGAAATAACTTCAAAATTCTCAATGAGTGTTTTTGATGAAACCATAAAAGGAGTATCATTGGTTGATTATAAATAAGTCCCGAAATGAGCAAAATATCTGAAGATTACTTGACAATGACCTTATGTTCGAAAATGATCTAACAAGGATCTTCTATGGATAGATCATATAATGTTTTCCTTTTTTCTACAAAAGTATCTGTCACTCTTTAGAAGATTTCTTTCAAATTGTCTTTTTTGGTGTTCCTATAGACCACCAGACATCTACACAGTTAGCTTCTAGCTTCTAGTGATCCAGTCTCTCGGAATCTGGTTTTCAATATTAAATCGGAGACACTTCAACAAACTTTTAAAAAGTATTTTAATTTCCTTATTTAATCTTTTATTCAAGATGATCCACACAGGGCCACTGAAATTGAAAATCAATTCATGATCATCTTTTTATGGCTTCAATAATAAAAACACTCAAAGAGAATTTTCGAATCTTACTTATCATATTCTTGAATTCTTCCAGCTCGAAATATTGTTCCCCAGTGGCTGTGTCTTAGTTTCAAGTCGCGTAGTGGCAGCGGCCATGGCCTACTATAGTTAATAATGATAGTGTAAGCGAGGGCGCCCTATCTGCACATCAATATATCAGCGACTTCGAAATAAGAGTTTTGTCCTCGGGTGGAGGGCTCAAGTAAGTGAGCACGTGAATATTTGAGTCGGCCACTTACATAAAGTGAAATAACAAATATCCAACAAGAACAGCTGCTTTTGAGGGCTATCACGGCCATCCGATACAACGTTCGAATCTGCCAGTGATGTGGCGTTCTGATAAAATTTGCTCGGGGATCACAGTTTCACACTTAGTAATCTGAGGTGCAGTGACAGCGACTCACGATTAGTGGAAACCCCTGAGATGGTGCACTTTAAAGTTCACTTTCGGGATCGGCCGCCGCGTCTAGGAAGTACACGGAAAAGAGATTTTGCTTTCTTTATCAATTCCAAGTCTAGCATCGCTTCTTGATGGCTGTCAGTATTTTCTTCCTTCAAAAAATCATGAGTCAAACTGACTTGATCGCTATTCCCAGAGCCCGACAGTACATACAAGACATCGATGCCAGGTAGGAATAGGAATACTGGCACTCGGGGGTCCTTTTAGTGAAGTTTGAAGCTCAAGGGTTTCATTGAATCTCCAAGCCAAAAAAAATAACTACATACACGACTTACCTGCACTTGTATATTGCTTCCGAGCAGCGGGATTTATTCAGTTCGTCCGATTCGGATCCGGTAACCCCGGTTACTTCCTCGGAAGAGGAATGCAAGTTCTCTTGCACTCTAAATAAAGATCCATTGCGCATATTTTCTTGCATACAAATCGACGATGTGACAGGCATCAAGAATTTGTCAATGAAGCGAAGTATTTGATGCCTAACAGTAGATCTCTACTCTTTTCCGTTCAACTTCAACAGGTTGCGTGCTATTTGGATAAACTGAAGTTGTAAATGAAGGTCAGTGGCCCTCGTCTTACTTTAAAACGTGAAAAAGAATCTTGCATCAGCGCTCGGAGTCTGTGCAGGGTCACAAGGTACTCGAATTGCATCCGTCCGTATCGAGATGCCCCTTTCTTTCCCGCACCAAGTCGGGATATCTTGCATGCAGGGTCCGATAATATGTCGTCGGTTACGTTACCTTCTTTGTTGGTGGCGTAGGTATGTATAACGTGGCGGTGTTGAGAATCATTAGAGTTGTATGCCTAGTTCTCGTGAGATAGTAAACGAGAAAATTTTGAAAGTAACATTATTCATATTGAGTTGAATGTATGCTGTGCTAAATGGAACTATTGAAATGACATACATCTCATAGTTACGTGGCGTATTTGATCCATGGAGGTCAATGGCCAACACGGCTGCTAGTTGAGGATCATACAGACCAGGAAGAGTCTGTGATCATGAGTCAAGGTCCGACTGGCTGGTATACCATGACGCTGATTGACATTGAGTTGCGCAGGAAACTGGCGATGATGTTATCGGAAGATGGGAAAGAACCGCTGTATCTTAAACGAAGGAAAAACTCCAACTTTCATTTTTATAAGTATGATAGTTCTGATTCAAACAGGCATAGTCGACGAGACGGCTGTTCTTGATTGATCCCCAGCAAAAACCTGAGTCAAAGCAAAGAACTGACGGTGCGCGAAGTAATGGGACAAGTGGTATTGATAACCCCGTTGAATGCCTCTTGATTTGAACAATCTTCATCTCCGCTGGATGTGGGTACTAGTCGACTACATCACATGCATTCAAGATATCCTCCCTTGAGTTCGGAGATGCACGAGTTTGAATTTGCAAAGGTCTTTGTATAGATTACCTGTTATTGTTATACTTCTCAACATAGAAAAATTGATACTGAATAAATCATGCTGCATAACACATAGATGGCCAAAAATTACTAGATAGACGGACTTCAAGACTCGTTGTCATCCATTCCTGCTGACTTCCACCTCAAATTGCCCTCGTAAAACTCAATAAGCTGCACTATACATGTCAACGTTCATGTTGAAGATATTCATTGAGCAGACTTGCCTTCTGGGGGAAACGCTGAGAACAGAGTTTAGAGTTTTCCATAACACGATCGCCAGTTTTGCTGGGAAAACTTCAGGATAAAAAACATCAATCTAAGAATGAAGACATACAGAGTAAAGTACACGCGAAGGCTGCCGTCAGGTGCACGTTCTATAGTATCGATCGTGTCCACCAGATGCTCCCAAGTCTGAACGGTCATATACGCCGACATATCTCCAACGACCACCTCATCTTCAAGAGGATGGGAATCCTCATTGTCTTCGTTGGCGGCTCCATTCTTCTTGGCTTTCTTGGTTGCCCTGTCTTCCGAGATAGACTCTTTGGCACCTTGAGATTTTCTCCCGCGTTTCTTGGTCGTAGTACTGGCAGATGCATCGACATCCTCAGAAGCAAATGATTTTCGCGACTTCTTTGGGGTTTTCGCAGCATCTAACGACTTCCTGGCTTTTTTGGGGTGCTTCTTCCAGAATTCCTCGATGAGAGTCCCTGCATTTCTGGACAACGCGATTAGCGCGTCGAGTACCGTGTATGAGACAGAGTACGTACCCAGCATCTTGTTCATCTACCCAGCTATTCTCGCTGTCGTCGTAACCCTTCCACTTGACAAAATAACCTATCCTTCCCTGCGAAAAAAGCAAATCAATGCATGTCGCGCAAAACAACGCGCATCGCGTGGAGGATGACACACACATTAGGAAAAGATCCTCTTTTGGCATCGAGGATCTCTTCTATCTCATATTCTTCTTCCACATCTCCTTCCTCTCCACCTTCGTCCTCATCGACTTCCATCGGTTCATCGACTTTGCTCTTTTTGTTGGCCCGGTTCTTCTGAGACCTCTCGTCGTCGCTTTCGCCGTCAGAGTGCACTGGTGAGACTTTTGCCATGAAGGGAAACTAGAGAGTAGAATAGAACGAAACAAAGACTGCGCGGTACAGAAGAAAGTTGAACACAGCTGTCAGTTGAGCTGCGTGTGAAAGGTTGCCTAAGCTGAACTTCAATTCGATCCAAAATTGAAATTTCAGTCAACAAATCGTTGGCGAATTCGTGCATCAATTTTGTATTAAGAATTATACATCACAAGGATTGAGTTATGGAGTATATTCTAATGTACAGGCGCTAACGTAGGGTAACAAAGGTAGACTTCTGACAAGGAATGATTTTCAGAAGTTGACGCCAAACAACAAATTGAAAGAGATGGCCACTAGCAATACAAACAGTGAAAAATAGAAGATAAACAATTTCGTGGCTATCTTCGGCGACCGGGGCTCGCACTACGACCTCGGGGACCTCTACCCTTTTTCGGTCCAGATGGGGGAGGTCGTACAAACGCGAAATCACACTGTATCTCCTGCTCCAAAAGAGTTGTTCCAGATGCACCATCAATCGCTTTCTGAGCTTCGGCCATCGTCTCATATTCAACTAGAGCATATCCCTGAAGTGCGCAAGCGGTCCAAATACATAAATGCATTGTGTGTGAAGGAATTGAGTGTTACTGACCTTCACATAACCCGTACGACGGTCGAGATTCAAGTGCAAGTTCTTGATCTCTCCGAAATCAGCAAACTTGTCAGTAACATCTTCTTCAGTTGCCTCCTCGTGGACATTAGTAACGAGAACTATCCATCCCTCAACAGCTGCACGAAGATTCTTTGAAGTCTGAACTCTGTTTCATCATGAGCTAAAACTTACAGCGCGCAGCTCTTGTATCAGGATCCTTGGTATGTGTACTCTCTACGCGATCATAAGTTTGTTCCGTCGTAGCAGGTGCGTCAGCGGCTCCTAGACCCCAGGTAGGTCAAGGTAACTTGTATAAGATATAATTGTGAACGAACCCGTGTTTTGAAAGCCTCGGCCTCTTCTCCTCACAGAACCACCTACTATAGAGACTCTTCATGAATATGCTATCCGCGAAGAATGGTACTCAACATACCATCATCGATGTTCATGCCATCGTCCGACATTTTTTTGTCGATGGTATGGCAGCAGGTAGATGTGTCACGCGGGGTGACAGCGTGACAACTTGTAGTTCGTTTCGTCAACGGTTCCGGCCGAACTATGATTTGTCATGAAACGTCCAAATCTAGTAAGACTCGTCCAAATCGCCCTTGTTTCGACATGAAAATAGCTGCTACCGTGATACCTTGTCCAACGTCACTCCCAGAGAAAGAATTGAGACTTGATTGAGACGCTTCCGTTCATCACCGAATTGATTCTTTGAAATTGGGTATGTGACAAACAGGTCGATCCACGCGCCCAACCGTTAAACGAAGAGTTGACAGCAACCCTTATTCTGCTTCTTGCATTATGATCCCGATCTTTTCCGTTTGTAGAAAGTCAGGACCCATTTTTATAGCCCACCTTTGCCCAAGTGTTGTGCCTGGTATCTCCTGAAACCACGATCTCGATTGTGACTTTGGCTCTAACACGATTGCACACAGTTGTACACACCTCTTTCGTAGTCATTTTTTGTCGGCCCGACTTTGGCAACACGCGCATTTTTAAAGCGCGTCGAAGTTTGATCCTCCACCCACTCGTTCTTGTTTCTTAACCTCTTGCATCTTGCTCAAATCTCGCCCAAAACCCGATGAACTCTATGCCAATCATCAACCACCCGTGCACTTTCTGTTGTGCGCCGACTTCAATGTGGTGCAGCCGCTGTCAGAGCGCGTGGTACTGCAGTCCAGAACACCTCCATGCTGTTTGTGCCGTTTCTGTCGCTGTTGGTTACACGACCCTCACTTTACACATAGGATTGGCAACGTCACCGAAAAGAATGTATACCTGCTCAGACGTCAAGTGGCTATCACTTGAACATGATCGCCACTCCCCCACCTGCGGAGCCACAGTTCATCGAGGTGTCTGCTATTCTCTTCGCACCTGAGGAAGGTACGGTCAACTGCTACCCTTATTTCGTATAACGTGACCGCTAAATCCCGGACTTCCTTAGAACGCCCAAGGATTATCACTGTTAGATGTCGACCATCTCACAAACCATCGCAGGGAATGTGCCCCACTCCCCTCGTTCAACCCTATTTTCCGGACAATCAAACTGAAGGTATTGTGTTGACGCAAGGTCTCAATGGGGAACCCTTGCGTTTCCCCCTGCATCTTTGGTATTCGCCATCGGCACTTCAAAAGGGAGCCCCTGTTAATCGGGCGATCTTTCACATCACCTCCGGAGCCGCTACCAAAAAGTGGTGTGGCACTGTTGTTGTTCTCAAATTCAACGGTTCCAGAAGACAAGGATATTCGGACGCGGGCTCAAATGACCTCCCGGCTCTCTCGGCTTATTTCCTCGCTTACAGTTAGATACTGGTGACCGAGTTCATTCGTAAGTACCATACGCCATTTTCCTTTCAGCGGCAACGCTGATTTTCCCGTGATTAGCAAAAGTATAGGTCGTCATAAGCGGCTCGTATGTTTCGAATGCCGTATTTTATCTATGTTATATCTTTACGCTCGCTTTCTATAAGACATGGGCTATATAATACAGCCATTTCAATTCCCCCATTAAATCGGCTGATGTTTCCACTACGTATGCATGTGACCTCTCCGAGAAGATGGGTTTTGCAAACTGACACAAATCATCACAGTGAAGAACCAAGAAAGCAGACCAGTCAAACGACGACCATCAGTTATCAGTGATTAGATTTGTGATTGTAGCGGCGCGTTCCTAGGAGCCCACTTCACCGCGTGAATGACACTAACACAAGTTCCGAGCTCCCTGCATCATTATATATTGCGTCTTCGGCAAGGACGACCGTTTCTTCGGAGTACGTGGCGTCTATAACGACGTGTAATATGACAGAAAGAAATACATAAATGTTGAAAACTTTTTATTTAACCTTGAATGTGGCGGATCCGGCCAAGTCGGGTCATGTCAGTTGAGGAAAGATATGCGTGGAACGTAGAGTCACTTGATACCCACGGCGAAAATTTTGAACTCCTAGCGTATTCTGGGGCCCACAAGATCCTTTGTAGTCTTGTTTGATTCCCACTGCAGGCCCTACACTTGCGCCGCAAAGGGATTGTGCCTACATAGTGAATATTATTTAAACCCACATGGAAACAAGCCTGTAAGGTTGTAAGCGCTCACGAAATTCAAGAAGCTGATGGGATCGAGATGAACTGATGTGAACCAAAACGAATGATCATGCCCACCTCGGTTTGGTTTCAGAGTTTCGGTCGCTCCAAAGTTATGTACACTGTTCTATTCTCCCTCAGCATTCATTCTGAGGGATGTACACTCTCCATGTATGTGTAGCGGCGTATTTTAGCCATTGGTTAAAGCTGAGAAATGGACTATGGCCCCATCATCACTTGAGGGATGACCTGAGAGAAACATGGAGAAAATATCACACCTCACACCGCAGTCGAAGTTCCGAAGGTTTATACATAACTTCGGAGGTAAAGATGCGATGCAAACGTCAGCTCGGGCATCGTCGACGGTGAAAATGTACACGTCAACCATTCATTGCCGACAATCACACCTCCATCGACGTTCACAAACCAAAAGTAGCCACGGCAATTGAGTTGGCCGACGGCGAGAATACTAGCGGAGAGCAGGCTACTTCACTGTAACCTACTGTAGCTGAGGAAGAAAAGAACCTGAGAAATGATGACCGAGACTTCGATGACACTGACTTGTCACGCAAATATTTGATAAAACTTTTTCAATTGACTTACCACCATGCTAGCTTTTACCTCTTTCCCATTGCAGCCTGATCATGCCTACAATTCATCGCAGCAACACCACCCCGATGTCACGGAGGATATCCTGATGGATTTAGACGACGGCCAGGATTCTTTCGAATCCAGCGGCTTGAAGTTGACATATCCAGGAGAATCGTTAACTTCGTCTCAAGCGTACATGAGGTTGGTAAAATGAAGTCTTGAATTGTAACTAGGAACACTTTTGATTTGCACAAAAGAGGTCATGGGACATATGTGGACAATGAGGAAGTCATCGCGTCTGTTGCAGGTACCATCGAGAGAGTAAACAAGTTGGTAACTGTCCGTGCAACGCGCACCAGGTATGGATCTTGACTCATTTTAGGCTTCATCTCTTAATTCCTACTTAGATATAATCCAGAAGTAGGTGATCTTGTAGTGGGCCGAATAACGGAGGTATGTGGGTATCCTATCTCAACAGCGAAAATCACAATTGGCGTCTGTTTTGTCCAGGTACAACCACGTCGGTGGAAAGTTGACGCAAACTCAAGACAGGACGCGGTTTTAATGCTGTCTTCAGTCAACTTACCAGGTGGTGTGCAGGTAGCGTATTTTACCACAATTATAAATTAGCGACTGATATCTCCTGTGCTTAGCGACGGAAACTCGAGAGCGACGAACTGCAGATGCGGACCTTCTTTGAGGAAGGTGATTTGCTAGTTGCAGAGGTGCAGGCATTCTTCTCAGATGGGGCGATGTCGCTACATACGCGATCTTTGAAATATGGAAAGGTGAGCCACGCGATGTACATAGTATCTAGGATTGATCACTGTATAGTAGCTGCGTAATGGCCAACTCGTTACGGTACCTCCTGTCCTGGTCCGGCGCCTCAAGTCACATTTCATCTCGTTGCCTTGCGGTGTCGATCTTATTCTAGGCCTGAATGGGTACATCTGGGTGAGTAAGCATGTCAAGGAAAGTGAACAAGAGGGCGAGGAGGGTTTCGATGCGGAGGCAGTGTATTCAAATCTGAACGACGTGGGTAGAATTTCTACTTTTTCTGAATGATCATTGAATTGGGCTTCTAGCACATTGACGAGTCAACTCGGATGGCTATATCCAGGGTCACGAACATTATCCGTGTTTTCGCTTCACATTTTGTACCATTGACTGACACGCTTCTCCTCGAGGCGTATGAATGGACACTTGACCAAGAAGGCGCCGCGAAAGATCTCTTGCAGGAGGATGTAGGTGACGCTCTTGTTGCGACGATGACAGCAAGACTATAATATATTTGTCATGTACTGCTTCATTGACTACAGGTTCGCAGTAGAAATGACAATGACTCTAGAAAGGCGGTCATGACTCATATATCTTGTCGCGGCTTGTTAGCCCCTTTACTTCTGCCATCGGTGTCAATTTATGTATAAGGGCAATGGGAAATTAGTTGCCGCAATAATCTTTCGTCTTCCATGCATTTATACTTCAGATTTACGAATGAGGGAACCGAACAATAATCAATAAGTATAGGACGAGCAGCAGGTGATATCACTATTATTATTATAAGTAGGAAAGTATAATTAGCGAGACATGAGACTGGTTATATCCCATCGTCGCTATCAGCATCCTCTTCTTCAACATCCCCTTCTCCGCTCTCGTTTTCGTTGTTTTCTTCTTCGTCTTCTTCGTCTTCTTCGTCAATCGTTTGATCTGGTGGGTTTTGAGGAGCCTGATGCTGTGGTGGTTGCGGATTGTGATTAGAGGCCCCACTAGCCATTTTCCTTGCCTGCATGGCACGCTTCGCCTGCTCCTTCGTCTCATCAACAGGCAACAACTCATCCATCGCAAGATCTTTCCATCTGAGTGCGCCGTTGATTCCTCCGCCGCCATAACCCATATCTTCGAATAAGGCTCTAGATGAGGGATCATACGGAGGACGTGGTCTTGCCGCCGGGTGTTTAATATTCGTGGGATTGCCATAAGGATATGAAGGATGGACCTGGGAAGGCAAGACTAGGAGGTCTCAAGTGAAATGCAACGTAATGATTATATGACTTGAAACGTACTATCAGAGTCATCAGGATTCGGAGGGACCATATGGGGTGGAATATCAAGTTCTAGTTTGTAGTCAGAAGGGCAAATTGACAGGAATCCTCCATATTCCACGAACCGTCATCAGACAGCTCCCCTTTCATGTACTCAGTCGTCTCAATTGTGTCCAGAATGTGAAGATCATGTTTTGTCATATGCAGATAGCAAAATGTAAGATCCTGAAAATCAAATGAGCAACGATACCGTCAAGATTGATCGGTATAGAGACTGACAGTCATGATATGCGTAGCCGGGTATTTCTGTTTCTCAGTTGGAGTTATCACTAAGTGTGGGTTCGCCATGATGGCAGGTGTGATCACGCGCACGCGTTTTGTGACATTTCGTGGAGTTAGACTTGGGTGATTCCAACATTTGGCCGATCTGGCAAAGAGTGCCTCTCACTGTCTTAAGCTTCCGCAACACAAACCAAGGCGCACTCTTTAGCCACACTGAGTGTTTGGTACGTTTCTTTTTTTTTTCAGCGTCGTTCTTGCCCTGATGACACTCCCACATCCTTATTTTGATAGTGATTTGACCGTGCGTTGACATAGTTTTTGTATATAGAACAGATCCCCTTCAGAAAAGTCCTTGTACGCTACTCTGACGCGTCAAAAACGCAAAGACCTCCATGCGTTAGGCCACACACCAACCACATACTGACAACAAACATGTTGCATCCGTCGATTCACTCCAGCGTGAACTTTCCTGTGATAGTGCCGCCCTCAACAACCTCCCTTCAGTGGTCAAACGATGGTCAGCTATTCATCCTTACTAAAAGTGAGATCTATATAATGGTGAAAAAATTCCTTTTGTAACTATGGGAAGGTATATTGATAGAATTCGTTTATAGACTCTGAACTACGGGGCCATGATAAAACTACCGAAGTCGAAATCAAACTCACACGATAAATCCTCCTGTTGGTTCCGTACGATCATTGACTTCGATCGAAAAGGTATCCAGAACTGGGGAGATATTTCCCAAGGTAGGGAGGGGTCAACCTTATAGTCACGAGTGGTAGCTGATTGTCGTGTCGATGTTGGTGCGTGCTGTCGTATGTAACAGATTGGGCTGCCGTGGCCCTTGGATCGTTCGACATCGGTCTTCGAACTATGGCGATATCCCCTAGTGGATTGACCGACGATGCAGGGTGTGCAATGATCAAACCTGGGAGCGATGTAACTAAATGAAGATTGTACAGATGTGTGGCTGCAGTCTTAAGCTCGAACATGGACCTATCATTATGGGGACCCAAAGATAATTGGGTTCAAGGGGAGTGGAGTAAGGTCGGATTAATACTTACGCTTCAATCGACCATAATTGACCTGCTCGTCTCAGATCCAGGAGTTGACACCACTGTCGAACATAGGTCCGTTGAGCGGTAGGCCAGCATTTTATACACAGGTTACCTGTACGTTTCTATCCGGGGCACCGAGAAACATCATCTCATCCCCTATATTTCTAGGCCTTACGTGGTCGCGTCAAGCGGACTTCGGGATTAACCCTGCACCTGTTGTAGATGGTTCTTTCCTAGTTCTCGGCACCCGCGGAGGGACGATCGTTTTCTTCAGGTTCAGAAATAAACTTTTGTTTAGTAGTTCCTCACCCCCACGATCCTTCATTCAGGTTCTACAATGGAGCTGCCTATTATATCGATGAAGTCCAGATTGCAGACCATTGGGTGACATTGCTTGCTTTCTCTCCTTGGACCGTTGTCAAAAAGGGCAGATGTAAATCTATTCTCATTGCAATCTCAGTAACTCAATATCTCATTGTGGACTTGCGATCATGTAGGCGAGGCCCAACTTGCATGCGGATGCGCGGATGGCAGTGTCAGGACGCTAACTGTAAACCAATCTCTGGTACCAGTCTCCCTGGGGGGCTTCGGACCAACCTACCACGTCAAGCACTTCTTCCAACCTCGATATGAGCAGGTCTTCGATCCTGACAAACGACATTTATCGGCATTGACCTGGATTATCTGTAAAGAAACCTCAGATATATAAGTTCCATCTATACATTGATAACAGTGATAATTTGAATCTACAGAGAATTCTCATTGTTTGTAAACCAGGAACTATCTTTCTCCTGTCGCCATCTGTGTGGGACATAAGCTGGTCTGGTATTCGTATACTGTCTTTCGACGTACGACGAACATCCTCAGGATCTTCCCCTTCTCATCCAGTTACAGGCATACATCACGTTCCTTCCAGTGATGCATTGGTCGTGTCCCTTTCCGATGGGTCTATCCATGCAATCCATCATATCACCTCTGAACCTTCATGGACAACTAAGGGCGACTTTTCCTGTTCTAGACTGACCGACGTGCGTCAGGTCTTTGCCTGGACAAAGGCGGGAAAAGCACGCTATACGGACGCCAACAAGATCAGCGGGCTTTTACCCTACGGCGCGCATGGGTCCCTGGTCTGGTTTCAAGAGTGAGTCACTTCTGCATCGGTGTTGATATCTTTTTGAATTATTGTTTGACAATCTGTATTGGTTAACAAGGGAACATCATCCGACAAATTTCGATTATGCTTACGATTCCAGGCATCAAGGTCTACTCGTAGCCGCGACATTATGGCAATGCCCTCGGAACGACTCTTTTATTGAGGAACTCTCATATGCCTTTACATCTGCAAAACCAAGTAAGTTGAAATACCTTGTGTATTGACAGAAAGCTGACTACTGGTTTGATCCAGCGGGAGGAGCTCCCATTCACCAGCTTGGTCCCTTTCTACTATACTTACTTGACCATCGTGAAATATACCCAGATGTACTCCGTGTACTCCAAAACGTCTCAGATACGAGCGAAGAATTCCTGTTTGATGACAGCCTAACGCTTCCGAACAACTTGACTGGTCATGCGATACGTCCAGAATTCAGGCAGTCCCTCATAAAGTATCTCTTAAACTCGGACCAGCTCTTGCGTCTTCGGATGCAGTTGATTACCTCCGAGATATTGCTTGAGGCAAGTTTCATCTCATTTGTCGTTCCTTAATCGAAGAGCTGACTAGCGGGTTTCAGACTTTGTCTGACTGCACAAACCGGCTTAAATGCGAACAGCTTGCATCTCGGTACTGTGATGCCATCTCTCAGGCCATAATGCGGATCTTGATCTATCATATCATTGTCGTAGCTCATGTCCTCACCTGTACGTTACTTTTTGTAAGAAAAAAAACCAGAGCCTTATTTCCTCACATCCTAACCAAACTAGGGAGGGACCTGCCTTTTGTGCTGCGTTTGGCAAGTCAGGCGTCGTTACCACAGTGCCCAGAGGATATTAGGACGAAAGCCCAGCGTCTCTCAAACAACATCACTGTTGCATCATCACCTGCTGAGGGGACTTCACTAGATGATCTTATGGGCGAATCTTGCCCTGCGTGCGGTTCTCTTATCCTTTTAGAAAGTGGGGCTCAAGCAATCTGCGCTAACGCTCACTGCTGGGGTAGCTACCCTTTTGAACCTCACTGAAGCCATACTTACCGATAACAATGTCGTTGTTGCTTTGTTCGGGCAGGTCGTTGCTCTATCACTTCGTTTCTCTTGACAACGGGCACCGTGCGAAAGTGCACTGTCTGCAATCGTAAAGCGCTTCTCCCTGTTTCTTTTAAGACCTCTCCAGACATGCCTCCTCGGTGGTTGCCAAAAGCTGCCCGATCCTGGATTGTACAGGAGTTCCTCGAGGCAGCATCACGATGTCTTTTTTGTGGAAACGTATTCATCTCCTCTTTGATTTGATCTGCGTGCATCCTTGCGCCACCTGAATCGCTTTCGGCGAAAACCCCTCACAGAATGTGTGCGTTGCGTCCTGTTACGATATCGGTCGAGGGCATATGAATCGCATCCCCATCTTTATTTTTGATCACCAGTTGCTGGATAGCGCTAGACTGGTGACGGAAACGGAGGCGAGGTCAAGTGATGTCTCCATGGAGGGTTACCAAACTAGGAAAGCGCCCGTAGACAGACTTACTCCTTATAACACAAGGCATAGTTTATCATGATCTAGATATATATAGCTAGTGTTAGTCTTTTGATGATGTTAACCATTAGCAAATTGTAAAATTCGGTGATCTAATTGTTCGGTTTCGAAAATTGATCTACATACTATTGCACCCTAGGGTGGTCCCTTACCGCATCAATATATACCCCTTGTATCCATCACAATACAAGGCGACATCAGGCAGTGGGAGAGGTGCGTCATAAAGTTCACCTTGGACTTACCCTAAGCCTAATTAGTCTCCGACTTCTACGCTTTTGCGCGGAAAGGCAGAGATTTTCGTCACTAGTACCAGCGTAAGTGGGTTACGATCATGTTGCCTGCGGACTCCGAGTCTGCCGCCGATCTCAATCCAAATGTGGTGACCAAGCTCAGAGGCTTACACTAATCATCAGTATAAACTTGTGTAATTTCGTTACATGCCAGTGATACAGGTGCATGCATTAGTAGATACACAATTTCTGACCATCGCTTGGCTGCCTCCACAGTATCTCAGACAATTAGCTTGAGCTTCGCAAAGTCGGGTGTGCCTAGACCAGTAACCTATAATCAACGAAGATCAGTAAAATGAGGATTCATAAGTGGAATGATGTCAGCGTACAGGGTCCCATCCGGCCCTCGCGGTAAATCCTGTCATAAATATATGTCACATAGGTATCAGCCGTAGAAAACACTGGGAGACGAACCGGCGGTTCCACATCCGGGATTGGAACCAGAAACAATATCATTGAAGGCAGAAGGGTGAGAGTAGATGAGAGGATTGATGAATCCCAGCGATGTCTTGTTGGCGGCAAGACGAACATCGTTCAGGAGGGAGAAGATGGCGGCAACAGTCTGATATACTATCAGAGCATGATACTTTTGGTGTTGAGAAATCTACTTACAGGGGAGCTAGCACTAGTTCCACCGACTGAGTGGAGTGTCCCACCAATAATGACACGGAAGTTGTCTGCCTGAGCGGAGACGTCAGGGTAGGCGCGTCCAGTAGCACTAAAGCACTTGTACTCAGTATGATGGACTTCATTAATATTGAGTGAGAAACTACGGACTTGTAGAGACCGGAGAATGTCGTGCCAAGACTGGACAAGAAAGTGGCGACTGCAGAAGACTGGTACGAAGGTTGAGCGAAGTAACGAGAGAATCCTCCTCCGGAGAAGTCGACTGCAACTTCGGGAGCAGTTCTTGTGGTACCGCCAACAGAGGTCACAAACGGGCAGCTGAACCCAAGGCTTCAGTATACGAACGTGGATAAATCAGCAGAACAACATACGATGCTGGGAACGCGGGCTGGAATATCGTTTTATTGGTACCATCGTTGGTGAGGCAGTCGCCACTACCAACACTGGGTGAAACCATTAGCAAGGACTAAGTTTGAATTTCTTGAGCTCACCCTTCGTCGCCACTGGAGAAGAAAGCCGTGGTGCCAATGGAACCGAGCTGAGCGAACAGGTTGCAAACCTTGACGGCATAATCTTGTGGAACCTGTAATGAAATACAATTATAACAATACTTGTTTGCTAATTTTCAAAACTCACCGTTTGTTCGTCGTCTCCGTAGGAGGTGGTGATTGTTTGTGGAATGGTAGTTGAATTGAGAATGAAGTTGAGCCAGTCGAGGTAGGGCTCGTTGGTGTTGATGGGAGTAAAGTCATCGGGTATGAAAGGGGGGGAACCCCCAGTGCTCCACAGAAGATCAGGAACGATCAGCAAGAATATATAGAATAATTCACCTGTAGTAAATGTTGGGTGTCGGAAACGAGATACCAGTCGTATATTGGATATCGAGGTTGGCCTTGATATATTATCCAATAAATCAGTGAAATCTGTCCCACTTTCATCACATACCTCCACACCAGGATCATTTTGGTTATCGAGACCGCCATTGACAAGGACAGTAGAGAAGCTTGATCCGACGGCATCAGGGCGGAATTCACCGAAGAATGTCTGTAGAGGTCTCATAGAAAGCACCCAAACAAAGATCATAAAAAGTCGTACCTGGAGGTCAGCGCGGTTCGCAAATTCTTCGAGGTACCCAGCAACACCGAGTTTGTTGACGTTAGCCGCAGCAGGGACATAATCAGTAGTATTGTACAGTCCTCTGAGGCAGGAAATGGTGATTACAGTATTGCAGCTGCTGGGAACAGCGGCATCACTGTCAAAGTCCTTCTGACTGGACTCTCCTTTCTCCAAGGGCTTCAGGAAACTAGTCGAGCGCATACTGCGCATGGTGCCGAAGTACGTGGTGGGCGTAACGACGTCAATGTGAGAGTGAAGTTCACGAGGAAGAGAATAGCTCAAAGCACGGATGACTTTCTCGTTTGATACGGGGTGATGATAGACATTATATTTAGTATCGAGCATACGTTCGGCCTCGGCAACGGAGATGCGGATATTGATCCATTCACCACCACCAGTGCTATACGCAATATTCTCAGCAGAGATCCCATGTTCTTCAAGCCAGGCATTGATAGCCTCTCTAGAGTTGGGGTGAGGCGCAACGAGAGCTTCTGCCTCAGCAGGGGTCAGATGTTGACCATATCTGAGCCAGGCATGAGATGAAACGATGTCAAATAGAGTAGCTACAAGTACCTGGGATGTGTGGGATCGCTAGTTTCCCAGAGATTGGCGATCAAGGTATCAATATTGTCCTGCTTCAAAGCAATGCGCATCAAGAACCTGTAGTCGGCCGGAGCAGACGAGTGATATTCCCATCCACGAGGTATTTCAACCCAAGAGTGCTTCACAACAACATCGTTCCATCGTCTTGAAAGAGGTTTGGCAATGCTAAGCGGCACGAGACCAATGACAATGGCAGCGGACCAAAACATAGCGGAATTGAACAACCAGCGCAACAGAAGTAATTAGGGACACCGCGATGTCCTTTATATGATCTTTGTACAAGGGCAGATGGTTCTTGCTGCATGGCCGCAAAATTGTCACAAGAACATGACATTCTATAGTAGACATGAGAACAGAAGAGTCAGAGCGCGTGAGTTGCCACGTAGAGGTCGTTTTGCTCAGAGTGATGCTATTTTCAGACAGCATTCGTCCCGTGATTGCATTTTTCACCCGTTATCCAATCGACTAGCTGCTGCTCTCGACAGGGTTTCCATGTGGTCGCTTTGAATTCCTTATCTCCCATTTTCCCGCAGCTTGGGAGACAAGGTACGTCAAAAGATAAGTGTTTGGTAGGATAGAAGACGTCCCTCTCAACTTATAGAGTGCAAGCAGAACATATCGATTATGAAAAATATGTTAGCTCAAGAGAGCATATTCGCAACGGGCCGCACGAATGAACGAAAGTTTGCATGGGGCATGGATGGGTAGCTATCTTATCTTTCCGGATGGCAACTAGGTCATCATGTGGATAGCCATACATTATTCCATATGCTATCGTGGCCTAGTACCCCTTTTGGACTGTTTCCCACATGTCCGCTTTTTCATCATTTTGGCTTTTCTATCCTCGATCTGTGATCTCTCCTGCAGTATTGATTCTCATCTGTTGGATATGTATCATGGTTTCCATGTGAGATTTGCTCAAGCTCTATAGGTACTGTGTTCATTGTCAATTCCAGAAGATAAAGTCAAAGTTGAAGAACAACTTGAGAGAGAGAGGAGACATTCTGGGAAAAGCAGTGTTGGCCCTAAGGGTTAAAGGTTAATAACGTTCAAGGGGTTAGAAACCTATCAAGCTTAAGGCTTAAGATCACAGAGAAATGATATCACGGGTTAACTTAAGCCTTAAGAACTGATGACTCAAGAGAAATAACATATCACGGGCAAAATTCTAAATATGGATTGGGCCATAGACACGATCCACAAAAGCAACAAAGTCAACAGAAGAATACTACTACCTCCATATCACTCCCTTTACTGCATCATGATGCTTCCTGGAAAGAGTTCACGCTGGGAAGTGGCTGCCATGCTCCTTGTACTTGTTGTTTGGAGACCGAAAGGAAACTGATATTGACAAGCATATGAAATGGATCCGTCGACAGCAAGCATATATGAGGGAAGCTCGCTGATGGAGCTGTTGGTAGATGAAGAAGCAGTTGATGAGAGGATACCTGATGACAGTGAGTTGGAAGGTTCAGGAGATGATTTTCAAGAGTGATATCCTATTTAGGTATAAAGGTCAATGTAATAACCCCTTAAAATAAAATACAGCCTTAATTATGGATTGTTAGTAGCCAAAAGAATTGGGGTTGATAACCTCTTAGAATCCAACACTGGCCAGAAAAGAAATTCTGGCACCTTGTTTGTAGAACTGTTTCACCTCCAAATCAATTATATGGCTTAATTGAAAAAGTGTTTAAAATTTATGGACCTCTGAAAGATTCCGTTACTGGACAGTGTTTGTTCAATGCTACCATCAAGTATGGGCTGTTGACAAGCATGGTAAGTAATGATGCTCACTTCTGTTAAACACAATGGAGAGGTGCAATGTCGGTCACATTTCCAGTGCAGATGATGTAATTGCACAGCCATCATAAAGTCACACCATGCCAGAGTAAAAGCTGAGACTATGTGCAGCCCTGGCTAGTCCCAGCAAAAAATAAGGCAGAATGGAACTCAGATCTGTTGACATTTCCTTATTCATATTCTACATACAACTGAAACCTGACCCTCACACTCATATTGAAAAAACTTCTCTACCCTCCCACCCTCCCTTCTTTTGACACCAGGGAAGACTCGGTCATCCCAAGAGCTTCCCTAGTGTACTGACATTGTTCTGCCCATTTTCTTCTTTTTCTCCAGATCTCATGTCCTGTTCTATGGCTTAACTTTTATCTTTCCAGAAGCACACCCAATCTCTTGCCAAAAACCATAATTCAAATCCTTCAATTCCCCACGTGAACAGGCCAGAGTTCTGCCTTATATCTACAGATGACTGATCAGAGGGGTATGGAAGTGGGTAGTAGTCAAGAGGAAGTAGCTGATAGTGACACATCAGCAGCAGTAGAGATTGCAGCAACCAGTAGTCCTGAGATAGAGAATTGATGCTGGGTCATGGGCATCTGGGTGGTGTAGGATGGATGGTGCCAATTCCAGTAGGAGGAGTTGAAGCAGTGTCATGGAGGAGTGGGAGAAGCTATAGTAATGGGAACAGTTTCATTCCAGCAAAATGTTCAATCACAACTCAAGGAAGAATCACTTGAGCAACAGCTAGTAACTGCCTCAATGTAATGTAATTACAAGAGTTTAGAATTCAAAATTCTCATATCACTCAGTGAATCAGACTTGGTCTAGTATTCTGCTAGGTGAACAAGAAAAGAACTAACCAAATTATGTAATATGTCTGAGTCTAGTAATATGATGGAATTTGCTAAGTAGCATGTATGCTACAATACAGTCATGACAAATGACAAGCACATGCTTGTAATTTATATATGCAAAGAGCTTATCCAGCTCATAAGGAATGATGGGGAATCCATGGGGTGCATGCTTGTAAACAATTGATTGTTGGATATTTGCACATTTCTTATACTTATATTCATAGCTAGAGGTGCACTATTTAGTGTTGTGATCCAGCATGCAGACACTGTGAGCTTAGATAGCCAAAATACAATGGCACAATAGTGCACTGACCCTGGACAGAGCTCAGGCCACTTTGTCTGTGGACAAAGACACAATGGACAAGGCAAACATATATATAGAGTAGATAGATACAAGCCACCCTCAATTGATTGTATAGAGATTGAGGGTGAGCACAAAAGTTACTTACAGTTCTGGGCTTTCACTTACACATACCTTAGAGATACTTATCTCTGTAATATTCTAGGTATGCACAAATGCAATCAATTGTATAGAGATTGAGGAGATACTTATCTCTGTAATATCCTAGGATTGGACTTCAACAGTTTATGGGTTGTTGCTGTTTTGAACTTTGAAGAACCCAATCCTGAAAGAACTGCTTATCCACTGCTGCCAAGCCAACTGCTTGATCATTGTAAGATTATTGACAATCTTATCTGCCTACATGACCTAACGACTGTGCTTGTTGCTCCCCTATCATGCCTACTGTTGGGAAGGCAAGCCTGGGGGACTGTCAGGGGATGTCCCATTCCCCCTTTGTTCTGTTCTCACTCCTTATGGTTTTCCTTTATTCTCCTTTGCTTTCCCTATCTGCTGGTCCCAGTTCTAGCCCTCAGGCTGCACCAGTTCTCTGTCCATAATTCTGACATTTGTTGCCCCTTCCACATGGCCTCTTACTAGACCCCTAAATTGCTTCCTGTATTCTGGGCCTACCACTCATTGTAGGCCTCCCATCATTGGATCACAAGTACTTTTGACCAAGGGCTATCTTTTGATCCTATTGGAGGTGGTCACATGCTGGGAGTCTGGAGATCGAGGCCATTTATGATGGATTTCCACTTTTTGATCAGACTCCAGATTTGGTTGTTGTTGGGTGTTTTTTTCCAGAAGCTCTAGAGTAAATTTTCCAAACACTGGCATTGGGGATCCTTAGACTTGTTCTCTTTGGATCTCCCTCTGCCAGGTGAGTAGCTAGAACTCTAAAACTTGTAGATACTGAATAGACTTTGGATCTCCCTCTGCCATTGTATGATTGAGCCACAGCCTCCAGAGGTCACCCTTACAGGGACTCCCCTAGGGCTGAGATCACAGCCACCAGGATGGCTGAGATGTGCCTTGTCAATAATTCAAGCAATCTGGTTATACTCCCTGTGGATAAAATTACATCATTGCAGTCTGGACATGTCCTTGACAAGGACAATGGGAAATACACAGACTGGTTATATGCAATGAGACTGGAACTGCCTATGGTCCAACTCTGGGACTACATGTTTGACCCACTGCCTGCCCCACACATGGCATACAAACCCTGTGCATACTGTGCATGGATGTCCAACAGATGTCTGTCTTGCTTGTTCCTCAAGTACACAATATCCCAGTCCAAACAGAAACTGTGCATGGAGGAGGAGGATCCAGTGACTCTGTGGAACTACTTGAAGGAGTGCCATGGGGGTGTGGTACCCATCAAGCAAGTCCAGCTTCTACAGGAAGCATAATGAAATGCTTGCTGTCCAAACCACTTACCAGATCCATTGACATGATCTTTGAGAAGATTGACCATGCTTTTGACATTGGAGAGGTGACCAAGGAATTACTCAAAGTCTACTGCAGCACTCTCTGCCCTATGAGACAAGTTGTTCTCACACATCAGATCAATTTTCTCCCATGACTTAGTGCAGGCAGGGGACATGTTGAAGTATGGGCCAGTCAAGATCAGGCACTTCCTTGAAGGCAAACAGACACTCCTTGATGCTGACAAGTCCACAAATGTGCTTACCAATTCAGACCTAATAACATTTGTGGCCAAACTGTTCAGGGGAAGCAATATAACATGTTCATTGTGCAAGGCACAAAAGCATACTGTACAGATCTACACAGGACACACAGCACTGTGGTGCATCCTCAAAGGTGGCACTATGGAAGGAAAGTTGTTCAAGAAATTGAGGAAGGCAAGAATGGCACACTATGAGAACCTGAAAAAGGAGAGAGAAAAGAAGAAGCCCTTGAAGATCACCTTCACCTCAATGGGAGGCAGCACATTCACTCTGGAGAGTGACTCAAAGATGATTGCAGCATACTTGGCTACAAAGGTGACCAACTCTTTGAAGCAGTAATTTGCAGGACTGATATCCAACACAACCTCTGATGCTGGGTCTTTGGCCAATGTCAAAGGGCTTGAGTTTGACACATGGATTGTGCCTTGAGGAGGACCCCAAGACTAGCATTGACTTGAACACACATACCAAGCCTGATTCTGAGTCAGCCCTCTCTTGCAGAAGTCAAGCCACAAACCTGTTCTTCTTAGATTCTGGCACAACAGTCCATATCTCCCCCAGCCTTTTATAGCAGATGGCATGTTCATTGAATTCAGGAATGTACTCCACATTCCTGACTCCATGGTCTGGCTACTGTCTGTGAGCAAGCTGGCACACCAAAACAAGATTTAATTGATGTTCAACAGCACTGGAGCTACTCTATCCAGGATAAGCAACAGAGAAGTCATTGCTATCAGCACCCTTCTTCCTCATCTGACCTTTATGCACTCAACCTATTTAGTCATCAGGCAATTGTGGTCCATGCCCCACCAAACCTGCAGTCATGACACCTCAGACTGAGACATGCCAACTACTAGTCCATCATGCAGATGGCCTGGGCAGGAATGATCCTGTCACGACCCGCTCCCTAGACACTGCTCCCAACCCCTCCCAATTTCCCATCTAACTCCCCTGAACCCTGCCCACACTTTTGCGCCCACACTGGATAACTCCGACGCTTCTCCGGCAAACCCTGACGGCAACTCCAACACCCTCTCCGTAGCCATCAACACTCCCCCTGAAACCTTCCCCCACCGTTCCTGGCCATGTCATACGTTCCCAACCCCCTACCCTAGTTTACCCGACCCGACCCAGAGTATCACAATGTCCTCGGAGCAGCCACGCCCCCAACCGATCCCATCAGAATACCACCGTGGCCTGACCTTGGATTGTACCCAACACCCGTTGACTCCACACAGCTCCATCGACTCCCTCCACCATATCCGCCACCCTCCGAGGTACCCAGTAGTTGGTATATAAGTTGTAGAATAACTCCTCAAACTTTAGTCTTGATATTACATTTACCGGTTTCCTATGTTTCATCTCTCGTCTCGTCTCTGTTTCTGTTTTTAAGTTTCGAATCTATCTTTTTCCTCAGTCTCGTCTCGTCTCCGTCTTGTCTCGACTGTACATATTTCCTTTGTTCTTCTAAGTCCCTCCTGCTCCCTATGTCAGTACGAACTCCACACACGTGCCACAACCCAAACATTCTTACAACAACTCTGACCCTCGCTTCCTGCTCAGCACTGGGACCCATCAAGCCCTGGTAATCCCCTATCCAACTCCGGCCCCGCCCCCATCACCCAAGAAGCCTCCGCTTACCCCGCAATCTATTTGTGCACCCACAAACTAGCCCTGACACCCGCCCTAGGTCAATGCCCAGTACCTTCAGTCTTAGACTCCTCCGGACCATTCAGGACTTGCTCGGGCCGCTTTCCCTAGGACCCCCTCGCAAGCCTTCCCCACCTCCGCTCCAACTCCAGATGCCTGGTTATAAGCACAGGACATCGCGTCTGCCTAGTAAGGACTCGCCAGTGTACTGAGCCCCCGTCGTCAGCGGAACCTGACAGATCCAAGGTATGCCCACCTCTTTTCCCTCCAAACCTCTGAAGTGTGACTATTGTATCCTGGGCAAGCAGACTAGGACTCTGGTACCAAAGGAGAGGGAGGAGGGAGAGGGGCATAGAGCAATGAGGAAACTAGAGATCATCTAGGTGGATCTTACAGGGCAAGCCACAGTTGCATCCCAGACTGGGATTGATTATATTATGAATGTTGTTGATGATCATACAAATAAACCATGGTCTATTTTCCTGAAGACCAAAGACAATGGTTTTGAAGAGCTCAAACCATGGATTCTGGCTTGCAAGAATGAGACTGGGTTGTGCCTCAAGATTCTACAAACTGGCCATGATGGGGAATTCAATGGCAAGCAGCATAAAGACTAGTATAAGCAAAAAGGTATTACCCTGGAAGTAGGAGCACCTTACACATCTGCACACATGGGTCAGGTGGAGCAAATGCACTGAACACTCATGAGAAAGGCTCATGCAATGAAATTAGCTGTGGAGTGCCTGCTGAACCTGTGGGACAAATTCTACCTTACTGCAACACACCTCCATGGTAAGATTAAGACCTCATCAGTACACAATGTCACCTCCAATGAGTTGTGGTACCAAAAATGTCCAAACTACTTATACATCCACAATCATACAGAACAAACACAAGCCCAAGATATATGTCCAGTCCATCAAATGTGTCCTCATCAGATACAATCCAAATTCTAAAGTGTACTGGTGCTATGACAGGTCAGCAAAGAAGGTGTATAGCTCATATCACATTCAATTCATAGAAAGTCACAATGATCCAAAGGCATGCCCCACAGTCCCAGACTCAAATTCAGAAAACCCTGATTCAGACTTCCCTGACATGACCTCTATTGCCAAAAATGCTGCTGACAAACCTTACCTGACCAACAACAACAATGATATGCCAATACCTGCAATTTCAGGACCAGTTGTAGATCTACCCCCAGCAGGAGACCAAACTGAGCTGCCTGTGAACCCCATCAATGAATCACTGCCAATTTGTCAATCAACACACCCAGTAATCCCAACAGAGAAGGCAAGCCAAAGCAATTGGGGAGAGACATGCACAGAGAGGGCAGTCAGAGAATCAAAAGAAGTGGCTGAGCAGATTAGGAGCAAGAAGGCAGAATGAGGGAGGGTGAACAGTGAAGCAGGGGGAGCAGGTGAGTATGACATCAACAATCAGGGCCATGACCTTGATCAGGTTTTGTTGGCACTTGATACAATCAGGGACCCACAGGACCTGAACTTAGAAGGGGACCCTGAGACTTTGAGAACATGGGAGGAAGCAGGAAATTCATCAGACAGACTCAGATGAGAGGACTCATACTGGGAGGAACTGAAATCTTTGAAAGAGATGGAAGTCTGGACCTTAATCCCATGTGAGGAGGTCCCTTGAGGCCATAGAATTCTAAAAGGCAAGCCTGTATTCTCCATTAAATGTGATGAAAATGGCAAGATCACAGGGTTGAAAACATGTCATGTCATACAGGGTTTCAATCAGGTATAGCAAGGACTATACAAAGACAACCTCACCTACAGCACACACAAAATCCTGGAGACTTCTTCTGCATCTGGCTGCAACACTGGGGTGGGATGCAACCCAGATTAATGTTAAAACAGCTTTTTTGAACAGTGTATTGCCTGAGGAGGAGACTGTGTACATGGAACAGCTGAAGCAATTTGAGGAGAAAAGCAAGGAAATGTGGGTGTGTAAGCTGGAAAAAGGGCTGTATGGGATGAAGCAAGCAGGGAGGATATGGAACAAAATGCTGGATGGTCACATGAGGAAATGGGGATTCATGAGGCTGGAATGTGAAGCATGTGTGTATTACAGGAAGGACAATATAGGTATTGTGATTGTGGGTGTACACATTGATGACTTTCTGGCCAAGCACATCAGAAGCAAGCAAGAAACTAAGGATGAAATGGCTAGCATATGGACCATTGCAGACCTGGGTAAGCCAAAGCATATCCTGGGTATTGTGGTCAGCTAGCACAACAGAACCCACCAAGTCCATCTATCACAGACCACACTCATTGACAGGCTTGTCCAACAGTTTGGCCAGTCTGATGCCACCACTGTGTCTACACCCATGGAACCAGGGATGAAGTTTCAATGCATTGATGTGTCACAGCTGACCTCTGAGGAGTGGGAGAAAATCTCATGACTGCTCTACAGGAAGCTTGTAGGGGGACTGTTGTGGCTCACAGTGTCCACAAGACTGGATATTCAGTATGCCATGCAACAATTGTCCCAGTACCTTGACTATCACACATGAAACCACTGGAATGCCATGATTTAGATGTTACAATACTTGAAGAGGACACATGAACTGGGCCTGGCTCTAGGAGGTAAGCACTCTTTGGAGCTTGTGGGCTTCACTGATTCCAACTGGGCAAACTGTCTCGACACACAAAGGAGCATCAGGGGATATACATGGTCACTGGGATATAGAGCTATCTAAAGGAAACAATGAACTGTTGCTGGATTGTCCTGCAAGGCAGAATATATGGCAGCCTTTGAGGCTGCACAAGAATGCATATGGCCATGTATGCTAATGACAGGCATAGGGCATGTGCCAAGGAGGGCCACAACAATCCTATGTGACAATAACTCTGTGATAAACCTATCTAAGGATCCCCTACTGCACCAACAAGTCAAACATGTGGACATACAATACCACTTCTTATGGGAACATGTTGCCTCAAAGGAAATCATTGTCAAATACATTAACACCAAGGACAACATGGCAGATATGTTTACAAAGGCCCTACCAGCACCACAATTCACAAGACTACATGTGACACTTGGAATTACCCAGGATCCCATGCAAGGAGGAGCAGGGCAAAGCTCATGGTGAGGAGGAGTGTTGCAATCTGGCATGCAGACACTGTGAGCTTAGATAGCCAGAATACAATGGCACAATGGTGCACTGACCCTGGACAGAGCTCAGGCCACTTTGTCTGTGGACAAAGACACAATGGACAAGGCAAACATATATATAGAGTAGATAGATACAAGCCACCCTCAATTGATTGTATAGAGATTGAGGGTGAGCACAAAAGTTACTTACAGTTCTGGGCTTTCACTTACACATACCTTAGAGATACTTATCTCTGTAATATTCTAGGTATGCACAAATGCAATCAAAATTGTATAGAGATTGAGGAGATACTTATCTCTGTAATATTCTAGGATTGGACTTCAACATTTAGCTCTTGTCCTAAGAACACAGTATTGGAGTAGGAGGACTAGTAGAAATAGTCCCCCAATCTCCTAAAGAACAAGTTATGTCCCTTTACATTATTCCCATCCCATGCCCCCAGCAAATCTGAAACTCATCCAGTCATCATCTCCCATTCAACAAGTGATTGCTCAGATTCCTTAGCTTTATTTTCTTTCTTTTTGTGCTGTTGTGCAAGGTATAGTTGCTTCTCAACCTATCCAAAGATGACATCCCAGGCTGTTCCTCCTCTTCCTCCTCAGAGTCAGAACTTCTATAGTTACTATCATCTGACCTGGGGTCACCCATCTGTCTTGCAGCATTTTTTGGCCTAAGGGGCAATGATAAGGCTACTCTCGAGATGTGTGGTCCTTCCGGACCAAGGCGACAGGGTCCTTCTCAAGGGGAGTTGGCAACAGCTCTGGTACCACCATGACAAACCTGTAAAGTGGCAGGACCTGCATAGTGCAAAATGTTCACAGGAAATTTGCAAAGTACAATTTGTTTTGGTTTTACTGGTTGTCATGGTCCACGACAACGCACAGTCATGGCTTTCTACTGCTCAGGTGTGTGCATAAAGGACACAAGTCCTTGGTCAGAGGCACTTTGTGCCTGAGATGCTCACGACACTTCAGATGTTGGCCTTATCCTAGGACATTTTGCAATCTGATAGGTAATCATAGAGGATCGAAGCTGACCGTGAGAATATTGTGTTGCTCTTCCAGCGCGTCCGAATAATCTCAGTTGGTTTTCATTCCGCGGGCACCATGGCCACTAACGTGCAGGTGTCCGGAACGGACAAAATATTTCAAGAACTAAGAAGCAAGAATGTCGAACAGAGGAGCGCTGCTGCAATGGAATTGCGACGTTATGTGAGTCGAATTACTTTGAATGTGAACGCGGCATAATTGCTGGTCAGCTGTCTGCAGCTGTTGCAGAAATGTCTTCGGATGCTGCTGGGAAGCTATGGGACGATAACATCAATCGTCGACTATTCGAGCTTACCCACAGCCAACACAGCCATGAAGCATTTGGTGGCCTCGTGGCAATCAGTACGAGCATTCAACATTCAGGTTTATGTGGGAACTTACTGTCAGCAGGTCAACTACTCGACGTCGATCCGGAGGAAAATATTGACTCTAAACGCAACTTGTTTCGATTTTGGAATTATGTTAAACATCTGTTACCGAACCATGATGTCAATCTTATGCTTGCAGCGTCGAAAACCCTTGGCCAGATTGCAGAGATTGGAGGTGCAGCATTTGGAGAGCGTTTTATGGATAAGGAGGTGCCAGCGGCAATTGAGATGATGCAGCCAGACAAGCAGGAGTCACCGCGATATGCAGGTGTATTGATTCTTAAAGAACTAGCGCGTAACAGCCCGACGTACTTCCATTCACATATCGGCGTCGTGTTCGACAACATACTCGTGCCGCTACGTGACCAGCGCCTGATAGTACGAGAGGGAGCAGCCGAATTACTCGCTGCGTGCTTGGAGATCGTGATGCAGAGGGAGCGTCAGACTCGTAGTCCCTACCTCTTCAAGATACTCCAAGACGCACAGACGGGCCTCAAGCAATCTCAGCCGGAGATTATTCATGGGTCTCTACTGACATATCGCGAGCTTTTGCTGCATGCTGGAATGGTACGTTGTTCTGTCTTCAGAAATTCTTCACGCCGCATTAATCAGTCTTCAGTTCATGCGCGAGACATTTTTGGATACTGCCGAGCAAATTCTTAGATTCAAGTCGCACAGAGACCTACTCGTTCGTAAAATGGTCATCACGATGATTCCCTCGCTCGCTGCCTACGATACACAGACTTTCACAGGGCATTTCCTCCATAAATCTATGGCGCACCTTTTCACGGCGGTTGAGAAACCGAATGAACGAACTTTCGGTCCGTGTCATGAGAATTGCAAACTAGGATCCTTGAATTCACTTCGTTTTAGCTTTCCTCGCCATCGGACACACTGCAACAGCAGTCGGTAGCGATATGAAACCTTTTTTGGAACCTATAATGGCATATATCAAACAAGGACTTCAAGGGCGGGGGTCAGTTGTCATCCAGAGTCTTCTGTAGTTTAGCATAATCTTCTTATCTAGGAGGAAGAATGCGCCTTCAGAAGAGCCGTTGTTCCAATGTGTTGGCATGCTTGCTGCAGCAGTAGGCCCAAACCTGACGAAATTACTTCACGACCAACTTGATCTCATGCTCGCGTGCGGTCTAAGCGAGTCATTGCGACAAGCCCTGGCTGCAATCGCACGGTTTATTCCACCCCTCCTGAAGACGATTCAAGGCATGTCCTCCATTTCTGATATCCTCATGTGTCAATTGACACATCAGTTTAGATCGTCTTTTAGATTTGCTGTCGACCATTCTAAGTGACAAGCCGTACAAACCACTCGGTGCCCCATCTCTCGGCCGCCCGGAAATTCCAGCTATGAATCGTGATTTGAATTCAACACAGGTTGAATCTCTCTTTTCCATTTTCCGTTTTCTTTCCTTATCTTTCCTAGGTATCGACTGTCGAGAAGAATCCAGAGCTCATCACCCTTGCGTTGCAAACTCTTGGTTCATTTGACTTCAGTGGTATGTAATCATTTTTACCATTTTAGATCCTTCTGTCGATATGAGTGCGACGCTAGGGCATGTTCTCAACGAGTTTGTTCGTACCAACGCTCTTCCATATCTTGAAGATGACTACTCCGAGATTCGGCGCTCCGCAGCCCTTACATGCTGCCGCCTCTTTGTCCGCGACCCGATTTGTTATCAAGCAAGCAGCCATGCCATTGAAGTCATCAGCGACGTCCTTGACAAGCTTTTGGTCGTGGGCATTGCTGATCCTGGTACTTGTATTCTTCATCTAGTATATCACTGATACTCATATACATCGCAGATGCGTCTATCAGACACACAGTCCTGTCGTCACTCCACGAAAGATTCGACAGACATCTCGCACAAGCTGAGAATGTCCGGTCGTTGTTCATAGCATTGAATGATGAAGACTTTGAGAACCGTGTCGTTGCTGTAGGATTGGTTGGCCGTCTGGCAAAGCACAATCCAGCATATGTCATGCCGTCTTTGCGCAAGGCGCTTATACAACTGTTGACTGAGCTTGAATACTCCACTGTACTGTACGTGATTTTCAGTTATACTTTGGTTCTTGTTTCAAGTGTTCTCTAGCCGTAACCGGGAGGATTGCACTCGACTCTTGACCCTCTTAGTCAGTGCAACCCAACGCCTCATCAAACCTTACGCCCTGCCCATGCTTCGAGTCCTCCTCCAGAAGGCTAATGATCCTAGTCCAACTGTGGCCGCTAACGTGCTGATGTGCCTCGGAGAGCTCACTTGCGTTAGCGGGGAAGAGGCCTTGCCTCACGTTGCTGAACTGATGCAGGTGATCATGTCACGACTTGCGGATCCCTCACTCATCAAGCGAGACGCAGCTCTTCACACCCTTGGTCAAGTCTGCTCGAGTACAGGATACGTTATCTCTCCCCTAGCCGACCATCCACAACTTCTAGAGCTCCTCGGGAGAATACTCAGGACGGAAAGCAATCAAGCCGTACGACGTGAGGTTGTCAAAGTATTGGGTATCATGGGAGCCCTGGATCCCTACCGACGAAAGGTGTGATTGTTTACTCTGTAACGATGTTGTGAATCTTATAGTGGGACAGATCAGACCAGAGGGAGAAGCAAGTGAAACTGCTGTGACTGCGGTCAACCAAGTACCGATCAACCAAAACAGCGGACCTGCACCTTCCGATGATTATTTCCAATCTGTCGTCATCAATGCACTCCTTGCAATTTTGAAGGATCAATCACTCAATGTCCACCATACTAGCGTTATAGAGGCTATCATGTCCATCTTCAAAACACAAGGACTCAAATGTGTTACTTTTCTCTCACAAGTGAGTGGAGCCCATCAGAATACGTCTCTTCTTCGGCTGAACGTGAGGATGCGTAGATCATTCCCGCTTTTGCAGCCGTCAGTCGTGGCCCTACTGCGCGCCTTAGCTTTTACTTGGAGCAACTGGCAATTCTTGTTGGTATTGTCAAACAACACGTTCGAAACTTTATGCCGGACATCTTTAGCTTGATCACGGAGCTATGGGATAATACCACCCTCCAGCTTCCTATTGTTGTCTTGATCGAAGCTTTAGGAAAAGCTCTTGATGCTGAATTCAAACCTTTCCTGCCGACTATTCTGCCACTCATGCTCAAGGTTTTCGATGGTGGAGATTCAACAGAAAAGAAGATGGAGACGCAGATCAAGGTGTTCGATGCCTTCCTCACCTTTGGCACCAACATTGAGGAATATCTTCACCTCGTCATTCCCATCATTGTGAAATCATACGAGAGATCCGAAGGCACCACCGCCCTGCGAAAGAGAGCCATTCAAATTATCGATGGTCTATCAAAACGAATCAACTTTTCTGATCATGCTTCTCGAATTATCCATCCACTTGTTCGTGTGCTGGATGGTTCGAATAATGAGCTTCGGATGGCAGTGATGGATACTCTATGCTCTCTTGTTCTACAGCTCGGTTCCGATTTCGCGATCTTTGTCCCGACAATCAATAAGGTATGTGCCCTTGAGATTATAAAGAACGTGTACTTATCGCCGATAGTCTATTCTCAGAAACCGGATCACCCATCCAAAATACGAAAATCTAATTTCCAAACTGCTGAATGGTGAACGTCTGCCACAAGAGGCCAGTATATTAGATATCCTGTAAGCAAAAGTCTGCTCAAGTTTTTCTACGCCTCATTGTTGCGACAGCCAAAGCGAAAACAACAAAGCACCTGACTTTTCTGCACCTGCAGAGGCAACTAAATTAGCCGTCAATCAACAGCACCTCAAGCAGGCTTGGGATGTCTCGCAAGTGACTACCCGCGAAGACTGGACAGAGTGGATGCATCGACTCAGCGTAGAATTTATGAAAGAATCCCCATCGCATGCTCTTCGTGCGTGTATGGGATTGGTCGATATCCACCCTCCCTTGGCGAAGGAATTATTTAATGCTGCTTTCCTGTCATGCTGGACAGATCTCTACGATCAATATCAGGTTGCAATAATTCATTTTGTAGCTTCGACTTCCATGCTGAGATGACATTACAGGAAGACCTTGTTAGGTCAATCGAGTATGCTGTTACTTCGGCAACCGCGCCGCCTGAGCTTATTCATCGATTGCTCAATCTCGCAGAGTTCATGGAACACGAAGAGAAGCCATTACCAATTGAGCACAGGACACTTGGCGAATATGCGATGAAGTATATGGCGTACGCGAAAGCTTTGCATTACAAAGAGCTCGAATTCTTCTCTGAGTCGTCACCGGCCGTTATTGAATCACTTATCTCGATTAACACGAGACTACAGCAGCATGACGCTGCATGGGGCACCCTCCTGACCGCACGTGAACAGTATGATGTGACTAAACACGAGGAATGGTATGAACGCCTAGGTCGTTGGCAGGAAGCCCTGGTAGCCTATGAACGGAAAGCAGAAAGCGATCCTGACGATCAAGATGTACAGATTGGCAGAATGAAGTGTTTGCATGCTCTTGGGGAATGGGATTCCCTCGCAGCTCAAGTGGAGCAGACTTGGTCGACCGCAAATCATGAATATAAACTAGAAATTGCTCCCATGGCAGCAGCAGCAGCATGGTCTCTGCATGAGTGGGATCAAATGGATGACTATATTGCCACCATGAAGCCTGATTCGCCAGATCGCGCCTTCTATCGGGCTATTCTGTCGGTCCATCAGAACCAGTTCCCTAAAGCTTTGGTCCAAGTAGCTAAGGCGCGTGATTTACTCGATCCCGAGCTAAGCTCGTTTGTCGGAGAAGGGTATGGTCGGTCTTACAAGTAAGTAACTCACGATCATTGCGTAGTCGATAGCTTATGAAGTTAGCGTCATGGTTCGCGCACAAATGCTTTCGGAGCTAGAGGAAATCATATCGTACAAGCAATTCGCTGATCAGCCGGAGCGTCAGGCAACAATGAGGAAGACTTGGATGAAGCGGTGAGTTCGTTTTCAGACAACGCTTGGGTTTGAACTCATGGAACACCAGACTACGAGGATGTCAGCCTGATGTAGAAGTCTGGCAACGCATCCTCCAGGTCAGAACACTGGTTCTCGATCCAGAAACCGATCCAGTCATGTGGATTAAATTTGCGAACTTGTGCCGCAAGTCAGAACGCATGGCGTTGGCCGAGAAGACCATCAACTCTCTTTTATCTCCAACTCAAGTACTTGACGCCATTTCATCCTCACTAACTGCTGACTAAGGTTCCAAAACGCAGCGTCATCATAGCCAAGGAACACATACGAAAGCACCACCTAATGTTGTGTATGCTCAACTGAAGTTTATGTGGGCGACCGGTGCAAGGGAAGAAAGCCTTGGCTTCCTTCGGCAGTTCTCAGCAAGCCTATCGAGAGATTTGGCGGTTGAGACAGGCGACAATCCCATCCATGTAGATGTACCAAAACACAAGTTGACAGAGTTATCAAAACTTTTGGCGCGTTGTTACTTCAAGACGGGACAATGGCAGGTCGAGCTTGCTGACAACTGGGGAGCAGTAAGCAACATTGCAAAGATCTCCTATTGGACGTATTTTCATTCTTTCCCGCGCAGAGAAATGTGGAGGATATCCTTCAATCTTACTACCTTGCTACACATTTCGATCCTACCTGGTACAAAGCATGGCACACTTGGGCGCTTGCTAATTTCGAAGTAATCAGTTACATGGAAGTTCAAACTCAAAATCGTTCTCTCGAAGGGTCAGGAAACGGTCTGGTCGCCCACGTCGTCCAGGCAGTGGATGGTAAGAAGAATTAAATAAGGTCATTGACAATTTTGATATCAAAGGCTTGCTTTCGCAGGTTTCTTCCGATCAATATCACTTCGGAACGAAGAGGCCCTACAGGATACACTGCGTCTTCTCACATTATGGTTCAAATTTGGATCGATCGACGACGTCAGTAATGCGATGGGTACCGGTTTCTCGACTGTGGAAGTTGACACGTGGCTTGTAGTCATACCTCAGGTAAAAGAGTTCAGATTTTGTCGTACCTCATTGAATTGTTTTCAGATCATAGCCCGGATTCAAACTCCTCACATAAACATTCGACGTAATATCAACAACCTCTTGGCCGACGTTGGAAAACACCACCCTCAAGCTTTGATCTATCCTTTGACTGTGGCGTCCAAATCTTCCAGTGTTTCTCGTCACAGGGCAGCCCTCGCTATCATGGAGCGTATGCGAGAACACAGTCCCACTATTGTATCACAGGTATATCTTATTTATACGGATCTTTTGGTATACTTTTGACATGCGCCATCAGGCTCTGATTGTCAGTCGCGAGCTGATACGTGTTGCCATCTTATGGCACGAACTCTGGCACGAAGGGCTTGAAGAAGCTTCTCGCCACTTCTTTACGGAGAAAAATCCAGACGGTATGATTGCCGCTTTGGAGCCCTTGCACGAAATGCTCGAAGCAGTAAATTATCTTCGATGTTCAGATTCTTTATCAATGATCTCATGATGTGCTAGGGCCCTACAACCGCACGGGAAACGTCCTTCGTTCAGGTATTCGGCAGGGACCTTCATGAGGCTCGCGAAGCTACCAGGAGATGGCGTACCCATGGTGATACTAGTGAACTAGATAAAGCATGGGACATCTATTTTACTGTAAGGACTCTTGATACTAGGGACCCTTCTTGGATACTCACTCACCTTGCTAGGTGTTCAAGAAAGTTGAAAAACAACTACCACAATTGACAACTCTTGATTTGCAATACGTTTCACCTAGCTTGTTAAAGGCCAGGAATCTCGACCTCGCAGTTCCAGGTAATATTTCTCTGACAACTGATTCCTTCCATGACTCTGAACTCTATGTTTTAGGGACGTATCAGAGCGGACGACCCGTCATTACAATCGCTAGCTTTGGTATCAAACTTGCCGTAATTGCGTCTAAGCAACGACCGCGCCGCCTTTCTCTCAAAGGAAGCGATGGTCGAGACTATCAATACGTGCTTAAGGGTATGACAGCTTTATATAGTGCATATTTCCAATGCTAATAGCACTTGCATAGGTCATGAGGATCTTCGACAAGACGAGCGAGTTATGCAACTCTTCGGTCTTGTGAATACCCTACTTTCTGTCGATGCAGACAGCTTTAAGCGTCGATTACATATACAACGGTTCCCTGTCATTCCTCTGGCTCCCAATGCTGGTCTTCTCGGTTGGGTACAAGGCAGTGACACTTTCCATGTCCTCATCCGTGACTATCGTGACTCACGAAAGGTGTTGTTGAACATCGAGTACCGTTTGATGCTTCAGGTCCGTTGTCATGATGTCAATGGTCAGCATGATTGAGTTGACATCAAATGTTACAGATGGCACCAGACTACGAAAACCTCACGTTGCTGCAGAAAATCGAAGTCTTCGAGTACGCATTAGAGAATACGACTGGTCAGGACCTGTACAGAGTGCTATGGCTGAAGAGCACCAATTCAGAACATTGGTTGGAACGACGGGCTACCTATACCCGTTCCCTTGCCGTCAATAGCATGGTTGGGCATATATTAGGTTTGGGAGATCGCCATCCTTCTAATCTTCTCCTGGAGAGAAGCACTGGAAAAGTTGTTCATATTGACTTTGGTGACTGCTTCGAGATTGCGATGCATCGCGAGAAGTTCCCTGAAAAGGTTCCGTTCCGTTTGACAAGGATGTTGACTCACGCAATGGAGGTATGTTTTCTTTGTTCTTCGACTGTACGTCAATGTCAACTTGGCCATCATATCACAGGTGAGCGGTATTGAGGGAAGCTTCCGGAAGACTTGCGAAATAACGATGCAAGTTCTACGGGATAACAAAGAATCCTTGATGGCTGTCCTCGAGGCCTTTGTATATGATCCTTTGATCAACTGGAGGCTGATGCAAACGGACGTCGATGTCAGAAAAATCGAAGGTAAACCTGGCTATTTACTTGATCTCATCTGACTTAATGAGTATTGTAATTAGATACCGAAACAGGTATTGATCGTTCGGCAGATCTCTCAAGAGCAGCTGCGCATCCCCAAGCCCCAATACGCAAGCTCAAGGCTGATGAGAATGATATCTTCAATGGTTTGTTCGTTATTTTCTCTATGGACCCTCTCTTACTTCGATCTCCGACAGAAACGGAACATCAGCCAGGAGCACAGGAAGTGCGGAATGAACGTGCTCTGTTTGTCTATAACCGTGTCCAGCACAAGTTGACTGGTAAGTCAACATTTCAGTCGTTTTGACAAGTGCCTCTTGACATGGGCCTTTCAGGACGTGACTTTAATCCTGACGTTGCCCTCAGCGTTGAGGTTCAGGTCGATCGATTAATCGAACAAGCTACCTCTTTCGAGAATCTTTGTCAATGTTTTTCGGGTTGGTGTGCCTTCTGGTAAAGTTGTAGAGCTTTGTTCAACGGACAGTAAATGTATATACCTATCTGTAACAATTGTATATTATGCAATCTATTAGAGCCTCGGAACCTCTCGAAACCTTTGAATCATAAACCCATGTGCAGGCACCCGACATTGGTTTGTATCACGACAACATCCTTGCATTGTGTGAGAGACTTGGAAAATAGCAAAATTGGCGCCCTAGTCTGCCTCTGGTGGGTAGAGTTGCGCTTGCGCGGCGGTAACTTACGGCAATGTTGCATATGGTGCGAACCACTCACCGCAACATTGGCAGGGGCCAAAAAGGGAATTTTGCAGACTTTTTTTTCTTTTTTTTTTCTTTTTTTTTTTCTGACATTTCAAGCCTAATGGATCTCCAATTGCATATTCCTATTTACTGTGTGTCAGGAGATGAAATTTGAAGCCAATTTTTTTTTCTAGCTCTGTTCCCTGGGCACATAGCCTTCAAACCTGTAGGCAATCTGACATTACTTATGATCTAGTAGGCAGTGATTTTTTTCAGGGAGATTTGGACCATGTTAGAGATGTCGGCCCATGACCGAGTCAGAGGTACTGAAAATCCGGGAAGTGAGATTGTCGTCACACCCGGATCACACGTCAACCATAGCATATAAGCTGTTTTTGCATGTGTGGTGTAGTTGGGGCCAATGCCCTGACTGAGTACATAGCCAAAGACTGATCAACAGTCTATGTGCAAGGAAGCATCAATGGCCACACCTGAATACAGGCTCTGTGAATCTGGGTGGCCATGGTGCAAGATGTATTGCATCTATGCTGGCTCCTGATGTGAGTGGAGGAGGTCCAGTGAGTAGATGAGAGGAGGGGATGAGAGGAGAGGAATGGCTGTACTTGACAAGTCCGAGTAGTTGCGAGCAAATATAATATATTTGGTCACCCTAGCTCTCTTGTACAGAATCCAGGAGGGAAACTGCACTCAAACCATGCAGGGAGCAAACAGAAGAGATGGAGACTCAAAATTGTGCACATGAGAGGCAACCACATGAAGATGTGATGAGAGGCCCAAGATCCACTTGCACAGGATGTCGATGTACAGCTTATAGACATCACTACACTAGCAACCAAGGAGCTGTATTTTGTGATCAGCATAGCCTATGGCAGCAGTGGCAGTAGCTGTACCACAGTGAAAGCTATGTCTCAAAAATTGTGAAGAGTCAATGCCACATTTCAGGAGGCATTGCTTGAGTGTCACAGCAAAGATGTCACAGGAAAGAGGGGATCCATCTGAGTTTGTGAAGAGTGGAGTATCATGTAATTTGGGGTTGAGCTGGAATAACTTGTGAAGTGCAGAGACTGGGCATGTAGTTGTGCCAATGGGTGCCTTAGCTAGCAAGATGGAGATGCCTTTCTGAAATGGATCAGTTTTTGATGTGGGGAGGTCAATTTGGACATGAGAAGGAGATTCAAAAGATGGAATGAAAGTGATGCATCCTCATGTAAGGTGGAACACTGGACTGAAGTTCTCATTTTGCCCAAGCATGAATTTGCTGCAATGCAGAAACCCAGCCAAGCTGTTTGAATTGTGGTGTCAAAAGATGCCTCAAATGAGTCTGAAAGGTCACCTGCTGCTGATACAAGCTTCTGGAGGATGTAAAGTGTAATGGGCTGTTTGGGATTGCACTCGTGCTCTCCATGATAATGTTTGATACCATGGATGACTCTGTGCACTGTCTCAGATTTGCAAACATCAAATGGGAGCCCCTTGTTGACATGGAGGGAATGAATGGCAGAGAGGTAGCTTTTAATTGTTTTGGGCTGGAGTGCCTGATCCCCAAAAAAAGAAACCCATTTGACAATGGCTCAATTGGTGGCTGGGAGGTAGTGGCCAGGCTTGTTGAGCACACCAGGGTTGAGTCAGCAGAAGTTGTGTAGAATCTTTGTATGGAATAGGTCTTTCTGGTGCTAGCAGCCAGCCCATGCCAGAGATAGAAGGCTGCTCTAGGTGACAGGTTAGTGTGTACTTCAAACCAATGAGCTGGGACTTCTGAAATGAGGGTATGTGGGGAAGGTCTAGGGCAAGCTGGAACAGGCAGCTGTACTGGAAATGGGAAGTGGCATCAGCAAGCACATTCTCCTCAGAGGGAATCCAAACAGAAGAAAATGAAAATCCAAGACAAGCTGTGAGCATGATAATGGTCCTTAAGACCTGCATGCACTGGACCGAGTTTGTTGTGCCTGAATTGAGCCAGGTGACCACTGCAGAGTTGTCACAAAAGAATGTGATGTGATGCCCATGCCATACCTCCTCCCAGCATAAGATCACATAAAGAATTGCAAAGATCTCCTTGAATTGAATGTAGACAATGATGGTGACACAGGTGGTGATGGAGATTGCTTGTGGTAGCTTGCTGGGGCAAACTGACTGTTTGGTAGGCCAAGATGACTTACTGTACACTAAATGCCTGCCAAAAAAACATGTCCTGCAGAAAGAAAAGCCAAGTCCAGAGGACTAACAAGCTCTATGTGAGTAGGAAAGGAAGCAGGACAAAGTGGGAGTGATGCTGTAGCTAGAACTATATATGGAATCCAATGAATGAGAGAAACAATGGTGCCATTGTTAACAATGTGACAAAGCAGTGTGATATGGCCAGGGGACTTCATGCAATGTGTCAAGGGTTGATCAAGGGTTGATCAAGGGTTGTGTCACTTACATAGACATTGATCAAAGGCTTTTGATTGATTCATCCATGCATCAATGTTGAAGTGCCAGCTGATTGAGACTTGATTAAGTTCCACTCCCTGGTGTTGTTAGTATGGCCCAGCATGGCCAACAACCAAGAAGGCAAGGGGACTGGTTGCCAATAGTGGTTCCCTTTGGTAGCAGAGTCTCTAACTCCACAAGAGTCAGCTCCATGACCTGACACATGGTGTAACTCCTCCAATCTGGGTTTGTTAAGAAGGAAATCTGGTGGAACTGAAGGAGGAGAGCAGCATAAATTTGCTTCCACATGGTAATGTGAGCATGTTGCTCATGGATGATCAAGGTTATCAACTGCTCTAGATTCATGGGCATCCTTCAAGGAGCCCATTGATATAGTTGTTTATAGCACAGGGATACATAAAATGTCCCTGCCATTTTGCTAGATCAGGCAAAAACTACCTTGTTGCCAACAAAGACTACATTGGTTTTTGGTGACCAATAGTAGTTGGAGTGTAGCATACCCTGGAAGTCATTGTGGTGCTTGTAGTGCCCTCACACCAACATAGTTTCCCAGCCATCTAAAAGGTGGCTGGGCACAGTGTTGTTCAATCCTTGAGGGGTATCTTTTGGACCTCTCACAGCATCTATAACTAATAGCCACTGGGCATTAGCATTGTACTTTTTCTTGTAATGACACTGTGCATTGTTGTTGACCAAGTTGCCCTCCAGGATTTGTCTCTTAGAAGTAGCAACATTATCTTTATCATTGCTCTTCAAGTCTGATGCAGCTACTGTGCTGGCTACTGTCATGACCTGTTCCCAGAACTCCCCAAGCCACCTTGCCCCCCCAGAGTTCCCCCTTTGACTCCCCCAACCTTCATTCACCCACATTACTTACCCCAGTTAACTCTGATGCTTCTCCAGCAAACCCTGACAGCCCCCTGGCAAACCCTGATGCATCTCCTGCAGGCCCCAATGCTTCCCCTTCCTCTCCTGAGCCCCTGGAATCCTCTCCCACTGTTCCTGACACTGGCATACATCACTGATTTGTCATACTGACTTACCCAACCAGCTTCAGAGCAGCATAATGACCCCAGGGCAGCCTGCATTCCTGTTTGATCCCATCACTATATCACTGCAGCCCGCCCACTGATTATAACCAACACCTGTCAACTCTGCATGACCCTAACAAGCCCTGCTGCCAGACCCACTACCCCCAGAGCTGTCCCAGTAGTTAGTATATAAGTCATAGAGTAGCATCCCATACTCTAGTCTTGATATTACCTACTTATGTGCTGCTGATTGTTTCCTTGTGTTTTGTGTCTCTTGTTACATTTTCTCTGATCTCAGTCTCCCAGTCTTGTCTTGTCTTTATCTCCATTATTGTCTTGTTGTCTTTTTGTATTTCCACTTCAATCTATTTTCATTCTCATCTCAATCTCACCTCACCTCAGTCTCATCTTGCTTGTCTATATTTCCTTTGTTGTGTCCAAGTCTCCTTCAACTCTAACACTGTTACAAGCTCTGTGCTTACAATCACAACCTCCAAAACATTCTCAACCAGCTGTGGACCTAACTATTTGCTCAGCTCCAAAACCCATCAATATCCATTGATCTCCCATCAAACTCTGGCCCCACTCCCATCACTCACATAGCCTCCCTTTGCCCTGCATCATCAATACTTGCCCCCAGACTTGTACCTGGAACTTCCCCAACCCAACCCTTCCTTTTACCCTGTCTTAGACTTTCCCAGACCACTTCAGACTTGCTCAGACCACTCTCTTTGGCATACCCTTGCAAGTATCTGAAGTCTGGACCTCTCCAAAGCACTCAGTTATCAGTGCAAGACATTGTGTCTGCCTAGTAAGGACTTGCCCAATTTAAGCTGAGCCCCCATGGTCAGCAGAACCTGACAGCTGCAGCCCAAGAAGCTTGCACTTGAAAGAACTCTTTGTTATGGGAGTCTCAACAGGTTAGCAGGGATTGTGTATGTTCTTGGTTCAAGGACTTCAATTATTCCCTCCCTTGCACCTATTGGCACATTTTCTGGAAAGGCTGCAAAGAGTGGCAACAACCACAGAGTTGTCTGCTATAGTTGTTGACATGGCTGGCTTTACAGAGCCAGCCTTGGCAGCTGCTGGCCTTGAGGGTGCAGCCATGGTAGTGGGCACCCCAAAGTCAGGGCACACATCCATCAAACAGTCCTCATTGGTGGGTACTTGGTCATTGTAGAGTGCCAGTGGTGCTCTCTGGGTCAAGGAGCCCTTGAAAAATACAGAGAGCTTGGTACATGCCTTATTTGCTTTTGAAAGCTAAGAAGGGGATGCAATGCACTTCCCCTTCTCCAGTGCTGAATAGAAGAGGTCTGTCTGAATGGACCTCATCCCTCTGAGTTCTAACAACATCAAATTTGTTCAGAACTTGAGCTAGTGCTAGCTGCACTATAGAATTCTCCAGGACATCAGCTCCAACATCCTCTGGTACTCTGGCATTATGCAATTGCTGGAGCAGGTGAGAATCCACTCATCTGCCATTGTCAAAGGCTTAGGCTCCCTCTCTTTGCCCCTTTCCTTCTCTTTGGCAGAGAACTGTCACTCAACTGTCTTCCAGATAGTTGATGAGGAGGATTGCTGGCATGGACAGCAATTTTGCAGTCATCTTTCCTTTTCCTTTATTAATTGATGGAGCAACTGCTGGGTGCCCCAATGTGCTTGAAGATGATGATGGTGCATTTAAAGAATGCACTGCAAATGGAAGGGGTAGATATGACCACCAGAGAGAGGCCAACAACTCCATCAGCACCATAATCAATACTGGTCTGTCATCATCCACCTCCATTGCCTCTGATAAAGGTGGTGCAGAGACCAAGAACCCTAATTGTGCTGATATTGTGGCAGGTCATTGTTGACCTGCCATACTCATTCTTAGCCAGGTCCAGCCATTGGCACTAGGCCACAGGAAACTGTGTCACCATGTATTTCTGGAACTCCTGCAACCACACAAGCTATGTGGCCACAGAGTATCCAAATTCACTGGTAGAGGGACTCTTGGTCTCTTGCATCCTCTTCACACTTCACTGCACTATGAGAGTACATGGTGTTCCCATGTTGGTAACTGCTGCATTGCCACAGCATAACTCAGTGGGGCCACATCTCCTGGCCCTGCTCCTATGGGCTTTGTGTCCTATGGAGCTCTTCTCATGGTTGGGGGCACTATGTCCCCTGACACTAAATCAGCTCCCAACAGCTCTATACCTGGAGGCACTCTACCCCCTCTTGAGCTCTGACCAGAGCTCAAGATATAGTCATTTCTTTTTCTTGCCCATTGGGCAAGGAGTCCTCTTGTAATGTATTAGTGCTTGGCACCAATTAGTAGTAAAAGACAAAGAGTAGTTGACTCTGCAGCTAGCCAAAAGATTGGCTGACATAATCATTGATAGCTGCTGGCTTCCAGCTTCTGGACTAAGTCAACTTGACACTGACCTTCTAGCCAGCTATACAAGGCACCATACACCCTGCAGCTCTAAATACCTGTCAAGGGCCTCCAGGTCCTTGCCAGTAGTGTCCCCCAAACTCTATTGAACTTTAAACTTGAGGTTTGTTCTCTTTCACCAATGACTTATCAGGTCATCAACAAATTATTCTTGATCATCTGGTACACCAAAGTTGTATGGCTCTGGCATTGTATGATTGGGAAATAGTGCATTGTTGCTGGCCTTATATGGATACAACAATACATAGAACTTAGGATGTATCCTATGTTCATGTAGTGCAGTTGCCAACTCCAATGCATAGTTGGAAGTGTCATTATAGGCCTCCAAAATTTTGTACAGCCCAACTCACTTAGGGCAGAGATTCCTCACTCTACTTTTTGGGAGGTTTTGGTTCTTGGTGAAAAGGTACACCAACACACTTCTCTCCAGTTCTAGGTCTGATCAGCAACATGTATTAAAGTATGTGTCTAGAAGACACATGCCTCAATTATTGCATTGTGTGCAGCAGCCAAGTTCAGAGCTTAGTGGGCAAACTGCTTGATTCCTCTGGAAATCACAGAGTTCAAGCAATTTTCCTTAATAATGGACAGCATGTACCTACTGTTCAATTTGAATGGTGCATACTTTGTTGTCTCAGAAATGCTTGTTTTAATTGCAAACTCCATTAGGTCTATCTGATCTAACCAGTCCTTTTGATCAGAGCACACCACTGTGCACAAGATCTAACCAATGTTACAATGTTACAATTTTAGATATCTACCTCTGCTAACTAATAGCTAAGGACGAATCAGTGATGATAAGCCTCGGTAGACCTAGTAAAGGGTGTGAATAAGAAACTACAGACCAAAACAGGTACTAATTAAGGGGCAAGTGGGGTAGCATCAAAACCCCAGTGGGGAAAGCTTGCCACCACTGCGGGCGAAATACACATGGCTGCGCATAGGACTAGATAAGAGTAATAGTGAGAAAAGAAGAACGCAGGAGTGCTTATAGGCCGCGGTCGCAGGCTGTCATGCATTGGACTTGGCCCCATATCCGGCCGGCAAGACGGATCGCGGACAGATGCCAGGCTGACGCAAAGTAATGAGCTTGTCGCCTGTGTTCGAGGGATGGGCCGTGTACCGAGTCAATCTCAGACCACAGTAGGCGCAATACGTCTGGTACATGTCCTAAATAATAAGCAGAGTTATGTAGGGGCCAGACTGAGCTGTCATCACGGAAAAGAGACTTAGCAGCGTGAGACAGCCTCCATGTTGTGTCAGCCGTTATCAAGCCCTTCTCAATTAGTTCTGAGCACTTGTTGCTCGTCAAGTGAACCACCTCCAGATAGGATTCCTGCCTCATGTCGGCAAAGTGCGGGCAATCCACGAAGATATGGTGCTCGTCCTCAGACACCAGTCTACAGCCAAAGCGGCAAGATCCGTCGTCCAATTTCCCTCTCGTGTGTAAGCGGAGTGCAGTGGGAAGTTGCCCCGTGCGGGCATACAGCTGCACTACAGCCGAATAGCAGGAAGTTGCCCGTAAGTAGGGAAATTCAGGGGGTGACCCAAGGTCATACACTAGGCGTCGAAGGCGTAGGCCAGAAGAGTATTCAAGATCGTTCGCCACACATGTCGAGTACAACCGGTCGACAAAGTTTCAAGAGTTGCATTCAATCCATCCGTCTCGGGTGGAGTAGAGAGTGAAGTCATCCATGAAGAAAGTAGGTATCGGTGCAAACGGGGTATAAGGATTGGATTGAGCGGTGACAGTGTGACGGTCCGCAGAGTTGTTGAGGATGGATGGCAGTGTACTCCCGCTAGTGTGCCCCTTGGTGTAATGAATGGTGATGGTACGGTGCTTGAGAAGGTCGAGTAGCCATCGATAATAAGATCGCGCGTTCATGTGACGAAGTTTGTGTTCCAGGTTTGGGGTCGTAAGACTATCATCAATCAGTCTCACAGAATTCAGGTGGTCCGTATAAATCACTCCTTCTGTATTGCTCAAACGGGAGCTGATAACACCTGAGATTAGGCCCATCAGCTCTCCATGCAGAATGGAGATGTTTCGGCCACTTAGCTTTATTACAGTAGTCTTCGAGCCCGTGACTGCCGCCGTGACCGACTTATCATCCAACATGCCTGCTGAGGAGGGGACCATAGACCCATCGGTTCCCCACTGACCTGTGTGAATCGCTTCGTCGGTCGGGGGAAGCCTACTATTGGATATGAGTGCTTCAATGTATGTCTCCGCACACAAGCGCCTCTGATCCACTGGTAGCAAGAGTTCCGGTTGACCCGCGTAGAGCATACCAATTTGGATCCTTGAACACGCGCACCTAATCAGCTCCCAATTTCTCCTCTGGGCGGAGGACCATTTGCCAGCGGGCATCTCGGAGACGACAAAGGATGAGCTCCCACTATTGTTAACTGCCCACTTACCAATGTCCTGGAGCTGGTAGAAACCCATAGAGCGTATGGACCGTAAAGTGTGTCCGTTCACTGGGTAATTGGGCCGTAGGACGTCCATGGTGGAGGTGAGTGCGTGAGATATAGAACATCTTCCCTCCAGAAGATAGCTTGCATCGGTCTGTCTCAAGGATAGACCAAGCTTAGCCAGATGTTCATGGGCAACTATCCATGCTGACGGTATGGAGCCTGAGTATCGAGAAAAGGTGCACTCAAGACCCTGACCATCTAGAGGGTAGCAACAGCTATTAATATGGCAGGACCAATCTGCTAGAGTGATGTTAGCCATGAGGCGATACGCAGGGATATGATGATTTAAATCCCGAGCGAGCCCGTCTATGGCTATTCCTGCGTTGATTCTTGCAATCGAGGGGAAGTCAAACCTGCCCAAGTCAAACGGCATGGTAAGTAATGAGGAGGATGGGCAAAATGGGAAACCCATAGTCTCATGAACTCGCTGCGTGAGATGTTGATCAAGTCTAACAGCGTCAGCATGCAGGATCGGCTGCAGGGACAGCAGGGCCCGACAGCGTGAGATCACATTGTAGGAAATGATCTTCCGGACAAGAGTAAATGGAGTGCGCATAGTGAAGCTAGGGAAGACAAATGAGTCTATAATGTTGAGCAACTCAACGTACCTAGACTTCGGATCATCCACCTGGGTTCGGAGGAAACTGAATTTGTTCGCTGACACAGGGACTTGTCTCTCTGTTATGGTCCAAGGATCGATTCCAGGCATGTTGGTAATCGAAGGGAATGAGAGAGTTTCAGGCAGGGGGTCTGCACTGTTGAGAACGTGGGCCGAAGTCTTCTCCCATGACGTCAGCCATCCGTACATAAACTGGAAGCGTTCCATCTCCAAGGTGAAGCGACGTAGAGCCAGATGGGAGAGAGCAATGATAAAGCTATCGTCTGTAGCCTCAGTCATCGATAGCGACAAGGTTAAGGAGTCATTAGGTAGGTGAGGGTCACCTGCCACGTTGGACAAACTCCGAATTACTACTGAATCTGGATCCAGTCTCGAGATATCATCAAGATACCTATGACCTAGACTTGTAGTGACCGTGGCCTTGAATGGAGACATGGGACCACCCTGTTTAGTTACGCCATCAACAACAATTGGTGATGCGATGCCAAATGCCGTCCTAGGGAAACATTTAGTCATTGACTGAGCTGCCTGATCAAGGTCACAGATGGTGGAAGGGAGACCATAGGCCTCACACGCGTCATAAAACCCATGGGGTGATAAGTAGTCAAAACCTTTCATCTGATCCCGTTTCAAGAGGTATATCGTCTTTTTGTTACGACGGCTCCATGTCTTGAGTCCACTAAGGAAGCTCATAAGATCGCGAGTCTGGACACCCGGTTGGGTGGCAACCTGAGTTTCAGGGATGATGCCTAAGCGGGCCGCATAAGGCATGAGTCTGTAATTCAACCACGTCATGGGTGAGTTAGCCAAGAAGTTGGAGATGAGGAGTCCTCTCCAGTTGGTGAGCTCAGTGCGTATCCCTCTCTTATGGAAATAAGTGAGGTGGGTGTCTTTTAGGTCTCCAGGAAAGTGTGCATGCATAACTGAGTAGTTATGCAAATCTAACACCAACTGTAAGACCCGATCAGACAAGTTTTTGACACACCATTTCTCCCATCCGTCAGGTCCAGGAGATGGGCGAGGGTTTCCCTTTCTGAGCATGGCACGGAAGTCCGCCAAAGTAGCTGCAATTGGCCACACAAAAGGGTCCTGGCGTACACAATCTCGGACCTCAATAACAGACGGCGTTGACATCCACGGCTTTGGTTTGTCGGGTGGTGGTGTTCTCTTATAAAGATCAAGGAAATACTTCCTGGTCATTTCGGCTACCCTCTGAGGGTCAGTTTCGATTGAGCCTGATGTTGTGGGGGATTTGAGGGCTGTTGGGAGCGATATGAATGCTGACGATCCACCCATGAGTTTCTTTACTGAGCCCCCGGATAGTACTCCTGAGATCCTCCCGAGGTCGCGACGTTTGGCCCGATCCCAGATCTCAGCTTTCTTAGCGGCATACAAGTCACAATAGTATGCTCTCCGAATGTTGATCAGGAACTCCGTGAAGGAGCAAGGCAGCTGAGGAACTGTTGAATCGTATTTGGACCGCAACGATTCAAATGCCCTATGTGACCCATAAGAGTAGGTTTTGTCAACTCCCCTGGACATTGCGATGGAACCCCCTATATGCCGGATCTTAGCCACAATCCCACGAATGGCTGGAGATGTGATCTTTTTCTCTCGACAGCAGAACGACTTGCCCCAACCAAAGGTGTTGACAGCTACCTGCATGATGATCTCGGTGAGTTTCACATAACGAGCAGTGTAAGCATCATCGCTATTTATTTCAGCCTCAAAACTTGCTCTATCGGCATCGACAAGGTGATCCACGGCATCAGCAAAGATAACAAGCTTGTGTTTGTCTGCTTTGGATGGGTATTTGATCCTCGGAGGGGGAACTGGGCTGAGCGAGGCTTGCATGGGAGTGCGAGGACTTTGACCATGATTGACATGATTTGATTTTACAATGACCTTGGCCACCACAGCCCTATGGTCAGTGCCAGGGATCCAAGTTTGATCCGTATTGATCTCGAAGTCCACTAGTGTTGAGGAGGAGCTAACAACTTGATCAATGATGCTACCACCTTCATTAGAATGCCATGCCCGACTAGTCCAATCAGTGAAGTGGCTGCGATCTGGAACCAGCTGCCAGAGGTCCGTGCCATTAGTATTCAATAAGAAGTCCCTCAGGTTCTGTCTAGCTAATGGATTGTCCATGGCACGCTCCATTGATGAGACTGTGGCATTCAGATCTCCAAAAAGAGTCCAAGATGTTTTAGTCTGGCATACTGCCTCTGTAAGATGGGGCCAGAATTCCTGAGAGAGATCATCAAGTCCTGGGTCACAGGGTGCGTAAACGGCAAATACTCAATGAACAAATGAAGAGGAAAGGGAGCATGGAATAACAACATCCGCAGCTACAACACGGCCTCGGAAGGTTGGATGAAGTAATTGTATCTGGGATACAATCTGTACATCCTTACGGACACCCAATACTATTCCCCATTTTCCCCGATGCATAGAACATGGGACCCCGTTCTCCTCGAAAATCTCATAATTTGAGATCGGAAGTTTAGTACCAGCATTTGATCTCGTTTTAGTCTCAGAAATAGCAAAGAAGAGGGGAGCCAACTTCGCGATCATCTGGCCAACATAGGCCAGTTTGACTGGGTTCACGAGTCCATTTGCATTGAGGGCACAAACTGAGATCTGAGATTGAGCAAACATGGGTTGGGCCATTGCACAAGAAAACAGAAGGGAGAACATCAATATAAAAAGGACAGTACAGGAAAGGAAAGAAGGTGTGAATGCGAGTGATCTTCTAGAGCACGGCACGGTATGAAGTATGGGTATATAGGTGATGGGGTTGTCCTTGAGACATGGGGAGCTAACATTGAAAGTGGACGTGCGGGCCAAGGTAACAGGCACAATGCAAGATAAAGATGGGTCAGTTGTATCTGGTAGGAAATCAGGCATTGTCGAACACGTGATAGACGGTGATGACAATGTAGCAAAAAAACAAGAAGAATGACGATCAAGAGCTTTGAAGTTTGAGAATGCAGGAAAAGAAGGTGCGATGTAACGGGCAAAACTACGACAACCATCAAAATGACTTCCCCTCTGTATGTCCCGCCAAACATTGCATTTGACCCTTAAGGTTGCAGCGTTGGTATGAGTGGGGTTGACTTCACTGGTCTGAAGTCTGATGGGTTGAGAGTCCGCGTTAATGGAGCCAAGAGTATTTGAGCAAGAGGGGTGGAAACATACCATCTCTGCATCTGTTGCTGCAGCAGTGGAGTTCTTTGCCGAGCCTCGGACAAGGCCATTAATGGTCTTCCTCTTTTTGCCAGGTCTGATAGCTAAGGGGGCAGAGGCCGTAGCTGATGGGGTGGACGAAGTAGCTGCATCCAGAGGTGAAAAGCCCGGTAGGCCTGGAGGTGAAGGCAGGTCCGGCACCTCTGGACCAATCCCAATAACACTGGCTAGTTGATTAGAAGCTACAGTCAGGTCTTGCCTTTTTTGTTCAATCTCCACCATCAATCCTTCAAGCAAACCCTGAATTTCCTCTTTTCGCTGTTGATCTGCTGGGAATAGCAATGACATGCGAAGACTCCCAATTTGGGATTCGAGCTCCACAATACGTGATCTGATCTTTTCCTCACAACCCTGGACCAAGAGAGCCTGTTGAGTGGTGCAAAGCCTTTGATCGAGGGACATGACATGATCAATGAGTTTGGAGTGTGAGGAAACAGTGTTGTCGAGCTTGATCTGCACTGACTGTAATTCGCTCTTCATCTCACGAATTTCAGCCACCATGGACTTTACTGTTCCGCTAATCAAGTCGGCACCCTTTGATACCTGGTCGCCCAAAGTTCTGCGAGTAGGGTTGTCGTTGTAATCCCAGAGCTGACGCGGAGAGGCAATAGACTCTGGAAAAACCTTCTTAAAAGACTCCTCTGCGCATAGGACCCTTAGGGTATCCGCCCATGTTGCCAAGGAAAAGATGAACAGGTCAGAGTTGAGGTCCGTAGTTTGACCCCCAATCCAGGAGCCTGGAGCAGTTTTCCTTACCCACTTTTCTATCCTCAACTCCATCAGTTCCCAATCTCTCATCCCAGATACAACTAGTTCAAATGGACGCTCAATGGGAATTTCCTTGAGTGGTTCGATCCTGGCCATATGTTTAGAGACCTTAGCGGGAACTGCAAATGTGCCTAAAGCCATAAATTTATCAGCGTCTGATGGTAAGAGGAAGGTGACCTGAGGGCCTCCATAGGAAGCAAATATTGATGCAACACAATACCCAAGCTTCTCAATGTGATCCCGAATTACTGGTAGATCTGCCACTGGAATGTCGTTCCGCGCAGTAACTCCTGGGTAAAGGTCCAGCAGGCGGCATGATAGGCGCTTATCACTACGTCCTTTCCTACTAGCGCTCCACCTTACTTCCCAATTTGGTCTCGCCTCTGAGATAGCTCTCATTACGTTTTCCAACAGATCGACTCTTGGTTCCATGGACGAGTCCACTCCGCCAAATTTGAGTTTGACGTAGCACGCAGAAGACACGTTAGAGGGTCTGTCACTGAATGGGGAGACGACAAGGGGGAGGTCTTGGAAATAGTCGTATTGAGGATCCAAGCCTAGGTTGAGTAGAAGATCCTTGACAAGGACAGAGGGTGTTTCAGCAGGAACATCAGTGGTGCATCCGCGCACGATCAACTGGTTGCCCTTCGGAATTTGGGCTGGTGAGAAGGAAGAGTCGTTGTCTGAATCAAAGTCCCCCTCGGGGGTAGGGGAGCACAGGCCAATTTTTGGGGTACGTGGAGTGAAGGCAGGGATTCTAGAACGGGAGGTGGGGGTGGTAGGGGTAGAGGGAGTGGTGGGCGTAAGTACACGTGGCACTGGTGTGGCAGGGACTGGACGTGCGACCTGGTCAGACGCCATGTTTCTGGGTTAATAGTAGCTCCCTAAAGATGGAAAGTAATGAGAGGAGAAGGAAATAAGCTTAAGCTAGGTGATGAGATCAAAATAAAGAGCCGATGCAGGGTCGAGTCGTTCAAGGGGTTCAAACACAGAAGTCGGAAAAATATGACAAGAGTACTGGGACAATGAATATGAGTGTGGGTGGGGCAAGTATCTGTATTCTACACAAGGTGTAAGGTGCAGATAACGCGGCTAAAGCAAATTTTGAGCTAGGTGGGGTGGGGTGGTGGTGGTTGTTGTTGTTGTTGTTGTTGTTGTTGTTGTTGTTGTTGTTGTTGTTGTTGTTGTTGTTGTTGTTGTTGTTGTTGTTGTTGTTGTTGTTGTTGTTGTTCCTATTGGCATGCTTGGTCTGTCCATCTGTCTGTGAATGAAAGGACATAGACATTAGGAGCTGCACTCCTAATAACTTTTACAGTTCACACCACCATTTAGACATGAACTTTGAGTCTCTGTTGCTGACTATAGAGCTTGGAAGACCATGGAGTCTCACAATTCCTTGTATATAAACCCATGACAGCTGAAATGCTGTCATGATGGTGTGCACTGATACTAGGTGGACCATGCTTGTCATGTGGCAGATAACTACCCATAGGTAGTTATACCCTTTGGACTCAGATAATGGGCCTATGAAGTCCATGCCTATTGAGTCCCATGGCTTGACTAGAATAGGCAGGGAATGTAACTTCCCTGAAGGGAGCTGGTTGCTCCTTTTTGCCTGCTGACACAGTTGACATGTAGTACAGAATGCCCATGTGTCTGCAACAATGGTTGGCCACCAGTACCAATGACAGATATATTCTGTTGTCCTCTGTGTGCCAAGATGCCCAACCATGCTATGCTGGTCAAGTAGCTTGGTCACCGCTTTCCACTCACAAGGTATACACAGTACTTTGTACAACAAGGATGTGTAATTTGCTGAGATCTCCTAAAGTGGCCCATCAAAGAATCCACTCACAAAAAACACAAAAGAAGCCTTCAAATGACCAGATCACCAATTCTGAGAACCAGCACTATAGGTGGAGGTTCAAAATTTTATTAACAACAACATGTACAAAGTTGTATTCATTCTGAAAGGAGTCAAACCAATTATTCTAAACTAGTTTTCCACATCAAGTACAATGCAAATAGAAATGTTGAATGCCACAAAATTCATGTAGTAGCAAGGGCATTCACACAAGTAGAGGGTGTTGATTACAAGGAGGTTTGGGCATGAGTAGCAAACCTAGAGTCAATCCAAATCATCCTCACTCTGGCAGCCAAATACAATCTTGAGCTTGACCAAATGGATGTTGTAACAGCAAACTTGAAGAGTTGTACATGGTAGTGCCCAACAGAATCAAAGTGCCTGAAGGCCACTGCTGGAGGTTGAAACATTTGCTGTGTGGCCTAAAACAGGCTAGTTGCATGTGGAACCAAATGCTTGATCAGAAGCTTTGAGGACTCAGCTTCACATGCCACAATGCCAAGGCATGCCTCTATATCTATAGACAAGGAGGCAAAATCTGTTTTCTTGTTGTGTATGTCAACAATTTTATCCTTGTGGCAAATCTAACCCAGAGAGGCATCACTGGGCCACAACCAGATGTGTCTTGCAACATCTGAAAACCACAGAAGATATGGAACTCAAGTTCATTGGCAATGATGTTGGCATAGACATGTCTTTTCATGGATACTCAGATGCAGACTGGTCTGGAGACATGAACACCTCTCAATCCACATCTGTTTATGTGTTCATTACTACTTGAGGGGCTATTGGATGGGCTAATAAGCAACAAACAATGGTAGCCTTTTCTTCTATGAAGTCCAAGTACATAGGATTGTGCTATGCCAGGCAACATCTACCATGGCTTAGATTCTTCTTCAAAGAAGTTGGACATACCTAAAATGAACCCTCCAAAATCTTGTGCAACAATCAGTCCACAATTATACTCATTAGAGAAGCCCAATACTGATCTCAAACCAAGCACATTCAGCAAAAATACCATTTTCTTTGAGATGATCTTGTTGCAAAGAAACAAGCAATTGTACAATATGTGCCCACAGAGGACATGGTAGCTAACATTTTTATAAAAGCATGACCTCACAAAAAACACTGCAAGTTTACAAAAGCCACAGGACTGTGCCTGCACATGAGTTAGAGTGGTGGATCGAGATTGGTAGTGCATGCCAGTATGTGTCCATCACACATGCTTGGCTATGCCTCACTTATATATGTTTTTTCTTGACAGGTCACACCTCAGTTTGTTACTCATTCTGCAAAGTACAACTGAGGTATGATACTAGATTACTCTTACATTTCTTATGCTTATATTACACTTAACCTAGATATGTGTACACTATTCTAAGTATTTCATTTGATTTGTTGCTCATTCTGCAAAGTATGACTAAGATGCATGCATGCTATTCTAACATAATTATCACACTTTACTTCAGCCAACCATCCTTGAAAGCAAGTCCAGGGTGTTCCACCTAAACAGAAAAGGTTGCTGATGCAGAATTGATGGTCTGATGGTTGGCTGATGGCAGAGCTTGGTGGCAGAGTTCAGGGCAATCAAATGAGGTGTCTAGGCAAGGTAGAGGGGGTCAAATGAGAGATTGTAAAAAAAGAGGGGTCATAACATTGAGCCACAGCCTTTAGTGTCAGGGGATGTCCCATCCCCCCTCTGTCCTGGTTCTCCCTCCTTATAATTTTCCTTTATTCTCCTTTGTTTTCCCTATCTGCTGGTTCCAGTTCTAGCCCTCAGGCTGCACCAGTTCTCTGTCCATAATTCTGACAAGTGTTGCCCCTTCCACATGGCCTCTTACCAGACCCCTAGTTTGTTTCCTGCATTCCAGACCTACCACTCATTGTAGGTCTCCCATCTTTGGACTACAAGTACTTTCAACTAAGGGCTATCTTTTGGTCATATTTGTACATGGTCACATGCTGGGAGTCTGGAGATCAAGGCCATTTACAATGGATTTCCACCTTTTGATCAGACTCTGGATTTAGTTGTTGTTGGGTGTTTTGTCCAGAAGCTCCAGAGTAAATTTTCTGAACACTGGCATTGGAGATCCTTAAACTTGTTCTCTTTGGATCTCCCTCTGCCAGGTGAGGAGCTAGAACTCTAGAACTTCTTGTAGATGCTGAATAGACTTTGGATCTCCCTCTGCCAGTTGTGTGATTGAGCCACAGCCTCCAGAGGTCACCCTTACATTTAGAGGTCACCCTTGCAATAACTCTGAGATCAGTTGGAACAAGAGGAAGGTTTGCTTGAGCTGTTGCCTTTGTCACTTTGCCATCTGTATCAGGAGAGGTTAGAAAGGAGTACTGATGAGATGTTATTTCTGCTAAGCACAAATTTTCCATGTTCCTATATGTTTTGCAACTTCACAGATTTTCTGGTTTCTATATGATATGATGGTCTTGTGATTTTGTCACCATGTAGTCTAAGCTTTTGGCCTATAAGATGAGTACCCATATGGATTTTTAGCAGCTGCTAGCTGTAAGAGGACTGGTCTCCAGACTGGTTTCACCCTAGCCAAGCTTAGCCTCTAGGGCTCTGTCAAGGATAATGAGCTCATGTGATGGATGGAATAAGCCAAACAGACTTCAAACCTTGTTATGTTCTGATTAACAGATGTTATTGTAGCTACATGCTTCTCAGTACTTGTAACACTGCATGCTCTGCTTCTTTTGCCAGGCCAACACAAGCACTCAACATCTTACAAATACCTCCAGTGTCTCACCCCTGCCCACCAAAGGCCAAAGCCCATTACTTGGTTGTCTACATTGTTCTCCCTTTTGCTCTCCAGAGGCTAAAAGCTGTCACCTGCCCCTTTGAGGCCAAAATCCATCCTGTGTTGCAAGCACCAAATCTTACAGAGATATACATATTGAGTCCAGACTTGCTGCTTATTTCTTTTTTGCTCTCTACTTCTATTTTCTTGTCTGGTTATTGTCATGTCATCATCATTGGATGGTCCTATTTGATTCCCCTGACTCTCTAATACAAATTACATCAAATGGTCAATGCACATAGAGGCTGTACTTGTTTTGCAGGGTTATTGGGATATGTTTGAGGAGAAGGTTTCACTGGAGAGTTTGAAGGACAAAGGGTTGAAGGCAGTTAAGAAGAGGATGGCTGAGGCCATGGCATTATTGATTCTTGGTGTGTGAAAGATGGTCAACTTGCTCATATGACTGATCCCAACCCCCACACCATTTGTGAGAACCTTGGCAAGGTTCATTGTGCCCATGGTTTTGGTAGTTGTCTTGCACTCTGATGCACCTTCATCACCACTTCTATGAAGAAGGACTAGACTATGAAGGCCTGGATTGGAAAAATATGCTCTCTTGCCAATTGCTTTACTGCCATTGTTGTCCTCACTGCAGGTTTTTACCCCCTTCCTATGAGACTGTCATCAGTTCTCTTGATGCTGTCACCTTGACAGAGCTTACTTACACTCAACTTTGTTATCACTCACCTACTCAATGAAGAAAGTCATCAGAATCTCACTCATCCTGTTGTTGCACCTGACCCTGAAAAGAAATCTGCTGGAGAGGCTATGGTTGCAATGAGAGAGGCACCATCACTATCTGCTTCTACTGTAAAGAGACTGACCATTTTGCTGCTTCATGTGAAGTTAGGATAAAGCACTTTAAAGCAATAGATCAGAGGTTTTCTGATCTTGCTATTTTTTGTGATGATGAAGATGATGAGGTAAAGTTTGCCTTTTAGCTTGAGGGGAAGTACACTGTCATGAACAATTTGCTCAAGGGAAAGTATTGAGGATAATGAGCTCACATGATGGATGAAATAGGCCAAATGGACTTTAAACCTTATTACATTAACTGATAGACAGATGTTGCTATGCACTTCTCAGTGCTTGTAAAACTGCATGCTCTGCTTCTTTTGGCAGGTTCTCTGTCTGATTTCTCAACAGGTTCAGCACTCTATCTAGCCATCCCCAGGACTGCTCAGCCCTCTTACTCCCCTTACATCTTGGCATCATCACCTGATGGGTCATCTGGTCTCCAGCCTCTGGGACCCACTCTATGTATCATATTTAGTTATATACTTTACCTTGGAATTACTCAGTTCTGATCATTGTTGCTTATTTCACTACCTCCTATTACATACCAGCCCACTTAGTCAATAGCTCATAATCAGCAGTCACCTCTTAGTCACTAAGTAATAATCATAATACTAGCCAATGTAGTATATAGGAAGGACTGGGGGTTAGAATATCTCCAGTCCTGACAATAACACTGCTTCTGGGTCTATTCACTAGCAGGACTGTGAGCTTGGCCAGTGCATTCTCTTGCTTTCTGCACCACCCTCCACCTTAGCCTCTCATTAGATACTTGCCCCTTGCCTGCTGTGCCCTTTGGCCAGCTTGTTGGCTACCCACTGCAACCTGATAGTCAGGTTGTGAGTGGTGGACTTGGCTTGGACTATCCATGGCCAACAATAACTAGGACTGCACACTGTAGCCATTTTTGTGATTTATGGGTGCTGTACATGATGGCTACATGACTGTACTGTCTGTTTTCCCTCAGGGAATTGTCATATCTCAGTGGGTCCAGATTGCCTGCCACAGTAAGGCCCTGAGAAATAATAGACTGAATATACACATATGGTTTGTCAGACAATGCAGAGAGTATTGCAATGGATTGGAGGAGTTCCTTTGTGACTTCTCCAGCAGCAAATGCATGCCCAATTTGCTCCTGATTTCATCTGTCATTTTAGTGAGGGACTCAGATAGTGAGCACTTGGTTTTGAGGGCCTCTTGGAGTAAGAAGTGGCACAGTGCCTCCATGCCTCTGCTTCAAAAACACTCACAGAATCACTGGATCCATTCATCAGCACATAGCTTCTGCTCCAACAAGGATATTGCCCATTTCACAAATGAGCATGCCAAGTAGTTATCACTTGACCAAGCTTGATTCACACATGATTCATATGTAAGGTGTGGAGCAGCAGCAGGTGTGTTGAACATTGTTACGATGGTTCACACCATAAATATAAAAGAAAGTAAAATCTCTATATATCCAAACAATGCTGCAAATTGTAAGCATAGAAGGAAAAGCTGAAAACTGAAGGCAAAAAGGGGAACTTACTATAAGTCAATGCACCAATGAACCCACAGACAAAAGGCAGCAGTAAAATAGCTAGAAAGAAGTCAATGAGATCTCAACATGTTAATGATTGAAATCAATCAAAACTAACAGTCAAGGCTCACTTACTGAGTGGCAGTGCTAGCTCAGGTCAGTTACTTCTTAACCAATGCCAAGCTGGTTGCTCCCCACCCTTCCCAGCTCAATAACTTCTCCTACCTTCCTTAAATCAATGAATGACTAACCCTTGACTGGGCCTAGAAAAAGAAGGAGATTAGCAAGAAAAATGGAGAGAAAATGGAAAGAAAATGGGTGAGTGTCATGACCTGCTCCCTAGACCCCGACACTGCCCCCAGCCCCCCCAACACTCTGCCAAACTCCCCAACCCTCACCCACCCTCTGTGCCCACTTCGGGCAACTCCGACACTTCCTTGGCAAACCCCAATGGCTCCTTGATCAACTCTGATGCCTTTTCTGCAGCAGTTGATGCATCCCCTAAATTCCCCTGGACTCCTGAGGCTTCCCCCAACCCTGGAACAATCCGCTTTCCAACTGATCCCATCAGAATGTCACCGCGGCCCGCTCCAAGATCACACCCAACAACCATCGACTCCACGCAGTTCTGTCGAGCCCACCACCATATCCTCTGCCCTCCAGAACCACCCAGTAGTAGGTATATAAGTCATAGAGTAACCCCTGGTACTTTGGTCTTGATATTGCATTTACTGGTTTCCTATGTCTTGTCCTTTGTCTCATCACTGTTTCTATTTTTAGTTTTGAATCTATCTCTTTTCTCTGTCTTGTCTTGCCTCATCTCCATCTCATCTTGACTGTGTATATTTCCTTTGTCCTTCTAAGTTCCTTTCATCTCCAACATCAGTATGAACCCCATGCATGTGTTACAACCCAAACACTCTTACGACAACTCCAGACCTCACTCCCTGCTCAGCCCAGGAACCCATCTGCCTTGGGGATCTCCCGTCAAACTCTGGCTCCACCCCCATCAATCGCAAAGCCTCTGCTTACCCTGCACTCTATTTGCATGCCCACAAACTTGTTCTGATGCCCATCCAGGTCCAACATCTAATACACTTGGTCTTAGACGTCCCCGAACCACTCCAGACTTGCTTGGACTGCCCCCCCCTAGCTCCCCCTTACAAGTCCCTCCCCTCCATGCCCATCCCGGACGCTTGGTTATAAGCACAGGACATCGCATCCGCCTAGTAAGGATTCACCAGTGTAGCTGAGCCCCTGTCATCAGCAGAACCTGACAGTGAGGAAACAATGGCTGCATCTGTGCCAAGCACACAAGGCCTCAAAAATTGTTGGCATCAGTCAAACAAGAAGCCAGAATGATGACAGAAACATGCACAGGGTGCCATGGTCTGTGCATGCAAGGACAGTATAAAAGGGAGGGGGAATTTTGAAGCCATTAAGCAATGTTTGGTGTGCAGTTCAGAATCCCCAGGGAGAGGATTACTTAGGCCCATAACATGAATTAAGCTTCAATTAAGGTTTTTTTTGATAATTGAACCTTGTTATTTGTTTGAACTTTTGTTTGAACTTATACTTCAAATCAATCTCAATCAATATATCTACTACAATACAAAAGTTGTGTAATTTTAAGTGAATCTTGAGCCCTTGAACTTATTGAGTTGTAGTTGTTTGGTTTGGTCTCTAAGACAAATAAAACCAAATAATTCAACTTGGCATCATCTAGAGCCCACTGCAAGGGGTTCAATTACACTTTTAATACACACTTTTGGGTCTCCTTTTTGGGAGTCCATTTCAGAAACTATACCATTAGTTTTGCTCCACCAGGCTCTTGGCCAGGTTCACCTAGGGTTATTACATCAAAGGTTAAAAACTTGAGAGTTTCTCCAGCGTGGGAACAAAACACTTGTGCTAATAGCAAGGGTGCAGAGTCTCATTTGCCTGAATCAGAAGCTCTACTATGAAAACAAAAGTTTCATCTTCAGAAGGTAGAACAATGTTCACAACCTTTGAACCAAAACCCTATATCAGCACCTACTTTAACTGTTGTCACCAAAATGAGTGAAATTGTGAAGCAAAAGATGCCCCTGTCTACAAGCAGTCATGCTCCAAAATTTGTGCATACACAGCCAAGTGAAGTCTTGCACTTTCTGCAGAAAATGGAGACTCTGTTTGAACATGCTGGGATCACCTCTGCTAAAGAGAAGAAAAAGAGGATTGTGGAGTATGTGGATGCAGTTACAGAAAAAGAGTGGAGGGGTTTTGATTCTTTTGAAGATGGCAAGTCTTGGGATGACTTTGTCAAAGAACTCAAGGATCTAGATCCTGAAGCTGTAGTCAATGTTGGGCAGGTTTCCTATCTTGATAGAATTTGCAGGGAACATACACAACTAAGTCAAAGCAATGTGGCTGAAATTCACTCCCTCATCAGAAAGTTCAAAGGAGAGGCAAAACTGCTGTCTAAGGTGCTCCATAATAGTACCCTAGTAAACAAATTTATGCAGTGCTTTACCCCTACTTTTGCAAATGTCATTGAGGACAAACTTCTAAGCAAGTATGGCCATTTCAAAGATGCTGCTAGGAACAGACATGAGGATGAGCAATATGGTCTTGCTGAAGTAATAACAGTAGTGACAGCCCTAGTGGGCAGGAAGTCTTTGCATTCAGACAGAATAATCAGTGGGGACATAGAGACTGTTGGTACAAAAGAAAGTCTTAAGAAAGAGTAAGAGTGAGCAGGAATAAGAAAAAAAGAAAGAAGGGTTGGGGCTCACTAAGTTTACTGCACTAATAAAGCATGTACAGTCAGCCACACCAACAGTGGAAATTGTCACGACCCATTCCCCGAAACCCCGCACATCGTCCATCAACCCCCCGAACCCCCAAAGGGACCCCCAACGCTCCGCCAAACTTCCGCCCATGCCCCGCGCCTACTTCGGCTAACTCCGATGCCTCCCTGGCTAACTCCGACGGCCCCCTGGCCAACTTCGGTGCCTGCCCCACAGCCACTGACACTTACCCTGGGCCTCCCAAACCCCGAGAACCACCCCCGCTGTTCCCGATCTTCGCCACCCATCATCAACTCAACACCCTGGTTCCTCTGACCTATTTCAGAGTATCACGACAACCTCGGGGCAACCCGCATTCTCCAATGATCCCATCAACGTATCAGCGTGGCACGATCCTCGATCACAACTGACACCCGCCCCCTCCGTCGAGCTCCGCCAAGCCCCGCCGCCACAGCCGACATACCCCGAAGTCCTCCGGTAGTCAATATATAAGTCATCGAGTAACTCTTCGTACCCTAGTCTTGATATTGCTTAACGTTACCTATGGTCTGATTGTTTCCTTTTCGTGTTTTGTGTTTCGTGTTTCGTGTCTTGTTCTCCCTACTCTCAGTCTCCCGGTCTTATCTCAGTCTCCCAGTCTTGTCTCGTCTCCATTTCGTTATCGTTCTCATTATCGTTTCATATCTCTATTCGAATCTACTCTTGTCCCCTATCAACACCATCCCGTTTCGTCTGACGCTGTCTCAGTGACTCCGTCCGACCATTGTGCCCAAGTCTTCACCAACCCTAACGACCTCACAAACTCTGCGATTACGATTACGAACCCCGACACTCCTTTACCAGGTCTGAACTTCGCTCTTCGCTCGGTCCTGGACTCCATCAGCTCCAAATGATCTCCCATCAAACCCCGGCTCTGTTCCCATTGATCACACAGCCACCTACTCCCTCGCTTCCACAAATCTCCCGTACGGCCTTCTGCCTGAACCCCGCCAAGATCGTCTCGTTTCCTCACAATCCGACTCCTCCGGACCTTCCCGGATCTGTCTGGATCACATCCCCCCAACTACCCGCACAAGCCACCAGGGCCCGGAACGTCTTTGAGTGTTTGGTTACCAGTGCAAGGGGATCACGCCCGCCTAGTAAGGACTTGCCCAGTATAGCTGAGCCCCCAGGGTCAGCGGAACCTGACATAATATCAAGACTCTACCTTACCCCGTCCGTGATGCCCACATTATCTCCGCACACATGATCAAATAACTCCGATGTCTATGGTCTACCCGTGCTGGGGAACCCTTATGATTCATACGGCCCTGCCCAATTTGCCGAGGCACATTGAGTCGCGGATCCAACACCAAACGTCCCCTCCACTCTGGTTACTTTCATACAATGGCTCCCCCCACGGACACCCTCCCCAACTCACACCCAACTCCCAACCCCTTGCGCAAACCGTCAAATCATCTTCCACCTCACTCTTACACTCTCCGCCAACTCTGCTCTCTCGCACAAAGTTGGCCCCGACATCACCCAAAGAATAACATCCTAAAGCCTGGCGACCATCTGATCAAACAAGTAACAAGGTCTCCGGCACCGTGCCAGCCCTCTGACCCACAATAACGCCAACCCGCCGCAGAACAGTCATCCACTGCATGAGGATCGCCAGCTACGAAGAGACCACTGAGAACGCGCTTCCCCGAAGCCCACCTGTGGATTCACCGGCCCACCAGCAACCCCGCAGACCGATGAACGCGACTAATCACCAACAACATCACCGAACCCTATTATCGACCCCCTCCAAGGAACTAAACCCTCCGACAACTAGCCTCGAAACCACTGAAATCAAGCTCGACCCAACAACCCCAACCACAGGACAAGAACCTCAGACCTAGGCTATGCTCCAACCCCATGACCTGCTTCCGGACCTTGATCGATCAGCCGTCACCTCCGCCCAACAAATGAAGGGGCCCCGACTCCCCCGACCCGACCCCGACAACCCCGGAACAAGACCAAAACATCCCCGAGCCTCTAGACGTTAATAAGGAGAACCACGGCACCCCACTCCCAACAAGGGACAACTCCGGACCACACCGCTATTTCACCACCCTCCCCCACACAATCCGGGGCCCCTGACAATGAGGACCCTGGATGCCAAAACCCCCCCACATGCCACCCCCGAGCTTAAACTCCACCACCAGACTACGCCACCTCCCACGAAGGAATCCCCAGCATAGGAGCCACCCCGAACTAACTATAGGAAAAAGGACCCTATATGAAGTAGTTCCCTAAGTACTCTAAATTCGCTGACATGTTCATATAAGGGAGGGAGAAGCCCCACCATCATCCAGAAAATGACGATGGGCCGTTTAAGCAACCTGACGACCCAAAGGGCATGCGCTCCGATATCCTCAAAGGACCTCCCCCACCCGGCTTGACGACCCAAACAACCCCGCGCCAGCCTAAAACTGTCCCACCCAGACCCCTCCAAACCCTTCAACACAGCTCCGGACCCTGGCAACACAACTCCAGGGCCTCCGCTCTGACCACGACATTTGACCAAGAGAACTCACGGCGCCAGCTCGACAATGATGCCCTGGTAGCCCCAACTCCGTGACAGAAATCACCACCCACTCCAAATCCCGCACCTACACCAGAATATGTCCGCCCGAACAGGGACCACATCACCGGAGCCTCCAGAAAAGCGGGCAGTGCCTCCCCCCACTGCCACCCCCACACTTGCAACGATCTCCGGGCCGCTCTGGAACACGAATGAAGAGTAGCCTCGACCCTGCCGCATCTCCCGGGGAGCCCCACTCCAGTGCCTCCCTGCGGCCGACCTCCCCGCCGCCCCAACAACCATGAACAACCAACAGACCCCCACCAAGTGACCCTTGAGTCGACTCCGGGACCACCTACTTCTTCCGATGAAGGAACCACCCACCCCCGAACCTCCGAACTCGAGGAAGTATCAGAAATATGTAAGACCCCCTTTGTCCGCCTCGGGCTTACCTTTGGTCAGGAGAGCAATATCACATAGATGATCCGGAACCCCAAATTTCGGCCCCGGACCTGAAGGAACTGGCTGGGGCTGATCACCCTGCATCCTACCCCCTCAGTCATTGACACTCTGGAGCACACCAAAGCGCCACCCGAAGCATGCCCACCCACAGACGCAACACTCTGGAACACGACCCCGACCCGGACCAACTATACCGCGAGGATGAACCTTGCCTCACTGAACCCCGCTAATGAAAAAGGCCCCGCCGCCCTCGCCACCAGTGCCAGCGTAAGGGCCAGACCATGGGGAGACCCCCATTACCCCCCGCCAACCGCACTGCCAAGACAACTAAAGCCCCGAACCCGTTGGGCACCGTGAAAGATTTGAAGGCCCACCCTCCACTACCAATATGGCGCACGTCCCCTACACCCCCAGTCGGAATTTCTGAGAATTGAACTCAATGACACCGCCCAAAATGCCGGGAACCCCCACCGGAGAACTCCCACCACCCCCGCCAGACCTCGGGAGCCCTCCTGTGATGCCCCGCCCCATCCCAACAAACCCCGGGACTAGCCAGCGCAGATGGCACTAGCGGGCGTAACCCCCGCCTCTGGACTCACTAGGGATTCAACTCCCTCTCACACCCCTGCATGTTTCGCTTACTTCGCCCTCATACAAAACTAAAATCTCACTTCACATGCCCAGGGACCAAGAAAGGACATGTTCGCGTACAAAAATCATATATACAATAGGCGGGGAAGGCAGCAAGTCCGAGAGCGACAAGAAACGAGGCCCACACCCATCTCACTCCCTCCCCGGACCCCCCGGCAACCCAACCCCCAGGTTGACCTCCATCTGGGCCCGCACCACCACTAAGATCTCCGCCAACCCCGGCAATGCCTCCCCCGCGTCGGCCACCACCTCCCACCACGACCCTGGGGCCACCGCATTGCGCTGCCGATGCCCCGCCAACAACCTCTCCAATCGCGCTATCCCCTGCTGCAACTCTGGAGGCTGGACTGCAGACCCCTGCGTCAACCTATCCTGAATTGACGCGAACGCCGCGGAGGCACCATCCAAGAGGACCCGATGCTCCCGCACCCAGCCTAAACCCAGAAAATGAACCGTCAATAATGAACGGAGGAACAGGAGACAACTCACGAAGGATCCCTGCGCGACCCGAGGCAGCCTCGTTGGCCAACCAATCCTCCCTCCGCCTCGCCGCCTCCAGCTCCACCCACAATGCATCCCCCTCCGGAACTCGTCCCCGCCCCTCCGCTTCCCCCGCGGGCTGCCCCTCCACCTGCGCCAGACGCTCCCGCAAACCCCGCACCTCTAGCACTCGCTCCGTCGCCACGCGCACCGAAGTATTCCTCTCCCGCTCCATCACTTCCTTCTCCGTCCGCGCTGTGTCACAATCCTCCCTCGCCCATCGGAGCTCACCCTCCCGTACTGCCAACGACGTCGTCAAGGCCTCCACCTGCTTGCGAAGGAAGACCTCCGTGATCGAAGGAATCGGCGCGGGGGGACTCGACGACCGTTCCGAGGGGACGCCTGGGACAGGAGAAAAGAGGAAGGACTCCGGAGGCCCCGCCGACAACTCGCACCCACGCGGCCTCTTGCCGGGTCCCGCCCCCAAGGGCGGGGAAGCTCGATGCTTCCCCCGAACCATCGCCGAGGACGCCCCCTTCCCCTTTGGCAATGCGGAATGAAACTTGGTCCGTTTCGAAACCCCCGGAAAATCCACTACCACTACCACGGACGACTCTAAGGGAGCCCCGTCAATCATCCCAAAAAGAAAGGTTGACAACACTCACGACTCCGGTCGCTGATGCTACCCCGGTGCCGACGCTCGAACTCCTCACCCCCACTGTCGTACACCACCACCTCGTCCAAATTGGCGGGAGAGACTACTGGAACGCTGGGGGAAGACATGACAAAATTTGGGAAACCCCGGGGCATGCCCAAAGCTTTTAATTGATTTAGGAGGACCCTGACGAAACGGCGGCCGTGCTTCGACTTCGTCTCCCACACCACTATCACTCGCTGCAGATTGATCAATATTGCTTGGCTTCGACTCCCATGCCCCGCCGATCCCCGTCCTGCCCCCGCGTCTCAAAGGGTCTTGACGCTGAAAGGGGGGTGATGTCACGACCCGTTCCCCGAAACCCCGCACATCGTCCATCAACCCCCTGAACCCCCAAAGGGACCCCCAACGCTCCGCCGAACTTCCGCCCATGCCCCGCGCCTACTTTGGCTAACTCCGATGCCTCCCTGGCTAACTCCGACGGCCCCCTGGCCAACTTCGGTGCCTGCCCCGCAGCCACTGACACTTACCCTGGGCCTCCCAAACCCCGAGAACCACCCCCGCTGTTCCCGATCTTCGCCACCCATCATCAACTCAACACCCTGGTTCCTCTGACCTATTTCAGAGTATCACGACAACCTCGGGGCAACCCGCATTCTCCAATGATCCCATCAACGTATCAGCGCGGCACGATCCTCGATCACAACCGACACCCGCCCCCTCCGTCGAGCTCCGCCAAGCCCCGCCGCCACAGCTGACATACCCCGAAGTCCTCCGGTAGTCAGTATATAAGTCATCGAGTAACTCTTCGTACCCTAGTCTTGATATTGCTTAACGTTACCTATGGTCTGATTGTTTCCTTTTCATGTTTTGTGTTTCGTGTTTCGTGTCTTGTTCTCCCTACTCTCAGTCTCCCGGTCTTATCTCAGTCTCCCAGTCTTGTCTCGTCTCCATTTCGTTATCGTTCTCATTATCGTTTCATATCTCTATTCGAATCTACTCTTGTCCCCTATCAACACCATCCCGTTTCGTCTGACGCTGTCTCAGTGACTCCGTCCGACCATTGTGCCCAAGTCTTCACCAACCCTAACGACCTCACGAACTCTGCGATTACGATTACAAACCCCGACACTCCTTTACCAGGTCTGAACTTCGCTCTTCGCTCGGTCCCGGACTCCATCAGCTCCAAATGATCTCCCATCAAACCCCGGCTCTGTTCCCATTGATCACACAGCCACCTACTCCCTTGCTTCCACAAATCTCCCGTACGGCCTTCTGCCTGAACCCCGCCAAGATCGTCTCGTTTCCTCACAATCTGACTCCTCCAGACCTTCCTGGATCTGTCTGGATCACATCCCCCCAACTACCCGCACAAGCCACCAGGGCCCGGAACGTCTTTGAGTGTTTGGTTACCAGTGCAAGGGGATCACGCCTGCCTAGTAAGGACTCGCCCAGTGTAGCTGAGCCCCCGGGGTCAGCGGAACCTGACAGAAATGCAGCCCATAAGAGTGCTGGCAAGGGCAGGATAGTGAAGGACAGCTACTATGACATCACCTGTGGATTGCTTGACCAAACAATTGAACAACACTACATGGTTGGGAGGCTCCAAGGAAATGGCTGGCAAAGCAACAGCTGCATGAGGTGCAGTGGGTGGCTTGCAAAAAGGAGAAGTGGGAGGCATGAGGATGGAGAAGGAAAACAAGAGAGAGGTCTTATAAGACAAAAAAGACAAGATCAAGGTCAAAATTTGCATGATGGAGCATCTGAGACATAAAGAAAAAGAATTTTTCATAGTATATTGTCAAAAATTTGAGGCAAATGAAAGGGCAAAAAAATTCTTGATTAATCTACACTAAGACATGCTGACTGAGTGCAGTCAGTAAAGAGTGGGGGAGGTTTTACAATGGTTTGCACCATAAATATAAAAGAAAGTAAAATCCATATATACCTGAACAATGCTGCAAATTGTAAGCATAGAAAGAAAAGCCAAAAACTGTAGGCAAAAAGGGGAACTTACTATAAGTCAATGTACCAATGAACTCATGAATAAAAGACAGCAGTAAAAGAGCTAAAAAGAAGTCAATGAGACTTTGACATGTCAATGATCAAAATCAATCATTACTGATAGCCAAGGCTTGCTTGATGGGTGGTGTCAGGTTCCACCGACTACAGGGGCTCAGCTACACTGGGCAAGTCCTTACTAGGCAGACACAATGTCCTGTGCTTATAACCTAGTGCTCCAGAGTTGGTGCAGACTAAAGGGACTTGTAAGGGGGAGCTAAGGGGAGTGGTCCAAGTGAGTCTGGAGTGGTCTGGATAAGTCTCAGACCAAGTATATCAAACATTGGGCTCAGGCGGGCATCAGGAACAAGTTTGTAAGTGCACAAATAGATTGTGGGGCAAATGGAGGCTTCACAAGTAATGGGGGTGGAGCTGGAGTTTGACAGAGAGATCAATCAAGACTTGATGGTTCTGGGGCCAAGCAAAGAGCAAGGTCTCGAGTTGACATAAGAATCTTCAGAGTTTGTAGTGCATGTGCAGAGTTTGTACTGATGTCAGAAATGAAAAGAACTTAGAGAAACAAAGGAAATTGAGATGAGACTGAGAAAAAGATGGATTTGAAACTAAGAACAGAAATAGAAACACAAGGAGATACAGGACACAAGTAACCAGTTAATGTAATATCAAGACTAGAGTATGAGGAGCTACTCTATGACTTATATACTGACTACTGGATAGCTCTGGGGAACAGTGGGCACAATGGTGGGGCTCAACAGAGCTATGTGGAGTTGATGGGTGTTGGGTATAATCAAGGGGCAGGCTGCAGCAATATTCTGATGGGATCAGTTAAGGATGTGGGCTGCTCCAGGATTGTCATGATGCTTTGGAGCAGGTCAGGTAAACTAGGGCAGGAGGTTGGGAGCATATGACATGGTCAGGAACAGTGGGGGAGGTCTCAGGAGCTTAGGGGAAGCATTGATGGCTGTGGAGAAGGTATTGGAGTGACCAGAAGGGCCATTGGAGTTTGCTGGAGAAGCATCAGAGTTGGCTGAAGTGGGTGCAGAGGGTGTACATGGATTGGGGAGTTTGATGGGGCATCAGGGGGGAACTCTGAGAGAGTGGGCAGGTCAGGAACAATGTGCAGGGGTCCAGGGAGCGGGTCGTGACATCACCCCCCCTTCAGCATTGAGACTCTCAAGATGTGGGGCTGGGGTCAGGGATTGGCAGGGTGTGGAAATTCAAAGTTGAGTAATCTTGCTCAAACCAAAGCAAGCAGCAGTAGTATGAGGAACAAAGTTGAAGCATGGCCACTGTTTGTCAGGGGGTTCTTCCCAAGTCATAAAAAGGGTCAGATGTACTCCAGAGTTCCCCAACCCTTTGCAATGTCATCCTCTGCTTACTTCCCAACATCATCAGTACCATCTGCATTGCAATTAGCATCTCCTGCTTCCTCCTCCTCAGGGAAATCCAATCCTTGCCACAGTCACATCAAATGCATGTACTATAGTCATGAGTGCCAGTCTGTCCCTCTGTGTCCTGTCATAGTTGATTGAGTTTGACAGAATTGTCCACTGTAGTGGCTGGCCCTTCCAGGGCTTTGTTCCAAGGCATGGTTCCAGTGCCACTTGCCTCAGTGTCAGTGGAGTGTTCCTTGAGGCCCAACTTTGGCCTAGAGCAGATTATGGCTGTCCCAGAGGCATTGCAGGTAGCCCAGGTGGATGTGACCCCTGAGAGGTTCATGGAGGTGGTGGGGCAAGCACAGAGTCCCCCAGTCCTAGAATAGTGTCAAACAGAAGCCCTAGTGAGTTTGTAGTGTTGTTTGCAGGGTTCTGAGCTGATCTGACATCTTAGTATGCTCTCTGTGCTCACTGCAGAGAACATTGTGAATTTGAGGAGCCAATGCAAGGGTCCCATTGGAACACCTCTGTTTGCATCCCTTGCTGCACCAGGCATGAGAAGTGTGTGATATTATTAAGTTGGCATGCAGCCTGCATAGCAGAGGAGCAGGGGTGGGACATGGAATGGGTAGTGGAACAGTTGCTTGAGGAGTGCAAGGAGAAGGTGTCAGGTCAGGAGTCCAGAGTAGAGAGCAAAGCAAGTGCAGGGCAGCCTGTGATGAAGGTGAGGCCCTCATGAGGTGGGCAGAGGTAGGGGGCTCCATTAGCATAAGATAAGAGGAAACAAAGGGCATCTCCCTTACTAGAGGTGGGGCCAAGCAAGTAGCCATGAGGGGAGAAGTTGATGGCAAGTCCTCTGAGGCCGCATGTGTACTCCCCTGTATCAGGGATTCTGGTGGGGGGTTCTAGTAGGGACTTCTGTCTGCTCCTGGCAGTCCCTGAGATATTCTGGCAGCAATGAGCAGAGGCATTGTCCTGACTACTGGCATTGTGTAAGAAGGAGATTCAGAGGATCAAAGAGGATTGTGATACAGTCTAGTGGGAGCATGACAAGGCAAGGAGGGACTAGAATGTAGTGCGGCAGGAGTTGGAGGAGGCCATGTGCACAATCATGAAGAGTTCTTTAGAGATGCAGGAGTTGTGGAAGTGCCTAGGGCAGCTGGAGGTGGGGGCAGAGCAGCAGGCAGAGGCCCAATAAGGAGCCATAGAGGCAGAGAGGGCCCAGGCAGAGGCAGGGAGGTAGTGTGAGGAGTGGCTGGCCAATGAGGTGGCCTCAGAGCACAGGGGAGTGATGCATAAGTTTCTCCACTTCTTGCTCCTTCATCCCACTAACACTGAGCTGTTTAGACTGGGTCCATCAGCACCATGTCCTCCTTGACAGGGCATTGGCTGTGCATGCCTCAATACAAGATGGATTGGCATGGATGCCTAGGGAGCTCCTATCAGAGTTAGAGCAGGGGTTCTGGCAGATGGGGTGGTTGTTGGTGGGGCATTGGTGGAGGAGTGTAGCAGATCCCAGAGCATGGTGGAAGATAGTGACCAACATGAGGGAGCCATTGCCAGGGCAGCCAGAGGTCCTTTCCATTGTGGTCATGCAGATGGAGGTGGACCTGGTTGGAGGTAGGGTGCAGAGGATCCCAGATGAGGAGAGGGAGTGAGGAGGAGGTCAGGCTCCATTTTCTTGCCATCTTGCAATTTTCCCTGTATGATTTTGTATTTCATAGCCCTGTACATGACACTTTCTTGCTGTTCTGCAAATTATGCAGATTATGTGTGGTTTGAGATTGTATAAGGAAAGAGTAAGTGAAAACATATAGGGAGTTACTTATAGGAGTTGAATCTCTGATGAATCCAAAGGTGGGGGCCCACTAATGCTCTCTGTACTTTCTAGTCCCAGAGGTCCCAGGGCTTAGTGGGGTGCCATCAATGGAAGTTCCAGAGTTCATCAGAGGCTCCATCAAGGTTTCTTTGAGGTTCCCAAGTGTTATCCTCAGATCTGTAGCCCTTCTAGCAGACCAAGTACTGGGGTCAGCTATGGGCCATGTGAGAGTTGAGGATTTGGTTGACCTCATAGTGGTATTTGTCCTTGACTTTGACAGAGGGTGGTCAGCTGGGGCATTGCCTGGGGAAGGGGTTTGGAGCATGGTTTTTGAGGAGTCATACATGGAACATGAAGTGGAGGCCCTTCAGGCCCAGGGGTAGGTTGAGCTTGTAGGCATGCATGAAGACCTTCCTGAGGACTTTGAAAGGACTAAGACATTTGTGATTGAGCTTGATGGAGGGCCTCTGGGTCTTGAGATTTCATCAATTGAGCCAAACCAAAGTGCTGGAGGGCCAGTCAGGAGTGGGGTTGCATTAGGCATTAGCATGTTTGGAGTAGGCCTGATTGGTGGTGCTGATTTCATTCCAGAAGAACTGGTGAAGGGAGCAAAGGTCCTTGGTGACTTTGTGGGCAATATGGGAAGGAATACTCTTGAGGAATAGCATGAGTTGGGGGTTGTAGTGCTTGTTGGCATAGAAGGGGGAAACTCCAGTGGTGGAATGAGGCATATTGTTGTAGGTAAACTTGGCAAGGGGGAGTTCTGCATGCCAGTCATTCTGTAACTAGTTAATGTAGAGGTGGAGATACTGTTCCAATGTCTGGTTTACTTGTTCTGTCTGTCCATCAGTCTCTGGGTGATAGACAGTGGAGAGATTGGTCTTTATTTTGAGTGCCTTGCACAGCAATTGCCAAAAATAGGATATGAATAGAGGTCTGCAGTCAGAGACAATGTTGTCTGGGAGTCTGTGCTTAGAGAATATGTGTTTGAGGAATAGTTTGGCAAACTCTGGAGCATTGTTGGTGGTGTAGCAGGGAATGGAAGAGGGCTTGCTTAGTGAGGCAACAGATGACAACAAGGATCATGTCAAAACCTTCAGAGTTGGGGAGTTCAACAATATGATCCATCAAAATTGAGGACTAGGAGTGCTAACTGACAGGGAGGGGCTTCAATAATCCATGAGAGCAGTGGCAGGGTACCTTGGCCCAGAGACAAGGTTCGCAGGCCCTTACATATCCCATAATGTCCTTCTTTATTCCTAGCCAAAAATAAGTCTGGGAGATGAGCTGAAGGGTCTTATGCATTCCTGGGTGTCTGCAGAGCTTGTGGTTGTGGTGTTGCCAGAGTATGTTGAGGCAAATGAACTTGTGGTCCAGAGCATAGATTTGTCCACTCCAGAGCAGGAGGCAGTGGTCTGGGGACAGCATGAAGGGCTTTTTGGCATTTGATTTGTCAGCTGAGTTGTTGTGGGGGTCATGCTGGGTGAAGAAGGAGTCCAGGAGTGAGTTTCTGATTTGGTGGAGGATTCCTTCTTCATTTAAATTCAACATAGCATGTAGATGTTCAGAGGGGATTATCACTTGATGGTTGAATGTGTTCCACTCAGCTTCAAATGACTTTTTTGGATACACATCAGACCTCTGAGTGAGGGCATTGGGTTTTGTGCCAAGTCATCCAGGGCAATAGTGGATGGTGAAATCATACTTCAAAAGGGTTCTGGACCATCAAGCTTGGTGGCAGCTGAGTTGCTTTGTAGTTGTAAAGTATTGCAGATTGTTGTAGTTGGAGTAGACTTGAATGCAGTGTGGGGATCTCTTGAGATAGGCCTGCTACTGATGGAAGGCTTTGACAATTGTGAAGAGTTCTTTGTTGTAGATATTGTAGTTGAGCTCCACAGGGATCATCAAGCAGGTGTAAAAGGCAACAGGGCACAGGTTCTTGCCTCTGGAGTCTGATTGGAAGAGTATTCCAGTAATGGCATAGTCAGAGGCATCATATTCAAGCATGATCAGTAGGGAGGGGTCAAAGTGGTGGAGGACTGGGGTGGAGGTGAAGGCCTTCTTGAGGAGGAGGAATACACTTTGGCACTTGCTGTTCCAATCTAGAGTGTCCTTCTGCATGAGTTGGTTGAGGGGTTTGGTGATTCCAGAGTAGTTGTCAATGAATTGGTGATAAAAGTTAGCAAACTCCAGAAATAACTGTACCTCCTTGACATTCTGTAGTGGGGGCCAGTTGAGTATAGCATCAACCTTGGTGGGGTCCATGCACATGCTGTTTGGAGTAACAATGACTCCAAGATATTCAACCTCTGTTATGTGAAAGGAGCATTTTTTGGGTTTGGTGTGGAGGTGGTACTTCCAGAATTGTTCTAAGACATAGTGGACATGCTCTAGATGCTCCTCCAGCAAATTCAAGTAGATCAATATGTTATCTAGGTACACAATAATGAAAATGTCATTCATGTTGTGGAAGATGTCATTTATGAAGTACTGGAAGGTGATGGGGGAGTTAGTCATTCCAAAGGGCATTATGAGGTACTCAGAGAGGCTGTAGCAGGTGCAAAAGGCAGTCTTCCATTCATGTCCTGGAGCAATCTAAACATTGTTATAGCTAGAGTGGAGATTGATCTTTGTGTAGATCTTGGCACTGTAGAGACAGTCAACAAGGTCTCTGATCAGGGGGAGGGGATACCAGTTCTTTTTGGTGACTTTGTTGAGTCCCTGATAATCTACACAGAGTCAAAGTGATCCATCCTTCTTCTTGGTGAACAAGACCAGAGCACTGGCAGTGGAGATCAATGGGCATATGAAGCCCTTGTTGAGCATGTTGTTGAAGTATTCCTTCAGGGCCTGTAGCTTGATCTTGGACATGTTGTTAGATCTTGCCAAATGGGGATGAGGTGCCTTCTTCAAGATTGATCTTGTAGTCATAGGAGCAGTGCAGGGAAAGTTCTTTGGCACTCCCTTTAGAGAACATATCAGTGATACTCTGGGGAAACTACTTCATATAGAATCTGTTCCTCCATTTTGCACTCTAGCAGAGGAGTTTCTGTGTAGAGGTGCTCCTCAGGTAGGGCTGGCATGATTTGTAACTGGAAGGCAGGGGTGCTGTCTTGTAAGATGCATGCAAAGGAACAGTGCTGATGATTTTAATATTGAAGTTTCTAAAGTTGACAGAGGTGAGTGATGGAGTGGCAGCAGTTGAATCAGAGTTGTTTGGAGAAGTTGAGCATTGCTGGTTGGGGTACTGTGGGCCCTTGTATTGATTCTGGGGTATGCTGGGGGGCAGCCATTGTGATTGATCAAGGGTGACCAAGGCAGGGGTGCATTTTCTTCACCTTTTGGGTCACTATTGAAATTTGAGGGGCTTTGGGTTGCTCCAGAAGTGCTGATGCCAGGGTCAGAGATGTCAGAGCTCAAGATAAACTGGAGGCAGAGGGGGATGGTGGCCACTAGACTTGCTTCGTGGCTGGGAAATTGCATGGTGAGGTTTTTCCAGTTGATGTTGAGGTTGACATCTTGCAGCCATAGAAGTCCAAGCATGTTTGGAGTCAACAGGGGGAGTTGGGTGACAAGAAGCTGGGCCTGAAACTGCAGGTCATTGTCAAGGGTGAGGGTGTTGTCATGGTATTGGGTGATTCTTGTCATGGTGGGGCTACCATTAGAGAGTTGGAGCTCAAGAAGTTTGTTGAGGTTGTTGCATCAGAGGTCAAGTTGACTGCTGATGAAGGTGCTGGAGACACTGCTGTCAACAAGGGTGGGGAGGACCTTGGGCAAGCTGTTGAGTCAGACATTGATGACAAACAACTATGTGGACCTTGAGTAGAGCTACAGAGGAGTCTGGAGTTGGTTGATCACAGTCTCAGGGTTCTTGGAGGGGAGTGAGACATCAAAGGGCACTAGTCCAGAGTTGGTTGAATTGTCTTAGTCAAGGCAGAAGGTGAGGCTGGGCCAGTCAATGTGGAGATTGGTGGAGCAGAGCTATGAGAAGCCTAAGACAATGGGGGCAGAGGGGTGTAGTTTTGTGATGAGTAGTTGGAGTTCTTGTTGTCATCCATTGGCAAATGTCAGTCATCTCCAGGCAGTGTGTGATATTTCCAGCAGAGATGGGGTCACCATCAAAGAGCTTGAGGAGGATTGGAGTGGGGAGGTGTCAGAGGTGTTGGGGAGTGAGCGCCACCAAGAATTCATCAATGAAGTTATTTGTAGTGCCGCTGTCAACTAATGTGGGGATGGGGTTGTTGGAGAAGGAGAGAGTGGTGTGGAGGAGGAGGGTGGTGGAGGTGTAAGAGGGAAGGTGTGCTGAGGGGTTGTTTGGGGTGAGTACTGTTGCATGGAGTAGTGTGGGCAGAGTGGAGAAGATGTCAGAGTCTGGTCTGCAGTCTAGTGTGTCTTCAAGACCTAAACTGCTGACTCATTTTCCATAAACTAGTAATCACAGTCTTCTCTGTTGATTGTCCACATAGTGCATCCCATCACCTGTCATTTAGGACAACTGCAGATAAAGTGTCCCTGCTCACCACATAGGATGCATGTGCCCTCTTTCCATTGTCTCTTCTGAGTTCCCTCCAGTATGTCGATCCATGGCCTATCCCAAATCTTGTTCATGCATAGGGCTTCCTAGTCATTGGTGGAATCTGGAGTGTCTTTGAGGTCATTGGAGTTGGCATCTAGGGGTTCCAGGGCCTTGTGGAGGTTTGTGGCATTGAGTTGGGCAGGTGGATGCAGTTCTAGAAATTGATTGATGCTGGAAGGTCCTTGGCCTGGAGGGAAACAGGGCACAGAGTTGGCAGGGTTGATGGGGATTAGGAAGTGAGTGCTGTTGGTCACTCCAGCCTGCCAGTTGGTGTTGCTGGGAGTGTTCCATGAGGTCTGGAGTGCCATGTTCTCACTCTGATCTTCCCAGTAATGTTGGTCAACCTGGGTAACAAGTGCCTTGTATCCATCATAGGTAGTTTGCTTGGGTGCAAGACAAAGGATGTACTTGATCCACTGAAGCAGGGCATGATGGAGGGTGAATTGGAGGGTGTTATAATTCCATCTAGTTTTGTAGGCCTCCCATTCAAATTGTATGATGAAGATTGTGAAACACTCATTGTCATGCATTTAGAGGTTGAAGAGGTTTTCCTCCACTTCCACTACAGTATCAAAGATGCCAAACTTACTAGAGAATTCCTGGGTGAAAGCAAGCCAGTTGGAGAGTACAGAGTTGTTCAGATCAAATCAGAGTAGTGCTGTGTAATGGTCAAAGGCAATACTCTGCAAATAGGATGTGGCAAAGGCTACTCATGAGCTCTCAAGCTGGAAAGTGATGGGCTTAGCTTGGAACATAGTTAGACACTGGGTCAGGAAGATGTGCTACTTCCAGGAGTCACAGCTAGTGAAAGGTTTGGGTTTTTGAATGTCGAGTTTTCCTTCCCAAGCCAGTGCATTGCAAGTGTCATCCTGGGTGTTCTGAGTTTGGGGTGGGGGTCTAGCATTGTAGTAGTAATAATAATTATTTTGTTTCCATGCTGGAAAGAGGAGTTGTCCATGGCTGGGCCCCATCTTCCAGGTGGTCTGCCATTGGGAGGTCTGCTGCCAGGAGGTTGGCCTGCATTGCCTGGGGGAGCCCCTGGGGCCCATCAAGGGGAAGGGGGCCCTCCAGAGGTGGGGAGTCTAAAGTAATTGGTGTTGGCAGGAGGGTTGGACATTGGAACAGGTGGGGGACAAGGAAAGTTAGTGGAAAAAGAGAGTCAGGGTGCTCCAGAGCCCATGGGCTGCCTTGGAGGGGCTGGGATGTTCAGGCAGGATGGAGGAATGTCAGTATGGGGGATGCAGAAATTGAAGTGGGGGTGTCAATCTTGTGGAGGACCATTGTGTGGGACAGGCTTATCAGCAAGGTCACCAGGCTTGTTGATATAGAAAAGAGCCTGGTTGTTGTCATTGATGCATGGGGGCAGCCATGGTGCACAGGGTTCAGGGATAGCAGGCTGATCCCATTTATGGAAGGTGCTGGGGATGGAGTTGGCCTGTGGATGAGTGGAGAGGGCCAAAGTGTGGGCAGCAGGTTGGTCAAACAATTCTCCTGCAGAGTTGAGATTCCTCAGAATGCTGGAGGCCATGTTGAGTTCTTCCTGCTGGCAGGAAATGGGAGGAGGGGCTTCACTTTGCATTCCATTGGGTTCCTCACATTGTATATGAAAGGAGTGGGAGGGGTCCAGAGGATCTTTGAATGGATGGGGATTCAGACTAGTGTGGATTTCTTTGATAAGTGCACAGAGCTCATTCCATAAATTAATGTCAATCCTCAGAGTGCCTTGTGTAGTTTTGGGGAGGCTCCCTTGCAGGTAGTATTTGTGGAAATTGAGGAGCCGATCTGCCCAAACTTCTGGCATTGTGGGGGTGTTGGGGTTGACAAGAAGGGTGTGAGCACACCTTGTGAACTCTACAGGGGAGAGGCAGAGGAAGCAGAGGACTTTGTCATGCTATTGGATGTAGGCTTTGACCCTTTGCTGTCTAGAGGAAGGGGGAACTTGAGCAGAGAATGGCAGACAAGGAGGAGAATAATTATCTGGGTGCTCCAGAGGGGCTGGGGCTGCAGTGGGGGCTGAGTATGCATAGTAGTGAGCAAGGGAAAGGTAGGCAGGGTTGGGGAGCACTATGGAGTATCCCTCAGGATACATGCAGGGGTTGTTGCCATTGGCAGGGAATGCTAGAGGGTGGCACCAGCCCAGAAGTATTTCCTGGCTGATGGAGGGAGCATAGAACACCTGGTTGGGGTCAGGGGTCCAATGGCAGAGAACATACTAATCCACAGAGGGGCCTGGGTAGAACAGGGTGTATGGATTTTCAGGGACTGGCTGACTATAGATGTTGGTTAGGTAGCCAGCAGGGTTGTATGCAGTGTTATACACAGACATTGGGAATGGGGTAAGAGGAAGTCTTGATATTATGTCAGGTTCCACTGACTACAGGGGCTCAGCTACACTGGGTGAGTCCTTACTAGGCAGATGTGATGTCCTGCACTTATAACTTAGTGCTCCAGGGTTGGTGCAGAGTAAAGGGACTTGTGTGGGGGAGCTAAGAGGAGCAGTCCAAGTGAGTCCAGAATGGTCTGGATAAGTCTAAGACCAAGTATATCAAATGTTAGGCTGAGGCAGGCATCAGAAATAAGTTTGTAAGCACACAAATAGATTGTGGGGCAAATGGAGGCTTCACAAGTGATGGAGGTGGAGCCAGAGTTTGATGGGGAGATCAATCAAGACTTGATAGTCCTGGGGCCAAGCAAAGAGCAAGGTCTGGAGTTGTCATAAGAATGTTCAGAGTTTGTAGTGCATGCATGGAGTTCATACTGACATCAGAAATGAAAAGAACTTAGAGAAACAAAGGAAATCAAGATGAGACAGAGACGAGACAAGATGAGACTGAGAAAAAGATGGATTCAAGACTAAGAACAGAAATAGGAACACAAGGAGACACAGAACACAAGTAAGTAGTTAATGTAATATCAAGACTAGAGTATGAGGAGCTACTCTACAACTTATATACTGACTACTGGATAGCTCTAAGGAATGGTGGGCATGATGGCAGGGCTTGACAGAGCTATGTGGAGTCAATGGGTGTTGGGTACAATCAAGGGGGCAGGCTGTGGCAATATTCTGATGGGATCAGTTGGGGATGCGGGCTGCTCTAGAATTGTTGTGATGCTTTGGAGCAGGTCGGGTGAACTAGGGCAGGGGGTTAGGAGCATATAATATAGTCAAGAACAGTGGGGAAGGTCTTGGGAGCTCAGGAGAAGCATTGATCGCTGCAGAGAAGGTGTCAGAGTTGACCAGAAGGGCTGTCAGGGTTTGCCAGAGAAGCATTGGAGTTGGCTAGAGTGGGTGCAGAGGGTGTACATAGATTGAGGAGTTCGATGGGGCATTGGGGATGACTCTGGGAGAGTGGGCAGGTTGGGAATGATGTATGGGGGTCCAAGGAGCAGGTCATGACAGGTGGCAGTGCCAGCTCAGGCTGGTTACTGCTTAACTGACACCAAGCTGGTTGTCCCCACCCTTTCTGCTTGACAAACTCCCCTACCTCCCTCAAATTAACATACATACAACCATCAATTGAGTCTATAGGAGAGAGGGAGGTTAGTGAGGTAAAGAGAGGAGAACAAGGATGGAAAATGGGTGAGGGAATGGGGGCCATGTTGGTGCCAAGCATGTAAAGCCTTGACAATCATTGGTGTCAGTCAAACAAGAGGCCAGAATGACAACAGAAACATGCATGGGGCACCATGGTCCATGCACACAAGGGCAGTATAAAAGGGAGGGGGAAATTTGAGGCTGTTAAGCAATGTTTGGCATGTAGCTCAGAATCCCCAGGGAGAAGATTACTTAGGCCCATAACATGAACTAAGCTTTGATTAAGATTTTTTTGATAATTGAACCTTGTTATTTGTTTGAACTTTTGTTTGAACTTATACTCAAAATCAATCCAAATCAATATATTTACTACAATACAAAAGTTGTGTGATTTTGAGTGAATCTCAAGCCCTTACTTGTTGAGTTGTAGTTGTTTGGTTTGGTCTCTAAGACAAATCAAACCAAATAATTCAATTTCACATCAACATATATTCCCAAAGCTGGACCATCAAAAGTCTGAGATTCATGCTATAAGACCAGTCAGCCCATTTGCCATTGTCCTGATCCAAGACATGACCTGTCCAAGTTGCTGTCACTTTTCCTACTAGCAGTATCAAGGGAGCAGAGTTATCAATCAATTGCATTTCAGCAATCTTGTTGATGGTAAAGGTAGTACTGGGGACAACCAGAGAATTAGTTCCTTCACCAGAAGTTGTCATAGTACAGATGAAGCATGATAGTAACATGATGCAACCAGCAACAAAAAGATTCTTATTCAACTTGTGTAAATTGAGTAGCCAGTCCAGTTCACTGTTCTTGTATCACCTGCAAAGTTCTGTCTGAGAGGTCCAGTCCAAATTCACAGAGCAGCAACTCCCATAACCTGTTGAAATCCAAACCCAGGATGCCTAGATGATCACAAATACAGTAAGTATCTTAATCCTCAGTCTGTGATACAACAACTTGATCCTATACCTAGTTGATCACAGATACAGCAAGTATCCTAATCTAAAGTACAATTAGCTAGTGTATGATGTCCATAAGTGATTAACACTCACCCTCAGTGTGTAATATAACTAAGGGTGGTGTCTGTACAGTAGGGAATATATATGTTTGAGCCTGCCTTGTCTTGTTCATAAAAGGAATTCCATTGTCTTGATCAAGGTGCACTTAAGGTGATTGTCTATTGTTCTTGATCAAGACATACTGACAGTGTTACATGCAGATTGCAACAGTGTCCCCAGATAAGGCTATTGTGGTAGATGACAGGATATATGCTGCTATGCTTCATCTAGAACCATCAAAGACATCAATGCAGATGATAGGTGCCAGGCAGAAACTACCTACTGCAGCCTCAGTAGCTTCATGGGGTGTGCTTGTATGGAGGAATGCAAGTCAATGAGATTGGTGTGGTTGTTGGTGATGGTGTGGATGTCGTGACATGGCACTTAAAGTACAAAACTTCACATATATGTAGTGGTTGAATGGAATTGAGCCTATTGATGGCAATGACAGTCCAGTCATAGCGGCTGGAACAAACAATGAGAGGCCAACAGAATCCCGCCAGCGCGGGCCATTTTAGTTCAGATCAGATAGCCGGTTCCGCGGTTAAGGTTGGTTAACCCACTGCTGGCACTGGAACCTGTTTCCATTGGAAAAATGGGAAAAGAAACCTGTTATATCATTTCTTTGACAGAACTTTCCTTTGGAAAAAGGCTTTTCCCATTGTTTAGAGCCTTTTTCCATTGCAAATGCCCTGTTTGGAAATGGCATAACAAGTTTCTTTTTCAGTATTTCCTCAGGAAACGTCATTGGCTGCCAGCAGTGACCGGTTTTGTTTACTGGTTACTGGTTTCGGGTTCACGGGTTGTTCTCTCTCACGGCGGGCCCGGGGCTATGTAACATCACCGGTCAATGTCAGGTACTTACTCCGGCTGTGCATGGCATTGCATGGCATTGCATGGTCAGTTTAAAATCAGATTGACAAGTGCAAGTAGACTTTTCTTCATTCATACATCTATCAACTAAAGCCATAATAACATGGCAGGCGTCTTGGGAAATTGTCTGAAGAACCTGATACGACTTGCTCAAGAGCTTAAGCAGTCAATCGATAAGGTCTATTTTCCTTGATCGTCGATGTAATCAACGAGTTTTGCTGAACAATCACAGATTCCTCAGAATCGACGCAACGCACACAAGCTTTCTGAAAACCTTATCACAGACCTCATCGACATTGAAACGTTCTACCGTGCTCGCAGCCACGTGATAGAAGCAACTCCCGAGCTAGAAGAGGCCCTTACAGGCTTATTGAAGTATGTGAATTGTGTTATCTGCCTTATGAGTTATGGCTGACTGAAGGATTGACAGACAGACCCAGGCTGTGCAAACGAGATGTGAACAGTTTCTAATAACAACCGAACAGAGAGGATGGCGGAAGATGGGGGCTGCTATGAAAGCATGGAGGGAATGTGATCAAGTCGAACGAGAGCTCGGGGAGCTCAAGGATTCAGTGCATCAGTGTTACAGGAAGTTCACGGTAAGTAAATACCTACTCATCTCAGTATAAAATTTTGACCAAACTTCTGCGATTATAGATGATAGCCATCTCTCGTCTTGAGCAGCCAATCAACCAGATCAGCCTCACGACCACGACGCCGGACGGAACAGCGTTACAACTTAATGAGAGCCAGAACGTGATGCTCGGCCATATGGAAAGCTTCTTAACGACTTTGCAAACTCCTGGTTCTACAGCCGGTACTCCTATTTTCATCCAACCGCCTAAAGAAGTGGTCGATGCGCTCTACCTCCACCAACAAGTCGAAGCTATTTCCAACTCCCTTGCCGAACTCTCTGCTACGCAAACCTTTGCACGCGAGGAACCCAACGAGCAATACCTCCAACCCTTTAAAACCGTCATCTCTAACGGTAGACTTAAATCTTCTGAAGATGTCCACCGCGACGTCGTTGCAAAGACTCTGGAAATTATCAAGTTGCTAAAGGGTGACTCCGCAGACCTCTCGATTCAAGATGGTGCATGGGAGATGGTCAATCTCGCTATCAGATTATATGATCTCGAAATGTATTCCGATGCAGAGGCGATGGGTAGGTGGACCGTCACAATGTTTAGGGCTTTGGTGGCAACCAATCAAGACATTTATGAGCCTTACCTCGCGCTTGCTCTACGGAATCTGTCCAGATATAAAGGCCAAATCAATGACGACGAGGGTTCTACTGCGGCTGTTGCTGAGTCTCTCGAGATTCAACGGTGCCTAGTCCAAAAAAATCCAACTTTGGAAGTTCGTTCGCAATTATCTAACACCCTTAACCAGTATTGGTCAATCATCACTCAAAAAGGGGATAATGAAAAGGGCCTGGAGATAGCGCAGGAATCCGTTGCTATAACCGATTCCATTCGAGCAGAGATTGCTGTGTGGAACGAATGGCTAGAAACTCCGCCCTCTGGACCGCCGCCTCCGTACATCGAGCCTGCGTATGTTCAGGTTGATGATGTCAAACACTCGGATGACCCAGCACAGCCTCACCCTGCGTCTCTGGATGAAAACGAGACAATATGGCTTGATTACAACACCGCTCGCGCACTCTGTTGCCTCGCATACAGCTACCAGGACAATGGTCGCATCAACGAAGCATACGAAACACAGTTGAAATCTCTGGCTCTTTACCAAAACCTTCATCGGATTCATGGCGGGAATTTTGAAGAAAACGTTGCTAGTTCATGTGCTCATCTCTGTAGCCAGGGTCTACGTGAAGGACGTGATAACGCAAAGAGTATCGATTACGCGGAGCGCGCCCTAGAAATATACCGTCGTCAGGTGGACTATCATCCTGTGAAGGTATCGCCATGGCTCACGGAGTCACTGTGGGACTATGCCGACCTTCTTCACAACGAAGGGCGTAAAGACGATGTTATCCGTGTCACACAGGAGGCCCTTGAAATTGTTCGCAAATCCAATCAGAATCGTAAACTCCTTGCAGATGCTCTCCATACTTCCTCGGGAAAGTTGCGACGGCTGGAACAGAAGGAAACGGCAGTCGTCCTAAGAATGGAGGCTGTTGACATCTATCGCACTTTGGCTATCAGAGACCCCCCTTCGTCCGAGTCTGCGCTTCCACCCGCCGATGTCGTACCCCGACATACAGTGCCAGACAGCTTGATGGACCTCGCTAACGACTTCCTTTTGATCGACAAGGAAGCCGATGCGGTGGTACATTGCCAGGAAGCCGTCGACATCTTCCGTACCAACCTCAGGAAGGCCCCTGATGACTCCAGCGCTCACCTAGATCTGGCCCGTGGTCTCTCATATCTCTGCTACTGTATGTTCAGGATAAAGGAATACGATGTTGCAGTGAAGCTTGGCAATGAATCAATTACCATATACCGTCAACAGTTCCGCGCGTTGGGTAAGGAATTCAAGGCTATCGAGAGCTACGTTTCGGCCTTACGCCGAGCTACTTTGTCTTCCTTCTACGCCATCAGTCTACATGCTATTTCCGTCAATGCAGCAGTCATAGAAGACCTCCAAATGCTCATTGTTGATCACAAGGATAAAGTGGGAAAGACCCTTTTCCATGCCTTTTACGATCGGGACTTCCTCCTTGGGAAACATGGTCGAGTTCGTGAATCCCTTCGGGTTCATGAGCAAGTAATTGGACTTTTTACCTCTTTCCCTATCACCGACCCTGGCATCGCTGCTGATTACATCTCTGCTCACGACAGCTACGCGGGAAACCTTCAGGACCTTGGCCGTCCTGTGGACGCGGTACGCGCCTGCGAAAAGGCAATAGATCTAGGAAATCGATTTGAAGATGATGAGGTCACTAAAGAGCTGGCATGCGCTCTTGCAGGCGCCCGTGCAACTTATTCTGGACTCCTGTACAATTTGGGCCGATACATTGAGGCAGAAGAAGTGATGAAGTGTAGCGTGAAAGCGTCTCGAGAGAATATGACGCCCGCCGAAGACACTCTCCTAGCTTGCAGGCTCCGCACTTATGCTAATGTTCGTCGTCGCCTCGACTGTATAGACGAAGCATTGAAGCTGAACGAGGAGGCTGTGATGATCTGTCGCAATTCAACCTCCAAAGGAGTTTTCGTAGAAGCCCGTCTGCCTTATAACCTTGACTCACATGCCGCGAGCATGTTGGAGTTGGAGGACCACCAAAAGGCGCTAACGACCATACAGGAGGCGATGGAGCTTTACCGCAAGCTTCGTGACGGAGACTACAATCCTATGGTTCCTTGGCACTATTGCGAGCCAATCTACGCCGAAGCTCTTAACATCTTCGCCAATTGTCTTATGGCCACCGGAGACTTGAATGGCGCTTACAGAGCGCTTACTGAAGCCGAGACTTTGTATCGTGATATTGTCGCTGACCGCCCCGGTCTATTTGCAGATCAGGTTGTATGCTTGGACTTGTTGGTTATCAATACGCGTGCCTTGGGTTTCCATGCCGAAGCGAAACGTATATCTGACGATCTAGCGGAACGCCTACGGGCGATGGAGATGTTTAATTCGGAGGTTGCCTTGCTTGCGTATACAGCTCTTGATGAACTGAGAAGTCGTCCGTCCCAAGTGCGACTCCGGGCATCTTTTGGAAACCAGTAGAAGGAGACAACATTGTCTTCTCGCTCTTACTCATCGTCCAATACTGTTGTTTCTCGGATGTATTGTGTATTCATCTCGTATTCTTTATAGTTAGCGGCAAACGATAGCTGTAGTATCTGGCCATATGTGGTCGATTCGATTGTTTCCCTTTAGACCACTAAAAATGGAATGATCACCCAACAAATGGCACTCATTACATGTGTGTAAATGGTACGAAGTTGAATATACATTAGAAACATAAACCGGAAGAAAACACGATGGTTATCACCCCCACAAGCGCAAGTATCAACTGATATGTTGGAAGATTTAGGGGGATCGGTCCTGAATTGGTGGATGTTGGAACAGAACCCGTCGCTACAACCGTGGCGGCTACAGATCCAATGGTCGCGCTTGGGACAGGTGTGTTGGCGCCGTTAAGTGCAAGTGCAACACTGGATAGCTCAGCAAACCCAACCGAGGGAGGGTCATAGCGGAACACAGAGTAAACATTTTTCTACGATGGAAGAGGTAAAAGAGAACAGAGGAGATTAATCAAGAGAGACATACGAGGAATGTATCGCCCACAATCCAAGAGGGTGCTGATGCACCAGTGTTCAGCTCGAAGAACGCACCAAGGCATAGAGCTTGCGTGAGCTGTGATAGCCTGAAATCCGCCTCGCTAATCGGCCAGCTCCGACCTCCAAATGACATGGTGGCATTGACCGTGGTATCACAAGCTATCAGAGCCTGTTGAGTCTTATTTGCGGAAAGGATTATGATACGTACGGTAGGTATAGTAACCCTGAAAATTACCAGTCCCGGGACGTGCACCAGGTATTTGAGAATAAAATGCATCGAGGTATCTGGATGGGCCACCGACGAGTGTCGTTCCCGTATCAATTGCGGCATACGAATCCGACCCAGATGGTATTGAAATTGACTGTCCGTTGGCAGTGAGGGCTGATGAGTGACACCGTGAGCTATAGTGATCGATTGAAATGGACATTGATACAAGAACGTACTTGTCAAAGGAAGAAGCCAGTATGACTCTGTTGTGGCGAGATCAAGGTATTCAATGTCACCGGCGTACAACGATTGGTTTACAAATCCTAACATTTTTCGTTGAGTTAGAGTCGTACTCAACACTAAATGAGCTGGATGCACCCATATTAAGTGAACCTCCATATTCGAGTGTCTGGGCTGTCGTATCGTTGAGGTAGCTGAAAGGTTATGTAAGATGACCGAACATGTCGTAGACAATAACAGTGAGACGCACCGAGTAAGGTGAAACGCCATGAGTGGCGAGTCCCATGCACCGCTTGCTGCAAGCGTCTGCCAAAAGGGAACTGCGCCAGACGCTGCGATAGTCTGGAATGCAAGTCCTAAAAGCCCTGATACTGGATTTGATAGCAGCCCCTGAGAGATATTATCACAGATAGCAAATGTCTGATTGGACACCGAAAAACCTCCCATCTGGACAATATCAGACCCAAGGCGACCGGAAGCTTGACCGCTCCCATAAGATATATTGAAGTTTGAACCAACTGGCCGAAAGGTGGACGACGTATTTGGGTCAAATGTAGCGATACCTTGACAGTTGATGATACAATTTGCGTCCGCTACCCAAAGGTCGCTTGATTCCCACTTGTCAGCCCCATGTATTTTTTGGTGTACAACAGGAACTTACGAGGAACCAGTATCGAGAATAACATCATAGGCAGTGGGTGGAGTTCCAATAGCGAGAGAACCAAAGAAACTGTTTCAAAGACGTCAATCCGCATGTGAGGGTTAAAGATTCGACCAACTTGCCTCGAATCGGCATTTTGATTCGTGATTCTGCATTAAGACGAAGAAGACTTAGATGATGATTCATAGGAGGTGTATGGGAGACGCACAGAGTGGTACCTATGCTTCGCTTCGCTGGCTCCGCAGTGCCATATTTTGTGGCCATCTTCTGTCGATGTGCTACCGCCCATTTTCCCCACTGCTCCATAGTCCGCAGCCCGGGAGACCTCCGCTTCAAAGATAGATTCTGACCCCGTGGAGCGCTTGGAGACGCGATTACAAAACATAAAACAGATAACAGAGCAAGAGACAAGGGAAGCAATGTGTACATCGTGAATAGGGGATAGGAGTGCGACACGGACAACGACGAGCAGAGGATAGTGAACTCGACAGGGATGTTGAGACAATAACGATGTGGAGGGAGCAAATGAATGAGAGACGATACTCGGCCTGCGAGTCTAGTACAGACAATGTTTTAGGAGTGCTCAAAATGGAAGTGCGAAGCGATACATATACGAAAAGCGTCATTTCGATCCGAGCTGATGGTCTGCATCGAGATGCTAGAATCGATTGCATGGTCCTGACCACCTTGCAATAAACTGGTATCTTCATCGCTGGGACTGTCCACATTTTCTGTATTTTACAAGGCAACTCGTTAAATCCTTGGGAGTGTTGCCCAGCGGGGCTGGTAAGACTTATCTAGAATTGCATATTTGTCAGTGGTCTCAGTTATCGTACTCGGATGCGTTTGATCCGTGCGTTCGTCATTTACACTGCAGAGGTAATGTTCGATATGTCTGTCTTTCCCCGAACTGTGACCGCGCCAAGATATTAATCTTTTCGTTTTAGTGATGCCCTTGGCTGCGTGACCTTGTTCCGAACCAGAAAAACAGATTTCATGAATCTATGATCGTCCCGCGATGGCATAGAAACTGCTAGCAGAATACGTTGGTAACATGGAGAGATACGTAGCGCAATGGCGTCATGTCGAGTTAAAAAAGAAACCGTCAACTTGAAGAGGTGGTCGGAAAGAACAGCACGTGATCGTGCCAAATTAGAACGCGTCTTTACGGGCAACAAGGGCTCAAAGAAAACATACCACCGTCAGACAAACGGCGTACGTATGAAATTCAGATACGATTAAGTTCCATCTCAATGTGTAAGTTCGTACTTTAAGTTTCATCCCGCCAACGCAAAGCTACGTTCTCCCCGTAACCTTCGTGCCAAAGCAATGTCACGCGGCATGATAGTGACCCTTTTTGCATGGATGGCAGCAAGATTTGTGTCCTGGAATAGATCGACAAGATATGCTTCCGCAGCCTCTTGAAGGGCAGATATAGCTGACGTTTGGAAGCGCAGTTTATTCTATACCGAGCATCAGTCGCATGAAGCAGAAAGAAACAGTGACGGCGCACTCCGAAGTCTTGTGCGACCTCTCGAACGAGACGCTGGAAAGGAAGCTTAGGAATGAGGAGCTCGGTCGATTTCTGGTAACGCCTAATTTCACGTAACGCGACGGTACCGGGACGGAACCGATGGGTGCGCTTGACATGAATATCAGCCGTAACTTCCTTCGTGATTGTCTTTACAGCGAGACGGCCAATGTTCTTAGGGACTGTACAACTAATGAGATACTGGTTAAGACGGGAAGAGAAGAGACAATTACCTTTGGCAGACTTGATCGCGGTCTGGAATCGAGAAGAATTTCGGTCAAAGTTCGTGGAAGACTTGACTGCGATCTGAGACTGAGAAGTTTTTGCCGCGAAGACTTGGGGTTTCTTGGTGCCTAGCAACGAGGCCCGCAGGTCAGCACCATGCAACTAGACGAATGACTTGATGAAACAGACTACCGGTGCTCTTCCGAGCAGATTGTTTCGTACGAGCCATGAGTTGTATAAATCCAGAACTGAAAAGCTGGAGGAACAGAGCTTAGGTTTTTATGTTAGAGTCGAGAAGGCTGGGTGACAAGCAATATATTTTGTCCTTCGATTGATGCTTCCTGCGGATCCTAGAATATAGGAAGAAGCCCCAATCAGTAGCATGATCTTCTCACAGGTTATTTGGATGTGGCGCTCCTATTTCAAATACTGACTCGGGCGTGCTTGTAGATACTTGCCGGTGGGTATTGAGTTTCGACAAACTTGCACATGAAACTATACTTTACACTAATGATAAAAATAGTTTCAAATTATGCCAAAAGGAAATACCATCGGTGACAACACATACTGTACGTACCGGCGTAACTACTTTGTATCGGAGTTCACGTCACGCGTCCAGTGATATACCATTTCTGAACAGGAACAACAAAGACATGGATTATGCATCGATCATGGGCTAGCGCTTGACTTATAGAACGTGAGCATGTAAGTATAATCCCACCTTCATACTTCGCCGCTCCTCCAAAAAGAACCAGTAGATAGTCGACGTTATTACATTTGGAATTGTTCCAGGCGATGCGCATATCCTGTGTGAATTTTCGGTGAACATTCAAACTTTTTAAGCTTCAAGCTTCAAGGATTATATCGAAACGGTAGACGCAGTAACTGGGGAGTTCGAACGTTCATAATACCATACATGACAAATCAAAGCAAGCATGTGGTTTGCAATAAAATCAGGTGTTCCAGATAGCGTCCCAATCACGCAGTTCCGAATTCAAAGTCCATAACTTATAAGTATGCAGCGACAGACAGAATCATAAAACCAATTAACACCACATAATACCCTCAGAACACAAAATGCAATAAAGCATTTCAGGATGTATGAATTATGAATACAATAAAAGTACACGATGAATAAATGCAAAATCCAATACAATGTAACCCTCTATGACCGCTCTCCACGCAAACGACGAGCAAGAGCAAGATCTTTTGGCTGGATAGTAACGCGCTTGGCATGAATAGCAGCCAAGTTGGTGTCTTCAAATAGCGAAACGAGGTATGCCTCAGCAGCTTCCTGCAGAGCCATAACAGCAGAGGATTGGAAGCGAAGGTCAGTCTGAGTAAACATGAGTCAGCAAAGAGGCAGGTGAAAGGACAGAAGACTTACCTTAAAATCTTGTGCAATCTCACGAACAAGACGTTGGAAGGGGAGTTTGCGGATAAGGAGCTCAGTCGACTTTTGGTAGCGACGAATTTCACGAAGGGCGACAGTTCCGGGCCTGAAACGATGAGGCTTCTTCACACCACCAGCAGCAGCCTAGAATAAAACATTCTCTATAAGAGATACTCAACCCAAAGTATATAATAAGACTTACAGCAGTCTTGCGCGCTGATGACTTAGCAGCTAGTTGTTTACGGGGCGCCTTGCCACCAGTAGACTTGCGGGCAGTTTGCTTAGTGCGAGCCATTGCAAAATTATTAAGAGTTGATGGTGGAAGGGCGGTAAGAAGTTGTACTGATTGGCAGAAATAAGTTCGACTATTTAAACAACGCGACCGCGTCGATGCACGTGATGTATGACGCGTTAACCAAATCAACAAAGGAAAATGTAGCACAGCCACTGCCTGATCGTATATAGTCCGCCGTGGTGTTAGCTATCTCCTTATTCGTCATTTGACACCTAACGCAACACACTTAATCCACTTTACCAACCTCACTCTAAACATGTCTGGACGCGGAAAGGGCGGAAAGGTGAGATGCCTTGAGCTTTTGGATTGTCGATTGGTACTGACAAGAAGCCATAGGGACTCGGAAAGGGTGGTGCCAAGCGTCATCGCAAGATTCTTCGTGACAACATTCAGGGTATTACAAAGCCCGCTATCCGCCGTCTCGCTCGTCGTGGAGGTGTGAAGCGTATTTCTGGCCTCATCTATGAGGAGACTCGTGGTGTTTTGAAAATTTTCCTCGAGAATGTGTGTGATGTCCCCATATTGTATTCTGAGCCTTACTAATGTTTATCATCAGGTTATCCGTGATTCAGTAACATACACAGAACACGCCAAGCGGAAAACAGTAACGGCTCTTGACGTCGTGTATGCCCTCAAGCGATCAGGTCGTACACTATACGGTTTTGGTGCATAAACTTGATCTGTATGAGGTTGCTGGGGTCTATATTCTTGTATTGCTTATTATTTGTATTTTTATAATTTTATTTTTCCTTGTATTCTTTCATTTATTGAGTCAATGAGATAGTTAACGGCTGACTTGTACGTGTTGTAATGGCTTTTTTTTAACAGGCTAAATCGTATTGTGTGCAGTGAGAGTGCTTCGTTAGTATGTGCAATCTTTCTTTCCTTGAAATAGATATTGATATGATAGTTTATTGTATAATAATATCCGATGGGTCCATCCCTACTACATAGTACATACTTTCATGGAGAACAGAAGAACAAGTGTCTGTTGGTAAAATAGGCAGACGCATATGCGAGGATAAGAAATGAGCAACCAAGGAATAGAAGCAGGCCAGTTTGCTGATGCGGCACCACAGTGCTTTGGTCAAGCACCTCTGATACCTTATGTGTGTCTTCCAACCAGTGCAGCCCGCCGACAAACATCTCCCGCGTAGGGAACACCTCGAGAATATTGCACTCAAAGTCCTCTATGCACAAACGATACCTTCGCCACAACTGTTCATTAGCAGCGTGTGCTTTCCCCGAATGTGATAATGTAGGCACTGCGTCTGTTACAGGACCAAGACCGACCGAAACGAGCTCAAACTCAGGAACCCTGCCTAAGCGCGCGAACGTCTGACCAATGGCATACTTCTCCACAAGGAAAAGGTTCGCCACCGTTGGTGAAGTGATGCGTACGGTGGACGTGGCGGTGCAAACAATCTTATTTGAACACTGAAGGTGTACCTGTCGTGTTTGGGTTATGGGTGATTCGCGGGAAGCAGAGGCGATGACGGCCGGGTTAGGGAGCGTTAAAGGGGTGGGAGGCTCGTGAATGAAGCGGTGGTGGAACGTGTTGGAATAGACAATAGCAATGGTGATAGGACGCGCGAAGAAAGCGCTGGTAAAATATTACATCGATGTATGATTGCAAGATAGAGATTATGCAACGTACCTCAACACTCGTTGAAGATCACCCTGCGCAGACAAAGCTATACGTTCGAGTCCAGTAACTTCTTCTGGCCAAGGAAACTGTCCAACAAATGTCAGAAGTCAGACTCTATCAACAACAGCAGATGTAAGCGACTTACGCTAATGCTCGTCGTCTTCGGACTATATGTATATATTGGTTGAGGGAAGGAAGGATCAACCTCAGGGACTTCTGCAGCCCGGTTGGACTTCGACCAAGATTCGCGACGTGTAAGTGTAGGTGTGTTGTTCGACATTCTGGGCTGAGCCAGCGAAAGATCGTAGACAGCCATTATATATTTATATATTCTGGAGAAGAGGACAGACGCTTCAAATATACAAAGTAGTTAGTTTTTTTGAAGTCAGAGGCGGGCAATCAGAACGAGACTATTCGTACAAGTAAAAAGATAAATTTTGGGGAATAGGAACGCGAGTCCAAAAACGGTGAGGTAGAACAGATCCTGGTATAACTTTCCGTTGGTAGCCTGTATTTATCGAAACAGAGTCCATTCCCATTTTGCCATTTGAGGACGGTGAGTTCACGGATGATACTTTATTCAAAAGCGCACGTGGCTATCCAGGTCTCTTTATACAAACTGCCTTCACATACCGAATAAATTTATAATTCGGGAGCAAAGATGTCTCATGTCTTTCTGAAATTAAGATGCTTACTCCGGGCCTTGATGGCTCAGCTTCGTCAAATTCAAATTTCAAAACAAACAGAGAGAATTTGGGAGAGATCGACCATTGCAGGGCTGAAGGCCAGGAGGTATCATATCATGGGTATATATATATACATGAACATTCAAGCAAATCTATTTGCTATCGTGGCGACACTTGCTACACCGAGTGTGAGTGTAATTTGCGGCGTGAGAGCGGGCATTTTGCCGAGCGGCACAAACAATTGTTCTGTCCATACTCTATACAAAGACATCGTGGTATTCGACAGGGCACTCATTCTACCAGCTGCATTTTACTTGTAAATCAGAGGTGTCTTTTGTCGATCGAATTCGGGTGAACACTACGTTAACCCGCCTGACCGGCACTTTTCAGATCAAGAACGGGCATGTCTTTTCCTGCAAAGGCCCGTCAAGAATACGATACAGATAGGTCCAAACAGACTAGGCGCAAGTTTCCGACCTCCAACACCTATGTCCTTCTCCTGCAAGCTCGCGCATTCCTAGAAGCTGCTGAAGACGTTGATCTCGACGCTGAAACCGCCGAGGATCTAATACAATCGTTTCCTTCAGATCCCACGGCCGAATACCCATGGTCTGATGATGACGATGATGATGATTATGATGAAAGCACTTATACTCTTTACGAGACAGAGGAACAAGGTACAACAGAAAAGTCTTTCGGTCTTGCCCAATTTATCGTGGTGCAGGCCAACAGATCTGGACCCCGCAAGAAATCAAAGAAATGATGCATCATCTAAAGGAACGCGGTCAGAAGTCTGTCAATCACTCGGTGACGATTGATTGTTAACTCGATTGAACAGGAATGGCTTCTTGGATCAGTCAATATGTAGTGACTCGTAATTATCCTATCCCAGAACTTTTACGTGCATTTGGCATCAAACTGGTTGGTTTGTCCCTCGTGCGTCATAACTCGACCGTTGACCGCCAATCTACAGTGTGAGGGTTTGCAAGCAAAGAAGCCGACGACACTATTGTATTTTCTAAAAGTCGCTCTCTCCAAGGTGTACGTACTGTTTACTCCTTTTTCTCATGTATGGCAGTTCATCACTTTCCATTGCCATGTAGACTTAGAGCTCGGGACAAGTTAACGCCGTATAACACTATTTCTGATGCTGTCAATCTCATCCGTTCGTCTCGGAGAATCCTCATTCTCACTGGAGCTGGCATAAGTGCTCATCTCTCATGTTCATGTTGACAGTACAGATTTCTTACTTGCTTGCCTTTCAAAGGTGTATCGTGTGGCATTCCTGATTTCCGTTCCCCTGACGGTATTTATGCCTCCTTGAAGAATCGAGGACAATATGATTTGGTCGATCCACAGGAGATGTACTTTGACCTCGCTCTGACCTAGTTGAAAGTCAGCTGATCTTTGACCATTCGGTAGGTTTGATATCCACTATTTCCGGAAAAACCCAGCTGGTGAGAGATGATAAGATTCGTTTGTATCTGGCACTGATACATGCTCCAGTTTTCTAGTAAGCTCGACATCATGACACAAGGATTGCAAGAACTGAATTACCGGTCGTCATAGCTCCTTTGCTAGGTTTGTCGTTGCTGGCTGCCATGCTTTCTTGTTCAGTACCCATTCAAATTCAAACCCTCTTAGTCAAATGTATCCATCCAATTTTGTACCTTCTCCGTGTCATAGATTCATCAAATTGATTGAGGACAAAGGCCAGGTTTGTAATCACTGTCTTCGCTCGCTGATTTTTTTCAACATCAAAATCCAATTCTGCAGTTGCTCCGTGTAGGTACACTCTCGCTGGTGGGTATCAGAAGCTCACTGATGTTTCCCCCGGATAGAACTATACACAAAATATAGACACGCTAGAGACTTTGGCCGGCGTTCAACGCGTTCTGCAATGCCACGGCTCATTCGCAACAGCTAGCTGCCTTCAGTGTCGGCGGCGCGTGCCTGGTTTTGAAATAGAAGCTGATATTATGAATCAGAGGGTCGCGTTATGCACCATGTGCACTCCTGCCATACCAACTCCAAAGAAAAAGAAGGGAAAGAAAAAAGCCAAGGGAGAATGGGACAGTGACGACGAGGATGAGAGTGATGACCCACCTTTTACCCCTGGGATTATGAAAGTAAATACAGAATGTCTCCAACAAGAGACACGGAAGCTGATTTACTGTGCACAGCCCGACATAACGTTTTTTGGTGAGAAACTGACAGATGAGTTCGACAACGCCCTTGCCGAAGACCGAGAGCACGTCGATCTTCTTCTGATCATTGGCACCTCGCTCAAAGTCTCGCCTGTGGCCGAAATTCTATGTAAGTCATAAACTGCCCCATCAATGTCCGTACCGTTCTCAAAAACACTGGTAGCTCATCTCCCGCACTCAGTACCTCAGGTAAATTCATATTTAGACTGCCGAGATATCTCTGCTCCATCAACATACTTATTATATCTCGTTCTTGTAGATCTTGATCAACAAGACACCCATACGGCATATAAATCCTGATGTGCGTCCTTCCCTCCTCAGGATCTCTCTGACTAATCTTACTGCAAAGATTGTGTTGCTCGGCAATGCCGACGATATCGTGCAGTATCTATGTGATGCTTTAGGCTGGGAGCTGCCTCCACCACTGGTTCTGGCAGATGCTTCACTCAAGTCAAATGAGGAACCTCACAACATTGACGAAACAAGCGATTTCAATAGCAACTCCAAAATATGCGAACCGGAGCGGGTGGGCGACAGGTAGACTTCCATTATCGTAGCGGCTTCTTAAAATTCGCTGACTAGCATCTGTGTGCGTGTTTTCTTGCAGTCATGTGTGGTTGTTCGAAGGTGCGGAAGGTGGTCGGTGGTTGGAGGAGTTGAAGCGGGAACTGGCAGCCCAAACTACGCCGAGTTTAGCGCCGTTAAAGGTTGACTCAGGACCCATTACACGCCTTCCATCGCCGATGCCTGCGACTGCCTCTGATTCTACGTCCCGGAAGAGAGAATTTGATGATATGAATGGGGAGCAAAGGGTGTCCAAAAAGCCCAAGTCATGATAGGACGTCTTGTATATCATGTGAGAATCCCTATTTTATCGTAGCTCCAGACATCAATCCTGATAATAGCCTAGACGTTTGTTGCGCTAGATCGTATCAGTTATTTCCGTCATTGGTGGTGTAAGGATCTCTTATAATTTTTTACATATACAACCCATAGTCACCTACTTCGGATGACAATTATACCTGCAGGAGTTATATTCAAGTACCTCCGAATTCAGTCTTCCAAAGATCACGTTTAGCTCCTCGCTCTATACAGATTCCGGATCTAGTTCTGAGACAAAATATGAAGAGGCATTTGCCATTGGCCGATTCAATTATGATTTTGCTCGTTGTAATTACAAGGTAGGTATGTAGAGTTGAAGACTGTTCCTCGCAAGATCCAAACGTTCCTACGCACACAATTCCTTAAGTGACAGCAGTCGTTGATGGCTGCTTTTGCTCAAAATTAGCGTCCGCCGCTGGTCGTGCATCTGTTTCCTTCAGCTCAGCCAACTTAGCCCCTCTCGCTTCCTAGAAGGGGAAGATACGTCAGACGAGGGAGTGGTATAGATTAGGATAACTGACGGTATGCGTTTCTTGATCTCTGAGCGCCGCCTCGGCCTTGACTTTCTTGACTTCCATCTCCTGTAATAACTTGGCGTCCTGGCGTTTCTTTAACTATGGGCCAGGGTAAATATATGCGTATTATTCTGGCGCATATGAGACACACCTGTTCGTCCTGCTCCGCGTTGCGTAGATTCGCCATAGCGATGTCATGCTTGTGTGCCGCCTTGTTGGCCGCTTCAACAGCTTTAACTTCTTTCTTCCCCGCCTTCGCCGAGGCGCTTTCGGCTTTGTGAACCGCCTGCACCCCAATTGAAGAATAAGGTTGCGCGAATGAAAGGTGTTTCTTACCTTCTCTGCTTTCGTACGCGCTTTCTCCGTCTTGGCGAGATCGTCAAGGAGATCCTTCACGCGAGAGGCCTCTATCTTCGCCTCCTTTGCGAGTTCCTTCTCCAAGTTCTGGACAGCCTTGGGGGAGGGAGCTTGGTCCATCGTAGCGGATGTCATAACTATATTCGAGGGATGGTAAACAATGTTGAAATAAGCAACCGCAGTCAAGTACCCATTATGTGGCGCTTGCATGACGTCATTAATTCTCTCAACATAACGACATCGCTGTTAAACGAGTGTGATGCAGGACTCCCCGGCCATAATGAGACCGTCGTTGATTTTATATTCATGTCAACTTAGATGTACTTCTCTCATTCAATTTGGGTCCAATCCAGTGGAGCCCATTGGAACGATCGGATAAGTTGAGTCTGGTGACGCAGAAGAGCACCAGTGAGTATTTACTATATCGCTATTCTCGTCACCTGTAAAATCAGTAATATATTATAGTTTATTTAGGTCTTCAGAGACTAGATGAATGCTGTTAAGCTCGAGTCAGTCCCTACAGTATGTCATATATTCATAGGTTGCGGTTCACGGACACTCCTTCCTATACTTTCAATGAAAATACTAGTAATAGAAGGCCTCGTGTTGAGAGATCACACGAATACGTCATTGACAACTTTACATAAAGTTCACAATTGAAGGCGAAATTATATGAAAGCCTAAAATATCGGATGAAATTGCAATGTACATCAGTATCCTTAGCTAGAAACTGCCATTTGACCGTGTTTGGAATCTCGGTGTCGCAGCGCGTACCTATGTAGACCTCCGTCGTGAAATTTCCCACTTTCAAGGTCGTTTCCAGCCATCTGCACAAATCGAAGAGGCTATAAGTTTGCTAACGACGATGACAAATAAGGCCAAACATATACCACGTCGTTAGGCTGAAAAGTGAACCGAACGGGAAGCAGTTTCTGAACTTCCATGAAAACGCAATGGTCGTAGCTCGTAAAACTCCTCTGGCGCCAGCGCCATCTTCTTCGCGTTCTTCTTCCTCTCAACAGCCTCCAAAGCCTGCAAAATCAAAGACACCACCGGTATCAGTTGCCAGCAGTAATATTAACGGAAAGGCTACAGTGCCTTCAAAGAAATCGAAATCGCCCTTACCAATAGAACAAAAAGTAGGTGAAGTAACCTCCTGACTATGACACAGTGTTGATTATTCTACAGCGGACAGAATCATCATCCTTCAAATGGTTCATGCTTCTTTTATCCGTCTTCGTTTGTTACGCGGTCTCAACATGTCCTTCCGATATACCGCGCACATCAAATTTTTGTTACTCGCTCGATCTCTACAAGACACACATTATAGATCCATACATTGTGCCGCCTATCGAAACTCTTTCCCATCATGCCGATCCATATATTGCACCTATCAAGCCCTACGCATCTTCAGCCGCAGAACTCGCGCGTACACACGTTGTTCCACGCGCTTCAGCCCTTCTGGACTTTGCATTGGAGAAATATAACACTCACGTTGCACCACAATTACATTGGTTCTTTGTGGACCAGTACTGGAACGGTATTATCAAGCCTATCTATTACAAAGGCCTTCATCCACATCTCGAACACCACAGCCGTCCATACAGGATCTATTATAGAAGGTTCATCGTCCCTGGTATCAGGAAAGCCACTGCTCGCGTCAACGCGACTTATATCCAGCTCAGGCCCCATGTGGAGCGTTTTTTGTTCGAAGCACGGGGTCACACGATCAACGCATATAAGAAAACCCGACCCTACGTTATCGAGGCTTATCATCGAGTGCGTCCGCATGCAATCGCTCTGGTTCAGAAAGCGAAATTCTATGCCCTTGTTCTGGCATGCAAGGCTGGGGACGCTCGTAGGCAATATGTTGATCCTCATATTCTTCGTATATGGGAGAAGGTCAGCGAGCCTTCGAACGCGTCCTCCTATTACGAAACAGCTACACCCAAACCGACTCAGGCACTTGAAGATGAACCTACAACCTTTTCTTCCTCTACTGTTATCAAATCTGTAATCCCAACCCCAGAGCCACCTGTCACCACTGCGCAAAGCGTCGCTGAGCCCGTCCCAGAACAAGAAGCCGAGCCTGAAGCAACCATACCACAAGAGGAGACTGCTGCACCGGAACCAACCACAACGCCTCAACCGTCCTCATCTTCGGAAACAGACCTCCCTCTTCCTTCAGCCCCAGTAAACGTTACACCCGTCCCCCCAGCCGAACATGAAGCGGAGTCCGCGGCGTCTGTCGTTGCAGCTTCCCTCCACGCTGGCGCCGCTGCTGCCCAAGTCACTCCAGAAGCCAACTCTCAACCTGAGCCTGAGCTAGAGTTTGATTCACAGGGGCTTCAATCCGCAGAAGACGTAGTCGACTTTCTCAAGGATATTGGCATCTCGGAAGATGACGAAATTGTTGCAGAGTCCGTCGTTGAGGAAGAGCAGGTTGTTGAGGAAGTGAACACTGAGCCTGAACGCCCGTCATATGGAGATCCCGAACCGTCTCCTGAGGAAAGACAAGCACTGATAGCGAAGAAACGTGCTCAAATTACGTTGCGGCACGAAAAGTGGCAAGCAGACCTCGATGCCTTAGTTAGAGAGAATATGCACGCCGTTCGTACGCTCCTCTCTGAGTCGCGCGGCGCTGCTGTTGCCCATCTGGCACAGTGGGGTCTCAACCAGAAGGGAGTGGTTGCTGAGGTTGAGAATGAGGCAGGGAAATTGTTGAAGGGTCTTGAAGGGTACCTCAAGGGAGTGGAAGAGAAGGTTAGTAAGATGAACAAGGCCGGTACCAAGCAAGAGAAGGAGCAGAGGGACAAGGATAGGGAGATGTGGAATAAGGTTGTGGAGAAGGTGGAGATTAGGATGGCGGAGAAGGTTAGGGATATACACAAGGAGGTGCATGATTGGTTTGTTGGTGTTCATGAACGGGAGATTCAGGAGGTTCGAGTTTTGAGTGCTTTGCTTGGCGACTGACTGAGGCTTATGTATAGATTGATACGGTGTCAGGCAATGTCAGGGCATTAGCGAGTCGTGCTCAGGCGGACCTTGGGCTTGACTACGCGTGGCTGGACGATGTCACTTACTATGATTGGCAGAAATATCACGACCTTATGCGAAGTACGTCTTATTCTATTCGTCGTTGAAGTCATGTTCTTATTGGCACTTTTCTTTAACAGCATCCGAGAACTTTACATCTCAAGCACAAAAAATCCAAGCACAAATCGAGCCTCAGGGAACGAACGAACTTATCGACGCCTTGAATGATCTTGAGCGTGAAGTGGACGAGACAGTGGAAGGCTTCAACGTCTTCATTGCTAACATTAGAAGACGTGCCGAGGGTGACGACGGTGTTTTCGGCACTAATGCTTATGACTTCGAGCCAGAGAAGAAGATAAAAGAAGAGCTGGGGGAGCCAGAGGTGTCGATACTTCCCATCGAACCTGAGAAAAAGGCAGTGCCTGTCCCTGTGAAAAACGTTTTCATGGGGCGTGCTAAGGAGGAGGTCGAGGCGAAGTTGATAGGTGTGCCAGTTGAGGATGTTCGTGCAGGACGAGAGGAGCTATGAGTTCCGGTTGATGGTGTAGATTGCTGAGGCAAGCTGGAGCTGCTCTCGATACGCTGTTGCTGTCGTTATTTTCTCCCTTATTTATCTATTCTTATTACTCCTGTGCTGATATCTTGATTCTCCTTCCCTCAATTTTGTCTTCAGGCTAGTGCGCTGGTGGGAGTGATCAAATTTATAATCAATACTTATGTGTAAACAATACACAAGATATTTTACGGACTGTAGATGTGCAATGTATCTGTTATATAAGACGTCCTGACTATACCCAACACCAAATTGCTACTCGGTACTTGCGCACTTGATGTGCTAGTGCGCCACAATGATATTACATCAAGCTTGGTTAGTCTTCAACAACCTCCAAAGGTCCACAAGAACATACATACCCTTCAAGTAGGGTAGATCCAGCTCATGAGCCGTCTGAGAATGCTACTAGCAGCAGTCACTGGTTTCGCACACTGGTTTCGCCATCGGAAGTTACAGTTATCTTCTTGAAGACCCCGCGAAGACCAGCATAGCATGTGACTCCAATTGGGCCCAAAGCTCCGTTTCTTGCGATATGGATTTGTTGGTATCCCTTTCCTCGGGATTGATCATTTCATATTTCTGAAGATCCGAGGCGGCTGTTCGGCATTCCAGGTCCAGAACCGTTCAATACCTTTTAACTATTCGATATGTTCATTGGTAAACTTATCCAACTGCCGCCGTCAAGAAAGCCTGCAGCTTTTTAAAAGGTACACGCCCTCGGTTTTTATCGACTCCCTTTTCTCATAAGAGCTTGTGCTCTTAGCAGCTATCTCCCAAGCACATTGGCCGTTAGAGCCATCCTAGAAAGAAATTGAATGCTTGTGATTTAAAATATGTTATCTCACGGAAAGTCACCTAAGTATCATTTTTATGTAGCAGAATTTTTGAAGATCCGACGTATGCGGATGTCCGGCATTCAAGTTCCAGATCAGAACCGCACTGCTTAGCCTTGCATCCCCCATTCAATTAGCCGTCTGAATGCTTCTCATCCTCGCTTTCTAAAGTCGATTTCAAATGAACACATTCAAAAGCTGATTACTATCTTCGGTTATTATCTTCGGCTCTGTAATAGGATCATGTGCCGACAAGCCTAAAGTCCGTTCCGAGTTCTGTAGCCTTATGCGAACAATGTTATCATTCATGTGACAACTTTGTTGACCTTCTGCTAGCCTTCTGAGGTCAAGGGCTATTATGCCATCCAATTAGCGGTACTAAACAAACAAATTAATCATAGAAGAATGTTTCGACGAAATTTTACCTGGAAATTTGACTGTCAATCCTTGCAGCTTGACCCTCATGCGACGCTAGAAGCATCCAAGCAGGCATTGAGATGCAGTACTAGGTGGCTGTCCAAACGAGACCTTGCATCCGTGGCAATCTACTCTTCAAACGATTCGCGTGGAAAATCTCTGTTGATTTCCTTGGCTTCCTTGTCGCAGATACAACATATAGATTATCTCTTGTTTTCCTCTCCCTGATCGTGCGTGTGGGGTTCAAATTATTCATAGTCCTGATAGTCCTGAAGAAGCTTCACTCAAGTGAACTCAAGACATCAATGCCAAGCGCGAAACTTGAGTCAAAGATTTTGCCTCGGTTTTCCACAAATAGCCTGAGGGACGACTGAAGACGTTCACGACCTCCCGAAGCTCACCTGAGCTATTGAACCTTGTGAGTGCTAGTGTGAGCTACCGTCCCCCTGTCAATATTAAACTGGACGACGTCGTTCTCGGCCGCTTAAAATACATCCAGTCGATTAGCGATGTACACATGAACACGCAGCGCCGGGGCTGAGAAGTAGCCAAGTACCCCAATGATGATACCACAATGTGTGTAGGACGTCTTCGCTCTTGGGCTCGCGCCGTGGCAAATTGGACCAGAGATCTGTCGCTTCTCGTGAAGACACTGATGCGCCACCGGTGCTTGTACGAAGAAGAGGAGACTAGGAATATTGAAGTGGTCTCACTTATTGGATAGCCGGAAGCTGGATCCATGAGGACGTGGAAGAGATGACCTAGTAGTCCTAAAGGAAAATTCGATCAGGCAAAAGCTACCCGTTCGTATTGAACTCTCTACCTGTTCACAGAGACCAAAATTCTCCAACTTGTCATGCAGTCATGGGCAGTCACCAAGGCTCTCTGATGCTACGAGGATACCCAGAACCAGTGACAATACAAAATGACGTCAGTAGAGTTGACGTCAGTAGAGTCTAGCAAGAAGCAAGTTGGCAATAAAACATGAAGCGCATTGTGTTGATACACAAACGTATACGTATACTAAGAAAATGGAAGCCAGAATAGCAGGGTCACTTTTTCGATGTTGTATGACGAGTCAAGGATGGATATTACCATCAAATCCAGGTACTTTACAACCTCCGAGTTTCACAGGAACTTGAAGTCAAAGAGTGTAAAACGTCGATGAAATGACCATTCCAATTGGGGCCGCGTCGATATATCCCGAGTCCACGTAAGCTCAAACGTCGATACCGCATTGGATCATGTTATGAGGACGCTTAAAAAGTGTCCGGGAGATTCTTATGAGTTTTCGTAAACTACCGAGAAAGATGTCAGAGTCGTTGTATCGAATGTTGTCCAAGTCAAAGATCAGCGTCATCAAAAGTACACACAGTAGATCGAGGCTACAACTTCCCAAGGACGTCGCTGTTTTATGATAATATTGGACCAAGTAACCGGGAGAAAAACCACATGATAAGATACAGATACAACAACGTAAAGGTACAATTTCCGAGAATTTCTAATACATCTATGATCACACTGAACGAGATACTACTCCGGAGGATGAGGAATGAGTAGTTTATCGATACACAAGCTGAACTGGAGTCAGTGAAGACTTGCTGGCAGTCGCCTCGATTATTGGATTGAATGGACTCGTAGTAGTCGCCTCAATTAGTGGATTGGATGGACTCGTAGCAGTCGCCTCAATTTATTGGATTGGATGGACTCGTATTTTATACAGTTTGATCTGCTAACATGATGGGGTGGACAAAGCTCCAGAACCTGCGTGCTGCTACTGGGTCTATGCCGATAGCCATGAGTCAAAGAGTCAGTCCCATGGTTGGCGAGTGTCGTCGATTTCATATGTCCAAGGGCGGGACGTCTGACAACGAGCCAACAAGGGGGTGCGCCGAGCTGTCAGTCGAGGAGTCATCCGAAGAAGGGTCATGCTTCTCAGTAACTTTGTCTAGTATCTTCCGGACGTGTGGGTCAATGAACTGTCTGCGTGAATCACCAGCCTTTTGTGCTAGAGCGAGTGCATACGTGTGCGCCTGATCCAAAAAAACTATGACGTGTGGGCGTATACGTTGATGTAGATCCAACATATGTAGTCGGACTACTTCATAAACTCGTGCCGCGTTCTTCCGAGCATTCAACAAGAAATGCTGAGCATGAGGCAAAACACGGACAAATGTCGCTTGTGCATAAGCAGCAACCTTGGAAGCACCAGGGGCGAGATAATCATTGTAAAAGGGGCGAGTGTGGCGCTCAAAGGTCGGGTGGAGAGCATCAAAGTATAATGGTTTCATAACACCGTTCCTCACTCGATCGACAATCAGCCATTGGAGCCGTGGGGCAACTTCGGCATGGTAATAAAATAGAGATGAATCTATGAATGCGGAGATGTGAGGAGTGATATGAGTCCGAGTGAATTTGGCGGTAGAAATTGCATAAGGTTTGAGGGTTGAAACATATGGCTCTGCATGCTGAATGACCGATGCAACGGGTGGTAAAATATAGGGGTCGACTATTTGCCTGCGATATAGATCCAACGACCTGCACAGCAGTAGTGATTGCGAAAAGTCACTGCGACAGACGACGCTTGCATATACCGAAACGACGAATAATGCGAATAGCACTTGAAGAAGTCTGGGGAATGTCACAATCTTGTGATGAGACACAGTTTAGACAAGAGAAAATTTGTGCTCAGAATGATGACACATGCCTTTTTTTTCGGTTTGGTGGCCTTGCGTCTTCTCTTTTTCTTGGGCTCATCTGGTTGGCTGTGGACATTTGGAACGGAGGGCATCGAGATTTCCGGGACACGAACAGCTGGCTGCGTCGATGCTGTACGAGAGACTGGGGGAGCGGTGCTGACAGATATTCTACGGTTTACGACCATGATGGTGGAAGTTTCAGATTAACCCCAGCTGCAGTAGGAACTACCGCGACGCGTTTGGCCTTGCTTGGTCCTTACTCACTCCATCGGTCGGGCCAACGTACCAAGTCCATAGCTAAGCTTCCATTTGAAGCGTTTCCATTCTTTATCAGATACTAGTACGATTTCCGGCCATCATTAATTTTTCGATGACTTATATCCAATCCTGAGTAAACGGGCACGCCATGGTCGTCTTCGATACATAAACAACTCCAACCACCTTAATTACAATCTCACTCGTAAAGAAAGTCAGTGCAAATCTAATTCACGACAAGTTACGCTCCATTTGCTGACTTATCTTCATTGTCATCGGTGTGGATTGGGCATATCGAAACATTCTTCTTCAGCCGATTGGTGTCATCTTCCCTGGTGGCAATTTGGAACAGCGAAAATCTGGAGGGCTTTTGTGTTTTCTACTGCCTCTTGCACGATCTAGATGTCAGCACCGGAAGTTCTCATTGTCCTGATTTCGGGTCATCATCTCCCTTATTTCTTCATTTCAAAATCAAACGTACGCCCTCTTGAAATGTGAGAGGACGGTTTGAGGACGCCATCACAAGGTTTGTCCAGTTCACGTGTCATAGGTGGTCAACTACCTTGTCTCCGCTGCCGTCACGAATGCCTTCAGCCTTTTTATAGGTACGCGCCCTCGGGTTTTCGGATCGGCTCCTATGTCTTAGAGGAACATCTGCTTCAAGCTAATCTGAATCTATCTGTCTTGTGTCGAGTGAATTTCGGATCTGAAGAATAGGTCTTGGAATCACGATCGGCTGACCTTCTGGCCATTGAACGTCCCAGGGAGGATTACTGTAAATGTTCCATGTGTCATTACTGTATTGTTTGTGACAAATAATTCTTGCGTCGGCTAGTAGATTCTTCTCCAGAATGCGCAAAACATCTTATCTTAGATTGCTCCTCTCCATTTACTCGCATACTCGTCTTCATTGGAAGAGCACTTTGGTGCGACAGAAAAGTGACAGACCCCCGATCTAATTTGCCATAGTAAAGGCTCAAAGTAATGTTGCTACTTGTTGGTCTCATGTAGAAATACGGCCATCTTCAGTGGCCCAGAAGACATGTTCTATCGTTCTGAAGATCTCAGGTGCCGTCAACATCTCCAGTTGCCCTTCGGGGTTGAAGAGTTTTATCATCCAGGTGTAACATCAAGTATAAAAGCCAGATTCTACCATTTGTTAAGCACATGCAAAGAAGAGCTCTTCTCGTGATGGTATAAGGGGGCAGATTCCCTTTGAATTAGGCTTTTCGAGACACCTCAGGCCTTAGGGATGGAAACACTTGAACGGAAAATCCATCTGGAATGTAAGTATGGATTCAAACGCAACCTTATTGTGTTTGAGGTCAAATTCGATGATTTTCGAGCATAACTTCTAGTGAGATGCTCTGAGAAAGTCATGGGTCACCGGAATTGCGAAGCTTCCATATTTTTGGGAAAAAACCGTTACGTATCTCGGTCATTTGACCAGTCACATATCCTCAGGCGCGTCACCCGAACCATAGAATCTCCAGTTTTGTAATGAAAGGCCAATTCCAAATCCCTAGGCAATAATTATTCAACAGAACCTTGCTCTTCAAAGTCCAGACTTCTTTCTTGCCAAAACTGTACTTACTCCATAGCAGACTGGAATCAGAAGAGGACAAAGGGCTTGGACATAAAACTTTACATTTCAGACATCATCTCATTGTACCCAATGACAACCACAGGAAGGCAATTACACAACTGATCCTCTCTCGAGTCACTTGATGGCACTGGAGAGACTGTGTTGGCCAGAACTCTGGCAGCCTGCAGTGAATTGTGTATGGTGTTTGTGTCAATTCTGCAGAAATGTGACTGAAAGCCCAGAGCATGCCATCCTGGAGAGTGAATTAGAGGTTGACTGAAATGAGAAGTGACGTCATGAGCAGAATGTATGCAGATTTACCTAACTTCCTTCTGTGGAAGTATGCTGAGTGAGTGCAAGACCATCCGGTTGATGTGCAAGACCATCCGATTGATGGCAAAATCTTAATCTCGGACCCCGCCGGTGTTCAGCAATATGCCGGTGATATACTGAAGGTGCTGCTGCTACTAGTACTACTACACAGCACCACAAAATTCACACCTCTTTTTGTCGTCATGTCTCTGCCAATGCAACATTCTCAATGAACGTTCTCCAATCTCCAAACAACGGGGATATTTGAATGGCCTGCGGACTTGAAGTCTGATTTGACCGGTTCCGTCTTCTCACATTTTCCACGATCTTCGAAACCATGACGTACGGTATTCAGCACATCTCGCGCTTGAGCAGTGTCAGGATCCCAAGACTCTTCAGAGGATGTTATAAAGGCCTTCACAGCAGCCGAACTGAGCTGCCAAGCCATTACACCTTGCCTTCTGGAGACAGGATACCTTCGGTTGCGCTTGGTAAGCCAAATACTCATTTCCTACCACTCACTAACCAACCACAACAGGTGTCTGGAAGGCAAAGAAAGATGAAGTTGGCCCTGCCGTGCAGGTTCATTATCATTTAAAGACGCATCTTGTTCGATTACCTCACAGATCTTATAGACTGCCTTGAAAGCTGGTTATAGACACATTGATGGGGCTTGGATCTACAGAGTAAGCCCACGCTGTCATTTGAGACTCGGAAGCATTTGGAAAATGTATCGATAGAATGAAGCTGAAGTCGGTGAGGCTATCAAGACTAGCGGTGTCCCACGAAAAGACATTTGGTTGACTTCGAAGGTATGTATGATCATTGACCTTGGTATATTTCTGTTATAAAAAGTTACATACTACTTCAGCTTTGGAACACATTTCACGCGCCAGAAAATGTGGAACCTGCCCTTGACGAGAGTTTAGCGCATCTTCAGACGGACTATCTTGACCTTTACTTGATTCACTGGTCACTCTCCTCATCATCTCATCTTGGAAAGCAACTGAACTGTCCTCCACTTCTAGGCCCGTTGCACAGAATGCAGATTCCTCAGTGAACGAGGAACTTACTGCTAACCCTTATCCGACTTGGCAGAAGCTTGAGGAAATGGTCGAGAAAGGCAAGGTTAGGAACATTGGGATCAGCAAGTGAGTTCCTGTCCAACTATCGTTGTGAATACGAACCTGACACGATTCGAGCTTCAACATCCGTAGGCACGTTCTTTTATGTTCTTATGATTGAGGTTACTTATTCGCCAACATTATATCCTGTAGAATCCAGAATCTTACTGGAAACCCTCTCAAAATCAAGCCTGCAATTAATCAGGCACCTTGATTCATCTTTATATACTATTATGTTTTAATATTTCGTTAGGTCGAACTCAGCTTTTGGAATCCACAGCCTGAACTCGTCAAGGTCTGTGAAATATCGTCGTCATTATTTCGTTCCGAGTCGCCGATATCTTTCTAGTGGGCCAAGGAAAATAGTCTACTCCTCGAAGCCTATTCTCCTTTGGGAAGTACTGGTCGTGCAAAGGACTCCCTTGCAGTTCCTGAGGTATGTATTACCACAACGCGGCCATGTCTATCATAGTATAACGTCTCAAACATATGTGTCTAGGTGATGGAGATCTCTGCCGAACTCGGTATTACCCCTGCTCAAGTCCTGATCTCATGGCAAGTCCAACGTGGTGTACGTTCGGTTTCTCTTTTTGCTTGTTTCATCTTGGGAGCCATGATAAATGATCGCTGCCTTATAGAATATCGTTCTACCCAAGAGCGTGACTCCGTCTCGCATCATTGAAAATTTACAGAGTAAGGATCATGTTCGCTAACCCTTTTCAAACCTGTTGGTTTACCTTTTGTCTGAAGTCACCAAGCTTCCCCCTGCACTAGTGGAGAAGTTGGAAAAAGCCGCCGCAGCACATAAACCTGAACGCAGTGTTGATATGAGTAAGAACTGGGGTATCGACATCTTTGAGTAGACTTTGCACATGTGTTCCGAACTTCGGCTCTCTATTGTAAATATTTTTCTTGTACTTAGTAATGGGAGCGCGGGTTGTCTGGTTTCACAAGACCCATGCAGGTTGTGGAGTGATCGGAATCGTCCGGCGGACTGATGGTTGGACATGGTCGACGCAGAACACATTGATTTCTTACAAGAAAACACTGTTTCTCATCCTATTTACCACACCTTTGATGACAGAAACCCACTTTACTGACATTTGTTTCGTTTCCACAGAACTTCCACGATTACAAGGGCTTTTGTTCAATGACCGGCCGCTCATGGTTTGAAATCCGACCTCAGCGATCGCTCAGCTGACAGCTCAGCTCTTACTTTCTTGCATGTATACTTTTCATTCACATATATACGGCCGAACTTGCCTGTGAGTACTTGTTGTACATGTGCACCTTCATAAATATTCTCTGGTTACCGCCCGATTTATTAATACAACAAAAACGCAGAATAAAAGGAGTTTGAGTCTCAACAAGCGCCCATCTGGTGAAAAGTATATATAAAAGTCAATTCTTTCCATTCCCTTCCGTTCCACATGCTGAACAACCGCTTGACGCCTATGCTCCTTTCTTCAATCTGCAGGTTATCCCTCGAACAACTCCAAGAAATCTTCATTCATACATATCATACCTCTGACAACTCCAGAATACCATATAAAAACAGTCCACCTCTCTTATTTTGCCACGTCTGCCGCCCTTGGCGCCAACTGGCGCTTGCGACGCCTGAGCTCTGGTGCCATCTCAATCTCGAAGCAACCCCTGAGAGCTTCAAGGCACCGCGTCGCGGCGTACGCAAGTTCAAAGAAATTCTAGAATTCTGGCTTTCCCGTTCCAAGCACCACCCGCTGTGCTTCCGCTTTTCGCTTGATCGAGTCCCGGATCAGCGATGGGCCTTAACCTTCCCGTTCCGTTCGAACCTACGGGAGCTTGAGATCGATGTGGCCTTCAAGGACCAGCTACGCGGGGTCTCTTTTGATGGGATTGAACCCCTAAAATGCCTGGAGGCCGTGGATTTACGAATTGCCTCGAATGAACACGAGGACAACGATTCGGATAGGGGTTATATCATGGAGATGTACCCTATCCTGCCTGATAAAGTTCCAAGCCTGAGTATGCTGAGCCTCTCGTACCCCGATTTCCATTGTGGAAAGATAAAGTTGTTGAATGTACCCTGGCGGCAGATGACACACCTATGTTTGCATGAAGAAATCTCACTTTTAGCGTGGCACGAGATTTTACGTATGACGCCGCACCTCCAGAAATGTTATGTTGGGCTGTGCCTGTTCTATGCGGACCACGAAGAGTCCGAGGAGCATGATATCGCGAAGCTTCCTCAAGTACATATGGAGCACTTACAAGAATTAGAAGTCTCTATTCTCACACCATGCCTAGGCATGGTGTTCACGGGTGTCGTCTGCCCGAATCTCACAAGATTCGTTGTCAAAAGCTCCAGTGTGCAGAACGCACTCTCCGGGATCGAGAAGCAGCTGACACTCTGTTCGACCAACGCACAAGGTCTGAAGCAGCTGCAGCTCCTGCGACAAGACATCGATGCATCAAGCGTACTGGTCGTATTACTCATTCTTCCTGCACTCGAGGACCTCTCGCTGGACTGTGCAGGAAACCACGACAAACTCCTGCGTGCATTAGCTGTCCGAGACGATTTTGTTCCGAAACTGAAGAAGTTCAATCTGGGTGTTATACGATATGACCGCCTGCAAAGGGACGTTCCTACGTTCTCGGCTGCGATATATGCCGATGCCATCAAGTCGAGATGGTGTTGGAAGCGGCAGAGAAAATGTTTGAAGCAGTCTGCGTCTACGAGGGTGGTGGAGAGGATGACAAGGGCTACATTGTTAGTGGATGAAGATCACGAGATGGACCTTTGGAAGGCCAAGCACCTACTGTCAAATGTCGTGAAACGCGGCCTCAGCTTTCGAGCCGAAGTACATAGTGCACGAAATTGGAAGAATCCTTTGATTAGTGGTGAGAATACATGGGTGAGGTGGAAGAAAGAGATGGGTCTTTGGCACTGAAGTTCAAGATCTACGCAAAAGTACCGCATTGTAATTTAATTGCACACACACATGAGTCAGACTCCGGCAGAGGCACCAAAAATGTTATAATTCAAGTACTAGTATATTAATCGGAAACTCATACATACGATCATAAAAAGCACACAAAAGCGCTCTAGCCTATGGTGCGGGACGGACAACGGCGGGCCAAAACCCGGTTTCTTGATACAAAGCAGGGGCGGGGCTCGGCAGGCCATAGCAACACAAGATTTATTGTATGTACATAGTAATCTCGATACATTCATTTACCCAAGGCTGAAAGCTGCAGCTGCACATACATACATGCATGCTACGCATGCAACCGAAATCGATGGTCACGACAAGTGATCAGGAAATTGAGTGCCTGGAAGAGGATATCGAATGTACTCATTTGACTGGTTGCAGTCAGATTGGGGAGACTAATGATGGTCACTGTGAACGGGGGAGCAGTCAAGAAATATCTTTGTGCCCATCTTCACCTCTTTACAAGGAAAAACTTGCCGAAAGCACTGGCACCGGTGCCTATTCCAACAATTCGCAATGATGGATGGATTGCATATAGGCGAAGCCCTTGGAACAAAGGAAGTTCAAGTTCAATCAGAAAGACTATTTCAACACATTACCGGCTCTCATTTGCATCGAAGGGACGTTGCTAGTATCGCTATATATAGAAGGAACAGCGGAATTGGGACCTTAATGAGAATTCATGGAAACCACTCTCGACGATCGATATTGAAACTACACATACACACACGTTCCCCCATTTCTCCATACTTGGAAATAAAAAAACATAAAATCGGATGGTTTGTGAGTGTCCTTGCACCATATATACTAAAACGTAATCAACAACAACCACCAGCCCACCCATCGCGCGGCGAACTATACACCAAATCGAGATCCATCCCCAAAGCTCGGGGACGCAAACCGGCGTGCGTGCCTGAACGTCCGATGGGGATGCCAAGCCAGGATCAAGAAACGACCGTCGAGACTCGAGAGGATCCTCCAGTGCTACTTTGCTACTTACATACTTACATAGTAGGGTGTACCCTGCCGTACCTCTATCTATCTATCCAAGTACATAATCCACAGTACCACCCGTCAAACCTACTCCACTTCCATTCAACACTAATCAGTCTCGCGAGCACGCCCTCGGAGGACCGATCGGATATCGAGCCTAAGGCTTAAGACCTAGGCGGTACATACACACTAACTGGAAGAGATTATGTACACTCACGTCACATAATAGGTACACCCCAACACCCCCTTGAAAGCTTAGAACTGAATGTCCAGTGGGTACAAGAAGCCTAAGCGGACGGAGACCGACGACGGGGTCTGTCTCCTCGCATTACAGCTTGAGATAATGACTTGATCACACCAAACCAAACAAAGTCTAACTCCCAGTGCGCAAGCGCACGCACCTGTCCTTCCTACACACGTACTCACACACATACACATACTCACACAACCAATAAACAGAATGCAATACCACAAAAAAACACTACACGTATACTAATCAAAGGAAACCAGACGTAGCACGTACTCGGAGCCAAAGAAAGAGATGCGATACGATACGATACGAACCAAACCAACAACAACTCAAACACAAAGTAAAACGAAAAAAAAGAAAGGGCACGTAACGACCGGACGCCCCGCCCCGCCCGCCCACTCTCGCATCATCATCATGTATCGTATAATATAATATAATACAATGCAATGCAATACATCGTATAACGAGATGTGTGATGCTGAAGTGTCCGAGTTTGGTTAGGTTGGGTGTGTTCGGGGCATTTTTATTATACGTACGTACGTACGTACATATACCAGTGTATATTTCCCGGCACACACACACGGTTAATGAAACGACAGCCCATACCAAACGAGACCAAAACCAAACAAAATGTAAGAAAGAAAGAAAGAAAGAAAAGGAACCAAAAAAAGACGGAAGAGCCGAAAAAAACGTCTCGGACGAGGCATGAGGAGTCAGTCCAACCAACAAACCAGTCCGTCCGTACAATCACGTATTCATTAAAACAAGACCCAAACCAAAAACACATATCATAAAAAAGAAGACGTAACAAAAAAAAAGTCGTACACTTTTGAAAAAAAAAACCGAGACGTAGTAATAAGAACAAAGACAGAGGAGGGAGGGAATGCATAGATAAAGACTCGGCAGGGGAGGGAGGGATACATAATCAACCCCAACCCGAGCTGAAGGTGATTAGATTAGAGCTATGTAAACTGAAGAAAAAAAAAATGTCCAGGAGGGGGACAAAGCAAGACAGTAAGACACGGCAACCACGTCCATTCAAGCCGTCGCAGGCGCGGCACTAACGGGCCACACACTCGCCCGCTTCTCCTTTTCCGTTTCGCCTGAAGCACGGTCGAGCGGTACAGACGCGGGTGTCGCTTCCTGCTGTGTCTGAGGCTGTTCCGGCGCTTGCACCTGCACCTGCACCTGCACCTCCTTCTCCTTCTCCTTCTCACCCTGCGCCTTCTCCTTCTCCCCATACCTCGGACTCCCCAACGGACTCGGAACTCTACTCCCACTCCCCCCCGCCGTCCCCGGCCTACTCCCCGGCGCCCCAACCCCACTCGGACTCCCCCTCCTACTCCCAGCCCTCATCCCCATCGTCACCTGCATCTCCTCAATCCCCTTCCTCACACCCCCCATCAGCCTCTCGGTCCTCTCCACCATCTCCTCCATCCGCCTCTTCTGCTCCCCAAGCTCTAGATAGTGCCGCTCGAGCTCAGCGAGCGTCGGTACGCCGCCTGCGTAGGCCGGCGCGGGGACGGGCGGGGCGAGACCCGGGAACCCGAGAAAGTCGGCGTAGTACGGGTGGGCGTGCGGGGGGAGCGCAGCGGCGGGGGGGAGGGGCGAGTGCGTGCGGCTTGGGCCGCTGGAGCGCGGGTACGAGGCGCCAGGGAGCATGTTGAGCGGGGGCAGCTCGAACGGGGTCGGGAATGGGGGACCGCGGTAGTCGCCTTGGAGTGCGGGGTGGATGTGCGGGTTGTGCGCGGGCGGCGGGAGCGTCTGTCTCGGTCCGCGGAGCCCCATTCCCATGTTGAGATGCGGTGAGACGGAGCGGCCTTCGGGGGCCCACCCGTTGGTGTTGTTGGAGGAGCCGCGTTTGCGCAGGCCGGGACGCACGGCGGCGGGTTCGTGCTCCATGCTGCTCTTGCTTCGTGTTTTTCTGGGGCCAGGATTGGGTGCAGACTTGCGGGCTTTCTTTTTTCTGGGGCCCTCGGTGTCGTCGTCTGGGTCTGGGTCGGCGTCGTCTTCGGCGTCGTCCATGTCGACATCGTCGCTCTCGTCTGGGTCGCGGCGGTCGGTGGCGAGGCGGCCGACGGCCACGAGGGCCTCGGCAGCAGCCTGGTCGGACATGCGCACATGGGAGGGGGACGTGTTGGACGCGGCTGGAACGCGTTTGCGGCGCTTGATGACGGTCTTTTTCATGCTGTTCGGCCTGTGTGTGCCGTGAAGCTTAAAGTAGAGACCTAGACGGACGTCAGAAGGCAGGCAGCACGCGGAAGAGGGCACGGACCGCATGCGTTGCAGATGTTGTTGCCCACGTCGTCGCGGCGCCAGAGAGGGGTGGTGCTGGTGCCGCAGTTGGCACAGCAGAGGGCACCGACGGACGCACGGGCCTTCCTGGCGCTGGCTGGCATGGGGAGTGCCGCGGGCTCTGGGTCCTCTGGCGGATGGCCGGGGACGACGCCGGCCGCGACGAGGGCAGCAGCGGCGGCAGACTCCTGGTCGTTGAGGTCGACGGCTGGCTCGGTGGCGAGGACGTTGTTGTAGGTGGGGCAGCCTGCGCAGGCATCGGAGCCGCCAGTGCCGTCGCAGCGGCCGTCGCCGGGGCAGGTCTGTTTTGCAGAACGGGGCTTTGTGCTGGGCATCGACGACGGGCGGGGCTTGGAGCGCGACTTTTGGTAGAGGCCTGAGGGAAATGAGCACGCGCAGGCCAGACGGCACGCACACTCACCGCAGGCGTTGCAGATCGAGTTTCCCTCCGCATCCCGGCGCCACAGCGGCGTCTCCACCGTCCCGCAGTTCACACACGGCGTCCGCACTGGCCCCGTCCCCGCCGCAAACGTGAATTCACTCGACGGCGCTGCGTCCACGACCACCGCAGGCGACATGCTGGCAGATAACAAATGGCCCAATCACCGCCCCCACATTACCTGATAAACAACTTCAATCTCCGCCATCATTCATCCTTATTTTCCATGCATCGCTCCACGTCAACAGGGTCACTTGCATTTACCCATCTTGGTGGTTAAATAGTAGTTACCTCTCAACATTGGCAATTGCATCTGACATTAATCACTTCAACCCAGCTAGCATCTCACGGGAAATTTCTGATACTGAATTGTCCCTGCTGAGAGATAAAATACGTGGATATACATGGGCAGAAGGACAATCTCAGTGTCGGCGAGCCCTTTTGTAGTGGACAATACCCAGCAATTTCTAGTAGTCACATGCTTCCCAAAGACGCTTGACTCTTGAGATCTTGAAGGCATCGTCACGTGTCTGTCCACGGCGCAAAAAAAGATAATACCTTGCAGTCATTATCTCGTTCAACAGTATCACATCATCAAAAAATTCGACCAAGTTCCGTCCCCAGTCTCACGCTGGACTGACCGTGGAGACCATGTCAGTATCTTAGATAATCACTATCCCACAGCTGACACAAGATCTATAAAAACAGCCTTTATCGATTGATAAACATTCCAATCGTCTATCATGAGCTTGTGCAAGCACTGCGTTTCTGGTTCGCCCTTTCACAAAAACACCACTCTGAGCTGATCATACGCACTAGGTGTCGTCCACGAGGGTACCCCTGAAGGTACTTATCCAATCAGCTGATCCGATTAATATTAATATTCGCAACCCAGGCAAATGGGAGCAAATCGGCGGTGTCAATTCCTACATCGCCACTCCCACCATCGAGTATCCCAAAGACAAAGTCGTGCTCCTCCTAACCGACGTATTCGGGCCTCAGCTTATCAACTCCCAAGTACGTACCACTACCATCTTTGCTCTGCATCGCACTCATCACACCAGCTCCTGGCCGACTCTTTCGCTAAAAATGGCTTCATGGTTCGATATCCACATTACATCCTTCACCTAGCCCCCCGTCTCATCTCCATGGCTAGACCATCGTCCCGGACTATCTGATCAACGACCCAATCCCCCCCGACGCGCTCAACCCCGGCGTGAGTATCCCATTCACCCATCCATCCATCACCTCATCAACTCCTCTCCAGTCCACATTCGACTTGGGAACCTGGCTCCAAAAGCACCCCGCAGAAGTCACCCGTCCCGCCCTAAACAAAGTCATAGCCGCCCTGAAACAACGCGGAATCGTCCGTTTCGCAGCGACGGGGTACTGCTTCGGAGGTACGTGCGCACGCGTGTCTCAGCAAACTCAACACTCACTTACTCACTCGTACTCGTAGGCCGCTACGTATTCGATCTCGCAATCGACGGTCTCATCCAAGTCGCAGCAACGTCCCACCCCTCCCTCCTCAAAATCCCCGAAGACCTCGAGGTACAGCATAATGCCCCCCCTCCCCCTCTCCCTCCCCCAACTAACCAACTAACCCCCCCCCCCCCACCCCAGAAATACCACGCCCTCTCGCGCGCCCCTCTCCTCCTCAACACCTGCCCTACCGACCAACAGTTCCCGCCCGAAGCCCAAACGACGGCCGACGACATCTTCGCGCACGGGAAGTTCGCGCCGGGGTACAGACGCGAGTATTTTGAGGGGTGCACGCATGGGTTTGCGGTTAGGGGGGATATGGGTGATGTGTTGGTTAGGAAGGGGAAGGAGGGCGCGTTTAGGGCGACGGTTGAGTGGTTTATTGAGTATCTTTAGGGGTTGGGGTTGGGGATGTGGGGCGGTTGGGTTGATGTGTTGGATTTGATGTGATGTGTGTGGCGGGTGTTGAGTTGTATGTTGTATATATTGCTAGTGTGTTTGCAATGGTTGTGGTGTACGTATATGCGGACGACTTGTCATCAATACACTGCTCTATGGTGTGCATTGTCAGTGTGCGTATGTGGCGAGTATGGGTAAAACTATTTGTGAACCCCATGACATCGAGCAGACGTTATACAGCAGACCATGTGTGCTACCTATTTGTTTGCAACCATAATTATACTATCACTCGGTATGTGGTCGACGTCAAGGCTCTAGGAGCGGAGCTGGCTCGGCTGGACATGCCACTGCGCTTCGTAGCAGCTACAGCGGATCGACCTCTACCACCCCTCGCCCGCACCTGTCCTGTCAGATGCTGGTTGCGAGTGTGAACACTCAAAAATTGAAAATCATAATCTCAAAAAGTTGAGACTGCTTGCAACATCAATCATTTTTAGAGCTTGAGTATATATGGCATGCGCACAGTGGTGTGAGATTTGACACGTACACGTACCGCGGGCAAGTACGAGTACTGACATGATGATGGTACATTCGACATACATGACAAGCCATACGTCGGACAGAGATTAGGACTTATTTACTTTGTCACATGGGCCCATGGGGTCTCGTGCAAGTTGCCAGTGTGAAGAAGATGTGGATACTGTTTACGTTCATCGAGTACTTATCGAGTACTTATCTTGCGACTTTCGTACATATTTATCACCGATTTGCCAGACTGCTCTTTTGGTTTAAACCTCAGTTCACAGGATCCTCCGTGTCTTATTAGCCTGACCTGAGGATCGACAGCGTAGACTTCAACTTCCATCGATTACGTACTTAGACCCTCGGGGAAGGGTCACTCGCTGACAGACTGTCCCTGATTCTCTTTGCTGATCCTTTCAGGTATATATGATTTCGTATCCCTGAGGAAGATTACTGTGACATGGATCAGAATACTGGTATTAGGGAGAGTTACATATAGGATCTTGTAATCTCGAGCTGCATTTTTAATCGAGGTGAAAATCCCATTCTTCAAGTCCGTACAAGCCTTCTGCCAGCATGAGGTCCTTGGTTGCCAGGCTGACAGAATCGCGGTGAACAGCTGTACAAACCATTTACTCAAGAAGTGTTGAAACAGTTGTAGAATCTGGTGCTCTGCCCCATATGCGGAGTTTCTGTAGTGGTTTGATGCCAAGGGCACATCACGTTATTGCTACTTACTGCACATCCAATGACTTACTACTGTTATATTACCTATTACAGTTCTATGATATATATATGTTCATAATGTATTGTATTAGTTAGTTCTTTCAATTCTAGGACTTACAACTGTTCCTACGAAAGACTCTCAGTTCAATCTCGTGCGATGTTATTGTGTCTCACATGCTACCCATCACATATTTTGAACAGCACAAGCTCCTAGCTTATCTTCTAACCTCGTATTCCTACTCCTGTTCCTGGACCTCGCTGGTCTGATCAACCAGCCCTAGTAACTAACTAAAATTTCTGTTACTAACCTATGGCATATAGGACCCATCTTCACTTGGCAATGCTGGCCAAGTCTGCAGCTATGGCAGCTCCTGAAGACACCCCAGAAAACCATACACCTCAGGAAGCACCATTGGAGCTGACTGAGCTGGATGGTATGATGGGATCAATGACCCCCATGCTGCAAGCTCCTGAAGGGCCAGCACCACCCCTGCAATGAAGGTGGATGCCCCTGAGTTGCAGACTAACTGGGATGCTCACCTCTCGGCAGGTGAAGGTACTATTGCTGGAGAAAACTCAAGTTCTTGTGATGAAAAGTCCAGTACTGATGAGTACTGCAACACTTATTCCCATTTGACAGTATATACCAGCAGTCCTGTCTTTGGTAGTAATGCTACTGTATCAGTGGAGTCTACTTGCATACAGACTAGTAAGAAAAGTCACCCTCATGTCAAGGATATACAAGGAAAAGATCCACCACCACACCTCCTGGGGCTCACCCTGGAGCAGGGCAGGGTGGTGAACCTCACACATCAATCAATGACTGTTGAAGAATGGGAACTGATAGCCCAAAGGGTGGATCAGATTTGCCAAGCACAGAAAGAAGACAAAATTTCCTGGGCCAAGGAAAATTTCAGTGCATCCAAAGGGTTGGACTTGGGGATCAACATACCCAACAAAGGAAAGGGGACAACCTGGGGCACCCTCAACCTGCCTGAGATGTGAGTGCATACCACCCCCAGATGGATGGAGCCACTGAATGTGCCAATCACACTGTAACACAAATGATACAACAAGGCATCAGCCCAGCACAGACTGATTGGGTGGCAAAACTCCCCACTGTTGAATTTGCCATAAATCTGGCCAGATCTGAGAGTATGGGGTACTCCCCTTTCTTCCTAAACCATGGGAGGATGCCACAATTGATGGTTTGGAACTATGCTGCACTGGATGAGTATGCAGGTGTCCATGTCTATGCCCAATGACTCAGGACTGCTATAGTAGCAGCCCATGACAGCATTCTGGCCATGTGAGTCAAACAAACTAGGCTAGCCAACCAGAAACAAAAGGCAGTACCATTCAGCAAAGGGGATTTGGTCTACATGTCCACAAAAAACCTCACTTACCCTAAAGGTCTAGCATGCAAACTCATTTCCAAATTTGTGGGTCCCTATGTAATCTCACATGACTATGGGAACCACTCCTTCCATGTGAACTTACCTGCTTCTTTGCATAGTAGAGGAATCCATAATGTGTTCCACACATCACTCCTCCATATTCATCACTCTAATGATGACAGACTATTTCTGGGGTGGCTAGATGAGCAGGTTGTGGAGCCCAATCAACATCCAGTGGAGTGGGCAGTGGATAAAATTTACAACCATGCTGGCTCCCTCAATAATGTACTATTTGAAGTCCTCTAGAAATCAGGAGACAAGACATGGTTGATGAAAGGCCAAGTCAAAGACTTAGACTTGCTTAAGCTGTACTTGGAGGCTCATGGTGTAAGCACTGTGGTGGAGTTGCCAATCAGGGTTGGTCAGCCACCTCCACATGACCCTCAAATTTCCCTTGATGGATCAAAAAAAGAAACAAAAGTTGACTTAAAAATTTCAAGGCTGATGGCTATAAAGGGAGGGGAAGTGCCCATCTAAGCTCTATTGCAGTCTCTTGCTTGAGCCCTCCCACTTACATAACTGCTTCCTCCATTTACTTCCACCTTAGTCACCCTCTGCTCTCCATGGGATACCACTCACCACCCAAAAAGAAATTCATTCTCCCTAATCCAGACAACAAGCCTTGTCCTCCCCATCATTATGAACACCTGAGCAATATATCCTTCCATGCCTCAGATGGGATGATAGTCCTGGTTGACATCAATAGTCAGAGCATTGGACTCACACTCTCCCCCACTAAATTTCAGATCTACAGAGATTGGGATATGAATTGTAGGAAGGACCCCTTCCACAGCAATCACAACCCCCTGCCAGTGGGTTACTCTGACTGTGCCAACATGTTTAACTGTCACCCCTCCTATCCCTGCAAGCTTGTGACCTGGGATGATGATCATCAAGGCTTCTTCTCTCCCTACTACTCCATCACCCTGACCACCATACAGTTCCCTTCCATCAAAAAGCACTTTCATTCTTTTCTTGATGTCAGTCTCCTGTGCCCCAATGGAGACATCAATCAACTATGTTGGCAGACAGTCTTGTTGGCCATCCTTAGGCTGCACACCCAGTCAGAGAAAAATCACAAGTGCAGTGAAGAGAAATGTCAGTGGGTAAAGCTTCAATGAGCCCACCAAGAAGATTTGCTTCCACCTCACCTCTGTGCTCTCCCCAAACTCCCACACCAGAAGTGCAACCACCAGAAATCTGGATCTGTCACCAACATGTCTGACCCAATCCCTCCATTGTACTGTTGCCACTCCCATATGCTCCTCACCCCTGCCACAAGGAGACCACATTCACTGCTGCCTCTATCTCCTTACCCCTTGGCACTAACAGTGGCACTCTCACATGTGCCTTTGACAAATACGGAGCTTCTGTCATACTTTGTACTGACCCCATGATCCATGCAACCTCTGCATCTAGTGTCACTATGACTGCTGAGAAGTCTAATGCTGGTAATACAGAGGAGACCCCTGTTGAAAACCCAGACCAAGAGATGTACAACCTGGATTTGGACCCCAAGCTGGCCAAACTTGCCACCTTGCTGAACAATGCTTCATTGGATTAACACTTCCACTTCCACTACTCACATCCCTTGGGGCTTCACCATCTCAAAGAAATAAAACTCCATTTCACAGTCTTTACTCAAATTCACAGTCTTTACTTGAATCCCTGATCTTTACTCAACTACACTGTCATTACTTGACTCACTGTTAAGTCATTGCTGTCCCGACACTTCAAAGCTCCTTTTGTTGTCTATGATGCCTGGAGGGCATATGTAGCGGTGCAACACCAAGAGCACATCACGCTACTGCTTACTGTACATCCAATGACTTACTACTGTTATATTACCTATTACAGCTCTATGATATATATATATATGTTCACAATGTATCGTATTAGTTAGTTCTTTCAATTCTAGGACTTACAACTGTTCCTACGAAATACTCTCAGTTTAATCTCGTGCGACGTTACCGTGTCTCACACGCTACTGTCACACTTTCAATAGCCCCTGAATTGTCACACTTTCTTTAGTCGAACACAAAGATTTCCCACTTCCTGGGGCTTTCCACCTTGTTCTATTCCTCAGAAAATTATATTAAAGACATTATGTATGTATCAAAGGATTCTGTGTAACTATATTTTGCATACTCTTTGTTGATTCATTTCACCCGAGCCCAGGTGGGTTACAAAACTCGGTCTGATTTCACACTTTGGGATTTTCTACACTTTAACAACTTCAATTTTCTATGAGATAGGCATAGAGCACTCATGATATATACTGCATTCATATATGTTTTTTTTTCAGGACCTCGAGGGTAAGTGTATTTAGTTGCTGCTAAATGCAAATTTCACATTGCGAACCGATTTCATATCGCGACACATGACAGTACTGACTAGCCCCGTCTTTGGTTTTTCGCGTGTTTTTGTGGGTACTACACAACGATAGCCTGAGACAAGTACGGCATCATATCAGTACTTACTCTATTCTTCACCGGTTTGTAAGCGCTTGTTTGTTCCTCTAGTTCGCCTCGAACTCGAAGCTCACAAGCGCGTGGCTCTTTTGCTTCCTCAGATCAAGGTTACCCGAATCTCAAAAGGGATTTTGCCTAGTACTTAGCCCCTATTTTCTGATTCTCTATTTTCCTACGCTGACAGCGTCTAAACTAAAACAGCTTACCATGCTTCGTGTCCATCGGATGTTCGTCTCTGTATATGTGTTACTCGTTCCCACTGTCTCTCTGATTTGCTCCTGGCCGCTGCCAGTGAGGGCATCGGCTGCTAAGAAATCGTTTGATCTTCGACAGCTCAATTCAGTTGGGGTCTCGCGGTCGATTTAGACAAATATGAGAGCAAAAGTACTCATTATCGATGTGAACGAGAGTCAGGACTGGACTGGAAATCGGAATTCAATTGTTATTGTTATTCTTGGAAATCATTATCAACAATAGAAGCATGTATGGAACTCCAGCAGGCTAGAAGTTCTTGAATAGATAAACAATGGGACTAGAAACTCGCTCAGCTGATCATGACACATCCTTTTCGAGGCCGAGGACTCTGGGAAATGGTATGGTTCGACCTTCTGATTTCAGCTAAGACTGTCTGCCTTTTGGGCATACTTGAGCTCTATAAAATTGCTCAGGATATACATACTTCCCGGTATACACTACCTCCATGGTTGCAGCTACACATCTCTTGTTTATCACATTTGCTTTCTTGGCTGCTGCAAAGCCATCCCCGCCAGTAAATTTCGACAGATGCCCAGACGACTTGAATCCTGTCTTCGTGCCAAATATATTCCAGTTTGTCGTCCCCGCGCAGACATTCTTCAACGCTACGGGGTCGTTTTTCGACTCTGAATGGTATGTAAGTACATCTGCAGAGGTCTTCATATATTTCGCGGCTCATACATCTCAGACTGGTCCTCTGCGCGGCACAACGGGCAAGGATAATACCATCGGGGCCACGCGCACTGCGAATTTCAGCAGCACGATATACACAGAACGCCTCATCGACTTTAAGAAGACCCCTGACCGGATCCTACAGCGCTTCACCCTTGACAATGGGCCGATTAACGTTGACGGCCTCGTGCTGACATACACGGAGGAAATTGTGATTCAGAGTATTTGTAACGGTACCTCGGTGTGGGCAAGCTTCACAGACAAGCTTTGTGCGAGCAACACAGCGGCGGGATTTAATCTCTTTTCACGTTCGCGAATACTTTTGGTGGATGCTTTGGCGTCGGGATTGGGGGCACTGTACTCCGATGGCTCATGTCCCTCTGGTAGGTCGACTATTTGGATAATTGGACGAGTTTACGTTTACTCACTGACCCGCGGCAAAATCAGCTTCATGAGTGTTTGATTTGTCAACGCTAAATTTTTCGATGTTGTGCCTGTATAAGAACATGGGGAAAAGAATGTACGCGTCGAATCCTGCGGTTAACGTTGGAAAGTATGGTAGTAGTCGGAAATTCACTATCACGTAAAATTTATATTATATGTACCTGTTGTTATTACCGATCACTCGATCAATCTTTTTCGAGGTCCTTACCAATTTCCATCGGGTGAGCATTTCTGAACTCTGAGTACAGTACTCTGCCACTTGACATGGCATGCAATGCAATACTCATGATGAATCTCTAATAAGGAAGTCAAACTGTTGCGCTTACTTTTCACTCGTCCTGTGATCCTCCGTCGACTCGGACTTGTCTCGAAACGCATTCGAACCATGTCAGCGGCCCAGACGTCATTACCAACAGGAAGCGGAACTGAGTCACAGCCTATGCAGTCCCAACGCAATGCGTCCACGAACTCTCGAAAGAAACAGGAGAAGGGACAGAAGAAACAAGGCCCGAAGCAGGGCGGTGGACAGCAGTCAACTAAACTCCGGGGTCTTGAAAGGGATTCACCTGCTGTTCGTTTGTCCAAAACGATATCATGGCTGCTGCGGCATGGTGCGAAGAATGAGAGGCTTCCGATGCGCCCAGATGGTTACGTTAAAGTGAAAGATTTGGTGTGGTTCTCAAATGCGCATTCTTGGAGACACTACATCTAATTCATCTATCGTTTAGATGGAGAATCTGAAAGGCAAGGGTCAGGACATTGATTTCTCGGGGCTGCAGGAGCTTGTGAAGGCGGATTCAAAGAAGCGATACGATTTAAAGGAAGATTCAGGAGACTGGTGGATTCGGGCGAATCAAGGACACTCAATGGAGGTATGATCTTAGTCATTTCACTTTGCTTTATGACCTCACACACATTAGGCGGTTAAACTGGAACTTCAGCCTGTACTGTCGCTGAAAGATATTCCGACCGGAGTCGCTGTCCACGGGACGACGAGACAAGCATGGAAATTGATTGGTGAGTCTCATCTCTCGATTCTGCTTCTGTCTTCTTGACCGCCCATTAGCTCAAGAGGGTTTATCAAAAATGACACGGAATCATATACATTTTGCGCAAGGTATTCCAGGTAACGGTGTCATCAGTGGTGAGTATCGTTACCTTTGAATTTCGGTCGCCAGCATCTCCTGAATCCATCTCAGGCATGAGAAGTAGTTCACAGATTCTTATTTTTCTTGATGTTCCGAAAGCATTGGACGCCGGGATCAAGTTCTTCCTTTCTGATAACGGAGTAGTACTTAGCGAAGGACAGGATGGACTCATTCTTCCTGACTTCTTCCTCAACGTTCAAGACGTGGATGGCAAAGAAATCAGTGGATGGAAGACAGCGATACAACCTCCATCCTCGGCTACATAGAGTCCTTCGACAATGTCCGTCGGTCCATGTTGTATAATGTTGAACCATGTAGTAGTAAATCTTCCAATGAGGCGGTGTTTTCTTCGTCATTATATATCTATCACCGTCACTACTATATACCTCTAGTTGTCGCGTAGTGAGTCCTTGGACTCGGCAGCACCATATCCATACTCCATGATGATCACGTGGGTGGAGCCACGAACACTACTATGATTTAATGATTTTCGCGTTTGTATCAGGTTCTAGTTTCGGCACTCTCCACATTCTCTTCATGGAGAACATCTGCGCGAGTCCATCATGGAACGCGATGAGCCACGTCGATGATCTAAGACTTCGCATGCCGTCACGACCTCCACAGCCTCAGTCAAAAACTTATAACTTGCGTCGTACAGGTGTGGCAGCCGAGGATCTTGGATCTAGCTTTGTCAAAACCGCGAAACAAACAGAAATCAAGCCATCTTTGAAAGAGAAGAAAAGGGCGATTAGGACTCCAGCTTCCGATGACTCGGACGAGTTGAACTTGCCGTCCTCCTCGCGTGCCAGTTCGCGTGCTGGATCTGTGGTTGATGAGGACAAGCAGAATATAAAGGATGGATATGTGGATGGGAAAGGAGTCTACCACAAATTTCACCCTTCTTTACAGGGTGAATCAGATGTGCTGAAGCGCTTGAAGTTCAACAAGGTCAAATCACCTCGAGGTGACGATACTCAGGCACACGACGCGTCTTCATCCCGACTACCCGTGCTGAAAGAGCATACAAATGCAGATGCATCCTCGAGTCCAAAGACAACTCTTCTACCTAAGCCCTCTCAAACCAATACACGTCAGGAACATAACCCTGTACGTACAACTCGCAACAGGTCCACAAGTCCGGGTCGGCGACGAGGCCAATTCACGGCACAAACACGCAATGATCCACCTTCTGAACAGACCCGTCCCAAACCGCGTCCATTAAGACGTAAAGCTTCAACAGTACAACTCGTTCCTGAGGCCTTCCCCGGAGTTAGCCCTCCACGCTCTCCAGTACGTCGTATGACTATATCTGGGACACCTACTCGCTCTTTCTCTGATTTTTCACCTATTCGAGTGTCCGACGATGACGATCCTGGAAAGCCATGTCCTGCTACCAGGCTAAAAGCTGAAGTCTTCCCCTCTTTGTCTCCAAAAGTCCCATCAAAGTTCCCGGAGCTTGAACCTTTGGGATCACAGGAACATATGACTCTGAAGAAAAGCTCGGGAAAGAGGAATGTCTCTGAGAAGATAGTTACCACCAAGCCTCCACTTGCTATGAGCAAGATTCGGAAACGAGATTCTGAATCTGCTAGTTCACACCGGACCACTGTTTCCTCCGGTGATTCAGATGGCGATGACGGAGATGAACAGGTTGATGCACCTCAAGTTCAACCGTTTCCTATGAGTGTACAAGGACTCGATGGTGTCAGACCATCACCGCCCACTGACAGAGCACCTCGAAGGAATTCTGCGCCTAAGGTTCAGCCGTTCCCTATGAGCACGCAAGTACTCGATAGCATTAGATCATCCCCACCGACCGACAAAGCACCTGAAAAGAAAAATGTACCTCTAGCTCAACCGTTTCCTATGAGTACGCAGGTACTCGATAGCATTAAATCATCGCCTCCGATCGCTGGACAGTCTGATCTTAAACGCTCCTCCTCGGAAATCTATGACGAGCCCTATCCAAAAAGATTGAAGGAAAACGAACAGGAGGAAGAGGACGCAGACCAAGGTATTTTGAACTTTTCTGTATACATTACTTTCACTTTTGATTGCAACACCAGAAATTGACCCTGGAACTCTCTGTCCTTACTGTGATGCGTCTCTTCCTCCTCAGCCTACCTCCCGGCTCAATCGTCTGTTGGCTTCTGCTGCTAAAAAGTCATGTCCCGAACCCCGACCAGGGAATCGCCTTGGACGTACGGCACCCTTCACCGTTTACATTATGGTCTGCCAGCGTCATCGTTTCGAGAGTCAGATGCTGCCAGAAGCTGAGCGTAAAGGCTGGCCCAAGACGATTGATTGGTCCGAACTCAGCAAACGTGTGCGGAAGATGAAGGGCGCACTACGCACTATCATTGAGGACAGTAGTCAGGTGGATTCTGATTTGTTTGGTAGTGAGGAAAACCGACCTAGAGCACGGTGTGTATTCTGGAGGGAGGCGTTAGAGGAAGTGAGGTCGAAGGGGACGAGAGCTGTAGCAGGGGTTCGTGGGCAGTTCGCAAGCTTTGAAAAGATACAGCCAGGGTAGTGAGTGTTTTTTGGTTCTCTTTCGCCAGAACAACTCGTACTGACTCTATCTGTAGCTACGGTGAAATGGGATCGGTCATTATACATCAAACGTTGTACGACTTATTCCCGCCTGCCTCGATTGATCCAGACTTGGTATCTCCCCTAACGGCAAGCGAGTTTCTCCAGCGAATTATGGTCCCCGAAATTGGTGTGCGGTTGATCATGCAAGACATGAATCTTGATGTGAGTCAGATGAGGGATGCTGTCAAGATCTTGAGAGAAAGTGCAAATTATGGCGTGGCTATGTTCCCCGTGGACGAAGGGGAGGAGGAAGGTGGAGACTCCGATGATGCGGGGCTGGGCGCCGCTGATATGATTGTTATGAAGAGGGCGATGAAGAGACGGAAGCAACTCGATGCGGATGAGAGAGCCGAGGAAGCAGAGTACCAGAGGCAGACGATGGAGAAGGCAAAGGAAGCAGAAAAGCAGGAACCTGCGAAGAGAGTTCGGAAGAAAAAGAGAAAGGAGCCGGATGTAAAGACCGAGTCTCCCCCACAGTGTTCAATATCTCGTTCCAAGCCAAGACCCTTCGGTAAGGGCACAAGTACCACCAGTGTTCCTGATGTCCAGATAGCTATTTTTGTGGGCGATACCGATGTCGAGGATGCACCTAAATCTAGTCAAGACCGACCGAAGCCTCGTCGCCTTACATCTCGAAGTGGCACTTTCAGCCAACTCGCAAATGAGAAAGATGTCGAGCCTGCAGCACAGCATTCGGAAAGTTCGCGATCGAAACCTCGACAATTGCAATCTGTGACTTCTCGCCTGACCAAAACCGATTCTGAGAACACGCCCATTCTACGGCCGAAACCTCGGTGTCTGGCCTCTCGTAACGCAATAGATCTTCAAAATATGGACACGGATGAGACTCCCAGAAAAACAGTTATTACCGCTCGGCCTTCCACTGTCGACATCAACCTCTGCTCCAGCAGCGAAAGTTCTGCTGACAAGGACTGGGATACAGGAAGAATGAAACGTGGCCAGAGTCGAAAGAAGCGTTGGGCAAAGAAGACTTCCGGTATCGACGTCACTCACGATGATGATGATGTGGCACACATCATCCTTCCCTCGTCTTCTTCGCGGACACCACTTGCTACCCGCTCTCCAACCCTTTCTGATTCGGGTGATCACACGCCGAAACCTCGTGCCAAGTCCAAGGCTCTGACGAGTGAGATGGATGGTTACTGGAAAATGCCTCCACTGCAGATGGCGCGAGAAAGGAGTTGTAGGTCCACGTAAGTCCTGAACAATGCCACAATGAAATTATTTCAATGATTTTACTCATTTCATGATGAAGTGCGCCTCCGAGGCCAAGGAAGGAGAATCACGCGTGGTTGTTGAGCGATAACTCTCACTCGTCCATGGAATCTAATGGATCTTCACTTTAATTTATCTGGGCTATGGTCCTTAGTTGTACATTACATCCTCTATCGTAGTGACCTAGATATGAAACGGCGCAGGTAAAGGCCACATACTTGTCGAAATTCTCCTTCAATTCTTTTGTAGATTATTTTCAGCAATGCCAGACATGTTATACATAGATCCCTTAACTTAGATCCTATGTACATGAAGCCAAAAAAGTAGCAAAAATCAAACTTGTGAGGATGGTCGAATTTTGCTATTTCATCTACTTTCATCTGTGTATTGTCAGCGTGTTATACGTCTAATTTTTCTCAAAGTTGTCATGTCAGTGAAAGTACACGATCTCTACTGATCTGGCTTAATCTGAACATCTATAATGTGTATAAGAGGGAGAAAGCAAGCTTCGAACGACAGAAGGACGAATTGGCTGACAAATATTTAAACTCAGCTCGGCATCCTACCCTGGACTCTTCGCAGACCATGACGCGGAGTCCTAAAGCTTGGCAGGGTCACATACCCGTCACGTTTCATTTCAGGTTCAAAACGACCCTTTCATTGGGATGCCTCTGGCATCCTTCCTTGAACGAGAAAAAAATACAAAACTTGGCACACTCATACTATGTATACTAGGGGTGTAAGTTTCTTATTTTCTAAGGAATCCGTAATATATTGATGGAAGCCGAAGTCATCCGAATTCTTGTTTCATATCTGGGTCACCGACAGTAATAGCTAGCCTTCCTTGCAGTGTGTGACACCTGGCATAAATCATGTGATATTGTAACGAACGCGGTCTACTACGAAAAAATAAGTACTTTTTTCTTTCTTTCCAGCTCTGAATTCTTTATCGATATGTTCTGATATGCTTGGGGCTATTGCCTACTTGTCTGTGTCAATTAGAATGCCTTCAAGAAGAAATTCAAGAAACTCAGCTTTGCTTTTGTGCTCTGATACTCGCCGAACTTGCACGATAAACAAGTTGCTCTATTCAAGCAGTAAAACTGATAACATCCGACGGTTGCAATCTCTACAAGTCCCCGCAGAGCTTCTCGATCGCATTGTCGAATTTTTCATCGCACAGCTTACATCTGAACGAAACACTCAACGATTTGCATCAATCGCTCCCCTAACTTTGACATCGAGAACCATCCGTCAACTAACTCTGCGTCGCTTCTTCCACGACCTACGCCTCATGTCTCGCGAAGAGTGGTCTACGATCTTTAAAATACTTAACTCATTTGGCGTGAACCCTGAAATGAGATGCGAAGTTGGTAGTTTTACCTGGGTGAAGTGAGTATATGCACTCGCGGATGCCGAGGACACGACGAACAACTTACGAAAATTGACAGGAACCTCTATACCCCATCTAAGGTTCTCTTTGACAAGTCGATACGACTTCACTGGCTCTCGCACCTGCGGTCACTCTCCATCGACTTGACACAGGAAGGACTCTCAACTCAGCACCCGGCAATCGTTAATATCTTCTCATCATTGGCTCCTTGTGTTACTTATCCAAACCTGTCTTCATTAACTCTCTCAAGTCTCCCTCGCATAGACCGCTTGTTGCTTGGCCTCATCGCAAAAACATTCCCTTGCTTGGTGGTTCTTTATCTTAGCTGCACAGAACGTATTGATTTTAGTTGTTGCTGGGCTTGCTTTGAGGATAGTCTTGGCTGCACCTTACACTCACCCATTCCGGATGACTATTTAGACGTCAAGAAGATGGCCGTGAGATTGATTGGCTGTAGATGGAATATTACATGCTGACCCTATGTTGAAATTCAGAACGCTTTCGCCACCGCTTTGAAACCTCTCGAGCATCTTGAGCACCTTCACCTCGGACTCTTCTTGTCTAATGATTCGCTCTTGTCGTCTCATATTTCCCATATCATGGAGGGAGATACTTCACAGCCACAGCCTCTACTTCGTGACTGGAGTGAATGCCGACGATGCTTTGACGGAGCTGCCGCTGATATCAGACGTCGCGAACTCGAGGCAAGTATCGTGGTCGGTCACAAGCTCAAGTCACTGAAGACCATCGGGTGGAGCTCTCTTGTCGCTGGCGACGTAGGACAGGTTAGTGTGGAGCAGTTTATCAATTCTGATGATACGACAGAAGATGCTGCCGAGCAATCTCAAGACGAAGATAGTGGAGATGAACGCGCTGCAAAGATAAAGGTTGACGAAATGGAAGATCAAGATATGAAAACCACGATCTGGATTTTGCGAAGCAAAGGGCACATTAGAGTTAGGAGGACACCGTGGTAAATCAGTGATAGATGCCTTAGAACCTTCAGGATCGCATACGATATTGAAAATTCACTATTGTACATGTTATGATATCAAACGCACTCCATGTCTGAATCACTTGTGAAAGTGGTCGACCGGCCTTATTCAAGACGCAAGCAAGCTATAGCTACTTATACACCATGCCAAATGAAATTCCCGAATAATATCGTTGACTCCAGCGGCCAGCTTTAGACAATAGTGGCATAATCGTGATCGCGGTTTTGTCTGTTAGCCGACAATGGCTGGCCAAATGGTCATAATATCCTCAATATGCAAACCTTTTGATCATGACCGTCGGGTCATCCCCATAAAGCAGTTGACGGCGGACTCAGTGCCTAGCTGTGCCACTGAACTTTCCTTCCTGTGAGACTTCCCAAGAGTTATTGATGACTTCCGAGTACAAAAACTACTGAGTTCGCGAGGCTCTTTAACTTCTTTGAACGCCTCACCTCTCATCAATCTCGTTCTCGCACCGACGGCGATAATGGCGCCATTGACGGTATCGACTCTGTACCTCTTCCCGCTGATTTCGTTCCATTGTAGACGCCCTCACCAATCTGGTCCACAGTCGCGTTGACAGTGCTTATGCGCCTCAGCAAAGGAAGACTACTGGGCGCAAGCACGGCCACATAATCGCGACAGGCTCCTGGAACCCTCGTGACATCAACTTGGACAATAGCAAAATTTCCCCTAGGAGAGAAATACACAACATTCACGTTCAGGCTCATGCTTCACCAGATGGACCACTGGAAGCAGAAAATCAAAGATGTACTGGAGCGTTCGCAGAATGAGTACAAATCTCTCTGCGACGACCGCGGCAGCGGAAGCAAAGAAACGAGCGGTAGAGGAGGAAGAAAATAAAGAAAAGAAGACAGCCGTATTCGCTTCAACGCGGGTACTCTAGGAGGCTCAGGGAAGCCTGGCGGACGACCCCGCACAAATTCCACCCTCTGGAAAATCAAGGAGAGGAAATCGCCTGGTTACAGTCGCCGAAATCATCAATGATGGTCACGAACTCTCCACCTGATGAAGAGGACGTTCGGGCTCTCGAGAAGCGTTGTGTCAGGAGGAGGAAGTCTCTGAGCGGCCCATTGCCTAACAAGGGAGATAGAATCGGAAGCAATTGGACTTACGACGCAGAAGTTTCTGCGGCAGAGGTTGCTAGGCAGAAAGAAACTTCTGACTGCTAGGAAATTGGGCTTGGAGGCACCCCACGTCAATTGGAAAAAGGGAAAAGCGGTTGAAAAACATCGTGTCAGTCTCGGGACACCAGGCGCCGACGTTCAAGCGGAAAAGCTGGATAGTAAGATTGCCAAGAGAAGGAGGGCTTTAAACGTCATATTCACCATGACACCAGTTCAGACGCTACGCAAGCGCCCGTTAGAATTGTAAAATTGGATCTTTTCGTCATTTTCTTTCCCTCATGTTCAGCATGAATATCGACACACTAAGTAGCATTGTATCTTGTCATGCAAACACCACCATCAACATCCACACCATAAGTAGTAAAACTTCACTTCACCTTTCTTGTACATTTACAGTTGCCCAGCATAAGATTTTTCCTGACAATACGACCTCTGAAAACCGCCGTTGGCGGGGTACTCAGCACATAAACACCGGCTCATCCCACGAAAGGTAAGGGCAAATTGGATATGGATGTGTTATCATGGCTCAGCGGGGCCGTAGCTTACCGACAGGGAAGATGTCGTCCATACGACGTTAACCGCAGTTGAATTGGCTGGTCGATAGTAAGGAGGATAACACTATTTCAACGCGGGAGATGTCATTGTTGTCGCAACCGCAGTCTGAATGCGTTCTTGGATGCTCGGGAATTTGGAGCCAAGTATTGCTCATAGAATCCAGCCGTAAATTCTTCCGCTTTGAACCCAAATCGGTTGTACAAAAGCTAAGGCGGCAGAAAATCAGACTAGATTTCTGCAAAAGTTCAGGGGACGTGCCATTGCCGAATTGTTTACAGAGACATGGAGCGTGATATCTTTTTTAGGATTTAACATGATAAGATGATAGAGCATAGATCTAAGCTAGTCAGTGATATCATTTACCCGATCTACGAATGATTACCCGTACCTTGCTATTCCGGCATTGTCCCAACCAGCTCTGACGGCCAGGTATGTTATGTACGTCTCACGCGGAGAGCTGAGAATTGCTACACCAACAACTAGTCGTTTGTAAGAGGCAACAACCGTACAACGGTCGGGGAAATGATCAAGAGAGTCAGTAACTGTTCAAAATGGTCATTTAGGGCCATCGGCAGGACTAAAAGCTCATGCCGTTGATGCCGTTCCAGAACACTCGCTCCAACATTTCATGGACATCTCGAAGATGCGATTCTTCGAGCGAAGTATAGATAATTGGGGCCAAAGTTTCAACAGGCTGTTCCCTTTCTGGGCTTTGAAGATCATGATCACGAGTAAACACTTGATCTCGGGTATAGTACTCACTGAGAAAGAACGTAATGTTCTCGAATATCTGCCATAAGACTCATCCACGGAGTGATGGTTTCCCAATCTATCGCAATGGCTGATGAAGGAATGAGCGCCCTTGTACCTTGAAGGCGTGATAGGAATGACAAAGCAAATGGCGTGGTTTGGATGCTATCAAGGGCTTCAATAACTTGGGGATGTGGAGGAATCAATCTTCGAGGTGTGGGAAGAGGTGTGACCGAGTCCGCTGCCCTTACTTCAGGACTAGTGACTCCAGCTCGACGCCTCTCCTACAAGGATAAACGTGTGCAGCTTCATGGTACAGATTGGGACGTACTCGATCCAGTTTGAGTTTCCGTTCTGCTATCGCCTGGGTGACAGACATAGGATCATTTGAGTTTGCAAGACTAATGATGAGACGTGAAACCTCAGCCTTTGTTGGAGGGCGGAGGCTTTCCCCCTGTCTGACGTTAAGTTTTGGATATTTTGGAAAGAAATATTCCTTACATTCTGACCGAGTTCTATCATCCCTTTCTGTAGATTGAGACGCGTTTGCAAAAGTTCCGGAAGTAGACTGTCTATGATATCCTGAAAAGACTGGACTGATGGGTCGCCATTGCCTAGTTCGTCAAAGAATGAACATAGTAGAGAGTCATTCGTATATCCATTGTTCGAAAGAGCAAGACCTGAAGAAAGTTTGCGCCGTTTTTTACGAGTCTGTTGATTCCGCTTTATAAGTGTATCAATTGATGAGAATCAAAAGGTTCACTTTGTTGTTCTTCCTCTTCTGTTTCTCCGAGTACTCCTCTGAGGAGTCGTCAAGGTCCGACATCAAAAGCAGTCCACAATTCAACGATGTGGAACTTTTCCTTCTTAGCGTAGGAGCCGAAGTTATTTGGACTTGTTGACGATGTGCTTGTCTCGTAATTGTCCCCCCTTTTGATTCAGCTATCGACCACGTATTGTCCTATTCTCTCCTAAATGCTCAGACAGCTTACAACCTGTACCACTTTGTATTGGGAAAATACAATATAAGTAAAACCAGTTGGTTTCGGGCAATTACAAACCATTTTTTGTTCGAAATTTATGGGTGTGAAGCTCTAGGTAGTAGGCTAAGCCTGTACTTTCAGGTGCGCGAGCAAGGTACATCCCAGTAGAACTCGTGGCGCAATGACATCCCCGATTTGGACTTGTTTGAATCAGGTTCTGGTGTTGATCGTTCTGCGTGTATGTTTCGCGCGCCGATATCTTCTTTATTTAGCACTGACCTGGGCGAACGAGGAAAAAGATGATCAGGAACCTGCGCGAGAGGTGAGCTACCTTGAACTAGACGATCCTTGAGATCATCATGCACCACTAACCCCGGGCCCCTTCAGAATTCGCGTATATAGTACTGACTTCTATAGGAGTTCGTTTGAAGTATTAGTGGTCTAACTTTTATTCATTATTCTTCGTAGCCCAGGCTTCAACCTTCTGGCTTAGAGAGCAAATCTTGAGAGCGTTATGTTCAATTCCGACGTCTTGATATGTACATCGAGGACCACCAAGTTTGACTCCAAATCGCTCTGAGATGTAGATCACTTCATAACTAATGCTGTCACAGCCCAAAGCCCGAGGTTCTGATTTCGGGAAAATGCAAGAACATCTCAGATATCTTCGAAATTTCCTGTATTTTACGTTCAATATCACAGAATGAAAATTGTGAGAGAATGACATGTGTAATCGCAGAATCGCGTGACGGTCGTTATATATTTATGGTTTTAATATTTAGTTGATGTAGGATGACTAGGCCTCTTATGACTCGACTCGATGCCGCACGATGTATATATTACTATATTACTATGCTCGACAAAAATCACGATAGACCATCACCCCATGAAACAACTACTGCCGCTAGAGGTAAACCCGTCAACTGGCGAGCCGTTTTTGCGCATCCCCTATCCTGGCAAAAATCTCATTATCACACCCCCACGATTATATGATGTCGACGCCGTACTTGTTGCTCTCAATGACTCCAGGATTTACACCTGGATGACTGGGCCACCCTTGCCATACCAGCCAGAGCACGGTCTCGCCTGGCTCACTGAACAAATGGAAGAAGCGGACAAGATTCTGCGTCATCTGGAGGATCCACTGACGGCGGAAGGACCAGTAAAACTGGCCCTTGGATGTCCCGTTCGCATCATCCGGCAGGTGAACGAAGATGGAACAGACACATTTTTGGGATACCTCGGTATCTACCGCTCTGAGCGGAAGGAGATCCTCGATGATAAAAAAAGAGCAACGATAGTGGCCGAGAATGCTTTAAAAAGAGTTGGTGATCCGAGCATCTTGTGGGATATTGCAGGTGAGATTGGGAAATGTATGTGTCCGTGGCGAGATTAATTTGCAGATTGTAGATTGGGTCATTCCGGAACGACATAGTCAAGGCATCATGACGGCTGCCATATCTACCCTGATTGATAATTGGGCGGTCGCTCGTCTTGACACTCGATATATTCAGGCTTCGGTTTTGGAGGGAAACATAGCAAGTCGTAAGGTACTTGAGAAAGTTGGATTCAAACTACGTCGAACAACCGACACCGGCGAAGACACTGAAGGTATGCTGAGGAGAACTCAGTGGTTCGAATGGACGCGATAATATAATAAAAGGGACGGTATTCATTAGCTTTCTCATGTTGGTATACAAGACTTCTATCAATACATCTACCTCGCTTTCGTAGGCTCAACCCAACATGCATTTAGAATCTGAAAAAGCGTGACGAGTGAACTCCAAGTGAGCTTGCAGACGCCGCAGAATGAGAGGTCGTAGACTGGGAAAGTGTCGTTCTAGCACCAACGGAAGCTTTGGAAGAGATAATAGAAGCAGAGGACACTGCTTTGACGAATGCAACTGAATGGGTCGCCGTTGTATGATGACCTGCCGAAGCAGATGCGGAAATAGCAGAAGTTGCCACGAGCTTCAAATTACAGGCTCCGTTATCAGTCCAAACGCCGGCAGATCCTACCGAAGAAGTCAATTTCTTAATCGTCTACAGTTCGGCGGCAGTCAAACGTACCACCTGGGGTATCACCATACGTCCACCATTGAGCAGTCCAGAGATGGCCACTTAAGAAGCCCCAAGAGTTAGTTTTCATCGTGAAACTCTGAAAAATGATTATCATACTTGTAGGTAACTTGTTGCCCTCCCACATACTGAAAAGTACATCATTATCAGCGGGTACTCCTGCAAGTGTCTTTGATTAATACTGACCGCAACGTTCGAGGCCCAAGCAGCCACACTAGCGCAGTTTCCTGTTCCGACTGTGGTGGTGGCAGATGGGGAAATTGATGTAGCAGTCGTGGATTTGGTAGTAGTCGTGGATTTGGTAGTAGAAAGAGTGGTAGTGGCCTGCGTAGTTGTAGAGGGGTTCGATCCAGTTCCTGCTCCCATCGCACTCTTGACTGCTGAGTCGAACCGACCGTTGGCTGTCATCGCGAGATAAGATATACTTCATTATGAGTGGGAGACGATTGTAACAGACCATAGGCTTGAGATGCGTCCCAGAGCATAATGCCGCCAAAGGAGGAATATGTTGCACGCGTTGCTTTGGCAATCGAGCCAAGCGTAGCAGCATCTACGTAACCAGATCCCGCAGCGGTCGATGAAGCAGGAGCACCAATGTAAACCTTGACGTTTTTGTTGACAGCGACAGTTTTGGCCCAGTTGTCCCTGTAAGATTGGTGGTAAAGCACGGGTTTTCGTTTTGCAATGCTATAACAGACCATAAGCCAAAATCCCAGGCCTGTCATAGACGCTGAGTATTTCGCAAAGTCTTGAATTTTGGTTACAGTACTCACGTTGGCGTTGTTATAGTTCTGGAGACCGCAAAAGTTGTTGTACTGATCACAATGTTAGAACATAATGAAATGACTCTTATTGACGAAAACTTACACTAAGAGTAGCATGCGAATTGTTGGTCAGTCGAAATTGAAAGTACTGAAGATAACTCACACTTTAGGCAGTCGACAAGGAATATAATTTCGGTCAAGAAATTGTTTATTAGTTAGTAAGGGTCTTGCACTCACACTGGACGAGAAACGTCAAACGATCAACGATGGGTGGAGTACGAAGACTTACTTGTACATATACAGCATCAAAAGCGGCTGCGTTCAACACTGTGCCGAGATATGCATCGGGATACACACACTGAGGAGCAGCGGTAACATAGTATCTGTTTCAAAGATGAGATGAAGAAGGGATTTATGTTCAACACAACCTACTGTTTGTTGGCTCCACTCGCATGCGATCTTATCCTAGATATAAAAGAAGCGTAATAAGTAGTGCCACCACCTTCGATATCGAGGTCAACTCTGGAGCAGTGTCAACCAGGCGAGCCAGACGACAAGCGACGTAGAATCATACCCGTCGAGTACTGCAGCTCCGAAAGGACGAGTTGAACTCGATCCGCCCAGGAATAGGTTCCATATGGTGTCAGCGAAATCCTGAGCCTGTGCGTCAGAGCTAAAGGAAGCGGCCCCGGTTGCACCTCCAAGACTGAGAGTGACGATTTTGCCCTTGGTTTGGCAGGCTTGGATATCGGCAGCGAGGAATTGACAGTTGGCAAGATTGGTTCCAGAAAATACACCAGAGTCAGTGGGGTTGCAAGTCTGTTCGGTAAGTTCAAGGTTAATATGAAGTTACATAGTGATAACAGGGAATGCTAACGTTTGCTAAGTTGATCTCCGGGAGACCACCTGTCGAAAAGAAAACGTTCAGGAAAGCAATAGGGAAGGCGTTGATCGTGTCGTCCTTTGCCCAATGTCAATGCATGCAAATCATAGTTTTAACTTGCCCTACCTGGCAATAGTGTGCCAGTCCCTGTTGCCAATTGACTGTATCACTAGTATGCGTCGCTCCGTAGGAATTCTGACCCCAATAACTGCAGATCTCGGTAAACTGGAAGTATTTTCTGAGGGCGACAAGAAATTTACACTGCTAACTGGAATATGATCAGCGCACAGATAGATTGTATGGTGGTTATCACGTACGTTGTCACTTCGAGAGTTATCGAACGCATGAGTTTGCAATAGAGCCGGGGCAAGGATGATGCATTTCGTTAAGAACACCCTGAAACGCTGGAGAAAGGCCATTGTAGACTGTAACTCGAGGAGGGAAACTTGACGAGCCGACAAAGACAAACGACATGAACTTCTCTTTTAAATGCTAACGTTCCGCGATTGCACCGAAAAGGCGTTATGACATTTGACTACAATACCTCTTGGACGCATCGCTACGCAAGAAGACCTAAATTCACGTTACGGGTAGCGGACGGGATACGATATAGAAGTGAATTGAATTGACACAGCCGATTTGTTCCCTCGAAAGGAAAAAGAAGCACTGATCATGAACTCCAGAACACATTTCAGGGAAATGCAGAAGGACAGGCACTCAAAACTTTACGGCAACGGAGCAGATGGTCCTTCAACAGGATGATAAGGGTGACAAACTCTGCGCCGCACACGCTGCAGGAAACTCATGTAGCCGCCGTCTTGATCACAAACCCGGCTTGGACTATAGTCTGATCATAAGACTGTGACCCTGCAAAAGAACATGCATCTGAGTGTGGCACGCGGCTCAAAATAAACGGAGCAGACAACATACTAAAATGAACAAGCAGACCCCGGAACATTTCATCACCCACCGTTACCGCATATAGTCTTGAATGCTGCGCTGAAGCGCAGTCGCGGTGGGTGATTTGATGTCATAATGACAAGACATTGTTCTGCACGGAATTCCAAGAAAACCATAATGATGTGGGTCGGCCACGAAGGCAAGCTTTCACGTGGCCTGGTAACATGATAAGTAGTTTGAATCAGTGTGATCGCAAACAAGCCTCAAGGCTTTGTTGTTTTAATACGCATAGTAACAAAGTATTTTGAACCTTTACTAAGCCTCAGAGGTATAAGGAAAGAGCTTCAATGTTTTGGAATGACGGTTCCCACAGAAATGAGAAAACTCTTCAGCCAAAGGACGACAATTCCCCGATTTCGGAAGTTGTATGAGAACCTACGTCGGCAGGAAGAATTTAGATACGCATGGGCCCGATATAACCCATCGCAAGACCGTATGGAGATGATAACAATTTCCTTGTCTTCTCCCGAGTTAAGGAAGAGCCAAAGCCAATAATAAAGTATCTCCACAGACTAAAAAAGCTCACCTGATGGGTACATACCGGAAGTGAACCAAATCAAGAGCATTGCTTACGGTGACCATATTACCTTCCAGAGGAATTCGAATATGCAGAAAAGTAAGCATACAAATTGAAAATACAGAGATAAAGATTGTAGATGTAGATGTGAGAAGAGCAGAGCGTTTCCGTGAGAGAATGCAAGGATTGTGAGAGTAGGCAAACATGAGACTGCAATCAGGCAATGAAAGGAATCGATTCAGAGACGAGTTACAGCCTTAGAGTCAAGGGGTATTCCTTGGACAATATCAGCAATTTGTACAGATGCGCAAGCCTCACTCCTACCAACCTGATGGATCGATCCCATTCTGAGCGAGGATTCGATTCTGTCGAATGAGCCTAGCCTGGTCAAAACTTTGACAAGAATCAGAATCAGATATTAGATATCCAGAGTATTGTTTACTTGACGCGTTGCTGCTGCATGATCTCCATGACTTCCTGAGTGCCTCTATCGTCCAAACCAGACCGTGTATCGCTATCCCTTAGATTCGCTTCGATATCAAACTGAGAGGAAGTCATTCCTGCATTGATTTGCTCCGAAAATGTTGAAAGCGGGGTATAATGGCCAGTCCTTGGGAACATGGTTCTCATTCGCTCTGGTAGATGGATATGTAGGAGAATGGTGGCACGGTAATGATAAACTGCACAATATCATTAATTCTGGCCCTTCCAGGTATCGACAGAAGCTCAAACGCTCACATGCAATTATGAGCGCAAGAAACGCTGCTGCTAATGAATAGTAGAACAACATGATGTAGGGAATATTAGGAAAAGGTATAGATGGGGAGCTTGGTGATGCAGGTGGCTGTGCATCATCAACGATAACCTTCCAGGGTTACCCCTTTACCTCAACAGACATTAAAGCCTTAGGCTCTCGTTTTCTATTGTTTTTTCTTATTATCTACAGCGATAGACCATATATTTTTCAAGTCAATTCGCGCGCGATTCGAGTCACTGCACGATGAACTCGCTCTTTGAGACTCTCCAGGTAAGATCTCATCTTCGGCCAAAAAGTTCTGATTCACTCTCACTCCAGGGCGAATTTTGTCCCCCTTTAGACTCATCTTTACTTGCGGCCTTGTTGGCCGATCTAGAAACAGATGGTCAAGGGAATACTATCGTGCCATCTTCGGGCCAAATCGAGGAATTGAAAAACACTCTACGGGAACTTTCTTCACAGGCAGACGAATCACAACTAAACGAACTCTCAGATCTCCATCTCGCCTCAAATACTGATGATACGAACAGTACACCGGAATTCTACCAAGGTACTACTACGAGTAGTTCTGACTCGTCGGAGTCTTCACAACAACCCTTCAGCTCTCCACTTGGTTTTTTGCAAGCGGCTCTGCCACATATACCAACGGCGACATTACGCTCCGCCCTCGATGGTACAGACGGAGACGATATCGACATGTGGGATATCGTGGCGGATATTTTAACCATCGAGATCATTCGAGAGATGGAAGAACGCGGATTAGATGGATTAGACGAGGAGCTGGGCCATGTGCTTAATGAAAGAGAAATCAGCTGGGAGACGGTTGAGCGTAAGAAAAAACCTGAAAAAGTGGAGAAACGAAAGAATACTCGAGGGAAAACGGTCTCATTGGTCGATGTTCGCCAAAGACAACACACCCCGAAACGTATGAATGCCAATGTCTCGCGCCCCGCTGCCGCACCAGACCCATGGACGCAACTTTCGTCCTTATCAACTCACCTGGCTACCTTACTTCCCCCACACTCCCCATCGTTTTTCCAATCCTATTTTCATTCCCCAGAGCACGCAACGCCCTATATTGCCCTTCATGCCTGCTTGAGATCTATATGCAACAGCCAACCTGGGATCCCTGCAGACGAATACAAAGACATACTCTCTAATCTGCTCGAGATTATCTCGCCCGAATATGAAGGTCTCGACGACGAGGCTCATATGCACCTTCTCTCCGACCTCGAGGTCTCACTTCAAGCGACCTCTGGTCGAGGGGATGACGCTCTGGATCTCGCGAAGCTTCTTAGAGATTTAGACTCTGATTCCACTGGATATCTTAAGATGGGCGTGTATCACTCTGCGCCTCAGAGTTCTAAGGCACGGCAAATCAGACGCCCAAATCTTCCTACCGGTCCTCCACCTATCCCACCACCTCCTCAATTGCGACCAAGCGCAAAGCCGCCTCCTCCCTCGACTAAAAGTAGCTCGTTCCAGTGGCAGACAGTTCCTCAACGTCGCCCCGTGACGCAAAGTCCTCATCCATTGGCAGCGAACATTCCTGCGTATGCAAGTAAGGTTGCAGGCAACACTTTCGGCAAGGGTGGTAAAGGTGATGTTGGAGAGCCCAATGTACATAAGAGACGAATGGAAGAGAGTATACGTAAAAGGAATGAGCTGCTCAAGCAGGCGACGAAGATGTGGCAGAAGGGTAATTCTAAGACGAGAGGCGGGGAAGTTGCGTTTTATTTTGCTGAACGGGTATGTTCTTTTGCTTGTTTTTTGAATGGTGATGTCTGAGTGGTGGGGCTGGAGGCGCGTGAGTTCCAAGAGCTTGCGCAGATGGAGGCTGTGAATGCCGCTCGTACCATGGTGGAGTCTAGGAGGTCGGTCTTCATCATCCATGTTTCTGGAACAGGCTCCGAAATTTTAGTTCATAGAACGACATCAGGGGATCCTTATTCAGTTGATTTACATGGGACGACAGCCTATGAGGCAATTATCATCGTGAAAGATATTCTTCAAACTCTTCCTACCTCGCAAAGTACGTGTACGTTACTCTATGGACAAAACAAATTATTGATTTAGTAAGCTTAGGCAAGCCGCTCAGAATCATTACTGGTCGCGGATCGCACTCCGTCAACCAAGTCAGCGTACTCAAGCCTGCTATCAAGAAGGCACTACTTGAAGACAATTGGTTAGTAGGTACTTGGGATGGCGGTCTTGTCGTTCGTGGAAAGCGGTGAAATGACTTTCTCGAGAAGTATTGTGTCCTTCCTCGTGCTTTCTATACGTATTCAACACATTCAAGTATCTCTGTTCTGTGATTTTTCTTCTTGACTTATCTTTGGAGATTTCAGGTCACTTGATAGTTGTAGCTAATATATCATGTCATTTTGTAGCCATTTATCTGGTCATTACTCGATACCTCCGTGCGCACTAGCTCATTTAGGATTGCTTTCACTTTGTACTTTGAGAGTACGTAGTAGGAACTATGTACACTCTTTCTCATTATCTTATGTCATGTGTCCTCTGTATCCTTTGACCCTGGTTGTTACACCAATCATAATCTCGACGCCCACTAGGGCTGATAGCGGCGAACCTAGATAACACGGTATAGTCTTAAATGTCTTAATGACTTCGGGGATGAAAGTTTGAGGACTCATGACTTGATGACATTGCACCGCTTGTATGTGATTTGAAGAGGTCCTTTCTATCAGTGTCCGGTGGGCACCGGCGTTTCCTCACTGAGATTGCTTGTAAGTCATGTGTGTGCATCAACCTAGAACTCCTAGTACCAGCTATAGAAAACCAGTCCTAGGGCTTTCTCGCATCAACCACGTCGCCTACCACATGTGTCCGAATTCACGAACTCAGGACGCTCAAGGATGACAGTGTTTGATACTTGTTCCCCTGAAGGTTCCTGAGTTAATCTGTTCCTACGTGCCACCTGCCTAGTTCTAATGCCTTGAAGAACTGCCCAGTGAATTCTATTCATACCGCCGGCAAGCCACAATGCTGGGCGAAGAGGCGGGGGTAAAGTAGTGCTCTACTCCGGTATTGTAATGTAGTGTTCGTTGTGGTGATGTCCGTGCATTGTAGTGTTTGGTATTGGAACTTTCCTCGCAGAGTATGAGTGGCGTGGATGTTAAGCAAGGTTACGTCGCGAGAGCATGGGTGTTTTGGGTAGCTCGGATTGTCTGGTATGTCTAGATGGTCTCGGTGTCCTCTGTTCTGCCTGTGTCTTCGCTAAATTCAATGTCCTGTTCTTCCGTAAACTTCAACCGTTCAGAGCGATGAGCTGCGGAGGTAGCGCCAAGCATCTTCATGACAGATGATTTACCAAGGGAGAAATCAAACTCCGCTCAGTATCGGAATCAGTAACGGCCACAATCGAAACTTTCATCTAAAAATGCAAGTCTGTTTCTATACAGCGAGTATATATTTTCATGAATGACCCATAATCTCCATCGCACCTCGGAATGCTCCGTCCATATCCACCATAGATAGACGAATCCGAGATGGTAGAAGTACCAAATCCTTACCAAGATCATCAGAAACCTGAATTGCAAACACCCCCATGCCCTACTTGATCGGCGGAGAAAGCGTTACTGCAGAGAAGTACGATTGCATATCCAAAAGTAGCTAGTATCGGTATCGGGTCGAGTAATCTGCAGAGAAAAAGTTGAAAGAATAACAGGTTGCAGATGTGATCACAAACCTTTCGGTGAGACCACTAGACCACGACCTTTTGATGCACCTCGATACACAGTCTCAATGATGTCAATCATCTAATAATGCGGCTCAGAAAGATCGTCAAGCACTGACGTTCTAGCAAACCTCTTGTTTATTATCCATCGCCCAATTACTGTAAACGCAATGCATTGGAACTGACCAAAGAACTGCAACTCTTGAACCTACATCTTGTTGTTGTTACCAGTTCCAAGATCAATCATAATATGCTTATTTCTGAATCGATGAAAGGTCCAGCTTGAAGTCCTAGTAGACGAGAAAAAACAGCCTTACCGATAGAAAAACATAACTGTGCATGGGTCGTACAATTCGTACATCTGGTGTATACATCACACGGATCTCGTCAGCTAGTACATACTGAATGCAGAGGTTACTCACCTTGTTGAAATCTGGGACCTCGGTGATATCGACGAGGTATATCACAGCGAAGTTCTGAACCTTCTCAGCAACACCATACAGAGTCTCGTCCATCGTCATGCATTGTGTGTCCCAGTCATGTCCAAATCGAATGACGACCACACGATCCTCTTCCGACTTGATTGCCTCATCGACGTGCCAGCCAGAGGGAAGATGAGGAAGAAGATAAGACATGGCGCAACGCTTTTCTCGTTTGTACGCGTCACCGCATTCCCACGTGACGGATCACAACCCCTGCATACATATAATGTGTGGCCTCTTTCTCGAAAAAGCGGGTTTAGAATTTGCTGTCTTTAATCCATATAAAACACGAGGAGTATTTAGCGGGATGCTCACCAAGCATAGCATGGGGAAGGACTTCTCTTGTCTCACCGTGACGGGTCTGAAGGATTCGACCACATTCAGCATTTGGCGTTGGTCACGCGATGCGCTGGCCCTTCGGTCACTTTTTCCTTCCAGACTTCCTCTGCCAGATCTTTCCGTCCTCGCACCATTCATGTCGCGGCTTCTGAAGCTCCATTTGAAGTTCTTACAGAGATATTATGCCATCTTTGATTATCGGACTTTCGGTCAATCTGCACAACCCATCCCATATTTCAATGCTGGTCTTTCCTCTTCCCCACGTCTACAACACCACTTGACTGAGAAAGCTGGTGTCAATAACAACCCGATCTTGCATCGTGAACGCGCTTGGAAATATTGCCCACCAAAAGCTTTCCCGTAGATAATGAGGCCACCACTCGTGACTGTTATATCATCGTTTTGTTAGACAGGGAACATGGATTTTTACCTTACTCTCGCCTCCCAGTGTGATCAAGATCTGAAGCGGTCAATAATAGACGTAGGTCTCAACGTCATGAGTGTCAACATTGCCCTTCGAGAACGTAACCTTTTGTTACTTTTCAACAGGTAATATCTTTAATTCAAGCTGGTTGAAGATTGACTCAGGGATCGTATTTGATGGCAGAATGCACGAACATGATGATCCCAATATTAGTACCAATAGCCTTCGACTACTGCAGATTTCAACAGGACAGCCATCCTCTCGAACAAAATCCTGACATTACACTCACGAGCAGGACACAGTTGGCATGTGAATCCGGCACTTACTGCAATAGTAGACAATCTTATTGTCGTGTCCAAAAATCCCGCCCGCCACGACAGGCTTCTCGTGATCAATTGGAAAACGGGCGTGACAAAGATGGTACAAGTCCTTGTCCAAAAACTGCTGTGCTTTTCACCGATATATTACTGAATCCAGCAAGCTTTTGTAGAGTATTACTCGACTACTTTATTGACGCCTCTTTCATCCTCCCTCTATTTCATCCTCCCTGTCTTTCTCCTAACAAATATCAAGAGGGAACACTTGACATATATATCCCTTCAACTTCGGCATTTAAGAACCCTTTACTTGTCCTCCATCTCCCATGCCTCCGCGAGGGTTGGTCATCTTTATCTTGTCTATCGGGACAGATGGGGCAGCGTTTCATCGTTGTCTTTGACTACAACGATTCTGGATTTCAATCCTCACGCTGTGCAGAGGTGTAAGGATCCTAATCGAAAACAATCAAAGATGAGATTCCGTTCAAGCTTTTCATACACCTCGAGCACCCGGTCTCCAAAAATGTGGTGAAGATCTCTCTACCTTACTCATATGCAGTGTCTGAAAGGCAAAACGCCTGTTGATATGTCCGAATTATGGGTAGATAGCGACAAACTAGTGAATCTACAGGTATGCATCAACTTGACGATTACTGCTAATGCTCAGCGCCTATCCTGTTAGATAACTGATGATGGTAGAATGACTTCGGTCGAGCTCATGTATATATGCACGGAAGCACCATGTATAATGTTGTGTTCTTTCTCTTTGCCATATTCCACTAGCGCATTGAGAGACTTCTTTTTCGCGGTCCTGATAGCAGACCGCCGCCGTGACCAAGGCATTCTTGGATGACTTTCATATCAACGCCTATAACTTTAGATCAAGAAAGTAACATCCTATTAACAACACCTTTCTCATCCTAGACATATCCTAGCTATGGTCTGCATAAAGTTTGAATCCTCCTCCTGGGGATCACTTGACTGGCGGTACAAAAGCGGCAAGAGATCCCTATATACAATCAAAGTGGTCGGAGCCCAGACCTATGTCGGGCAACGTCAGTCATGGGCTCATACTACCATGAGTGGTTGCTTGAGTGTTTCTGAGGTGCTGACTGGATGAATTCTGGGGCGAAAAAAATCGTCAGAGTGCCTTTGTACAATGAAAATCAGAGTCGAGACTATCTTTTTGGTGGACATGGATGAGTTTTCTTTGATGAGTGGAAATTGGGTCACACCATAGTAATACCTAGACACGCTGTCGTGGGTCCTTGACTTCCATCATCTTCAAGACAATCTCAGCTTTAAATGCATCCTGCAGATCCATCAACACCATATCGTCAAGTGAGTGAAAAATGAGCTTACGTTTTTCCGATAGAGCTCCTGAAGAGGCTTTACCTGCCGTGATGCCCAACCAAATTCAGAAAGCATCTTCTCTTGTCGTGCCTCATCTGTTGTGTACAAGAACCTTGCAACACGCATCTTCACGTCCGCAGATTTGGAATGGTAATCTTGAATTGTCGTAGGGAAATCAGCTTCGCGGCGTTTTCTTTCCTCTTCTTGACGGATTTCTGTCTGTTTGAGTTCGTGGTAAAGAGGAACGAGCTGTTCTAGGTATGAATGGCGCAGGTGTTCTAATTCGTCTTCCCATCGCATTTGCTGTGGTATGTATCGGCGTAATTCCTCATAGATCGTCTATACGGTTGTCAGGTGTGAGTGTCAAATCAAGGGGAAAGCCCTCACTGAAATTTCGTCTTTATCTTCTTTACTAATGTCGTCATTTTGGGAGTACGTCTCATCGAAACAACGGTACATGTCAAGAGCGTCATCGAGGTACTCCTCAGCATGCCAAAGATACATCCGCTGGAGATCAGATAAATGTTGAGCTCGCAAATCTGCAATTCTTTTCTTGATCGTCTCTGGCGTGTCCGGTTTCAGCTCTTCTCGCATCTGCTCAAGTCTGCCCGCTGCAGCGTCACGTTTGGAGAGTATAAAGAGATATAAGGGCTTACGTTGGTATAGGCCGTTTTTTGTGTGTCAAGATGTATTGAGCAGTGCAATGCGAGTCCAACGCTGCCCAAGATGGTGCTGCTGATGGATCGGACCCTGCACCGGGTTTTGGAGGATCTAGGAGTCTGAATCCATTGAGTCCCTCATATTTGGAGGAAGGTAATCGATTCTTTGGTAGGTCTACGCCGGAAAACCACATATAAGCCATGAGAGTTGATTGTGAATAGCGTGAACTTGAATTGAACGGAGATGTCCGTTCCACTCTTCGTCATTACCCCGCACTGCTCAACGTGGCCAACGGTCAGGTGCTTTGACGTCAAATATCGTGGGGTCGACGGTCTTTGCATTCTTTGTATAAAGTGAATTTGTCTGTAGCATGGCGTCTAATGAGGACCTTGATCGCTCCTTCCCCGCAACGTCTATCGGTCGTACAGGAGGGTCACGTCTTCAACGCGTCCCATCGAAGGAATTACTATCTGCACATCCCTTGCTTTCATCTTCTCACCTTTCGACTTCACCTGGTGATCATGGTTCTGGCCAGATATCCCCTCGTTATCTTGCATATACACCAAGACAACGTGTTTCACCGACCGCGGTAACGACAGGAACGACAATACATCCACCTTCACCTCACCACCAACAAGGAGATGCTGCGAGTAGATTACAACTCGTCAATCTTAAAGCTGCAGCCCAGAATATAGGCTTAGATACGGGGAGTGTTGGTTGGGCGATCCTCGAGAAGTTTGTGCATGAGAGTGATCACCATGACGCAGAATGGACAGAGATTTGGAGTGTAGTGACAACTGGAAAGGTGCGCTCTGGGAGCTTGTCCTTTTGAACGACCCACCTTATGCTTTTCGAGATTTAGTCCACTCTCCTTTTGCCCCTCGAATCATCTTCAAGCCACGATAAGTTGACGCCTGAATTTGTCAAGGACCATATTATTCTGTGTGATAGTTCATCACGAACAAGTGTACCGATCATCACCTTGTCAGGTCTACGTGGGACTCTGAACTAGTATGTAAATTGCAAGACTACCTGACGTGTCACTCATTTCATCGTAGTAACAAGCTGACCTTTCGTTCGACCATTCACCCGGACTCAAGGATCTTCCACAATCTTCTCGTTCCTTCAACGCGTACATCTGCCCTTTCAGCATTACCAGATCTTCCTCTTATATCACCATCCTCATCGTATCCAACATATGCCGTGCCAGCCCACAGTCCCTCTCTCCCTCTACCTCTAAGAACTCCTCCAACCAAACCACCTCTTCCACCACGCCCAGGAAATCGTGCAGCCTCTTCTTCCGCCACTACTTCCACTTCCCGCATCTCCAATCCCTTCGCATCCCTCTTTGGCGTGAGCAGCAGCACAAAGTCCAGTACACCAGCAGCACCCTCCTCCCCAACCGGGTCCGTCCGTTCTCTGGACTCAACACATCTAACAGACCACGTCATCGAGATCTCTGCGTTCACAATTGACCACAAGATCGTGCGCAAGGATATCGCCAAAGATATGAACAAGGCGCTGAGACGGGAGGCCAAATCTCTCCTGGAGACAGGACTGCACATGCCATCCTGGGTCGGTGATCGTGTGCATGAGTTCACAGCGGAGTGGTATCCCTTTGTTAAAGAGGACAAGAACAAGTCTTTACTTCTGAATCACCGTACACGGGATAAGGAGAAAAAGGAAAATGGAGATCAGTATGTCGTTGCTTGGACAGAGGAGGCGCCGGAGAACACTGCGGAGCGGGTGCAGGACTTTTATCTGGGGTTGGAGCAAGAGTTAAGACTTTCTGAAGAGTCATTCCTGGCAAGGCTGATTAAAGAACATGGTGAGAATGGTGAGAGCACGGAGGATGAGAAGAGAGTCAAGGAGAAGATTGAGAGCGAGGCGAAGATCCAGGAGAGTATGGAAACTGTTGAACGGACAATATGTACCCTCTTTTATGATCGGTGTGTTCCCTTTTTTTTTCTTTCATTCTGGTTTTTCTTTCTCAATTCTAGTTGTTAGGTTATACATGCAACCGACATCTGATGATTCATCGCATGATGAAGCGCTTTCGAGTCGTGTCGCTGCTCTAAATTTGCTCGATTTAGGACTGGAACATCTTGATATCCACGTAGAAAACCCAAGCAAGGAATTAGATCTTGTCATCAGAGGTTGTGGTGAAAGTATGTAACTCTCATAGCCACCTCAGCAGAGCTCACACCTCGATCAGCATTATCCCAGTTGCAAGGTTGTAGAAGCCCTGGAGATAAGGCAGCTTTGCTTGTTGCAGCTCATAAATCAGTGGTCGGTAAGCATATTTCTGCGTTCATGGAATTGATCAGAGCAAATCATGTCAATAGACGGCCTTTCTCGCCTTCCTCCCATACGTCTCATGTCAGAAGAGGAATCCAAAGCCCAGAAATCTAAAAATTCACAATTGGCACGGGCGAAGGTCAGCGCCCCCCCTCGTGAACCTGACGGGGCCCTCAGGATCATGGTACCGCTCGGATCGTCGACTTCCACTACAACTGCAAGCGATACACCAAAGGCAGCCGAAGAATATGTTATCGAAGCTCCCGCGAAGACCGAAAAAGACCTCGAAACGCCCCACGCCAGTGCATCTGTACATCAGGCCTCATCCATACCCAAAATTGTTGAGCTTGAACCTGAATCAAATTTGACTCCTTCGACCGCACCGACCGAACCAACCCCGTTATCAGGCGACGTGCTCCTCCCAATGATCATCTTCTCCGTTGTCAAGGCCAACCCCCCGCATCTTGTCTCAAGCCTCCTGTACACCCAACGCTACCGGAACCAATCTGTTGGTGGCGAAGAAAGCTACTGCCTCGTCAACCTCATGGCTGTTGCTGAATTCCTTGAGAACGTCGATCTCGCGGCTCTGGGACTTGGGGACTCTGATAAAGTCCTCAGTGCGTCGGATCTTACGCCTATACCTCTTAATCGAAGCCCCATTGCGGACGGAACGCCACTAGCTGCGGCTACGGCCGATGGACTCCCAGGGAGACTGCGCGGTGGGGTTGAGCAGGCAAATAAGGTTATTACGGGTGTTATGGATACTTCTTTTGGGATGTTGCGTTCTTTGTTACCTCAAGCTGCAGATACTGCGCAACCGAGTGCTTCTGTCTCTACCACTACACCTTCTTCCCCTCCAAACACAACGGTACCGGTTGCTGCTGCAAACCCGGGCTTTGGGCTTCTGCGTCGTGAGAGTGGGTTTTCGATACGCAGTCTCACGGCGGCACTAGATATTGGCCGTGGGTCAAGCAAGGGGGGAGAGGAGACCGGACAGCAGCTCGTCACGGTCTCGAGGCCGGCGTCTGTGAAATCTGTTCATGGAGATGAAAGTGGGGAAGAGAGCGAGACTGAGACTGAGACGGGCGAAGAAGAGGATGAGGATGAAGACCAGGAAGATGCGAGTGGTGATGGGGATGCACGAAGTATTCGGAGCTTTGAGAGTATGTTGAGTGCGAGTTCAAAGGGCAAGGGGAAGAGGAAGGATAAGGATGGCAAGCCGAGAACGAGGAGGACTCTTACTGATCGGTTGGCGCATATGTCAAGTCTTGCTGGTTTGAAGGTGATTTGTAGTCCCTTGAAATCCGCTGATTATGTATACTAATCATCGATCTTACTTAGGTTCAGAACAATCCTACGAACCCTACGCTGGCGGAGAGCCCTGCATCTTCGAGGCCGCAGTCGCCAGAGCCGCAAGTTAGAAGTTCGTTGCGCTTGGCACCTCCGATTGCTCGTTTCGTCGAGTGTTCGGCTGGTGACCTCAGACTGTCTGAGATTGGTGAACTTTTAAGAGATTATCGTCGGTTGGTGGAGGGTATTAGGGCTGTCAAGGGATTTGACGAGTAGGACATTCATTTGGTTTCGTAAGTATCTTCGTTACAGAGGTGTAAGAATCCATTGACACACTAATGCCATACGCTTAGTTGCTTCAGATTTTGAGCTCGATGTTCTGGAGTATTAGACTTTTAACCAGCATGTCATCATCATTGCCAGGGCTGCTATGACGTGTGATAAATAATCTATATAATGAATCAGCGTTCCGTGTCGCGTGTCTCATCATGTCGACAAAGTTCCTTCAATACTTTGTTCTATCTTTACTGGTCGACGTCATCATGGTCATGGGAACATTCATTGTACAAGAGTTGTGTTCCTGGGGTACTTATTCAAATCAACAACAGATCGAAGAATGAATATGTTAGGCGAACGATAGTTGTCTCGCCTCAAAAGCAGTGTTGTTATGCGATCTGATTTACTGCAGATTGTCAGTGCACATATTGCAGATTGTCAGTCCACACCTGTACAGCGTTGCCAATATACGTAAATGTGTCTTTCAGCGACTCCTGTCAGTCCTCTGTCCGTTGGTGCCCCTCCAAAATAATGTGGCAGTCGACGAGTTTCACACCCCTGATATCAACGTGTCTTCTGACAAACTGTACCTTTGAGTTGACGTTGATGGCCTTGATCTCAGCGCTGGATGCTACCTTATCCTTTGCGAGACTGATTACCTCATCACGTCCATATGCCGCGTAGGCGCTGAGATGCTTACCAAGTCGCGTCCTGCCTGAATATGTGAGGCGTTCCTGCCATGACCACCCATCATCAGAGCCTGTAACATATCTACCGTCTTTTTATACAAGATCCTAATTACCTGTTTTCAAGAACAGGCTTTCCGAGTCGGCGTTACACACCGTCCGGACAGTGCCACTGCCACTGCAGTTTATTTGTCCTTATCAACTGGCGAGTCATTTCGCCTCATAGGCCCCCTGCCCAAGTCATTGACTGCACATCTGACTTGGTTGCTAGCTGCACAGCATTCGATTCCAGTCGTCGAGATGGCTGCTTCTTCCTCGCATTCCCCGTCTAGTAGTCACAGCAGTATCGTCGGATCGCCAACGGCAATATCGGTAAGTCTGATTCTCTCATTCATTGCACCCTGTCGCGTCACCGCCCACTATCCCGCACACCACCGAGCCTATGACCGCTAGTAGAACTACTGTCACTCAACGCCCGATTATTACTATTTGCACACAGGCAGAACAAGGGGATGTCCCGAATTCTGTTCGCAGCCTTCTCCTCTCCATGAAACACCTTCAAGCACTATTAAAAAAGTGGAGTTTTGGCCATGCCACGGACAATCAGGTTAGCGATGCCTACGTACAGATCGGTCATGACTTCAACACCACTGTTCGAGCGTTTGCGTACCATTCGATTGACCTCAGGTTCATAAATCATGCGATTTTCTAGAAATACGACAGACTGACGCGCACATTTTTCTTGTGGCAGTGATATACATTCCATCCCTGGGGAACTTCGCGTCCCGCTAGAGCAATGTCTTGGGGAAGACCCCTCCCCCGAAACCTTGGAATTATACATGCCGGAAGTCCGTCGGGTGCTTTATAAACTGCTCAAGGGACTGCAGGCGCGCCGAGATCAGTGGAAAACAGCGGGTAGCCAGGTGCCATACGAAACGCATTAAGACGAAGCACTGACAGGGCACATTTTCATCCATAATAATCAAAGCAAAAGCAGACTGGTAGTACTTGCTTTTCAAGCCTTCTCTTTCCATTCCATCTTCACTTGTGACATACATGCTCCATGGCCTTTATACTTTATGTGTGTATTATTATGTAGCAATGTAGCAATTCAACATGACTTCGTATAAGTATAATGCGACAGATTTCATTCGACATACTTAAGGGTCATATGTGAATAACCAATCGATCATGAGCCTCCAACCAGCTGAAACGAGTTGGATAAGGCTGCATAAATCATTGTCGGCGCCGAAATCTAATCTTTGTAGAGGAAAGAATTGATCGAGGAGTGGCTGTGGACCACTTTGCTTGTCAATTAATTCTCTCTTGTTATGTACATTCAAGTTGTTCGTTGCAGTCGTGCAAACGGTGACTAGCACTGAATGTTCAACCCAGAACCTCTTGCAAATAGAAAATCATCCACTACTTCCCTCTTATCAGTTTCAGGAACTCTGCCTTGTTCCTAGACTGGTAACCAGTTCCGGTTAAATTTGGGTTGTACCTAACAAAGCTTGTAACACCACATACACCCTGGGCCTGAGTGCTTAACTCCTATGCTATCTGCAGGAACCTGGTGCAAGTTTTGATGTTACCACGATTCTCAAACTCTCCACTCTCTGCAAAGGTCGAGCAATGCTCTATGTGAGCGGTGATACTTATGATCGGCTGGTTACTAATAAGGATACGAACCGAACAGTCTACAATGATCTCCCTTATTCGCCAAACAATTACTCCGGTAATTCAACGCCTCAAGACTGCCGACTACCAGTCCCAGCAACGGAATGATCTTTTGTGGACATTCGCCTTACCACTCACCTAACGGCTTCCACTACAAACCCTGTCACGATCGCTTCACAAAACGCTTGTCAATCCCGCTAAACTATGTCCCGGAACACCTTAATCTGGACTTGATAACCGATGGTATCTAATCTAATTCTTCGTGAGAGAGCACATGAGTTCTTATCCATAAGCTGGCGGAATCTTGGACCTTGGTCATCCGTTGTATCTTCGACACCGATCGTCATTCATAACTTCACACAGAACAGCGCCACTTATGAACTTGAGCATCATCTTAGAGAATGCTGTCGAGGAAGGATGGAACTGTAAAGTTTCGAATGATATCTTTTCTGATGCATGGCTGTCTCCCATGCGACTTTCCACCTGTGCACTTCGTGTTGTTCAATAGTATTCGCAACGTATGTGGTAGCTGTTCACGCATTATGATTTGCTTCTTAATGCTGCTGTAAAATATTGTTGGACATTCATAAACGAAATAGCGCTTATGTTTCGCCCCTAAAGGATAGTGGACTATTGTATCAAGAATGACAGAACCAGACAAATGCACTGATAGAGTTCTCTGGAGGCAACAACTCAACAAGAGACGTGATCAAAAAGGAACTGCTGGCCAAGAAAAATGTAGCTAAAGACCTGATGTATGGGACTGGATGCTCCTAAGGTGGAGTTCACCTTGGTGCACAAACTCAGAAATGAGAGCATTCTCTATGAAGTCAACATGATCAATGTGGAAATCTGGCTGGCAAAGGAGGAAATTTGACCTCTTTTCTTGGAGAAGTATGGTGTTCATGTGAAAGTCAAGAACAGGTCTTTGCCCCTCTTTGTGGAATGTGTCCCTACCATGCTGGGCAATGAACTTGAACAAAGCATTATGTCAATGGAGAGGAATAATGGGCTGCAACCCAGGGACCTGGTCACTGCAAGGTGGGTACATGTCCTGCACACCAGGTCCAACCCCAATCAAAGGGCAGTGCACCTGGTGATATCCTGCAACTCAGACAGTAGAGCAAACAGGATCATAGAGAGGGGCTTAGTTGTAGAAGAGAAGAGGATAAGAGCAAGGAAAATGGATCAGGAGCTGAGGCACCACCTGAAATGTCAGAGGCTTGGCAAGGGTCACCTAGCTCACAAATAGTTACAGGAAAAAGACACCTGCAGCCTCCATGCAGGGGAACACAAGACCAGAGAATATGTCATGACTGATATCGAGAGATACACCTGTGTTAGCTGCAAGGCAAAGGGTCAACATCACAGTCACCCATCTTCATTGAGAACTTGCCCAATGTTCATTGGAGCAAAGGTGCAATTCATAAGGAGAATGCCTGAGATAAACTACCCTACTAACAAACCATGGATATGGGTCAAGAAAAGTGCAGAAAGATCTGAGTATTAGTGGTCTTAGGAGCAATGAGGGATTTGTTCCTTGAGGGGTGGATCAAAGTAGAGAGGGGGGAGGAGCACCGGAGCAAGGGGGGGGATATACATAGCACTTGTGCCAGACAAAGATGGTGGCTCTGCTGCCATGGCAAACAGAAGCTAAAGGGGAGCAAGGAGGCTTACCCAAACTAAGCTGACAAACTTTTGGTGGACAGACAGCATTGAGAAAGAAATAGTGGAGAGTGCCTAGAACAGGGAGACTGGGGAGGGTGCAGGCCCACTACTCAACAGGTCACAGGAGCTCAGCAGCCTGAGAATAGACACACTGATAGCTGAAATCCTAGGCTGTTAGGGGACAACTTGTTTCTGGGTCACCATTTTGCTTTCTGTAGTCCCAATCTGTTTCTTACTCTCATCCTCCCATTTTCTGAGAACAAGTATTTTCAACCCCTGGCTATCCAACAGTACCAATTCAATAAAGTCATGTTCCCTGAGGCTGGAGATTGAGGCTGTTAACAATGGACTTTTGTTTTTGGATTGGACTCCAGATTGGGACATTGTTGGGTATTTTTCTTAGAGTCAATTTTTCCAAAAACTGGTGTAGGTAATCCTTAGACTTGTTCTCTTTGGATCTTCCTCTGCCAAGTGAGTAGCTAGAACTCTAAAACTTCTTGTAGGCACTCAATATACTTTCTATCTCTCTCTCTGCCAGTTGTGTGACTGAGCTACAGCCTCCAGAGGTCACCTTTACAGCAGAAAAGTCTCTAGATTCAGTCTGGAAGCCCCCTTTTCAATTGCCTGAACTCCTTTCACTTTTTGGCTCTCTTGAAGATCTCTCCCCCACCAGTGTCTCACTACCCTTTGTATTCCTCCTATGACCAAACCAACCCCTTCAGCACCTTCCCATGATGCTTTGAGCCTCCACTGGACAATGCCTGAAATTGTTTGTTGACTCTGGAGATGCAGGTGAAACTTACCCAAGCTTCCCACACCTCCCACACCACTGAACTGGCCAGATTATGTCAAACCACTAAATCTGTGTCCCTATATCTCCATGCCATCCTAGAGTGCCTCCCACCTGCTCCTACCACTCCCCCTATGTCCCCAGCAGCTGCAGAACATTTTGTACCTGCACTTTGCTTCAACATTTTGGCACACCATGCAAAAATACCCTATCCTGTACTCCTAGTTGTCTACAATGGTGACTGCAAGGCTAGGGAGCATTTCCTTCAATCCTGTGTTATTTATATTCAGTTGAGCAGTAAAGCATTTGCCTCCAATGCTCTGAAGATTGCCTGAGTTGTGTCCTAAATGAAGTCTGGTCAAACTTTACATATGCACTGAGGGTCTTTTGACATCTGAGAGGAGTGAATAGTTTTACAAATTGGGACAAGTTTGAGAAGAATTTCTGAGCTAAGTTCTTCCCCCTAAGACCATCACCCTGGCCCTTTGTGATCAAGGCCAGTATAGTAACCCCCCCTTAGATGTACTGACTTCACCCTCAGTCAAAGCTTTGACTATGGATATGACTCCTAGACCTTGCCCCTGACTTCCTGCTTGGAAACAATGTCTCCCCCATCAATACATGGTTGCCTCCACCCCTTCCACTAATTCTCTGAATTGCAGGTGGAAATCAAGACAATAGATATCTAGCAATGTCAGAGTGTGGTTTCCCTGCTGAATAGTGGGGCTATAAGTCTTTTCCTTGATGCAGAATACATGCAATGACATCACTACCCACCATTTCTCTCATCTGATCCCAGTCTAGAATGTTGACAGTATGCTCAACAAAGCTAGTTCCATCTGCTTGGTGGTCAATCTGGTCCTCCACTACTAGGACCACTCCAAGTGTGCTGCTTTTGCTGTCACTAGCCTAGTAAAGCAAGATATGATCTTGGGGTTCACCTTGCTACATGGACACAACCCTGAGATTGACTGGACAAAGAGGACTGTCATAACCCACTCCCACACCTCCAGACCTTCCCTCAGGACACCCTGCCTCCCTGGAGCACTTCTGAACATTCCCCCCAACCCACCCCAGCCTTTGTTGACCCATGGTGCCTGCCCCAGCCAACTCCAATGCTTCCTCAGCAAACCCCAATGACCTCCTGGCAAACCCCAACATATCTCCTGTGGGCCTCCTCAGCTCCCCCTCTTGCTTACAAGGCCCCAAGCCTCTCTGACACTTCTCCTGGCACAGACATACCTCACTAGACCACCCCTACAACCTGCACAACCACTCCAGAGTTCCCCAATGACTATGGGATGGACCACATCCCCATCAGAAACTCACTGCAGCCTGCCCTTTGATCAGAACTGACACCTGTCAACCCTGCACAGCTCTGATGAGCCCCACCATTACATCCTCAACTCTTGGAGAAGATCCAGTAGTTAGTATAAGATGTAGGATAACATTTGTTACCTCAGTCTTGATATTACATTAACTAGTTACTTGTGTCTCATGTTTCTCCTGTTTTGTCTCTGTCTCTATTTTTAGTCTCCAATCTATTTCTTCTTTCAGTTCTGTCTTGTCTTGCTTTCATCTTGTCTTGACTGTCTCTGTTTCCTTTATCATTCCTAAGTCCCTTTCATCTCTCACATCATCATGAACTCCACACATGTGTTACAAACCCTCAAACATTCTTATGACAACTCTGGACCTTGCCCCACACTCAGCCCCAGAACCCATCAGTCTTGATTGATCCCTATCAAACTCTGGCTCTGCTCCCATCATTTGCAAAGCCTCTACTTGCCCTGCAGTCTATTTACATGCCTACAAACTTGTTCCTGATGCCTGCCCAAGCCCAATGCTTAATATACTTGGTCTTAGACTCCTCCAGACCACTCCAGACTTGCTTGGACTGCTTCCCCTAGCTTCTCCTTTCAAGTTCCTGTAGTCTGCACCAACTCTGGAGTGCTAGGTTATAAGCACAGGACATTGCATCTGCCTATTAAGGACTTGCCCAGTGTAGCTGAGCCCTTGTGGTCAGTGGAACCTGATAAGGACCCACATTACAACACTTTAAATGAAGCCAAGCCAATTCAACAAAACACATTGATGCATTGTGATCCTGCAGACTTTGAGACTTGATTGAGGCCAAAATGTAGAATGTCACACATCTACACTCTTTCTGCAATATCTACTTTGAAAGTGCTTTCAATGTCCATAAAACTTGGTATACAGCTTATACTTTACATATAAATAACTTATACAAAGTTTGGTAGTGCTATCTTAAGTAGTGTCTAAATCTGGGGGTCTTCAAATGTGCTTTTGCATTTTACAGGTACATAATTACCTTATTGCAGACCAGTTCTGGGTGAATTTCACTGATCCTCTTGATATCTAAGGTTGGATGGTATGTATTGGTTATATGCTAGCAAGGATCAGAGGCATTGCAGCCATGATATGTTAAAAAATCACATTTTGAAACACTAGGGCATTTTGAAACCTGATGAAGCATGGTCTGGGCACTGGCCCAACTACTCTTACATGCATAAGATTGGATGTAAAGCCTTTGTGCTGATTTTCACATACCATAATCCCAAAATCTATGCTAGATCCATTGGGTGCATCCTGGTAGAGTATGCTCAAAACTCAAAAGCATACAGATGTTATGACAAGAAGGCTAGAAAAATCTATGAGACTTACCATGTCAGATTTTGCAAGAGCCATGATGGCCACTCACACCCATCAATGCCAATTTCCAGCAGTGTTGGACTCTAAGGGGTTATTAACCCCCATTTTTTTTGGCTAAGGCTTGTCTGTTAATTACAGAGATTAATAACACTTAATTCTAAGGAGGTATTAAGACTCCAACCAAAAATAGAACATCTAAGTCAAAATTATTGCCAGGTCCTTCTAATTCTCCATTGTCAAGTATCCTCTCTTTATCATTTTCCTCATCTGCTAATAGCTCCATCAAGCAAGCCTCCTCTGTGTATGCCTCTCTTTTTCTGACCTGCCTAATATTCTCATTAATATCAGTTTCTTTTTTCTCACTAAACAAGAGATCTAGGGATTGTGGGAGCCATTTGAAACATTGTTGGCCATAGACAGCATCAAGTAAGCCATTGTCTGATTCATTGTCACTTTGTTCCTGCACCTTTTGCACCCATTTTGCCATTTATTTATGCCAATTGTCACTAAATTGAATAAGGCTCAACCTGGATCCAACCATGCCATTGTTTGAGCCACTGCCATTGTTACCACCCTCTTCAAGCAGATCAGCATGGTGTGGCACTGCTAGAAGTCCTGCTGCCTTCTCTTGTTTATGGTACTGATGCTTTCCTTGATCTTGAACAAGGCCAGAATTGTTCTGTGAGGCTTAAAGAGCAGCAACAACCTGTATTCAGGAAACATAAGTATAACTATAAGTTCAACTTCAACTTGCTGTCTCATGGACCTTTGCCATCTTCTCAAGCCATGGCAATGTTAGGCAATTTTGCAGTCAAGTTTTTTCGATCCTGAGCTCAGAGAAGTTATGCTCCAGCTCCAGCTGATTGACAGAGATGCCAAGAAGTAGAATTGTGAAGTCAGCTAGCTCAGCAATGGATGGTACAGAAAGGAAAGCTGTCCACATGGCCAAAGGATTGTTCCCCTGCAAGACATGAGTATCTGTCTTTGATTTTCTTCAGAATAACTTACATTCACTTCTAAGAAGGTTTTATTATTCTTTTTCCAATCTTCAAATGGCCCACACCCAGTAAGATACAAGAAAAATGCCTCTGATACTTCTTTTTCCTTTTGAAGCTTCATTTCCTCATGTTTTGCTTCTTCCATATCAGTCCATGAGTTTTTGAGAGGTTGTAAATGGACTCATTGATACATCTGGTCAATAAATCAATTAAAAAACTTGTTTGTTGGTTGAAAATAGATTACTTACCTCTATTAGAATGGTATGAAGTGTAAATGGATTAATGCCTGCTTTGGAACCAAAGTGTGAAACCCCTTCAAAGGAATTTAGAACAAGGGCCAGCACAAAAATTAGCTGGTCAAGGGCTTTTCAATGCCTCTCAACTCTTTTCATCATACCATCTACAACTGACTTCTTTGTATGTTTCTGGAAATATACAAATATTTCAGCAAATGATAAGAGGACCTGATCCAGCCACACAATGGCAGTCTGATTCATGTTTAAACTAAAACATATTGGTTCTAAATCATTGACAACTGCCTTGAGTTTGCACCAGAAACCTCCATCCTCAATCAAGTTGCAATATTTAATGACATCATTGGAGAGCTTCTTCTTCTTCTTTTGGTCCTTTTTTGCCCCCACTTGTGTGGCAATGATGTCATTCCTATGTGTAAAGACTGCAAGCTGCAAGGAACTCTTCAAGTCCTGGAGGTGGTTGAAGGCAAGAAAATGGGTATTCCAATGGGTCATGTTTGTTACAAGAAATGCAAGAACCTTTGCAGAATTTTTCAATTGAACATCATCAAAGATGGAATGGACCAGTCCATGATTGAGTATCCAACCAATGAGACCCATAGCCTTTTCAGCAGTCAATGCAGCTTCCTAATTCACCAAAAAATAATCTCCAGCCATCAGTTGAAATTAAAAAGTATCAATAAATTTGTCTAATGGTTTTTGCCAAAAGGAGATTGACAGACCTGATGGGCACAACAGGCTATGCCAAACAGCTATGGCCACTTCAACACTACATTTTTCCTTCCATGCTGACTCCCACCATCATTGTCACAACACAGTGCAACAATACACATGCCATATACCTTCTCTGCCTTAACAATCATAGCCTCAAATGCATGACACATTGCCTCTCCATCTTTCTTGTGTGAGTTGGCAAGGTTGAGATTGACAATATAGGTCTGAGACTCAGTGAGCAAACCAGCAGCATAATAGAGATTAGACATATATTTACTTTTTCATTAACAGGAAGGTTTACCCCTGTCACAGCATTGCAAGACTCATCCTTTCACACATTTAAGGTCAAGACAGCATACTTTCCTCACAATGATATCTTGAGCTGGTCTGTAACCACATTGTTGGCCTTGTTGAGTAGCTGACCTGAGACCTGCTTTTGTGAAGGAATCACATCACCAGCTGTTGACCAAAATAGAAGAAACAATGTCATGACTTCAGGATCTTTGACCCATTGAAATGGAAGGTTTGCAGATATAGTGGTCCAGAGAAATTGTTTTTGAATGATTTCTTCTTGCTCAGGAGAGAAAGGGACATTGATACCATGGAAAACTTTGAGCTGAGTTTGTTTCATCAATGCCTCAACCTTTGTAAGTAGCTTCTTGGTTTTTTTCCCTTCCTTGTCATCATCCACTTCACCTTCCAACTCTATCTTGTCCTTTGTTCTTTTCCCCTTTCCCTTCTTAAGTGTTTTAGCCATCTTTTGAGCCTGTGTTGATGTATTTGGGCATAGATTGACCCCATTTTTCCCTAGGACATGTGCAATCATAGAATCCTTCACTCTAAGAATGCTACCAATGTCATCTTTGCAGGCTTTTGGTGTTATGAGAGTGGACCCACAATCTGATAGTAAGCTTTACATACCCTCTGTGACCCATGCTTCCAACAATAGTGACTTAGAAATCCCATCACTATCAAGTTCTACAACTTCTCCATTGGAGCAGCACTTTTCCAAACAGCCAAGGCAGTGTGTGTGGAGGTAGGAGCCATTTTGCTTTGCACTGGGAAGAAAGAGCTGCTAGATTTTAGACTTTGTAGGAGGCATTGTAATGGTTCATGCAAGTAGTAGGATTACAAGTCATTTGTTGAAGATTTTTGCACTGCCAAAATTTCTGATTAATTGTTGTTCTTATTAGTCATACTTGTATCTAAGGGTTAACTAAGGGTTATGAACCTTTGCCATTTATATTAACTTTCAGTCTTAGGAAGAATTTAAGGCTTAAACCTTATTAATTTGTAACCCTTAGAGCCAACACTGATTTCCAGTGACATTGCAGCAGAAGAACACATCAACCTAGGCCTATCAGGTGAATAGCCAGATGAAACAATTATGAACAATGATGACTTCTTACCTTCAGAAGGAGACACAACTATCCCAAAAAGAACCAGGACTCAATCCAGGAGAACAGCCAATTCCCCAGCTATGCCAATTCAGCTGAGTGCCAATACCCACATCTAGAGCAGATCCTAACAATGCACTACCCTCAAGAATAGTACAAGCAGTCTAAGAATTGATGGTGGCTAAAGAACATGTGCATGCTGCCCATGCTGAAAGGCAAGCCACAAGAAATGCTATGGATATTGATCAACCCCCAAACCCTGATCAGAAATTGGAGGCATGTGACTGATGCTGCCAATTGAGGACCTGATATCTCTGATCTGACAAATGTCACATCTATGGAAGACATAGAACAGCTTCTTGTTGCAGTGGAAGGGCTTGAGAATGACTCAATAATGTCAGAAATTAATGATGAGTCAAACATATAGGCTGAAGCAAAACAATCTGGAGACTTAGTGTCAGGTTCTGCTGACCACGGGGGCTCAGCTACACTGGGCAAGTCCTTACTAGGCAGACATGATTCCCTGCACTGACAACTGGGCACTTGGAGGTGTTCCAAATACTGGGGACTTGTGAGGATAGTTAGTGGGAATTGATCCAAGCAAGTCTGGGGAGGTCCAGAGGAGTAGAGGATGAGTTGCAGGAAAGGGGGACAGGCTTGGCAGGGTTCAGGCATAAGTCCATATGTGAGTATTGCAGGTGTGGAGGAGGCGGAGGCTATGCAAATGATGGGAGTGAAGCTGGGGTTCTGATGGGGGATCAATGGGGATTGATAGGGTTCGGAGCCAAGCATGTAGTGAGGTCCAGAGTTGGTGAAAGAGTGTTGGAGGTTTGTAATTGTAATCGTGGAATTTGTGAGGGTGTTATGGTTGAGAGGTCATGAACACAATAGACAGAATCAAATGAGATGAGACAGAGTTGAACAAAATGAGATGGAGATGAGATGAGAACAAGAATAGATTCAGGCGGAGACACAGAACAATAACAAAATGATAACAGAATGGAGACGAGATAAGACTGGGAGACTGAGAATAAGGAAACAAGACATGGAACACAAAACATGAGAAGAAACAATCAGAAACACATCAGGTAAGGCAGGTAGGTAAGTAGGTAATCTCAAGACTAGAGTATGAAGAGCTACTCTATGCCTTATATACTGATTACTGAAGAGCTCTGGGAATGTTGGCTGTGGTGGTGGGGCTTGGCAGAGCTTGACAGAGTTGATGAGTGTTGGTTACAACCAGAGGGCGGGCTGTGTTGATATGTTGATGGGATCAATTGTTGATGTGGTCTGTCCCAAAGTTGTCATGATGCTCCAGGGTAAGTCAGAGGGGCCAGGATGTTGAGTCAATGATGTGCAATGGGGTCAGGCACAGCAGGGAGTGGTCCCAGGGGCTTAGGAGATCCAGGGGAAGTGCCGGCAGCTGCAGGGAAGACATCGGAGTTGGCCGGGGGGGCCGTCGGAGTTAGCCGAGAATGTGTCAGAGTTATCTGGAGTAGGTGCAGAGTGCTGGGGAAGTTTGATGGAGCATTGGGGGAGGTTCTGGGGGAATGGGGGTTTGTTGGGCAATGTATAGGGGTCCAGGGGATGGGTTGTGACATCACCCCTCCTTCAGCATTGAGACCCTTGAGATGTGGGGAGTGGGTCAGGGATCGGTGGGGGCATGGGAGTCAAAGCTGAGTAATATTGATCAATCCACAGTGAGTGATGGTGGCATGGGAGGCAAAGTCAAAGTGTGGCTGCTGCTTCATCAGGGGGTTCTTCCCAATTAATTAAAAGGCCTTGGACATACCCCAGGGCTTCTCAAGTCTCTTGTCATGTCCTCTCCCAGTTACTCAGCCGCTTCCCCTGCCCCATTGATTTCAGGTGCAGATGAGGTGATTGTGTACAACAGCGAGGGGGAGGAGTTTGAGCATTGGCACTGAGCTGGCGCTATATACTAGAGTAGTGAGCAGTATCAACTTGCTTTCTCAGGGTGGCTGATGGAGTTTTGCAGAGTTGTCTGCAGTGGTGGTGGGTTCCTTGGGAGTTCCTAGGCAGGCCAAATTCTGTCCCGCAGTGCCCTGATTGGTGGTGGGGGATGCAGAAGGGGTCCCACCATTGCAGCAAATCCCTCAGGTGGAGGTGATGGTGGAGGAGTTTGCATAGGCGTTGGTGTGAGCTTGGGGCCCCCAATGCTGGAATGGTGCCAAAACAAGGCCCTGGTGAGTCTTTGAGTTCTCTGTTGTTGCGTGTGCTGATCTGTTGTTTTTAGTGTGTTCTCTATGCATGGCAGGGCAAGGCCTGCATCTTTGATGCACCCTCCATGGGCTTATGACATGACACTTCCATTTGCCTTCTGTGTTGTGCGAGCCATGAGAAGTGCTTGATCTCATTGGAGTGGTGAGCAGCATGCATTGCTGCAGAGCAGGGGTGGGATGAGGACTGGGTGCAGAGTCAGCTGGGCAAGGCATGGAAGACATGGGTGTCAGGGGAGGGGAGCATGGGGCAGTCTGCGGGGCAGGTGGGGCCTCCACTCAGAGTTGGCAGAGGGAGGGGGCATCCTTAGCGGTGGACTGTGGAAAATGGAGAGCCTCCCTGCTGTTGGGGTGGGGCCCAACAAGAGGCTGTGGGGGTACGAGCTGATGGCAGGTCCTCCAGGGTTTCACATTTACTCTCCTACCCCAGGCGTGCCCTTGGGATGGGCATCAAGTTCTCCAGAGCCCCTGCCTTTGATCACAGAGGTCTTCCTTCACAAGCAGGTGGAGGTTCTAATGGCAGCATTGATGGCATGGGAGGGGGAGCTTTGATAGGCAAGGGAGGATTGAGACGCAGCACAGGCGGAGAAGGAGGTGTTGGAGCAGGCATGGAACACCTTGGAGCGAGTGGCAATGGAGTGAGTGCTAGAGGTATAGGGCTTGCAGGAGTGTCTGACACAGTGGGAGGTGTGGCCTGTGGAGGAGGTGGGGGAGTGGGGAATGGCACCAGAGGGTGGTTCACTGTGGGTGGAGTTGGAGGCAGTGAGGCGGAGGGAGGATTGGCTGGCCAATGAGGCTGCTTTAGAGTGTGCGGGGATCCTTCATAAGTGTCTTTTCCAATTCCCATCCATTACTAAAATGGGTTGTTTTTTGGGGTCAGGCTGGGTGCAGGAGCACTGGGTTCTCTTGGACGGTGCCTCTGCAGTGTTTGCATCAATCCAAGATGGGTTGGTGCAGATGTCTGGGAGTCAGCCTCCAGAGTTGTAGCAGGGGATGGCGAGAGTGGGGAGGTTGCTGGCGGGGCATTGGCAGCGTAACACAGTGGCCCTGGGGTTGTGGTGGGAAGTGGTGGCAGATGCAGGGGGGGCTTTGCTAGGGTTGGTGGAGGTCTTGGTGGTGGTTTGGGCCCAGATGGAGATTGATTTGGGGGTGGGAGTGGCGGGGGTCTGGGGGAAGGGTGAGGGGGTGGTTGGGCCCGACTTCTTGTCATCTTTGAGTTCACTGCCCCATTCCACCTTGTATCATATATTTTTTTGTACTTTCCCAGGCTTCCTCATCATTCCTGGGTGTGTGAAGTGAGACTTTAATTTGTGTGAGGGTGAGGTAAGTGAAACACACAGGGGTGCTGGTGGGAGTTGAATCCCTAGTGGATCCAGAGGCAGAGATTAAGCCCACTAATGCCGTCTGTGTTGGCTAGTCCTGGGGTTGTCGGGGCAGGGTGGAGCACCATAAGAAGAGTTCCAAGGCTTGGTGGGGGTGTTGGGAGTCTTCCTGCGGAGTTCCACGGCATTTTTGGGCAGCATTGCTGAGTTTGATTCTTGGGGCCTCAGACCCAGGGTATAGGGGTTTTTCTTCAGTCTGCGGCAGAGATGTGCATTGTGCTGGTTCAAGGAGGTGGACCTCCAGGTCTTTGATGTGTGTTTGGGGCAGTCAGGGCTTTGGTCTTTTGTTGGTGTGGCTGGTGGGGGGGGGCAGAGGTCTTCCAGCAGTCCAGCCTTTATGCCGATGCAGGTGGTGGGGTGGCAGAGGTCCTTTTTAATGATGGTGGGGGTGGCGAGGTGAGGCTTGTCCTTGGGGCATAGTTGGCCAGAGGAGGGAGTCCCTAGCGGCTTAGTGGCAGAGCTCCCAGGGTAGGGTGGTCCCTGTAATAAGTTAGTAGGGGGCTGTTTTCCATGCCATCTATGCTGTGGGTTTGGTCAGCGTGGAGGCAGAGGTACTCCCTTAGGATGAGGGTTGCGTTTCCTTGGTTGGGGGTGCCCAGAGGTTAGAGGAGGGGTTGTGCATGGTGGAGTTCTGTTGAGCTCCGGAGTATCGTATTTGGTGAAGGGCACTTGGGATTGGGCTTGTCACGACCCGTTCCCCGAAACCCCGCACATCGCCCATCAACCCCCGAACCCCCAAAAAAACCCCCAACGCTCCGCCAAACTTCTGCCCATGCCCCGCGCCTATTTCGGCTAACTCCGACGCCTCCCTGGCTAACTCCGACGGCCTCCTGGCCAACTTCGGTGCCTGCCCCACAGCCACTGACACTTACCCTGGGCCTTCCGAACCCCGAGAACCACCCCCACGGTTCCCGATCTTTGCCACCCATCATCAACTAAACACCCTGGTTCCTCCGACCTATTCCGGAGTATCACGACAACCTCGGGGCAACCCGCGTTCTCCAATGATCCCATCAACATATCAGCGTGGCACGATCCTCAATCACAACCAACACCTGCCCCCTCCATCGAGCTCCGCCAAGCCCCGCCGCCACAGCCAACGTACCCTGAAGTCCTCCAGTAGTCAGTATATAAGTCATCGAGTAGCTCTTTGTACTCTAGTCTTGATATTGCTTAACGTTACCTATGGTCTGATTGTTTCCTTTTCGTGTTTCGTGTTTCGTTCTCTTATCGCAGTCTTCCAGTCTTATCTCAGTCTCCCGGTCCTGCCCTGGTCTCCATTTCACTATTATTCTTGTTATCGTCTCGTATCTCCACTTGAATCTACTCTTGTTCCATATTGTCTCGTCCGACGCTGTCTCGGTGACTCCGTCCGACCATTGTGCCCAAGTCTTCATCAACCTTAACGACCTCACGAACTCCACGATTACGATTACGAACCCCGACACTCCTTTACCAGGTCCGAACCTCACTCTTTGCTCGGTCCTGGACTCCATCAGCTCCAAATGATCTCCCATCAAACCCCGGCTCCGTTCCCATTAATCACACAGCCACCTACCCCCTTGCTTCCGTGAATCTCCCATACGGCCTTCTGCCTGAACCCTGCCAAGACCGTCTCGTTTCCTAACAATCCGACTTCTCCGGACCTTCCCGGATCTGTCTGGATCACATCCCTCCAACTACCCGCACAAGCCACCAGGGCCCGGAACGTCTTTGAGTGTTCGGTTACCAGTGCAAGGGGATCACGCCCGCCTAGTAAGGACTCGCCCAGTGCAGCTGAGCCCCCGAGGTCAGCGGAACCTGACATAATATCAAGACTCTACTTTACCCTGTCCGTGATGCCCGCATTATCTCCGCACACACGATCAAATAACTCCGATGTCTATGGTCTACCCGTGCCGGGAAACCCTTATGATTCGTATGGCCCTGCCCAATTTGCCGAGGCACAGTGAGTCGCGGATCCGACACCAAACGTCCCCTCCACTCCGGTTACATTCATACAATGGCTCCCCCCACGGACACCCTCCCCAACTCACAACCAACTCACAACCCCTCGCGCAAACCGTCAAATCATCTTCCACCCCACTCTTACACTCTCCACCAACTCCGCTCTCTCGCACAAAGTTGACCCCGACATCACCCAAAGAATAACATCCTAAAGTCTGGCGACCATCTCCGATCAAATGAGCAACAATGTCTCTGGCACCGCGCCAACCCTCCGACCAACAATAACGCCAACCCGCCGCGGAACAGTCACCCACTGCACGAGGATCGCCAGCTACGAAGAGACCACTGAGAACGCGCTTCCCTGAAGCCCGCCTGTGGACCCACTGACCCACCAGCAACCACAGGACAAGAACCTCAGACCTAGGCTATGCTCCAACCCCAGGACCTGCTTCCGGACCTCGATCGATTCGGCCGTCACCTCCGCCCAACAAATGAAGGGGCCCCGACACCCCCGACCCAACCCCGACAACCCCGGAATGAAACCAAAACATCCCCGAGCCTCTAGATGTTAATAAGGAGAACCACGGCACCCCACTCCTGACAAGGGACAACTCCGGACCATGCCGCTATTTCACCACCCTCCCCCACACAATCCGGAGCCCCCGACAATGAGGACCCTGGACGCCAAAACCCCCCCACATGCCACCCCGAGCCTAAACCCCACCACCAGACTACGCCACCTCCCACGAAGGAATCCCCAGCATAGGAGCCACCCCAAACTAACTATAGGAAAAAGGACCCTATACAAAGTAGTTCCCTAAGTACTCTAAATTCGCTGACATGTTCATATAAGGGAGGGAGAAGCCCCACCATCCAGAAAACGACGATCGGCCATTTAAGCGACCCGACGACCCAAAGGGCACACGCTCCAATATCCTCAAAGGACCTCCCCCACCTGGCTCGATGACCCAAACAACCCCGCGCTAGCTCAAAACTGTCCCACCCAGACCCCTCCGAACCCTTCAACACAGCTCCAGACCCTGGCGACACGACTCCAGGGCCTCCGCTCCAACCACAACATTTGACCAAGAAAACTCACGGCGCCAGCTCAACAATGATGCCCTGGTAGCCCCAACTCCACGACAGAAATCACCACCCACTCCAAATCCTGCCCCTACACCGGAATATGTCCGCCTGAACAGGGACCGCATCATCGGAGCCTTCAGAAAAGCAAGCAGTGCCTCTCCCCACTGCCACCCCCACACTTGCAACAATCTCCGGGCCGCTCCGGAACACAAATGAAGAGTAGCCTCGACCCTGCCGCATCTCCTGGGGAGCCCCACTCCAGTGCCTCCCCGCGGCCGACCTCCCTGCTGCCCCAACAACCATGAACAACCAACAAATCCCCACTGAGTGACCCTTGTGTCAACTCCGGGACCCCCCACTTCCTCCCCGATGAAGGAACCACCAACCCCCGGACCCCGAACTCGAGGAAGTATCAGAAATATGTAAGACCCCCTTTGTCTGCCTCGGGCTTACCTTTGGTCAGGAGAGCAATATCACATAGATGATCCAGAACCCTAAATTTCGGCCCCGGACCCGAAGGAACTGGTTGGGACTGATCACCCCGCATCCCACCCCCTCGGTCATCAACACTCTGGAGCACACCCAAGCGCCACTCGAAGCATGCCCGCCCACAGATGCAACACTCCGGAACACGACCCCGACCTGGACCAACTATACCGCAAGGACGAACCTCGCCTCACTGAACCCCGCCAATGAAGAAGGCCCCGCCGCCCTCGCCACCAGTGCCAGCATAAGGGCCAGACCATGGGAAGACCCCCATTACCCCCCGCCAACCGCACTGTGAAGACAACTAAAACCCTGAACCCGTTGGGCACCGTGAAAGATTCGAAGGCCCACCCTCCAATACCAATACGGCGCACGTCCCCGCCACAGACAAAAGAAAACCCCTACACCCCCAGTCGGAATTTCCGAGAATCAAACTCAATGACACCGCCCGAAATGCTGGGAACCCCACCAGAGAACTCCCACCACCCCCGCTGGACCTCGGGAGCCCTCCTGCGATGCCCCGCCCCATCCCGACAAACCCCGGGACTAGCCAGCGCCAATGGCACTAGCGGGCGTAACCCCTGCCTCTGGACTCACTAGGGATTCAACTCCCTCTCACACCCCTGCGTGTTTCGCTTACTTCACCCTCATACAAAACTAAAATCTCACTTCACACGCCCAGGGACCAAGAAAGGACATGTTCGCGTACAAAAAAATTATATATACAATAGGCGGGGGAGGCAGCAAGTCCGAGAGCAACAAGAAACGAGGCCCACACCCATCTCACTCCCTCCCCGGACCTCCCGGCAACCCAACCCCCAGGTCGACCTCCATCTGGGCCCACACCACCACTAAGATCTCCGCCAACCCCGGCAATGCCTCCCCCACGTCGGCCGCCACCTCCCACCACAACCCCGGGGCCACCGCATTGCGCCGCTGATGCCCCGCCAACAACCTCTCCAATCACGCCATCCCCTGCTGCAACTCCGGAGGCTGGACTGCGGACCCCTGCGTCAACCCGTCCTGAATCGACGCGAACGCTGCGGAGGCACCGTCCAAGAGGACCCGATGCTCCTGCACCCAGCCTAAACCCAGAAAATGAACCGTCAATAATGAACGGAGGAACGGGAGACAACTCACGAAGGATCCCCACGCGACCTGAGGCAGCCTTGTTGGCCAACCAATCCTCCCTCCGCCTCGCCGCCTCCAGCTCCACCCACAACGCATCCCCCTCTGGAACTCGTCCCCGCCCCTCCACTTCCCCCGCAGGCTGCCCCTCCATCTGCGCCAGATGCTCCCGCAAACCCCGCACCTCTAGCGCTCGCTCCGTTGCCATGCGCACTAAAGTATTCCTCTCCCGCTCCATCACTTCCTTCTCCATCCGCGCCGCGTCACGATCCTCCCTCACCTGTCGGAGCTCACCCTCCCATACTGCCAACGACGTCGTCAAGGCCTCCACCTGCTTGTGAAGAAAGACCTCCGTGATCGAAGGGATCGGCGTGGGGGGACTCGACGACCGTTCTGAGGGGATGCCCGGGACAGGAGAAAAGAGGGAGGACTCTGGAGGCATCGCCGACAACTCGCGCCCACACGGCCTCTTGCTGGGTCCCGCCCCCGAGGGCGGGGAGGCTCGACGCTTCCCCTGAACCATCGCCGAGGACACTTCCCCTTTGGCAATGCAGGACGAAACTTGGTCTGTTTCAGAACCCCCGGAAAATCCACTACTACTACCACGGACGATTCTACAGGAACCCCGTCAATCATCCCAAAAGGAAAAGTCGACAACACTTATGACTCTGGTCCCTGACGCTACCCCAGCGCTGACGCTCGAACTCCTCACCACCACTGTCGTACACCACCACCTCGTCTAAATCGGCAGGAGAGACTACTGGAACGCTGGGGGAAGACATGACGAAATTTGGGAAGCCCCGGGGCATGCCCAAAGCTTTTAATTGATTGAGGAGAACCCTGACGAAACGGCGGCCGCGCTTTGACTTCGTCTCCCACGCTGCTATCACTCGCTGCGGATTGATCAATATTACTTGGCTTCGACTCCCACGCCCTGCCGATCCCCGTCCTGCCCCCATGTCTCGAAGGGTCTTGACGCTGAAAGGGGGGTGATGTCACGACCCGTTCCCCGAAACCCCGCACATCACCCATCAACCCCCGAACCCCCAAAAAAACCCCCAATGCTCCGCCGAACTTCCGCCCATGCCCCGCGCCTATTTCGGCTAACTCCGACGCCTCCCTGGCTAACTCCGACGGCCCCCTGGCCAACTTCGGTGCCTGCCCCGCAGCCACTGACACTTACCCTGGGCCTCCCGAACCCCGAGAACCACCCCCACGGTTCCCGATCTTTGCCACCCATCATCAACTAAACACCCTGGTTCCTCCGACCTATTCCAGAGTATCACGACAACCTCGGGGCAACCCGCGTTCTCCAATGATCCCATCAACATATCAGCGTGGCACGATCCTCAATCACAACCAACACCTGCCCCCTCCGTCGAGCTCCGCCAAGCCCCGCCGCCACAGCCAACGTACCCTGAAGTCCTCCAGTAGTCAGTATATAAGTCATCGAGTAGCTCTTTGTACTCTAGTCTTGATATTGCTTAACGTTACCTATGGTCTGATTGTTTCCTTTTCGTGTTTCGTGTTTCGTTCTCTTATCGCAGTCTTCCAGTCTTATCTCAGTCTCCCGGTCCTGCCCTGGTCTCCATTTCACTATTATTCTTGTTATCGTCTCGTATCTCCACTTGAATCTACTCTTGTTCCATATTGTCTCGTCCGACGCTGTCTCGGTGACTCCGTCCAACCATTGTGCCCAAGTCTTCATCAACCTTAACGACCTCACAAACTCTGTGATTACGATTACGAACCCCGACACTCCTTTACCAGGTCCGAACCTCACTCTTTGCTCGGTCCTGGACTCCATCAGCTCCAAATGATCTCCCATCAAACCCCGGCTCCGTTCCCATTAATCACACAGCCACCTACCCCCTTGCTTCCGTGAATCTCCCATACGGCCTTCTGCCTGAACCCTGCCAAGACCGTCTCGTTTCCTAACAATCCGACTTCTCCGGACCTTCCCGGATCTGTCTGGATCACATCCCTCCAACTACCCGCACAAGCCACCAGGGCCCGGAACGTCTTTGAGTGTTCGGTTACCAGTGCAAGGGGATCACGCCCGCCTAGTAAGGACTCGCCCAGTGCAGCTGAGCCCCCGAGGTCAGCGGAACCTGACAGAGCTTTGCTGCACTCCAGGGTGTGGGTTCTGGTCAAAGTCGTGCTCCAGAGTATTGCATCTATGGGTGGGCATGCTCAGGTGGTGCTTTGGTGTGCTCCAGAGTGTCAATGATGAGGGGGCAGGGTTTGGGGTGATCAGTCCTGACCAGTTCCTTCTGGTCCGGAGTCAAGGTTTGTGGGTTCTAGATCATCTATGTGACATTGCTTTCCTGGCCAAGGGTAAGTCCAGAGACAGACAGAGGGGTCTTATGTATTTCTGACACTCCCTAGAGTTTGGGGGGCTGTTGGGGCTGTATTGGTGGATGCTTCTTTGGGCAGGGGCAACACAGGGGTCAGTTGGAAAATGGCTCGCCCCAGTAGAGATGCTTTGGGGCTCATCCTGTGGGTTGTTCCTTCTGGGGGTAGGTGTTTCTTTTGTCGGGGAAAAAGTTAGCAGTCCCAGAGTCAACATAAGGGTTGCTCAGTGGGGGGTTTGTTGGTTGTGTTGGCTTTGGGGGTGGTGCAGGGTGGAGGAGGGGGTCCACATTGCATTTTGTCGGTCCACCATTCCAAGTGCAAGTACCAGGGGTCTGGGGTTGATGTGGGGGTTGGGAATGGGTCTCAACTTGTTGGTGAGGTTGTGTCACAAATCGGAGGGGAAGCTCCAGAGTGGGGGTTTTCCTCTAGGTTTGTGTCAGCATGACAAGTAGATGTTCAATGGACATTACCACTGAGCAGTGGAGTTGTTGTGTAGGAGTGGTGGTGGCTCCTAGAGCCAAGCTTGGATGGGGGGGGGAGGAGCTGGTCTAGCTGTCTTCCAAGGTTTTAGGTGAGTCTGGCTATTGTTCCTCTGTGTGAAATATTTGCTGCATTGGGAGGAGATGGTCATTCATGATTGTTGGAGGGGGGCGGGAAAGCTGGCTGTGGGGGAGCATTGGTTTGGACTCCCTGAGGGTCATGGTGGGGTCAGGGCAATTCTTCACTTGTGCTCCAGAGCAGTCCAGAGGCTGTTGTGCATTTTGGGGAGGAGCTACTCCAGGGGTCCCAGAGTTTCTTCTCTTCTTGGGGAGCATTTTGCATTGGGGGAAGGGAGTGGGATGGTGGTGGGGCTGGGACTCCAAGGGTGGGATTGTGGCATGTGATGTCCTTTGCCATTTTTTAGATGTTGATTCAGGGTGGGTGGCAATGGGGAGAAGCACTACTTGCTTCTTAGAGAAGGCATCAGCAACTTTAGGATACTCTGGAGAGATTACTTCGCATGGGGTTTGTTTCTGGGTACTCCATTGGTGTGGTCCCTGCTTGCTAGACATCTTCTGGCATAGGGGCGGGGTTGTATGGAGCTGGTGGTTGGTAATTTATGCTTGTGGGGTAGGAGCTACAGGGGCCTCAGTGTTGAGCTGGCATTGTAGGTCCCCTTGGTTGGATGTCAGATTTGAAGTGGGGGCCCTGGAGTTGTGTTGCTAGGGTCTGGAGTGGTCAGAGAGGCAGATCAGGGCAGCTTTGAGTCAGTGCGGGGTTATTTGGGTTGTTGATCCTGGCAGGGAAGTCCTCCATGGATGTCAGAGCATATGCTCTTTGGATCATCAGGACATTTGAGTGGGTTGATCAACAGTTTCTGGGATGATGGTGGAGCTTCTCCCTCCTTTGTATAGGGCCATCTTTCCTATAGTTTGTTCTGGTGGGGCAACTCCTATGCTGGGGGTTCTTGCTGTGGGAGGTGGCATAGTCTGATGGTGGGGTTCACATCTGATGGTGTGGGGAGGGTTGGCATCAAGGATCTTCAATGTTGGAGGTTCTGGATTGAATGGGGGGGTGTCGAAGTAGTGGGTGGGACTCCAGAGCTGTTCCTTATTGAGAGTTGGAGTGCCATGTTTCTCCTTGTTAAATTTGGGGTTGTGCTTTGGAGGTTGGGGCAGAGGTGCATATCTCTTCCTTCCTTGATCACCTAGAAGCTTGGGGGTTCTGGGGTTGTTGGGGTTGGGTCAGAGGCGTCGGGCTCCTTTCATTTGTGGGGTAGAAGTGACAGCCAAGTCAGCCAGGGGGTCCTAACTGATCCCAGAAGTGGTTTCTATAATTTGGGGCATAGCATTGGTCTTGAAATCTTGCATTATTGTGGATGGGGCTGCTGGGTTGAGCTTGATTCTGATCAATGGCAGGGCTAGCCTGGAGGGGGGTCTTTTCTCAGGGAGGGTTGTAGGTGAAAGTTGGATGATCTGTTGTGCGGTGTCAGAGAAGTTGCCAAGCAGTGGACTGAATTGTTGCCGGGGTCTTGGTGAAGCCTTAGTGATGCCAGGTTTGGTCTTTGCAGGGAAGTGGAGCTAGCAGAGAAGGTATGAGAAGGGTGGTTTGTGGGAGTGGTGTAGGGTTGAGCATGGATTGAGGAGGGTGTCTGTGGAGAGAGCCGATGTATGGGTGTAGCCAGAGCGGAAGGGATGTTTTGGTGTCAGATCCGCAACTCAGTGTGCCTTGGCAAATGAGGTAGGGCTGTATAAGGGTTTCCAGGCATGGGTTGACCATAGACATTGGAATTGTTTGGTGAATGTGTGTGTGGGGCATGTGCGGACATCATGAACGAAGTAAGGTAGAGTCTTGAGATTATGTCAGGTTCCACTGACCATGGGGGCTCAGCTACACTGGGCAAGTCCTTACTAGGCAGACATGATTCCCTGCACTGACAACTGGGCACTTGGAGGTGTTCCAAATACTGGGGACTTGTGAGGATAGTTAGTGGGAATTGATCCAAGCAAGTCTGGGGAGGTCCAGAGGAGTAGAGGATGAGTTGCAGGAAAGGGGGACAGGCTTGGCAGGGTTCAGGCATAAGTCCATATGTGAGTATTGCAGGTGTGGAGGAGGCGGAGGCTATGCAAATGATGGGAGTGAAGCTGGGGTTCTGATGGGGGATCAATGGGGATTGATAGGGCTCGGAGCCAAGCATGTAGTGAGGTCCAGAGTTGGTGAAAGAGTGTTGGAGGTTTGTAATTGTAATCGTGGAATTTGTGAGGGTGTTATGGTTGAGAGGTCATGAACACAATAGACAGAATCAAATGAGATGAGACAGAGTTGAACAAAATGAGATGGAGATGAGATGAGAACAAGAATAGATTCAGGCGGAGACACAGAACAATAACAAAATGATAACAGAATGGAGACGAGATAAGACTGGGAGACTGAGAATAAGGAAACAAGACATGGAACACAAAACATGAGAAGAAACAATCAGAAACACATCAGGTAAGGCAGGTAGGTAAGTAGGTAATCTCAAGACTAGAGTATGAAGAGCTACTCTATGCCTTATATACTGATTACTGAAGAGCTCTGGGAATGTTGGCTGTGGTGGTGGGGCTTGGCAGAGCTTGACAGAGTTGATGAGTGTTGGTTACAACCAGAGGGCGGGCTGTGTTGATATGTTGATGGGATCAATTGTTGATGTGGTCTGTCCCAAAGTTGTCATGATGCTCCAGGGTAAGTTGGAGGGGCCAGGATGTCAAGTCAATGACATGCAATGGGGTCAGGCACAGCAGGGAGTGGTTCCAGGAGCTTAGGAGATCCAGGGGAAGCGCCAGCGGCTGCAGGGAAGACATCAGAGTTGGCCGGGGGAGCTGTTGGAGTTAGCCAAGAATGCATCAGAGTTATCTGGAGTAGGCACAAAGTGCTGGGGAAGTTTGACAGAGCATTGAGGAAGGTTCTGGGGGAACAGGGGTTTGTTGGGCGATGTATGGAGGTCCAGAGGACAGGTTGTGACACTTAGAAAGGTGAGAGGCTACATATTGAGATGAACTTAAATTCCTCCATAAAATGGGTATCTGTCAGGTTCCACTGACCCCAGGGGCTCAGCTGCACTGGGCGAGTCCTTACTAGGCAGGCATGATCCCCTTGCACTGGCAACCAAACACTCAAAAGCGTTCTGGGCACTGATGGCTTGTGCAGATAGTTGGTGGGATGTGATCCGGACAGGTCCGAGGAGGTCTGGAGAAGTCGGATTGCAAGGAAATGGGACGGGCTTGGTGGGGTTCAGGCAGAAGACCATATGGGAGATTTGCAGACGTGAAGGAGTAGGCAGCTACGCGATCAATGGGAGCAGAGCCGGGGTTTGATGGAAGATCAATTGGAGTTGATGGAGTCCAGGACCGAGTGAAGAGCGGGGTTTGGATCTGGTGAAAGAGTGTCAGGGTTCATAATCGTAATTGTGGAGTTCATGAGGTCGTTAAGATTAAGGAAGGCTTGGGCACAATGGCCAGACGGAGTCACCAAGACAGCATCAGACAAAATGAGATGGGGTCAAGATGGAACAAGAATAGATTTGCATGGAGATACAAAACAATAACAAGAATGATAACGAAATGGAGACAAGACAAGACTGGGAGACTGAGATAAGACCAGGAGACTGAGATAAGACCGGGAGACTGAGATAAGACCGGGAGACTGAGATAAGAAAAACGAAACACAAAACACAAAACACAAGAAGGAAACAATCAGACCATAGGTAACGTTAAGCAAAATATCAAGACTAGAGTACAAAGAGCTACTTGACGTCTTATATACTGACTACCGGAGAACTTCGGAGTATGTCAGCTGCGGCGGCGGGGCTTGGTGGAGCTTGACGGAGTGGGTGGGTGTTGGTTGTGATCAAGGGTTGGGCCCCACTGATACGTTGGTGGGATCATTTGGAAACGCAGGTCACCCCAAGGTTGTCATGATACTCCGGAATGGGTCGGAGGAACCAGGGTGTTGAGTTGATGATGGGTGGCAAAGATCGGGAACAGCGGGGGTGGTTCTTGGGGTTCAGGAGATCCAGGGTAAGTGTCAGTGGCTGCAGGGAAGGCGTCAAAGTTGGCCAGGGGGCCATCGGAGTTAGCCGGGGAGGCATCGGAGTTAGCCAAGGTTGTGTCAGGGCTAACCGAAATAGGCGCGGGGCATGGGCAGCAAGTTCAGCGGAGTGTCGGGGGTTTTGGAGAATTGGGAGGTTGCTGGACAATGTGTGGGGGTCCAGGGGACAGGTCGTGACATCACCCCCCCTTCAGCGTCGAGACCCTTTGAGATGCGGGGAGCAGGATGGGGATCAGCAGGGCGTGGGAGTCGAAGCCAAGCAATATTGATCAGTCTGCAGCGAGTGATAGCGGCATGGGAGACAAAGTCGAAGCGCGGCCACTGCTTTGTCAGGGTTCTCTTCAATCAATTAAAAGCCTTGGACGTACCCCGGGATTTCCCAAATTTCGTCATGTCTTCCCCCAGTATTCCAGTAGTCTCCCCCGCTGATTTGGACAAGGTGGTGGTGTATGACAGTGGGGGGGAGGAGTTTGAGTGTTGGTGCCACGCTAGTGTCAGGGACCGGAGTCATAAGTGGTGTTGACTTGTCTTCTCGGGATGGCTGACAGGGTCTTTGTAGAGTCGTCCATGGTGGTGGTGGTGGATTTTCCGGGGATCCCAAAGCGGACCAAGTTTTGTCCCGCATTGCCGAAGGAGGGGAGCATGGGGCGGTCTGCGGGGAAGGTGGGGCTTTTGCGGGGTGGTCGGGGAAAGGGGGCATCTTCAGCGGTGATTTGTGGGAAGCGCTGAGCCTCCCCATCCTTGGGGGCGGGACCCAGCAAGAGGCCGCATGGGCGCAAGCCATTGGCAGACCTCCGGAGTCTCTCCTCTTTTCTCCTACCCCGGGCGTTCCCTTGGAACGGTCGTCAAGTCCCCCCACGCCTATTCCTTCGATCACGGAGGTCTTCCTTTGCAAGCAGGTGGAGGCTTTGACAACGTCATTGGCAGTACGGGAGGGTGAGCTCTGATAGGCAAGGGAGGACTGTGACGTGGCATGGATGGAGAAAGAGGCGATGGAGCAGGAAAGGAACACATCGGTGCGCGTGGCAATGGAGCAAGCATTAGAGGTGCGGGGCTTGTGGGAGTGTCTGATGCAGATGGAGGGGCAGCCCGTGGGGGAAGTGGAGGGGCGGGGACGAGTTCTGGAGGGGGATGCACTGTGGGCGGAGCTGGAGGCAGCGAGGTGGAGGGAGGACTGGTTGGCCAACAAGGCCACTTTGGGGTGCGCAGGGATCCTCCATGAGTTGTCTTCCATTCCTCTGTTCATTACTGACAGTTCATTTTCTGGGGTTAGGCTGGGTGTGGGAGCATCGGGTCCTCTTGGACGGTGCCTCCATGGTGTTCGCGTCAATTCAGGATGGGTTGACGCAGGGGTCTGCAGTTCAGCCCCTGGAGTTGCAGCAGGGGATGGCATGATTGGAGAGGTTGTTGGCGGGGCATCGGCAACGCAATGTGGTGGCCCCAGGGTCATGGTGGGAGGTGGCGGCTGATGCGGAGGAGGCGTTGCCGGGGTTGGCGGAGGTCTTAGCAGTGGTGCGGGCCCAGATGGAAGTCGATCTGGGGATAGGGTTGCCGGGGGATCCAGGGAGGGAGTGAGGTGGGTGCGGGCCCCATTTCTTGTTGCTTTTGGACTTGCTGCCTCCCTTGCCTTTTATATATATGTAATTTTGTATGCAAACATGTTCTTTTCTTGGTCCCTGGGCGTGTGAAGTGAGGTTTTAGTTTGTATGAGGGCAAAGTAAGTGAAACATGCAGGGGTGTGAGTGGGAGTTGAATCCCTAGTGAATCCAGAGGCGGGGGTTATGCCCGCTAGTGCCGTCTGTGCTGGCTAGTCCCGGGGTTTGTTGGGACGGGGTGGAGCATCGCAGGGAGGGCTCCCAAGGTTCGGCGGGGGTGGTGGGAGTTCTCCTGTGGAGTTCCATGGCATTTTGGGATGGTGTTATTGGGTTTGATTCTCAGAATTTCCGACCAGGGGTGTAGGGGTTTTCTTTAGTCTGTGGCAGGGACGTGCACTGTGTTGGTACCGGAGGGCGGACCTTCAAATCTTTCATGGGTGTCCAGCGGGGTTTGGGGCTCTGGTTTTCTTAGCAGTGTGGTTGGCGGGAGGGATGGAGGTCTTCCCATGATCTGGCCCTTATGCCAACGCTGGTGGCAAAGGCAGCAGGGCCCTCTTCATTGGTGGGGGTCGGTGGGGCGAGGTTCGTCCTCGTGGCATAGTTGGTCCGGATCGAGGTTGTGTTCCGGAGTATTGCGTCTGTGGGCGGGCATGTTTGAGTGGTGCTTTGGTGTGCTCTGGAGTGTCAATGACCGAGGGGGCAGGATGCGGGGTGATCAGTCCTGACCAGTTCCTTTGGGTCCGGAGCCGAAATTTGAGGTTCCAGGTCATCTACGTGACATTGCTTTCCTGACCAAAGGTAAGTCCCGAGATGGACAGAGGGGTCTTACATATTTCTGACACTCCCTCGAGTTTGGAGGTCTGTTGGAGTTGTATTGGTGGATATTTCTTTTGGGCAGGGGCAGCGCGGGGGTTGGTTGGGGAATGGCTCGCCTCAGCGGGGATGCTTTGGGGCTCGTTCCGAGGGTTGTTCCTTCCTGAGGGTCAGTGGTTCCTTCATTGGGGAAGAAGTGGGCAGTCCCGGAGTCGACACAAGGGTCACTCGGTGGGGGTTTGTTGATTGTGTTGACTTTGGGGGAGGTGCGGGTGGAGGAAGGGGTCTGAGGTGCATTTTGTTGGTCCACAGTTCCAAGCGCAAGTACCAGGGGTCTGGAGCTGATGTGGGGGTTGGGGTTGGGTCTTAACTTGCGAGTGGGGTTGTGTCATGAATCGGAGGGGGAGCTCCAGAGTGGGGTTTTTTGTGGAGCAGCAGAGTTGTCACACAGAAGTGGCAGTGGCTCCTGGAGCTGAGCTTGGGTGGGGGAAAATGGTTGTTCACGATTGTTGGGGGGCGGTGGGGAAGTTGGTCGCGGGGAGGCACTGGAGTGGGACTCCCCGGGAGTCACGGCAGGGTTGAGGCAACTCTTCATTTGTGTTCTGGAGCGGCCCGGAGATTGTTGCAAATGTGGGGGTGGCAGTGGGGAGAGGCACCACTCGCTTCTTGGGGAAGGCATCAGCAACCTTTAAGGTACTCCGAGAGATTACTTTGCATGTGGCCTGCTTCTGGGTACTCCGAAGAGGATACTTCATATGCGGCTTGCTTCTGGGTGCTCCGATGATGTGGTCCCTGTTTGACGGACATATTCTGGCATAGGGGCAGGATTCGGAGCGGGTGGTGATTTATGTTGCGGAGTTGGGGCTACCAGGGCATCATTGTTGGGTTGGCGCCGTAAGTCCCCTTGATCAAATGTCGTAGTCGGAGTGGAGGCCCTGGAGTCGTGTTGCCAGGGTCTGGAGCTGTGTTGAGGGGTTCAGAGGGGGTCAGAGGGGTGGGTCGGGCAGTTTTGGGCTGGCGCAGGGTTGTTTGGGTCGTCGAACCAGGTGGGAGAGGTCCTTTAAGGATATCAGAGCATGTGCCCTTTGGGTCATCAGGTCGCTTGAATGGCTGATCGACGTTCTCTGGGTGATGGTGGGGCTTCTCCCTCCCTTATATGAACATGTCAGCGAATTTAGAGTACTTAGGGGAACTACTTCGTATAGGGTCCTTTTTCCTATAGTTAGTTTGGGGTGGCTCCTATGCTGGGGGTTCCTTTGTGGGAGGTGGCAGAGTCTGGAGTTTACATTCGGGAGTGGCATGCGGGGAGGGTCAGTGTCAAGAATCCTCAATGTCAGGGGTTCCGGATTGTGTGGGAGAAGGTGTTGAAATAGTGGCGCGGTCCGGAGTTGTCCCTTGTCGAGAGTTGGGGTGCCATGGTTCTCCTCGTTAACTTTGGGGTTGTGCTTTGGGTGGCAGGGTGGAGGGTGCATAGCCATTCTTTTCCTGACCGTCTAGAAGCTCGGGGATGTCTTGGTCTTGTTCCGGGGTTGTCAGGGTCGGGTCAGAGATGTCAGGGCCCCTTTATTTGTTGGGCAGAGGTGACGGCTGAGTCGACCAAGGTCCGGAAGCAGGTTCTGGGGTTGGAGCGTAGCCTAGGTCTGGGGTTCTTGCTCTGTTGTTGGGGTTGTTGGGTTGAGCTTGATTTCGGTGGTTTCGGGGCTAGTTGTCGGAGGGCGTAGTTCCTTGGGGGTGATTGGGATGAGGGTCAGGGGGTCGATAGTAGGGTTTGGTGATGTTGTTGGTGATTAGTCGCATTCGTCGGTCTGCGGGGTTGCTAGTGGGTCAGTGGATCCATGGGCAGGCTTTGGGGAAGCGCATTCTCAGTTGTCTCATTGTGGCTGGCGATCCTTTGAGCAATGGGTGACTGTTTCGCGGCGGGTTGGCATTATTGTTTGTCGGAGGGTTGGTGCAGTGCCAGAGACATTGTTGCTTATTTGGTCGGATGGTCGCCAGGTTTTAGGATGCTGTTCTTTGGGTGACATCGGGGTCAACTTTGTGCAAGGGAAAGGATTTGGCAGAGAGGGTAAGGGTGGGGTGGGAGATGATTTGATGGTCTGCGTGAGGGGTTGGGTGTGGGTTGGGGAGGGTGTCCATGGGGGGAGCCATTGTATGGATGTAACCGGAGTGGAGGGGACATTTGGTGTCGGATCCGCGACTCAATGTGCCTCGGCAAATTGGGCAGGGCCATATGAATCATAAGGGTTTCCAGGCATGGGTAGACCATAGACATCAGAGTTATTTGATCGTGTGTGCGGAGATAATGCGGGCATCACGGACAGGGTAAGGTAGAGTCTTGATATTATGTCAGGTTCCACTGACCCCAGGGGCTCAGCTGCACTGGGCGAGTCCTTACTAGGCAGGCATGATCCCCTTGCACTGGCAACCAAACACTCAAAAGCGTTCTGGGCACTGATGGCTTGTGCAGATAGTTGGTGGGATGTGATCCGGACAGGTCCGGGGAGGTCTGGAGAAGTCGGATTGTGAGGAAATGGGATGGGCTTGGCGGGGTTCAGGCAGAAGACCATATGGGAGATTCGCAGATGTGAAGGAGTAGGCGGCTATGCAATCAATGGGAGCAGAGCCGGGGTTTGATGGAAGATCAATTGGAGTTGATGTAGTCCAGGACCGAGCAAAGAGCGGGGTTTGGATCTGGTGAAAGAGTGTCGGGGTTTATAATTGTAATCGCGGAGTTCGTGAGGTCATTAAGATTGAGGAAGGCTTGGGCACAACGGCTGGATGGAGTCACCAAGACAGCGTCAGATGAAATGAGATGGGGTCGAGATGGAACAAGAATAGATTCACGCAGAGATACAAAACAATAATGAGAATGATAACGAAATGGAGACAAGACAAGACTGGGAGACTGAGATAAGACCAGGAGACTGAGATAAGACCAGGAGACTGAGATAAGACTGGGAGACTGAGATAAGAAAAACGAAACACAAAACACAAAACACAAGAAGGAAACAATCAGACCATAGGTAACGTTAAGCAAAATATCAAGACTAAAGTACAAAGAGCTACTCGACGTCTTATATACTGACTACTAGAGAACTTTGGAGTATGTCGGCTGTGGTGGCGGGGCTTGGTGGAGCTCGACAGAGTGGGTGGGTGTCGGTTGTGATTGAGGGTCGGGCCGTGCTGATACATTGGTGGGATCATTTGGGAACGCGGGTCGCCCCAAGGTTGTCATGATACTCCAGAATGGGTCAGAGGAACCAGGGTGTTGAGTTGATGATGGGTGGCGAAGATCAGGAACAGCGGGGGTGGTTCTCGGGGTTCAGGAGATCCAGGGTAAGTGTCAGTGGCTGCAGGGAAGGCGTCAAAGTTGGCCAGGGGGCCGTCAGAGTTAGCCGGGGAGGCGTCGGAGTTAGCCAAGGTTGCGTTGGGGCTAACCGAAATAGGCGCGGGGCATGGGCAGAAGTTCGGCAGAGCATCAGGGGTTTTGGGGAATCGGGAGGTTGCTGGACGATGTGCGGGGGTCCAGGGGATGGGTCGTGACAGTATCTATAGACTTGTTTATCATTCAGCAATACCTGCAGGAGCAAAGGTCAGGACAGGCCAACCTGCTATCAAGATCAAATGTGATGAAAAAGGAAATGCCATACAAATCAAAGTCAGGCTCATATTTTGAGGATACAAGCAGATCCATGGACAAGACTACACAAAAATAACTTCACTTATGGTGCATATGGAACTGTGGTGTATCCTCCTTCATCTTACAGTAGCCAAGGGCTGGGATGCAACTCTAATTGATGTCAAAACAGCCTTCTTATATGATGTTCTGCCAGAAGATGAGGTACAATATATGAAGCAGCCAGAAGGATTTGAGGAGGAAGAAAAGGAGCATTGAGTTTGAGTGCAAGGGCTGTATGGGATGAAGCAAGCAGGAAAATATAGAACAAAATGGTGAATGTGATGACAGCAACTGGTCTTCATTCAATATTACTGGCTTTTGTTGTCTTAGTACTTTTCACTGCTACTCAGCCATTCTCCTAACAGGACAAGTATCTAAAAAGATGTACACTATGTAGTTCAAGAAAATTTTCTAATCACCAAACTTACACCAGTTCTTTCATTGGATTAAGTCTCTCTCTTATGATGACACTATAACATCATGCTGTCACTTACTTTGAACTTCCAAAAGTCCTATTAGCTTTCCTCAAAAACTTTTTGACTGTAGTGGCTAAGTCCTCTTCAGTCTGATTAATTGTGCTTTTCTAGCTCTGTGAATCACCCTTATAAATTCTACAGCTAATTATGTCAACTAGGTATTCCCTTTCAAGCCAACAGCCAGGAAAGTTGACTTGTCAACTAAGCCCCATGGCTGTGCATAATATGGGACCTCTCCAACATTGTAGGACATTGAAAGGAACTAGTAATTGACACCCTTATCTAACAGGACAGTTCCAGGATTATATGTCAGAATTCTCATAAGTGTTAACTGTAAGAGATGACTGGTCTTTGGACCATCCCACCCTGGCCTAGCTTAGTCTGTGGAGATTGGCACCTTTATCTAGCAGAACTCTGGACCTTCTTACTCCCTCACTGTCTTGGCTCCCATGCCCAATGGGTATATCATACCTGGCACATACTATATTATTGTCAATCATTGATACTTCTACCACTGGACCCAATTAGTCAATAGTTTGTAGTCATTAACCTCTATCTTGTCATATAGGCTGTAGTCAGCAGCCTTTGACTTAGTCACAGGTACTTAGTCATCTAGTAGCCTTGTAATATTCAGGTGGACCTAGGAATAGGATCTTCCCAGTTTGGACAAAAGCATTGCTTCTGAGTTTATTCACTAGCACAACTGTAAGATCCCCCAGCACTGTTCTAGCTTAGCTCACTGCACTTGCTCTCCACCAAACTCTTGGCTGTCTCTGTGCCTCCTTGACTCTTGCTCAATGCCTGCAATAGCCTGCTCTAGCTGTATTTATCCATGGAGTCAATTGTCCCCTTACAGGTTGTCCAGACTCTTATGCAGTGCTTCTCCCTAGCCTGCTGCACCAACCTTACTCCCTACTTGCTCTTGCTAGGCATAACCCTGCTTTACCCACCTTGACATGCCACTCCATGCACTCCATCCCCCATACATTGGAACAGCAGTGTTGCTCCTTGCCCACTGCTTGCCTGCTGCTGCTTTAATGTGAGCCTGCTTGCTGTTTGCTTGTTGCTCACCACCACTTGTGGGTTCCCGGGCCATGTTGGCCTTTTCTCTAGTGCTAAATGACCACTTGTGCACCTAGCCTCTGACTCTGCTGCTTGTTCTATGGCTTGCTCCTTGTCCACCATTGGCCTGCTTCTGCTTTCATACCAGCCCACTGGTTGCTCACTTGTCACTTACTGTGACTTGCTAGTCACCTCTTCATTGGCCAGCTGTCAATCAGACCTCCTACCACCACCATCTCTATACTATGTATACAGTACTCTACAACTATGTATACAGCACTCTACAACTATGATCAGGCTTAAACCACCAGGCTTTTTACTCTTAAGCCCTGGCTGCTCCCTCAGCCCACTCTACTCTGCTTGGGCTACTATGCTTGCATCCTTGAGTAATGTTCTCCACCTGCCTGAAGCTGTGTCCACCAGGTTAATGAATGTTGAGGGGGGTGATGTAAGGAGACTGGTCTTTGTACCATCCCACCTTAGCCTAGCTTAGTCTGTGGGAATTGGCACCTCTATCTAGCCAACTTCCAAACTACCTGGCCCCTTCTTACTCCCTCACCATCTTTGCTTTCCTGCCCAATGGATATATCATAATTGAGACATGGTATATTGTTGTCAATCATTGATCCTTCTACTACCAGACCTGATTAGTCAATAGTTCATACAATGGCTCAAAAAACTGTCCCAATGTTTTATACTTTTTGAAAGATGACATTGGTATGAAGGATTGAAAGTATTTCAAATTTTGGTTAAATTATTAGTAGTCCAAATTGTCAGGTGTATCATGGCAAAGCCATTTGTTAAAATGTTTGAATGCACAACATGTGCACTTTTTGAGGTATACTTTTTGAAGGATGACATTGGCATGAAGGATTGGAAGTTATTAAAAGTCTGATTAAATCATGTAAAATACTATGGCATCATAGCTACAAATTGCATTTTAGTTGATATAATTCAAATCACAATTGATGGAGTAATCCTAGCCTGTTGCTAAACCCTCAGTAGTTGTTGTACAGATCAACAGCCATCCTGCTCAAGCCCTAAATGACTCTGGCTTGCTAGGGGATTTTATATCAAGTACCCTAGCTCAATATCTAAACATGAAGAAAAGCAAACTTACCTCCCTCATACCTGTACAGCTTGCTATCCAGGAATCCCAATCCCCCATCAATTTTGGTGCTACTGCCAAATTCCAGTATCAATCCATATTTGAACCATGCTACTTTGATGTCATAAATCTCTCCAGCTATGACCTGATCCTTGGAACTCCTTTCTTATATCAACACTGTATTACTTTTGGCATCAATCATTCTCATGTGGTGATGAGTCTGCAATTTCCCTGCCACTTCAGGGTACCAGGGTGACACAGCTTGCATCACAATCTATGGAATTATATGAAGAGAATCTAGAGTCTATATGTGACAACTTACATCAATATGTTGAACTAATATGCAGATTGGCAAGTGATATGCCTTAACCCTCTTTACAAGTCATCAACTATGAGGTCAATTTAATTGATCCTAACAGGATTTATCCATGGTAACTATCTCAATGTCCAGAAGCCATGCAAATGTAATGGGCTAAAAAAACAAGATGCCTACATAAGGAGTGGTTGGTGGAAGATCACCAGCAGTGGAAATACTGTACCTCTGATGTTGATCCCCAAACCAGGACAAGTAGGTCAACCTTGTCAACTCAGAACAGTCTTTGATTTGAGAGCCTGCAATGCAAATACTGTGAGACAATCCTCACCACTGCTAGACATTGATGGGATCTTGTGCTGTGTTGCAAAAGGTCCTTGCTTAATGAGAAAAATGGGAAAGCTGCTTATGAACAAATTTGCATCATCCCAGTACATGTAGAGCATATGGCTGTAACCACTCCTAATGGGAACATGGTTAGTTATGTTGTACAGCAAGGAGATTGTATTGCACCAGCTACTTACTAAGCCCTAATGAATCACATATTCTCAGCATACACATACATTAGTTGTTTTATGGATGTCTATCTGGATGCTATAGTAATATATTCTGATACTCTGGAAGATCATATTAAACATGTAAAATTAGAAATTAATATTTTAAAATGTAAAAAACTTTACCTCAATAAAGACAAACTCAAATTTCTATGCTGAGAAATGAAGGTACTTGGGTTGATAAGACCCAATTGTCACTGAGCACTGTTTTTGGCATTTCTGATTGGACAGCAGCTGATTATATTGTACATGACCTTGCACAAGTCACAACACTTATTATGTGGGGTCTAGCTCCAAAGTCTGTAACAATGTAGCCTTTGCATGGGATTTTAGCAACCACAAGACTTCTGAATCACAAGTTGAATCATGAGGAGTCTGGACTTTGGATCTAGAATAATAAGGCCAAGACCTTTCTTAGCAACATTACCTGGCAACAATTTTACCTCTTTTCAAAAATGGATATATTAAAGGACATGTGATTTTTTACTTATCATTTTCTTGTCTGGCTTACAAACATACTTGAATGGCATCTACACTTCAGGTATTGATATCAGAAATGCTCTTTTCTTGTGATTGACAATTTTTACACATTTATTTGACATCACATACATATACTTGGTTACTATACTGACATCCAGTGTGTATCATAAACACTTTGGCAGATGCCATTGCTGGCAGCAACTAATATTTCCTTTCTAAATACTATACCTACAAACAGTATAAATACTGCCTGTACCTAGATACAAGAAAACAAACAGAGTACTGTTCCCCTCATTAGCTCTCAGCTTACCAGCCTTAGATTTCTTATTGCTCTCTTTTGTCATTGCCAACAACTTAGCAACAAGTCTTGACAACCTTGAACTTGATCTAGCATGGGTGCCAACTATGGGCACTCTTAGTGATATTACAACTTAGCAATGCTAGCAGCTATGGCTAGCAACTAGTTTGCATTTGTCTGCCTGTTCACCTTAACTTCATCTGTCCTTTGTTCCCCACTCCATATCTATTGCTTAGTTCTGTTTCTCCTAGCAACTCCTTTGTCTCTGTCAATTTTGCTTTCTAGCAATACTTTTGTTACTATCTAGCAAGTTAGGCTTGCAATAGTGACACTTTTCAATTCACTCCTCATTATTAGCTCTCACTTTCTGGGATGGTTACTGACTCACCCCTATTAACTTCCTATTGCCAGCTACCCTATCTAGTTGCTAGTATTTAGGTCTTTCTTTTTAGTTTCCTGCATGGCAGCCTAGGCAGCATAGGAGCACATCAGGGTGCACTGTTGATAACAATGGAATCCATATGGACCCAGACAAGTTTGATGCACTGGCCAGATGGAAAACTCCAACAAACTGGAAACCTACTCAGAGGTATTCTTGGTGCAGCAGGATACTCAGCAGATGATATTGACCAAATCTGTATATTTATGGAGATTCTCCATGGGCTAACTGGAGATATGGTACCTTTTAGATGGGAATATACTCACCAGCATGCCTTTGAGGATATCAAGAGGCTGGCAGTGAAATGCTGTAATCACCATTGGAGGCCTTTGGACTATGGCAAAAATGCCTCTTCAGTTGATGTAGTCATGGATTGCTGTGGAACTAGTATTGCTGGATTAGTCAAGGGAATGACTGGAGAAAGGCACACATAGCTGCATTCTACTAAGCTAAACTAAATTCTGCCCAAGAGAACTATCCTGTACGCAAAATTGAGATGTTAGCAGAGATTAAGACTATGATGAGATATAGAGACATACTGCAAGGTACCAAATCTGCTTGGTACACAGACCATAAAGGGTTGGTTCATTTACTCAAACAGAAGAGCCTCTCTGGTTGCTAGGCATGCTGGCTAGAAAAAACTTCAGAATTTGAGTTTGATGTGGTATACATATCTGGTGGTGAAAACATTTTATCTGATGTGTGATCACAGCCCTACTCTTACAATGAGCCAGGGACAGTGAGAGCTCACAGCAAATACACCTACCATGATGTCATTGATAATGACTTGCTAGGTACACACCTTATATCCATGCCAGTACTTGTTGGAATGGAGGGCAAGAGTGCAAATCTCTTGGCCAAAATTCCAGCTGCAGAGGTAAGTGAGCTAGACAATGGAGATAATAATAGAAGCAAGCCCAATCACCTACTAGATCAGGCACAAAATTTGTCAATGTCCAAAAGCAGTGTGAAGCCCAAAAGAAGTTATAGACAGAAAATAATACCAGCAGCAGAAACTAGGTGCCCTAAAACTTCAAAAGAATTTGCAACCAGAACAGCTAACCATTTTGTGCTGAAGGGACCTCAGTGACAAGAGGAGGGAGAATGAGATACAAACTCACCATCCAAATCCCAGCACATAAGCACAATGACAACCTGGGAACAGGAATGAGAAAAAACATTATTAGAACATTCTACTGAATTGCAATGGTTCATCAACCTTAAAACCAGTTTCACTAGCTGAACTGATGGTTAGAGGGTGTGAACCAATTGATCTGCTGGAAAGCAATTGTAGAAAGTATGAGGATGACCCCATACTAGCCTCTATTGTAGAAAACCCATGTGAATATAAAAACTTTGAGTATCAGAAGGAAAAAAAGTATTGTGCATACCAGCCACCACTGTAGCAGGCATACTTGTGTGAGAAGTTGTTATATCTGAAGCACACTCTATGTTAGCACATCTAGGGGCTAGGAAAATGCTGACTTACCTAAGAGATCAAGTTAGGTAGAAGCAGATGAGCAGTGATGTACACTCATTCTGCAAATCTTGCATGATTTGTGCTAGAAGTAAACTACCTAATCAGAAGAAATATGGTACTTTGAACCCTCTGACCATCTGACCATTCCAACCCAGCCCTGGAAAGTCATGAGATAGACTTTGTAGGGCTGCTCCCAGAATTGAAATGCCACCTATAACTCTTTAGCAGTGATCATAGATTGTTTAATAGGAATAGTTTGATTAGTACCCTGCCAAACTAATTATACTGCCCAAAATGTGGCTGAATTAATATTTGCTGAAATACACAAATTACATGACTGTCTGAAGCAATATTCAGTGATTGTGATTCATACTTCCCCAATATATCCTGGTCTCACTTACATGAATTGATTGGCACCCAGTTAAAAATGTTGAGCTTGTATCACCCTGAAACTGATGGCACTACTGAACATGCAAACAGAACTTTTACCCAAATGATATGTCAATGTGTCCATCCAACTCAAACAAACTAAACACAAGGTTGAGTGGGCCAACAATAAGATCATAAGCCATGCAAGGGCAAAAGCAGACACAATATTTGAAGTGCTATGGCAAGCTGGTGACAAGACCTAGCTCCCCTACAATCAGGTTAAGGAATTAGATTTGATATCCCCCTATCTCCATGCTCAGGGTGTTGAAGTTGTCTCTGATCTACCCAGTGGTACCAGTACTCCTCCTTCCAATGACCCACAGGTATCCTTGGGGTCCATCCCTTACAATCTATATATATATGGACACCTCTTCCACCCTAAATACTGCTACAAACCCCATCCTTGCCTCACAACTCACCCCTATGGCCTTGTCCAACTTACTTCAGTCAATCCCAACCTTGTTGTGCACCCTGCTCAGTTGCTGGAATATGCCAACTATGATTCTAACAATTGCCACTGCAATGTCATGGCAAACACTGTTGAGCCTAGTGGATTTGAAGGGTTTGCTACCACCTTGAACTGTACTAAGGGCAACAACCCTTGCAAATTCATTCTGTGCAACTCAGAGACCAGGCTCTACAACTACAACAGTTTCCCCCTCCCTCACTGTCTTGACTTTCCCCATAATTGACCATTAATCAACAATTGTTATTCAGAGCTATGTGCCTTCAGCATCATTGAACCAGATGGCAAGGTCAACCAGGAGGCCTGGGCAAGTATGAAGAATGCTCTGTTGCACCCTCACCATGAGGCCATTTGCAATCAGGCTCAATCTGACTCCCATTGCGCCAAGAAGGAACTTGAGAAGCATTGTCTGGAGGATGCAAACCCTGATGGGTTTAAACTCCCTTTTTCTGCCATCACATCTCATTCAGATCTAGTGATGGCAACCATGAGATGCCTGTTGACAAATTCATTGAAAATACTACCCTCACTGAATGAACCAATCCCTCCTTTATGCTCAACAATCTTCACTTTATTGTTCCGACTCTTTGTCTCTGTAACTACTTGCGATCCAACTCGCCTTATTCTGATCATACAATCCTTGATAAAACCATTGACTCCCAATTCACATACCTTTTCCTCCACTCAATATATCTGCTCAACACTCATTTCTGTTCATTAAGGTATCCCTTGCTCCATTCTCAATACCTGGAGGGCATATGTGATGACAACGACTAGTCTTCACTCACTATTACTGACTTTCATTGATGATATAATCTTACTTTTCACAGCTACTTGGCCATTCTCATAACCGGACAAGTATATAAGAAGACATACACTATGTAGTTCGATAGACTTTTCTAATAATAGGACTTAGACTAGTTCTCTCATCATTGGATTAAGTCTCTCTCTTGTGATGACACCATAACATCATGCTGTTGCTACAGTGAATGAGAATATTCATGGTTTCAAAATTTTTTTCGAAACACTATGGGCACGATGGTACTCCTCAGATGCGTTTGATAGAGTGATCCCACCAATGAGAGAGGCCGGAATTCGCCGAACACAGTTTGTTTGATTCAAAATTTCTGTCCAAAAAGTGCATTCCATCTTATCTCTGATTGCATGGCTGCAGAGCACTCTGCATTCGCCGCGTCAGGAGAGGATGCAATAAACCGTACTCTTGATGTCCATGCAGATAACACCGCAAACGAACTTTCGCCATCTGAATTTGAGGAATTCTATGAAATCTCGCAAACGGCAAAAGAGATTGTAAAAGGTGACTATAGACGAGTATGTGTGGCACATAAATTGCAATGGACGAGCGCTCAATCTTGGTTTTCAGATTGCCTTACAGTTTCCCGATGAGATCCTACATGTTTCTGTCCCAATTTATCGGCGTCTCAAAGCAAACATTGGAGAAGGCAGAGAACTTTATGTCCTTGCAGACACCTCCTATGGCAGGCAGGCACTAGTAATCAATGTGCCACTTCTGTGATTCTTATCGACAGTAGTTGCTGCGTTGACGAGGTAGCCGCTCAGCACGTTGATGCTGATGTCATTGTGCATTATGGGCATGCTTGTATGACACGGTAAGTGGCGTCAATACGAATACATGATATCTCTTCATCTCGTCTAGAACATCTCGCCTACCAGTAATCTACGTATTTGGACATAAGCCTTGCGACATCTCGACCTGTATTGCAAGCATTACGACGTTCTTCCAGGAGTATCTCTCGGCTGCGAACGGAGAGGACGGCACAAAGAAACCAGACGTGATCCTTCTGAAGTATGATGTAGGGTATACGTACATAGCAGGTAGCTCCGCGCAAGTTATCAGTGGGTGACATGCTGACACTCACCTAAGACACCTTACATTCTAGGATAGAGGAAACCTTCAGCACCTTCGGTATCAAGACGTTGTACCAAAGAACACCAACAAAGACCGTTCCAGTAAATACCACCATAAACATTTCACTGCAGCCGCAGAACCCGCAACATCATGATGCCCACTCCGTAACGTCTGTACAAACTTCTGAGTCTTCAGCCGAGCTATCAAATCCTGCGCTTCTGTACATTGGTGGCGAGAACCTCACCTTGATCAACCTTCTGATGACCCATGGCCTCTCTGACGTACGTTTTGAATGAAAGTCTCTACAATTCGAGAGCTTCCCATTCTTTGACACAGGTCTTCTCCTACGATCCATCGACAAATATCACAGGCCTAGCTTCTGGGCTTTCTAATCGCCTTCTGATGAGGCGTTATGCCGCTGTGCAGCACGCTCGCGACGCTGATGTTTTTGGAATTCTCGTGGGCACGCTCGGAGTCTGTACGTCGCAGTATTGTTACCAATCAATCAGTCTTATGTTCAGGATCCGTGGTTAGCTTCTTATCTTCCTCTCATTCGTCATATTCGTGCTCTTTTAACGCGACACAGAAAAAAAAGCTACACCATCAGCGTGGGAAAGCTTAATCCTTCCAAACTCGCGAACTTTCTTGAGATTGAGTGCTTCGTAATCGTTGCATGTCCCGAGAATAGCGTGATAGAGGCCAAGGTTTGAGTTTGACCCCGTGGACTGATTGACATCTCATCTTTCTGTAGGAATTTCTCCGACCAATCATTACACCTTTCGAGCTTGAAGTGGCACTTCAATCGACGCCAAAATGGACAGGACATTACGTGCTAAATTTTGAAACCTTGCTCGCAGAAGTGCCGCAAGGCATGGACGATAAAATTAACTCCTTAGAAAACGGCGTGGAAGAGGAATGCGAGGGTGATGACCAAGATACTGATCGACCACTCTTTTCGCTCGTCACGGGCACATATCGACAAGCTAAACATTACGGTACGAAAGGTGCGCGTTTTTACTTCTGCTTTGTCTTATCATCTCATTTTTTCGCTTCCATTAGAGAAACCGCAGCTCAACGGTGTTTCTTGTCCTGATTCTGCAGTTGTACTGCGAAACCAAGACAGCGCAGTGGCTAAGGTGTCTGATAGCGCCGCCGGTGAGTGTCTTGCTGAAATAGAACAATTCAAGTGACTGATGTATTGCTGCCATCAGCAATGTTCTTGGGCACCAGGACCTACCAAGGGCTGGAAACACGAATTGGTGAGGACGCGCCAAGTGTACTGGAGCAAGGACGGAGTGGAATTGCGAGGGGCTATCGCGATGTCGACCACAAGGACGAGTAGATTGAGTGTTCGGAGTCTGACCAGATTTAATAGTTGTTAGCCATGCTGATGATTTCACTTACAAAGAAATGTCTACCATAAGTATGTATGTCTGTTCAATCTCCGAGTGTCGCCTATTAGCTACTACATCGAGCCACCCGTGACGGTCATAATGATTCGAGATCTTTGTGGACATATGTCATCCCTCCGCTGATATATAGGCACCGTCGCCGGCAAGCTTCTAAAAGCGAAACTATAACATATGGGACGAAGAGCACGTCGGAGTTGAACAATTGCGGTCACCATGAGATTGATGTTCACACCCATCCGCCTCAGCATATACAGCTTTACATCCAATTATAGTAACCACGGGCCATCTAAGCTCTCAAGTCAATGCGCTGCCACTGGCAACGGGATTACGTTACTTGCTACATGTGAGCACTTTGATTATTCGTGCCCATGCTGTGACCTACAAAGCCACTGTCCCTTGTATTCGATGCAGGCTGGTTTGATTTTCACAGACGATCTACTAGCCTAGATATAAGCTCGCTCCCAGAGGTCCGCACCAAAGCTTTCAGTCTCATACTACGGCGAGCAAGCGCTCGAGGCTATATCACAGTATCACTGGCATCCCAGAGCTCTTGGCTTATTATCAACACTGCTGGACATGGGACCTTACTCTCATGGAACATATACCGGCAGAAGTGGTGGCAACTATAGCACTCAAACAGAGTCTCACGCTATATCGGTGCGCTGGTTGCAATCTTTGAGTCCAAGTGTCTTGTTTAACACACTCATATCACAGGGCCCGGGGGTGAAAAGTGATGTATCGGGCTCCGTCCGCAGCCTTCTGCTTGCGACAAAACGCTTACAAGAACTCCTCAAGCAATGGAGCACAGGGCAGGCTACAGAGACACAGATCAGTGATGCCTATGTGAAGATCGGCGAGGACTTTAACACGACCATCAAGGCCTTCGCTCACTATCAAATCGACCTCAGGTGCGCTGCCTGCCCACACGCCGTTCTGTACGGACAGCTTTTGATCGTTTATGGCAGTGACATCTACTCCGTTCCTGAAGAATTACGGGTACCCCTTGAACAGTGTCTCGTCAATGAACCTTCACCTGGTGCTCTGGACATGTATATGCCAGAGGTCCGCCGTGCTCTGTACAAACTGTATAAAGGTATTCGTGCACGCAAAGACGTCTGGCGAGTTGCAGAGAGACAAATGTCGCTTTGTCAATGAGATGATACGAATCCAGAGGTGTCTTCTGAACACGCTCTACATACGACTGTCGCTCATCTATAGCTTCAATAGTCGAGAGGACCGAAACATTTTGACAAAAACAAGATAAAGATAAACCAACACTTTAAATAATCAAGCATCGACATTTTTACTTAGTACTGTCTGTAGTAATAATCGATAAATCTATACCAGCCACAGTGACTCTGAAACTTGTAGAAGAATTCGCGGCATACCTGGTTCTGCGGGGAGCCTTTAGCAACTGAGTACGCTTGATCAGGGGGAAAATGACTTGCGTTTACACGACGAGGTCGTTTTTGTACTCAGAGATGTCGTTGTGGCAGTTGCGAAGACCACTGTAGCGTTTCGCTTCGACCTTTATGATATCCTCAAAGATGTTCCGTCGAATGACGAATGTTAACATTCGCATTCGCTGCCGTCAAGGGTTAAGCCCAGCGACAACCTCGTCGCATTCATGACAGACTTAAGCTAATCTTTGGGCAAGGCATACCTTGATGGGTATTCCTGTGACAACTTACGAGAGGACATAATTTTCTGACGGAAGCCGGTAGCCAGTTGTAAATTCAATGTCGGGCGGTGAACGCATAGCCCAAGTACAAACTGTTGAAAAGGGGAAATTGAGGAACTATTTAGGATACTGTGAGCGGAATCGTTCAGGACTGAGGCCAACAAGCTTATTGCAGCGGGTGGTGATAGATCAACTCCAGCGGCGTTCCCTGAACTTCTTCACCCCATCAAGTCTGAATTTTCTGCTCGTGAACCCAGGATGATTGCGCTGGCTGACCAGTCTAGATCGCTAAACGGCTGAATCGGGTGGATTGGGACACCAGGACACCAGGCCTGGGCAACGAAACGAAGTATTTGCATGATTCAAGATCACGCGCACTAATCAAAGAGTTTTTCATCAGAAAATCTTATCATCGAATGTACGCCGATCATCATTACCGTGTTTGAATGGCCTCATTAACAACGACGAATCTTCCTGAGCTCACTCTGCTCAGCCAAGGCAAAGTCCGAGACGTATACGCGACATCTTCGCCAAATCACCTACTGTTCGTGGCCACAGATAGGATATCGGCCTATGATGTTATCTTGAAGAATGTGCGCACATACAGACAATTTTGGAAGATAATGTGTTCTTGACAGACATTAATTCGACCTAGGGGATTCCAGATAAGGGGAAGCTCCTTACACAACTCTCGCTTTTCTGGTTCAAGAAACTAGGAGACATCATTCCGAATCACTTCGTCACTGCAGACGTGGACGAAATGCCGGAAGAGGTTCGAAAGTACAAAGATCAGTTAGATGGGCGTGCCATGCTTGTTAAAAAGGCCTCTGTTGTCCCGCTCGAGGCAATTGTGAGAGGTTATCTATCCGGTGTGTTGCCTCAGCGCTTGGAGATGTCTCGAGCTAACATCTGATCAGGCTCAGCGTGGAATGAGTATAAGAAATCGGGGACAGTGCACGGCATACCCCTTCCTGCAGGCCTCGTGGAATCTGAAAAATTCTCTGAGCCTATATTCACACCCTCCACAAAAGCCGAACAAGGAGCTCACGATGAGAACATATCGCCGGAACAAGGTGCTCCGGTGATGTCTTGAAAATATCTCATGAACTAACTCGCATTTCCCGTAGCCTCAAAATTAATTGGCGCAGAGCTCTACGAGCAAATTTCTACAGCTGCCCTACAGTTATATAAGACCGCAGCAGACTACGCGCGGACCCGTGGTGTCATCCTCGCCGACACCAAATTTGAGTTTGGTCTCATCACCTTGCCGTCTGGAGAGAAGAGACTCATCCTGATTGATGAGCTCCTGACTCCTGACTCTTCGCGATACTGGCCCCTTTCGTCTTATGCTCCAGGTGGACCACAGCCGAGCTTCGACAAACAGTATGTACGTGACTGGCTAGTTGCACAGGGCTTCCGCAAGGGTTTGGAGAGTGGTCCCGACGGTCAAGAAGGTGAAGGGTGGGTCATTGAAGAGAAGGTCGTTCAGGGGACTCGGACACGATATGCTGAAGCCGTGGATCTCTTGACAAAATAAAAATGGCCATAGTATTGATTTCCGAAAGAATCAACATGTTACGATAGGAGTCGCATTGTACAAGGACTGAACGTAAACGAAAAGCATGCGTGAATAATCCGCTTCGTTAGTAACGAATTTCGGTGTATATCCACTGATTTGTTGCCCTATAGGAGGATGAAATATCGAGGTTCTAGATACATCCCAAATGTTTGGTCGAGGGAACGGTTGGAATCGAAGACATCGACTACGTGGATTGAACCACAATGCTTATTTACATCTCCACAGACGAATTCAATCCGAAAAGTTACTGTCAGGTCCCCAGAGTTTGGTGATCTATAGAGCGCACATGGATAGAAGTATATCCTACCATCCAAACCGTAAGCAAAATGTGTCGGATATAATAGAAAACATACCTTGTCCGTGCCGGTATATATAGGGTCAGTGCCATCTATTGAAGGCCAAATTGACTCTTGTAGCATTTATTGCTTTGCCTGGACGAAAGATGAGCATAGTTCATTGTATCTCTGAACTTACCGAGTAGAATAGCCACATGCCAGTGTGATATACACGATAAAAATTCCCGACAGAAAACGATGGAACTCGAACGTTACGTCTAAGGCATCAACTGTAGAGATGGAAAGAAGAAAAATCCCATCGAGTGTCTGAGATATAGAGATCTCTAAGAAACGCGGGCTTGTTACATCTTCTGCATCACACATCAAGGTTCTCGACCTTGCATCGCGGTTGGTCCATAACGAACAGGTTCATGACGAGGAGACGAAGGAGAGATGTCAAAATAAAAAAGACTCTGGTGTTGACGGAGATGTATATTTCTACATATTGACAATTTGGACAAACTTTACATTCGGCCACACGCAAATCAGTACATTGAGGATAGTATGACGTATCGGCCTGACCAAGGATCAATTTGAGTTCAGTTGACCACACCACATGTCGCTGTTGTCGGCCGTGGACTCTCAGAAGTGTCGCATTAAGATAGCTTGATAGAACAGAAGGCATGATAATGAGCGTCTAGATAGGGGATCGAAGTTCCAACCACCAACCACTCTAGAATCAAACATACAACATAGGCTGGTCCAAGTAAGGAGTTGCGTCCCAGGGAATGGACCAAAAGTAGTCATAGTCGTATCCAACTCCCATGCCTAGTATCTGAACGCCCAGAGCGCTGAGAACGTACATAAAAGATCCGTTGCAGCCACTACCCGGATTTTTACGACGTATCAAGTCAGAACTCCACAATGATCACAGGGTCATGTTGTCAAGGTACGTGCTTGGGTTGCACTCTAGAAAAGAGTAAGTTGGTTCGGCTGGACATTGTCAAAGGTCAAGAACAGGGGGCTGGGGCCCGCCGAGAGTGGACGCAAATAAAACATGACATGTTGACATTAGTATATACATGCATTTCAAACAGTCTCAAATGTACATGTTCTTTTGATTCGCCCTAAATTACCTACATAGGTCTTCGCCACCATGTCCACGCCAGCTGCAAAGCCCATGCGAGTCCAAGTCGAGGACTACATATTCTCTCTACAAGATCAGATCGTCTCTGCGTTTGAGACGCTTGATCCCGCCTCACCAAAATTCAAGCGAGACTCTTGGGTGCGGACACAAGGTGGAAAGGGGCAATCGTGCGTCTTCGCATGTCCCACAGATGACCCATCCATCGTTCACGACTCAATCCTCGAGAAGGCTGGAGTGAACACCTCGGTCGTGCATGGCGTACTACCACCTGCTGCCATCAAGCAAATGCGAGCAGATCACACATCCATGCCGCTTCCGGATCGTCCTGAAGGGCTACCCTTCTTCGCTGCAGGGATCAGCCTCGTTATCCACCCTAGTAACCCCCACGCTCCGACAGTCCACGCAAACTATCGCTACTTTGAGATCACGGAACCCGTGGAGGAAGACCGGCCTGCTTCAGAGCAACCTAGACTGCTGGCGTGGTGGTTCGGAGGAGGCTGCGACCTCACACCTTCGTATCTGTATGAGGAAGACGCGCTTCATTTCCACACGACCATTAAGAACGCGTGTGATAAACACGGGCGTCAGCTTTACCCGAGCCTCAAGAAATGGTGTGACGAATACTTCTACATTCCTCATCGAAACGAGTCCCGGGGAATTGGTGGGATCTTCTTCGACGATCTCAATGAAGGTCCCCATGCACGCCTGAACTCCCCTAACTCCTCCGATCCCACACCTCGTCCGACCTCACCTGCTGAGATCTTCTCACTCATACGAGACCTAGGGAACGCTTTCATCCCTTCCTATCTCCCCATCCTCAAGGTCCGAAGTTCACTCTCTTTCACACCAGCGCAAAGGCGCTGGCAATTGCTCCGACGTGGTCGTTATGTGGAGTTCAATCTTGTATATGATCGGGGCACGAAGTTTGGTTTGATGACTCCAGGTGCTCGGATCGAGAGTATCCTTATGAGTCTGCCGGAAACTGCAAGATGGGAATATATGTCTGAGATGGGAGAGGAAGGTACGGAAGAGGCGAAGCTGGTCGAAGTTCTGAAGAAGCCCAGAGAATGGGTCTAAAACTTCATGTGAGAATGCATTGGAATGTACACCACTTTCTACTACATGTAGCGAAGAACAGGTCATTGTGACCGTCTCTAGCTTTACTAGAGTATTAATGATCCGAACAATAAATTGTTCACTGTAAATCTAGTCTTACTTATTCTAATCTCAAATAACGCAACGATACTTTGCAGTATGAGGAAATCCAAAGTTGGTACAACCGTCGAATTCAAGTGATAGATTCAGTTCTACTTTCCATGATGTGAATCAATCCAACTTTCAAAGGACGATTGCTAGGCCTTTCCGGACTTGTGTGGGGTTTATTGCTGGATTGGTTTGGGTGGACGGTTGCTTGCACCACTGAACAACCTAGGTTAAAAGAACCCGAAGTTTATCCAGTCCAATGACCAATTTACGGAAAAAATTATCACGTCTGGCGATCATGATTTCTACCTTACAATCAAGCCATATATTTCAGCATTATTTCGAGCACAAAGATTGTTCAAGGTCATTGAGATACTCAACTTGAATCTACAAACAAGTCAGTCTTTGACTAGAAACTACAATATTGATAATCAGAAATTCTATTTTCGAACAAAACCAAAAATATGACTTAGTTCTAAGCCTGCAAGAACTGATCAGGAATCGCTCCGATGAAGCTAGGGATATCCAGTATCGCATCAATTATTGAGAGGGTCACGACGCTCACTTTGTCCCAGAGATACGGAAGTTATCGGGCTGTATGGATGTCAGATTAACAGTAAATACTATGTTGCTGTTGTTGATATGATATTGGTCCCATTCTGGATTCCCTGAATGGTTCGAGTTGCGATTGTGCGCGAAAGAGACCCTACGTCAAGGTGAAACTTAGCGGATAGGTATCGCTGGAGATGTACCAGTAGGCAAGTAGTTGCTCAGCTAAGGTGAACAGTGCTCCATCGGCAGCTTCATCATGATAAAAGGGATTTCAGCAGTGTGGCACCATCCTTGCCATGGAGCACTCGTGGGGTTGAACTGATGAAAAGGAACGACCACGCGTCTACACCCTTCGCAATAACCGTGCCTAGAAAATTACGACGCGCAGCAGCACGTGTGATGTCACCGTCAATAGTAACTCCCCATAGCTAGTTAAAAGATGACTGGAAAAACGAGGTTGGGGTGAAATATACGCACACAGCTCCTGAAGACCGCTGGCCCAGACAAAACATTAGTGGCGTGAATAAGCGCATCTCGGTCGAGGGTTCGCAGGCATTCAAATGTGTAGGCTGAGCAACTGCTGCCAGCAGCTCAGAATTAACTTCATACTTCTCCGCCGGAAGACAAGGTATGGAAGTAGTCGTTCCTGATTCCAAGAACAGATGAAGGTAATGTCAGAACAGAGATTAAGACGAAAAAAAAACGTCCCAAAATACTCACAGCACCAGAGAACAGCGTAGTATCAACATCAAGCATGTAATACGTGATGGACATCCTGCGCTTGAAAAATGAGGCGACTGGATTTTTTTGACGATATATCAGCTCGGCACTTACGCTCCAAAAGATTGGCCGAGTAACTTTGGACTTGTCACAGTTAAAGAACTCGCTGTTGTCTTGGACCCACTGAAGCGCCAATTTCTGGTCATAGGGACCGAGGTTCTTAATCGCCATGGGTAGAAGCTTCAGTCCCGCCGCTAGACGAGACAAAATTCAGAATCATAGAGATCGACGAGAGATCATTGACGCACAGGAATCCCCAAACAGCCAAGCAATATTTAATAATAACTGTAATCACCGGCATATCCTAAAAAAAACGATCCAGACCATCATGAGGGAAGATATGACGTAGCGCACTTACAATAGTCATAGACTGTTGAACCATCCCATTGCCGGCATAGAACCATGAGTTTCCTTGGGTGAGAGCCTCATCATGGATCCACACCACAAGAGGAAGCAGTATACTCGGGGGAATGCCATGAGGTCTCTAAATGTCGAGATTCGTACAGTTTTCGTCGGTACCAAAGACTACAGAAAGCGCCCAGTCAAAGTATGCAGGACGTTAACCAGAAATTCACTTACTGCCATAATTCACGGCTAACGCGTTCTAACCCAATTCCCAGCTGATGTTCAGATCTAACAACTGGAACAAATAAATGCTTACTGTTCTTGCGATTCGCGGACAAGCAGGACCATTGACAGTGGCATTGATAGCGTTATGACTTTTGTACGTGACAAAGTCGCCGTTTGAACCGAGGAGCAGTGCCATATGGGATCCCGAGGAATTCTTCCACACCTGTAGTGATGTTGAAATGTCCGATAAAAGTCACCTAGTTGACTTGGACCGCAACGGACGCAGCAGTGGCTGTGAGAGAAGTAAATGCAGGTAGAAGAAAGAGCATCATTTTGGCCAGGATGCCCATTGGTTGGCTCTGGGAATCGACGGGCCTTCCAAGGAAAGTCACATTTATCTAGTGAGCAATGTGCTAATACCGAAGTTCATAGATGGAGTGGATTGGAACCTACAAAGCACAAAGTTACCAAGAAAGCTGACTGGGGCCATAGCGAGATACGTACACGTTACCCACGTCGACCCAGCCTTAATGCATCCCAATTACTGCGGAGCGTCAGTTCTGAACATGGTTGACATGGGTCAAGAAGTTTCACTGAGTTTGGGCTCAAAAAGACCGCGAGAGGTAGAAAAGAGATTCTCTCGCTCTGAGCGAGTTATACGACATTGCAACGCGTGCAAGTTCAGTTTCAAACGTTCAAGACTGGCACACTATCGAAACCTGGCAGATCAGCTAACGCGTCCACCGATCACACAACTCTTTCCCACGTCCTGACAGTCCCGTCTCCGAAATTAAGGATGAGTATACAGTCGCCTCTGTCATAGTCCATACCGGGTATAACCCATACTCTGTAATACCCCATAGGATTTTTGATCCATGGGGTCGGTTCGCGGGGAAATCGACCCCATAACCCATAACTCTGTCATACCCCATAACCCATAGGCTCTTGAGGGTCATAACCCATAGTTTTGATACATCATCTCTAAATATAGACCATAGCAATGAATCAATAGACTTCGAAAGCATTTTTTCTTGGTTGTTATGGGTCTGAAATCACTCGAGATACTTAAAAAAGGCTTGAAGACCTTGCAAAACGAGGTGAAGGCCAAGAAGGAACAACACCAGGCTCAGTTGGCTGCACAAAAACCTATCTCTTCTGAGGATGAAGCATGGCTGGACCAGGACGGCAATCTAGTAGACTTTGTGGCAGTTGTGGACACCCTGGAGACAGCTTCAGATTATGAGAGGGGACTCATAGAATTGGATGTGCAGCAGCAGGGTCTCATCAGAAAACTCAGGGAGGCAGCAGGTGATCTTGCCAAAACTGTTGGGAAGAAGCAAAAACATATGGCATGTCCTTATTGGACCTTCACATGTGTGTTAACAAGGAGTAGGAACAGAACCTAAAGCTAAGGGCAAAAGCAAAAGCAAAACAAGCACCAGTCTTCACAAAAAAAGAGGTAGCAACACTGAAACAGCGAATTGAAATTTTGGATTGGCATAATGCCAATGGGAAGAATCAGTCAAAAACAGCCAAACATTTCACTCCACTTTATCCCAATCTTGTCATAAAGCAACCTCTGATCTCTGCCTGGGTTAAGGAGGAGGCAAAGTGGCAAGATCAATGGGCAGAAGCTGCTGGCAATTCGGATTGTACTGCCAAATGGCAGCACCAAACACAACATCCAGAAATGACAGAAATGATGGATCTCTGGGTGTCAAAAGCAATGGCAGAAGGCATTCTCCTTACTGGTGATGTTCTACAAGCAAAGTGGAAGTGATTTGCAGATCTAGTGGGAATACCAGATGATGAGTGCCTGAATCTGAGTGAGGGTTGGTTGACAGGTTTCAAACAACATGCCAATTTGAAGCAATTGTGTCGGCATGGCAAAGCTGGTTCTGCAAGCACAGAAGTGGTGGAAAATGAAAGAAACCAAATTCAAGAGCTCATTCATGAGTACAGCTATAAGCTGAAGGATATTTTTGTAGAGTAATACGAAGTATAATTAGCCTTAGTGCTCGACACGATAGTGTGCAAACGACTAATATTAACCTGTAGAGTAATACGAAGTATAATTAGCTACAGGGATAAATGAGTATGAGAGCAATTGAATATATAAGTGAGCTACACACCCTTAGTGCTCGACACGATAGTGTGCAAACGACTAAGGGTGTGTTTTGGGCACTCGACAATTTTGTGTAGCTGAAATAAGGTTTGATCTGTTGTAAATAAAAGAAAAACATACGTAGTGACCGAAACTGGAAGTAAGAAATAAATAACATTTACAACTGGGCTTGCGTCAACGTAGTCATGCCTCAACACTCCCCCTGACGAGTTGGACGCTGTGGGTCAAAGACCCAATAAGCCAACAAGGTGTTCATGAGTAACGCGTGGAAGGGGCTTTGTGAACAGGTCGGCGATATTTTCGGTGGACGGGATATGAGTGAGGGTGATGTCTCCATCGTGGATGCGTTCGCGTATGTAGTGGTACTTAATGTCAATGTGCTTGGCGCGTGAGTGGCCCTTCGTAGATTTGGCTAATGCAATTGAAGATTCATTATCGACGTGGATGTTCACCGGGAGTTGCTGGAGAACGTCGATTTCGGACAGAAAATTATGCATCCAGAGGGCTTGTTGTGTGGTGCGCGTTGCAGCGATATATTCGGCCTCAGTGGTGCTCAACGTTACTGTTGCTTGCCTCTTTGAGCTCCAAGATACCGCTCCCCCGGCCATCATGAACACGTAACCATCTGTTGACCTCCTCGTGTCTAGGTCTCCCCCGAAGTCCGCATCTGCGTATCCGATTGGTTTGGTGTATGTGTCGTTAGATCTCGAATAGGTGATCTTGTAGTCGAGAGTTCCTTTGATATACCCCAGGACATACTGTAATGCATTCCAGTGGGCTGGTCCCGGATTTGATTGGAACCTAGCGAGTAATCCAATGGCATACGATAAATCGGGTCGTGTGGCAACCTGAGCCCACATAAGTGAGCCTAGTAGTTTTCGGTACGGCTTGTTGGCCATGAATGTGAGTTCAGCCTCGGTCTTTGGTGACATGGACATCGTAAGTTGAATGCCTGGAGGCAATGGGGTGGCATGTGGATTACACTTTGTCATGTCAAACCATTCGAGTACGCGTTTGAGGTAAGCTTTTTGGGACAGCGTTATCGCACCTGTATCTGGGTGTCGACTGATGGCCATGCCAACAATGTATGATGGGGTACCCAGGTCTTTGATATCGTAAATGGCAGATAACTCGGCCTTCGCCTGCTCGGCTCCTTGCTGGGTAGTTGAGACACCAAAGACGTCATCGTTGAATGTGTTGGTAATCGTGTGTTCCCCAGCTAAGGTCCTAGCATGCACACAAGTGTCCGCACGGGATGTATGGTAGCCAAGGTTTCTGTATGCCTTATCTAGTGTCCAGAACCAATCGCGTCCACCCTGCATCAGTCCATACAGGGTCTTCCTGAGCTCGATGACTTTACCCTCTCCCCCTGGAAAGCCCTGTGGGACCTTCATGTATACCTGGAAGTCGGGAACGCTGTTCAAGTATGCGGATACAAAATCTACTTGCCAAATATGCCAGTTCATCTGTACTGCCACAGCCGCTGATATGCGTATCGATTCCAGCCTGACCACCGCCGCATATGTCTCTTCGTAGTCCTCCCCCACAACTTGCAAATAGCCCTTTGCCACCAGCCTGGCCTTCCGCCTGACAATGTTGCCCTCTGCATTGTACTTCACCGCATATACCCAACGACACCCAATAACCTTCTTCCCTTCTGGCACATCCTTTTGATCCACAACATGGAACACGCCTCGTTCCTTCATGACCCGTAATTCCTCGTCCATCGCAGGTTTCCATAGGTCTGGTCTGCGCATGGCTTCTTCGAATGTTCTTGGGACAAAGAACTCATCATTTGGGTCGTAGGCATCATCAAGTAGAGCAAGGAAGGCAAAGGTGTCCTGGGCAAGGTGAGCCGTCGAGTAGTTAGTCTTCTGTTCACGGATACGTTCAGACCTTCGTGGTTGGGCAGGTTGTGGAGGTGGTTCTTGAGGATTGGTGTCTGGGGTAGCTTGTGCAGGTGGCGGCGGCGTGGCTGTGGCCTGAGCGCCAATCTCAGGGTCATTTCCAAGATCTGGCATGTCTGTGGTGGGCCTCGTATGGAGCGGTGCACTCGCATCGTGTATCCTTGGGGCAGTTGGCTGGCGTGGGGTAAGCAGTCCGGGGTCACGGGTCTGAGGGGTGGGTTCAGCTAAGGCAAGTAGGTTGTCGTCATTTTCGAAAGTGGTAAGTAGCCTATGCCCTGTGCCCTCATCAAAGATCACATCACGGGATGTGATGATGGTTCTGGTTGCACGGTCAAACAGCTTGTAACCGCTGACTGAGTAGCCCACCAGGACGCATTTTACCGATCTTGCATCCAGTTTTGACTTTACCAGCTCCTCTGGGACCTTGGCGAAGGCAACACACCCAAATGGTCGAAGGTGAGCCACATTTTGCCTCCTGCGGCTCCATGCTTCTTCGGGTACCTTGTCAGGTTGACGTGCAGAGGGGAGGCAGTTGCGTGTGTACACCTGGGTTGCTGCGGCCTCTGCCCACAAGTCCTTGGGCAGGCCACTCTCAGCCAACATGCACCGTACTCCTTCGATCACCGTGCGTATCGAGCGCTCCGCAAGACCATTCTGGGCATGGGCATATGGTGTGGTAATGTTGAGTATTATCCCGTGCTTTCCACAGTATTCTTGCCACAACTCATTCACCCATTCTCGTCCCGCGTCCACACGTATTGCTAGCAGCTTTTGACCTGTCTGCCGTTCAGACTCTGCATGGTATAGTACCAGGGCTTTCAGAGTAGTGGAGGCATCCTTCCTGGACAAGAAGTACGCTGCTAGATGGGAGGTATGGCCGTCAACAACGATCATCATGTAGGTAGCGCCGCCTATAGATTGTGTACTAGCTGGGCCCCATAAGTCAAGGTGGATACACTCATTTGGGGCTTTTTCACGTTCATGTGTGCCGTCGTATGGCCGGGCTACGTGTTTCCCATATACACAATCCTCGCACAGGCCTTTTACCTCCAGATCTCCTTTGACTCCAATGCCATCAACTAGCCCCTTTTGCACTAGTTGCCTGATGCTGTGGACACTCGCGTGTGAGAACCGCCTGTGCCAGCCGTCGAGATCAACTGGTTTGTTAAGAGATGACGCCACCATGGCCCTGGCCTGTGGTGTGTGGTCCGCGTTGAGGACCTTCAGGATGTACATGCCACCAGCACCTTGACCGGTTAGTACTTCCCTCCCGTCAGGGTCGAAGAATACTACCTTCCCCTTGGCAAACATAACCGTAAATCCTGCCTTATCAAAGCATCCAATGGATACAAGATTTGCAGATAGGTCTGGTGTGTGTAGGGCATTGTGGAACACAAGCTCTAGGGTGCCCCGGCTGGTCTGGATTCTTTTTCTGACTGTTCCCTGTCCTATAATACGGAAGGTACCATCCTGCGTCGCAGCTCTGCCTTCTCTTGGCTGTGTGAGTTCCGTATATTCAGCAAAGTTGTCACGTCTAACAAAGCAGTGGTCGCTGGCACCTGAGTCCGCAAAGGTTGGGATAGGGGTGTCAATCTGGAGTGCGTATGAGTTCAGTGGGTTTGTCTCATTTGCTTTTTGATCGGTTTTGCAGGGTATAACTTGCGCGGCAAGAGCATACGTGACTTGTGGCGGGTCATCGGTAGCGGTTGTGATTGCTAAGTTGGCTGTCGGTACGTTGTTGGTGTTGGCGTTTTGATTTGCGAGTGTGGCTAGTGCACTGTCCCTATTTCGAAAGTTAGGAGGAAACTGTCCCTCCTTCCCTCCGCCCTTCCAATAACAGTTCTCCTGCAAGTGTCCCGTGCGTTTACAGTTAGGATTGGTGCAGATGAGTTTGGGTCTCTGGGGTTTTGTGGAGGCTGCGAGTGCTGTGACTGAAGAGTTTGTTTGTTTTTGAGCTTTTAAGCGTTCCCAATGTATGGTGAGCCCAGCAATCAGGTCGTTCGACGTTTTTGTGGAGTACTGACTAGCGACAACAACATTCCAGGATTCGGGTAAGGAATTCATGACTATTGTCCTGAATGTAGCGTCGCTGATAATCGCGCCTTTTTCAGTTGCCTCCTCCCATTTTGTACGCAGATCTCTAATATGGGCAGGGAAATCTCCTCCGTCCGCAAGCATTGTGGCGCGCAATAAATTTTTGGCCCCCATTGCAGCAAGTTCGGATATAGTGCCGTAATTTGTGGTGAGCTGTTCCCAAGCATCGGCCGCTGTTCCATCCATCCTAATGCCTAACCCGGTTGGGTTTTTGCAGTTGTAGATGATTAGGGCCAGTGTCCATGCATCACGAATGTCCCACTCTTCTGCCGATGGGATCAGGGATGGCCATTCTGTCGCAGCTGTAGCTGGTTCGACTTTGATGGAACCCTCACTGGCTGGGTTTTCAATTGTGCCGTCGAGATATCCTCGTGCTCCGCGAGCATGCGCCGCGATGATAATTCGCTTTTTGAACTGTCCGAAGTTGGTACCATCAAACTGAAGATTTTCGGGGAAGATAGGTGGGTTTGCGGAGCTCGGAGTAGCCATTTTTAATCAGTGTGGAGTTGTGTCTTAGGTGTACTTTGGTAGTGTGTGTTCGAGTCGTTTTCTCGTGCCTCGTATTCTGACTGGGAGCGGGAGCGGGGCCCGATAACCTGTAGAGTAATACGAAGTATAATTAGCCTTAGTGCTCGACACGATAGTGTGCAAACGACTAATATTAACCTGTAGAGTAATACGAAGTATAATTAGCTACAGGGATAAATGAGTATGAGAGCAATTGAATATATAAGTGAGCTACACACCCTTAGTGCTCGACACGATAGTGTGCAAACGACTAAGGGTGTGTTTTGGGCACTCGACAATTTTGTGTAGCTGAAATAAGGTTTGATCTGTTGTAAATAAAAGAAAAACATACGTAGTGACCGAAACTGGAAGTAAGAAATAAATAACATTTACAACTGGGCTTGCGTCAACGTAGTCATGCCTCAACAATTTTTAACATGGATGAGACTGGATTGTATTATGCATATGTACCAATGTCAATTTTTTTGATCTGATCTATTGAGCTTACAGACAGGATGCCACCTGACCAAGGTTTATCTGACAAGCAGCATGCAGGTGTAAAAGGAAGAAAGGTCCGCTTGACATATGCATTCACAGCAAATGCAGATGGATCAGAAAAGCTTTGTCCAATGGTTATTGGCAAAGCCAACATGCTGCATGCATTCCAAAAGAAGACAGGTGCTCAGCTGGGATTTGACTATCACAGCAATGCCAAAGCATGGATGACAGCCTCCCTTTATCAGAACTGGCTAGAGCAATGGGATCATGAACTTCAGGCAGAAAACTGAAAGGTTCTTCTTCTGCAAGACAACTTTGCAGGTCACATTGTTCCAGAGGGCCTTCAAAACATCCATGTTGAGAATTTTGAACCAAATCTTACTGCACACATCCAGCCTATGGATCAAGGGATTATTAGATGTTTTAAAGCACATTATCATGCTTCCTATATTGAATGTGCTATTGATTGCTATGATTCTGGGGTCACACCATCTGAGATCTATGATATCAATCAACTTGAAGCTATGCAATTGGCCGACACTGCATGGAACAAAGTGGATACTACCACCATTAGACACTGTTGGTGCAAAGCTGGTATCCTCCCAGCAATGGATCAGCCTGCTACCTAGCCCTTGATACCAGTCACAGCTCTCCTCAACACACAGCTTGATCCAATTACAGAAGCCACAAAGGAGGTCAAAAAAGCTCTTTATGGGCTCAAGTTGACTGGTGTCCTTCAACCTCAAAATAGAATGACTATTGAGGATCTCCTCAACCTGGTAGAGGAGGTACACCATATGTAACAGGCAACTGATGAGGACATATGTCAGGCTGTTCTGGCTGCATGCAAAGCATGAGAAGATGCAGAGACTGTTGGTGGAGTTGATGACACCAACAATGATGCACCAGTTTTGGCATGCCCTGCAAGGTGTGAGCTTCTACAAGCTGTTCAACTGATCAAAACTTACCGCGACAGTATGAAAAATCCAGTTGCGCGTGATTTGGATTGTATCTTGGCCTCTTTTAGAAGGCAGATTTGGCTTGAGGAGTCTCAAGTGATGTTTCCTTCCCAGATAACTGATTTTTTCGCTCCCAATTAGCTACTTTATTCATATAATACTTATACAATAGGTGGAACATCGAAAATACATGATTTAAGATGTTTCTGAGGCCTTTTTTTTTCTCTCCTTCATAAGCCATACTCTCCCATAACCCATAGCTCCAAGGGTCCACGGAAGGGTATGGGTTATGACAGAGGCAACTGTACTCCCGAAATAAGTAACTATTCAGATGAAAACATTTATCAAGAGCATCGCCATCACATCACGGAGATACCCGATGACTTCGTTTTTTTCCGACATTGATTCACCTCATACTGAAGTATCATATTTAGCTGAAGATATGCGGTTGTGCGCCTGGAATCCGCTGCGATGCCACAAATCATCTGATCTCACCTTATTTTCATTCATTCCGGAAGGACATAAGGAGTGCGTTCGTTCGTTCCTATATCTTCCCGTTTTCAAGGCCCGAACCGAAGTTCACTTCCTTTTATATCATCAGAGATGCTGATATGAGTTTCGGTTGATGAAGGTTTTAGGTGCTCGGATGGAGAGTAACCTCATGGGTTCAACTGGAAACTGCAAAATAGTCGGAGTAACGCCTAAGATGGAAGGCAAAGGTGGTCAAAGTCCTGAAGAAGCCTAAAGATGGGTCTCAAACCACATGTGAGAATCTGTGAGATTGCATCGGAATGCACCACGGTTTACTAGTCCCAAACTTCAGCGCCGCATCTAATTCTTCTGAGGGGGACGATTTTTTGACTACAAATACTGTGGTCTTAACCATCGAACAACGATACTCTTGAGCATGATCATTACGAACATTTTGATTTTGGCGTATACTACTGCTCAAGAATTAGTATAACGAAAAATGAAACACATTCTAGAGCTTAGCCTCCAATAGCTGATCAGAAATCGATCCGATGAAACTGGGGATTTACCATATCAACACAAGTTATCGAGGGACACGACGGCACTCACTTTGTATTGGCGACACGGAAGGTATCGGGCTGCATGAATGTAGCATTGGCGACGAATACAATATTGCTGTTGCTAATATGATATCGGTCCCAGTCTTGGTTCTTTGAGAAGTTCGGATCACGGTTATATGCAAAAGATACCCTGCCTTAAGTGAGACTTGGCGAACAAGGATCATTGGAGACATCATACCAGTAGGCGTGTACTTGCTTAGCTAAGGTGTACAGTGCCTCATCGGCAGGTGTAAACTTCATGAAGACATAAGGGATCTCGCCAGTGTGATACACTTATGAAATGAGTCAGACTAGAGAAAAACAAATTATACATTGGTCGTACCTCCTTGCCATTGAGCGTTCGTGGAAGTGAACTGATCAAAGATGTATGACCATGCATCTACACCCTTGGCGACGACTGCACTTAGGAAATTACGGCGCGGCCATTGGAAATGGATGTCCCCATATACCGCAGCCGCGCGTTTGAACTGCTCACCAAAAAATGTGACGTTTCCGGTACCAAAAGGAGAACCAAGAGTCGGATCATCAGGGTAGAGACTTAAAAGATTTTGGATCGAGGTGATGTTTTGGAAGAAGGAAGCATTACGGTTCCTGTAATCGTTTTCAAGGAAGATGAGGAGGTCGGCATCGGCGCTGATTGACTGAGGTTTGACGAAGATTGTGCCTTCATCCATTACGTTGCCAGCGATGATAGGTATCTCGGCACTAGTCATAATAGAGTCAGCAGAACGACAAAGGATCTGTGCAATCTTACAATTTACCCTGCGCAGTGAGGATAGACGGGCTCGCAGGAATGATGTCACCGTCGATCGTAACTCCCCATGGCTGGTCGGAGGATTAACAAAGTATCGAAGGTGAGAAGATAACGTTACGCACGCGGCTACCGTAGACCAAGGGTTGGCTGAACATCACATTAGTGGCGTCAATGAGAACATCTCGGTCAACAGTGCGCAAGCATTCAAATGTGTCAGCTGCGCCACCACAGCCAACAATTCCCACGAGTGCTTCATAGTTACCCTGATACTTCTCTGATGGAAGACAAGGCACGGAAGTAGTCGTTCCTGACTCCAAGATCTAATGAAGAAACATCAATTTCAGACAAAAAGACATTTCAGAACACTCACGGCACCAGAGAACAGCATTGTGTTAACATTAAGCATATGATACGTGATGGACATCCTGGACTTAAAAGATAAGTGGACTGAAATTTTTTGAAGATACATCATCTTAGCACTTACGCTCCAGAAGATTGTCCGAAGACAGTAACTTTGGAATTATCACCATTGAAGGACTTGATGTTATCTTGGATCCATTGAAGCGCCAATTTCTGGTCATAGAGACCAAGGTTCTGAGCCCCATTGGCAGAAGCTTCGCTGCCTCCGCTACAAGAGACAAAACTCAAGATACACGGAGATCTATGAGAGATAATTGACGCACAGGAATCCCCAAGCAGCCAAGCGGTATTGAATAATAACCGTAATCACCGGCATACCCTAAAAATGGCAGGTTTCATTATGAGGGACAGAACAACGCGGTGGACTCACAATAGCCGTAGATTGCTGGACTATGCCATTACCAGAGTAATACCACGAGGCTCCTTGGGTGAGAGCGCCACCATGGAGCCACACCATGACAGGAAGCAGTTTGCCCGGGGGAATGGAATGAGGCCTCTGAATGTCGAGAAGTGTGCAATCTTCGTCGGTTCCGTAGACTGGAAAAAGAGTTAAAATAAGCAGGATGTGGACTGGGGACATACTTACTGCCATAATCCACAGCTAGCGAGTTCTACAGACCAGGAAATGTCAAACTCCACACTTACAACCGTTAAATACTCACCGTTCCTTTGATTTGGGGACAAGCGGGACCATGTATAGTAGCATTGATTGTGTTTCGTGTACTGTACGATACGGGAGTCGCCTGTCTGAACCGAGTAGCAGTACCATATTTGATCCCGAGGAACTCTTCCACGCCCGTAGTGGTGTCATAGTTGCCGACGAAAGATGTCCGGCCGACTTGGACGGATGCAGCAGAAACGACCGTAAAAGAAAGGAGTGCAGGCAAAAGAGAGAGCAACATCTTGATGACGGTGGATGCTGGTTGACTCCAGTTGACCAGTACTCCACCCGAAGAAAATATTTGAGCGCAGGGAAAAATGCACAATGTGCTTATACATATGCAATTGGAAAACTGGACATAAGTATGCCTATTTTGGAGAGAGCTTCCGTCCGAAATTCTAGCAAAGAAGCGGGCCGACCTGAGACATCCCAACACTAGCCGACAGTCCCGGAGGCTGATCAGGAGACTCGATTATCTTGTTATTGTAGTAGCATGATATGTATTGCGTTATGCACCCTCTGGCCACAGAGCCTGTGATACCATTTCGGGTAGCGTGAATTCGTTGAAAAATTATAAAAGCAAGTAGTTGATTCGGATATTCAGCAACGCTACACGAGAAAGACAAGAGGAACTCGGTTGCACAATGTATTGATTAGTAAGCGGTTTTCTAGAAATGCCGGAATGAAGCTGATGGCAACCCGGTGTGCTTTTTTTTCTTCGTCTAAACTGTTCGACCGGATTTTGGACCAGGTCACAGACTGTAAATTCTTTACCCAGCGGACGACTGGATCAAAAAATCATGCGTTTTTTGTTGGAAATTCTAACCACGTTTGTCTTGTGCTTGTGTTATTTTCCAACAGTGCGGGTCCCGAACAACTCAGCATAACCATGAGGGGTGTACTCTAAAAAATGAAGCGCCACTTGATGCACTTGTATCACCATCTCGGCACTACCGTACTGTCATCTGATATTATCAAGGGTCTGATTTAGGTACCTCATCGTCCAGACAAATCTTCCTCGTACCTTGTCCAGATCTCCACGGACAACTAACGCGTTCCCTGTGCACCTTCTGTTGCCTGCCCGGGCTCCCAACTATCTTACTGACTTCTTCCTTCCAAGTTGGTAGCCTTGAATAAAACTCTAGCCCCCACCGGTTCTCCTTCAGAGTCTTCCTTTCTCTCCTGTTCTGACTTGGACCATCATGAGTAGCGCTTCCATCACGGAAGCAGCGAATTACATGAAAATCGCTAGCGCGTCGATTTATGCATTCGGTTTGTCCATCTTTCTGAATCTCTTTTGATCGTTGGACTGATAATTCCTCCTGGTTTTAGATTATATCCAAACCGTCCCGGCAGAATATAGATTATGTGAGTTCGATGGCTCGTTGCTGCCTGGCTTGTGATGATTGATTTCTCTTCAGATCGAAAACAGAAGGGGATCTTTAGACTTTCTTTTCCATGTTGGCTGTTGATATTTGTTAGAGTTCGTACTCTCAAATTCTCTCGAATTATCTAGCTGGCTCACTTCTCAACAGTACCTCGGCATGGTCGCCATCATTCTATCCCTAGTCGGAGGATTCTCAAAGAATTTCACAAAAAATTCTTGCCATCAGTTCTATCTTGCAGTTCCGATGTTCAAGGTCTTTGTTAATCTATGGACGCTAGCACACTATTGACGATACTCTTAAGGTCCTGGCGGCCGTTGCATCACATGGCGTTTTCATCTTCAGAACATACGCTATCTGTGGGAGGAACAGAACTATCCTCTATTTCTTACTCGTCTTTGGAGGTCTGCTCAGTGTTGTAGAGATCATCTCACCTGTTGTTGTCCCGCGGAACGCTAAACTCGGTGGTACGGGGAACTGCATTTCCGATTTGTCTAAGGTCCGCACTTTTTTCGATCGCCCTCAGGTGATGATGAGCAAGTGATCAAATTGCAATCTTTTCAAGGGTTCAACAAGTTGGGTTCAGTACTTGGTATGGGTCTACATCTGGTCCGGATGGCTGTCTGATTCACCGACATATCCGCAATAGTGTCAGGTAATTTTCGACGTCGTGATCCTTGGCTTGACCATCGATCGACTGTTTCGTGGCACTCAACTCAAGCTTTCCAATCGCTCCGAGATCACAAAAAAATTCTGGGAAAGCCAGGTCATATACTTTTTTGCCGTCACAGCAGTAAACATTGGTATGTTGCAATATTGTGGGTCTTTCAATTAGCTGATCCGCAATCTCAAGCCAATCTCGTCTTCTTCATCAAGTTCAACAAATCATCCGAATCTACGATGCTTGCGACTTTAGGGATGGCCATCACGGCTATCTTCTCATCTCACGTTAGTAAGTGAAGTTCTTCAGACCTGTCAGGGCGTATGAAGAAAGATTGAAATCAAAGAATAGTCTTAGATCTTTACGAAGCCAGACATGATAGTCAATCTTATTTATCGAGTGGCCTCCCAAACCATGCCAATGCCGTCCATACCACAACGTACAGGAATGGAGAGATTGTCGATCGGCAATTCCGCGTCATCGCTGCGGAAGAAACCAAATCAAATGCTTACAGGATGGACAACTTGGTAAAAGCATTGTTCTCTTTCGAGTGTGGTATATCGTTTGATTCGTCACATTTTAGGACGCTGGTGGTATCCATGTCCATCGCGACGTTGTAGAAGTGGCTGATGACCAATCTTTGAATTCATGGGAGAGGGATCATCCTGATATGAAAAAGACAGAGATCTGAGTTACATATAGATTTTGTAGAAAGGGTTTTTTGGGATCCTGTGTAGACGATGTGAACATGTTTTCTAATCCATGCTGTTTCGTAGGAAACCGAGCGCTGGGCCTTGATCTCCCTTGTTTTGAATGCAATTGTCCCTGCTAAAGAACCGGAGCGTGCTCTGGATGCCCTTATGGGTGGAGATATCTCACTCTATCTTATCTTATTGACGTATTTGGATTCGGGACATGAAACATCACGTGCTACGTGCGACGTTTTCAATGATGTCTTGTATGACGTTCTATACTAAAGGAAAACGTGTTCGGTTGCCAGTGGTGGCTACTTTTGAGCCTCTTATACTTCACCAGCAATGCCTCCTCATGTCGACTTGGTTATAACCTTTCGGGCTACCAAGAAAACTAGTCTGTCGAAGCAGCAAATTCGCGAGGATTCCAGGAAGGCTGAGCAACAGTATACTCGGCTAATCCAGACTCTAACCAAAGGGGGCCTGCGCGCGGTAGGGAGGCGTGGAGAGTCTCTGGGCCACCTTCTTGTATTCATATCATGTCCTAGTAGCTATGTTGACAGCCTCACAAAACGTGAAAGGTAGGTTGTCATCATCTTAGCTAAACACTCACCACATCTCGTTCTAGACATTCAGACTTTCTATCCGGTCTACCAATCAAACCACTAGGTTCAGAGGCTGAAAATATCTCACTTTCTCCAGCAGACCGCATTCGCCTTATTTATGACTACGTCACTTCAATTTCGTCCGATGGAGGGCTCGGAATCGTACCTCGATCCTCTGATTGGGATCTCGTGGAGTCAGTAATGACTTTACATGATCGAGCGTTCAATGATGCTTGGATTCGGAGTTGGACTCCACGTCAGATCGCCTCTGTAGAGCTTGCAAAGATACGAGGACAGGTCCGTTTCCTCGTCTTCAGCATCTGCATCCGGAATTGACATCATATGTAGTTCGGCGACTCTGTTGCTCTTTACTTTGCATTCTTGTCTTCATATACGAAAGCTTTAGTTTTCCCTGCCGCATTAGGCTTCGTATTCTACTTTTTCGGTATACCATACTCGCCTTTATATTCGAGTCTGGTCTGTATTTGGTCTGTCGTCTTCGTGGAATGGTGGCGTATCCGCGAACGTATCCTCTCTATTCGCTTCGGAACTGAAGGCTCCTTCCGTGTCGAGAAGCGCCGTGCTGATTACAAACCTGGGTTCTCATGGTGGAAGCGCGACTCAAGAATCTTCGCGAGCATTCCTCTTCTTCTATTGTTTTCGGGAATCTTGTTTGCCATGCTTACTGGAATCTTTGTTTTCGAAGCTTTCGTTACGCAATTATACACCGGTCCAGGGCATCAATACATTGTAAGCCTTAAACCTCCTTTCTTTTCCATAGCTCTTACTTCTATTTCTCCAGTCTTTCAGCCCCACCATTCTGTTCGTAGCACTGATCCCACAATTCTTGAAGTTGTGGCAAATATTGGCCGTTTGGCTGACGAACTGGGAAAACCATGCCCATCATTCAAGCTATGACAGATCTTTGACGCTTAAAACGTTCGCGCTAAGCGCACTTGTTGCCTATCTCGGCTTAGGTCTGAGCGCTTTCGTCTATGTGCCATTTGGAGAAGGCGTCATGCAAGTCATGCAAGTGTTGCTTTTCAAAGGGGTGGAAGCTCCACAGGGATTTCAGGGACATAATGCTACTGTTTCAGCTGAAGCATCAGTAAAGACTCTGCTTGGCCTATCAGAGGGACTTTGGGATGTCAACAAATCAAATGCGAAGCACAAACTCAATCCCGGTCGGCTGAAGGATCAGATGTTCGCATATACAGTGACCAACCAAGCTGTCAACACGTTTGTTGAGGTCGGCATGCCTTTTATTCTTCGTGCGTTGGTGTCTTTTCGAAATGGCAAGAAGAGCACACCGGTACCGGGCACTCTGAACGAGAAGAATGGCGTGAAGAAGCGAGTTGTCTTCGAGGATGAGAAGGAGAAAGGAGGATTGATTGAACGGGAATTCCTAGACGCTGTTCGGGAGGAAGTCGCGCTTCCCGAGTACGAAACGTTCCAAGATTACAGTGAGATGGTAACGCAGTTTGGCTACGTTGCAGTGTGGTCATCCATTTGGCCGCTCGCGTCAGGTCAGTATCATGCCAACTCATCATTAATGCATCATTTTTTGTATACACTCTTATGTCTCCTATAGTCATGGCACTCCTCAACAACTTCCTGGAGCTTCGTTCTGATGCGTTTAAGATGACTGTACATAATCGTCGTCCAATCCCAACTCGTACCGACACCATCGGACCTTGGCTCGACGCACTGACATTCCTATCTTGGCTCTCAGCACTCATCAACTCAGCGCTTGTGTACCTCTTTAGCCCGCGCTCTCAGACCAACTGTTCCGCTACTCCCAGTGTCCATATCTCGCAACTTGACAAGGTCAATCAGCAGCTCTTCTCGGGGAAGGACGAGGGGCTCGCCGCGACAAAGGAGCTGCTCATGACGGTACTACTGATCACCTTTGCTGCAAGTCATGGATATCTCTTCTTGAGGGTGGTCGTAAGGCATCTGATTGAGAAGGTGTTCTGGGAAGGCAGCAAGGAAGTGGAAGAGAAAGAGAAAGTTGACAGAGAGATCAAGAACAAGTTTTTGCAAGGATTTCTTGTCGAGGATAGGCAAAAGAGTCAGTCCATTGTTCATCCTGTTGAGGAATCCAGTGTTGTCGCTGGTGAAGAACGCCAAATTGGTGATGCTGCCGATTTTGATGTGTCGAGCTTTTGGGATAATGACGAGGGTCTTGAGGAGATATCGCGGGTTTCCAAAGAGGTCTGATGTTACTTACAATCTCTCTTTTCATTCACATAAGTAATAGCTTTGCGTCAATACAGATCCGTTAGAAAGTCAAACTGACAGTCGAAGTTGTTGAATGTAAAACCGAATGTCTTTGGACTAAATAACATAGCTCTGCCTCTATCGTAGCACAAGTACTAGTAGCTCCGTCGAACGAAGTTGATATCAAGAGCGTGAGGAATGCTAAGCCCAAATGCTCCAAACTCATTTTGGACCTGTTCTGCATGCGGACTATTCTTCGGGAGTGACCAATTGTAGTTCAGAAGAAGCATACACAAAAGTGCTCGTTGCTGTAATCGTCTGTGTTAGGTGCATTGCATGAGCCGTACGAATGCACAAATACCTCAAAGAGCGAGAATTGCCGAGCAACACATTGACGCGGGCCCGCGCCAAAAGGAATATTGTTCACAGCTTTCTGACGCGTACCGATGAAGCGGTATGGATCGAACTTGTGGGCGTCGGGCCAGTTATTGTCATTCTGGTGCACAGCGCAGATGTTCGGGACAATAGAAGTATGTGCAGGGATCGCATACTTGCCGATCATAGTGGGCTGAAGTGTCCATCGTGCCGGCAGAAGGGAGATAGGGCTATTGATACGTAGGGCTTCCTTGATGCATGCGGAGAGGAAGGGAAGGTTTGAGAGATCTTGGAACGTAGGCTCGACCCGGCCATTGAGCAGAGTCTGGACTTCTTCACGTGCCTTGGTTTGGTACTCAGGGTGCTTGGCAAGGTGGTAGACCGCGGTTGAAAGTGCACCGGAGGTAGTGTCCTGCAGGTGATAAAAGCGTAAGTCCAACACTACTGAAGAGAAAGCAGCGCACATGACCGGCCGAGAAGAGGATTGCGAGGTTAGAACGTAACTCCTCGCTTGATAAAGTCGAGTCTTCCAACAGATAACTCAGCAGATCTTTTCCAAGGTCTTGGCGCTTCATTTCAAGGAGGTCGTCGTATCGTTTGTTAAGTGCGTTGACATCATTCAATACCGCATACCGAGGAAACCAGTCATCGAGGAAAGGGAAAATGAGACGTGTCGGAGTCGCGATGCGTGACATAACACGATTAAAGTGGTCAACGAAAGAATCTTCAGTTGCTTGAAGTGCCTGGAAGTTATGTCCTAAAAGGGCAGTACCAACAACATCTAACGTGTAACGCTGACATTTCTAATTAGACAACGTTCCGAGGCTATCTAAGAAGACATACCTGCACAAGGTCGCTGAATCTATGGATACCCCCTTCGCCAATACGCTCGAAGAGTTCATGGGCAAGTCCTACAAAGCAATGAACCGGAATACCACGATCAAATGCTGCCTTGACCGAGGCAGAGTGACATTTCCACATGTCACCATTGGAGAAGACAACGTTCGGCCCACTAAGAAACGTAAAGTGCAGGTGATCTTGGTAGTTCTTTTTAGGGAACTGATTTATGTCCTGACACACCATTTTGACGAGCTGTAATAGAGCCATGTTAATTGGGGCGAAATGCACAGAATATTAGTCGACTAACGGCAGGGTCAAGGACGTGAACGCCCCATTTTCCAAGCATATAGACGAGAACGACACCGTCACCACGTTTTGCAAACGGAAGAATGAGCCGGCGAACACGAGAATCAACAGACTCTCGGCGAGCATAACTCCAAATCGTGGCGTACGGTGAAACTTTAGGAAGATGTCGCAGCTCGGCAGGAACAGCGAGGACATATCGCACAAATGCGAAGAGCAGCATCAGAACAAAACACCAGCAAAAGTCGATGCTCGCAAGTTGTCTGTAGTAGGGAATTGAGAAGTAGGCATCCAAAAGCAAGTCAGAAGTGGGCATTCTTCGTATAATTGCGATGCTGAAGTAGAGTATACTGCTGGGTATTTATAAGGGGTACCCGTGCATATATCCCATGCGATCCAAGGAAGGAATACGAATGAGAGGCCAAATATCAGTAATGAAATTTATGAAAAGGCATGCGACACGACACGTCTGAGGAAAGACCCGTCTAAACCGCACTTATCTCCGGGTGATTTTCGTAAACGCCTTGTTCGACAGCATGTGGGATCGATTGGGTCGGAGCGGGAGAGCAACAGATCCATTTGGTTCTTGCACTTTTCGAGGCTGATAGATCACAGGGTATGAAGAAGAGATACTAGGATGACAGCCTACAATATACGTCTGGAAATAGGAGACACTGTGAGTGATGGTATGGCTTGTACTCTCCTTGACCTTTCCCAACATGAATGGAGATGACCTATTGGCAGGCAAGCCTCATGATTCCTTCCGAATTAAAGAGCTAATTGAAGTTCTTTATCCCATTCAAATCATATCCTGACCTTGTCGTTCTCCTTTTCCTGAGTGAAAGTGAAAAGTTGATAGTTGATGAAACTGGATACGTTCGATGGAGGTGAAGATATTGATTGACTGAGGAAGGAGACGCTGTAACGACTGCCGAAATTAGATCGTGAACTCGTTTAGAATTTGACCAGCTGAGATATGGTAAGCTATGCCTCTATCATATTGGCCGGAGCACCCGACGTGATAGAGATTGGCCATGTACATTAAGGAAAGAACTTTGGAACATAACGTACAGTATACTGTAACATGTCAGACAACGTCGTGACTTCCTGTGACGCCGTGACTGCTCCGAATATGACGAGTGAAAAAGCTTGTTTTTCTTCAAATTTATATCTCGACGTCGTCTCCTAGGAAGTCTCATTCTCTAGATGTAATAATGTCCCTCCTACAGAAGCAATTCGATTGACTCACCCCGCCAGTTCAAAAGGTGGTTTTCATGCGCTGATCGGTCCCTCAATCGAGCGAGCTTCAGTCTTCGATCAAGGATAGCAGTGAGGCAATCGCCCAGTCTGTGCCTGATATGTATTAGCGGCCTGCGCTACATATTGTACTATTTCAGCCCTAAAGCATAGTACTACCGAAGCCAGGGTCGATGATCGAAGTCAAGAAGTCAAGTTTTACGTCCAGATTGTCTTTGGATTGTCTCTGCAGCGGACCATGTTGTTCGCTGGCATTCGCTCGAAGACATGCTTACTGAAAGTCGGTGGGTGTTTTCAGATTCAGACGTCTTTCTTTATTATCTGCCTGCAACATGTCCCTCTCCCTCTTCATTCCCAAATGCGAGTGTACATACATCACTTTTGGATCCCCTTTGTCTCCTAGCTAGTTATCCCATCTAGAGATTGAATGACCGTGGCACCGACATTCTCGACACGTTAGCAAATGGAATAATATGAGAACTCGATCCCTCAATGCTGTGCCACGGATGCCCTTTCCTTTTCATTTGTGACAGCCGAGGCAATATAATATCTGGTACTATGATTCAATGGACATCGAAGTAAGGCCTTCTCAGATAGGACAGCCGCCGCTTCTAGTTCCCTCAACTTCCCTGTTCTTTCTTCTAGCGTGAGCACGAGTTTTGTGTCTCCCATTCTGCCCCTGTCCTTTGTGCTGTGTATTTTCCGTTAACTATAGCATTGTGGCCAGTAGTTATTAAATATGCCTCAAATAATATGATGCAGATCTGTCTGGACCCAAGGAACCGTTCGGATCGTCTGACACTTGTCCGTCACATTGTATATTTGAAGGAACGGCGGTTTGTATCCCAGTTTTCCTATCCAATGATTTTTCGTACAATAGATCGACTGTTAGTTCGTCTCCATACACACTGGCGTCAAAAATTCGAACGGCCTAGAAACCGACCCTCACTTGCATATTATCCGGCTTCACTTGTTGGTACCTCCAAGGCCAATATAACGATTCTGTTGTATTAACTACTCACCTGCAGGTGAACCCAATGCAAAACAATTATCACAAATGAGAATTGTGAAATTGTGCAATTCAAGTGAGTAAACTGTGTGGGAGGTTAAAGCTTTGAAATGTTATCCCATTCCTTCCCCACAATCATCTGTACCTGTATCTGCTTGTCCACCTTCATATCCTTGAACCTTTCGTCTATGTGAAGGAGTGCGATCGCGAGGGTGTACATACGGCCTCCGACGAACTCATCAGAAACTTGAATGTGCTAGTACAATTGTAGCGAGAGTTGGTTTCATTTTCGATCGCAACGGCAGAACGAATATCTAGTCACTTAAGGGCAGAGCTCAATTATGCTGATCTGGTCATTATCTCATCTCTTCCATTGGTCTTCCCCACGATCCTTATCGCCGTCATTACCTTCGACATGTTGGTGACGCGGGAATAACGCGAGGAGATGTCGAGCAATGAGGGCGGTGTCCCCAGCGATCGATCGATAAACCATGAGATGAAGGTGCGTGTGTATTGAGCGCCTCTAAGGATGTAATCGTTGTCGATGGCTCCGCGACTTCGCGAAAAAATTGAATATTCAGAGGTTTTAGACTTGTTCGATCAAGTCTAAAATCGGCTGAAAATTGAGTTAGACATGTCGAAACGCGTCACTCAAAATAGTTGATCCATGATCGAAGAGTATCTTCAATGCAATGTTGTACTGCCCGTTATCTTCTAAGCTCGAGGATTCAAGAGAGCCAGACCATCTGGTAATCAAATTTCGGCGGGCACACCACTGAATCTTCCGTGATTCCTTCTCTCCATCATCTTATGCAATCCTGAGAGTGGTGAGGATTGTGATGCCCAACCTGATCAGAACAGTGCGGATAAAAGCAGGGTGTCCCGCTGTTGACTTTCGTAAGAAGAGTGCGACCAAATTGTTATCGAATTCAGTGTCAGATTTGAGCTTGAACTTTGGAACAGAGATACGTAGTTCCGTGATGCGTGTGCAAAAAAAGAGGTACAGGTCAAAGCGGTGTATAATTTCAAGTTTCCCATTGCCAATGTCTATCATCTCCAGCCGGTAAATTTCAAGAGAATCTTCGAAAATGCTGAGAAGAACGTCTTGATTGGAAATGCCTCTAACACCGGGGCTGTCGCAAGAAATGCAGACAAAACTGGGCCTTTGTTGTGCCCCGGGGAGGGGATCTGGTGACCTTTACACGACGAAGATTTGGTGTTATGAAGAGGAAGATCTCAGTTGATATGGGACATGAGAGGGAATGTAAATGTGATAGTAGGGGTTTGACATTTATCCTTCAAGCGTTGGGAAAGTTGGACCAAAACGAATTCCGTGGAACTCAGTGAACTCGACGCGTTTCCAGGAGTCTGGATGAATAGCATCGGCAAAAGTCACAAAGGTATGTGTACGAAGAACGTCTATTGATGATGGCTGTTACATACATGCTTCTTGCAACTGCGTTTGCAGGAGGGAATCAAGGAGGCCAATGGACTCGCCATAGGATTTCCAGGGTCGGCCGCGGCAAACCGTTCGTTACACTTAGTCAAAACTGCTCAAGTTTTTTGATCGTAAAGAGAATGTCTCCAATAGACATTTTAAATCCAATGGTCCGGAATCAAGTGACGACCAGGAAGCAAACTAGTGTGCGATGGCTGTGGCTCCGGTCCAATTTTTATTTGACTAGGAGACGATCTGATTGATAATTTCGAGTGATTTACACGTGCGCTGCGATGCCAACATTCTTTACAAGAAGAAAAAGGTAGTCAGAAGTTACCAGGCATGTTAGACGCGTGTGAAAACTCGGCGACTGATCATCTCAAGATGATGGCAAAAAGGCACAAGGGAGAGCTCGGGAGGCTTTGGTAACGTTTGATCACGTGACGTGGTAGGTTACATTATCCTTGACGTCGACCGTTTTTCGAACCCTATGGCTCTCCCCACAAATGGCCGCGTTATCATAGACACTACGGTGGGAGAGATTGATATCGAGCTCTGGTCCAAGGTCGATTATGTTCACATACCAAATTCCTCCCGAAGGTGACTCTTCTGTAGGAAACCCCAAAAGCATGTCGAAATTTCCTAGCATTGGCGATGGAGGGTCTGTAAGTCACTACATTGTGATTGATCACATAACTAACTCTTCTTGATTGCTAGGGTATTATGACGGTGTCATATTCCATCGGTACGCGTTTGTACGGTCATACCACCAAACCTTAATGACCTACAAATCTGAAGAATCGTTCCTGGATTCTTGGTTCAAACAGGCGACAAGACAGGAACTGGTGCGGGGGGAGAATCCTTCTATGGAGGTATGTGCTTCGCTGATCAAGCTACGCATGTCAGAACCAACGTGAATGTAGAGCCCTTCGAGGATGAGATTCACCCGCGGCTACGGTTCGCGCACCGTGGTCTGGTTGGAATGGCCAATAATGGAACGAGACATTCGAACGATTCTCAGTTTTTTATCACGCTCGGTACGCTTGGTTGTCATGTCTCACGGCCTACTCACCTGAAACTGCGTAGACAGGGCGGATGAATTACATGGAAAGCACACTCTGTTCGGACGGGTGATGGGAGATACACTCTTCAGTGCGTTCGTGCAACTACCGCTACTTTGATTCCTCATTCAAGTTTTCCCAAGACGTCCTCAAGATCGGGGAAATGGGTATGAAAAAGTCCTACAAGGTATACCTACTGGCGGCTGATGCAACTTTCAGAAATTGACAAAGATGGGCGGCCTGTATAGTGCGTGTCGATTTTTCGTTTATCCCATGATTGTTTATGTTTTCTCAGTCCTCCAAAGATCAAAACTATTCGAATACTTGACAATCCCTTCGACAACATCGTCCCTCGAATTACCGCGGCTGAGAAGCGAGCTCAACAAAGAGCAAGAGAAGAGGCACAGCGAGAGCGCGAGGAGCAAGAGAGGCGAAAGGGTGCCAAAAAGTGAGTCTTACCTACGCTGGGTTCAGCGACATTGCTTCATCATCAGCTAGAAATATCAAGTTGCTCAGCTTTGGCGCATACGAGGGCGGAGAGGAAGAAGAATCCGTCACATTCCAAAAGAGGGCTATCTATCGACCAGATCGTATGTAGATACCAAACTCGCACGCACTGCCCTTGACACTGATCTTCATCGCTGTTAGTGGAGGACATTGAACCTTCAATAGCACAGCCAGGCTTTATAACCCAACCGCAACGACAATCATTGCAACGTAAGAATTCGGAGACAGCCTCGGCCCCCAAATTAGAAATGCCCGTACGTTCTGTTGTCAATGACAGAAGACCGGAGTATGTAACCATGATGGCTACTCAGGTCGCAAAGCCTGCCACGAAAAAAGACGAAACCGACATTACAAAGATTCGACAACGTCATGCCGAAGAGCAGGCTGCCAGCCAGTAAGCGCTCTGGCTCATTCCAATATATATCAATACCAAGTGATCGACTCATTAGATCCGCAAGAAGCGCTGAGATTGAAAAAATGGAAGCAGACATCCGGCGACTTACGAAACGCCGAGATGGGGATGATAGCGACGAGGAGCCTATCAAAAAGAAAACAAGAAAGTCATATCTGCAGGAAGAGCTAGACAAGTATGCTAAAGGACGGGGATTGAACAAGAAAGGAAAGAAGAAAGATGAATCGAACGTATTAGCTGCGCTCACTAGCTTTCGCAGTAAGCTTCAGAATGCGGCCAGTCAGATGGATGTCGATGCTGGTGATAATGATCCTGGTAGAGACCCGGACCATGAGGGTGGAGGCGAGGCGGGAATGGAGGTTGATGATGATCGTGGGTTCATGACTCATGCATTACATTTCCCCAAGGACGATGGCGAGGAAAGCCGAAAGGCAGAGCGAGACTATGAAGTGATTGACCCGCGGCAGCGGGGGGCACGAGCAAAGGAAGAAGAGCGCGTAAGGAAGAGGCTTGCGAAAGCCAGAGGGGGTGGTGGCGGCCGACGATGAAAGGGTTAGCTAACCCAAAATCTCATCCTTGTGTCTCTGTAATTTTTTGTCTTATTATTGTATTTCATTAATCAGAGGCAAGACATTCGAAATGTGAGGGTGCCATCTCGACCTTCAGAAATAGATTGTTTCATCCCGCGCTTCCTTGGTTATCAAAAATAATATAATAACTCACTTATGGTTCCTTGTTCTGTGAGTGGGGTTTCTAGCTGTAGCGAAGTTATCAAGTCTATCATGAGGCGTAATAATGATAATGAGACCAAGACCACAGCGGGCTTAGATGGGACGAAGACAAAGAAACTGAAGTTGGTACATCCTAGAGATTAATGCAATTATCCTGAAAATATTTGTGGTGTCAACGTTGAAACGTTGATATCGGGCTTGAATAATCTATTGGCCGTGATGTCGAGCGAAACAGTGTCTGTCATTCGTAGATCAAGAAAATTGAGTATACAAATCAGAAACAATACCAGATAAAATTACTTACTTCCGGAGGAACAATTAAAGCCGCTCAGAAGCGACATGTTGCCATCGACCCTTTATTGAGGTGGCGTCAACGAGCTCGGACCGAACTTAACAAATGACATAAAAGGCCAGTGATGGTAGAACGCGCAGTGGCAAACCATATAACAGAGCCTCATTCCTGTCAGCCCTCCATTCTCCATTCATTGTCGAGACTTGAAAGCTTGAACGCTTGAGCTGCTTACGTACATTACTTTTGTCACTGAGCTACTGTTTGTGATCGATTGTTTGGACTTCACAAACTTCTGTTCCTCACACTAGCACCATGGCCAGCAAAGCTGCTCACAAGCGAGTGCGTTCCTTCAGACATCGTTGGCGATTTATGTACTGATGCTTATATACAGCTCACGAAGGAGTATGTTTCGATGCAGAGGGAGCCTCCGCCATTCGTGTGGGCTGTGCCGGACGAGAAGAACATCCTGACTTGTGCGCCTCCTTCAACTGAATCGTCCAGCCTTGACTGATTTCTCGGTATTTATTAGGGAACTACATCATCGTACGAGGCATATCATCTCACTTCACAAGCTATCTGACCTATCTGTTTAGCGGGGCCCGCCTGACTCACCGTACGCCGGAGGCGAATACCACGGTGTCCTTCTCTTTCCATCGGAGTACCCCTTTAAGCCGCCGGGTATAAAGGTATGTCAGCCATTGTTTAACGTGAGATACTGGCTCATCTGGGACTTTAGATGTACACGCCGTCCGGGCGATTCCACCCGGACAGGAAGATCTGCTTCTCAATGTCTGACTTCCACCCTGGAACTGTGCGTGCTATTAGATGATTTTTAATGGATAATTAACTTTGTTCAACCAGTGGAATCCTGCTTGGAGTGTGGCTACCATGTAAGTGCTCTTCGGATAAGCGCTCAATCACTATTGGGGGTGCTCATCTGATAATTGTTGGGCTGTGTCGGCGTCCATTCTCTTTACTGATGGCGACCCCTACTAGACTCACTGGCCTTCTTTCATTCATGCTTTCCGACGAGATGACCACGGGTTCTGTCAACTCCGATGACCAGCTCAAGCGCACTTTGGCATCACGGAGTCATGCATGGAACCTTACTCAACAACGATTCAAGGATTGCTTCCCCGACGTAAGTCTCTATTGTTTACTCTTGCCCATACTCTGACGTCCGTTAATCTTGACCTGCTTTCCTAGTTCTGTACATCACATCCTCGCGACCTGCCCAACATGGGTCAGAAGGAAAGAGGGAAACCCGAAGTACCATCAACCGCCCCGCCAGATTCCTCCAATGTTACCCTCGGGCTTGCACCAACTACACCTGCCGCAACACCTCTCACACTCGTTCAACCATCTCCCGCGACACTTACTGCATCGACAACGGGAAAGCTTGACGACAGCCGAAAAACCGGACCGAGCCTAGCAGCAACCTGGGGTCATCTTCTGTCGGAGAAATGGAGGTGGGGTTTGTTGATAGCCGTTGCTGTGCTAGTGTCGAGGTTATCTTCCAGGACATAGGGGCTACGTTTCTTGGGGAGCTGAGTTTGTTTCTCTTTATATCTTATTTCGAAGGGGCAGCCTGGGCCATGGTTTCCATTACATAGCGATATCTATTTATCAATGCCGACAGAAGATATGTGCGTATCACATCTGTTGTCGACGTCGTCACGATCCCTACTTTTCCTCTCCTTACAAGCATTCGTTGTAATTCTATACACAGATCTAAAACAGAAACACCTCTTGTATATACCACTATTTTGTCACCCTGGTCGTGAATTAAGATCAATTAGACCAACTTATCTTCTGCTTCCTAGTGAAACACGTCAGTGGGTTCTTTTTTTATCCATAGTTTCCTGGGAGGGGTCTCCAAGCCTCGCGACAAAGGTTCCACAAGCCTCCATAGCTCATCTGCAACCACTTCCCTTTCTCTCCCCGCATCTATATCCACCCACACCCCACCATCGTTCACAATCTCCCTTCTAATCCTTTTGAAGTTCTCGCCGACCTCACGTTGTATTTCCTCTTTCTCATACCGCTCTTCCCCATAGCCACCACGAGCCTTGGCTGCCTCGGGTGTGATATCGAGAAACAACGCAAGGTCAGGCGCGGGCAGTGAGACTTCTGGCGCGCGACACCATTCGTAGGAGAGGCCTTTGGACACAGAAAACGCGATTCCCGAAAAAGCGTATCGGTCACATATTACGACCGTGCCGCTTGCTAGAAGTTGTTCGATTGTTGAGCTGAGAGTTTATCGGGAGTTACAAAATACTCTTTGAGCGATTCAAAGTATTCTCGGACGTACGCGAGCTCCCATCGGTTTGCTGAGAAGAGAAGGTGGATTGCGCGGTCGTCGAGGTCAGACTGGGATTTGAGGTACGAGTCGATCATCTGACCGATTGCAGTCGTTCTATCTGTTTACAGTGTCAGTAGGACAATACAAAGACATGAATGTGATGGTGTACTTGCCAGGAAATTTGAGTAATTTGGCTGGGATACCTGCCGCTTCCAGGCGGCTGAGCAAGAGAGAAGTTTGTGTGGACTTGCCGGACCTGTCTAGTCCTTCGATAACGACCAAAGACCCGCGCTTTGACATGTTCGGTGGCTGGTAGAGCTCGTAGAAGCTATACTGGGAGGGACGAACACAGAACACGTGGCTAACGCGCTAAACTCATTGCGTGCGCGCTTAGACACGTATTTGAGCTCATTCTCTTCAGATATACCGTCATATTCTGATTATACATAGGTCTGCGACGACACTATCGATTTCGCAGCCCAGAGGCAGGAGCTGAGAGTCCAAGACATCGGATCGAAATCAATCATCGATAAGATTAGATTAGGTCCTATTGCACAGCATGCTCGTACATAGGCACTTGGGGTAGCAAAGGTTTCGCACTTGAATGCTTACGTGCCTTCAACGTGCCAATGCATCATTTTCAAGGAAGTATCCATCACAGGTGGCGCAATCGTTTCATTGAAAGCGAAAAGTGTCTCTATATTCATTTCGTATCTTGCAGAACAGTTTTCAATTTTCTGCCCTTTAAGTCGAATTCGAACTTTGAGTCATGCCTTCCAAGGAACGAGTACTTATCAACCTTTAAAACACTGTCCCCTACCATGTACGACTTCTCTGAGTTCGAAACCAATGTCACAAATAGTCAGCCATCGAAGATACGTGCCCCAGCGAGCGTACAAACTTCATGGCAGCGAGAAAGGGATGAACGATACTTACTATATAGCTTAGAGACACTCATGACATTGCGAGGCTGATTATCTGAGATTTGATATAATGAATATTGATTATTGATTATAAATCGGGCAAACGATATCTCTTATGTTCGGTTGAAAGGGCTGAAATTGGGCTGGAAGAGAGTTTTGTAACCGTGCCGTGTTCTGCTGCGCGAGTCTTACTTACCCTAAACACCAAGCTGTCTGACAAAATCGAACATCATCTTGATGATGCTTCGTTTCATGGTCATACCTCGGAATGGTGTTGTCTTGGTCACCATGAGGGACATGATCATCCAATACTTTGCTACTGCTATTGAGGCTACAATTCGGGAACATTGATGGCATGGGACCTGTATTACTCCGGGCTCATTTAAGATATGACTCGTAACAAATTGACAGCCGTGATCCACCATGTTGTTTCCTCTCCTTCGGCTGTGTTGCGTGCAGCTATCTCTTGTTGGTCTGGTGCATGCACAAGATTTGAGTGTGCCATCGAGTTGGAGGGTTCGTATTACGAGTATATATGAAGATTCGCTCCGATCCTTAACTTTCTCAATCCAGAAACCCAGTAATTCGCGGCCACTTTCAGAACGTATAACGATCTCCCAGAATGCCATCGACGCTATATTACCCCAGCTGGGCTCTGGTACCGGTGAATTCAATGGTAAGTAGAATTGACGTTTCTAATACGATGCACACATCAAGGTTGGTAGGACTCGGATATTGGCAGTCGGGGAACGCCTGGTCCGCTGCCGCTAATCATGACGAATATGCGAACCAGACGACATTTCAATCTTCTGTTGTCGCGAACCTACAGAATGCATTCTCTCTTTGGCTTGATTATGATAAATTTGGGTAAGCTTCGTCATTTGCCTATTAACCTACGCTGAACGAAACACATAGAGTATGTATACCTTTACTATGATATTGCTTTTTTCTTAAGCTCTGAATACTTCATGAAGTACAATGATGATGCACTGTGAGTTTTGAGGGTCCCCTATCGAGTTGTCTGACGAGTGTTCCATAGATGGTGGGCACAAGCCTCGCTCTATTCTTATAGGGTATACGGTGATACTACGCTTTTGGCACATGCCGAGGCTACTTGGGACAACATTGCTCCCTTGTGAGTCCATCACTTCTAATTAACACGTTTATAGACGTCGATCATTACCAGCGCTCTCACGGCCGCTTCAGCAAGTGCTGGAAGCATCCCCGGCAAGACTTTCACTATAGAACCGACATGCGATGGAAGTGAGCTTTTCATTCATCACAATAAACCAAGTCCTAAGCTCGGGTTCAGTTACAATGGCTGGTGGTGTTTTCTGGGTATGTTTAGCCGCCTCTCACATTGTAGTAGTTGATTGTGACGATACCGGATTTTCAGCGGCCCACACCTGATGACCAGTCAATTAATTCCATCACTACTGGGTATGCTGTATGCTGACGATTTCCAATGCGCGGCTAATAGATATTTTGGTTCAGGCTTTATATGACGTACGGGGAAACTTCTGAGTCAAACCTGAACGTGAACGACTGATCTCTTTGTACACAGTCTTTCTGCGACTCTCGCCGAGATCACAAAGGATGTAAAGTACACCAACGCAGCCATCGCGAGCGCCAATTGGATAAAGTCCTTGAATATAAATGGCAATAACATCGTCCTTGACACTATCAATGGTCACGATTGCACACGTTCGGCGTCTGATTGGCTATTCACTTACAACAGCGGGAAATTTATCGAAGGTCTCAGCGTCTTAGCGGACGTTACCGGCGACTCTCAATGGAGAACCTTGTAGGCATTCACTTGATTGCCCGACACTTATTACCCGTCTGATATTCGCAGAATGATAAATATTGTTGCAGCTGCCGTGAAATCGGGCGCCTGGCAAGGCTCTGACGGCATCATCACGGAAGGGGTGAGCACTACAAGCGATAATGATGGGGTTGGGTTCAAAGGTTTGTCCTACTAGAATACGAAGCAAGTATTCCGATTCACTCCTTCTTAGCCGTGTTCATTCGTGGCTTGAATGAAGCGTATACCCGTAATCCATCCAATCAGGATCTTCGCACCCTTATTCATAGTTATATCAACGTTCAGGCAAGTCAGAGCGAAAGTGTTTCCTTCTTTCTAGGCTGATATAATGCCACTAGTACAATGCTCTCCTAGACTTCGCCGCCAATGGAAGTACCTACTCCTCCAATTGGCATGGACCACCTCAGGCTTTTACAGCCTGGGGCCAACTTGCTGCATTGGATGTCATGGTCAGCGCTATCTCTGCTAATTAAAGATGTGGAGGCTTGTTCCAAGTTAATGGTGGTGACATTCATGTTGTGCTGGTTGCGATATTGAACCTCTCATTGTTTCTACGGTTGTTTCCTGCGTATTCCACAGTAGCAATCTGAGAACAAAGAAATCTCTTCAACTTGACCTACTCGTACTATCGAGTAATCATATCTAGTATTTATTCTACTGAGATGGTTTTTTGTTCTTTATTTAATGTCCTATACCCGCTGGAGCTTTTCCCTATGTCGGGATCTACCGTATGTAAGCGATCTACGTATAGGTCTTCACTAAGATGTTGCTGTTGGAGCATAGGCTTGACAAGGTAATCGTTGCGACTGGATTTTGGTCATGCTGTTCAGGATCATACCCAATACCACAGCTACTTCGTCATGTCTCTATAGTTCGACATGTCGTCTCTCCGATTCATACACTCAGCAGTAATCTACGATGAATCCCCCCAAGATGTCATATGTGTACACATAATCTAGGCTCTGAGACTTTGGTTTCATTCTGCAAGCGAAGTTGGTCCATGAGCATGAAACTCTGATATTTCGTATCGTTCAAGTGCATAGATCTCGGACCGATGCTGGTCCTGGCGCGTCCCAGGCGGATGTAGTACATGATAGAGGGAAGTATAGAGATATTTGGCTAGCGGAGACGGAACGAGTGCACCTTCGAGAAGCCTCGTGCTCTTTTGTGATAATCTTGCTAGTGTCAATAATTTTTTCTAACTTACGCACGCATCTTTAGCCATAAGTAGGTTTGATTTCGAGTGAGCCAGAGAGCGTGAAACATAGCTGACGTCACCACGACGCCATACTGGGACAATCTTATACAAATATACCGCTCTACTTCCTACACAAACAACCGAGAACTACAATGTCCGCATTACTTGGCCATAAGGCAGCTTCTATTTCCCGACGAACCCTGATGAGGGTTGCGCCACGCATGGTTGGCGATCAACTTTCTAATTATCGATGCTCTCAGGTTTTGACTCATTTTGCATCTCAGGGCCGAGCATATGCGACTGAACTTCCGCCCTCAGGGAAGTTACCGCCCAATCCACGGGAGAAACGTTATGAACAAAAGAACATTGTATTTGGCGTCGCCGGTATTGCGGCACTATTGTGTGCCTATTATATCTCCACCAGGCCTAAGGAGCGCAAAGTTGAAGCATCGAAGAATAGTGAAGAGAGGAATAGAGGAGCGAATACAGGTCATTGAACTTGTAGTAATTTAAGGGGAAACCACAAGTTTGGCGAATGTATGATAAATCGTTAATAGTAATACTCCCTAAATGTGACTGAAGGCTAGATAAGAGCACTGGCATGTATGTATGTGGACTTACTAGCTGGCTATATGGGGTACGTATGCAGAAGCGGGGAGAAACCGTATCACTCTGCTCCTTCCCTGATAAATAAGCAGAACGATTACCGTTTGACAGATTTGAGATACGTTACGCCACAAGTAATATTAAGAGAGGTCATGAAACGTTGAGACACCTACTAAGGTGTTAGAGTCGATCGAAGAAAGAAATACAATGAGCAACTTGGAACGAAAAGTAGACAGGATGTAAGAACCACTCAATCACTCCTTCTTCCTTGCTAGAATCTCGCTCAATTTTCCTGCCGCAATCGATTTCACCAGTTCGGACTTTGTACCAGCGGCACCAGACCTCGAATCTCCAGATTGCACTGTTACCTCACTTTGGCCCCGCATCCCGCTATTTTCACGATGTCTACCACCGAGCACAAGAGAAAACCTCTTGTTTGTTTTGATAGGACTTGAAGCACCGTCTTCCGTTAGATCATCATCATCGAAGACAGCACTCGTGCGGGCCGTCACATTCGTTGCGTGCAATGCCACAGCTGGTGAAGAGAACCTCTCATGTCTCCTTACAGTATCCTCCTTCCTGGGGGACGAAGCTTGCCCATTGATCGAGACACGACTCGATGACTGACAGTCCAAGTCGTCATCATCCGTGTCTGAACACCCGTTCTCCTTACTATCATTCTCCTCTTCCAAACGTGAATCCATCACGTCAGATCGCCCATGGTCGTTCTGCTCAAAATTCTCCAAGAGCTGGTTATAACTCCTAACTCGTGTACTTTGCAGCCTTGGTTTGATGCGTCTGTGATTCCCACTCTGATCATATGCGGAGAAGTCTTGAACATAGCTGATAGACGGGGATGGCTCGCGTTCAATAGCCATGAGTGATCGAGGCGTCGAAGTCCCAGGGAAGGAGGGCACAGACAGCCACGATGGCAAACTACTTAAAGAAGGGAAACGATCAGTGTCTTGTTGATGGATCGCGCCCGTCTTTTCGGGAGTTGCATCTGGGACGGGATCGATGAGAGGGAAAACCGTCTCATAGCATGTATCGCAGGCCCGTGCTGGTTTGCTCGAGTTGTCCTGCGTGTGGGAGTCTGAGATGAAGAATGTCTGGACCAGGGGAATTATGAAGAGATTGTTGTGAAACAGATGAAAAGTGTTTTACGAACCCGTCCAGAACACGAAGCACAAACACACCTTCCACACAGCCTACAGTGGTGCCTTCTCCTTCTCCAGCCGAAACACTTTCCGCACCTCATACATTCATTGGTCTTCTGGTCCGGTATCCATATTGCAGGTACCCAATGTTCCACCTTACGCCTCCTTTCAAGCAATTGGGCATCTTCCTTTCCTTTAGCTTTCGCCCTCTTCCCATTACTTTCATCAGTGCGGTAAGTCGCTATTCGCTCATCTGTGGGTGGAAACGGAAGAGCCTGAAGGGATCGCCTGAGATGGTTTGTTGATGACGACGAAGTAAGCGTCGAATTCGGATGCGTGACATTGAGAGAACTAAGCAACTGCGCCTTGGCTTGTCGTATCTCGCTGCACCATTCATCCCTATCCTCTCTTGTCCCTGTACGACATTGTAAGCCTCGAAATACACCAAATACCAATGCAAGGCAGTCCCTGACCTGAGTACAGCACGAAACTCCCCTCGGGACTCAGAATCTCGAACCTGCGCTCCTCACCCTCCTCTCTGGCCGGAATCACGACGACTTCCAGATCAACGAGTTCAACTCGGCCTTTATATATCCATCGCTCATCACCACCGCTACTCGCATTCCTCCTACCGATCATATTCAGAGGAGGGTAATGCGATTTCTTTAGCGCGTTCCTCCCGGTTGGTCTCGTGGTGGACGGAGGCGCTTCCCGTGGATCTGTATCCAACCGACTATCCTGAACCTTGACTGAGGCCTCTTCCTCACCTTTATCTCGGCTTCTTTGTACTTTCTGTTTTCTATATCAGAAACTTGGTGTTTCTGACATAGACATGAGGTAACCTACAGCAGGACCGGAATCAGTGTAGTCGGCACCCCAACCAGATCTACTGATTGCCCAGTCACCTTTCCATTGCGCACGCTCAATTTCTTCCCCAGCAAGCCAGATTAGACAGTCAGAAAACAAGAGAAATTCGCGCTCGCGCGGTTGGACACTTCGTTCAATTTGGAGAAGGGACCCGCGCTTGAGAAGAGTCCTGCCTGGAACGATGAGCTGGAATGGGAGGTTCGGAGTGGCGCGTTGCAACGATAAGAGCGCGAGAGTTTGCGTATGCGTGTGAAGGGATGTGTTGAGTGAAAGAGTGACTATTGGAAGTGAGAATCAACACGAAGACACTTTGTATCAAATTTGACGCACTTTTCGAGACAAGAGCCTGAACTTGCGTGAGATTTGTGTATTCTGGGTCTTCCTCGTCAGTGCAGGCAATAAGATCCTTGAGTAAGAGGAGATATCGAGGACAACGTTGGACAATGGTGAGAAGCCAATCTCGAAGTTTCAATTTTCCACATCGAGGATCAGACTCTTGTGTAGCAAGATATGTCGTGAAAGTTGCGCTGTATTTGGGATTTGGACGAGTGGATGATGGGGACGTTATGAGATCCGTAAGGCTGGAGATGGCGGTGGGAAATGCTGTGACAAAAGGATTGTATAAGGATAGGTACGGGAAGTGTGAGAGAAGTAACGGTGACAAAGAAGCAGGTGGGTCAGAATAGTTATTGTCCGTGGCTGGTGAGGGTATTACAGATGTGGTGAGAAGAATTGTAAGCGATGAAAAGAATGAACGATGGAGATTCCAAATATCAATGAAATTAGAGAAAACAGAGGTAAGGGATGAGCGGTCTAATAGAGGTTCAGACGTATCCAGAGCGGCGATGATTGGTGTAAGAAAGTGCTGTATGGAAGTGTATTTTCGGAAAAAGGACTAGACGCAAGATGTGGAAATTTACACACCGAATAAATCAGTTCAAGACCTTCCACATAGGTTCTTTCGGTATCATAAAATTCTTCAATGACTTTTCTCCGCTTCGATAACTTTGCATCGTTGACTGGCTTCATGGGAACATGACTTCTACGTCTCCTCCTAGGCGAATCGTTCGTTGGCGTATGGCTTCTTCCACTTCTCATGGGGTACACATTGCGAATGATTGTAGGAGTAAAAGGAGTTTGCGCCTCGGGCAAGGAATCAAAAGAGGCAACACTAATCGTAGATTCCCTGTGCCGCTGAGATGGCGTCGTCGGCAAAGATATACGCCTGAAAGGCAGATGTATCTGCGGTAATGGATGCACATTCCTGGTAGGAGATGGTTCTGACACTGGGAAAAGGATTGATGGAGTGATGCTCGCTGTGGATCCATCTCCTTTGAATGGAGACTCAATCAATTGCCGGCCGATCATACCTGGACTCATGTGTCCGACAGGGAAGGAATGAAGTATTTGGGAAAGGATTATGGTTGTAGATGGTCTTGATTGAGGTCCTCGTACATGGGAGTGAGGTGGAAGTATATGTTATGACGGTGCAGTCGTCCCCAGTCAACCAAGAATGGCCAGGCTGCTTTGGCGTGACGAATTCCATTACGTATTATGCTTCTATTTTGTTTAGGAAGAATCAACGTCCAAACCTTGTATACGAGCTACGGTGACCCCAGCCTCACTTTGTTTGGTTAAGCTTTTGTATCTTGTCAACTCAATGCTAAGATCCAGGCCCAACCTCACTTTGTTTGGTTAGGTCTTGGTATTTTGTCAACTCAACGCTAAATTCAGATCCAAGCTCACTATAACATTGCCATGACAGATCTTGCAGCTCATGTTGCACCACACACAAGCCAAAACCAATGTATAAGGTGTGACTATGTGTATTCAAGTAAGGCAATGCCTTATATTATGTAATATGTACACATAAATAGACAGTGCCAAAGGGTGCTGCCAAGTATAGGTAAACAAGCTATAGTCTGTGCCTTTGGCATGGTGATGCGAAATCAGGGAATTTGGCTTTGTTTCAAACCAGCACAAACTCCAATTCACAAAGGTTTTTGGGACTTATTTACACTCAGCCTCAAAAATCGAACAGAGTAAAGATATAAATTTTATTGATTTAGTTAAAAGATTGACTGGGCCAAACTTTTAAACAAGGTTCAATTTAAAATAGAATAAATTATGAACCTGAAGCTACTGTGTTGGAACTCCAACCAGGCAGTAAGTAAACAGCTTAAGGTAAAGACCTAGATGATACATGTGTGTATAAGTACAATGTCCTCAGTTGCATATAACAGACTATATTGCTGTACCTAGATGATATGCATGTGTGTAAGTACAATGTCTAGGTACTGAGTTAATTTACTTTGTGTATTGTAGATGTAAGTGTGGCATACTGCAGATGTCTGTCAGATATATATAAGAGTGGGAGAACAAAGCATTGGCCATTGCAATGGCCCTCACAGTGGCCCTGGTGTTGTGTCATGGCACACTACCACAGATATCACATTGTGATGTCCCAACACTTCTTGCTGCAAACCAACCCTATCACTCCTCTTCATGTGGATTCATGGCCTAGGCTACCCTGAGCATCTGGTGTAGTCACAGGAAGAGGGGGTGAGGTACTGCTTTTGTGAACATGTCTGCTATGTTATCCCTAGTGTTGATGTATTTCATGGTGATTTTGCCATTTTGTGCACATTCTCTAATAAAGTGGTATTTGATGTCAAAGTGTTGTATTGCTGCCTTGTTGTTCCAGAATATGACAGTTGGAGTTGCTGTGAAGTCTCTCCCAATTTCTTTCACAAGTGTTCTCAGCCAGATACACTCCTGGATCAATTTGTAGGCTGCCATGTACTCTACCTTGCAGGAAGGTGTTGCCACCATCTTTTGTTTTTGGACTGACCAGAAAATTGCACCTGTGCCAAGAGACCATATATACCCACTAGTGATCCATCCAGCTGTTCCATATATTGAACCTTGTTGTCTGGTAGTATTCCATAGAGGAAGGCAGTTTTGACATCTATCTGGGTTGCATCCCATCCTTCAGTTGCTGCAATGTGTGATAAAATTCACCATGATTCCATGTGTGCAGACAGTGATGTTGTCTTGTTGTAATCTTTGCTATACACCTGTTTGTACTCTTTGAACATGAGCCAAACCTTGTATCAAACAGGGTTTCCATGTTTGTCATGTTTAATCTTGAAGATGAATTGACCTTTTTTCACTTTCTCACCTTTTGGGACTGCTGAACATGGGATGAGTTTATAGATGCCCATTTCTTGTAACAGTTTTAGTTCCTCCAGGTATGCCCCTTCCCATTTATTTGCATCAGGTCCCTGTTGTGCTTTTCTCCACAATTCAGGTTCCTCTCTAAAGTTCATGGGCAATGGTTCTAAGTTCCTGAGCTGATAAATGGTGGCTAGAATTTGGTCATGATCAATGTCTGAGTTGGCAGGCACTTGTATCTGATCTGTGGGCATGAGCACTTGTTGTGGATTGGGCTGATCAAGCATTGGTGGCTGTACAACATGCTCATTTACTTTCTCTGTTGTAGTGGGCATTCCTCCTCCTCTTGTCTTGGTCCTCTTTTCTTTCCATCTTTTTCCACTCTCTCTGACCTCATCCATCACTTTCTCTGGTCTTGTCTGTGGCCATTCTCCCTCAAGCACAGCCTTTTTGGTGGGCTGTCTCACACAATTGGACCACTGTGGTCCTGACTGTTGCTCCTCTTGTTCTCCATCATGATTGTCATCATGAGAGGGATCCAAAGTCAGTTCTGGATTATAGATATCAGTTTCTAATTCACCAAGGTTGTCATCCTTGTTGTTTGGTTTGAGAGTCACTGAGTACTCAAGCCCTTGGAATGTAGGAATTGGTGGCATGTTGGTGTTTTGGCTGTTGTTGGGGGTGGATCAAGATTTGCAGTGTTCAATGAATTCAACATAGTAAGATTGATATACTTTCTTCTTCTTCTCATCTCAACTGTAGATCTTTGAATTTTGGCCATACCCAATTAACATGCATTCAATTGACCTTGGTTTGATTTTGAGATTGTGGGTTGGCATAAAAACAAACACCTAACATCCAATCTGATGCATGTATGAGTAATTGAGTTGGCAGTTGAACCATAGTTTATGTGGGGTTTTTTCTGCAAGTGACTTTGTTGGAGTTTTGGCATGGAGGTGAGTTGCCATTAGGTAGAACTTGTCCCAGAGATATTCTGGGCATTTGGAATCAATCCTCATGGTTCTTACCTTTTACTCATCAGGGTCCAATGCATACACTCAACTCACCCAATGTGTGAAGAGGTGTAGGGAGTGCTGTGCTTGGTTGATACTCCTCTTGTTGCTAGCTATGCCTCCATCTCTCTGCTGCATAGTTCCCCATCAAATCCTGTTTGATATTTTCCAAACTACAATTCTGTTTCATTTTGTTGTGCCATCTCTGTAAAGGCAACTTCTGGAGGCTGTGGCTCAATCACACAACTAGCAAAGGGAGATCCAAAGTTCATTCAGCACTGTACAGTGTCTACAAGTAAAGCTACACACCTGGCAAAGGGAGATCCAAAGAGAACAAGTCTGAGGAACTCCCTAGGCCAAATGCTACACTCTAAGCCTTTGGACTTGTAGGACACAACTGTACAGTAGGATGGAAAAGTCACATGACCACTGTGCATGTGAGCCATCCTGATAATGCACATGTTGTCACATAACTACTCAGGGTGGTCAAAGTCCAACTGCACAGCCTGCTACTTGTTGTTTGCACATTGGCTGACATATGGTCCTATATGTGCTCTTTATGTTAGCCACTTGCACTTAGTACAAAACAACATGTACTAATCCATGTATACTATACCTCAAACCCTGCATCATCCTTTGAAACTCTCATAATGTCAAATACCTGTGAGTCCCAATAAAATTACATTTCACCTGTTTGAACAACAATAGGTCAAGCGCCATCCCTTGAATCATCCCTCACATTTGCAAGCATTCCCAAAGATGTCACCTTCTGCATTCTCAGTCAGCTCAATCTCTGTGAACTCTCCACATTAGCCCAGGTCAGCATGCAATTTTGCAAACTTGCACATGAGCACATTGCTTCTTTACTCAACCATGCCCTAGCCCACTTTGGATTCAGTTCAACTGCATTCCTCACTTTATTAGAGCAAACAGGCAGCATTGTCTCAGATTCTTTTGTCCTCCTCCTCTTGAATCCCTGGTCTTTTTTCCCCAATGACCTCAATATATATGTTCCTCGTTCTGCAGCACTTCATATATGTGAACAACTCATGTCCCAATTTTACCTTTCAAAAGTTCATGACCACACACTCAAGGGTAATCATATTTACAGTCAATTCCCAAACATTGCAAACATGTTGACATTTCACAATCCTGCCAACATCCATAGGTCTGTTAATGTTGTCATATCCTCCTCAAACAACCCTATCCACCCTCTTTTTGACTTTCATAGCACTGTTGTTATGAATTACTTGTCTTCATCTGGGCTCTACTGTGCATACCCTGACATCACATTTGAACACAGAAATATAATCAATTCTCTTGTCTACTTCACTCCAAGTACAGACATCACACAATTTAACTGTTGTCTATCCAAGTATGCTTTACGCAGATATTCCTTCCAAGCAGAATTACACCAGTGGTCCCAGTACAATGGTCACAGTTGTTACAACCATCCATCATGTCCAAAGACACAATGCACAACTTGAGATGGGCATGGTTTTCATTGTTTTCTTCACAGGCATGTGATCAAGTCAATGACAATGACAGAGGCCATCAAGGGATCCACACCTACATCATGGAGTATTTCCCATTAATGTATTTGAACATGTTACCAGATACAGCATCATTTGATAGTCTCCAGCCACACTCAATCAATGTCCACACAATATCAACATTAAGTCATATCACCATTTAATTTGAACAATATATAAGAATTTAAGCTATACCTGGTTTATGTTGCTACAGCTCCATTCTGCTCTCATCTTGCTCTCTTGCTCTCCCTTGGACTTTGTCATTAGTATTTGGCCTTTTAGTGGTTGAAGCAGGGGCACTCAATCTTACACTCCCAACTTTCCTTTTTTTGGGGGGGAGAAACTAGCGAAGGCATTGGATGCAGGTGCAGTCTCCTTCACATGGTAGTTGACAAAATTGTCCAACAATGGCACAGTGGGCACAATTTAAGCAATTGGTTTGTCATTGGATTCATCAAGTATATGAACACTAAGGGCATTCAGTTGATATACCTAAGAGAGTGTAAATATCATGACAGAATACATGTATGCACCTTACTTTTCTTGAACCAGACTTGTCCTTCATTAAGAAACAGTGAAGTGAGCATTTGGCCAGAATGAGTGTTCCTAGTTTCAAAGCATCATAAAATTTCCAGGGTGCCATGAGTTTGTTATTCTGGTCATACACATCAAGTTGAACCCGCTTGTTTTGGACTAAATTAAAAAAAGGCCTGCAAAAATCATCATTGAGTCTGGGGTCATAGAAAGCACCTGCAGTAACTATAGGGTCTTCTTGACCAGAAGTAATGGAAGCAGATGTTGCAGTACTGTCACTGTCAGAGGTGATATCATTGATTGAGTGCTTTACCACTCACTTGCAGACATCTTTTCCCTTTTTGGGACTCTACTCATATGAGTTTTCAACAATAACAAAGTGGAAGGGGAAAGGACATACCCCATATTTTGGTAACATGTGAAGCACAATATGATCTTTTGACAAAGAGTCATTGCCAGCAGCATTTCAGACCCAATCATGGATCTGGACATCCTATCCCATAACATTGTCAGATGCCATTGATGTTACTTATTAACACACATACCATCCCTTTAGCAATTTCTTCTTGTTCATCCAATTCTCTCACTGCATTCAAAGACCCTATCTGATTGTAGAACAATGTTGACAAAGTTTCATTGCAAATTGTTGGCACTTTTAACACTAGCACATCTTTGACTTTTGAATTGTCTGACAGTGCTCTAAACTGGATATTTTGTTAGCCCTTTGAAATAGGGGGAATTTGATGGCTAAAGAGTACAAACCAACTCACCTGACTGCCCTGCATAGAAATTGCCCTTTGCTGCAATTATGATTCCAGAGGACAAAGGTGCAATCTGCCTAAAATGTTGATTCTGAACTCATCTCCATTGCCACATTTATAAATGTAGTTTCCAGACCACTGTTCTATTACTCGATGGAAATCAGTTCCATACTTGACATCTGCAAGGCACAATTTACCCAGGGCACAAATTTGTGCTGTGAGCTTGGGGTAATAGCCAGAAGATAGACACTCATCCACTAATGAAGGAGATATGACCATTCCTGTGAGCCACAGGTGTATAGAATGTTCAACCAAATTTTCATTCACCTTTTTATAGTACTGCACTAAACCCCTTAATGTCCAACTAGTATTACATGGCATTGTCTTGCTCCTTTTCTTTCCTCATTTTTTTTGTGCTTGAGGTCTTGGTTGATGATAGAGGATGTTTTTTGTGTGACAATGATGTGTTGGCTTGAGACATCTCCTCTTGTGAGTAATCACATCCTTTTTTGTAAAGATCCATTGGTATGTGGTGTTTGTCAATTTGAACATAAGAATCATGATCAGTGACAAGCCCACAGATCCTAGAGGCAGCATCTACATCATTGTTGCAATGTGTGTAGTCACCAATATTGAAGATGTATGTTTGTGCTTGAGTCAACAATGTATATGTGTTGTACACATTTGGCAGTTGGTTATGAGTGAAGTTACTGTATGCTTCCATGTTCTGAGGCAAATCTATTAAAGCTTTTTCAGCATGTTTCCCTTTCTCACCTGTACTGTGCTGCTGTATGGTTTTTAAATATAGAAAATCTAACTGTTTTTTTTCAATGCACTGATCCTGGGACATTGCACATTGAATCCTTTTTTGGGAAAAGGGCTCAAGAATGGCTACACCATCAATCAAGGATGCTCAGGATAACATAACATATGCTGCTTCTGTTCTCTTGCATGATTCTAAGTCCACTATCATGCTAGGCATGGTCTGTCCTTGTGCTCAATGCACTGTCATTGCAAAAGCAGGCACTATAGGAACCTGACAGCAGATAATGCTCCATTTATCCTGTGTGAATTTGTTGACAAACTTGATTGATGTTGAGTCGACCAGAATTGGATAATGTCTTGGAGGCAAACCAGGCATAGGTGTAGAATCTGCATCTGGAATTTCAACAACACACAAATGCAGGTAGCAATGGCCATTGCAGTCATGTGTGAACCTGATTTGGTGAATGAATCCATGACTCCTGTTAACAACACCACCAGCAACATCAAAATTATGCAACACCAAAATAGGCATCCCCAGGACAAGAGGTATCCTGCCTAATCTTTATTTTGTCTTGCCTGTATGAAGCAACCATAACTTCTCCCACAGGGCTACATCTTCAATAGGTTTTCCCAATCTAGCTCCTTAACAAGATAACTTGTCTAAGGCATAGTACCAATGTAACTCTTGACTGGTATTTAATGCATATTGTCATGCAAGTTCTTCATTCAGTGTGTCTTTTGCAGCATTTCCAAAAACCACCACAGGACCGCAAGGCCTGTCCAATTGTGACTGGATGAGACAAGTGGATTTGAAAGGACCTGAGAGGTAATTAATAAGTAGTCATTCAATGTACATCATCCCTCCCATAAACATGCTAGTAGCTGAACAAAGCCAATGTTGTCTTCTCCTATCTGTTGATGCTGTTTAGTCAGAATAACAATCTTGTCTACAGAGAGCCACAGCAGTTTCCCAAATATGATGTCTTGCCCCACAGTTGACTTACTACAATGTGCAACATTTATCCTGCCATATAAACATTGGTCCACAATGGGGGGCAGTTGAGTGTGGTCACTAGCAAAAATTACATTGATACCTCCGAATGCAGATGTGTCTCTCTTGGCTTCAGACAAAGCTCGACTGATCTGACACATCATTCTGCAGCTGATCATTGATACTTCATCTATGAATAAGAAATCTACCCCCTCCCACAGAAGGTGAGTTCCATTCTTTGTAGATGAGTTTTGCCTGGGATGTGATCCTGAACTTAGCACAGCATGAAGTGTCATTCCTGCAATGTTACAGGCTGCAATCCCCATGTAGGAGGTCACATACTGTATAAACAGACCGGGGAAAAAGAAATATGAGTTTTCATAGTCAACTTGTAGAATATGCATACATCAAGTAAAAGAAAGGAAATTGTACAGGTTGGGAAAAGAAAATAAGGAAAGAAAAAAAAAGCTACTTGATGTAACTGAAGGAACACAGTCCATACACACAAGGCTAATAGTAGTCAGAACATGAGGCATATCAAATCAAAGATTTGATACATACCTGTAACTCTTCAGACATCAAGACTGACCAATCCTTGAAAGCAAAGAACATGGCCAGTTTGTCCCAAATCTCTCATCTCCTGGACCAAAGAGTCTGTCTACAGATTATACAGCAAGAATGACAAAGATGTTTGTCCCATTTGTCATTCCAGTTGGTAAGTACATGAACTCTGGAGATGGGAGAGTAGTGGGGGATGTTGAACAACTGTGCATTGATGTTTGTGTGCGAGTCATCACATAGTTGAGGAGAACAACAACAAAAGAATTTGACATATGACTGGGACCAGCCCCAGACATAAAATTTGGCAGATAGGAGTGCCTTGTGCCCAACAAGACATCATACCTGGTCCTTTAATGACAAGACAGCAATTTTGCCATTAGGTTCACATAAGATTCCATGTTTAATTTCAGTCTTGTAATACAGCATAAGCCAATGCAAAAGAAAAAAGAAAACTATGAGTACATACCAAGGTATATCACTCACACACATGATAATACAAAGCTGGCAAACAGCCATGCAATCCATGAGAACCAACAATAGGGATGAGATCAATTTCTGACCCACAAGTGAGGGTTATGTGGATGAGTGGATGTTTTTGACAATGTTCCCAGCCAGACAACTGTACAGGGTAAACTGTGCACACATGTTTACAGACAGCATCCGCAAGCTGAGGGTGATCAAACATTGAGGCCATATGTAACAGCAATCCTATCTCAGCCATTGTCATCTTTGAGTCACATAAAAAGGGGCTTAGGAAAGTGATATGAGAAATTTGACTGTGTAGCAGATGAATGGGTTAGTACCTCGGTGATCCATAGAGAATATTGATGAAATGGACAAGATCATTGGTGGATACAGAGTGAAAACAAATGATAAGGGTACTGGAGCTGGGGTAGGGATGATTAAGCCATATATTGTGGAAGACAGAGGAATGTAGGGAGAGAAAACCAGAGTGTACAACCCAATACAAGTCTGCAGCCATAAGGGTCAAATCACCATCCACAAAAGATAACGGAGAACAATGAGGCAATTTAGGTATGGGGGTATCATTGTCATTCTGTGTTTCTGGCATATTGAAAATAAATGTAAAGATGAATGGGCCAATAATAAATGGACAGAAGTTTTAAAAAGAAAGGAGAGCAAAAGATATAAACACTGAGATGAGACTGTGTTCATATTCACAATGGGACAAGAGAGTCAAAAGGGAGTCATACAAAAATATTGATGCTGAGGTGAGACTGTGTTCATATTCACAATGGAAAAAGAGGGTCAAAAGGGGGTCATACAAACAGTGAATGGAGGGCATGGGAAACACATGTGATGTGAAAAAAAGGGCCTTAGGTGTTTTTTTTCTTGAACAGTAGAAACCCACTACAAAGTAGTGGGAATAACCACTGTGCATGTGAGTCATCCTGATGATGCATGTGTTGTCACATGATCACTGTGCATGTGAGTTGTTGAAGAATGAAGGGAATGGAGACTGAACAGAGGGGGAATGGGACATCCCCTGACATCACTCCCCCTCTAGCATGTGGCATCTCAATGCACTGGGTAGAAAAAATTACAGATTGCTTGATTGGCTGATGGGATGGGGTAAATGTCTTGTATGGCTTTTGGAGCATTGGGATGCCTACAGTAGAAGTTCTGGACCAGGGCTGGTGCATGTACATTGGCCTGTGGTTCCCAGGAGATGTCCTCAATGTCATATCCCTTCCATTTCATCTTGAACTGCAACTTCCCTCAGAATATCCTGCTGTTCAAGATTTCCTCCACTTCATACTCCTCCTCATTATCAACCAAGACTGGTGGTGTAGGTGGCTTAGGATGGTGGCCAGGGATTGGATCTTCTAGAGTTGGGAACAGCTTGATAACATTGAAAACTGGGTGCAGTTGGCATAGGCCTGTTGGGAGCTTGAGTCAGTATGCCAAAGGCCCTACCTTCTTCTCCACCATGAAGGGGCCAAGATGACAATGTGACAGCTTCTGTGATGGCCTCATTGTCTTAATGTCTGACCTATCCAAGTACGCATGGTCTCCTGGCCTGTAAACAGGGGCTGGTGTCCAATGGCAATCATAGTACCATGCCATATCATCCTTGGCCTTTGTCCACAAACTTATTGATAGAGTCATTTGCAGAAGGATACACCCAAGGTTCAAATCCCATGTAGAGGTGCCTGCCCATGTCCAGGAAGAATGGTGTCATCTGTGTGAAAGAATGAACATGGTTGTTGTACTAGACTTAGCATTTGGCAGAAGCTCATTCCAGTCATCCTGCCTCATTACAAAACAGGCAGAGATACTATTCCAGTTCCTGATTAACATGTTCTGTCTGTCCATCCAACTGAGGGCGATAGGCCATGGTAGTATGGAGCTTTACTCCCAACAAGCAATACAATTTTCAAGTAAATTCCATCACAAATTGGAGGCCTCAGTCAGAGACATACCCATCTGACAGACCATGGAGCTTCCAGACATACTTCCAATACAGGCCAGCCACTCCCAAGGCAGAGCACATTGTGTGGGTGGGGATGAAGTGGGTCCATTTGCCATAAAGGTTTACCACCACCATCACAGCATTGTACCCATGAGCATCTGGGAGTTCCACAATGAAATTCACTGATGCAACACTCCAGTGGGCAGCTGGGATAGGAAGAGGGTAGAGCTGCTCCATGAGTGCCTGATGACAAGGCTTGGTGTGGAGGCAGAGATCACAAGTACTAGTATAGGTGCCTATATATTGGGGAATTTGAGGCCACCAGTAATTCCAGAATACCAGCTCCAGCATCTTCCACCTTTTAGGATGTTCAGCTACCTAGGAGTCATGATGTTGCTCTACATGAAGTTCTAGAATGTTAGGCACATAAATGTGTCCCCAGAAGGTCAGAAGCCCATTCTGAAGACCCCACTCATCTGCATGAACAGACTTAGCCCTACTTGCTCATTGAGTTCATAGAGCCTATGCCACCTGGGCAACTGCATCCTCTTGTGTACCCTCTTGATTCCCTCTTTGGATATCTCTGAGGATGTTTGCCTCATCTCCTTGAACTACAATCCCTTCTAGAGCACAGATGGCAAAGAGCTCAGAATTGAGGAGAACAATGTTGTTATTATCCCCTGCCCCTGTGCCATAGTTAGCCCATCTAGACAATGTGTCTGATTTGCCCATGCTCCATCTAGGTTTGTAATACAGTGAGAAGTCAAAGTTGGCCAAATACAGAGACCACCAAGCTTGGCATCAATTGAGTTTCTTAGTGGAATAGAAGTCCTTAAGGTTCTTGTGGTCTGTCCAGACTTCAAACTTATGTTGTGTGCCCTCAAGAAAATGCCACCATTCTTTGAAGGACCAAATAATGACAAGCATCTCTTTGTCATGCTCCATCTAGGTTTGTAATACAGTGAGAAGTCAAAGTTGGCCAAATACAGAGACCACCAAGCTTGGCATCAATTGAGTTTCTTAGTGGAATAGAAGTCCTTAAGGTTCTTGTGGTCTGTCCAGACTTCAAACTTATGTTGTGTGCCCTCAAGAAAATGCCACCATTCTTTGAAGGACCAAATAATGACAAGCATCTCTTTGTCATGGATCTCATAGTTCTATTCTACTGCATTAAGGCTTTTGGAGTAGAAAGCTACTGGATGCTACTTGCTATCCTCCTTTGACTGCTGGAAAAGGACTGCTTCTGTAGCAAAGTCTGAGCTATCTGCTTTAAAACAGAAGGGAGAGTCATTGTCTAAAAACAGGAGGACAGGCTTTGAGGTAATGACTTGCTTGAGGGCACCAAAGGCAGCTTGCTGCAAGGACTCCCACTGCCATGCTGTATCCTTGACAGTGAGGTTGAAGAGGGGGCATGCATGGTGGGAGAAGTCTTGTATGAACCTCCAGTAGAAGTTAACAAACCCAAGAAAAGCCTGCACTTCCTTCTTGTCCCTTGGCTCAGGCCACTCTGCTACACCTGCCACTTTAATGGGGTTCATCTCAGCCATCCCATGCAAAATGATCAGACCTAGGTACTCCACCTTGGTCTGCTAAATTCACACTTCTTAGGCTTTTAATAGAGCTGGTATTGGCAGAGGCATTCCAAGACAATGCATGTGACCCAATGATGCTCCTCCAAGGTTTTAGTGTAGATGAGGATATCATCAAGATACACATAGACAACACCTTCCACAATCAGATCACAGAAAATGTCATTCATCATAGTCTGAAAAGTGGCTGGGCTATTGGTGAGACCAAAAAACATCACCAGAGGTTCAAAGAGTCTGCAATTGGTTTGGAATGCTGCCTTCCACTCATCTCCTTCTTTGATGCACACATTGTTGTAGCCCCAATAGATGTTCAACTGAGTGAAGTAGTGTGCACCTCAGAAATTGTTGACAAGTTCTGAGATGAGTGGCAAGGGATAGCAATTCTTCACTGTCATTGCATTTAAGACTTGATAGTCCTGAACCAGATGAAGAGACTCATCCTTCTTCTTAATGAAAAAGACTAGGGAGGCCATGGGGGACTTAGAGGGTCATATTTGTCCTGAGTTAAGATTTTCCTGTAGAAATGCATCCAGCTCATCCTGCTCACAGGGTACAAGTGGATAGACCTTGCAGCTGGAAGGCTCTGCATCTGGTATCAGCTCAATTGCATGATCCCACTGCATATGCTCTTGAAGTGAATCAAAGGATGCTTTGGAGAATACATCCTTAAAATTGTGGAGATGATTGGAACTGTGCTACAGAAAGGCTTGGGCTGTGAGTTTGCAGCAAATGCCTCAGCTAGATGTTGAGAAGTGGTCTGACTGGCCCAAATCTCTGCCACTGTAGGAGGGGGCAGAGGGTTGTAGCATAGATCCTATCACCCACCTCAATGGTTTTATCTGGAGACTCTGGGTCTAGAGTGCTAGTGAATTCTCCTTTGCATTCAGCTTCCTCCTGAGGTTCACACCCAATACCTCAGACATTCTTATAGAGGGCCTCTCTATGAGGGAATGCCAGAGGAGGAGGATTCAGGAGGTCAAGATCAGCATGAGGGAGATGCCTAGCACAACAGGCATGCATGGCAGCATGCTCACAAACATTTGCTCTATGCTTCTTGTGGGCTTCTTCAGCACAAGTCATACAACAACAAGGGCAGCAGCTCATCTTTACCTTACCCTTAGTCCAGTCAATCTCAGGATTGTGTTCACATAACCAGGTGAGCCCCAGGATTATGTCTTATTTCCCCAAACTTGTGACAGCAAAGGCAGCTTTGCTCAGAGTGGTCTTAGTAATAAAGGACCAGGTTCACCACAATTGAGTATGCCATCAACATTGTACATGGGGATAGGACAAGATAGTGGGTGAGTGGTGAGATGATGTTGTTGCACATAGTCTGTGTTGAGGAAGAGGCCTGTTGCCCCACTGTCAAGCAGAGCAATCACACTTTGGGTCTGCTAGGTGTTTGTTGTCTTGGTTTCCACCTGTAGCTTCAAGGAGTTTGCAGAAGGGGTGGAAGCAACCATATAATGATGGGGGAGGTGGCATTTCCATGCAGGAATCTGGAGGCATGGATTAGGAGGTGTGTTTTCAGCAGAGACCTTAGCTGGAGAGGGGGTTTGTACATCTGAGGAGGGGCTTATCATTTTGGGCATAGTATCAAAGGCAGCAACAGATATGTTTGATTCTATGGACAGGGGAGCAAAATGATTAGCACTAGGCAATGGGAGTGTACAGGTCATCTGTTGCCCTTTTAAAAATCCTCCTCCAACTCTGCAGGAACATCCTCCAATACATTGGCCACCTCCTCAGAGGAGACAGCTATAGGTGTGTCAGAAGAGGGAGTTCCTGTTGCATCCTAGGCTGCTAGGAGTTGGATGAGCAGCTCTTCTTGTTCTGATGCAGTCAAGTAGCAAACTTCTAGCTCTTGAGGGCAGTAGCAGGAAAAGTGACCAGCCTTTTCACAGTATTGACACAACAGAGGAGTAGAGGATTGCTGTTGGGAGGCATCAACATCCATTGGGACTCCTTGGAGTAGGGAGGACAAGGGGGCAACATGAGATGGAATGGAAAGGGCTGCACCTGCTTGTAGGGCTGCTAAAGCAGGCATGGAAGGGGGGACTTGGGGAGTGAACCCACTATAAGAGAAAGGAAATGTCAAGGGTTGCATCTGCTGCAGCTCACATTGCAGTTCCATCAGCTGCCACTGCTCATGTGCCACCTTGTACCAGGTACTAACATGCTCATCATCTGGGTGCCCCTCAGCCATACTGTCAATGTGATCCATGAGAGAGGGGTGGAGTCCATCATAGAAGGTTAAGCAGAGTTGCAGACTATCTGGATATCCAGCCTGTTCAACTAAGGCACAGAAAGAGTCAATGTACTCATCAAGTAACTGCTTCCCTTGACCATACTGGGTTTGGTCTCAAAGGAAAGGGCTGTGGTCTTTGTAGGGTCAAGGGGAAAGAACTCAGTTTGGAACTCCTTCTCAAACTCCATCTAGCCAGGGAAACTCTCAACTCCTCCTGGGCATCAAAAAATGCACAGTGCATAGGTTGAAGCTCAGCCTGCCTTCGTGTAGGAGAGAACCCAGGCTATTTTCAAGTTGTCAGAGGCAAAGGCTTCACCACTCAACTGGATATAGGTAATGCAAGACTGGAGGAAATGGTCCCTATCAAATACATCAGGGAGCACAGGATGAGGAAGTTTGGAGCAGAGTGCTGAAGACTCCAAACTAGGTGTGGAAGAGAACCTTCTTGCAGCTGCTGGGATCCAGGGGTAGGAGGAGGAGTGACAGGAAGATGTTCCAGGAGGGCCTGGAGGGAAAGGGACACTGCTTTGGTGGTTTGACAGAGTCCAGTGAGTTCAGCAGTGTGGGAAGTAAGGAAGGCTTGGATAAGTTGAAGCTGTGTTTCCAGGGACAGTAAATGACTCCATGCATTGTCCTGGGGGCTTGAAGCATCAGGGGGAGGTGCTGGAGGGGTTGGTTGGGTCATAGGAGGAGCACAGGGCTTACTAAGACACTGGTGGGGGAGAGACCTTTTGAAGAACCAAGTAGAAACTCAGGCAATCAAAAATGGGGCTCTCAGATTGAATCTAAAGGCTTGTTCTGCTGTAAGGGCAATCTCTGGAGGCTGTGGCTCAATTACACAACTGGCAAAGGGAGATACAAAGTCTAGTCAGCACTGTACAATGTCTACAAGTATAACTACACACCTGGCAAAGGGAGATTCAAAGAGAACAAGTCTGAGGAACTCCCTAGGCCAAATGCTACACTCTAGGCCTTTGGACTTGCAGGACATAACTGTACAGTAGGACAGAGAAGTCACATGCCTCTGTTGCCAAGGTGGGGCATGTGACCCAATACAAATATAACCAAAAGATAGCTCTTGGTCAGAAGTACCTATGACTCAAAGATGGGAGGTCCACCATGAGTGGTTGTCTTGGAATAAAAGAAACAATCCAGAGGTCCAGCTACAGTTGTCCCCTGACATCTGAGTATACTAGACAAATCAGAGATTTGTCTAATGGCTCTGCATGATAAGCATGCAAGGGAACCTCCACCCTCCAAGAAGAACTACTAAGGAAGAACATATTGTTTAACTTGAAACAATATAGTATTGCCATTATGGATCTCACAGCTTATGTTGCATTGCACATAAGTCAAAACCAATGTATAGGTTCTGACTACATGTGTGCAAATAAGGCAATGCCTTATATTATGTAATATGTACACTGAAATAGGCAGTGCCAAAGGACACTGCCAAATATAGGTAAATAATAAGTTTAGTATTCATAAATACTAAGTCTATGCAAAATGATACTGTAATAAGGAGGTCAAGTGGATGCTCCATTACACTCACTTTGCTTGGTTAGGTCATTGTATCTCATCAACTCATGTCTTGCCAAGACCCAGCCCCATCCTCACTTTGTCTACTCTTTGATTTTTATTTATTAGAGTTCCTCAATGAAGTAATCAAGATTGTCAGATAAATTGAGCTTTTCTACTTATCTCTCTTACCATGCCAACTTGGATTTTTTTTTTCAATCAATGTGCTTAAAGTCCTGTTATTGCTCATGTTAGTAGATGTAAATCTTTACTATAATTTCAACCATATTTTGTTTGTTCAAATAAAGCTTTTTTATAAGTATTCCCAACCCTAATTATACTTTGAATCTGAGTTTGTTGCCTTTGACTTTCAAAATATTGGGTGGTTGAGACTTAAGATTTATTCCACACAATCTAAGAGGCAGCCGGAAGTGCATTAAAAGACAGTAGATGCCTGGTCAATCAATGTTCTTTGCATCTGTTGATATGAGCTGTCCAAATGGCTCAAAAAGTAAAAATTACCATATTTGAGAGAAGTGAACACCTTACAAGTAATCATATTGCATCATCCATCACACTGTGCAAATGCTCAATTGTAATGCTCAAGTCACAAGCTATCTAATCCAATCTAAGTTTAGGTATACACACTAGTTAACTTCTTTTTTGGAGTGAAAGGGGGTCAAAGAAACAAGTTATGCTATTCCTTTGGCCACCTTTGAATTTGCTCTGATGAGCAATCCAATTCAAGTCTATCAGATCTATATTCAAGTCTATATATGAATCAGAGTGAGCAAAAACCTCTCAAAGACCATCAGGAACAATAGTTGCTAAAGTTCCTTCTCAAGTTTAAAAAATAAGTAGAAGGTTTTACCGGATGCTATCCTTGCACTGCTGGGAGTGATTTCTTTGGGAAGTTTTGAAATTTTTTTGGATGAATAGCATACCATGTTTATTTTCCAAAAATGTGCCAGAATACAGGTGTATTCAAAAACAGTATGTAAATGCCTGGAAAAGGCTAAAATTAGTTAAATATTGCCTGAAAGATCAAGTTATAGAGCTCAAAAAAGAACAATAGATTCATTGCACACATGCTATAAACCAAAGCTGTATGTTATACCATTTTTTCCCTATCCAGAGTGTGAGTAAACACCAACTACCCTAAAAGGAAGGTTCTTGGTCAGCGCTTACTTACATTCCACAGCCACTTCCCAAGAGTCGTCGCATATATTATAGAACGAACGGTTATGCTGTTACACTTCAAGCATGTAGTACGGGGACTGACATGGAGCAATGCCCCAGCAGGTCCTTGAAAAACTAAATGGAGAAAACAAAGAGATGAAACACTTCAAGAATCATCTGCATTTGGCATGTGGTATATCTTCAATTCACTGTATTTATTTTCATGATAACACGATTAATGCATGAGACGCGTCTACTGGACCAGCTCAACTGACAATCCATTATCCAGTCCCACGATCGATATTCTCAACTCCTAGATGATTCCTTTGACCTGCTATGAGTCTAAAAGCGCTGGAAAAATATAACAAGATCACAAAGCTCAAGAAGAAAGCTTTGATCGATCATCAGGAAGGTGTTATCTTATCAAAAGAAACGCCCTCATCTGAGACGCACCGATTGGCAATCCTTTGTTGAGATCACACTGTGATGGCCGGCCTTCACGCTGTGCTGTAGATACAATAGGAGACATGCACCTCTTTCACGTAGATTTTTGCCAACAAAGTTTGGTTCCTTTCGGCCATGATTCAGGAGCTGACCGGATACACTGAGTATCTTTGTTTCTAACACACCAGATCGAAAGAATGAGAAATATGTCGTCAAAAATCAATCGGTGGTACATATTCGACTAGAGTCAAAGATACCTTCAGGCGGCAGAACCGTGAGATTGCCTTTGTCATTCGAGGTGTTTTTAGAGGTTGGCGGATAACTCCAAGTCCGAGTCGGAATGTGCCCGTTCCAACCGACGAGTCGATACATATCATATGACTTGCAATTTGCGCTCTTCACTTGTGCTTTGCATAGGAATCGTAGATTCTGGCTGTCTCATCGATTGCCTGCGAACCGGACACCAATTCAGCTAAATTAGAAAGATTGTCATTTTTCCAAGCAATCATATGGACATTCTGCGACAAGCAGAGCCCAAAGTAATGGTCGTGTAAATACAAATGCTTAGTCCCAACGTTTTAATTAAGAAATGCGGAATCACATTTGACTGAAAACCAGAACGCCGCAGCCACTCAGATTGCGGAACAAGAAGTATTGCACCGACAGGCGAAGTCCAACACGATCATAGAAACCATCGTGCAACTTATTGAAAAATCGGCGGTAATCATTCAGGAGACAGGATGTATCTTAATACGTCATTCTAACAGAAGTGAGTACTCAGGCGTAGTACTCAGGCCCCATGATCTTCGTATCCATCTTTGTGTGAACCAAGACTTGCGCGCTTATGATCAAAATGTCCTTACCTTTTTGAAACATCCATACGAGGCTGTGTTCAGGCGGCGTTGTAGTGGTGTTGTGTGAATCTCACACGGGAGACAATCAATCCAATATCACCCTCAATCTAGCCTAGCACAATTCGATCTTCCGCACCATATGATGGTTCATGAAAAATATAACAGGCCAAAGAATTAGAGAAGACGTCGCTATAACGTGTCACTAGCCTATATCGCATTTAGCCTTGAGTGAGTTCTACCATGGTTCCGAAAGTTAGGCATGATACATCGATTTTCACAGAGGCATCAGGCATGAGTATGGAGAGGGTTTTCCCTGGGTTAAGAAAGGTTGTGAACAATCTTCTTTATCCGGTGATTGTGTGGACATGAGGTACCATTGCCTCCCCCGCTCAAGTTTCGCAGCCTGGCGGCCTCATGGTCCTTGAGAAAGGGTCGTAAATAGTGAAGCAAAGCCCAGACCAATCAAAATCTAGGAATGAGGGCATTCAACTGGTGATCACAGATGTTAGGATATGAATCATCACTTCTATGAGAAGCGTGTAAGCCTATCTCATACTGTGTTATCCATCGATAGAAGCCGAGTTCGAGATTGCTTAAAAGTGCACGTTTTGGCTCCTAGAGACCTTGCTACCGAACTCGATCCTACTCACGAACGCACCAGTTTGCACAGAGAATAAGAAGATGACCATACCATCGAAAAGAGATGTCCGATAACGAAAATAGATGAGCTGCGAGTTAATATCGGTAAGGTGTCGTCTAAGAAGACTGCCTTCAACGTGTATATGCTTTGAGGGTTAGAACAAGATATCACGAACGTGGTAATTCCAAAGGAAGGCCCAAGGCTAATCAACAGCAGAAAGTCGACCACTTTGGATCAAACGCCAACGATATCCTGTTGTACCGAGTCTTGTTCTACAAACGACGAATAGTCACAGGCTCAATAATATGATAACGAGATCTATAAGGTGTTCGATCAACGAAGTGCCGCAGTTTAGTCTACGTTGGGAACTTGAAATATTGGTTGTTATCAGGACCCAATGGCGCTCGGCAGTATGTCCATTAGAAGAGCAACACACGGCTACCTAGAGTTCAGGAAATTTGGTCTATTATCAGAAGAAAATTCACACAAGTGTGCGTTGAACCTGCATTTTCAGGTCCCTCTAGGCGCAGCCGGCCCCCATGTCAACGTAGAGAGACATCATCCATGGTCTCGGAACGAGTTACGATCGGCCTCGAGTCCGAAATATCCTTTGATAGGAGCGAACGAAGCTTACAGTATAGTCGAAAAGCCATTCGAAAGACTCAGTCAGGAAATTGTTCCCAGGTTTTTTGGACGATAACGAGGGTAGAAGCCGTGGAACTTGAGACCGTAGTATGGAGGTTATGAGGACCAAAAATATACCGTGGTTGTCCGAGGAGAACGAGGTCAGGGTTCCGAGGTTCTTCATGTGAGAGTAGTTGAACTACGGAAGTCGTGGAAAATTGTTTCTAGAATAACGAGCGAGACCGGCCCTGTTCCGTCATTGAAGCTTATAACGGAGCTCCAAACTGAAGACATCATGTCCGGAAAAGTCAAACGAATGTACCCAAGTCTTCGAGTAATCTTTTGAGGACATGAATATTGAAAACTCAAGAGAACTTGTGAAAATCAAGTTCGTTGGGTTTCAACAACGTCATGGGTTTACTCACGAGTTGATGGAGAACGGCACTGGTGAAGTCGGAGCACACATCATTCGAAAGGCTTATTTGTCACAAGCTGGCAATCTGTCTAGCATATAGCATTAAAACATAGGACATGACCCGTGATGAGGATGTATACGACACAACGGATTGTTGCCTGTGGGAATGTTTTGTGTGGTCATAGGTGGAACGATCTCAGGATTTCGAGGTTCAACGACATGAGGGCGAGGATGAACATGAATCATGCCCGCTGCACAGCCAGTCGCCAAGCCAAGAATTTCATTTGCGAGACAGGTAACCCCAGCGCCGGTATTCCAAATGCCGTGAGCTACTCACACCCCATATCACTGGGAGAGTCCACGAATAGATCGATATATCCAGGCATAGCGCGAACGATATCAGCTCTGATGAATGGCGCCCTTGCGGTGGTCGAAGAAGACGGCCAGAATACGTCATGGAATGCTCACCTCATGAGTTTCGGGTTGACGTTGAGCCCGACGTACACTATATCGTAATCATGATTCTGATACAACACTAGCCAACCCCAGAATGAACCCACACAAAAGATAATTCACAAGCATCGTGCATCTCGAGTTGGAAAACAAAAGAGCTGTGATGAGAGTCATTGGTCTAAGCTGGAAGAACAACACACCAACAAGATGTCGTGTTGGACTTTATGTCCGTGATCGAGAAGTTACGAACTATCGTTGTGGAGTTGGCGTGGAGACGAGTGGGGAGATGCCAATAACATCGTGGTGATTCGTCAAGTCACCGTATACGTATTATTCATTTCTGATTAGTAATCGATTTTCTCAATGGCCCACAGAAGCACATATTTCTTATCAAATGTTTCTTTCGTCTCTACGATCCCTTTGCCTCTGCAGAGCCAGTCAGACTGACTGCACGATCATCTCCTGCCACACTTTGTCCGAAGCATGAGAAAGAGACAACCATGTTGGACGTAGAAAACTCAAAAATAGCCCACTTCCCAAGGTAAACGTGGAAGTCGCTCAGCCACCCTCTCACACTCTCCCACACCAAGGCCTTGTGGTTTTCCGCAATTGAGTCTTGGTTGCGCCGACTGTATGTAAGTACACCCAATCTCAAACCGGTTCCTTCGGATAGTGCTAAAACAGGATTAGAGTTGAGATCTAGATCTGAGATGCTCTGTTCGGTAAACTTGCCGGGTAGGTTGCCTAAGGTTGTAGAAACTCTAGACTGCAGGCCTCGGGCTCCTTTGACTATGCACCTCATTAAGTATCTTGATTTTTACATCATGCTTCTCCCTTTCATAGCAGAATAACTTCGTCTTCACTTTGTAATTGGTGAGGTTCTTGCCGGACCGACTGACCGGTGACCCACAAACAACGACTCCGTAAAATTTTCTACTGGTATTACATAAGGAAATCAAATTCGACTGAATCACCACATGCGAGAAACGTGTGCTGATCCATTCTCCAATTTGTCTCATCGCATTCTACAAGAAACTGTCTCGATTTTGTCATGGGCTTTATAGTGCCTGAAGGTGAAGCCGCTCCCCAACTTTTGGTCGCACAAACCTTCCATGGATCATAATGGCTTTCAGTTTACGTCCGAAAATCCGAAGAGCTTTCGACATTTCTGCGACGACATGATCGCCGAACGAGTATACACACGTTCAAAAATACCTTTCGGTAGGTTTGGGCCGAAGCGACTGCTCTAAGCTGTCCTCCATAGCCGTGGGTATCGTATACGATATTCTGATGCTCCGGCAAAACAGAAGCGAGCGCCCAAATCATTTCATTTGGTTTCTCGTTTGCGACCTGTCGCTAGACACGCCCAGAATAATTGCACTCACGGAACACTGAAGTCGCTCGGACTTATCAGATTTCGTCGACTTCGATACATCAGTTTTGGGCGAGCGATGTCCAAACTAAACAGTAGTTGGAACTATCGTTGAAAAAGTGAGTTGACCTGAGTAGATTTGTCCCTACAATACATATAGAGTAGATTTGTCCCACCTCGACCGTGGAGTTCTTGCATCTGAGGTTGATGTCCGGCATATATGATATACATTATTCTTTGGTGGTGATTTTGTGATTTTGATCATGAAATAATAGCCTAAAAATCAGAATTAGATGTCGATGGTGGAATACAACATTCTGATCTGCTTTGCGCGCAGAGTCCATCATACGTCGGGCGTTCGCCCCTCGACGGATGGTCCGGACTATACGTGGGATGTAACTGCTTACATGCGCCGAACGAGAGTACGTGAAAAGCTGCTGTTCTTGTTCTTGAATAAGCGCACGACTACACATACGTGGATGGAAGCAAGCACTCGTGGAGTCGCGCAGTATCGTCTTGAACTGATCAAGCTCGGGTATGAGTGCGGCCTTGAGAAAGTTCCCATATAAGTAGACGCCACTCTCACACACCGTCCCGATACTTCCCATGCCGACTAAGAGTAAAAAACGAACGGTCCAAATCAGGAGTCACTTTTGGAATTTTTCGGTTGACGTGAATCTGGTTTTACCTAAACACAGTAAGAATGGTCTGCGGACGGATGTAGCTGACAACAGTGTAACTCCTGTCTTCGATGCAAAATTGATTTCAAGTTCACCAGGTAATGCGTGTTAAGCATAATAGACAAACGTAAGTTATATATATAGTGCGTAGGATGGTAATGTTAGAGTATATTACACAATGCTAGGACGTTTGGGGAATCGTATGGGAAGGGAATTGCGTGAGGGATCGTGTGGGGTAATATACATATATATGCTTGAACAATCAATACAGTGGATTGGATTGTATAATTTGATGTCCGCGTCCAATGAGTGAAATGTAGTGGATGGTGTGCGATGCGAAGGTATAGCATAGAAACCGAATTGCAGGACCCTGAGTTCCTAAGATCGTTTTATTCGAAGGCATACTCCACAGCAACACAACAAGCTTCGTTGGCCCTCGCGTCATGGCCATGCTGTCGTAGACTCTGAAGAGTTGTAAAGGAGGCGTCACATGCAGGACATGAATGCACGCCAAGCGAGAGGACACTAGCATCACCCTGCGAGGTCTGCGACCGAGATCGTTTGGAGGAACGTGACATCTAAGCATCAAAACCGGGTAAGAATAGATTGAGTGGTGAGAGTCAGTGGTGACTTACGATGTCGTCGTCATGCGCAAGCCTGATCTTGCGTTTTAGTGTTGATGGTAATGAAACCTCTATGCCCATTGAGCAGAAGCAGTGGGAACGAGGAAAGTTGGACTCACCAGAGGCAGTAGCACTCATATGAGCGGAAAAGTTTTCGCGCCAGGCAAGGATACGCTTTGTTACCGAAAATGTCTCGCGAGAAAGCTCAAGAGAGTTTGATGGTTTTTCAAGCTGAGACCCAGACTGTTCAGGGGGTATATCTGACGAACAGTATGATGAACACGCAGATTCGTTGTCGGCATTGTTGTCCTCAGCAGAAGAAGAGTACGAGGATGAGTAGTAGTGCTCCGAGGATGTATCGCCAATGGCAGAAGAAATTTTAATCCGGGGTGGAGGTGGCGGCCCCTCTACAAGTTGAATAATCTGAACAGTGTACGGCTGACGGAGTAGGAGATGTTGAGAGGGATACTTGTTGTCAACGGAGGTATGACTTTGGGCATCAGAAGCAGAGAGTGAGAAGGGGACGAGCATCGGAGCGTAGTCAAGCATCAGAGCAAGAATGGGACGGAGTGAAGGATAATGAGTTATATAGTGGGAGGGGTAGCCACGCGAGTGACATGCACATTTTGTAGTCTTTCAACAGGACAGCATAAGAGCAGAAGCGATCATAGCAAATCTGCTCAGATCACTTTCCGACGCGAGATCCCATCGGTAACGATTTTCTCATGCCCAATCGGGTTAGCGGACACGTGAATCGAGATCCGTTTATCGGGTTCCACGTTCCATGAACTGATGTAAACCGAACCGTCACAATCTCAACGTCTGCGTTCTCATGCTTGTCTTGTTTCCATCATGCCATCGATTTCTCATGTCCTTCTCCATATGCCCAAGATTAAGATTGTCAACCAAATCAACCAGCTCACGATCAGCTACCAACACAATAACATCATGATTCGGCAAGGGATGCAGATCAACGAAGCCGATATGTAGCACCATTCAATCCTCACGGCATCTGAGAAACAAAGAGGGTGAGAGCACGCTCTCGTCAAGGCCGCATTGGGGCCAACCAAGCCTCGGCCGCTTCAAACTGATCTATCAGCTCTCGAAGGACCGAGCCTTCCGAGTGTAGGTGCCTCATCGCAGTGAGCGCCTAGAGCGGACATAATCAACCCATGCCCGGCTGAAGGTATCAAAGTTTCTCACCACATCCCAAAATCTGAAACCCCGTTCGACTTCCTGTTTAGGCGATTTGACTCCCGGAAAAGTGTCTTCACAGATTTCAAGCGCCATTGCCTTGGCCTCCTTCACGCCTTCAGCGTTAGGGTCGCGTACGCGCGTACGGTTATTGATATGTGTAAGGGCGTCCAAGTAAACCTTAGCGAGCACACCGAAGCCAGTGTTGACCTCTGTCTGGAAGGGGAGTGATAGCGCGATGTCCAAATAGTCATCCCGTGCACGGCGGGCGTCAGCTCGGAGCAGCATATTCAGCGACGTTACCTCCAGAAGAGTCCGAAGAGCACGTGTCAAAGATCGCACAAACGAGTTAAACACCAACAATTCCCTGGATAACGGTGCCGACCATTCTTGCGGCTGTTTGTTATGGACTACATGTTCAGCATTTGATTGACAGGAGACCAGCGGACCGAACATGCCTTGAAATTCAGCGGGACAATGCTGAGGACTCGCATGACCAGAAGCATGCATGATTTTTCGTCATCTGGTGGAGCCCAAAAAGTTCCTCGTTAATCAAGTGAACTAATGTCCATGAGAATCCAATGTCGTACCAGTGCCGAAACTGGGACCGCCACTGAATGCTCGGCCAGACCAAAGGTGCCCGTGCATTACTCCTGCTCTGACAAGTTCCAGGAACAAATATAGTGGATCTTGGAACTTGTCATTTACTCGAGCCTGTTTGATTGCTACATACATGGCGCGTGCAAGGGATGAATGTGTGTGCGTATTCAGAAGGAATCTACCAAATATTACGACATGAGGAATAATCTCCTCTCATCTTGCATTGTAACGAAAGAAGGACTCACCCACGTAATTCCAGGAATCGCCATATGACATTGGCCACTACTTCGTCCTTCTTTTCAAGAGGGACGGATGCGGGAGTGATCTTGTTCTTGGTACGCGCAGCATACCTTTCTGAAGCAGTGGCGCCCAAACAAAGCGCAAAGTCAATTGTCGAAGACTATCATCGCGAAGCAAAGCAAGAAAATAGAGGAGAAATCAAGAAAGCCATTAATGGATGTTTCTTCCCTCGAGGAGAATCAGACGAACTTACGTTTTGCCTCCTTAACTCTTCTTCTACGATCTGGTAAGGTACATTCCATCCAGATACCCTCTCAGCCAGTTGGGCTGTTTGTGAGGAGTTATGCTGAATAGCCTTTTGGGGGTGGGGCTGCTCGAACCAGAAATGGCCCTGGACCTTCCTGTTGGCCCAGAACGAGTGGGAAATGCTACTAATAAGCGCAAGAGCCGTGGCCCGAGGACCAGTTTGACCATCTGTAATAACCTCCTTGATGAAGCGTTTGTATTCCGTGGTTTCTCCGTTGTCCAAGGGGGGGTTCTCCACAATTTGTCCGGTAGTGAGCCAGACAAGCGCCTGGGGGCTCAAAAGTCCCCTCGATAGATAGAAATAGATCTCGTCAGGGAGTCGATTTGTGAATATCTCATGCAGGTCCTGGGGGACGTCAGCGGCCGTCGGGTGTAGATGGTGGTTCGGGTGTCCGTGAGCGGGACCTGCTAGAGCAAGAGGAAGAGGTTGTACCATGCCTTCCGAAGAAAGAATGAGGGAATATTTGATCATGGAACGGGTGCGCGCGTAATGATCGGCGTATTGTATTGCCTTCACTGCCGGGTGGTCGGCGAATATACTCACTGCAGCATGACCCGACTTGTAATACCTCACTATATCAACGGTGGCTTTTAAAGCTTGTTCATGTACGGTTGGAGGGAATGGCAGTGAATGGTCGAAACCGACGAGAATACCAATGTCAAGGAATTGGTCTTCATTCACGCCAAGCTCCTGCAAGAAAGATCGCTTGGATGTGAATGTGAATATGGGGGTGGGAGAGAGTAGGTCGAGTGATATAATAAGTTTATCCACACCAGGGTAGAGAAGCGTATCGGTCGGTCCAAAAATCGCATGAATATAGGATTTTGGATGGCGTTGAAGGTAGATTAACTGAAGGCAGTCAGATAAGATCATTTACATCTGTACAACACACCTGAGCCCACGCGACGTAGGGCGCGATCATAAATTCAACGTTCCGGTGCCTAAAAATCCTCAAAACCATTCTCCAAAGATCCCACTGCGCGAAACCGGTCCTCCCCTCAAATAGTTTGCTGGCTGCTTCCTCCTGCCCCGCCTCATACTTCTGCCACGCCGTGTTCCTGTCCCGACATGCATCTGTTTGCTCCTGGTGGTTATTGTGCTTCCACCGTTTATTCGGTATGAGACCAGGAAATACAAAGACAGGTTTGATGCGTAGCTTTTCAAGGACTCGCAAGTCAGATTCGATGCGCTGGGTTAGCGCCAAAGGTAAGCCGCCCGTGGCGGCAAGCAGAGGCTCACGAGAGGGAGGGTTGTCTATGAGCAATTGCAGATAGTAGGAAGCATCTATACCAAGACGTGAATCAGAGAGAACAGACAACGGGTGGGTTTGCAGGTGTTTTCGCTCCACCAGATACCCTAATTAAAAAATAAATCTCAACAAGTTGATCCTTGACGAGGCTGCTTCCGCCCCGAGCCCCAGATTATTAGACTCACCCTCGAGATGTTTGATAGGCATTGGTCTTCAGTCCTCGCTGTGGTAGCCGACGAGTTCGCACGACTTGGCCTGGCCGTTGACGCGGACGGTTGACAACTACCAAAGCAACCCAATACAAAGCTTACGTAACATCAATGTCGTCCCAGGTCCAACTTGAAGTTATAAGTCTTTGTTCTCTAGGAAGCTGACTCATCTCTTGCTGTACGATGGACGCGTCAATCAGATTTCGCTATTCTATAACGTTTGAGCTTATACTCAAGATCATGATATTGGACTCGTATGAAGTGTTAATGCACAAGGCGTATAGACAGCTGCATGAAATTCTCAGTACAAACAATATCCTGATTATGTCTCGGTGATCAGTATATTTTATTCCTTATGTGCACTCCTGGATGTCTGTACCTTTGAAGTATTTTTCAGGATTATGCCGACTGAATGTTGAAGCTGTGGACGGCTCTGTGCGGCGGCTCATCTTATTTCCGGAGGATCTATCAGGAAAGCTACTCATCACGGTCCACCGCCATCGCCTAACCACTCCATTGGTACATTTAGCTAGCGTGCGCAGCAGTTTTATTATCGACAAGGTTATGATGTATGCAACAGTGCCCCGTGTAGATTACTTCCGCATTACAGTCCATTACCTGCTTTATTTTCCAAGCGATGTCGACGTTTCTGCGCAACAATTGACAATCTAGTCTAGCTAGTGACTAATCCAAGTAACACATCTGACATCGACCCAACGATCAGTAATATCGAACCATCAGGGTTTTTTTTAGCTGGCATCTACGATCCGGACTGCCACTGACTAAGGTAGCCTTTCCTCTTTCATACTTGAACTACTTCTGCGACTCCTGTCGTTAATTGACCTTTTTGGAAAGCTCGATCTCCCTCGAGAGTTTGGGCCCGATACAGTACTCCCGCATTGCCTCCTCCTCTCCACTCAAGCGAATTTTTCCTACGGTACACATTAATTTTGATTTGCAGCACACACGATCCAGACTCCAGAGCTTACAGTCTAAAGATGGAGATATCCTCTTCCTTCATTTCCCTGTACAGTGTACACTATTGACGTGATGATGATGATAAAGTCTGTTTATACTGCTGACAAGTCACAGTAGGGCTAAGAGGTGGATTCTACACCGGTTGTATGTATGGTAATTGTATGTGTGTAATGTTGTGTAATAGATGTTACCTCGCAGAGGTGTGTCGAGATCAGAGGTTTGGTCACGTCGCTGGATATGTAGTTCAAAGGTCATGAGGATCAGTGAATTTGGCGCACCACTGATGTGAGATATACTCTTCGTGAAAGCTTGAGTATCCTCCGGGTCGTGGTTCCGAGGCGTGAGGACCAGCTTTTCCTAATGGCGACTGAGGCTAGGTTAATCTTGGGCGTGGGGTTCCGAGCTTTCAGCGGTGATCATAGTGTCCATATCACCTGCCCAACAAGTGTCCCAGCTTATCTATGAGCAATACTTATGGGCTGGAGATGGTTTCGTACTGGCACCAACGACCATGTCAAGTATCAACTTGTTATTCCATACTGATAGGCTTGTAACGCCGGCGACTAGTTTGGAAGCTATCACCACGGATACCGAATGACAAGTGCCATCTGTGGTAGAATTGACGTCGGTCCACCATTGCAGTAAATTCTGATACTCTTCCTGGGCTTCAATGTTTCTGCTAAAACGACCAAGTGCCCGGGCCTGCTCAAGTACATCGTTTTTATTAATGTTTTGCGTGATAACGAGCACTTGGGCAGGATGATAACCTTGATGTCACGAGATTGTGTTGGTTTGAAATTACAACCCTGAAAGAGATTTTCTCAATATGTCAGAATCTTCGACCGAGTCGCACTACATACATGAGGCATCCGCATGCCAACTATGTTGTACATGAACACCTGTATCCAAAGGAGTTTACAAGTCATCGAGGGCTTGGCTGGGCATTGTGGGATGAGTGACCGTAAATCGGGAAAATCTGATCCCTGAAGCTTGAAGGTCGGAAGTGACATCGGGTGGAGACCATCATGGTGGATCACTCGCACTTTTCGTCATGGAAATTCGTGATACCGATTCAATAAGGTAAGCGCGTGTACTTGACGGCAAATGATACGAAGGATCTTATGGGATTGAGTGTAATAAGAGCCAGGACGCTCACAAGACAGGGAAAGTAGATAGTCAAACTTCTGATGCATTGGTGCATTGGTGGCGGATGTATATAGCAGATTTCGGATAACTATGACAAGAACGGATTGCGTACATCTTAACAAAAATCCAGTACTCTGATGTATTTTTGAAAGGCCTTAGGGGACCATCTGTTGGCAGCTTGAATCAGGTGAGGTGCTACTAGGAGATCAGGTCTACAACCACATTGTTTTCCCCCGGAGTGTCTCTGATTTTGAGCTTGTGGTTTCCGGATATCATTAGATTGACAACATGGTAAAAGATAGGGTTGTAGATGGGGAGTGCATGGAGGGAGTTGAAGATACTGACAGTGTTCATGTTATTGGTGTTAATGAGAACTTTGAAGGGATAGTTTGCTTCCTTCATTGCCATGGCAAAAGCTGAGAACACTGCCAGGTTTTCCAGGTAGAAAATTCTGTCTTGAGGAGTATCATCAGGTGGTGGTGAGAAAAAAAACTACACATGTATGGAAAGCAAAACCCTATTCCTATTTGTTAAACATATATCTGATTCAATGACAAGGTCTTCTGTTATATCTCATGCAGTGGATTTGAGGAGTTTAACACCTTTGGAGTCCTTGATATGATTTGCTCCCCACAAAAGGTCAGATTTCATAGCTTTATTGGTCCATATCCATGCATGAGGAAGATTACCTACAGTGTTAATCTTTGCATACATGTTTGACAGACAAAGTACCAGTAGAGGGAAGACATAAAGAACCCCCTGTTCTATCCACGTGGCCAGGCAGTGCCAACCCTGTTTTGTAAAATATTTCTTACTTTTCATTTGGAGATACTGTGAAACAGCACATTTCAGCAATGAGTTTAGACTTGGCATTGGCCAGAAAAGTCATAGTCATGCATTGAGATTGACTAAGACTTGGATGACAATGAGGGGCGGAGCCTGAGATTTATTTCTTTTGTTTTTATGGTATACCCCCATCACTGCACAGCATCAGCATTTTGAATTGATTCACAGGTACATACAAGGACGTTGTAAGGCTCATAAAGGACTAAATTCCATCATCTTGCCTACTGTAAGAGTTGTTGTCTTACTCCAATGGGTAGTGGATGCTCCAAACATGTCAAGCTATCCACATCACAAGGGAGTTGACAGCTCCCCAGCAAATCAGTGATGCTTGATGCTCTACCACCAAAATAGTTGCAGTGATTGACGTGTCATTGTCCATCAATAGTTACAATCTGCTTGAGTTGCCACAGGGGGTGCATAGGGATGAGTCAATATGCTTCAGCCATGTCAGACTTCCAGAGGGTCAAAGAGCAGTGCAAGTAGTTGCCGATGTATAGAAGGAGTTCCCCCAAGTGCTTCATGTTATTTATCAAAAGCCAGCAATCTCCTTGTAAGAGATCATATAGTTTGGAATATTGCTCTGCAATATGAAGGGTGAGATTTTAGCACTGCATAGATTGGTGTACTAGCTATTGAGGGGAGAAGAGGTATTTACCAGAGGAGTATGCTCTCTGAGTCCTCAAGCTGCCGGAATTTTGGCAGGGTCTGAGGACATGTCATAGATTGATGTATGTAAATTGATAAACTGGGATGTGTATCAGTAAACAGCCAGAAGCCTTTTTGGAGGCTGCTCAAAATGGAGTTTACAAAAGGATGATTTGGGTGGATCTGGAGTACCTGTCAAGCAAATCAACATTGGTGAGCATTACAATCTTGGATAGGTCAGGGTGAGTGTCAATAGTCAGACATTTGTAAGGGTGACCACTGTAAGGGTGACCTCTGGAGGCTGTGGCTCAATCACACAACTGGCAAAGGGAGATCCAAAGTCTATTCAGCACTGTACAGTGTCTACAAGTATAACTACATGCCTGGCAAAGAGAGATCCAAGGAGAACAAGTCTGAGGAACTCCCTAGACCAAATGCTACACTCTAAGTTTTTGGACTCGTGGGACGCAACTGTACAAGTATGGGAGAAAAGTCACGTGACCAGTTGACAAGTCGACCCATCACATGATCCAGGGCTTACCTGACCTGTGCATGTGACTTGTCAGCGAGGTTGACCAGTCACGTGCCCAATAACAGAGATCCGTTGTAACTTGACCTCGATCTTTGGGTCCGCGGCACGTGACCCTGTAAAAATATAACCAAAGGATAGCCCTTGGTCGGAAGTACTTGTGACTCAAAGATGGGAGGTCCACAATGAATGGCAGGCATGGAATAAAGGAAACAATCCAAGGGTCTGTTAAGAGGCCATGTGGAAGGGCAACACTTAAATTATGGACAGAGAACCAGTGTGGTCTGAGGGTTAAAACTGGGACTGGCAGATAGGGAAAGCAACAGAGAATAAAGGAACACCATAAGGATGGAGAATGGGGCAGAGGGGGAATGGGACATCCCCTGATAACATTGTTCAATTCTAAAGTTGGAGAACTTGGTAAGGGTGGCACAGACTCAGACCAGTCCATGGTAGTCATAGAGAGATCAGCATTTGTCTGGTAATAGTTGCATCAGAGATATTCAAGTTTAAAATCCCTTGATGCCTCAATTCTTGCCTTTGTCCATGCATTCTCACTTAGGGTGGGGTTCTCCACATGATTTTCTCCAATACCAGGTGCTTGTGTCAAAGGGGCAGCCTTTTGCCAAGTTCCAACATTTGTAGATTGTTTATCTGCTTCCAGTGTTGCCACATGCTTTGTTTGCTTGAGCCAGATGCTTTTTTGGATCTGTAATTGATGCCATCAATGTTGAGAATGGAGTCATGGAGGTAAATGACTTTATTCTATAAGTAGGGTTCTTGTTTCACTGCAAACTCTTGCCTCATGCTGCTTTGTTGCAAGTGATAACTTTCTCATGCACCAATTTGTGTTTGGCAGTGAACAGGTCAAATATGTGGCTGATATAGGTTCAAAATTCAGAGTCATAGTCTGAGAAGGCAAATCACAAGGCTTTGGCATAGATGCATGGTTTCAGTAGCAAGCCATTGACCACTGTTCTCAACTTTCCTAACTGGAGAGCTGTAGCCAAAGATGAGCTCACAATCTCTGAGATGCTCTTTATTCTTCCCAGGAGCTCCCAAATATCCAACAGCACTGTAAAATGTATTCAAGCATCCTGCTTCTTCTTGAAGTAACTTATCCCATTCAGAGGATAGGAACTCTGTGGGCTGAAGGGCCAAGCCAAACTCTTGCAGGAGCTGCTGGAGCAGGTTCTAGTGGAGAGTTCAGATGTGAAGAAAGAGATGGAAGTGGCTTTGGAGATCACAATGGAAGTGGTACAGCATTTGGAGACAACAATAGCAGCAGAAGCACAACAAGAACTGGGAACTCTCAAAAACTGAATCATGCTGTTCCCTCTCACCAAGATCAGTCAATTAAATCTCTGATGATTATCTCAAATCAATACAACAACAAGATCTGTCTAATGAAGGAAGAAACCCTCTCCACAGCTCAGACAAATCATCAGATGAATCTGATGACACTTCTAGTGAGGATGACAGCTTAAAACCAGGAGAAGACAAAGTCACAAGTGCAAAATGCCTTGGTACACACAAGAAAAGTTTGCTCTAATAGTTGGCAATCCCAGATACATAACAACAGAAAGCTTCTCAGAAGGTATATGTGAAACATCACCAAAGTTAAGAGATAAATTGTCACACACTGGATCTTCCATTAGAACCTGCTTCAGCAACTTCTACAAGAGTTTGGCCTGGCCTTTCATGAGTTTGAGCCTCCTCCTGTTGCTTTACTTGTCAACATTGCAGGTTAGCCTCTTTTTTTTTACAATATTATTGAGGAGAATGAGGTAATTGTCAATGGTGCCCTGTCTAGCTTCTTCAGGCACTCTAGGTTTGTTGACTATATTCACAATAGATGTGATGGTGAGGGATCTTGTCTTTTGTCCTCACCTGAAGGTCTCACCCCATATTTTTTGGCTCATCAAACAATGGCATGTTCAGTCTCATCCTGAGTAATGGACATGGGTTCAGGTGTGGTGTTGTTTCCCCCTGAGTCTCTGGATCTAGTCCTACTCAGGACAACAGGCTGGATATTCAACCACACAGACTGGGTGTTTAACATCTGTTCACCATGTGAGGTCATATCAACTGAGAAAATTGTACAATTATAGGGGTGATTAGGACTTCTCTGATGAACAGGGTTTGAAAATGTAGAACAAAATGATTACTGCCTGAATCACAGTGATCTACTATTAAGGATTGTTAGACAAAGTTCCCTCATAACATGAAATCATAATACTTAGAGTGGCAAGATAGAAGTTCTCTAAGGGGTCCTGTTCCACTTGTGCCTGCTTTGGATTTGACATGTGATCCATACAATTTGAGTTTTTCATTGGTATTGTAGAAACTTAGTTTCAACAAAACAAAACATTAATCCAACCCACTAACAAACACTTAACAACTGCTAACCTTAACAACCCTAACTAGCTAACCAGCTAACCTGTAGGAGAAGTAGACAGATCTTTCCCAAGGTATGTATTATCTCTGAAGTTGTAGTATTCCAATTATTTCTTTGGTGTAATGGTTATAGAACCTTTGTCATATTATGCATCTATCTGGCTTTTGGTTCAAATTCTCCTCATGTGCATTTTTATTAACTAGGTAATGCATCACTATCCTTAACACATTACCAGTATGTAAAACATAGAGAAAGATTGCATTATGCACCATGTGTAATCAGACAGGATAATGCATAATGATGCCTATATTTAGTGGTGATTGTGCATGATCCACCTGTCAGGTGTGCATTGCAGTCAAGATTTCATGGTAGATTGAAAAATAACAGGCCTTGTCTTGTGAATGGTCAGATTACATCTCCCACCATACTAAGTTCATTTTATCATGATCAATCAATCAATCAATCACATAATCAAATGTCATTCTTCTTTGGGAATCAGAACTTCAACTCAGTTGCAACTGTAATGGCAGGGTGATGAGCACTGCATCATTACATGCTCTTGACAAAAGAACAGTTGTAAGTTGCTTCTTTTTGTTCTACTTAAAAATTTGTGGTACTGTACTCTATTATGTTATAATAAGAAGTAATTAGAAAATACATAAGAATAGAAGAAAACAAACCATATCATTGCTTCTTGAAAAATTTATAAGGTACTCCTTGTAAGTAAATGTGGTGGTAATGTCATGTTTCCACTACCCATGTCCTCCTGAGATTGTGGCAGTAGCCTTCCTCAATCTGTGTTTTGCATAAATAGGTTTGATCCAGACATTGGCAGAGTTGGAGATACTACATGACTAGGGGTGATAGATGTCATCCTCATGTGTTATCCTGATACCTTTGAGTGTGTACAGAAGGGCACAGTCCATGAGACAAGGGATACAGGGTAGAACAATGACTGTGTTGACCCATCTTGAGTCTAGTGATCTTCTTCTTTGAAGATTCTTTTCTACAATAAGATCCACAATGTTATCATAGTTTCCAACAAAGTTTTCAGTGAACTCCCACAAGTACTCCCTTTTTCAGGTGGGATAAATGTCTTGAGTACTCAGTGGGCATTCTGGATATTGTGGTCAGATGTGGAAAGTCAACCTTGTGGACAAATGGAAGTAGCTCCTCCTTTTGAATTACCCATTTGTTGGTTCCTTCTCAATTGTAGATGCTAGGTTGCCAATAGCACAACTTGTGATTGACAACATATGCCACATCTTCATAGGTCACAGGGACATAGATCTTGTCATCCAGCAGTTTTCCCAGTTCCTCATCTGTAAGGCTTTGTCAAACTCAAAATATTGCCTCATCTGTTGCAGACTGATTACTTTCATGAAGCTAAGGCCCTCTGCCAGAAAGTAATCATTGCAACCTTCTACCTGGTATAGATAGGCATTCCCTCTCACATGAAAATGTCTAGGACAATTGATAATGTGGTATTTAGGATGCATGAAAGCTTTTGTCTTGCTTAGTAGTGTAGATTGGTCCCTGAGCCAATGCCAGAGTTATTAGCACTTGACATTGGCTGGCCAATATTAGATGAGGTGGTAGGTTAGGTGCTGCAGGATTGTCAGACATGATAGAGCAGGTGAGACCTGACTGTTCCAGGTGCCCAGACCAGTCATATCTCAAAAAGGTAAGTCCCACAAACACCTGAGAATTTTCCAGAGGTTCCTCATTGCTGACTGGAAGGTACATAACAGACTCCAGTCCCATCACCTCCAGGTACTCTTTGAAGGCCCTCATATAGTATACCTGCCCAAAAGGCAACCACAAGGCTAGAAGATGGATTCACTCAAAATGAGTCACCGTCAAGTTCCTCTATAATACAGTAAGGACAAATGAATTTGGGAGACAATTCCTTGGCTAATCCTTTAGTCATGGCAGTGTTTTTGGTGGATATATATACATAATTTCCTTACTGAAACCTTGCAGGCCTTTTCCTCCAGTTAGCATCCCAGATCTGCCTAACACATGTCGCTATGACATGATCATGAGTGGCCATGATTGCCAATTTCATATGGATGGTAAAAGCCCATACTCCAGCACATTCCCTTTCCACAGGTTTCTGGCTGTCCCAGATCAAAGATTTGAGCATTCTCCCAGAGTTGAGGAAGAAAGGTATGAAGCCAGTACTCTCACTTCTGGTGCAATTGATCAAGTTCAATAGTCATTTGAGTAACAGTCCTGTTGGCATGCTCAATAGACCCATCAGTCTGTGGGTGATAAGGACTGGACATGCACAGTTCTGTGCCAATCAATTCATTCAACCTATCCCAAAATTTGCTGGTAAACCAGGGATCCCTGTCACTAACAATAGTCTTAGGTAGCCTGTGATGGCTGTACACCTCTGCAAATATCAGTTCTGCAATGTCTTTTGCTTTGTAATTGGTCTGGCCTGGGACCAAGTGGACCATAGTACTGTGTAGGTCTATTATCACCATGATTGAATTGTAAGTAGCATCCCAATCTGAGGATGTTGGTAGTGGCCCTACAAAGTTGACTCCAATGAATTATCAAGGTGCTGATAGGACACAGGTTCAACACAGATGGATGCATAGTTTGATTTAGTGTTGTTTTGGTCAGTTTTCTTTTCCTTCTTCTTTTGCTTTGCTGGCAGTGTGGTGTTTAGTATATAGTCCTTTTCCTTCCCACTCCTGCCCTCCATCTGCAATGGGCAAGGAGCTGTCCTAGCAGCCCTCTTGGCTGCCAATCTCACTGACATTCACATTGAGCTGACCTGTGCTGGTTCCAATTTTGACCCTGAAATACCCTCCCATTCTACTATACTCCTATAAGGCTTCCAAGATAGTGCTACAGCCTCCAGTCTGGCCAACACTGGCCTTGACAACCACTGAGCACCCAGTCTGCTACTCTGTCCTTCATCAAACTGTATGTATTCTAATACAGCATGTACCATGCCCAGAGTTTCATTGGAGTAAAGCCTCAATAACATATGACAACACATAGACAACTTCAAAATCAAACACCAACAACTTTTCCATCCAGTGAGCTTTCCTTTGGGACAAGTCTTGCTGCTTCAGTAAGTGTACTAAACCCTTATGGTCAGTGTACCATCTAAAATAGACACCCTGTGGGATATCCTGATGGCACTTCATGGTCTCCACCCCAGCCAACAATTCCACCTCATAAGTTGTGTGATTCTGCTGGGCACTTTTTTTTTTAGTTTTGCTGAGAAGAACACCACTACTCTTGCAGTCTTTCAATCATTGCCCTGGCTGACCACACCTCCAGTTCCAGTGACACAACCATCATTGACTGCAGGGTCATTGAGGCCATATTGTAGGGAGCTGCAATGATGATCTCAGCAGCTCATGACATGCCTCTTGACCTTGTCAAATGCATGCTGATGTGTCTCTGTCCATCAAGCATGCTGCTGCCCATAAGGTTGTGCAGTGCACTCATCAGTATCCAGACACAATCAATGTCATTGGTGAGGTAGCTGGCAGTGCCTAAAAATCTATTGAGCAGTTCCTTTGAGGTAGGCATCTCCCACTTTACCAAGGCATCCACCTTATCCAGATCCATTTGGATGTCTTGATTGTCAACTATATGGCCAAAGATCTTTATCCCCAGCATAGCAGTTTGAGTTTAGACTTACTCAGGTAAAGCTTTTCCTATCTAGGTATGTCCATTACTATTTCAATGTATTGAACCATGTTCCTCCAGAGTGTACAAGTAAATTACAATGTCATCTAGATGAAAATCCAGCCACTGACCTATGTATTCCAAAAACACATAGTTCATTAGCACCTGATTGGTTGTTGGCACATTACAATTGCCCTGTTGAACAATATGACTGGCCATTGTTCCACTAGGAGTGTTGACCATTGTTCTTGGTACATGTCCAGAGATAATTCATATCTGTTCATAAGCATTCTGGCCATCAATCAGGGACTGATATCTGGCCTGTACTGCATGCTTCAGAATCCCCTCCATGTCAGGCAGAGGTGAGCATCTTCTTTGTGTTGGCATCATGCTCATGCAGGTTGACAACCAATTTCAGCCTTGGCAGCCTGGTGTCAGGCTTCTTGATGTATAGCATGGGAGAAGAACTCTCTCCAGAGGTAATCTCTCACCTCCATGTACACAAATAGTCATCTATTTTTTCTACCCACTGGGGCAGCAGCACCTTTGGGCACTTAGATGGATGCCAGGAATATATTTTGCCCTTGTCTGTTAGGGGAATCTCATGCTTTATAGCACACAATGATGGCAATGGAAATTCCAAAGCCTTCTTGCAGATGGGCTTGGCATACTTTAACAGCTCTTGCCTAATGTCATCTATCTGCAAATTATATACCTGCATTGTCTCCAAATCCAAACAATGAATGCTGCTACCCCTTGTCACAAGACTTTCATCACTGCTGATCAGAACATGAGTCAGCTTCAGCCCCACCATCACACTTTCCTGGAAGAACTGTGGTTTACTTAGAATCACATTGTATCTGGACAAGTTCATGACATCAAACTTCCAGACCTCATTAATCTCCTGGTACTGTAACTGAGCCTCAATTGTATAGTTGATATTTGACCATGATCCCTGTGCAGCTGTCTGGACATTTAACAGTGAAACTAAGTCCCTTTTCTGCAAACTAAGTTGGCTTACTAAAGTGGTAGACACAAAATTACCAAGTGACCTTGAATCAAGGAGTGCTCACACTGGATGCCTGTTCATCTGGATTACCAATACCACTGGGTCAGAAATCATCTGCAAGGAGCCTTAGGGTATCAAAGCATTTTGTTCCACATTCCTTATCAATGGTGTGTCACCCTTTTGCTGGGTGCCAACAGTGTTGACAGCATTTACCTTCAGCATCCCAAGTTCAGGGTCCATGCTCATGCAATCTGCAAATCCAGTAATCAATTCTGCCAAGGACTGCTATAGTCTGTGATGTCACAGGCCCCCAATATCATGCCAGGGATTTGCCAACACCTAACAATAGAGGTGGCCCCTTCTGCACACTCTCTTCTCATACAAGGTGCACAGATTGATGCCTTTGCATAACACCAGACCAATGTCCAACCATGCTGTGAAATCCAGAGCCCAATCAAACACCCTAATAATGGAGTTCTGTTTATGTAAGCCATCTCTCACACATCAAACCTATTGCTGTCCTGCAGGGTTTGGGGAACAGTTCTGCTGGAGCCTTCCTTTCTCTTTTCAAGCAACCACTTTACCTAGTGGAGGATGATGTGCTTGTTAGAACACCAATGGTGCCAATGGCACACCATCCCAATGTCCATGCCATGGCACTGCACTAACCTCAATGTGTAGTCCAATGCCAGCAGGAACTCATTCCCCAGAACCAGCCAGTCATCCACAAGGACATCCTCCTCAGTGAGTCCATCCATAATGACATACTGACTATTACTGACCAAGTACACCAGAAACTCTCTTCCATGATGATCCTCTAGCTCAGCATTGCCTGGATAGGGCTGCTGGGATTCCAACAGATATTCATCCTGAATGGCCCAAGGATCCCTGGTAAGTTCCTTTCTGCCTAAGTTATATAAGTTTACCTCATTGACCACATATCAGTCAGGTCTCTTGGGAGGTCCTGCCTTGGACTTCCAACTGACTAGCACCTCCTTCAGCAGGAGCAGCCCCTTAGCACCCTAACCCCCTCAAAGTGAATTGCACCCAATTGGATCTGTACCTCTGCCAACAACAGCTCCTTGACTGTGGTTTCTGTGATGTTGCACAACCAATTGGTCTCTGCCAGTGAGTAACTTATGTTGTTGTTCATCATGCTAGGAAGACTGCCATTGCAACTAGAAGATTTCACAGCATTGTTTTTGGGGCAGCTACATGCTAGGTGTTCTATGCTTCCACATCCATAACACCTGCTCTCCACCCTGTAATGCTCCCTCTCTTTTAGTTGACAGCTTCTGATTATTGCTGGTGCTTACTTCCCCTGCCTTCTTGTTAGAGTATTTACTGACCCAGAAATTGTTGGGGTCCCTGAGATGTATTAATGCTGGATCTCTTATTACAGAACTCATCTGGGTAACTGCCACTCTTTGGTATGGCAGGTTTTTAGTTCTTATGTTCCTTTTCCTGTTCCTGGTCCTCACCCAAAGTTTGTGCCACCTCAAACAGCTTAGCCTTATCAGAAATTGGGTGGAAAGCACACATTAAACAACCTCTTAAAGAACCCACAGATGTCCCATTCCTCAGTCTCCATCAACACATTTTTCGAGGTAGACCTGGTAAGCTTTTCCCTTCAAAAAATTTGCCATTTCTGGGATCTGATCTTCAATGGGCACTCTTCCTTTCTTTGAGTAAGTTGTGTACTGTCCAAAAGTTCCAACCCCAAGTGGGAACCATTCTCCAATCTCCCTTTGGAGCTGAAGCTTCAGAATGCCTCCAAATAGGTGTCCTTACCCAATTGCTCACTTTCCTGGGATGGTGGCTCTGACCCTTCCCTCTTTTTAGGCCTTTTGTTTTTGTTTGGTGAGTGGGTTTGTTAATTGATCATTTGGTCAGACTCTATCAACATTGGCTCAACTAATTGGGTATATTGTAGGTATCCTTTACCCATCCTGGACTTGATATCTTGTTGTAATGTAGGCTTCATTTCTGGCCTCTAGTGAGCTTTGTTTTCCTTTATTTTCCTTGCCTCTGCCAACTGGAGTTCCAGATGCTTGATTCCATTATTGCTCTCAGGTTCCACAATTTTGTGGGCTAGAGTCCTATTTTAGGTAGTCAGGGCATTGAGTCTAGCCAGGCCCTTCACTGTGCTCTCTATCTACAGGATTTTCCTATGGCCTTGTAGGATCTCTGGATGACATTTCTGGGCTTTCTTGGCCTGTTGCTCTCCTAGGCAATGAGCTGAGACTAGCCATTTGAGACCTTGGTGGCCCTTTCATGGGAGGGAGCCCTGGTTCCATAGTAGCTGGGTATATCAGCTCTCTCTTTTGATTTGTATCTGCTGTGTAAGCTTGTTGTTGTTGTTGTTGTTGTTGTTGTTGTTGTTGTTGTTATTGTTGCTCTCCTATTATTTTCAAAGGAGTGCTGGGGCATTGCCCTATGTCCTCCCCTGCAGTATGTATAGGTGTGATTTATAGACACTCCTAAGGTACTCCAGCCCAAAGCCTTTTCAAGCCTGCTAGTTATGCCCCATAACCACTCTACTACAGTTTGATCCATTTGGAGTTCATACAGCCCTCACATAAGCTCCCATACTATCTGCCATTAATGTGCCATCCCCACTAATACCCACTTTTACACTCCACAATGCTTGCCAAGCCAGCTCACACCCACTTGGCATGGGTCACAACTCCCATCTCTGATCCCAGACCCTATGCTTCATTTGGCATGGTGCTAGGCACTCCACACCCAGATTCTTGACATCACTGACCCAGTTTACAGGCTGCCTCAAAGGCTGGATAACTAGGCAAGGGTCACATGATACTTCAGCAACCAGGCACTAACACATCTTGATGCTTCCCTTTCTTGGACCTATCCATGCTATGGCCCGACAGGTTTGATGAGGCTATGGTTTTCACCCCTCCCTATTTTGCTGCACTGGGTAACCCTTTCCTTTTCTGTCTGGACACAAGATCAGTGGTGACATTGCATCTTGTGCCCATGTGCTAATAGTGTTAGGTAATTCCTGACAGCCCAACCAACAAAGCCTTTCTAAGAGCATGTGGATGGGCAGTGGCTTCCTGGCAGTGTTGAAACAACCCATATGGTGTCTAAGGTGTTTTCCACACAGGCACACTCAGCCAGAGTCAAAACCCTGACCTTGCACTTGCAGATCATGTGACCTGCTTTGGGACACAATGGTGCCAACTGAGCCACCATGCCCCTGCCATCTAAGCTTACTTGTAACTTGGTATGCTTAGTTCTCCCCTTATCTTTGCCTATGTAGTTTTTGTCAGGCATTTGGTCTATATCAATTTTACCCTTTTGTCCATTGTCATTAGCCCCATATTTGGGCACCAATCCTTCTGCCAGGACACTCTGTCTCTCTGGGAACCATATGCCTGGGAGTAACTTCACCGAGTCACTAGCCACATGGGGCACCACCCCTAAATTGACCACCATCAACTTCAGAACAGTTGTAAGTTGTTTCTTTTTGTTCTACTCAAAAATTTATGGTACAGTACTTGATCATGTTATAATGAGAAGTAATTAGAAAATAGATAAGAATAGAAGAAACAACCTATGTCATTGCTTCTTGGATAATTTGTCAGGCACTCCTTGTAAGTGAAGGTGGTGGTAATGTCACATTCCCACTACAGTAACCTCAGGCTCGGTGTACTTCTTGCTTCCCTTATTTTTTTTCATGTTGGGTAATCTAACCTTTCCAATGTCAATATGGGTATACAGGCAGAATAAATGATGGTCTGCATCAACAACAATGTTGGTCTCACTCTGGACTTATACAATGTTCTACCTGATCAACCCTGGAAAAGGGTCCTGATCAAGTTTGACTTGAAGGTTGAAGTCAACCAATACCATGAATGGACAGTTGCCTTTTTGAAAAATATTCCTGCTAGTAATAGTGGGTTTTTGTCATGCTAACCACTCTGAAGATGCAAAGGTTGATTCAGAATCAGACCATTTGATTTGTGTCATTTTGGCATGACCTGACAAAACCATTCCACATGTTTCCAACACATTCTACTTACATCTTCCACAGGTTAGGATTGGATATGAATGTACAAATACATGATGATTATGAATCTTAATCTTCCACTGTCGGAGTAGCAGGCTCTGCAACAGTATGGGCACCTATCCCTATATGACAAATTGAGCACATGACCCCCCCCCCTCCCCTTTAGAGGGACTTTGTTTCTATCATCGAGTGCATGGAAACAACTTCATCAGCAGAATCAGATTTTGATGGTGACGCTGGTGGGCTTGTGGACGATCAACAGACTTTCTAGAGTCAAATTAGGAAATAGGACAGAGTTAACTGCTTCAACTGTAGTAAATAAGCCTCAATTGAGTCTTTAGCAAACATTTCACGGGCCATTAGTGTGTTCTTAGACTCAAAATTGAGTATTATGTGCATTTTTGCAAAAATTTTGAAACATGTTTTAATCATCTACTGTTCTGGAAAAATATGTCACTTTTGAAACATGTTTTAATCATCTACTGTTCTGGAAAAATATGTCACTTTTGAAACATGTTTTAATCATCTACTGTTCTGGAAAAATATGTCATTTATGATTGGTATATTATCCCTACTACTAGTAGAGATATAGCCAACAAAAATCAAACGAGTTTTGCATCAATGATAGATGGGCTGATGAAGATTCCGGACCTAGATGGTGACCCTGGTGGATGGTGACCCTGGTGACCCTTGTCCCATCTGGTACCGGATGGTAATAGGGTTCGCCATCAATTTCGGATTGTCCTGGTGTTTTGGCATCAAGTATGTGTTGATCATACAGGAGTGGCTCGGATGAAACGTACACTGATAAACAAAACAGGTAACAAGTGAGACCAAGAACATATTCAGGTCATTGTGAGTGCGTGGCCATGGTATGGTGAATGTAGTAAGGACGTGTTAACATGGATAATACTTATACTACACAAAGAGAATATGAATATAAATGTCAAGCAATATACCATATTTCGGGTTGCAGCACGTTCTGCCAAAATTACAGGATAACTTTTGTTTTATTGAGCTTGATTGATTTGAAGTTCAATAATAGGATGGATCTTGACCAACGACTAAACCTATCGGGGCTGATACTGGACTCGGTGGATATATACTGGAAAATGTAATTCTAGAAGGGTGTCTATGGACATGAGAATAAATTCTGGTATTAAGCAAGAAGATAAAACTTTGCAAACACTATAATAAGGCAGGGTATCTGGGAGATGACAACTGTGAGCGACAACAAGTTGATATTCAAGTGGGTGGCGCACTTAGCGAAAGAAGTAAAAACTGGTACTGCATTGATAAATTTGGGATCACGTTCAGATGGTTGCACAGGGAATTAAGACCCAGTTGACAAGGGTTGTTTGAACGACAAAACAGGAGTGAGATGGACTATGGCGTTAATCGAATATATGTTCAATGTGGTCAAGGGCCTACAAGCCTGAGTAGGTGGCGCGTTGTCCTAATCGGATGTCAGAGGCAGATCACAATTTAAGATCTTGGTATGTAAATCACATTCCAGACGGCGGCGAATATAGAGAGGGAGGTACGTTCCCAAATGTTATATACACTGGAATACTGATGTTGAAACCATTAACAACTTGATTTTGGAACTCAAAGACAGTCTGAGGCAAACAGGAAAGTTGATACGACATGTAATAACATAACTATGTTGTATAGTACCTGTGCAGGAGTTCAGAACATGGTTCGAACTCGATCCGAGAGGGTCAGACTTTATATTATCCATAATCTAACCCCAATAAAGAAGCTGATGAAGGTGTAGAAGAGAAAGCTTCACAGTTTAACTTGTGTTGCTTCTAAGGTGAACATTGACTCAGAACGCGATAGTCACTGTCCGAAGGACATGTGAGAGTAACGTCCCCCACGACAATGGTGGGCGACATCCATTGACATTGACCATGCATCCAGGTAGGTGGTTCTGAGAGCCCGAGTAGGTGGCGCTCGGCCTGACGCTTGATGAATTCGAAGATATATTGAAATAGACATGGTAAAGAACGTTATTTCAGGTTCAGAAGCAGTTTTCTCTTGGAACGGTGGCACAAACTCTCATGTCGATACGACCTTGGTGAACAACAAGAGCCTATGAAAGTATAATCGATACGTTTACAAGTTGCCCAACATGACCGAGTGACTTATTTGAGGTATGTGAAGGCTGGCTGTATGCTATGCGGCAGAGTTGCACAAATGAACGTTGGAGCACCTCTCAATAAAACGTAATCAACGATTTTTTTGGGGACAATTTACTCCGGGGAGGGGGGGTGAGAGAGGGAGGATCCTGTTTCATCGAAATGCCTTTGGACAGAACACAGTCAATAGGAATCGGCCGCTGAAGATGCGATCGCGCCCTTGGGACGCATCTATCATCGACATGCATATGTATCGCGAGGCCCCAGTTCTCACGTTCCCTTTGGTTTGTTGCTATACATCTATTACTAGATGCCGCGTATACTAATCATCAACGAAGAGGTCCTTCTTTCAAATTTGTGCGCGTGTATGGGAGCGAGATTGATTTGGAGCGCACTAGCATGGGAGTCGGCGTTGGAAGAGGCAACGTGTGACGATATGCATGACAATTGCATCACAATCTTTGAGGTAGGGTTGAGAATGGGTGGGATTTTGACGAGAAGCCTGAGATGATTGGAGCGGAGGCTATAGTCTGCTATAGCTTCCGTCCACTGCGTAGTTGTTCCGACTCTTGCCAAAAAATCCCTTAGTGTTGTTCTGATAAATTTCGATCAAAATGAACTCGAACTACAGCAAGAAGATACGTAAGCTGCGCTAGGATAGGTAAAAAGATGTCCGTTTGGTTACCGGTTCAACTTCAGCTTGACACTGTGTGGGGAAATATCGATATACATATGCGCATTGGTACATCGGTATATTGGCGGTAGGCACACCTTCTCGAATTGAGACACGATGGCATGCCGTATCGTTAGCGATGGGTAATTACAGCACGAAGGAGTATATTTTTTTCAATTCGCACGGGTATGGGAACGACATGATTGATTATTGATTCGGGGTGCACCTGCATGAGAATCGTTGTTAGAAAGGGCTGGTTATATATGAGTAAATACAATAACGACACATTCGCTTCTAGGCAGTAGTGGAATGAAGTTCAACAACTATAAGCAGATTGAAGGATGCCTTGTAGTCTACTACTAGGGACACTACCAAATTTGTTCGTACACTGTTCGACTGGTATGATATCAGACGTGTTGCTAAGTTCTTTTCGGAGGCTCATAATCATTAGGTCACCAAACTTCAAGAATTCCATTTGGAATTCCTGAGTCCCCCAAAGCACGATTTTTCTGAGAAACTTCGTCCTTGAAAGGTCTCCGTATCGCTTCGTTCCTCCGAGATACTTGAAAATCAAAATGTTCGGAAGGCTCTTGTCCGAGAGGGGTGTCCTATCATATATCACAAGAATATATTCAAACAACAAACATACAGAGTGTGATCTATCTGGGTTTTCGAGATCTGCATAAGGAATTGCTCTCAAATTCAGCTCTAAGTAGGACACGAAGATAACACAAGTAGCTTACAGTGAGAAAGATATTGTCTGTTTGGCCATGTACTAGTCATTCGATTTTTTTTCGAATACGTAACGTGTGTATGGAAGCAAGAACTCGAACATGATTAATTATTGGTTCGGAGCGGACCAGCATGAGCATGAGAGACGTTGTTCGTTGGAAAGACCCGAGCAAAATTCCCTTTGAACTACCCTAGGATATCAGGCCCGGGCTGACGGCGCAGATTTCTTCCTGGAGAAATTGAGTGGATAATCCAAATACCGAACACTAGTACTTCATGAAACAAAGAACAAAGCGTCTACCCGAGGATGGATTCTAGCCTGCAGTATAGCTACCTGGGTGTCTGCATCACTCGGTTCGTGCTCTAACAACATTTGTTGAAATAGCAGCTCATCGCTTGATAGACAGAAATATACGTAACTTGAGATAAAGGCGATCTGACTAATAGTTGCCAGACTGTCCGTTTGCTTACTACTCTTCATTTTCTGGCAGATTTTTTGATTTGCAGTGCGTGTGCCAGTGATCATGAAAACTCGAACTCGAACTCGAACATGAACATGATTGATCGTTGATTTGAAGCACACTAGCATGAGAGTTCGTTGCAAAAGGCCAGGGGAAACGTGGAAATGATATATGTATGATGAGAAACAGTGATTGACGCATCTCTTGCTTCGTGACAGTAAGTTATCACATCACTTGTGAGAATTATCAGATCGACTATCATATCATCAAAGTCTGCCTTCCGACATGATGTATGTAAGATGATGATGATGATGATACGTTTTTATTTATCTTAAAGGCCTATTTTACACATGACCTTCGTGTCCTAAGCCCTGCAGTACGTAATGGGGGTGGTAATTACGGACACTCCAACTAGTTCTCCGGCCCGATCCCTTTTCAACTGATGCCGGTTACGCCTCATAGCCACTTTACTACAATTTGACTTTGTCGGAGTTCATACTACTTCCCACACCTAAATCCCACTGACCATCTGCCGCTAACGTGCCCTCCCAATTTCTAAACCCAGCTGTACTCAGCAATGCTTGGTCGGAGTTGAGGGTGTAGGGTGTGAACCCGATCGGCCCGCTCAAGCCTTCCTCGTGTCAACTCACGACCCAGGGTGGTCACGACTCCACCCTCCCCACGCCCAGACGCTACTTTTGGAAGAACAATCCCGAGATTGGAAACCCGCGACGGAATAGCCCAGTGAACCACCATGTGACAGACATGCCGCACCTTTTTGGCTTGGCACCCAATCAAACCGGCAGCCTCGGCTTTAAACCACACCAGACCATCCAATGGACCACACAGTACTTTGGCAGCCTGATCAAACTATTGACTCCTATCCTTGCACCTACCCGTGCCACGACCTGCTTGGTCAGCAAAGGCCTAGACCCTCTCCCAAATCCATCGCACCGGGGAAACTTCTCTTTTTTCTAATCCGTCATGAGCATGGTGGTCACATTGCCTCATTGAACCACGTGCTGATTGCTCGGTCCTGGTCGGCCTGCACTACAAAGCCTGGCTAGTCAAGCACGTGCGGGTGGAGGCTTCCCGGTGGCGTTGAAATAACCCACATGGTGTCTAAGGTGTTTTTCCATGCAGGCGCACTCAGCCAGAGTCGAAACCCCGGCCTTGCACTCGCAGATCATGTGACCCACTTTGGGACACGATGGTGCCAGCTGAGCCACCGCGCCCGATGTATGTAAGAGATTAGTCACTTACAGCTTAGTCACTTACAGCTGAAGCTGTCACAACTCATGGAAGCCGAAAACTATGGGTAATTACAATTTATGGATTACGACAGAGGTCATTCTGGGGCCTTCAAGACCTATTATTGAATTCAAAACATGTTACTTGTTACTACATTTATCTCTTGGGAGCAAAATAATGTGTTATATAAGTTGATTTAAGTGTTCGAAGTTCATTTATGTGAGCCTGACAACCAAACCTTGCTGATACGTCCTCCAATTCACGCGCAAATGGCTCATCCATGTCTTCAATATAGTCCTTCAATGTGGAAGCAGCTTGAAGTGCATCTCAGTGAGCTGGTTTCTCTTTCAACTTGACATCCAGGCTTTGATCACTGTCAATATCACCACCATTGACTTCTTTATGGTTCGGCCTCGCGCTATTCCAAAACTGCCTTGCAGATTTCCTTCTCTGATCTATTGTCATACATGATCTGCTCATCAACTGGAATAAGCAAATCAGTGAGAGCCATCCGGTTCTGAGGGTGAAGGACACAAATTTTCTCAAGATGAGACAAGGAGTTGATGACTTCTTGTTCAGCTGTGAAAAGATTGGTTTCAACAGGATCTGTATTGACAGGTGATGAGATTGGGATGGCCAGAGTAGTAAGCGGGTTATATGTGGGGTTTAGAATTCAACCTGGAAGAATTCCTGTTTTATGCTAGAAACTGCAAATTGTAGTCATGTTGACTTCCTTCCATGTGATGTCAGTAATTCTCATGGTGCAAGAAGTTCACTCCACGTAGACCAGACCGATATTTACTGATTACCTAATGTGATCAGGAATGACATCAGGAAAAAGTTACTTTGGTTATATAGCCAAATCATGGCACTTATATGATCCCAGCCATGTAATATATAAGAAGATGTATTACACTATAGAAGGAAAGTTGGTTTTGCTGATAATATCAACTAATTTTCAGTATAAGAGAATAATCGGAACTAATCTTCAATTATTGTCAGAAGGGGTACAATATGGGAAATCTTCTGGGATTTCATTATAATCTGTAAAATTTATGAGAGATGTATGTATCAGTTGGCCTGTAAGATATCTTTCTTAAGGAGTCAGCTCTTAATGTCTATGTCCTTCCATCCTCAGATGGATGGGCAAACCAAATGTGCCAATAGGAACATTGGTCAGATCTTGCACACAGTAGTGCACTCAGATCAAAAGGAATGGCTAGGTTGAATAGATCTAACAGAGTGCATGATTAACATGAGCATTTCTGAGATGGTGAAGTATGTTCCATTTGAATTGAACAGTGGGTACATGCCATGGATAATTCAAGAGATTGACTCTGCAATTCCCAGAGGAATCAAGTAGTTTGGCTGCCAAGCTCTAGAGAATTTGGCTGCCATGCACAATCTGATAATTGAAGCATGTGTCTTTCAGACATGTAACTCTGACACATGTTGTTGACCTAATTCCAGACTAGAGAAAGGTGCACTAGTATACCTTTTGACAAAGAACCTCAACCTCCCAAAAGGCAGAGTGAGGAAGCTCTGCCCTAGATGGGTTGGGCCATACAAGATCCAAGAAGTCTCTCATGAGACTTCCAACTATGTATTGGAGTTGCCAATGGCCCTTCAGGAATGAAGGATACATCCTAAGCTCCATGTGTCATTGCTGATTGCTGCACCCATATAAGGCTAGTGACCATGCTCTATTCCCTAATTGTGTGATGCCAGAGCCATACAACTTTGGCATGCCAGACAATCAGGAATGGTTTGTTGATGACTTGATAGGTCATTGCTGGAAAGAAGTGAACCTTGAGTTTGAGGTTTGGGGGACACCACTTTCCTTGCCACTTGCAAGGACCTAGAGGCCCTTGACCACCATTTGGAGGTGCAGGGTGTACAGTGCCCTTTACAGCTGGCTAGAAGACACAAGTCAAATTGGACAAGTCCAGAAGCTGGAAAGCCATCAAGCTGGCAGCCATCAGTGATTATGTCAGCTAACTTTTTGGCTGGCCAGACACTGAACCACTCTGGGTCTTCTACTGCCAGTTGGTGCAGAGTCACCGACATGAGGATAGAGACTCCTTGCCCAATGGGCAAGAGAAGAAACAGCCAGAAGAAGTGGATACATGTCTACCAACATACACCTTGAGCTCTGAATAGAGCTCAAGAAGGGGAGGAGTGCCAGGGGGTGTAGGTGTAGCACCTCCAGGGAGAGGGATAGTACTGGGAGACATAGTGTCCTCAGTGGGAGGAGTCCCAATAGATACAATCCTCATGGGACTAGTGCCAGGAGATGTGGCCCTGCCATGTTATGCTGTAGCAATGCAGCAGATGCTGATGTGGCACATTGGTTCACAATGTGGCAGAATGGGAAGAGGGCATGGGGGACCAAGGGTGCCCCCTCCAATGAACTTTGGATATCTAGTGGCCACACAGCCTGTCATGACCCACTCCCTAGACCCCCAACATCATTCCCATCCCACTCACTTCCCCAGAGTCCCCCCCCAGTGCCCCAACAAACCCCCCCAACTCTTGTACACCCTCCATGCCTACTCTGGGTAACTCTGATGTTTCTCCAGCAAACCCTGACAGCCCCCTGGCCCACTCCAACACCTTCTCTGCAGCTGTCAACACTTCTCCTGACTGTTCTAAGCCCCAAGAACCCTCCATTCCTGGCTCTGTTGTATGTCACCAGCTCATCACCCTGGTTCACCTGACCTACTCCAGAGTACCACAACAACCTTGGCACAACCTGCATTCTCAGCTGATCCCATCAGAATATCACTGCAGCCTGCCCCCTGATCACAACCAACACCCATTGACCCCACACAGCTCCACCAAGCCCTGCTGCCACACCTGCTATCCCCTGGAGCTCTCCAGTAGTTGATATATAAGTCATAGAGTAGCTCCTCATACTCTAGACTTGATATTACCTATTGTTTAACATTATCTATAGTTTGATTGTCTTTGTCTTGTGTTTGTATTCCATGTTACATTCTCTCTTATCTCAGTCTCCCAGTCTTGTCTTGTCTCTATCTCTATTATTGTTCTTGTGATCATTTCATATCTCCACCTGAATCTATTTTTGCTCTTGTCCCAATCTCATCTCAACTCTGTTTTGCTCTGTTCAACTCCATCTCATCTCATTTGACTCTGTTTCCATTATTGTGCCCAAGTTCTCTTGAACTTAACACCCCTACAAACTCCATGCTTACAATTACACCCCCTTAACATTTGTTAAACCAACCCTGGACCTCACTACTTGCTCAGTTCTGAAAGCTATCAACCTCTGTTGATCCCCTATCAAGCTCTGGCTCCACTCCCATCACTCCCATAGCCTCCACTTACTCCACACCTACAATATACACTTCCAGACTTGTACCTGACACCCTGTCAAGTCTGCCACTTTCCCCACAACTTGTCCTAGACTCCTCCAGACCACTCCAGACTTGTTTGGATCACTCCCCATTGCTTATCCTCCCAAGTCCCCCATGTTTAGGACCTCTCCAAGTGCCCAGTTATCAGTGCAGGGAATCATATTTGCCTAGTAAGGATTTGCCCAGTGTAGCTGAGCCTCCATGGTCAGTGGAACCTAACACAGCCTGTGTGGTTGCAGGAGTTCCAGCAATACATGGTGCCACAGTTTCCTATGGCCTCAATACCAGTGGCTGGACCTGGCTGAGTGACAGGCATGGCAGGTCAATATCAACCTGCCATGATATCAACAAAGGTAAGAAATTTGGTCCCTGCTCTACTGTCTCCAGGGGCTATAGAAGTGGACAATGATGAACCAGCATCCATTACAGTGCTGATGGAGTCATTGGCTCCTCCCTAGCAGTCATATCTGCCTCTGCCATCTGCAGTACATCTGATGAATGCATCTTCTTCTTCTCAAGTGTGTTGGGGCATTTAGCAGCTGCACCTGTTAAGAACAAGGGCAAAGGGAAGGCAACTGTGATGTTGCCCTCCATACTAGCAAAGGAGAGTGATTCCTCCTTGCTGACCAACTGGAAGATGGTTAAGCAACACTTCTCCACCAAGAAGAAGAGTAAGGGCAAAGCTAAAGAGCCCAAGCTCTCTACTTCAGTGGATGAGCAGAGTACTCAGCTGCTTCAACAGCTACACAATGCCAGAGTGCCAGAAGATGTTGGAGCTGACATCCTTGAGAACCCAGTAGTGCAACTTGCACTATCTTAAGTTCTGATTGAACTTGAAATTGTCAGAGATCAAAGGAACAAGACCCATTCAGACCTTTTCCAATCAGCACTGGGAAAAAGGAAGTGGGTAGTGTCCTCTCCCCAGCTACCAGAACCAAAGAAGGCACATACACAGACTTCTGTGTTTGTTGGGAGCTCCTGGACTCAGAGGGCATCACTGGTTCCCTATGATTACTAAGTCCCTGCTGGTGAGAACTGGTTGATGGATGTGTGCCCTGATTTTAGAGTGCCCACTGCTGCAGCTGGCCCCTCCAAGCCAGCAAATTCTGAGGCTGGCTCAGTGAAGCCAGTTACATTGTGTCCTGTGACTGAAGCTGTTAACAACCCTGCAGTTGTTGCTATTCTGGTGGCCTTTCTGGTGAGTGTGCCTATGAGTGTTGGAGAGGTAACAATTGAGGTCCTCAAACCAAGGACCTATATGATTCCAGCCTCCCTGTCCCACATGCATGTCCCAATGGTACATTGGAAACCTACATGACAAAGAGTTCTTTGTCACTCAAGTGCAAGCTTCCTGAGCTGCAGTTGGTACATTGGCTGCATCAGACTCAGGGAGCAATGATGAAGATGATGTCACCCTGTCCAAGAGATGAATCTTGGAAAGCAAGTCTGACAACAATAACACTGCATGTTGTTGTAAGAAGAACATGCTAATGCCAAATGGCTATTAGCTATTGATGCTGAGAGGTCCAAGATGGACCTCAAGTGATTGAATAATACAGTGCCCAGCTGCCTTCCAGAGGGCTGGAAAACAATGTTGGTGCTGATACGATGTTGTCACACCATTGGGAACATAATAAACACCAGAAGTCAAAACAAACATTTATTAAGGCTGAAAACTGTAAGCCTCCTGGTAAAACAAGTCCCAGCAACATTATCCCTTTAAATACACCAGAAGAAAGACAGAACAGGATAGGACAAGGACTATACTAGACTATACACTCAATAATAGTCCAATCACTGTAATGGGAGGGGAAGCATGGGACTGGCAAAAGCACCTGAGTAGCATCAATTCTGGCAAGATCTGGATCTGATCTAAGACTAACCAGAAATGAATGGAATGAAGGGAAGGGAAAGGAAGATGAATGGAGGAATATGAAATGAATGGAATGAAGGGAAGGGAAAGGAAGATGAATGGAAGAATATGAAATGAACAAAGGAAGATGAATGGAATGAATGGGAGGGAACAGATGAATGGAAGAACCTGAATGGGAAAGAACCTGAATGGGGAAGAATATGAAATGAACAAAGGAAGATGAATGGAATGAATGGGAGGGAACAGATGAATGGAAGAATCTGAATGGGAAAGAACCTGAATGGGGAAGAATATGAATGGGAGAAATACAAAGGAGGGAGAGATAAATGGGGCAAATGGAAGCTAAGAATGCAAAGGAGGAATGATGGAACCAGGAACTGGCCTGTGGCACTGAAACAGGCATGCCAAAAGGGGGAATTAGAATAACAGTTATGAATAAGGGGCTGGAAAGTATGGAACCAAAAGTCACATGTAGGGGGTGGTCTGTGCACTGTAGAAAGAGGTATAAATAGCCCAAGTAGAGTAGCAAATAGACAGGCAATTAATAGGCAAAGGCTCGGTGGTTCCCAGGGAGTGAATCACTTAGGCTGGAGTTTGTTGAGACCCCTCTGCATTCAGAATAGAAATATTTTGGAAGTAAACCCCTTCAACTTCAAGCATTCATCAAGACATCAGTGTGGAATTGGAGTAGACTGCCTAAGTCTTCAAGAAAGCCCCAGAACTATCAGTATTACTCTAACCCAGTACTACAGTGCATGGGAACTATAAGTGCTGCAATCACTTCTGGAGTATGCTGCACCCCAACTACCTACTATTGATTACCAATGACCAATGCAGTCTTTGTTAGCAACAAGGCACTCTTTACCCACATGAGTGAGATGGCAGGGATATCTCATTTATCCCCATGCTACAAATGGGCTCCCAAATGGGCTCCTTGAGAGACTCCCATGGATTTGGGGCAGCTATATCTAATGCACTGAATTATCTATGAGCAACATGCTCACATGACAATGTGGGAGTGGATACACACCACTCTCCTATTACAGGAGTTCCACAAGATCTCCTTCCTTACAAACCCAGAACAGAGGGACCACACTATATGCCAAATCATGAAGCTGACACTGTGGAGTCAGAGACTCTGCTGCCAAAGGGGACTGTCATTAGATAATGGTCTCCCTGCTCTCTTGTTTGTTGGACATGCTAGGTGTCATGACCCATCCCTAGACCTCTGGACCCCTCCCCTCAGCATCTCCCATGTTCCCAGAGTACTCTTCAACCCCTGCAACTTGTCCCAACCTTAGCTCACTCTCAGTGATGTGCTCCTATACTGCCTAGTGCTGTGCAGGAAACCTGAAAAGAGGACCTAACACTAGTCACTAGATAGGGTAGCTGGCAGTAGGATGTGAATAAAGAGGGCAAGTCAGTAACTGTCCTAGAGAATGAGAGTGAATGGTGTGTGAAGTGAGAAGTGGAGTTAGTTGCTATCACTAGCCTAAGTTGCTAGAGGGTAATGGAGGGTCACTAGACAAAGGAAGGGAAAAAAATGAAGGCAAAAGAGTTGCTAAGAAAAGGAAAACTAAGTGGTAAAAGGGGAGTTGGGAAGAGAAAGAGGGAGTGACAATAAAGGGACTGGAAGGAGGATGAACACAAACTAGTTGCTAGCCATAGTTGCTAGCATTGCTAAGTTGAAATAATGCTAAGGGCACCCACAGTTGGTACCACACTAAGTCAAAGTTGAGGTCAGCAAGACTGTCACTAAGTCATTGTCAATAGTAGTGAAAGAGTAAAATGAAATCTTAAGCTGGTAAGCTTAGAGAGAGAGAGAGGGTAACAGTACTCTGTTTGTTATCAGCAGTCTCTATGTGCAGGCAGTATTTATACTGTTTGTAAGTATAGTATAAGAAAGGAGATAGGAGTCACTGCCAGCAACAGTGTCTGCCAAGGTGTTTATGATACATATGAGGTGTCAATCTGGTAACCAAGTAAAAAGTAAGCAAAGTCAATGTGATGTGTAAAGGTAATAAATTGCAAGCAAAAGAGCTTGTCAAATGTCAATACCTGAAGTGTAGATGCTGTTCAAGTATGTCTGTAAGCTCAACAAGAAAAATGATAAGTAAGAAATCACATGACTGTCAATATGTCCATATTTGGAGGGAAAGTTGTATTGTCACCAGGAAAGTCACTAGCAATCATTGCTAAGAAAGGTGTTGGCCTTGGTGTTCTAGACCCAAAGTCCAGACTCTATGTGATATGGCTTGTGATCTTGGGGCTAGGCCTCACATGCTGAGTATTGGGACTTGTGCCATGTCAATATAATCAGCTGCTGTCCAATCAAAAATGCTGAAAATGGTGCTCAGCAACAAGTGGGTCTTATACCCAGCAACCACCCTGACAAACCCCAATGCTCCCTTGGCCAACTCCAACACTTCTTCAGATAACTCTTTTTCCTCCCTGCAGGCCCCATCACTCCTCCAACCCTCCCCAAGCTCCTAGGTATTCCTGCTGCCTCCTCTGAACTCTGGTACATGTCACAGACCCACACTAGTGTATCACCACAGCCTGCCTGATCAGACCCAACACCCATCCACCCCACACAGCCCCAACAAGCCCTGCCATCAGACTTGCAATCTCCGAAGTAGACCCAGTAGTCAGTATCCAAGTTGTAGAGTAAATCTGCTACAGTAGTCTTGATATTACCTACTTACAATTGTGTCTGTTACATCTCAATTTCCCAGTTTTGTCTTTGTTTTGTCTCTATCTCTATTTCTGTTCTAGTCTTGTTTTGTCTCAATTCCATTTTGTTCTTGTCTCTATCTTGCCTCACCTCCATCTCATCTTGTCTGCTTCAGTTTCCTTTCATGTTGCCTGATTTCCTTTCAACTCTAACTCCATTCCAATCTCTGTGCCTATCTCTGTTCATAGCTTTACAACTTGTACATCCCACTCTGAACCTTGTCCTATGCTTGGCCCCAAATCCTATCAACACCATCTGATTGCCCATCAACTCTGGCCCTGCTCCTGTTGTTTGCATGACCCTCAATTGCCTCATATTCCCAGTATCTGCTCCCAGACCTGTGCCTGATGAACCCCCAAGTCTGACCCTTATTCACACTCTGCCTTAGACTTCTCTGGACCTTCCCAGACTTGCTTGGATCACTACTCCAGTCTATCCTCACAAGTATCTGATGTCCAGACTCCCCTGGAATGCAAAGTTATAAGTGTAGGACATTGCATCTGCCTAGTAAGGATTTTCCCAATTAAGCTGAGCCTTCATGGTCAGCAAAACCTGACATAATGTCAGGACTCTTCCTTACCCCATCTCAATGTCTGCTTACAACCCCATGTACACTCCTGCCAGCTACCTAACTGATGCCTATGGCTGGCTAATGCCTGAACCTTACTATGCCCCATTCTACTCAGTCCTACCCACAGATTGCAATGCTTCTTGTTACTGGACTCTGGATCAGAACCAGGCTTTCTACACCTCTTTTATTAGTCAGAGAATGCTTCCAGACTAGCAATGCTCCATGCTGTACCCTGCCAAAGGGACCTACCCCCACATGTATCCTGGAGGACTATCTGGAATGCCAATGGTCACATGGGCACTCCCCACTCTGACTAACTCAGTTTATCTTCCTCCAGTGCACTACTATGCTTACCCAGTCCCCACTGCAGCTCTGGCCTCTTTGGAACATCCAGATATCTACTCCCTCCCTCAGCTCTGAATTCCTACTCAAGTTCTACCCTCTCCAAGACAGCAATGGGTCAAAGCCTACATCTAGCAGCATAACAAAGTCCTCTGCTCCCTCCACCTTTCTTGCCATGACCTGCTCCTGCACCTCTGGAGTTCCCCCCCAAGTCACCCTGCTTCTCCAGAGCACTCCCCAATGCTTCCCCAACTCACCTCAACCTTTGTTGACCCACAGCACCCACCTGGGCTAACTCTGGTGCTTCCTTGGCAAACCCCAACAACCTCCTGGCAAACCCCAATGCATCCCCTGTGGGCTTCTTCAGCTCCCCCTCTTGCTTACAAGGTCCCCAAGCCCATCCAACACAACCCCTGACTCTGATGCACATTGTTTAATCAACCCCACAACCCATGCAACCCCTCTGGAGTTCCCTGATGACTGCAGAACAGGCCACATTCACATTAGAATATCACCATGGCCCACTCCTCAATCAGAACCAACACCTGTCCATCCTGCACAGCTCTGACAAGCCTCCACCATTGCAACCTCAACCCCCAGAGAAGGTCCAGTCGTTAGTATATAAAGACATAGAGTAGCATCTGTTACCTTAGTCTTAATATTGCATTCACTGGTTACTTGTGTCTTGTATCTCTCTCTGTTTCTTCTCCATTTCTATTTTTAGTCTTAAATCTATTTCTTTCCTCAGTTCTGTCTTGTCTTGTCTTGGTATCACCTTGACTGTCTCTGTTTCCTTTGTTTTCCTAAGTCCCTTTCATCTCTGACATCATTACAAACTCTGCACATATGCCACAACCTCCAAACATTCCTACAACAACTCCAGACCTTGCCCTTTGCTCAGCCCTGAAACCCATCAGTCTTGATTGATCCCCCATCAAGCTCCAGCTCCACTCCTATCATTTGTGAAGCCTCTGCTTACTCCACAGTCTATTGCATGCCTACAAACTTGTTCCTGATGCCTGCCTGAGCCCAATGTTTAATATACTTGGTCTTAGACTTTCCCAGACCACTCCAGACTTGCTTGGACCGCTTCTCTTGGCTTCCCCTCACAAGTCCCTCTAGTCCACACCACCCCCAGAGCACTAGGTTATAAGCACAGGACATTGCATCTGCCTAGTAAGGACTCACCCAGTATAGCTGAGCCCCTGTAGTCAGCGGAACCTGACATCTCTCCTACAAAGTTTGCAAAACAAGCCTGTGCCCTCCTAGTCAGTCTTGGGTACCACAACATCTCTGAAACTTCCAAAACATGGGCAGACTGCCTCCTTGACTTTCACAAATGCTACTAGCTGAGCACCCTCTCCAACAATGCAAAGAACACTCTGGCAATCAATGCAAATCTCCAAAATAAACTCTACACCCTGGTCGAAGAAATTCACACTAGCCCAAACCCCCAACAATTCAAGGACCCTTTGAACCTAGCCTGCTCCTTTCATGTGCAATGAGAGGAATCCACTGGAGCACAAGATGGAGCCTCAGCTCCCATCCTCCACCAGCAGAAAGAACTCAATGCAACATCCAATATTTTAAGGTCCATCAATCCTGCTAAAGGGCTCTTTGATCAGCCTGCTGCCTAGATCTTGGTCCTCTTCATGCACCCTAGAGCAAACTCTGTTCCCAGTGCCTTCCACACCTGGGATCAACTTGCCAAAATCAAGCCACATGCCCACAGACTACCCCAGCCCCTCCTTACCAATGACAATCTTGCTTCCAACCACACCCTCTCCTATATCAATGAGCTGGAGAATTTTACTTTGATCTCCATGCCCCCCATAGTAATGCCCCTCCAAATGGACCTCTGCATTGCCAAAATGCCCCAGCTCTTCCACATCAGCCCACAGGCCCCAGAGTGCCTCAACTCCCTTTCTCCAATAATCTTCCTTGACCTCTGCTAACTGTAAGGGTGACCTTTGGAGCAATGGATTGGAGTCATGCAGCTAGCAGAGGGAAATCTGGAGTATATTAGCAGAGTAGATGACAGTACAATCAGTAACTAATCACCTAGCAGAGAGGAATCTGAAGAGAACAAGTCTAAGGATCCCTACTGCTTGGTGCAGTGCATCAGTGGACAGCAGAGGCATGGGAACTACTGTACAGCATGCTGGAGCTAATCCTAACCTTAGAACAATGATCAATGAGGTAATACAGACAACTCTGCAGTTCTCTAGAGATCTCTGGAGTTCTGGAATGAGCCCTGGAGATGTCAAACAAACTGCAGAGGTGCTGGAACAGGTTGCAGAGGTTGGAAATGGAAGTCCCCTGACATAACCCCCCCTCTAGCATGTGGTGTCTTGATGCATGTGGTAAAAGAAGTTCCTGATTGCTTGGTCTCCCTGCAAGGTAGAGTAGATCCCCTTAGATAGCACACAGAGCATTTGGGTGTCTCTTATGGAACTCCATGATGAGTCTGGAGGCATGGACATTCTCCTGTAGTTCCCAGGAGATATCCTCAATCCCATACCTCTTCCACTTCACCTTGTATTGTAGTCATCTCCAGAATAATCAGCTATCCAGTATTTCCTCCACCTCATGCTCCTCATTGTTGTCAATCACCACCAGAAGTGGTGGGGGTGGTAGGCATCACCTCAGAATAGGATCCTTTGGGGCCAGAGTTAGTTTGACCACATTGAACACTGGATGGAGCTGACACATCCCCACAGGGAGCTGGAGTTGATAGGCTAGGGGCCCTACCTGTCATTCCACTATGAATGGTCCCAGCTGACAGTGTGACAGCTTTTTCAAGGGCTGGGTAGTCACAATATCAGAGGCATCTAGATAGACTCAATCTCTGGGCTGGTATTTGTGCTCTGGGGTCCTCCCGTGGTTGTAGTAACATGCCATCTCATCCTTTGCCTTCACTAGCACCGCTTGAGCCTCCTTCTGTGACCTCCTCATCTAGTCAACAAACTTGTTCACTGCCTTGTTCTCTGAAGGTTGGGCCTGGGGTTTGAAGCCTATGTGCAGGTGCCATCCAGTGTCAAGAAAGAATGGGGAGAACTGGGTGGACATGTGAACATGGTTGTTGTACTGGAACTCAGCATCAGGGAGGAGTTCATCCTAGTTATCCTGGCATTTGTTGCAGAAAAGGCAGAGATACTGCTCCAACTCCTGGTTCACATGCTCAGTCTGGCCATTGGACTGCAGGTGGTAGGCAGTGGAGGTGTGAAGCTTCACTCCAAGCAATTGGTAGAGCTCCCTGGTGAACTCTGCTATAAATTGTGGCCCCCAATCAGAGACATAAGCATTGGAGAGGCCATGGAGTTTCCAGACATTCCTCTGGTATAGGTTTGCAATGCCCATGGCAGAGCAGGTGGTGTGAGTTGGAATGAAGTGCGCTCACTTGCTGAACGAGTCCACCACCACCATGATTGCATCATAACTATGAGCATCAGGGAGTTCCACAATGAAGTCCACAGATGCTATGCTCCATCATTCTGCCAGCATGAGTAACAGATGCAGCTGTCTGGAGGGGAGGCAATGTTGGGGCTTAGTCTGGAGGCATAGATTACATGTACTAATGTAGGATCCAATATACTAGGACATCTGGGGCCACCAGTAATTCCACAATACCAGCTCCAGCATCTTTTAACATCCAGGGTGCCCTGCAATGCAGGAGTTGTGGTGTTGCTCCACAATCATCTGCTGGAGCTCCAGAACATTGGGCACATAGATACAATCCCTAAAGGTCAGGATTCCATCCTGGAGGGCCCATTCATCTGTGCAGACTGACTTAGCACCAGTGGTACACCCTGATTTCAGCACCCAAGCTGCCTGCACCACAAGTTCCTCCTGCTGACCATCCCAATTGCCCCACTAGATGTTCCAGAGAATGTCCATCTCTGCTCTATTGATGGCTAGACCTTTCATGGCCTGGATTGCAAACAGTTCTGGGCAGAGGAGCACAATGTTGCTGTTATTCTTCCCCCCTGTGCCATGGTCCACTCTCTGGGACAGGGCATCTGGTTTTCCCATGCTCCAGCCAGACTTGTGGTGCAGCAAGAAGTCAAAGTTGGTGAGGTAGAGGGACCACTGGGCCTGTTAGCAGTTGAGCTTCTGGGCTGTCCAGAAGTATTCAAGGTTCTTGTGATCTGTCCAGACCTTGAACTTGTGCCATGCACCTTCCAGAAAGTGCCACCACTCCTTGAATGACCAGATGATAGCCAACATCTCCTTGTCATGGATCTCATAGTTCTACTCCACTGCATTTAGGCTCTTGGAGTAGAAGGCCACTGGATGCTACTTCCCATCCTCCAGGAATTGCTGCAAGAGGACTGCCCCCATAGCAAAGTTGGAGCTGTTGGCTTCCACTCAAAAGAGGGAGTTGTTGTCTTGGAAGAGGAGGATGGGCCCAGAGGTGATGGTGCACTTGAGAGTGTTGAAGGCTGCCTGCTCTGGAGGTCCCCAACTCCACACAATGTCCTTCCCAGTGAGATCAAACAGCAGGTGGGTGTGGTGCAAGAAGTCCTGAATAAATCTCCAGTAGAAGTTTGGAAAGCTGAGGAATGCCTGTACCTCCTTCTTATTCTTGGGCTCTGGCCACTCTGCCACATCTGCCACCTTCACTGGATCCATCTCTGCAGCTCCATGTGAGATGATCAGACTAAAATACTCAATCTGGATCTGCTCAAACTCACACTTCTCCAGTTTGATGTAGAGTTGGTGCTGGCAGAGGCACTCTAGGACAAGGCAAGTGATCCAATGGTGTTCCTCCAGCATCTTGGTGTCAATAAGAATGGCATGGAGGTATACACACACTATGCCATCTGCAATGAGGTCTCAGAATATGTCATTCATCATCATCTGGAAGGTGGCAGGGCTGTTGGTGAGTCCAAAGAACATCACAAGCAGTTTGAACAATCCCTAGTTGGTCTAGAAGGTGGCCTTCCACTCATTTCCTTCCTGGATGCGCATGTTGTTGTAACCCCACTAGATGTCCAGTTTAGTAAAGTATTGCACACTCTAGAGATTGTTGATGAGCTCAGAGATGAGTGGGAGGGGGTAATGGTTCTTCACCATCATGGCATTGAGAACTCAATAATCCTGGACCAATTGGAGAGAGCCATCCTTCTTCTTGTTGAAGAAGACCAGAGAAGCCATCAGAGACTTGGAAGGGCAAATGTGACTGGAGTTCAGGTTCTCCTACAGGAAGGCATCAAGTTCATCCTATTCCCTGGGTGCTAGCAGGTAAACCTTACAGCTGGAGGGCATGGAGTTTGGCAGCAGTTCAATGGCATGGTCCCACTTCTTGTGCTCTAGAAGCATGTCAAACAAGGCCTTAGAGAACATGTTCTCAAATGTATAGAGGTAGAGGGGCACAACATCTCAGAACTCCTGGGGCACAGCAGTGGCAGCAAATGCCTGGGCCAGCCTCTGGGATGTGGTCTGGCTAGCCCAGATCTCCACAACTGAGGGTGGCAGGTGTATGGTAGTAGCATAGATCTGGTCCCCCACTTCTACTGCCTTGTCTGGAAACTCTGGCTCATGTATGCCACCAAACTTCTCTCTGCATTCCTCCTTTGGGGCTCCACCACTGCTCTGGTTGTCCTCATAGAAGGCCTCTCTATGAGGAAATGCCAGAGGCAGGGGAACTAGGAGGTCCAGATCTGCAACAGGGAGAGGGCCAGTGCAACATGCATAGATGGCTGTGTGTTTCTGAACTCAAGCCCAGTGTTCTTCCCCATTCTTGGCAGTGCAGGCAGAGCACTTCTGAGGGCACCTGCTCATGGTTACTTTCCCCTTGGTCCAATCCACCTTGGGGTTGTGCTCATAGAGCCATGTGAAACCAAGAATCATGTCCTGTCTACCCAAGCTGATAACAGCAAAGACAGCACACTCCATATGATTCTGATAGCAGAGGACCAGGTCAACTATAGAGCTGATAGCACCAGCTTTGTTAGGTGTTCCATCAATGTTGTAGACCAGAATTGGCTTGGGGAGGAGTTGTGTGGTCAGGCCATGGCTTTTGACAAACTCCAAGTCCAAGAACAGTCCCGTTGCTCCACTATCTAGCAGAGCCATAACTCTGCAGGCTTGCTGGATGTCCATAGTCTCAATCTCTACATCAAGGCACAGGGAGTTGGCAGATGGGCTGGAAGCCATAATGTACTGTTGGGGCATTTGGCATGCCCAGGCAGGAACATATTGGTGGACCCTCAGAGGTGTCAGGGAGCTCAGCAGAGGCTCTGGAGTTGGCATTTGTATGTTTGGAGGGGAGCGTTGAGGTTCTTCTGTCTCAGAATGAAGGGCATCAGAAAAAGCAATTTTATTTTCTATTAACAGACATGCAAACCTGTTAGCATCTAGTGATGTAGGCATATATTTCATCTGTCACTCTCCTAAAAATCCTCCACCAACTCCAGGGGTGCCACACACTTGCTGGTCTTCTCTGGAATCAACTCTAGAGTGGGCACATCTAGCAATGGAGCTCTGAGGGCATCCTTTGCAGCTAGCAGCTGCAGGAGGAGTTCCTCCTGTTGCACTATGAAGAGGTAACACACCTCCAGGCCCAGGGGACAATGCTGTGCAAAGTGCCCAGGCTTCTGGCATCTCTGACACAACAGTGGCATGGCATAGAGCTGCCTGGCTGCATCCATGTCCATGGGAATGCCTAGTAGCAGGGGGCATGGTGCAGGGGTGGCTAGAGTAAGGGTAGGCATTGGGTGAGTGGGTATGGGGTAGTGGAGATTGGTAATTGGAACAGGGCACATTGCAGAATGTGAGTGGCAGAGCTCCTTCCAAATCTCCATGAGTTGCCACTGGTCCCATGTCACCTCATACCATGACATGATCTTTTCATTGTCCAGGCAACCCTCCACAAGATTATCAATGCAAACCACCAATGCAGGGTGCAGGCTATCCCAGAAGATGAGGCATAGTTGAAGGTTATTGGGGTAGGTGGCTTGCTCAACCAGAGCTTTGAACAAGTCAATGTACTCATCCAGCATATGTTTTCCTTGCCTGTATTGCTCCTGGTTGCATAGTGTCAAATCCATGATCTTGGCGGGGTCCAGTGAGAAGAACTCCATGCAGAAGTCCTTCTCAAAGGTGGCTCAGTCCAGAAAACTCCCAACACCTCCAGGGCAATGAAAGACTCATAATGCATAGGTGGAGGCACATTCTGTCTTCATATATGACAGTACCCAGGCTATTTTCAATGTGTTGGTGTCAAAGGCATCCCTACTGAGCTGGATGTAGGTGAGGCAGGATTGAAGGAATTGTTCCCTGCTGGAGCAGGCACCATTGTATGCATCTGGTAGTGCAGGGCACAGGATCCACAGTTGTAGGGTCACCAGAACTGTAGAACAATGACTTCTTTCGTTGTGTGTGTGTTTTGGATATTCACAACTTACTTACTGTTCCTGTATAGTAGGACTGTCCCTCGGGGGAAAATCTCTTGCAACCCACCCACCCACACTGAATGATTTTGATGGAGAACTTGGCTTGACTGTGAACATGTGATGACCCCTTGTAAGACTTGGCCCAAAAAAAATTTCGCCTTGGATGTATAATTGACTGCATGCATGCACACCTATAAATACAGAGTAAGTCCAAGTCTACGGTATGCGTAAGGTATAGTGCCCAAGGTAATAAACCCACCCTCAGTCTCCATCTAGGCCTATCCCCATTGTGTGCTGTCCTCTGTCCTTGGCCCAAGTCGAGGCCTCTTCCACTCTCCTGATGTCGTCATACATCACCGGATCGCAACGCTCTAAACAAACTTCAAGCTCTAAATTCCGACTAAACTAAGCTCTAAAACTCGAAAGCGTCAAACCAACATCTCCTTGTGTACATACTAGTACAACTCGGGCCAAGGATTTTTCGTCTGACAGCTATCCTGTACAGACAACACTCACTCACTCGCCAGTCGGTATTACATAAATAACACCCGCGACTCTAATCATCTATGTATCTATGGTTTTAGGTGAGTGAGTGAGTAAGTGTCAAACAAGTGCCAAGTGAGTAGAGTTCGAGGGAGGAGATTACGGGTGTTTACTATGATCGATAGCTAGGTACAATAGGGGTAGGATGAATAAAACAAAGCACAAAGGACAGAGTACAAATGATAAGATGAACACACGGGGACGAACAAGGATGTATAGTATAGCACAAGACAAGAAACGATGAACAAGAGAGCAGGCGGGGACAGCGAGAAGAACGGATATGGAATGCAGTGCGGGGTGTGTGATGGGATGCGTCGATGTCTACCCTGCCCACGGACTGGACGTCTCGCGCTGATACGGATAGCGCATTGGGAGGGACATGGGGCATCTGGCAAAGGGGCGTGGTATGGGAGGCTCGTCGTCGTCGTCGTCGAGGGCGATCTCGATGCCGTTGAGAATCATGACGCTCCTGCGGGACGTGTCTGCGAGGGAGAGAAAGGCGGGTTCAGGTGAGGAGGAGGATGCACGTGATAGGGGGCTGCTTTCGAGGGAGGCGTTGGTGAGGGAGGGAGTCGGGGGGTCGGGGGACGGGCTGCGCGAGGGGAGGAGAGGGAGGAATGCAAAGGCGGGTTTTTTGGGGAGCGGGGGGAATGGAAGCACGTGTCGTGGCTTTGGCGCCGGCGGCGGCGGTGTGGGCTCGGCCGTGGGGAGCAGCGGGAGGAGGCCGATGGGGACCTGGTCGAGGAGGTACGACGGCAGCTTGCCCGAGACCGGGTCTGGCAGCTGCTGGGCGCGTGGCAGCGATCGCTGGATCTCCTTCAGCTCGAGCAGTTCTCTGTCCAATGTCAGTCACACGCCAGGCCTCAGCAAACACCCTCACTCGTACGACAGCTTCCCCGCAGGCTCCGTCGGCGTCCGGTCCCACTCGTCCGCGAAATACACCTCCTCGTCCCCAAACGCAACAGTTTTACGTGCAGTGCTCGCCAGCGACGACTTGAGGCAGCCCTTCATCGTGGACGACATTATCAATCTCCATCCTATGCAATTAAATTCCCCCCGGCCCATTCCGCCGATTTCCATCCGCGAACAACCCAAACATCACGTGATACTATAGACCATTCTAGACCGGAACTGGGTAGGGGAAATGAAAGATTCGCTGGCTCAAAAACAAAACCGAGTTTCCTTCCTCATTCCGATGTATGTGTTCCGTGCGTCGGCGCTTACCCGGGTCCCGCCCGCCTCGAGATGAAGATATCATGATCACCAGGGGCGGTCACTTGATCATGTCAGTGCCGGCGGCACTCGATACTCCGCCTTTCGTGTTTACATCGCTATACGCCATCCAGGGACACTGCACTCGAGTGATGAGTACAGCAGGATCTGTTTTTGTTTGAAGTTTTCATGTTGCCCACCGGCGTCGCTCCCCTCTCAAGTTGTTTGTCGGATTAGACTCGACTCGACTCGACACCGCACTTGACGCTGCACTCCTTTGTTTGAAACCAGCGTGGTTCCTTGTTCACGTTATTTGCTGCACTTGACGCTCGACTTGGTTATACCAATATACATTGCACCCTCTTCACACCATACAGCATACGGCATATCCACTCGACACTCGACACTGCACACTCGACCTGGTTATGCCAATGTACATCGCACCCCCTTCACAGCACAGCGGCGCCCGGCGCCAATCCCTTTTATTCTATCCTATTTTTTGACCCCAGGCTATGACTAGGCTCCCGTTTTTAGTTCCAAGTCTTACCGGTATGCGTATGCCTCAGACAGATCAGTACAGCAAGATTCATTTTCTGTTTTTGTTTTTGTTCTTGTCTAACCACGTGGCTCCCTCTTCAACTTGTTTATCGGATTGGACTGGACTGGACTGGACTGCATTGGATTGGACTGCACACTCGACACTGCACTGCACTGCACTCAACACTCGACACTCGACGCTTCGACTCAGTGGGTGTACCGATGTACATTGCACCCCTTCACAGCACACTGCATACGAGCATATGCCATATCACTTTTTCAGCAGTCTCGTGATCAAGGCGCGCCCCGGCATCAATCTCTTTTTCTTTTTCTTTTTTAGACCCATGCTGTGGGCTAATACTAGGCTCGAGCAAATCCAAGTCCAAGTCTGTCGTCCTCGTCGGACGGACTCAACAACCACAACACCCTCGTCGGCATGATGAGGTATACAGTATAGTAACATTGCACGTCGTGCGGCCCCGACTCGTCCGACTCAAACTCAAACGACTCACGCCTCACACCTCAGAAGATAGGCAAGCGCTCCGCGCTCCGATTCAATCAATCATATCATAGCATGCACATCATCCCAACCGACTGTATGTTCTTCTATCCGTAGGTGGACCCATACGGACATTGACATGCACCTGACAGTTTCATCAAAATTCGAGTAAACCTCGCACTAGGAGTCTAGGACCGGCAGGACCCGCCCTGTATTGTTTTTTTTTTCTCGTCTGGACAAGTCTACCTGACCTGGTATACTTTATGATTCCCCATTTCACAGATGGTACATATGCACGAGGCGTTCAATCTGAATTGTTGAGTATGGGCCGTTGTGAGCATGACAAACCCAAGATTGATATATGATTACAAACATTTTCATCAGTTATACTCATATATTCATCCAGACACGGTTAATTCCTGATGATGTTGCATAGTATGAGGTATGACAGTATGTTGTTCACCATATGGCACCCAGGAGACATTTCATTACTTATGGACAATGTAGTTCCATAGCCCACTATGCACATCAAAAGAATATACATATATGGTTGCACTTGGAACAGTAATTGTATTTAATCGACACTACACTGCCTGATGTATGAAATCCATGAGATCACTACAGCAGAATAATAAAAAATGTATGTATGTAATCAACTGTTATTGGCACAAAAAGATCAAAGTCCATGAATTTCACTGCCCAAGGCATGAGGCTGATTTATGCCAATCAAGACAACAATGCAGACAGAGAGGAAATTGTGATAAACCACATAGGACAGTAAAAATTGACAAACATTGTTGGTTCAAAAGGATAGGGTCAGGATGGGTGACTTGGTATCCATTGAGCTGTTGTTTGTAGTCATGCTGCTCAAGGGAAGAAGGTTCAAAATGATTAATGTATTGAGGTCAATTACTCTGTTAGACAGCAGATTCAAACAGGTGAGTATTGGTAAGGGAGTAGTCTCATGTGACAGACACAAGCCAAAGGGATGGACAAGTCATACTGGAGGGTCAATGCTGAAAATGAGAGTTAGATATGACCCAGATACAGAAGGAGATGACAAAGAGGGAAAGAGGAACAAGATGCAAATTTGAGAAATGACATGGTAGTAAGTATATTATGTACATAAATGTCAGTGTACACACAACACAACTGAACAAAGTATGATCCTTCATGAAAGAACATAGTCCAAAACAGAGGAGCTGACTATGTGATTGTCAGACCCAATGAACAAGGCAAGTATAATCAATAGAAAGTTAGTTTTCAAAAGAACAGATGGGATGTGATTACATAAATGTCAGTTCCAACAAACAAGGTCATGTGGCTGACAATTTTCAGGACATAGATGACTAATATGAATGATAGTTAGTCACCATAGCTAATAAATCTCAAGACAAGACAAAATTTTCTTAGTGAAAAAGTATATCACAAACGTCAGGTTTCAATGAACAAAGTCACATGGCTAACAATTTTCAAGTCACATGGCGAATAATTTTCAAGTCACATGACTAATAATTTTCAAGTCACATGGCTAATAATTTTAACGAAGACGAAAAGTAATTACCTCAATCTATTCTAGATCTCGGAACAGAACTTGTGACAGTGAAGATGTAGATCAACCAGCGAAACGTAACGGATCAAGAAAAAAAACCGCCCCATCCTCAAGCAAGCTTCAAGATATACATACTCTTGTGTCTGTGTCGCCATATACTTCTTGTGTCGATGTCGTATCGTCGCAGGACACTGCACCGGACTCGAGTACGCAACACATCACATCATCCCACGACCCTTCATCCTAATAAGTCCCATCATGCTCAACCCGCATCGCACGCCGCATACTTATAGCACACATATATACATCCAACCACAAACCTACCCCACCCAACAGATTCCATCGGCCGATGGGTACAGCAGGATTTGTTTTTTGTTGGAATTGGGTATTTGAGGTTTGAGGTTTTTGTGTTGCCCACCGGCGTGGCTCCTTGGCAAGTTGTTTGTTGAATTAGACTCGACTCGACTCGACTCGACACACCACTCGACACCACTCGAAGCTCGACTTGGGTGTACCACATGTACATTGCACCCCCTTCACAGTATACAGCCTATGACATATCACTTCTCCAGTAGTCCTGTCATCAAGCTTCAAGAGCCTGAGGTGCCGATCAATTTTGGCCCCAGACGGGTATAGCAAGATCTGTTTTTTGTTTTTGTTTTTGTTTTTGTTTTAGCACGGTGTGTTCCCTGTTCAAGTTGTTTGTCAGATTAGACTCCACTCGACACTTGCACTGCACTCGACACTCGACTTGGTTGTATCAATGTACATTGCCCCTTCACAGCATACAGCATACATCATATGGCATATTTATTCGACACTCGACACTGCACACTCAACCTTGGTTGTACCAATGTACATTGCACCCCTTCGCAGCACGCAGCATACGGCATAATCACTTTTCCAGCAGTCCCGTGATCAAGGGGCGCCCGGCGCCAATCTTTTTTTTTTAGCCCCATGCAATGGGCTAATACTTGGCTCCCGTCTTTAGTTTCAAGTTCAAGTCCGATAGTTTCTAGCCCAAGTCCGAATCCAAGTAATCCACGGTGGCTGTCGTCATCGGACGGACTCAAATAAGTCGTCATGATAGATCTACCCCTATAGATCTACCCTACCCAAGCCGTTCACTTTCCCACAAATTCCATCGGCGTCCGATGGGTACAGCAGGATCTGTTTTTGTTTAACCCACCTGGCAGGCTTATCGGACTGGACTGGACTGGACTGGACTGCACCTAGAACACTCGACACTCGACGATGCACCCCCTTCATACGGCATTTCCAGTAGTGTACCCGGCGCCGAACACTTTGTTTTTTATTTCACCTTACACACAGACTAGGCTAGACTCCCGTCTTTAGTTTTCAATTCCAAGTCTAAGTCCAAGTTCAAGTTCGTCGTCGTCGGACGGACTCAATAACCACAACACCCTCGTCGGCACGGTAAGGTATTACAGTATAGTATCGTCGCGCGTCGCGCGGCCCCAACTCCCCCGGCTCAAACTCACATCCAAACGACTCACGCCTCACAAGTACTTAGTATAAAGTACAGACAAGTGCTCTGCGCTCCGATCCAATCAATTGATGCGCATCATCCCAACCAAGCTTCGTCCGGTCTGTCCGTTTCTTCCATTTGTAGGTGGGTCCATACGGACCTGGACATGGATCTAGACGTGAACACGGACCCTCATCTGACAGTTTCATCAAAATTCGAGTAAATCTCGCACTAGGAGTATAGGACCGGCAGGACCCGCCCTGTATTGATTTTTTTTCTTGTCTGACAAGTCTACCTGAAACCTCTCACGCGCTCACGTATACTATATGATTCCCCATTTCACAAATGGTATACACGAGGCATTCAATCCGAACAGAACTTGTGTCAATGAAGATGAAGATCACTCTGAGAAACGTGACGGATCAAGAAAAAAAAACAATGATCATGACCACCTGTACTCCATTAGGGGGAGAGGGGGTGATGTTCCCTGTCCTGGATACAGCTTCCATGTCATTCGCTTCAAGTACTGATCCCCACCGTAGCCAAGTTGCTCGTCCTTATCGGACTCCCACACTGGTTCAAAGCAATTTGTTCGGATGTGTGATTTGTGGTCGTTCTCATCTCTGAGAACCCATAAGTTATTCCACTGTGTTTTCACACCCATTGACTTTAGCTTCCTAAATACCAGTTTCTCATGCCATGCTACTAAGTAGTACATGGTGTGACTTCTAATTTCGGATCAATAACCAGAGTTTTTTTGGCCATTGTTGTTCACTAATTGTATCAGTTTTTTCGCTTGTATGTCTTTGTCAAAATGCTTTCTTGAAATGGATTTGACAATGAAAAAAGATTGACAAAGATACATCTTTAGGTCATAGATGATATTTAAGACTCATAACCAGTCGTTGTATTCAGAATGAGCAAGGGTTGATTCTCCGTAGAGGAAATAGTTCTCAGCCTTCCCAAATGTCAGTTTCTCCATGCTACTAAGTAGTGTGCTTCTAATTTCGGATCAAGAACCAAAGTTTCTTGTTGTCATTGCTGTTCACTTAATGTTCCATTTTTCCCATTTATCTGTCTTTATCAAAATGCCTCCTTTTAATGGAGACCAAATCCCCAAGACAATGAAAACAAAACTGGCTAAGATGCATTTTTATGTCATGGATGAGATTTAGACTCGTAACCAGTCGTTGTATTCGAAATGAGCCAGGGTCGATTCTCCGTAGAGGGAATGATCTCAGCCTTCTCAAATGCCAGTTTCTCATGCCATGCTACTAAGTATTGTGTGCTTCTAATTTCGGGTCAATAACCATTTTTCACCTGACGCATGGTGCTGTTCACTTATTTTTACTTTCATAACAATAAGTATGGTAGACATGTGGCCCACTCGAAGTTTGTTCATGTTCCCTTTATTCTCATTAACTTATCTGTTTTGCCAAAATGCTTCTTCTTTTGATGGATTAGTCATTAAATCCCCAACACAGAATCCTCATACAATAGAAAAATTGACCGAGATACATTTTCAGGCCATGGGCCAGATTGAACACCCTTCGTATACTTATAGTATGTCTATCGAAAGACCAAATGTTGAAATGGACAACATTATCTACTTATTCGCCTCTCCTGCTACCCACACTTCAGAGTAGGAGATCACATGGTTTCTCCTGACTGCTAGCTAAGTATCACTACTAGGGCGGCTGCCACACACCGTAACCGTGTTCACGGTTGTCATATTAGGGCTTGCGTGCCGTGCCGTCAAGGATCTAGGTGAACACTCACGGTCACAGACGATTCGCTACATTCAAGTGGGTTATTTCCAAGTACTTACAGCCACTCATGAGCGATGGCATGGCCTCACCTTTGGGAGTCCAGGTGCCGCAAATTCTGGCTTGACAAATGATGGTGTCAATGGATTACTTCCTCCTCATGTAAGTATTTAAACTCCGATAAACGTCTTGACCGCAACCGCTCACTTACCAGGTGTGTGAGCATATCCTTATAATTACTACATAATACGCCTTTCTCTGGACAAGGTATGCTTTGTTGTAAAATGTTTCCTGTCACTCGAAACTTTACCGTACACGGTAGTACATGGCCGTTTCCGGCCGTAAATATTTGCCGTGCCGTCGAGGATTTGAGATTTTTTCATCGGCATTGTAACCGCCCATACGGATCTTCTGCCATTACTCTCACCTGATTTTTTTTTTCAGAGTACTGGATTTCGTGGTTTCACCTGCTCTCTTCTCCATCTGAACAAATGCTTGCGATGTATGTACGTGTGTACGACAAGGAAACTTGAAGTTATTCAACCTTCCCGCCGGTCAGACAGGAAACTTTCATTAAGTATTAGTGGTGTTCGGCGTTTTCGGAACCTTGGAGGGACTCAAGAGCTTTTGTACGACAAGAATTCCTGCCGGCCAGACAAGTAAGTTCTAATCACAAGTAGTGTTCGGCATTTTGGAACTTGAAAGAACTCGCGGTCTTCCTGTTTGCGGCTCGCGCCGTGCGCGGGGTTTGTGCTTGCGCTTCTTGAAAGCTTGTCCTCTTCGAATGCACCGGTCTCATGATACTGATCTACATCTACTCGTATGGTTAAAAAAGAAAAAGCTAAGCTTAATGTGTGAGTAGTTTCTGTTGGCACGGTCCTGACTGGAAAAGGATTCAATTTCTGGAAAAGCCTAGGTAGGTCCAGTTTAGTTCCTCATAGCTTGATAGTAGGTTTTTGTCTTCTTTCTTCTGTGAAGTTGATGCTGCGCATGCATAGCTAGCTAGGACTCTCCCACTCTTCCTGGCTCGATTGTGATTCACGGCTTGGTTCTGCTCCACCATGATGATCTTGCTATAGAATCGAAATAGCTCACAGTAACGCAGCGTGTGCGTATTTCTGCCATTGGTAATAGGAAAATAGCATGATACTGCACCACGGCGGCGTGCATAACTAGTCTGGACTCCTCCGCTTTTCCTGGATTAAGTAATTGCGATCCACGACTTGAAAGCTGAGCTCGCTCTGTGTTTCTGCTGATCGACCATGACGACTTTGCAGAATCGAAAAAAAAAATTCAGAGTAACGCAATATGTGCCAGAGTAACGCAATACGTGCGTAGTTCTTGATTTCTATCATGAATATAACAATAGCACGTCATTGCACCATGTGCGTGGACTATGCTGGAAAAAGATCTGATGTTCTGAGAAATTGTAAGTAATCACCTAGGCTTATGCTCACTGGGGCAGGAGGGAAGAAGTCACAGTCTTCCTTCAAGTTGGTCAAGTTACGGTTTGCGGTTTGAGTTCATTCTGCTCAAGTTGCATTGCTACTATGTGCCGCGATCGACATGATTTCGCAGGATCAAGAAAGTCTAATGTATCTTTTGCGGAGTCACTGTCCGATGCCATCGTGAATCCAACTATCGTCATGATACTCCCACCGCGTGCGTGTGGAGCTGATATGGACTCTACTGAGATCATGACTTGGGAAAGAAAACTTTTGGCTTCTGAAAAAACCGTAAGTAGGTTAATTGTTTGTGTACAAGAAGCGCTCCACATGCTCAATTGTAGTCCTACGGATTACTACTGCGTATTATCCTGATGCAATCTTGACTGGAAGAAAAATTCCTGGAGAAGCGTAAGCTAGCTAAGCCCATTCCTGTGTGAAGGAAACTAATGAAGGAGTTGACTCAAGTATGTGACTCGTAGCAATGCCAGTACGTAGTGCACATCGTATGCACGAAGCATGATATCATATGCTGCTGTGACGCTTCACACGAACGTGGGATGAATAGCGAGAATCTCGGCCGGAGGACACTTCAAGGTTTAACGGATACCACTTCTATCTGTTTTTTCATGCTTCTAGTGGGAGCAGGGTTCGTTTCCCGTGCTCCGAGCGCCTGCTGTGAAAGGTAGATACTAGATAGGTCTCTCAAGTTACTATAGATACAGATTGGATTAAGCTCTGCGTTCACGGCATCGATCCAGATATTTACTTCTTCTGTGAATCATTTGAAGTCATACTTGAGGTACTAAAATTTGAGCTGTACTCACGCCACGATTGATATCATGACGATGATTGATCATCGTGTCTCCCATGAATTGTCCCTCGTGCTTTTGAAGAACTAGGCATTTCGTTATGAACCGGTCGGATTTCCGTGCGTTCAGAGGCCTTCCAACCAGTTCCAAGCTCGAGTGTGTCTATCGCCGTCGGAACCATTGAACTTTACGGCAACACGATCTGCAATGAGATTTACTGTGGCTCGTACCGACTAACCGTGGCTCCACAGTGATCATATGAGGATCGTCTGTAATGACGTCGACTTAGTGTGGTGGTAGCGGTAGCAATGACCGGCGTGGTTCGCGTCTTATTGAAATCGTCTGTGTCATCATAGTTGCATGATGTAAGTTCCATTCAATGTTAATTACATTCAACTTGAGATCTATACCACCAGTTCAAACAAAAAAAAGAACAAAAACTTTTACTCCAAATCAAACAACAGAACCTCTGCGGTCTTATCGCCAATGTTCTCAAGCGTAAAAGTGGTGCCACCGTTATCAACAACGACGTACGCGCCATCGCCTTCTTTCAACTCTAGCTCCTCAGACGTACGTGTACCCCCAATCCTAACCGTTGCACCCAACGCTTTCCCAGTGTTATACCCAGAAGTCTGCACAACGTGCACATACGCCTTCTTCCCCTTCAACGGTTGCTCTAACTTCTGGCCCTTGTCAGCAAGCGTGGCGTATAACGTCAACGCGCTGTGGACAGGTGCTGGTCCAGCGCCTTCGCGCGTATATAGGACACCTTCGGCTCCAACAGGCGCGACAATACGCGCCCACTTGTTCTTCTTCTCTTCATCCGAGAAGTGGCGCGTAAAGTACTTGGGCGCAAGGCGTGAGGTGTGCGGTAAGGACCAAATTTGGAGGAAGTGAACTTGATTTGGTCCGTAGGCTTTTTCGGAATGGGAAATTCCAGTGCCAGCGGAGGTCATCTGGAGATCGCCACGTTTCAGCACTTCCGTATTGCCCATAGAGTCTTGGCTATATGGTACGTTATGAATCAAGGAAGAGATAGTTGGGTTCAAATGTGAGACTTACTGTTCTATCTGTCCAGAGACTACATAGGAAAAGATCTCGAATTCGCGGTGGGAGTGTGTGCCGAAGCCAGTGCGAGGTGCGACACGATCTTCATTTATCACTCGCAATGGGCCATATCGTTCATGTTTATGGTCCTGATACCTATTTGAAGAAATTATCTGTGAGATCACAAACCGCACAGATATAGCGGAAGAAACATTACATCGCAAATGAGAAGGTGTGGAATGTCTTGAGCCAATCATGATCAGCATTGCCTCGTTCCTCGCTGCGACGGGAAAGAAATTTCAAAGGCATGTTGACTGATGGCCGGGAAGATGTAGAAAAGAACGATACAGGTGCTACCAATGCAACTAGACGCTGCTTAGTTTCTGCAACGCGTATAAGAGGCAACAGACTTGTTGGTAGAAGTGAGGATGGGAAGAGGTTGAAGTAGGATGCAAGGCTTATATAGACCGGGAGGAGAGCGATGTGGAGAAGTAGGGATTTGTATTGCATGACTGAGACGCGACATCACTTCAGCCCGATTCAGTCACGATGTCAGCAAAGATTGGTTGGTTTTTCCATTTTTGTCTCTCGAATCCACGCGTGTCTGACAAATACGATCACTCCTCACGTGGTAGCACGTTGCCTTTATCAAATCGTGATGACAAAAAGTTCTCCCAAGGGCTCAGTATCGCTTAGCGACTACGTAGAATGCTGATTCCCCCGTTGCACAGTATGGGTTGACTTTATGCCATTCTCATTGAGGAATGTCCTGGACTTCTTACAGCGCGCATGGAGAAACACTGTGACTTGCTGTCAGTCACGTTGCAGAGACTAGAGGATTACAACATAAGGATCTTATATAGTATGTAAACGATAGAATGGCGATAGACAATCCAAACTAATTGAACAGATGGTTCACAACACCAAAAGCCCAGGGTAGAAGATCAATCAAAGTTGCAAAGCGTCCGGCACAAGGCCTCCATATAGTTCCCAAAGGCAACATTATTGAATTGCCGAGCGTTCAATTGTCCCAGCCTGGTGACAATGACAACGTCTCTCTATCTATATACGTTCTGTGAAATACTGACTGGACAGATTTGATCGAGAGCAGAAGGGCTCGACATCCGTGTCGTTCAAGTTAGAGAAGTAGGATTTTTCTTCAGAGTAGTGAAGAAATGATTTGCCCGCCTTTCGAACTGAATGGAACGTGCATCTAAGTCTGATGTTTTTTCCTCACTGTCATAACGTTTGATAGTTCAACCTCGTTTTTCTAGTCGATGTGAGGTCTGACATATCCCAATCGTTCAGAATACCTATAGACTTACCATTGGTTTGTACTTCAACCAGGCTGACTTGTCGAAGAACACTTGTCAAAGAACTAAAAGCACCCTATATTCTATGACAATCTACGTATATCTTCATAAACTCCTGTTTCTGCAGCTTCCTAAAGTTTCTTGTAGAATGTCCTGCCAAAAACACTCAAGGGACAACCTTCAAAGTTTTCAACGGTGGAAATATTCGAGGGTATGTAGGGTAATTCAATTAGTGTTGTCTCAAATGTGCGGGTAGGAAATGACCACTCGGGATCGCGTTTGAAGCCATCGCTGGTTAATATTAATGGTCTCACACGATAAACTGTCCTGAGGCCAAAAAAGAGACCACGATATTCATATAGTGGACTTCTACGGTATTCGCATTGGCCTGGATATCCATCGTATATAGGCCGGTTCATCTCAAGGCTACGATGACTTGTTGCGAAACAATGGGAAAAAAGTGATATCCTTCGAGTTCAATTGATTAATGGCGATTTTGTGACCTTGTCGAGACGTAGTCCCGTAGAGTCGAAATCGATGGGACAAAAAAGTATTCTCCTCCACGCGGAACGACAAACGGAGTCTGGAATATGATCATACGACCCTCATTGTTTGGGTCTGCACCGGTCATCCAACAATTCTGACCATCCTTGTTGGTCTCGCCGATAATGGGGTCCATGCCAGGTGCAGTGTTCTTGCGAGGTGGAAATACTGTGTTGTTGGATCGACCTACGACAGATCAGTATCTTCAACAGTTACGATATGGGAGGAGTGTATTTACCGCATTGAATATGTTTGAAGCCACGTTCTATACTGCTGGAATAGCAAACAAAGTGAGAGCCACGAGCATGAAGTGTGCGACCGCTACTCTGCTCCTCGTCGGTCACTTCAGGGCCAAAGGATATGCCGTGCCGTCGTATGCTAGATATGGTAGGTGAATTATCATACACTGTTACCAGCTATCAAACGTGCAACTTGCTCACAAATGAGAATTGTCAGATTCGTCAGGAGAAACATAATTTCGTGGACTACATTTCCTTATGTGGGCTGCGTACGGGCAGTGGGTCTGGTCAAACGACTGAAAAATGAAGTTGTTAACCCGCTCGTCGTTGCCCGAAATGGAAGGGTCAGGTCGGTCAGGTGAGAGTTCCATCGGAGTGCCTGGTTTATGTCAGTATCCAGCGTGAACTCATAGTTACACAATAGGCGCTCACCATCTTTCCACCGTCCAATGAGACGTGCTCCCAACTTATCAGCAGCAGTTTGTTCCGTAAGATCGCGGAAGTACTTGGGCCCGCGTTCGAGCAAGAACGCTTCAAATTCGGGAACATAAGTGTGAAGCTTGCGCGTGACCATGAAGGCGCCGTCTACTGCCCACCCGGGACGCCTATCCTTATCTTCGTCTCCGTCGTATCCCATCACGATGGCTCCCAGGGGAACGATAGGAGACCCAGGATATCGAGGGTCAGACTGTTCTTGAACGTCAAAAGTCACCCCTCGCACCTCTGGATTGGATATACCATCTCTGTATCCAAAGTGATTACTTGACGCCTGGTGACCAGGGCGTCGTCTGCCCTTGATAAGAAGCTTCTTGTGGATTGATTTCCCAAATGCTGCCTCCATCTCTTGCACGAAATTGTCCGCAATGGCCTCATTCACCGCAGTGATGATGAAGATGCCGTCAAAATTGTCGAAACTGAACTCGTCATCCCAATCAGGCCACCAGCGATTGAACTCGACCCTGCCAGCATCGCCAAGGTACTCTGAGTCTCTTGATTGGCCAGTATAAAATGCTTGGTCTTGTAAATCATCCGGGAGCTCGAGTATCTCTTTCAGATACCATCTAGTAAATCCGACATTGAGGCCGAGGTAGTCATGGGATGTCGGCTGGCTGACCAGCTTGAGGGAACTTGTTATCCTTGGTAAGATGGAACTCTTGAAGATATCAGTGAATCCATCATCTTGAGTTACAAAGTAATAGAAGTATTGTACAACTTTGGGAAGACCAGGCCTGTGACCGCAAACGTGGTTAAACATCGTCCTCCTTTGATCCTCATCCGAAACACTAACACTTACAGAATATCGCCCTGGATGTTTGCTAGGTTATAAGGTGATGGTGCCCTCTGGTCGTACGTGCATCGAACTGTGATAATTCTGCATAGCTATGAATTCCTGATCCACAACTCTTCGAAAAAGTATCATACGAAGAATCAAAAGCCGGCTGCCAACCAATTGGCGTTTCATCCTGGACTGTAATCTAATACAGGTGATGGGACATCAGAACAGATCCAGATTGATTTGCTGGAGTACGAACAACGAACACAACAGAATCCTGTTGCTCTGGGGTATCAGGAGGATTCTCGACCTGGGTTGTGCAGCATGGTAAGAAAAAAAATGTACCACGAAGGAGAAGAAGGCAGCTCACAGCGACAATTCTGGCAGAATGGCTGCTGTATTGGTCATCCAGTAAAGCTGGTCCATGTATATATCGAATTTTGGAATAGTAAGATCGGATCCTCAAGTCTAGGCAGATTATTTGTGGACGGAGGTCCAATTTGGAAGCATCGTTGTTGGTTATATCCGTCATAGGTACATTCGGCGTAGCCCAGTGATTAGTGAAAAGAGAAGTCATGATATCTCGTCCATGGTCTTGCCAGTCGCATGCGACAAGCTGATTGTACGGCCTGTGAGTCAGCTACAGTAAGATAAGTCAGCTTATGGAAACTTCGACGGAGTGTTCTATGATAGTATTTACAGCAGTGACGGTTGTTCTCCAACTTGGTGGGAGCTGGATTTTGACTAGCGAACCTTCCACAATATAGGTCGGACGTGACATGATAGCACGCAACACAGAATGAAGTGACGTTGTGGAATGAAAAGTATCCAATGATTGCGTCGAACTTCACGCGCACGGCTGATCAACCAAGTACGTAACTGTCGTAACATGGGCGTAAGGCAGGCGAAAAATATGAACAGCCGCAATTGACGCTGGTCCGACGTAGACGGATAACTTGCAATCATAACGTGGATTATCATGCATACAGAGCAGACAAATTATATCACTTTGCTAACTGGATAGGAGTCTCTGCCTTTTGCAAGGCAATCATGGGGAAATCAATTCCATTGACTTGCGACTCGTTGATTGAAGTCGCACATTCATGAAGCCCTAGCATGACAGAAGGCGATATTAATCGGATAGAACATCTGTGAACGAGTAAGGACACGGAATAAAGTTGACCGGGATGATAACGCGCCGATGATATGATGCAGATGGTCCAGATGAATTGCAGGGACAGATCGTGGTCATTGAAAACACAATTTACGAATCAGGTAAGCTGGTACAACGTTGCGTTGATAGATTAGGGCCACAAGGATCTGCCAGATCACAAGCCGCTTGTGACGTTATCACGTTAACCTAAGTAACTCAATCGGATGGAGCATCACACGATATTATCATAACTCAATAGAGCATTAGACTATGTATATTATCATTCATTGCTACTATATATCCCCCCCAAAAAAATACAAGCCTATATCAAAAGTGTCTGAATGGGTGACTCTACGTCCGGACGATACAGATGTGACAGTGGTTGTTATTCAACCATGCATTTCTATGCAGTGTGTTACGCATTGAACCACCTGGAGAGAGAGAGATTGAGACAAGTTCGCAACGAACAAGGAATAAGGGGAGGGGCGGAGAATGATACAGAGATGCATTTACTTACAGTTCACCGCCATCTGTGAAGTTCTCGAACTTTTCTTCTTCTATACATGTGCATGATGAGGACTCTACTGGGCAACTATATGCCCAACCTTGATGCTGGTAGCTATAAGAAAGCGTTTCTGTCAAAATGGTGGCAGATCGCATAATCAGATGAAGTGACCGGACCCCATGTCTTTGAATTGAAGGACTTGGTCCTTACGGAGCGTCATCGAAAGTCCAAATGAATGGACCGGGGAGTCACTCCAACGTTCGTAGAAGAAGCCTATAAACAAAACATGTATTATTAATGACTGATTAGCGATTGGGCAGGAAATATGAATCAGCTTACCGCCAGCTCGGTCTAAGAACTCAAAAAGACGTGTATACAGAGGGTGATTCCATACACTTCGATGGGAAATCTCAAAGTTATTCTGAAAAAATATGAGGTTAGACAAACGAACTGGTTGGAGGATATCATATATGTACTCACATACATACATTGTTTCGTCCATTCGTCATTTCCTGCTTCACCGCGCATGGCTTTCGCTACACCTTCACTACTGTACCATGCGAAGCCTTGGTTGGCATCGGGTAGAAATTCGTCACGATGTTCAGCCATGAATGCAGATACATTCGACGCCAGTGTCGGCTGAACCCATTCTGCATCTATTGCTATCTGAACAAAGCCTGTATGTTAGGTCAGTCAACGTACTGTGTGCCACGCAGTGAACAGAAATGTACCATAAAGGGCATTATTATCAATCAGACGCTGAATAGGATCGTAGGGCTTGATTGTATTAACATAAGTGAGAAATCCTTCAATGAATGGGCCAGATTCTCACAATGTCACAATGAAACTCGATGTCTGTGTCAAGCCGCCATAGCCACTCATATGGTTGGAATGCAGGGTGATTCCAGAAGAAACCTGTATCAAGGATAAGAATGAGTTAAAGCAGGCTTGTAGTAGAGAAGGTAGATGTAGCGCTCGTGAGATGTATCGTCCCTGACCTGAATACCATCGACACATTGCTCGATATCCGTGTGAGAACCTTGAGGCCTAACGTCAGCTTAGGTCCCATCCTGCAAGAGCTTCAAATGCACCCAATCTTTTGCCTTGATGCCTCTACGAGTGATTTGTCGAGGAAGTCTGGAGTGTCCCAATGAGATTTAGGTACCTCGGCTGACCAATATCCTCAATGCCAGCTCAAACGTTCGGGCGAGATAGACTCTCACCAAATCTCGCTCGACCCTGAGTGATATGGGCTATCCTTTCCTTCTGCACCTCCGTGACCTCATCATACTCTCCCTCGACCATGAACAGAAGATATGGGTATTTGAGCCGACGATTGAATCGATTTTCCACGTTCCTGAGCGCCAAGGTGGCTTGTTGAACTCTTGAGGGAGGTAACAGCATGAATATCACCCCACTAGGTCTGTTTTCATCATGTGGCGTCCAAGATTGAGCGAAGTTCCTGACTGATGACCATCCATTGCGCCAAGGGAAGAAAGTGAGGAGGACGACGGTCACAATGAGAATGGCGATGATCGACCGTGGGCGTCGGAGAACGGAGGACAGTGATGAAGACATGTGAAAACGTGGGAGGGAAACAGGGAAGAAAGGAAAAGATTGAAGGACTCGAGCAAGACACGTTGTCTGCGTAGGACGTCGAAGAAACTCAGCGCGGTGCCTGAAATCAAAAGGCTCCGTCGGCTATTGGCAGCCGCACTTGAAGTTATCCTTGAAACACGTAAACGAGCGTCCATCAGTGAGTAAATGAGTCTGATCATGATCCCATCGGTATCAAAGAGAATTCGTGCCTTGGGTAGGAGCTTAAAGAGTATCAGATCCGTCACCGGCACGGTTGCCGGACTACTTCATCGTTGAATAAGTGCATTATGTACCAGCCTCCTACCTTCGAGGTCGAAGTAGGAAAATGTGAAGTAGTGAAAAAATCCCAAGTTGACATTACAAAAAGGCAATTGCGATTATTTCCTTCAACCTCTCAAACAGATTGAAGGAAATAAGGTTCTAGACGTATTCTCGGATCATTCCCTTTTTTGTACTGTTGACTTGAAATATATTTCTTCCCCCTTCCTACTTTCCTTCAACATCTGGGTAAGAGGCTGCTTATGTACTTATCTCTTCAAGCTCAAGCTTGATCTTTTCCCTTTAGACTAGATTCGTTGTTGTAATATACCGACTCGGACTTTGAATAAATCTCCTTGTTTGTCGGCTGTCTCCGCAAGAGTTTTCGTTGTCGAATAACCTTTAGTTGTTTACTTATATATAACACGGCCCATGGTCACCATCGACTCGTTGCACGTACTTATCTGATCGCTGACCAGGGCCTAGCTTTTTCCCGCACGACGTCGACTCCTGAGCTCCGAATCGGTTGATCACAGTCATCGCAGACCATACGCATATGCCAGAGTGGTCACCACTAGGGCTCCTTCCAGTTGAGCTGAAGCTGTACATATTGTCGTTTCTAGATGTAGAGGCGATTCTACTGATGCGTCTTGTAAGTGACGGATCATCACCAGTTTTCTTTCCTCATTGCGCATCAGACATGTATTGCTTTGGCGCAAATAACGAGGTCACGAACTTTATGGCTTGCTCTGCTTCACAAGAGTCAAGATATCCTTCCTTACTCATCCCACGTTCGGTCTCTTGCGAAACAGAATTACTCATCATGCTTGAATCCTTTACCGTTCATTGAATCGGCAGTGATTCACGCCTGTCGTTCGACTCGAACATGGCCCAGACAACGCATGCGGCAGCCTATCCAGTTACACAAACAAAACAGCGATAGTCGCTCTCTACTGTTTATGGAACTATACTTGGATAGATGGCTACTTTATGCATATACGGAAGGTCAAGTATACCTTTGGGATATCAATCCTTCCAATCTACCGCTAGATGGTAGAGGTTTGGCACCTCGTCAATGTGCGAGTTTGGATTTAGGTTCTCGAAATTGGACTTCATTAGCAGCGTCGCTTGATGCTTCGAATGAGTGCATCATAATCGCCCTGACGCGAGCATCCATGTGGGTGCTTTCTAATGACCGTCCTGAAATAAAATAACATTGTTTTATTTAGTCCATCATCAATCCAAATCTATCGCATTCAAATGAGACATGACCCTGATGCCGTTCTCGACAGCACTACTTTCGAGCTTCTTCACACTCTAGTCAGCCCTATACCGCAGCTAGTCAGAATGATACAGCCCTCCACGCAACTCATGATTTTATCCAGTCCAAGCACAGTCGACATCGTTGCCGTCAACACCCGTATAAACGCTCCGGTGGACGTCAGTGGAGAAGTTGTGGACACGAAACTGAACATTTCACCAGACAACCTTGAAGAACTGGTAGGTAGGCGATAATGACATCCTCTTTTGTGGACAGCTGACTATTCTGAGATGAATGGCGTAGTCGATGTACGCATCATAGAGACGTACGTCGTCGTTTTCAAGATGCGGTCCATTAAAATATATCCGCTTATGTTCGACATGACGTCGAATAAAGAAGCCTCTCGTTGCCAGTGTACTGTCGACTACGGCGTCCGAGACGACTTCCCGATTACGTCCCTCTGTTTCCGAAGTGTTTCAATATCCGAATTCATTGTGGATCAAGGGATCATATCATTCAGCTTCTGTGGGTACGACTTCCTGCGGGGTATATTCAGGTTCGAAGCACGAATTTTTCCGAGCCAGGTTTCCAACTCGAGGAGCGAGCACGGCCCTTTCCTTGATCTGAACTGCGTTGGAATATACCCAATATCCGACGTCATCGACAAGAACCATTTGCAATTGCTTGCGACAAGAGATCTGCCTTCGACATTGCATGCAAGTGATGCATCTAGCTCAAACACAAACTCGACGCCCAATATATCTCCGAAAGTCAGAAGTAACATGGATCATATATCTGTAGGGGCGAATTCTCGCGGGTTTGTGAGTGCGATGTCTCTGGGCCCGCAGGGTAAACGTGCCGTATGGGTAGAGAGAAGGCGCTCGAGCACTATTCGCGAGGTCTTCGTATGGCAGAAAGGAGTCGAAGATGAGGTTGTGATTCCTCGTCAAGCAGTTTATCGTGTAGAGTCGTACGATTTGAAAGGTGAGTGTATACGTTTGTGGATACATACAATGTCGATTGATCGTCTTTGACAGATGATCTTACGCATTGCGCGATCGGCGAAGTCAGCGGCACTATTGTGCTTGGGAACCGAGCGGGAGAAATCTTCATTCTAGGGATAGATCTCTAGTATCGTGTATTTCTTATATTCATCAATCATTGACATATCGCTACAAGAGCTCTATGGATCTCAGGCCTAGTCGAGATAGATAGCAACTCGCCTTGCTCGATGGAAGTCCACTGCCCGCCTAGCTCAATCGGATAGAGCGTCAGACTCTTACTTAGGCGGGTGCATCTGAAGGCTGCGAGTTCGACCCTCGCGGTGGGCTAGCAAACTATTCATGGATATATGAAACCTTTTTCCCTCTTCCTCCAAGGGAGAGGAAGATTCTGTAGGAAATAAGCACCGCGAGGTTTATTGGTGAGGTTCCGGACAGACAGCTGTTTGACTCCATCACTTTTCTTGAGTAAGGTTAGATTGGTATTGAGAACTTACCCCGGTAATTTTATGAACCATTGGTGAGTCAGCAATACTGCATATATACAACTGCGGACTATACGAATGGTGCGCTTGGATCGCGAAAATTATGTTGGGGAAACTATAACCGCTTTTCTCGCTTCACTGGGTTGAATACCCTCCTTTCAACCCCTTGATAGTATATAACATATGCATGAGGTATGACTTTTCCGAAAATGAAATTAGTCTATCTGCCCGCCTAGCTCAATCGGATAGAGCGTCAGACTCTTACCTAGGCATCTGAAGGCTGCGAGTTCGACCCTCGCGGTGGGCTATACACGAATTAAAGCTTTCTTTTTGCCTTTGGTGGTTACGGTTCGAAAATCATAAATACCCTAACTGATTTCAAAGGTGCCAAGCCACATTGATAAGATTTGCAATCGAGGAAACTGGTCATAGTTATGGCACTCATATTATCATATCAAACTCGTCGAAACAAAGTACTTAGTAGGTGACTGGCACCGCACATTGTCCGAAGAAATTACTTTCAGAAAAACAGAAAAATGCCGAAGACACTTGACGTCTAGAAAGGGAAGATATCAGTTGTTGCTGGCACGTTGTGTTCCAGTGTTTGATTTACCTTGACTGCGCAATTGTTTACCGGCGGTGGACGTCCGTCCTATTGGTGCTCCTGACCATGCGATGGGTGAATTTACAATCCTCCAACCTTGCCTGCACTATCTCGTCCGGCATATTCAGCATTCGCTTACGTTGATCGAGATCCTTGCGAGATGTGACGCGGCATATACGTTTGTGGAGTTGGAGATCGATATCCAACGTACCTGCGGGCCTTTGTTCCTTCTCGCCCAACCCATGAGACCGAGCCCAAGCGTTGCTCGTCGTCGGGGATGTCTGTCCGAGTGCTTAAGTCGGCCTCTGAGATTGGGGGAGATGGCAGAGATAATTTTGTTCTCGCGCACTGGACGGCTTCTGATTCCTCGAAGGCCTGGCTGAGTACATCGAGAGTCTGTTCGATCCAAACGCGTTGATTACGGTAGAATTCGTCAAGCGCATCGAGCAATATGGATGGCCAACGATGAGAGGTTACTCACCCAACCCTGAGGATTGTGTGCAATGTTGGCCTGAGCTTACTGCGTGAACTAGGTCCTCATGCCTCACGGCCATCTCAAACGAGTCCAACCCATGAAGAGAAGCGGAATAATTGCAAACTGGCGAACAAATCGAGATAATTTGCTGAGAAATGAATGCCTAGAATCTTTCTTCTAGATTTCTGGGCTGCTCAACCGATCTAGCTAGGACCTGAAACTGAAGTTTGGATGCCAGTCTGAAAAGATTTAGATCCGAGCCGTGGAGTCTTGCCTCCGATGCCATTCTCTGAATATCCAGAGAATCAAACGAATGAATGCGAAAGTGTCTGTGATAGACATTGACGTGCACTTGGAAGTCATAGCTCACCAGCTGAGATAAAAACGCCTCGTGAGCATAATCACGAAAAACAACAATCGATATTGACCATAATTTTTCATAATTAGTGGAGCGGGAGCAGGTTTGTTGCTGCCGCTGTTCACGCTGATGAGACAAGCTGGCTCGCAGTCCGGTCCGTGTTACACGCTGAATCATAAATTCTATCTGAGTACATACCCTTTTCAACAAAGAACTCAACCCCCGACGAGTCAACGAGCAGCTCCACGAGCATCGTACACGTGTACTGTCAGTGAGGGCATTGAAGGAAACAGTCTTAACCATCCATAGTCGGGCTTGGTTGTAAAAGAGTCGTTTAATCAGCTGTCGAGTACAATAGCAAAGGAAAACGCATTAAGGTCAGTACATGCCTTGGATCAGTTAGCACAGCAAGCGACGCCACAAGCGTGATCGTGCGGAAGCAGCTGAGTAAGCAGAAAAATGGAGGCTGTTTTTTATGAGTAAACGACCTTTGATCAACAACCATCATCTACTCTTAGATCGACCTCTTTTTTCTTCTTTTCACCACACGAAAAGTCCATAAAAGCAACCTTCGACACGACTTCAGTTCTTAGTTCTTTGACACTAATATGACAAATGGTCTTGTAAACGGTTCCACCGGAATTGAGGGACAATTGGGTGAGTCCTGCCAGCACGTCTCTCTTCCCGCTCTTTTCTAACCGCCTAGGACTGTTAGCTTCTCTCAATCTCGGCAAAAGTACTTATGTTCCTCCCCACATGAGGAATGCGCAGCGGGCTGCTCCCCCTTCCACCAACGGGTAAGACAATGCACTGTCTGAGTGGTAATTAAAAACTCATGGTCATTACAAAGAAACGGCTGGGCTGATTCCCGATCTGATACGCCTCCTGCAGCTGCCCGTGGTGGCTACGGAGGTGGTTTCGACCGTAATCGAGGCGCTTTTTCGAGCAACGGGACCCGTGGAGGCAACTGGGGTTCCTCGGGTGGCTCCTCCAACTGGGGCTCTTCCAATAGTCCCAGTCGTGAATCTGGCCCACGTGAGACCTTCGGCTATGGCACTTGGAAAGACGGTCAACATATGATCGGCGGTCGCAACATGCGTCTCGAGAAAGAGCTCTTTGGCGATGCTTCCGACCCTTCCAAGCAGCATACTGGCATCAACTTTGAAAAATATGATGATATTCCCGTCGAGGCTACAGGCGCTGGCGTACCTGACCCTGTCCTGTCATTTACAAGTCCTCCTTTGGACCCCGTTCTTTTGGAGAACATTGGATTTGCTAGGTACACCACGCCTACTCCTGTTCAAAAATACTCCATTCCTATCGTTGCCGGAGGGAGAGATCTGATGGCATGTGCACAGGTAAGACAATCTCCTTCTTTTCTAAAATTTGACAAACTTTGACTGAAACCTCCCGCGAAGACCGGCTCGGGAAAGACTGGAGGTTTCCTCTTCCCCATTCTTTCAGCATCTTTCACTCAGGGACCCCGTCCTCCCCCAGAGACACCCAATGTCAACAATTATGCTCGTACTCGTAAAGCTTATCCTACTGCTCTCGTTCTTGCTCCTACCCGCGAGCTTGCTTCCCAGATCCATGACGAAGCCCGTAAGTTTGCCTACCGCTCCTGGGTCCGCCCTGCGGTGGTTTACGGAGGTGCGGATATCAATCAGCAGCTCCGACAGATCGAGCGTGGGTGTGATCTCCTTACTGCCACCCCGGGCCGACTTGTGGACCTTATTGAGCGTGGCCGTATCAGCCTTGCGAACATTCAGTACCTTGTTCTTGATGAGGCCGATCGTATGTTGGACATGGGTTTCGAACCTCAAATCAGGCGTATTGTACAGGGCGAAGACATGCCTGGGACTCACCAGCGCCAAACTCTTATGTTCAGCGCCACGTTCCCTCGTGACATTCAGATGCTTGCCAAGGACTTCTTGAAGGATTATATCTTCCTTTCTGTTGGGCGCGTTGGCTCCACCAGCGAGAACATTACTCAGAAAATTGAGTACGTTGAGGATCATGACAAACGCAGTGTGCTTCTCGATATTCTCGCAAGCCAGTCTGATAACCTTGGGCTGACACTCGTCTTTGTTGAGACCAAACGCATGGCTGATATGCTCAGTGACTTCTTGATGGGCAACAGCCTTCCTGCGACTTCGATTCACGGTGACCGCTCTCAACGCGAGCGTGAGCAAGCTCTGCAAACCTTCCGCACAGGCCGCACTCCTATCCTCGTTGCCACTGCTGTCGCCGCGCGTGGTCTCGATATTCCCAACGTAACGCACGTCGTGAACTACGACTTGCCCTCCGACATTGACGATTACGTGCATCGCATTGGACGTACCGGGCGTGCGGGCAACACTGGTCTCAGTACGGCATTTTTCAACCGTGGCAATCGTAACATTGTCCGCGAACTTGTGGAGCTGCTGCGCGAGGCGAATCAAGAGATTCCAAATTGGCTTGATACCGTTGCACACGAGGTGTCGTTTGGCAGTAGCGGTGGGTACCGTGGCCGCGGTGGCCGTGGACGTGGCGGAGGAGGAAGCCGTATGGGTGGCAGGGACTATAGGGCCGGAGGCGGAGGTGGAGGTGGAGGAGGCTTCAGTAGCCCGAGGAGCAATGCCGGCGGATGGAGTGGAGGATACAACGGTGGTGGAGGCTATGGCGGCAGTGGACCCAACAGTTGGTGGTAAATCCGCTCTATCCACCCCATATCCGAGAATTGCTGCTGCTGCCCGCCTCGTCTGTCCCCGCTTTCCCTTTTCCATTCTTTCTCCGACTCGTACAGAAACAAAAAGCCGAAACTCATAAAAAATTGTCCGATCCTAGCCGCTCCTCTTTCTTCATACACGGACGTGCCCACAGCCGCGTAGCTGTGGGCGACGCCCGTACTCGATTTCGACCTATAGATGACACGAATGTCCGAATTCATGCGCTGCTCTTAATGACCCCGAACCCCCGTCTCGTCTTGTCATGACCCCCCCAGAATAATTCAACTTTTCAATCTACATCAATCATCCAAAGGGCGTGCCGTGGCCGCTTAGCTTAATTCCACCATGCATGATCTTGATCCCCGCGATTTTCGTCCAACCTCCGCATTATATATACCAGGGTTTTCATCTTCTAGAAAGCGGTTCGTTTGCACCATTCCAATCCAACTTCTTTTTTCTATTCTTTTTCGATCAGTCTGTCTATTGTCGTCCGTTTCTCGTCACGCTTTTCGCGATACACGATTCTGCGCAAGATACCCCACCACCCACAACCTCGTCACTGCAATTTTGCATCGACTCTATATTGTATTGCGATTAACCGCGCATTCCATCACGCCGCACAATAATGACGCGCCACGGACTCCTTGCTGGACTGATACCCTACCCTTTTATCTTCCGCCAATCCCTCCCACGCACGCACGCACTATCGTATTGTTATAGATCATTCATCTCCGTTTTACGCACACGCACACGCTTTCTACACACATTTGCATGACGCGACACGAGACACTTGTTTGAGAGCATCGCATATCTTGTGTTTCCGTACTTCTGCTTATTGTACCTTAGGTCCTCCCGTCGAGTATTTCTTTTTCTCTCTCTCGGTTCGTTTATGTGTGTCCTTCACATGTATCCCTTTCCCGACTCCTTTTTCTTCTTTTTCTTGACTTTATTCCGTCTCGTACCCATGATATATTTTACTTTTCTGTTTCTGAGCGCGTCTTTCTATAGTATAGTTGTTATTAGTACAGGCAGCAGACGTATAAAACCGTATAAAACCCTTTTAAACGACATATGTACAATTCTCCGTCCTATACTCGGCGCCGGCGATGAATGAGCGATCAAGACGGCTACACACAGTGACGTTGTGGTCCCCGGTCAGAGAATGCAGTATATAAAGGAGAAGCTGTCGCTTGGACAGGCATTCTGAGACTAGACAAGGCAAGGCAGCGTCATTCAGGTCACATCCATCACGAAATCAGGATATACACACGTCCGTGGCCTGTAGCGGGTCACCGGTAATAAGTGTAGTTCCGGGTTACGGGACCTTTGTTGCAAGGGTTGCCCTGGCGCCCCGCTTTGTTGCTTTGTTTCTTTTTGTCTGTCATCTTCTCTTGGTGGCTCGAATCTTGCTCTTTCTTACTCATTACTACCACCTCCATACTCATACTTTCTATCTCTCCTGCCTCGATCTCACATTGGACGCTATAATCGCTTGAAGCAAGCCAGGCGTACACATAAGCCGCAGCTGCCGTTTGTTTTTTGGATAGATTGGCTACGTATAGCGGATATTGAGTCGGGAGCGATTCGGGAGGTGACCTTGGATAGACGAAACAACGGCGAGTACACGTCATTTACCCTTGTGCTCCAAGTCGTTAGCTTACGGAGTGTCTTTGTTGTTGTCCCCCCCGCCCTTCTGCATATGCATATGCATATACTCTGCTCTGCTTCGCTCTATCGACCACCCACATCCTGCGCATACTCTGTGCTCTGTCGCTCTGCGCTGCGCCGGCTGACTCTTTCGACATACGGCGGATTTCGAAATTGCATCAAATTCGTCGACGATCACAAAAAAAAAAAATCCTTTGGAAATTTATGACAAAATCCCACCCGCTCGAAATTTCTTTTTCCGGAATCATTTCATTTTTTCATTTTTCATTTTTCGTTTATTTTTTTTTTTCTTTCTTTGTTCCTGTCACATTACACTTACTACACTTGCACACCACGCACCACGCGTTCCTCATCTCTTCTCATCTTGGGTACTTTGTGCAATACGTATACCATCTTCCATCGCACTTCATTCACTTCCTGAAAAAAAAATCCTGAAAATCCTGCACAATCATCACCCATCATCATATCATCACCATCATCTCCAAAAAAAAATCCGTTATCGAAATCGATCCCGACCGATCGCTCGTACTCGAATTCTGGACTTTGTCCTGCACTTTACACATCACACAGAGATCGCGCATTGCAAGCCAAATTGCAACTACGCACGCATTTTTTTGAATTTTCTTTCTTTCTCATATCATATCATAGGGACACGTACAAAGCGACGATGTCCACTCCGCCTCAGTCTCCCACTCCAACTCAAACTCAAACTCAGATACCAATACCAATACAACCACCGCCCGCACCGCCCCCTGTACCGGTGCACACGCACCCTCCTCCTCCTCTGCACCCGCAGCACCTTTACACACACACGCAAGCGCAAGTGCAGACGCACTACCGCACCCCCACCCCGCTGTTCGACGTCCCCTCCTACCCACTGCGGTCTCCCTCCCCGTCCTCACCACCGCCGATCCTACGGCGCATCAAGCCCCTTCCTACGCGCCGGCGTGTCGGGACTGGGGCCGGGACTGGCACTGGCACTGCTATGGGAATGGGGATGAGCTCGCTCTCTATGCTTGCGAATCTGGGTGTGCTGAGGCATGCGCATGCGCAGAGACAGGGACAGCAGCATGCACAAGAATCAGGACACCAAGCGTATGATGAATACGAGTACGCGTACGGATATGGAGACGTGTATCAATCTCAGTCTGTTGCGGGACAGGGTACGGGACGGGGTACGGTGCCGCACCCCTTCTCCCATCTGAATTCTCTGAGACCCCTGCATCAACCCGCGCAAACGCAAACGCAAACGCAAACGCATACGACGCTTGACACGGCGACGATCCAGGCTCAGCTGCACAGCGTTCTTCTTGCTGCGGGCATTGATCCGCAGCTGCTGCCTGCGCCTGCGGATCTGGCGGCGTCGCTTGCTGAGCTTGCGAGGTTCGGTGGGGGTGTGGGTGGGGGTGGGCTTGGAGTGAGGTCCGGGGATGGGGATGGGGATGGACATGGACATGGACATGGAGAACATGAGGGGTCGGGACGCGGACGGACGAGGAGGATGGAGGATGGAGGGGATGGAGGTGGTGGGGATGATGTGGAGGCGGAGGCGTACCTCGATCTCGAAGCAGATGCAGATACTGATCTTGATACAGACGCAGATGCAGATGCGGATGCGGAGCGTCTGATTCAACAAGGTAATACCAAGAAACGCAAGGTCCCTTCTGCGCACCACTCGCATGCGCACGCGCACTTTGCGCGTTCGTTTGCGGACGCGGAAGACGATGACTCGCAGGTCGAGCAGGGGGAGATGTATCACCACCACCGCCCCTCCTCTTCGTTCTCCTCTTTGTCTTCTCTAGTTGAAGGAGGACATGCAGATGGTGGGCTTGCATCAGCAGCGACCGCAACCGCAACTGCAGGCGCGGGACACGCGCACGCGCACGCGTCGCCCTCGCCCTCGGCCGACCACCCCACTGAAAAGCGCCCGAAAGTCCACGCTCAAGTCCCGCGGAGGCATCCTGGGAAGCTAGGCCTCGCGGCGCGGGCGGGTGTGATGCGGAAGGAGGCGGTGCGGGCGCGGAGGGGGGAGGTCGGGGGCGTGCCTGAGGGGGAGGGGGAGCTGGCGGTGGAGCTGGCGTTGGAGGGGTTGGTTTGTGGGGAGGGGGTGAGGGTACGGCTGTCGAAGAGGAGGAATGTGAGGGTGCAGAGGGGCGTGAGGAGGACGGGGAGGCATCCTGATCAGGTTCCGTTTCCGGTGTTGGGGAGGTTTGAGTTTGAGTGGGAGTGTGAGGGTGCGTGTTGGTTTTTTGTTTTTGTTTTTGTTTTTGGTGGGGTGTTCGTTGCTGACTTGCTGTGTGATAGCCTCGGAACGTATGCGGAGAGTGCGGGAGGAGGTGGGGCGGTTGAGGAAGAAGTTTGAGGGGGAGCTGGCGAGGCAGGCGAGGGTTGCGCGGCGGAAGGCGGAGAGGGCAGCGGCGGGAAGGGGAAGGGGACGAGAGGGGGGGAAGAAGGCTGCGAGGAAGGGCAAGAAGGCGGGTGAGCAGCCTGCGGAGTTTTTGGATCCAGTGACGGGGGAGGTTGTTCGGCATGCGGACGAGGTGGTGGTTGGGGGAGGCACGGAGAAGGAGAAGAAAGGAAAAGGAAAGAAGAAGAAGAGGAGTGCGCTTGCGAATGCGTCGAATCCGCATCATCTGCGGAATTATGTGCCGTCGCGTCTGCCTTCGACGACGGCGCTGACGGGCGTTCAGAATGGGGAGCTGCTGAGCCCGCTTCCGTTGCGGTTTCTGAGTGCGGATGTGCCGGGGCGGGACAGAGACAAGACGGGGCGCGTGAACCCTGCGGAGGAGTGGATCTGTGCGTTTTGTGAGTACGAGCTGTTTTTCGGGGACGAGGGGGCGATGAAGCGGGCTGTGAGGGCGCGGAAAAAGGTGCTGAGGCGGCGGCGGCGGGCGAGGGAGCGTGCGGCGCGGGGTGTGGGGGCTGCGAGCACCCGGGAGGAGTCGGGGGATGGCGAAGCAGCAGAGGAGGAGGAGGAGGAGGGCGAGGGCGCAGCGCGGGGAATGGGGCGGCGCGGGGATGCACGGGCAGGCGGCGCGGAGGACGGGTACGGATAATTTTATCTAGAAGTATCAGTAATCTAGATTGTGATGTGTGAGAAAAAGCCGGGCCGTTGAAGTGGACGCGTTTTGGACTTGACCACGATGTACTCGACAAACTACGACTATGCCTATTCCTACGACTCGCCCTCGGCTGCGCGCCGGCCCCCGCCGTCGCCGTACCCGTCGCCGTACCCGCCGCCGCCGCCGCAGTATGCCTACCAGCAGCAGCAGTGGTCCGGCGACGCCTGGCACTACCCCCAGTACCAGCAGCAGCAGCACTATCAGCCCCCGCCCCCGCAGCAGCAGGTCCACTACGACGACCGCGGCTACTCCGTCTCCCATCCTCCGCCCAGCAGCGCGTCTTCGCCGTCCACCTCCGCGTCCGCGAGGAGGGACAGCCATGTCGGTCTGGCCAGAGACAGGGACAGGGACAGGGATGTCGGCGCGAGGGACAGGGACAGGGACGCCCGGGACGCAGGCAGTCCGTTGGTCCAGCAGCAGCAGCCAGTTAGGTTCGATTTTATGAGTGTGAGTCGTCCTTCGCACCAAGTTTTTCATCTCCGCGTCACTTTGCTTCCGTTTCCATCTGCGTCCCTTGCTATTTCATTTCATTTGTTTCCGGTCTTGGTCTGCGTGATAAGATACCTTGGTCTGGATCTGGGTCTCGGTGTGATGGTTCGGGTATCCGACATCACCATATGTCTTTCTTTCTTTTGCCCAAAATCTAAAACATCCCCATCTAGATCCTAAACGCCTACCGTGTCATCCTCGACGACATTCCCTCCACCGCCACCGCCTCCTCTTCCATCCCCGTATCAACCACCACCTCCCCCTCCAGCACATCCTCATCCACGTCGCCCACCCACCACCACCACCACCCCCACCAACAACATCCCCACCAACACCAGCAGCAGCAGCTAACACACCTCCAGCTGCAGCTCGACCGGATGCGTGCGAGTGCTGCGCAGGGCGTGCAGGCGCTTGAGGCGGTTAGAATGGGCGTGGAGGCGGCAGAGAGGGAGAAGGTGTTGGTCAATGGGCATGGGCAGCATCAGCATCAGCATCAGCAGGGGCAGCATCAGGTACAGACACACGTGCAGACGCAGGCGCAGGTGGGGGGACAGCAGGTCCAGGTGCAGACACAGACGCAGGTGGCACAGGGAGTGGTATTGCAGGTCCGTTCTCATCTAATTATTGTGTTGGGTATGGGCTGATCTTGAGTGTTTTTTTTTTCCTTGGGTTTTGTCTCCCCTCACTCACTCACTACTGCTCGTGTCTGACGCGTAAAAAACGCGCTTGATAACCAATCCGAGTAGAAGACTGAAGAAATCTCGCCTACGTCTCCGAATCTTAGTGGACCGGTGGGTATGGGTCCGGGGCAGGGTCCGGGTCCGGGTGCCGTTGCTGCTCCAGGTATGAACGTCAGCGGAGGTACAAGTGCAAGTGCAAGTGGAGCCGGAGGGCCAGGAGCTGGAGCTGGAGCTGCAGGGCCAGGTGTATCATTAAGCGCGAATGGGGAGACTACACAGACGTGTCTTGGGTGTAGAGCGACGCAGACGCCAGAGTGGCGCCGTGGACCGATGGGTGAGTTGTTGTTTTTTTTTTTCTCCCTGTTTTTTCTTTCCTCCTTTCCAACGAACTTTCGCTGACCAAGTTGACCCCTCCCCCCTCCCCCCTCGACATCACACAGGCCCACGCACGCTCTGTAATGCCTGCGGACTCGTCTACGCAAAAATCGTACGTCGCTCGTCCGCTTCGTCTGCACGAACACGCTCATAGATGCTACCCCCCTCCTCCCCAAATCCTAAATTACCAATTGTCACGCGCAGATTAAGCGCCGCGTGCGCGATGAGGTCGGTGGGCCGATGCAGAATGGGCATCGTGGGCATGGGAAGAAGAAGATGAAGATTGGAGGGGCGGGTGTCGGTGTCGGTGTGAGGGGTGTGGGTGCGGGAGAGGAGGATAGTGAGGATAGTGAGGAGGAGGAGATGTTGGAGGAGGAGTATGAGTCTGGGGAGGAGTGAGGTTGAGGGAGTGGGGTGGTGGTGGTGGGGTGGTGGTTATTTCTGCTGCTGCTGCTGCCGCACACTGTACCCCGCACCCCCGCACGCCGTCCCTCGCAGCGCGGCGCACCGCTTTGTTGAAGTCCCTGACGTATGGGCTTCAAAGCCTCCTTTCTTTTTTTCTTCTTTCTTTTGTATCTCTCGCTCTTTCTTGGTATCGGTGGATTTTATAACCACCTTTCGATCTGGTCATCATCTTTCAAAACTCGTGCGCAATGTGTGGTCTTGGACTTGGATTTTTTTTTCTTTTTTGGTTCTTGTTGTTTTTCTTTTTGTTCGGGCATATCTTCATAACTTCTCCTTCTTGGGTCCATCCCATCCCATCCCATCTCGCCATCTCGCCCCCCACCCGTCCACAAACGTAAACATCATGGGTTTCGTTCGAGCTAAATTTACAACTACAACCGGCCCTTGATCTCTATGTTGTGTCCCTTCACACACACCATAACCGTTGCCCCGGGCCTTGTGTCTTCTGTCTTCTCCTTCTCCTTCTCCCGCTTCCCCTTCTTGTAGTGATAAGCTGCAAAAATACAGCTTCGTTTTCGTTCACCGCCTCACACATCACACACCCGGCTCTTCTTCCGTCCCTTCCGCCCCCTCGCTTGTATGCGTATCCATACCATACCATACCATATTGTACCATAACCATATTTATCGCCCCCTTACATTCCACATCCCCACATTCCTACTTACCATATCCCATATTCCCATATTCCCACGGTCCCACATTGTATTGTTGCATCACTGTCGTTGTCATTGATTGAGTCATTTCGTTTCTATATACATATATACGTAAAGTACCATACGGAAATACGTATCGTATCGTATCATACCATGTTTTCGCCATTTCTGGGGTTATCTTACCATACTTACTTACTTACTTACGTGGTTTAACGTTTTATTCTCCGAACGTTGTCCTGTCCTGCCCCTCTATTACTATTATTTATATTCCTATTCCTGCTTGCTCGCTTTCTTGCTTGTCATGTATCCCTGTCTGTGATTCTGTAATCCTCCCGACTTCTATACGCTCTGCATGGTTGGGGATGATGGATTTGGGATGTGGGATGTGGGATTGGGATCTCGGGTTCGGGCTTGGGGAATATGTATACTTGTGCATAGCATGGCATCTTGTGTGCGTCTATCTATCTCATCTACATATCTCGTCTATCCTCATTTGGGCGTCTGGGCGTTTGTCGTCTGTCGTGTGGTTTTTCTTTCTTGTTCTCACCGGTTCTGGGTCTCGTTACCGAGTAGGTGGAGTGATGTATATGTGCTTAGCCTTACTTACTTACTTACCTTGATTTGTTATTCTGTTTAGGTTATCCTTTGTTTGCACAAAAAAAAAAAAAAGGATGATGGATTGAGAAAGAGGGGTTGTTGTTGGAGGAGGAGGACTCGGGTGGATGTACTACCACGATTTTTTTGTTTTTTTTTTGTGTGACCGCATATGGATTGTGCTATAGATGTCTCTAGTATACAGTAATATATGTCCTGTTGTGCCGCGGCACGTTACATACTACCCCCCCCCCCCCCCAAGCCAAGCGGAGACATCTTCCGATTCGCAGGGCTTCCCTTTCTCGGTTTTGGTAAAAGTCTCTGAACAAATGCGTGCGCACCACACACCCCATTTGGTTGTCGTAAGGGGTCGCTCTTGGTTTTGTGTTTGTGTTTGTGAGGCTGCCGTCTGGTCTGGTCATGGGAGGATGCATGGATGATGGGTCTGAAGTTTGACATATTGGTACTTGTGGTTGTATTGGCCCTCCCGCCGGCGGCGGCATAACTTGTGATTAGGACTTGGGAGTTTGACAGCGGTTGAGGGATTTTTTTATAATAGTTTTGGTTGAGTGGATTCCTTTACCTTGTGCGTGGGTCGTAAATTTTCTAGGGTCCTTGATGACACACCTTGTCAGGGTCGTCTTTCCAGACCTATACTCGCATTATATATATATATATATATCATCTTGGTAACGTACGCATACCGTTAACATTTATTTCTTGCGTGCTTCTCTGCCTAGCTTAGGCGACGCACAATAAATTCCCGAAACCGTCTCTGTCTGTTGTCACTCAGAACACATATTTCGAGTCCAAGTTCCGTGCCGTACTTCCGATGTGATAGCGTCTATGTATATCGCTGATGCACTCCGACTTGGCTACCCCCCTCCATCAAACAGTCGCTCCGGTGCAAGCGTAGTCAGATGATGGTCATGGGAGGTCCTTTCTCCCCTCGGACTCTCAGAAGTCCAAGATAGACCCGGATCCACAGCATTTATTTCTGTAGCTTGACTCTCCTGTGAACACGTATGCGCCAGGCTCTCCGAGTTCAACAAGTCAAGCAAATAACTTCTTAAGAACCACCGCAGTGCCACCTGTCATGGGGTAGTACTCAAGCGGCACACCCGGCGTGAAGCTTCGATGCCCATCTAAACCCTATATACCTTCTGCTTAGCCACAGCTTCTCCAGTGGATCTGCCAGCCATGAGTTCCGTGTGTAGCGGAACAGCTTTCAGCCAATGACAGCGTACCTCGTTGTCATTTGCTCACGGCAGGACTTTAAATAGAGAGGTAGCCTGGAGGTGGGCTACATAAGGAAAGTAAACCTACATCGCTGTATGCATGTGTCAGATAAGCTATTCTATTTGAGAAGGAAATGAAAAGAGAATAGCTGTCAAGAGGCCGGTTAGCTGGGGTACAAGTTCCTAATCTAGTTTTGTTCTGGTTGGTTGTGAAGGGATATATGGGCAGGGGCAGGTGGCGTGGCGTTCAGGTCTAGCTGGCGTGCATCAGACAGTGCGCGCGGTCTTAGACTGACAGATTTGTGCTGCCGCCTACCTGATGTAAAGAGGCGAAATGGAGTAGTAGTGGATTGGTATTATCAAATTCATTACAGATCCATTCCAGTGAGCTAAAATGCAAGATAATTATTACCGGAGCGAGTGAAATCTCCATTACAAGGGTGAGCAGTCCCAAGACATCATCAGTTTATCCCGAAGACGACTGTCAGCGCCCAAAACAAAAAATCCGAACAAGTGTCATGACAGGATCCGAAGCATGTGTCCACTTAGATATATTTGTTTCCTTTTATTCAATCCCTTCTCTTCTCGTAGTTACTCCTCTACAACTTATCACAAGACTTGATGTAGTTTAACATGTGATTACAATCTCATATGTATAAAAGATGCTGTATTTGATGTAAAACCTTAACTTGGCTGTTGTTGGTTGTTCATTTTGTGGGATCATAACATCACAACCAAGTTCCCTACTTAGCCAGGGTCTCTAGCCATTGTAGCAAGCATTGTCCTTGCTGTTTCCCCCATTGACTTCAACTTACTTTTACTCTCCCGCTCATCGTCCATGCTAACTGCATGTCCTTCAGTGGGCCAGCCTCTCTTACACCAGTGCAACAGGCAGTAGTCATTCCATTGAGCCTGGGTATTTGACAGCTGCTCTCTGGTTCATTGGCATGAATGTGCATTGTTCATGGCCAAAGAAGATTCTAATTAGCTTCCTGGACATGTTGTTCCAATGGCTCTCAACCAGCTGGTTGAATGAGGAGTTCTCACTTGCACATGGGTAACAGCTTGAACTCCATTACTCCATACTATGACCTCTAATGAAACTGCCATGCCTACTGACCACAAAATCCCCTGAACTTGATATTATCTTCTATTCTTGAGGCATTACATACCTTACTCCTTGCCTGGAGTACCACTGCCACCACTCTTGACACCACTACTCAGTCCATCAATTAACTCACCAATGCCAATGCCCAATCTGTTGCAACCACCAATGCTTCTACTGCCACTGTTGCCAATCAAAATCAACCCTACATCAATGTTGCTGTCAATCCTCAAGCTATTTGGCCTCCTGATGAGTTCAAGGGATCAAAGGACAAGGTGGCCTACTTCTTGGGGGCATGTAATCAATATTTTGCACAGGCATAAGTCACAAAAAATGAGGTGAAGGTAGCTACTGCTCTAGCTGGGCAGAGAATCAGTTAGAATTGATTCAGGATGATATGGAGGAAGCACTTACCACTTGCTTGCAAAGGCAGCCATGATGGATGGGATGCAGGGCTGGTGACCACATGTTCATGTGTTTCTGTGTGGTTTGGGATTGGGTCAGTTGTTGTTATAATCTCACAAAATGAAAAACTGACAACAACCATGTTAAGGTTTTTTATCAAATATAGCATCTTTTATACATATGAAATTATGATTATATGTTAAACTATATCAAATCTTGTGATAAATTGTAAAGTCTGTTATAAGTAAAAAGGGAAAATATGATTCAGGAGTAATGATTAGAAAGAAAAAGAATAGAATAAAAAGAAATATATCTGAGTGGACACATGCTTTGGATCATGTCATGACATTACCCCCTGCTCAAGGCAAGTGCTCTGCATGAGTAATGGTCACTACCAGAGTATCTATAAGAAGTTGAGGAATAGAACAAAGGGTAAAGACTTAGATACAGAAAAAACAATTCTTTGGACCACAGCAGGGTCAGTGTGATGAAAGTCAACAATCATTAGTGTGATTCAAGCTCCCAAGTGTCTCTAGATGTTGCTTGATATCAGACTTGCCCCTGTTGAGATTTATTGCATTTAGGCACCACATCAACTTCACCTATTTTTTTCACTTGGTTACGGATGGACACCTTGTATGTACCATAACCACTTTGGCAGATGCTGTTGCTATTGGTGACTATTTGCTTATATTCCCATACTATACCTTCAAACAGTATAAATACTGCCTGTACATAGACACTTCATCATCCAATCCTACCATTGAATCCTACCATTGAACCTTACCCTCATCAAAGCATGCTACTATCTCTCTATCTCTAAGCTTATCAGCTTGAGATTTCCCTTTGCTCTCTCTCTTTATCAACAACAACTTAGCAACAAGTCTTGCCAACTTTGACTTTGACTTTGTGTGGTACCAACTGTGGGTGCCCTTAGCATTATCTTGACTCAGCAATGCTAGCAACTTTGGCTAGTGACTAGTTTGCATTTGTCCTCCATTCAGTCTCTTTATTGCCACTCCCCCATTCCTTTCTTTACCCAACTCCTCTTTCACCATTTAAGTTTGCTTAGCCTTAGCAATGTATTTGTCTTCATTTGTTTTAGCTTACCAGCAACTGTCTGTTACTATCTAGAAACTTAGGCTAGTGATAGCAACTCTTTTCACTTCACACTCCACACTCTTCCATTCAATCTAGTTCTCTGGGATGGTTACTAACTCACCCTCAACTATTAACTTCCTACTGCCAGCTACCCTATCTAGTGGCTAGTGTTAGGTCCTCTTGTTAGGTTTCCTGCATGGCACTAGGCAGCATAGGAGCACATCAATGCATTGACAATCTTGTGGAGGGTTGCCCAGACAATGAAAAGATTGCATTGTGGTACAAGTCCCAGGACCAGTGGCAACCCATGGAGATCTGGAGGGAGCTCTGCCACCCACATTCCACACTGTGCCCAGCTCCAATCACCAACTTCTGCCTCCCTGTACCTGCTTGCCCAATGCCAGCCCTTACTCCTGCCATCCCTGCAGCATGCCCCCTGCTGCTGGGGATCCTCATTGATGTTGTCACAACCCATTCCCTGGACCCCTGTACATTGCCCAACAAACCCTCGTTCCCCCAGAACCTCCCCCAATGCTTTGTCAAACTTCCCCAGCACTCCATGCCTACTCTGGCTAACTCTGACGCATTCTTGGCTAACTCCAACAGCCCCCCAGCCAACTCCAACATCTTCCTCGCAGCTGCTGGCACTTCTCCTGGATCTCCTGAGCCCCTGGGACCACTCCCCCACCGTGCCTGACCCCATTACATGTCATTGACTTGACACCCTGGCCTCTCCGACTTACCCTGGAGCATCATGACAACTTCAGAACAGACTACATCAACAATTGATCCCATCAACATATCAATGCAGCCCAACCTCTGGTCGTAACTGACACCCATTGACTCTGTTGAGCTCTGCCAAGCCCCGCCACCACAGCTGACGTTCCCGGAGCTCTTCAGTAGTCAGTATATAAGGCATAGAGTAGCTCTTTGTACTCTAGTCTTAAGATTACCTACCTACCTTACCTGATGTGTTTCTGATTGTTTCTTCTTGTGTTTTGTGTTCCATGTCCCATTTTTCTTATTCTCAGTCTCCTGGTCTTATCTTGTCTCTATTCCGTTATCATTTTGTTATTGTTCCATGTCTCCACCTGAATCTATTCTTGTTCTTGTCTCGTCTCTGCCACATTTTATTTGACTCCATCTTGTCTCATTTGATTCTGCCTATCATGTTCAAGTCCTCCTAACCATAACACCCTCACGAATTCTGCAATTATGGTTACAAACCTCTGACACTCCTTCACCAACTCTGGACCTTGCTACATGCTTGGCTCTGAACCCTATCAATCCCCATTGATCCCCCATCAGAACTCTGGCTCCGCTCTGTCATTTGCATAGCCTCTGCCTCCTCTGCACTCACAATACTCACATACAGACTTATGCCTGAATTCTGCCAAGCCTGTCCCCCATTCCCGCAACTCAACCTCTACTCCTCCAGACCTCCCCAGACTTGCTCAGATCAATTCCCACTAACTATCCTCACAAGTCCCCAGTGTTTGGAACACCTCCAAGTGCCCAGTTGTCAGTGCAGGGAATCATGTCCACCTAGTAAGGACTTGTCCAGTGTAGCTGAGCCCTTGTGGTCAGTGGAACCTGACATAATCTCAAGACTCTATCTTACCCCATTTGTGATGTCCACACATGCCCTGCACACACATTCGCCAAACAATTCCGATGTCTATGGTCGATCCGTGCCTAGTAACCCTTATACGGCCCTACCCCATTTGCCAAGGCACACTGAGTTGGGGATCTGACACCAAAACATCCATTCCACTCCAGTTACACCCATACAATGGCTCTCTCCATGGACACCCTCCTCAACCCATGCTCAACCCTACACCACTCCTGCAAACCACCCTTCCTGTACCTTCTCTACCAGCTCTGCTTCCCCACAAAGACTGAACCTGGCATCACCAAGGCTTCACCCAGACCCCAGCAACAATTTGGTCCATTGCTCAACAACTTCTCCAACACCGCACAACAGATCATCCAACTTTCACCCACAACTCCCCCCCTAGAAAAGACCACCCTCTAAGCTAGCCCCACTGTCAATTGGAATCAAGCTCAACCCAGCAGCCCCATCCACAATAATGCAAGATGCCAAGACTGTCACGACCCATTCCCCGAAACCCCGCACATTGTCCATCAACCCCCCAAACCCCCAAAGGGACCCCCAACGCTCCGCCGAACTTCCACCCATGCCCCGCGCCTACTTTGGCTAACTCCGACGCCTCCCCGGCTAACTCCGACGGCCCCCTGGCCAACTTTGGTGCCTGCCCTGCAGCCACTGACACTTACCCTGGGCCTCCCGAACCCCGAGAACCACCCCCGCTGTTCCCGATCTTCGCCACCCATCATCAACTCAACACCCTGGTTCCTCCGACCTATTTCGGAGTATCACGACAACCTCGGGGCAACCCGCGTTCTCCAATGATCCCATCAACGTATCAGCGCGGCACGATCCTCAATCACAACTGACACCCGCCCCCTCCGTTGAGCTCCGCCAAGCCCCGCCGCCACAGCCGACGTACCCCGAAGTCCTCCGGTAGTCAGTATATAAGTCATCGAGTAGCTCTTCGTACCCTAGTCTTGATATTGCTTAACGTTACCTATGGTCTGATTGTTTCCTTCTCATGTCTTGTGTCTCGTTTCCTTATCTCAGTCTCCCGGTCTTGTCTCATCTCCATTTTGTTATCGTTCTCGTTATCGTTTTGTATCTCTATTCGAATCTACTCTTGTCCTATATCGACCCTGTCCCATTTTGTCTGACGCTGTCTCGGTGACTCCGTCCGACCATTGTGCCCAAGTCTTCATCGACCTTAACGACCTCACGAACTCCGCGATTACGATTACGGACCCCGACACTCCTTTACCAGGTCCGAACCTCACTCTTCGCTCGGTCCCGGACTCCATCAGTTCCAAATGATCTCCCATCAAACCCTGGCTCCGTTCCCATTGATCACACAGCCACCTACTCCCTTGCTTCCGCGAATCTCCCGTACGGCCTTCTGCCTGAACCCTGCCAAGACCGTCTCGTCTCCTCACAATTTGACTTCTCCGGACCTTCCCGGATCTGTCTGGATCACATTCCCCCAACTACCTGCACGAGCCACCAGGGCCCGGAACGTCTTTGAGTGTTCGGTTACCAGTGCAAGGGAATCACGCCCGCCTAGTAAGGACTCGCCCAGTGCAGCTGAGCCCCCGAGGTCAGTGGAACCTGACATAATATCAAGACTCTACCTTACCCCGTCTGTGATGCCCGCATTATCTCCACACACACGATCAAATAACTCCGATGTCTATGGTCTACCCGTGCCGGGGAACCCTTATGATTCGTACGGCCCTGCCCAATTTGCTGAGGCACATTGAGTCGCGGATCCGACACCAAACATCCCCTCCGCTCCGGTTACTTTCATACAACGGTCCCCCCCACGGACACCCTCCCCAACTCACACCCAACTCCCAACCCCTCGCGCAAACCATCAAATCATCTTCCACCCCACTCTTACACTCTCCGCCAACTCCGCTCTCTTGCACAAAGTTGACCCCGACATCACCCAAAGAATAACATCCTAAAGCCTGGCGACCATCCAATCAAACGAGCAACAAGGTCTCCGGCACCGCGCCAGCCCTCCAACCAACAATAACGCCAACCCGCCGCGGAACAGTCACCCACTGCGCGAGGATCGCCAGCTACGAAGAGACCACTGAGAACGCGCTTCCCCAAAGCCCGCCTGTGGATCCACCGGCCCACCAGCAACCCCGCAGACCGATGAACGCAACTAATCACCAACAACATCACCGAACCCTATTATCGACCCCCTCCAAGGAACTAAACCCTCCGACAACTAGCCCCGAAACCACCGAAATCAAGCTCGACCCAACAACCCCAACCACAGGACAAGAACCTCAGACCTAGGCTATGCTCCAACCCCATGACCTGCTTCCGGACCTCGATTGATCAGCCGTCGCCTCCGCCCAACAAATGAAGGGGCCCCGACTCCCCCGACCCTACCCCAACAACCCCGGAACAAGACCAAAACATCCCCGAGCCTCTAGACGTTAATAAGGAGAACCACGGCACCCCACTCCTGACAAGGGACAACTCCGGACCACGCCGCTATTTCACCACCCTCCCCCACACAATCCGGAGCCCCCGACAATGAGGACCCTGGACGCCAAAACCCCCCTGGACGCCACCCCCGAGCTTAAACTCCACCACCAGACTACGCCACCTCCCATGAAGGAATCCCCAGCATAGGAGCCACCCCGAACTAACTATAGGAAAAAGGACCCTATACGAAGTAGTTCCCTAAGTACTCTAAATTCGCTGACATGTTCATATAAGGGAGGGAGAAGCCCCACCATCATCCAGAAAACAACGATGGGCCGTTTAAGCGACCCGACGACCCAAAGGGCACGCGCTCTGATATCCTCAAAGGACCTCCCCCACCTGGCTCGATGACCCAAACAACCCCGCGCCAGCCCAAAACTGTCCCACCCAGACCCCTCCAAACCCTTCAACACAGCTCCGGACCCTGGCGACACGACTCCAGGGCCTCTGCTCTGACCACGACATTTGACCAAGAAGACTCACAGCGCCAGCTCAACAATGATGCCCTGGTAGCCCCAACTCTGCGACAGAAATCACCACCCACTCCGAATCCTGCCCCTACACCGGAATATGTCCGCCCAAACAGGGACCACATCACCGGAGCCTCCAGAAAAGCGGGCAGTGCCTCTCCCCACTGCCACCCCCACACTTGCAACAATCTCTGGGCTGCTCCGGAACACAAATGAAGAGTAGCCTCAACCCTGCCGCATCTCCCGGGGAAGCCCCACTCCAGTGCCTCCCTGTGGCCGACCTCCCCGCCGCTCCAACAACCATGAACAACCAACGAACCCCCACCAAGTGACCCTTGAGTCGACTCCGGGACCACCCACTTCTTCCCGATGAAGGAACCACCGACCCCCGAACCTCCGAACTCGAGGAAGTATCAGAAATATGTAAGACCCCCTTTGTCTGCCTCGGGCTTACCTTTGGTCAGGAGAGCAATATCACGTAGATGATCCGGAACCCCAAATTTTGGCCCCGGACCCGAAGGAACTGGTTGGGACTGATCACCCCGCATCCTACCCCCTTGGTCATTGACCACTCTGGAGCACACCAAAGCGCCACCCAAAGCATGCCCGCCCACAGACGCAACACTCCGGAACACGACCCCGACCCGGACCAACTATACCGCGAGGACGAACCTCGCCTCACCAAACCCCGCCAATGAAAAAGGCCCCGCCGCCCTCGCCACCAGTGCCGGCATAAGGGCCAGACCATGGGGAGACCCCCATTACCCCCCGCCAACCGCACTGCCAAGACAACTAAAGCCCCAAACCCGTTGGGCACCGTAAAAGATTCGAAGGCCCACCCTCCAATACCAACATGGCGCACGTCCCCTACACCCCCAGTCGGAATTTCCAAGAATCGAACTCAATGACACCGCCTGAAATGCCAGGAACCCCCACCGGAGAACTCCCACCACCCCTGCCAGACCTCGGGAGCCCTCCTGCGATGCCCCGCCCCGTCCCGGCAAACCCCGGGACTAGCCAGTGCAGACGGCACTAGCGGGCGTAACCCCCACCTCTGGACTCACTAGGGATTCAACTCCCTCTCACACCCCTGCATGTTTCGCTTACTTCGCCCTCATACAAAACTAAAATCTCACTTCACACACCCAGGGACCAAGAAAGGACATGTTCGCGTACAAAAAATTATATATACAATAGGCGGGGGAGGCAGCAAGTCCGAGAGCGACAAGAAACAAGGCCCACACCCATCTCACTCCCTCCCCGGACCCCCCGGCAACCCAACCCCCAGGTCGACCTCCATCTGGGCCCGCACCACCGCTAAGATCTCCACCAACCCCGGCAATGCCTCCGCCGCGTCAGCCGCCACCTCCCACCACGACCCTGGGGCCACCGCATTGCGCTGCCGATGCCCTGCGCCAACAACCTCTCCAATCGCGCCATCCCCTGCTGCAACTCCGGAGGCTGGACTGCGGACCCCTGCATCAACCCGTCCTGAATTGACGCAAACGCCGCAGAGGCACCGTCCAAGAGGACCCAATGCTCCCGCACCCAGCCTAAACCCAGAAAGTGAACCGTCAATAACGAACGGAGGAACGGGAGACAACTCACGAAGGATCCCCGCGTGACCCGAGGCGGCCTCGTTGGCCAACCAATCCTCCCTCCGCCTCGCCGCCTCCAGCTCCACCCACAACGCATCCCCCTCCGGAACTCGTCCCCGCCCCTCCGCTTCCCCCGCGGGCTGCCCCTCCACCTGCGCCAGATGCTCCCGCAAACCCCGCACCTCTAGCACTCACTCCGTCGCCATGCGCACTGAAGTATTCCTCTCCCGCTCCATCACTTCCTTCTCCGTCTGCGCCGCGTCACAATCCTCCCTCGCCCGTTGGAGCTCACCCTCCCATACTGCCAACGACGTCGTCAAGGCCTCCACCTGCTTGCGAAGGAAGACCTCCGTGATCGAAGGAATCGGCGCGGGGGGACTCGACGACCGTTCCGAGGGGACGCCCGGGACAGGAGAAAAGAGGGAGGACTCCGGAGGCCCCGCCGACAACTTGCGCCCACGCAGCCTCTTGCTGGGTCCAACCCCCGAGGGCGGGGAAGCTCGACACTTCCCCCAAACCATCGCCGAGGACGCCCCCTTCCCCTTTGGCAACGCGGGACAAAACTTGGTCCGTTTCGGAACCCCTGGAAAATCCACTACTACTACCACAGACAACTCTAAGGGAGCCCCGTCAATCATCCCAAAAAGAAAGGTTGACAACACTCACGACTCCGGTCCCTGACGCTACCCCGGCGCCGACGCTCGAACTCCTCACCCCCACTGTTGTACACCACCACCTCATCCAAATCGGCGGGAGAGACTACTGGAATGATGGGGGAAGACATGACGAAATTTGGGAAACCCCGGGGCACGCCCAAAGCTTTTAATTGATTGAGGAGGACCCTGACAAAATGGCGGCCGCGCTTCAACTTTGTCTCCCACGCCACTATCACTTGCTGCGGATTGATCAATATTGCTCGGCTTCAACTCCCACGCCCCGCCAATCCCCGTCCTGCCCCCGCGTCTCAAAGGGTCTCGACGCTGAAAGGGGGGTGATGTCACGACCCGTTCCCCAAAACCCCGCACATCGTCCATCAACCCCCCGAACCCCCAAAGGGACCCCCAACACTCCGCCAAACTTCCGCCCATGCCCCGCGCCTACTTTGGCTAACTCCGACGCCTCCCCGGCTAACTCCGACGGCCCCCTGGCCAACTTTGGTGCCTGCCCTGCAGCCACTGACACTTACCCTGGGCCTCCCGAACCCCGAGAACCACCCCCGCTGTTCCCGATCTTCGCCACCCATCATCAACTCAACACCCTGGTTCCTCCGACCTATTTCGGAGTATCACGACAACCTCGGGGCAACCCGCGTTCTCCAATGATCCCATCAACGTATCAGCGCGGCACGATCCTCAATCACAACTGACACCCGCCCCCTCCGTTGAGCTCCGCCAAGCCCCGCCGCCACAGCCGACGTACCCCGAAGTCCTCCGGTAGTCAGTATATAAGTCATCGAGTAGCTCTTCGTACCCTAGTCTTGATATTGCTTAACGTTACCTATGGTCTGATTGTTTCCTTCTCATGTCTTGTGTCTCGTTTCCTTATCTCAGTCTCCCGGTCTTGTCTCATCTCCATTTTGTTATCGTTCTCGTTATCGTTTTGTATCTCTATTCGAATCTACTCTTGTCCTATATCGACCCTGTCCCATTTTGTCTGACGCTGTCTCGGTGACTCCGTCCGACCATTGTGCCCAAGTCTTCATCGACCTTAACGACCTCACGAACTCCGCGATTACGATTACGGACCCCGACACTCCTTTACCAGGTCCGAACCTCACTCTTCGCTCGGTCCCGGACTCCATCAGTTCCAAATGATCTCCCATCAAACCCTGGCTCCGTTCCCATTGATCACACAGCCACCTACTCCCTTGCTTCCGCGAATCTCCCGTACGGCCTTCTGCCTGAACCCTGCCAAGACCGTCTCGTCTCCTCACAATTTGACTTCTCCAGACCTTCCCGGATCTGTCTGGATCACATTCCCCCAACTACCTGCACGAGCCACCAGGGCCCGGAACGTCTTTGAGTGTTCGGTTACCAGTGCAAGGGAATCACGCCCGCCTAGTAAGGACTCGCCCAGTGCAGCTGAGCCCCCGAGGTCAGCGGAACCTGACACCATCACTTGCTGCAGATTGATCAATATTACTTGGCTTCAACTCCCATGCCCCCACTGATTCCTGACCCGCTCCCCACATCTCGAGGGTCTTGACGCTGAAGGGGGGGTAATGTCACGACCCATTCCCTGGACCCCCATACATTGCCCAACAAACCCCTGGTCCTCCAGAACCTCCTCCAATGCTTTGTTGAACTTCCCCAGCACTCCACACCTACTCCGGCTAACTCTGACACATTCTTGGCTAACTCCAACAGCCCCCTGGCCAACTCTGACATCTTCCCCACAGCTGCCGGCACTTCCCCTAGATCTCCAGAGCCCCTGGGACCACTCCCCCACTGTGCCTGACCCCATTACATGTCATCGACTTGACACCCTGGCCCCTCTGACTTACTCTGGAGCATCACAACAACTTCAGAATGGACTGCATCAACAATTGATCCCATCAACATATCAATGCAGCCCAACCTCTGGTCGTAACTGACACCCATTGACTCTGTTGAGCTCTGCCAAGCCCCGCCACCACAGCTGACGTTCCCGGAGCTCTTCAGTAGTCAGTATATAAGGCATAGAGTAGCTCTTTGTACTCTAGTCTTAAGATTACCTACCTACCTTACCTGATGTGTTTCTGATTGTTTCTTCTTGTGTTTTGTGTTCCATGTCTCATTTTTCTTATTCTCAGTCTCCCAGTCTTATCTTGTCTCTATTCCATTATCATTTCGTTATTGTTCCATGTCTCCACCTGAATCTATTCTTGTTCTTGTCTCATCTCTGCCTCATTTCATTTGACTCCATCTTGTCTCATTTAATTCTGCCTATCATGTTCAAGTCCTCCTGACCATAATGCCCTCACAAATTCTGCAATTATAATTACAAACCTCTGACACTCCTTCACCAACTCCAGACCTTGCTACACGCTTGGCTCCAAACCCTATCAATCCCCATTGATCCCCCATCAGAACTCCAGGTCCACTCCGTCATTTGCATAGCCTCCGCCTCCTCCACACCCACAATACTCACATATGGACTTATGCCTGAACCCCACCAAGCCTGTCCCCCATTCCCACAACTCAACCTCTACTCCTACAGACCTCTCCAGACTTGCTCGGATCAATTCCCACTAACTATCCTCACAAGTCCCCAGTGTTTGGAACACCTCCAAGTGCCCAGTTGTCAGTGCAGGGAATCACATCCACCTAGTAAGGACTTGCCTAGTATAGCTGAGCCCCTGTGGTCAGCAGAACCTGACAGATGTGGACACCACCAGACAGCTCCATGCTGTGCTGCTGCTGTGCCAGAGATGCCAGAAGCCTGGGCACTTTGCACAGCATTGCCCCCTGGGCCTGGAGGTATGTTACCTTTTCATGGTGGAGCAGGAGAAACTCCTTCTGCAGCTGCTGGCTGCAAAGGATGCCACTAGAGCTCTGTCACTTGATGAGCCTACACTGGAGTTGACCCCAGAGGAGATCAGTGCATGTGCATCACCCCTGGAGCTGGAGAGGATTTTTAGTTGAGCAATGGATGAGGTGTATGTATGCCTCCATTGCTGAGTGCTAACAGGTTCTTGTGTCTGTTGATGGAAAATAAAACTGCCTTTTCCAATGCCCTTCATTCTGAGACAGAAGAACCTCAACATCCCCCTCCAGACATACAAATACCAACTCCAGAGCCCCTGCTGAGCTCCCCAACACCTCCAAGGATCCACTGTTGTGGCTCCACTTGGGCATATCAAATGCCCTGACAGTACATGATGGCTTCTAGCCCATCTACCAACTCCCTGCACCTCAATGTGGAGATTGAGATGAAAGACACCCAGCAAACCTACAGAGTCACAGCTCTTCTGGATAGCAGGGCAACAGTGTCATGACCCACTCCATGGACCCCCAAACATTGTTCCCAACCCATGCACTTTCCCAGAGTTCCCTCTGATGCCCCATCAAACTCCCCCAACCATTGTACACCCTCAGCACCTACTCCAGATAACTCCAACACTTCTCTGGCAAACCCTGACAGCCCCCTAGCTAACTCCAATGCCTTCTCCACAGCTGTCAATGCTTCCTCTGACTCTCCTGAGCTCCTAGAACCCTCCCCTGCCATTCCTGACTCTGTTGTATGTCACCAGCTCATCACCCTGGTTTATCCAACCTATTCTGGAGCACCACAATGACCTCGGAACAACTGGCATTCTCAGCTGATCCCATCAGAATATCACTGTGGCCCACTCTCTGATCACAACCAACACCCATTGACCCCACATGGCTCTGCCAAGTCCTGCCACCACACCTGCTGTCCTCCAGAGCTCTCCAGTAGTCAGTATATCAGTTGTAGAGTAGATCCTTGTACTCTAGTCTTGATATTACCTGCCTTACCTAATATGTTTCTAATTGTTTCTATCTTGTGTTTCATGTTCCATGTTATGTTTTCCTTTATTCTCTGTCTCCCAGCTCTTATCTCAGTCTCCCAGTCTTGTTTTTTCTGCATTTCTGTTATTGTTCTTGTTGTTTCATATCTCCACTTGAATCTATTCTCATTCTTGTCTCAATCTCATCTCAACTCTGTCTTGTCTTGTTTGACTCTGTTTCCTTTATTGTGTTCAAGTCCCTTCAACCTTGATGCCTTTACAAACTCTGTGCTTACAATTACAAACCTCAAACACTCTTTAAACCAACTCTGGACCTCACTAAAAACCCATCACATTCTGTTGATCCCCCATCAAGCTCCAGCTCTGCTCCCATCACTCACATAGCCTCTGCTTACTCCACACCTGCAATACTTGCTTCTGGACTTGTACCTGATGCCCTGCCAAGTCCAGCCCTTTCCCTGCAACTCATCCTAGACTCCTCTGAACCACCCCAGACTTGTTCAGACCACTCTCCATCACCTATCCTCACAAGTCCCCTACTCTTAGACCCTCTCCAAGTGCCTAGTTATCAGTGCAGGGAATCATGTCTGCCTAGTAAGGATTTGTCCAGTGTAGCTGAGCCCCCATGGCCAGTGGAACCTGATATAATATCAAGATTCTTACTTACTCCATTTGTGATGTCTGCAATTAACTCTGCACACACTTCCATCAGAACTCTTGATGTCTATAGTTGTGCCTGGAACCCACTATGATTTGTTTGGCCTTGCCCAGTTTGCCAAGGCACACTGAATTGCAGACCTAATGCCAAAATGTCTCCTCCACTCCAGTCACACCCTTACACAATGGCTCTCTCCATAGACACCCTCCCCACTCAACTCCAAGCACATTGTCTCTGCACCACCCTCACCTGCACCCACTACACTTTTCACACTACCTCTGCCCACTCTGCTCCCTACTAGGATTGACCATGACACCTCCAACCCACCTGCCCTTCCAACTCTGGCAATAAATCAACCTATTGCTCAACAACTTCTCTGGCACCTCACCTATGCCATCTCCCCAACAATAGTACAAACCCCTGCTGATGATAGTCACTTGCTGTGTAAGAACAAGTCACCACCCCTGCCAACAACAATGATGGAGATCTGACCACACACTCCCTAATCCCCCACCTTTAGACCTACCAGCCCTACTCTGCAGCTCTGTTGAGATCCATGCATCACTAATGAACTGACCCAAGAACTTTCCAATAGTGCCCCCTCTGACCACAATGAAGAAACCAACCCCCATCACTTTGCCAGTAAAGCATCTGACCCCCACACCATACTCTCACCCAACTCTGAGAGTGTCAATCCTCCAAAGCCAGCTCCGCTGTCATTGGAATCAGACCCCAAACCAACAGCCCCATCCCCTCCAACAATAAATCAAGATTCCAAGACCAGTGCTCCACTCCAAACCCAGAACCAACCTCTGGAATCAGCTAGGATCCCTTGGTCAACCCAGCCATTGACTCCACTCAATGTTTGATGATACCCCAACATCCCTGACCCAATCCCAGCAACTCTGGAGCAAGACAAGAGAACCCTGAAGCTTCAAGGTGGTCAAGGAAGGAGAGAATATGCACCTCCACCCCTGCCCCTTTGAAGCACACCTCAAAGGCACCTCCAACAAACTTCAGAAGTCAATGTGAGAACCATAGCACCCCAACCCACAATGCTGGACAACTCCAGACCCCTCTGCCATTACTTCAACACCCCCTCCCAATTGATTCAGAACTCCTGACATCAAAGTGCTTGATACCACCTCCCTCTGCACACACTTCACAAGATGGGACTTCTGCCCTCCAACTACAAGGTTACATTGCCTTTAGCAAAAGAATACCTCAGCATAGAAGTCACCCTGCCAGAACAAACTATAGGCAAAAGAGAATTCTATATGAAGTAGTTCTCCCAGAGTATCACAAACTCACTGACATGTTCTCCAAAGGAAGCAAAGAACCCCAAGAAATTGATATAAAGACCCAAGGTGCCTCAACCCACCACTCCAGAACCCTAGCACATAGCTCCAGACCCTGTTCACACAGCTCCAGAACTCCCATTTGACTTTGACATCCACCCAGGGAACCCATGATGCCAACCCATCAATGATGTCCCTATAGCACATGCTCTGCAAGGTCAAATCATTGACTACCAACTCCAAAATGCTCCACTCCTGCCCAAGGAGACATTGACAAACAGTAACACCCCACTAGAGCAGCAAGAGGACAAACCCCATCTGAAGTAGTCTCTCCAGAGTTTCATAAGTTTGCTGACATTCTCCAAGAAAAAAATAATGTCCCCAACCATCCCCTCCAATTCCAAGTTGGAAAAAGGCCACTGTCATTCCCACTTGCCAACAAGCCATGACATTACATGCCTTGACCTCTGCCACTGGAGTCACAGCCCCACTGTCACCCTACTCTACCCCTTTGACAAAATCAATTTCCCAGTAAAAGAACAAATTCTGGACTCTTGAAGTAGTTTTCCTAAGTTCAGCAATGTGCTATGCAACCCAACCACATCCACTGGAGATTGACACAGGCACCAAGAAAAACAAATGGCTCCTCTGACTCCACCCCAACAATCAAGGGACCAACAATGCCCTCCATAAGAAGCAGTACTTCTTTCCCCTGCCTCACACTGTATATACTTAATGCATGGAATTCTATTATTGTCTTGACTTTGTCGGTGAGCTCTGGCCAGACCTGGCCAGTAGGGTGAGTATTCTGTAGATCAGAAACCTTGTTGATTACCCTGCAGTGCCAAGACCTACCTCTGCTCCATTTATAGTGACCTCCAGACTGCTTTAGAGCATGAATGAAAGATTGCTATACCCTGCTGTGACCCCCTTGGAGTCTCAAGTGATGTACTTGTGCAACCAACTTCCCCACCACCCTCTAGCACTCATGGACAACCACCCACCAACACAAACAATATTTTCACATGTCTGAGCAATGGTCTAACCCACCCAAGGTCTTGGAGAAGCAACTAGAGTGCACCTGCCACATCTAAGCACAATGCTGGAAACCACTGCCATTTATCCAACAACTTCACTACTCAGTGGTAACCTTTGTTAAATGTTTGCACATTGCACTGATTTGTATAAGGAGGAGAACCTCACCCCAGAACCCCTCTTCACTCAGTGTTACCTCCACCACCACAACCCCACCAACAAGTCAACCCCCCAACCCAACCCCCACATTGACTCCCAGCCTCTAGTTTGCATGCTGGAAATAACAGACCAACAAAACACACCCTGGACCCCTTCCCCCACTCCTCACCACCTCTGAAGTCAACTCTGTCAATAAGCTATCCACTGATCAGCCCCTATGCTAACCCCAGACCATTGGCTCCTACTCTGGAAGAAGACATAAACCCCCAAGCTCACCCTCAAACCAACCCCACTCATGCCCCACCAGACCCAGGAGAACTCTGCCAGTGAGTCCACACCCCACCAACCCTTGCACCACCCCCATTTTGCTGGCTCCATCCTGGGAAGGGATAAAAACTGCTGCTGGACCTCCAATACAATGCTGGACCTCCAATACATCCCTCAACACAACTCTGCCAGTAAGCCAGCAATCAACTTGCCCATTATGCCACCTCTGCATTACTGGCTCAAACCCCCAGGAAGAACAACTCACAGAACAAAAACCCCAAACTCCTTCTTTGTTCAAAAGGCAGCTCCACCAAGAAGAACCATTCACCAACCCACCTATGTGGCCTCCAAAGTACCAACCCCTACTCCAAGAAGGACAAACCCATGCTCTGGACTCAGAACACAACTGTCCTAACCAACTCTAGCAGTGTCAGGTTCTGCTGACTACAAGGGCTCAGCTATACTGAGCAAGTCCTTACTAGGCAGATGAATTGTCCTGCTCTTATAACCTAGTGCTCCAGGATTGTTATGGACTAGAGGGACTTGCAAGGGGAAGCCAAGGAAAGTGGTCTGAGCAAGTCTGGAGTGGTCTGGAGAAGTCTAAGACCAAGGGTGTTATATGTTGGGCTTGGGTAGGCATCAGGAACAAGTCCATAAGCATGTAAATAGACTGCAGAGCAAGCAGAAGCTTCACAAATGATGGGAGTGGAGCCAACGTTTGATGGGGGATCAATCAAGACTTGATGGGTTCCAGGGCTGAGTGAAGGGCAAGGTCTGGAGTGTCATAAGAATGTTTGGAGGCCATAGTGCATGTGCAGAGTTCATACTGATGTTGGAGATGAAAAGAACTTACAGGAACAAAGGAAATAGAGACAATTGAAATGAGACAGAGGCAAGACAAGATGAGATGGAGAGAAGAAATAGAGTCAAGACTAAGAATAGGACAGAGACAGGAAGAAACATGAGACACAAGTAACCAGTTAATGCAATATCAAGACTAGAGTATGAGGTGCTACTCTACAGATTATATACTAACTACTGGAGAGCTCTGGGAGGCAGTGGGTGTGGCAGCAGGGCTTGACAGAGCCATGCAGAGTTGATGAGTGCTGGTTTCAATCAAGGGGCAGGCCATGGTGATATTCTGATGGGATCAGTTGGAAATGCCAGTCACTCTGGGGTCATTGTGATGCTCTGGAGTAGGTTGGGTGAGTCAGGGTGGTGAGCTGGAGATGTATGATGGGGTCAGAAATGGTGGAGGAGGGTTTCAGGGGCTCAGGAGAGTCAAAAGAAGCATTGACAGCTGTGGAGAAGGTGTCAGAGTTAGCCAGGGGGCCATTGGAGTTTGCTGGAGAAGTGTTGGAGTTACCCAGGGTGGCCACGGAGGATGTTTGGTGGTTGGGGGTTTTGATGAGGCATTGGGAGAAGTGCTCTGGAGAAGCAAGCAGGCTGGGAACAATGTTGGGGATCTAGGAAGTGGGTCATGATAGGCAGCACCCCAAGCTCCAAGAATGCCAGAAACACATAAGACTTCCCTACCTGTCTCTGGACTTATCTTTGGCCAGGAACAAGAAGGAATATCCCAAAACTACAAATACCCATCCCAGACCCAAGAAACTCATCAAACTGGTCACCTTAGACCCTACCACCTTATTGCCAATCTCCACAGTACAGAAACAATCCAGCATGCTGCAGAATACAATACTCCAGAGTGCAGCAAAACCCAAACCAAGTACATCTCCAACAAAACACAATACTCTGGAGTTCAACAAACTCCTACTCATGCATGACTCCATCAAAACTTAAGCCTCAGGACAGCATTGACCAACAAATTGCAAAAAATAGATAATCCAATCTTTGAGGAAGTATCTCTGCCCCTATGCTAACTCAACCAACAGCATAGCTAGCATGTAGAACAGTTCCCTGCTGAGCCTACTCCAATGGCAACTTCAGCTCTGCCACCCCCACTGTTATCAAAGCAAGGACTCCCATCTCTAGTCTGCCCTGTCCCAAGGACAAACTTCACTCCACTACTTATACCATTGTCAAAGGGAATATCTGCCCCCTTCTGCCAGCTATGTTGGCATGAAATCCAAGTTACCTAGGGACCTACACCCCCTCCACCAGCCCCATTGGAACAAAAACCAAAGCTGCTGTAGAAGCATACTTAAAGTCCTGAGGTCTGCCATCAAACCCAATAGCAGAACATTTGACATAAACCTGGACCTGGGGACAACTACCCACAACCTTGGTCTGAACTCCTAAGAAGCAAGCCTAAGTCACTGCCCTGCCTATTGATGACCTCAAAACACATTGGAGCCCCATAGGAAAACCCCCAACTCCCCTGCCAAACTTTGGGACTCCCTCCTGCAAAGCTCTGCCAAGCCCCAGCAACTCTAGGACTAGTTGACAACAAATAGCATTAGTGTTCCTAACCCCCGCCTCTGGATTTATTAGGGATTCAACTCCCACAAGCAACTCTTGCATGTTTCCACTTACTCATTCTCTCACACATTCTGAAAAACCTTACACACTCACTCAAACTGCAAAGATTCAATATGTACAAGTCAAAAGAGAAGTACAAGTACTACAAAGACAGGCAAGTGCAAAGCAACAAGAAGTCTGAGCCTGACCCCCTTACTCCCTCCCCTCTGGAATCCCTCCCTCCACTGCCCTGACCCCTAAGTCCACCTCCATCTGTGCCTTCACCACTGCCAGGACTTCTGCAAGCCCTGGCAACACTTCCTCTGCATCTGCCACCACCCATACTATGACTCCAGGGCCACTGTATTACACTGCCAATGCCCCACCAACAATTGTCCCATTCTCACCACTTCCTGGTCTAACTCTGGAGGATGGTCTGCAGGCATCTGTGCCAGCCCATCCTGGATTGATGCAAATGCAGTGGAGGCCCCAACCAGAAAGACCCAATGCTCCCAAACTTAACCTATCCAAAAATCATTAGTGGAGGCTGGAAGATGATGAAGACACTTATGCAGAATCCTTGCATAACCCAAGGCTGCCTCACTCCTCCCTCTGCCTAGTAGCCTCCACCTCTGCCTGTGACAAACCCTCTTGTAGCAAAGCCTGCTGCCCCTCCACCTCCCCTGCAGACCATGCCTCCAATTGCATCAGCCACTTCCACAAGCCCTGCACTTACAATGCTCTTGCCATGGCCATTTGCACTGCCATATTGTAATCCAACTGCACTATGTCCCTCTCTTTCCATGCCATGTTGCAATTCTTCTCTGCTCTCCAGAGCTCCCCCTCTCATGCCATCAATGCAGTCCACAATGCTTCCATCTGTCAACAAAGAAATACCTTCATGATTGAGGGTGCAGGCTCTGAGGAACTTGATGGCCACTCTAATGGCATGCCCAACCTGGGAGAATACATATGGGGCCCTAGGGGGCCTGCCATTAACTCCTGGCCCCACAACCTCTTGCTGGGCCCTGCTTCTGGCAGTGGGAAAGCCCTCCACTTCCCCTTGTTCAGCACTGCTAAAGCCCCCTCCCTCCATCCACCCCATAGAGGTCCCAACTTCCCTGCTGATTGCCCCATGCTCCTCTTCCTCTTCAAACCCAACCCCTGCTCTGATGCCCTGGCTTTCCATGCCTCTTCTAACTGCTGTCTCACCCAACCCTCCTCCCACCCCTGCTCTATAGCAACACAGGCTATATGCCAGTCAACAAGATCAAACACTTCTTGTGTCTCGCATGGCATGGAAGACAGATGGAGGTGTTACAACAGGACTCCATAGAGGGCTTATTGAACTCACACAATTCACTCCACTGAGTACAAAGAGTACATTGGAATGACCTGTCAGCAAATGCTATACAAAGGGGCAAGAGATGCTAATGATTGAGCAGGGGAGGACATGGCAAAAGAATTTGGGAACTCCAGAGTATGTCTGAACCTTTTAATTGACTAGGAAGAACCCCCTAATGAACAGTAGCCATGCTTCAACTTTGTTCCCCACACTGCTGCTGCTTGCTGTGGTTTGATCAATATTACTTGGCTTTGATTCTCATGCCCCCACCAATCCCCAACCTGTGCCCCATGTCCTGAGGGTCTCAATGCTGAAGGGGGGGGGAGTGATGTCATGACCCACTACCTGGACCCCCAAACATTGTTCCCAACCTGCATGCTTCCCTGGAGTTCTTTCTGATGCCCTATCAAACTCTTCCAACCATTGTACACTTTCAGTGCCCACTCCAGATAACTCTAACACTTCTCTAGCAAACTCTGATGGCCCTCTGGCTAACTCCAACACCTTCTCTACAGCCATCAACACTTCTCCTAACTCTCCTGAGCCCCTGGAACCCTCTCCTGCCATTCCTGACTCTATTGTATGTCACCAGCTTATCACCCTGTGTTAGGGGACTTCCATTTTTAACCTCCATGACTAGTTCCAGCACCTCTGCAGCTTGTTCAACTTCTCTGGGGCTCTCTCCAGAACCCTGGAGATCTCCAGAGAACTGCAGAGTTCTCTGTATTACCTCAGCAATCATTGCCCTAGGATTAGGAGTAGCTCTAGTTGTCTGTACAGTAGTTTCCATGCCTCTGCCACCCATTGATGTGCTATGCTGAGCAGCAGAGATTCTTAGACTTGTTCTATTTGGATTTCCCTCTGCTAGGTGATTAGTTACTGATTGTATTAGTGTCTACTCTGCTAATATACTTCAGATTCTTCTCTGCTAGTTGTGTGACTCTGATTCCCTGCTCCAGAGGTTGCTCTTACACTTACACTCCTCCCTCCTCCAAAAGCTTTGTGTTCCCTGCAGCATGCCCTTTGCCACCAGGGATCCTCATAGATGTGGACACTGCCAGGCAGCTCCACACTGCCCTGCCACTGTGCCAGAGATGCCACAAGCCTGGGCACTTTGCACAGCACTGTCCCCTGGGCCTGGAGGTATGCTACCTTTTTATAGTGAAGCAGGAAAAACTCCTCCTGCAGCTGCTGGCCACAAAGGATGCTGCCAGAGCTCTGTTGCTGGATGAGCCTATGCCAGAGTTGATCCCAGAGGAGATCAGCATGTGTACCTCACCTCCAGAGCTGGAGGGGGATTCTTAGTTGAGCAACAGATGAGGTGTACACCTCCATTACTGGGTGCTAACAGGTTCTTGTGTCTAATAGAGAATGAAACTGCCCTTTCTGATGCCCTTCATTCTGAGACAGAAGAACCTCAATGCCTCACTCCAGATATACAGATACTGACTCTGGAGCCTCTGCTGAGCTCCCTGACACCTCTGAAGGTCTATTGGCATGGCCCCACTTGGGTGCATTGAATGCCCCAACAGTATGTAATGGCTTCTGGCCTGTCCACCAACTCCCTGCATCTCAATGTGAAGATTAAAACAACAGACACTCAGCAAACCTGCAAAGTCATGGCTCTTCTGGACAGCAGAGCAATGGGACTGTTTCTCAAGCCCATTTCTGTCTACAACACTGATAGAACACCTAACAAAGCAGGTGCCATCAACTCCATGGTTGACCTGGTCCTCTGCTCTCAGAACTATGCAGAGTGTGCCATGTTTGCCATCACCAGTTTGGGTAGGCAGGACATGATCCTTGGTTTCATGTGGCTCTGTGAGCACAACCCTAAGGTCAATTGGACCAAAGGAGAGGTAACCATGAGCAGGTGCCCCCAGAAGTGCTCTGCCTGCACTGCAGAGGACAGAGCAGAGTGCCAGACCCAAGTTCAAGAGCATGCAGCCATCTGCACATGTTGCACTGGCCCTCTCCCCTTTGCAGATCCCCTGTCTCTGGCATTCCCTTGTAGAGAGGCCCTCTACAAGGATGACTGGAGCAGTGGCAGAGCCCCAGAGGAGGAGCACAGAGGGGAGTTTGGTGGCATATGTGAGGCAGAGTTCCTGGATGAAGCAGTAGAAGTGGGGGATCAAATCTATACTACCACCATACACCTGCCACCCTCCATTGCAGAGATCTGGGCTAGTCAGACCACATCCCAATGGCTGGCCCAGGCATTTGCTGCTAATGCTGCACCCTGAGAGTTCCAGCATGTAGTACCTCCCTACTTTTATGCATTTGAGGATGTGTTCTCCAAAGCCTCATTTGACTCACTTCTGGAGCACAAGAGGTAGGACCACACTATTGAACTGCTGCCAGATTCCACACCTTCCAGCTATAAGGTCTACCTGCTCACACCTAGGGAGCAGGACAAGCTTGACACATTCCTGCAAAAAAACCTGAACTCCAGTCATATCTGCCCTTTCAAGTCTCTGATGGCTTCTCTGGTCTTCTTCATCAGAAAGAACGATGGCTCACTCCAACTAGTCCAGGACTACTAGATTCTCAATGCCATGACAGTGAAGAACCATTACCCCCCTCCCCATCATCTCCAAGCTCATCAACAACCTGGGGGTGTGCAATACTTCACTAAAGTGGATGTCTGGTGGGGTTACAACAATGTGCCCATCCAGGAAGGAGATGAGTGGAAGGCCACCTTCCAGACCAACCAGAGATTGTCTGAGCTGCTCATTATGTTTTTCAAACTCACCAATAGATCCACCACCTTCCAGACTATGATGAACAACATCTTCTGGGACTTCATAGCAGAGAGCATAGTGTGTGTGTACCTTGACAACATCCTCATCTATACCAAAACACTGGAGGAACACCATTGGATTACTCACCTCATCCTGGAACACCTCTAGTAGCACCAGCTCTACTTCAAGCCAGAGAAGTGTGAGTTTGAACAGACCCAGATAGAGTACCTTGGCTTGATCATCTTGCACAGAGCTGTGGAGATGGATCTGGTGAAGGTAGCAGGTGTGGCAGAGTGGCTGGAACCCAAGAACAAGAAGGAGGTGCAGGCATTCCTTGGTTTTGCAAACTTCTACCAGAGATTCATCCAGGACTTCTTGTACCATGCCCATCCACTATTTGACCTCACTGGAAAGGATATTATGTGGAGTTGGGAACTTCCAGAGCAGACAGCCTTTGACACTCTCAAGTGTGCCATAACCTCCAGACCTGTCCTCCTCTTCCCAGACAACAACTCTCCCTTCCAGGTGGAGGCTAACAGCTCCAACTTTGCCACTGGGGCTGTGCTCTTGCAGCAATATCCAGAGGATGGGAAGTGGCATCCAGTGGCCTTTTACTCCAAGAGCCTGAATGTGGTGGAGCAGAACTATGAGATCCATGACAAGGAGATGCTGGCCATCATCCAGTTGTTTGAGGAGTGGCAGCACTTCCTAGAAGGCACATGGCACAAGTTTGAGGTCTGGACGGATCACAAGAACCTCAAATACTTCCAGATAGCCAAGAAGCTCAGTCATTGACAGGCCCAGTGGTCCCTTTACCTCACCAACTTTGACTTCTCTTTGCACCACAAGCCTGGCTAGAGCATGGGGAAACCAGATGCCCTGTCCTAGAGAGCAGACCATGGCACAGGGGAGGAGGATAACAGCACCATTGTGCTCCTCCACTCTGAATTGTTTGCAATCTGAGCCATGGAGGGTCTAGCCATCAAGAGAGTGGAAGTGGACATTCTCTGGGACATATAGCAGAGTAATCAGGACTGTTAGCAGGAGGAACTTGTGGTGCAAGCAGCTCAGATGCTGAAATCAGGGCATACCACTAGTGCCAAGGGAGTCCACACAGATGAATGGACCCTGCAAGACAGAATCCTGACCTTCCAAGACCATATCTATGTCCCCAATGTTCTGGAGCTCCACTAGAGGATTGTGGAGCAACACCACAACTCCTGCATTGCAGGGCATCTCAGATGGTGGAAGACACTGGAGCTAGTATTGTAGAACTACTGATGGCCTCAGATGTCCTGGTATATTGGGTCCTATACTAGTACATGCAATCTCTGCCTCTGAACCAAGCCCCAACACCAACTCCCCTATGGACAGTTACACCCACTACCTATGCCTATAGAATGATAGAGCATGGTGTCTATGGACTTCATTGTAGAGCTCCCTGACACTCATGGTGGTAGACTTTATAGCAAGTAAGTGCACTTCATTCCAACCCACATCACCTGCTCTGCCATGGGTGCTGCAAACCTGTACTGGAGAAACATCTGGAAGCTCCACAGCCTCTCCAACACCTACATCTCTGATTGGGGACCACAATTTGTAATGGAGTTCACCAGGGAGCTCTACCAACTGCTCAGAGTGAAGCTCCACACCACTACCACCTACCACCTGCATTCTGATGGCCAGATAGAATGTGTAAACTAGGGGTTAGAGCAGTACCTCCACCTCTTTTGCAACAAGTGCCAGGATGACTGGGACAAACTCCTCCCCAACACCAAATTTCAATACAACAACTATGTTCATGCATCCACCCAGTTCTCCCCATTCTTTATTGATATGGGATAGCATCCACACATGGGTTTTGAACCCTGGGCTTGACCCTCAGAGAATGAGGCAGTAAACAAATTTATGGACCAGATGAAGAGGTCACAAGAGGAGGCCCAAGCAGTGCTGGCAAAGGCAAAGGATGACATGGGGCAATATTATGACTGTGGGAGGACCCCAGAGCACAAATACCAGCCCAGAGATTGAGTCTCCCTGAATGCCTCTAACATTATGACTACTCAGCCCTCAATAAAGCTGTTGCACCATCAGTTGGGACCTTTCATGATGGAATGACAGGTAGGACCTTTGGCCTATTGACTCTGGCTCCCCACAGGGATGTGCCAGCTTCACCCAGTGTTCAACATGGTCAAATTAACTCTGGCCTCTAAGGATCTATTTTAGGGCATTGTCCACCACCTCTGCCACCCCCCATAGTGGTCAACAACAATGAGGAATACAAGGTGGAGGAAATCCTGGATATCCATTTATTCTGGAGATGACTACAGTACAAAGTGAAGTGGAAAGGCTACAGGATTGAGGATATCTCCTGGGAGCCATGGGAGAGCATACACACCCCCAGACTCATTAAGGAGTTCTATTGGAGACATCCAGACACTCCACATGCTATCAAAGGAATCTACCCTATCTCACCAGCAGACTGAGTGATCAGGTGACTTCTTTTACCCTGCACCTTGAGACACCACATGCTAGAGGGGGGGTTGATGTTAGGAAACTTCCATTTCCAACCTCCATAACTGGTTCCAGCACCTCTGCAGCTTGTTCAACATCTCCAGGGCTCTTTCTAGAACCCCAGAGATCTCTAGAAAACTGTAGAGTTCTCCATATTACCTCAGCAATCATTGCCCTAGGGTTAGGAGTAGCTCCAGTTGGCTGTACAGTAGTTCTCATGCCTCTGCCTAGCCCCCACCTCTGGATTTGCTAGGGATTCAACTCCCACAAGTAACCATTGTAAGGGCAACCTCCAGAGCAGTAGATTGGAGTCATGCAGCTAGCAGAGGGGAATCCAAAGTATATTAGCAAGAGTAGATGACAATATAATCAGTAACTAATCACCTAGCAGAGGGAAACTCAAAGAAAACAAGTCTAAGGATCCCTGCTGCTTGGTGCAGCACATCAGCAGGCAGTGGAGGCATGGGAACTACTGTACAGAAGGCTGGAGCTAGTCCTAACCTTGAAACAATGATCTATGAGGTAATACAGAGATCTCCACCATTTTCTGGAGATCTTGGGGGTTCTGGAATGAGCCCCAGAGACATTGAACAAGCTGCAGAGGTGCTGGAACCAGTCATGGAGGTTGGAAATGGATGTCCCCTGACAGGAAGTGGATGCTGGATGAGTACTTCAACTCCTTCCAGGCATTGGTCAAGCAAGCCACCTACCCCAATGGCCTTCAACTGTGCCTTGCATTCTGGGATGGCCTGCACTATGCATTGATAGAACACATTGACAACCTCATGGAAGGCTGCCCAGACAATGAAAGGATTGCTTCCTGGTACAAGGTAGCAAGAGATCAGTGGCAGCTCATGGAGATTCATTGGGAGCTCTGCCATGTGCACCCCTTGCAGTGCTCTGCTCTGGTTGCCAGCCTCTGGTATCCTGCACCTGCTCTCCTAACACACACACCTGCTCTGGCCATCCCTGCACTGCACCTCTTGCTGCTAGGCATTTCCATGGACATGGACACAGCCCAACAGCTCCATGCTGTGCTGTTACTGTGCTGGAGATGCAAGAAACCTGGGCACTTTGCATGACACTGCCAATTGGAGCTGGAGGTATGCTACTTCTCCATGGTGGACAAGGAACTCCTCATGCAACTGTTGGCCACAAAGGATGCCACCTGAGCTCTGTTGCCTGATGAGCTGGCACTGGAGTTGATCCTGGAAGAGATCAATGCCTGCACATCACCCCTGGAGCTGGAGGAGAATTTTTAGTCAAGCAATGGATGAGGTGTACACCTCTGTTGCCAGGTACTAACAGATTCTCATGTCTGTCAGTAAAAAATGAAATTGTCATTTCCAATGCCCATCATTATAAGACAGAAGAACCTCAGTTTCCTCCTCTAGACATACAAACACCAACTCTGGAGTCCAAGCCAAGCTCTCCAATGCTAGCTAGGACTTGCCAGTGCTGCCCTGCCTAGGAGTGCCAAATGCCCTGGCAGTACATAGTGGCCTTAAGCCCCTCTACAAACTCACTGCACCTTGAAATGGAGATTGGGATCATGGACACCCAGCAAACTCACAGAGCCACTGCTCTCCCAGACAGTGGAGCAATGGGACTGTTTTTGGACTCAGAGTTTGTCAAGCACCATGGCCTGATCATGCAACTACATTCCAAGCCCATTCTGGTATTCAACATTGACAGAACACCCAACAAAGCAGGTGCCATCAGCTCTATGGTTAACCTTATCCTCCACTACCAGAATCACATAGAATGTGTGGTCTTTGCCATTATCAGTCTGGGTGAGCAGAACATGATCCTTGGTTTCACATGGCTCAGGGAGCACTACCCCAAAGTAGATTGGGCCAGGAGCAAGGTAGCAATGAGCCAGTGCCCTTGGAGGTGCTCTACCTGCACCACAGAGGTCAAGGAATAACACTGGGCTCAAGTTTGAGAGCATGTGGCCATCTGCACATGCCATGCTGGCTCTCTCTCCTTTGCCAATCTAGACCTCCTGGATCCCCCACCCCTAGCATTCCCTGATATAGAGGCCCTCTACAAGGACAACTGGAGTAGTGGCAGAGCTCTGGAAGAGGAATGCAGAGAGACATACATGACCTGGAGCTCCTGGGGGACTGGATTTACACCACCACCTTATGTTTGCTGCCCTCAATTGTGGAGATCTGGGTTAGCCAGACTACATTCCAAGACAATGATGAACAACATCTTCCAGGACCTCATTGCTGAAGGTGTAGCCTTGACAACATCCTCATCTACACCAAACCACTGGAAGAGCACTGCCAGATCATGCATCTCATCTTGAAATGTCTCTGCCAGCACCAACTCTACCTCAAACCGAAGAAGTGCAAGTTTGAACAGACTGGATCAAGTATCTGGGCCTGATCATCTCACATAGAATGGTGGAGATAGACACAGTGAAGGTAGTGGGTGTTGTAGAGTGGCCAGAGCCCAAGAACAAGAAGGAGGTGCAGGCCTTTGTAGGCTTTGCAAACTTCTGCTGGAAGTTCATCCAGGACTTCTTGCATCATGCCCATCCACTATTTAACCTCACTAGGAAGAATGTTGCATGGAGCTGGGGGACTCCAGAGCAGATGGATTTCAATGTTCTCAAGCATGCAGTTACCTCCAGACCTGTCCTCCTCTTTCCTGACAATAACTCTCCCTTCCAGGTAGAAGCTGACAGCTCTGACTTTGCCACTGGGGCAGTTCTCTTGCAACAGTCCCTGGAAGATGGGAAGTGGCATCTGGTTGCCTTCTACTCTAAGAGCCTGAACATGGTAGAGCATAACTACAAGATCCATGACAAGGAGATGCTGGTCATCATCTGGTTGTTGAGGAATGGCAGCATTTCCTGGAAGGTGTGCAGCACAAATTGGAGGTCTGGACAGATCACAAGAACCTTGAGTACTTCCAGATGGCCAAGAAACTCAACTGTCAACAAGCCCAATGGTCCCTCTATCTAGCCAACTTTGACTTCTTGCTGCACAATAAGCCAGGCTGGAGTATGGGAAAACCAGCTGCCCTGTCCCAGAGAGTGGACCATGGCACTGGAGGAGAGAACCAAATAGCAATATTGTACTCCTCCAGCTTGAGTTGTTTTCAATCCAAGCCATGGAAGGTCTAGCTGTCAAGAGAGCAGAGGTGGACATATTCTGGGACATCTGGTGGAGTAACCAGGATGGTCAGCAGGAGTAACTTGTTGCTCAGGCAGCCCAAGCATTGAAATCAGGATGCACCACTGGTGCTAAGTTGGTCCACATGGATAAGTGGGCCCTTCAGGATGGGATCTTGACTTTTTGGGACCGCATCTATGTGCTCAACATCTCTGCCTCTGGATCAAGCCCCAATGCTGTCTCCCCTCTAAACAGCTGCATCCCCTACCCCCCAACCCACCTACCTTCCACCTGCTCACTACTATGCATACCCCATTCCCACTGCAGCCCCAGCCCCTCTGGAGCATCCAGATAATTATTTCCCAATGAGCCCTGGAGATGTTGAACAAGCTGCAGAAGCACTGGAATAGGTTGCAGAGGTTGGAATTGGAAGTCCCCTGACAGTGATGGGTTCTAGGGCCAAGCATGGAGCAAGGCCCAGAATTGTCATAGGAATGTCTGAAGAGTTGTAGCATTTGCACAGAGTTTGTAATGATGTCAGAGTTGAAAGGAACTTAGGAACAATAAAGGTCATAGAGACAGGCAAGACAAGACAAAGGCAAAACAAGATGGAACAGAGAAAGGAAATTGATTTTAAGAGTAAAAATAGAAACAGAGGCAAGACCAGGAAACATAACAAAGAGAATCACAAGACACAAGTAACCCAGGAAAGTAATATCAAGACTAAGGTAACAGATGCTACTCTACATCTTATCTACCAACTACTGGACTTCCTCCAGGGCTGAGAGTGCAATGGCAGGGCTTTTCAGAGCCATGCAAGGTCAGTGGATATTGGAGGGTGGGCCAGAGTGACATTTTGATGGGATCTGATGGGAATGTGGCCTGCTCTATAGTCATCAGAGAATTATGGAGTGGTTGTATGGGTTGTAGGGGCAAGTTAGTGATGTGTGCCTGGGTCAAGAGAGGTGCTGGAGATGCTCAGGGGCCTTGTGAGGGAGAGGGAGAACTGAGGGGGCCTAGAAGGGGTGCACAGGGTTTGCCAAGATATTGTTGGAGTTTGCTGATGAAGCATCAGAGTTAGCTAGGACAGGCACCATGGGTCAACAAAGGCTGGAGTGAGATCAGAGGGTTGTTGGAGAGGCTCTGGAGGGACAGGGTGAACTGGGGGAAGGTCTGGAGGTCTGGAGGCAGGTCATGACAAGTGGGGTCTTCAGGATGGACTTCCAACCTTCTGAGGACACATCTATGTGCCTAACATTCCAGAACTTCACTGATGCATTGTGGAGCAACATCATGACTCTTGAGTAGCTGGACATCCTGGAAGGTGGAAGATGTTGCAGCTGGTATCCTGGAATTACTGGTGGCCTCAAATCTCCTGATATGTAGGCACCTATACTGGCACTTGTGATCTCTGCTTCTACACCAAACCTTGCTGCCAGGCACCCATGGGGCAGCTCCACTCTCTCCCTATTCCATTTGCTTGCTGGAGTGTTGCATTTGTAGATTTCATTGTGGAACTCCCAGATGCTCATGAGTACAATGCTGTGATGGGTAGTTGTGGACCTTGTTAGGACCCTTACCATTTCCCCCTTTCCTTCACTATTATCCCACTTCAGATTCTACACAGTCCCTCTCTGGATCTCAGCCACACTCCCAGATTCAGCCACACTCCTGTTTCAGCCACATCCAGGTTTTAGCCACCCTTAGGACTGCTTTTCATGTTCCATATCATTCCCACAGGCCCAGATCACTTCCACAGGTTTCAGATCACTTCCATCTAGCCTATATCACTTCCATCTGTCCCAGATCACTTTCACCTGTCTCAGATCATTTACAGGATTGCTTTCCTTGTTCTAGATTACTTCCCCATGACTTAGATCACTTCCTACTATGACTTAGATCACTTCCACCTGACTCAGATTACTTCCACCTGACTTAGATCACTTCCTCTTGTGTTAGATAACTCTCACCTGACTTAGATCACTTCCAGCTTCCCCTTTTGGTAGTGTCCTACAGCTATATAAGGTCCCCTAGTTTGTAGCTACACTCCAGTCTTCAGATTACTTATTGTTACCTATTATGTCTGCTTTTTACTTGTGTTCATCCTCCTGTCTCTTCCTCTTCAATCTATCTGTTTCCAGGTTTATCTTTCTCAGTCCTCTCAATTCCCAACTCAACCACATACTTGTTGGCTATCAAGTCTGCCCCTAGGGTCAAGGGATCCTGACAGACCTCTATGGTAAATGGGCCCACTTCATACCCACCCACACAATGTGCTCTGCCTTGGGAGCAGCTAGTCTGTATTGCAAGAATGTCTAGAAGCTCCATGGTCTGTTGATGGGTACATCTCTGACTAGGGCCCCCAGTTTGTAGCAGAATTCACATGGGAACTGTATTGCCTGCTGGGAGTGAAGCTCCATACCACCACAGCCTATCACCCTCAGTCAGATGGGCAGACAGAATGTGTTAAGCAGGAACTGGAACAGTATCTCCACCTGTTTTGTAATGAGAAGCAGAATGACTGGGATGAGCTGCTGCCTGATGCAGAATTCCAATACAACAACCACATCTGCTCTTCCATGCAGATGACTCCAATCTTCCTGGACACTGGCAGGCATCCTTGCATAGGATTCATACCTCAGGCATGCCCCTCAGAGAATCACTCTGTCAATGAGTTTGTGGATCAAATGAAGAGGGCACAGGAGGAGGCAAAAGCTGTGTTGGTGAAGGCCAAGGAGCACATGGCACAGTACTGTGATCACAGATGGATACCAGCCCCAGTTTACAAGCCTGGAGACTGTGTGTACTTGGATAGCTCAGACATTAAGATAACAAGGCCATCCCAGAAGCTGTCACATTGTCATCTTGGCCCCTTCATGGTAGAGAAGAAGGTAGGACCTTTGACATACCAATTTCAACCCCTGGCAGGCCTATGCCAGTTGCACCCAGTCTTCAATGCTGTCAAACTGTTCCCAGCTCCAGAGAATCAAATTCATGGCTACTGCCCTAAGCCACTCCCACCACCAGTTCTGGTTGATGATGAGAAGGAGTATGAGGTTGAAGAAATTCTGAATAGCAGGGTATTCTAAAGGAAGTTGCAGTTCAAGGTGAAATGGAAGGAATATGGCATTAAGGACATCTCTTGGGAACTACAGGCCAGTGTATGTGCACCTGCCCTGGTCTGGGTTTTCTACTGCAGGCATCCCAATGCTCCAAAAGCCATTTGAGGCATCTACTCCATTCCATCAGTTGACCAGGTCACAATCATGCATGTGCAAGTCTGAGTCATGTGATTAGGCCAGCATGTGCATGGCTGCAATCATGCACATGCAAGTCTGGGTCATGTGATTTGGCTGGCATGTGCATGGCTGCAATCATGCACATGCAAGTCACATGATTTCTGTCTTACTGTACAGTTGTGTCCCATGAGTCCAAAGGCCTAGAGTGTAGCATCTTGCCTAGAGAGTTCCTCAGACTTGTTCTCTTTGGATCTCTTTTTGTCAGGTGTGTAGTATACCTGTAAGCACCATACTATGCTGAATATACTTTGGATCTCCCTTTTCCAGCTGTGTGATTGAGCCACAGCCTCCAAAGGTTGTGCTTGCACAAACCATAGTATGACCAGTTTCACCACAGAGGTGACATTCATCCAAGAAGACACAAGGACAATTAGCAGCACCAGCACTTCGCAAAGCTTCCAGGCACTCCAGGGCACTAATGATGAAACAAAATTGTCAAAGGCAACCACATGATACAATAGCTGCTATGACAGTCATACTGTTGCCAGTGTGCTAAGATGATAATAAGTTGCTAAAGGTCACTAGCAGCTACTAGAGATCCTAAGAGGAAATGTCCCTATGGGTCAAGGTCTAGGCCACATGTGACAAAGTCTCATGACTATCACATCACATAAAAACTGGGATCTCTGGGAGTGTGACAAAGTCTCATGACTATCACATCACATAAAAACTGGGATCTCTGGAAGTTGCCAAGAACATAGAAAATGACAGGAATCAGTGCTTAATGAGAATACAATCTTATCAGCATAACTTGCCCCTTGTGAAGAAAATATTAGTGGGTTCAAAAAAGAGATTCTCATCCATCCTCCATGAAGCAAAGACATGCTCTTTCCAGAAACAGCTTGTCAAAAGTCATAGATTTTTACAACTCTTCCACAAATAATGATGACCTGCTGTTCTGAGAGACCACCAAAAAATCGCAAGAGCTATCATCTTTTTGCCCACCCACAAAGCCGATGCATTCTTGGAAAGAAACATGTCTTCCTCAGCAAATTACCACACACATCAAACCCCCATTGCCGATTCATCCTGTACCGGAACAGTAGGCAATAAAAGTTCCCTCTCAGACGGGCCGGGGAGTTGTGGCTGATGCCTAACAAACAAACCCTAGTCGTTCTTTCTTCATTTGACGACCCCGAAAATTTTTTCAACAAATCTATTGCTGGTCAGTCAATGGGAACAGGCTCCTAGATCTTGGAACAAATGGGGATCAAAACCAGTATGTCATCGTAGACACTCAGAGTGTGCAGCAACAAACTCGGGTTTGAATTTGAAGTCAAAAGCATCCGTGCGTATGACGCAGGCGTGGTCGATATACCACAGCTTTTTGTGCCGCCGCCACTCGGATTTGACTTGTAGTGGGTGGAGGGACAGCAAAGGCAACGGGACAAAACATGATAGGGTGCTGTGATGCCACCCGTTCAGAACGTCGTATCGGTTCTATTCAGCGGCTGCGCTTGGAATGAGATCCAAAAGTGACTCGACTCGATGAGGTTCCTACAGCAGATACAGCTAAAGATAGGCCCAAAGGTGAAGGTGGAACGATTAAGTAAGACCTCGTATAGTTGATAGATGCCACATCCAAACTCCCCGAAATTGAACTGAACTCGACGAACAAAACACCAGCCTCAGTAGTGGTGTTTTTGGTGCTTGCCCAAGAACCTTGCCTATGACAGCAATGTCAGGGTTTGCGCTTTACCATAGAGCTTGGGAGAGGTCGAGATCCTCGCTTCTGCCACAGGAGGATCGTGGATGTTAGATTTGACTGGGGATAGAATTCGCGATGCACAAGTTCTGTCGTTTTCAAGAGTAGGTCAGAAGCAATCTTTTAGTTTGTGAAGTTGCATTTTCATATTGATTGAGATCGCTATCCGAAAGAGTCCACTTCTGGCCCAGAGTGAACTCGATGTGTTTCTTATTAGCTCCCCAGACGTTCACAAGAACTTGGATGAAGGGGATCCCTGAAAAGATTTTTTCTTTTTCTTTGTTTTGCTTCATCTTGAGTCCGACTGTAGGAAAGGAAGACATTGTCAAGTTCAAGAACGATGTAAATTGTAGGTCAATGATAAGACATGGTCAAATGTATAGAAAGATGAATCGATGATTGAGGGGTTAACTCGTGAACTTGTTTTGTAAGCACTATCCAGTGTTCTGACCTATGTCACGATCGTCAACTGCATGACTCTCTGTAATCTACAAAGCATGTGATGCAAGTGCATCATATCTTACCACACTTCACCCAGGCTAACCGGAATCCTGATACTCAGGACATGTCACGGTCGCGAGCTGGGCTTTGGAATCAACATGGAGATGGAGTTCATCGCCACTATCATCATCAAGATGGCTAAAGAATTCGCTGAAACATTCTAGAAAAAAGTTGCCTAACTAGTCATTGATATTGAGTACATGAACTGTGCCGTTCTGGAAGGGTTTTCAGATAAGTTATTCAACAAATTTTATTCTGCTGGACATGGATCATCCAGTTGCCTGGTCTTCACACCTTTCTTGACTTTCCACCGCAACCCATGATCAATGTCTATACTCATGTCTTCATCATAGAAGAGGGCCTTTTCTTCTTCAGGTAGACCAGCAATTTTCAAATTGGTCGAGTGATAACCCCACTCTTGCGCGCATTGGATTTGTTCCTCATCAGACAGTGGAGTTCTGAAGCGATGCCATATACCGCCAGCCGTGATTGGGGGATGGACTTCATCATCGTTGGGACCTTCGTAATAAACTCCATCACGAAGCAAATAGCGCAGGTCTCGGTTAAAATCCGTCTTAGCAGCGATATTATTCCATCGTTCGTTCAAAGAGGCACCCGGAGCAGGTAACGTCGCAAGACCCCAATCAATCAGGACTGGGGAATTATCCTTTTCTCGAAGGATGATATTGCGAACATGGACATCGGAGTGGCGAACACCAAAACGACGGAGCTGCCGCCCCAATTCCAAGACACGTTGAGAAATAGTCTCGGCCTCCTCGAATGTGATTGTAATGCCTGGCCTTATCCTTGCCATTGGAAGCCCAGGGATGTACTCGAGTAGAAGGCCATTGATGTGACTTAGAGATGGATGGGGAGCCGTTGTCATCATGTTGATTTTCGTGGTACCGAAGAAACGAGGGATCAACCCAGAAGCCTGAGCCTCTTTCAAATAACTATATGCCTCGCGCTCCTTGACATGTAAGGCATCATAATATTGCCATGACCTAAATGATTCCATCCACGGTAACAAATCCTCCTCGTCTTGGAGTTCAAAGGATGCTCCATGTCTACTGATATTTGATTGATAGTCCTCTTCTTCTTGTAAATTCCATACGTCAGAGACTCGACGATCTGCCAATTTCAGTATGAAACGGTCCGGAAGTCCCAAACTATGCATACTAGTCCGTGTACGAACTAGAAGGACAGCAGAGCAAGTAAACGGAGTAAACGCCTTAATGACCTCCACTTCTGCCGCTTTACCTCCTCGAAGCCCAAGCGAAAGGCGATGACCAGGCTGATATACGTCGCTGGGAAACCTTAACAAATTATTTGGTCAAGTGTTTGGGTGGGGCGAAAAATTTGAACCATAACGTACTTAAACCAAACGTTCCGCGAAATGTTCAATGGTATACGTGCGGCGATTTGCATACGCTGTGATAGAACATAATGAAAAGAGATTGTGAAAAGAGGAGACGATTACGCACAGACAGCGTGCGGTATACCATTTCACCTTGTACAATTGATGGTCGATGAACAGCCGCGCGCCAAGATTGAGGAACGGTAGCGGCGGGGTCAAGTTCAGGCTCCGCTTAGATCCCCGACCGTCTCTTACGTAAGTAACGAGGATCAGACACGGTCCGCGAAAATCTTACACGTGGAATACACCTGGCTAGGTATACTGCACTCATATGTCAAGGTCAAAATGCCCCTCAAGTGGGACTCAGGTAAGTCCTACTCTATGGTTGTTGTGACCTGGTCACCTTAGCATGGCCAATGCATGAGAGGGCAAGGGGCAAGAGCACTGCCAGCCAGTAGAAATCTCCCTTAGGCAGAGATATTTCCAACTCTGCTGGACAAATCTCCATTGCCCACTACATGGTGCAATCCCTGTGATCTGGCATAGTAAAACAGGAGATCTAGTGGAACTAGAGTGGTATTAATCTGCTCCTGCATAGATATTGTAAGGGGATGATCACTCTGTGGGTACACCTGGCAAGAGCAGGCAAGGTGCAGGCAATGAGCAAGAGCCAAGGGGCACAAGGGCAGTCAGGAGTTGGGCAAAGAGTGAGGACAGTGAGCTGAGCATAGCAACAATGTTGAAGGATCTTTCAGTCAGATCAATCGATAGACTCTGGTGAACACTGCTATTGTTTGGTCTGAGGATATTCTATCTTGCAGACTATCCTATATACTACATTGCTATAAAATGATGATTACCATAACTACTTCATCTGTTGGTGGTATGTATGGAAGCATAGCTAATGATTAATCTATACTGAATAATGTCCAAGTGTGTGATTCACAGAAGGTGACTAACAAGGACAGAAGGGTGCTGTAAGGGCAACCTCTGGAGGCTGTGGCTCAATCACACAACTGGCAGAGGGAAATCCAAAAGTTTATTAACAGTAGTGGCACAGCAGAAACTAATTACATACATGGCAGAGGAAAATCCAAAGAGAACAAGTCTGGTCTGCCCAGGTGGTTCTTTTGCTCTGTAGGAGCCACAGTGAGTTGGCAGATGGGCTTGAAGCCACCATGTACTGTCAGGGAATTTGGCATGCCCAGGCAGGGTGGCACTGGTGGACCCTAGCTGGTGTTGGGGGACTTGGCTGGGGCTCCAGAGCTAGTATTTGTATATCTGGAGGTGGGTGTTGAGGTTCTTCTGTCTTAGAATGAAGGGCATTGGAAAAGGCAATTTCATTTTCTAGCAACAGACATGAGACCTGTTAGTACCTGGTGACAGAGGCATACACCTCATCCATTGCTCAACTCAAAATCCTCCTCCAGCTCCAGGGGCAATGCACAAGTGCTGATCTCTAAGGTCAACTCTGGTGTTGACTTGTCTGGTGGCAGAGCTCTGGCAGCATCCTTTGCAGCCAACAGTTGCAAAAGGAGTTCCTCCTACTCTGCTGTAGAGAGGTAGCATACCTCCAGACCCAAAGGACAATGTCATGCAAAGTGCCTGGGCTTCTGACATCTTTGGCACAACAGCAGCACAGTGCAGCGCTGTCAGGCTGCATCCATGTCTATGGGGATGCCTGGCAGCAGGGGTGCAGTGTGGGGATGGCCGGAGCTGGGGTGGGTGCTGAGTAAGCATGCATGGGATACCAGAGGCTAGTGACCAGCACAGAGTGCTGCATAGGGTGCACATGGTAGAGCTCCTGTCAAAATTCCATGAGCTGCTACTGATCTTGGGCTACTTTGTACCATGAAGCAATCCTCTTGTCATCTGGGTGGCCCTCTGCAAAGTTGTCAATGCCTTTTATCAGCATGGGATGCAGGCCATCCCAGAACATGAGCATAGCTGAAGGCCATTGGGGTAGGCAGCTTGCTCAACTAGTGCCTGAAAGAAGTCAATATACTTGTCCAGCATTTGCTTCCCTTGCCCATATTTCTCCCTGTCATGTAGCATAAAGGCAGCAGTTTTGGTGGGGTCAAGCAGGAAAAACTCTGCTTAGAAGTCTTTCTTGAAGGTGGCCTAGTCCAGGGAACTTCTGACACCTCTGGGGCATTGGAAGACTTGTAATGTGTAGGTGGAGGCATATCCAGTCTTCATGTATGACAGTACCCAGGCTATTTTCAGTGTGCTAGAGTCAAAGGTGTCCCTGCTGGGGTGGATGTAAGTGGGGCAGGACTGGAGGAAGCATTCCCTACTGGAATAAGCACTATCATATGTATCTGGGAGTGTGGGGCATGGAATCTGTGGTTATAGGGTCAGTGGAGCTGTGGAGGCAAGTACAGGGTGGTTGGGGTTGGTTCTGCTACTGGAGGAGGTGTGGAGATAGGAGGTAGCTGCTTGAGCAGCTTCTGAAGGGATTGAGAGATATGATCAGTGGTTTGATGGAGGGTAGAGAGTTTAGTTGTGTGGTGGGTGAGAGATGATTGCATTAGTTGCACCTGGTTTCTAGGTGTAGCAGGCAGGTCCAGGCTTTGTATTGTGGGGCTGGAGCCTCCAAGGAGGTGTCTGAGTTGGTGAGCCACAACATAGAGCTCCACAGTGCTTAATCCTGGTGGGGAAGTGACAAATAGAGGCTTGGAGGTTCCTTGTGGCTATGAGGGGCTTCCAGACCAGTTTTTGGAGACTTGTTCTACTGTAAGGGCAACCTCTGGGAGTGGCAGCTCAGAGTTATGCAGCTAGCCAAGGGGAATCCAAAGTATATTAGCAAGTAGATGATGTTCCAGTCCCAAGGGGTGTCCTTCCATGTGAGTCAATTGAGAGGTTTGGTGATCCCAGAGTAGTTGTTGGTAAATTGGCAATAAAAGTTAGCAAACCTGAGAAATGACTGTACCTCCTTGACATTCTGGGGAAGGGGCCAGTTGTGGATAGCTTCAACCTTGGTGGGGTCCATGCATATGCTGTTGGGAGTGACAATAACTACAAGGTATTCAACCTCCATTGTGTGGAAGGAGCATTTATTGGGTTTGGTGTGAAGGTGCTATTCTTGAAGTCATTCTAGGATGCAGTGAACATGCTCTGGATGTTTCTCCAATGAATTTGAGTAGATCAGAATGTCATCCAAGTATACAATAACAAAAATGTTGTTCATGTCATGGAAGATATTGTTCATGAAGTACTGGAAAGTGGGAGGGGGGAGTTAGTCATTCTGAAAGGCATCACTAGATACTCAAAAAGGCCATAGCAGTAGAAGGCAGTCTTCCATTCATACCTCAGAGCAATCCAGACATTGTAGTCACAGTGGAGGTCTATTCTTGTGTAGATCTTGGCACTGCAGAGGTGGTCAACAAGGTCTCCAATTAGGAGGAGGGGATACTGGTTCTTTTTGGTGACTTTGTTGAGTCCCCAGTGATCAACACAGAGTCAGAGAGACCCATCCTTTTTCTTGGCAAACAGGACCAGAGCAGCACCAACAGAGATTGACAGGCATATGAAACCTTTGCCAAGCATGTTGTCAAGGTAGTCTTCCAGGGCCTAGAGTTTGATCTCAGACATGTTGTAGATTTTGCCAAATGAGTGTGAGATGTCTTCTTTGAGATTGATTTTGGGATCATAGGAGCAGTGTGGAAGAAGTCCTTTTGTGCTCTCTTTAGAGAATATGTCAGCAAATTCATGATATTCTGAGGGAACTACTTTGTGTAGGATTTGTTCCTCTGTTTTTTGTTCCAGTGGGGTGGTTTCTGCATGGAAGTATTCTTCTGGTAGGGCTGGCATGATTTGTAGTTGGAAGGCAGGAGTATTATCTTGTAGGATGCATGCAAAGGAAATGGCACCAATGATTCTGATGTCAAGGGCCTTGGGATCAATGGGGGTGGGTGATGGAGTGGCAGTGGCTGGGTCCAGAGTTGTGGTGGGGTTGTCTGGAGGGGTCTGGCATTGTTGGTCAGGGTATCATGAGCCTTTGTATCAATTCTGGAGTATATTGGGGGGAAGCCATCAAGTGTTGTTCAAGAAGGACCAAGGTAGAGGCACATTTTCTTCCCTTCTTTAGTTGTCCTTGAGGGTTTGAGTTGCTCTGGGAGGTTGGAGATGTTAGAGTCTGAGGTGGACTGGATGTGGAGGGGAATGGCAGCCACTAAGGTTGCTTCAGGGCTGGGAAATTGCATGGTGAGGTTTCTCCAGTTGATGTTGGAGTTGACATTCTGCAGCTATGGGAGTCCAAGTACAATTGGAGTTGATGAGGGAGTTGGGTGACAAGAAGCTGGACCTGGAACCTTAAGTCATTATTGAGGATGAGGGCACTGTTGTGGTATTGGGTGATTCCAGTTGAGGTGGGGCTTCTGTTAAAGAGTTGGAGCTTGAGGGTTTGTTGAAGTTGTTGCAGCAGAGATTGAGCCAGTTGCTGATAAAGATGCTAAAGGCACTGCTGTTGACAAGGGCAGGGAGGACCATTGGAGAATCATTGAGCCAGACATTGATGATGAACAATTGTGCAGACTTCAAGCAGAGCTGCAGGGGAGTCTGGGGAGCTTCTGTTGTATTTTTGGGGTTTTTGGAGGGGGGTGAGACATTGAAGGGAACTGGTCTGGAGTTAGTTGGGCTATCACAGTCAAGGCAGAGGGTGAGACTGGGCCAGTCAATGTGGGGATTGGTAGAGCAAAGCCATGAGAAACTTAGAATGATGAGGGTGGAGATGTGTAGTCTGGTGACTAAGCATTGGAGGTCCTGGAATTGTCCATTGGCAAAGATCACAGTCATCTCCATGCAGTGTTGATACAATGTTGTCACACCATTGGGAACATAATAAACACCAGAAGTCAAAACAAACATTTATTAAGGCTGAAAACTGTAAGCCTCCTGGTAAAACAAGTCCCAGCAACATTATCCCTTTAAATACACCAGAAGAAAGACAGAACAGGATAGGACAATGACTATACTAGACTATACACTCAATAATAGTCCAATCACTGTAATGGGAGGGGAAGCATGGGACTGGCAAAAGCACCTGAGTGGCATCAATTATGGCAAGATCTAGATCTGATCTAGGAATAACCAGATTGGAATGTTGACTGAAAGGAGGTAAAGGGGGAATGAATGAGAAAGAATGGAATGAAGGGAAGGGAAAGAAAGATGAATGAATGAATGGGAGGGGACAGATGAATGGAAGAACCTGAATGGGAAAGGACCTGAATGGGGAAGAATATGAAATAAATAAAGGAAGAAGAAGGGAAGAAACTGAATGGAGAAGAATATGAATGGAAGAAATACAAAGGAGGGAGAGATAAATGGGGAAAATGGAAGCTAAGAATGCAAAGGAGGAATGATGGAACCAGGAACTGGCCTGTGGCACTGAAACAGGCATGCCAAAAGGGGGAATTAGAATAATAGTTATGAATAAGGAGCTGGAAAGTATGGAACCAAAAGTCACATGTAGGGGGTGGTCTGTGCACTGTAGAAAGAGGTATAAATAGCCCAAGTAGAGTAGCAAATAGACAGGCAATTAATAGGCAAAGGCTCGGTGGTTCCCAGGGAGTGAATCACTTAGGCTGGAGTTTGTTGAGACCCCTCTGCATTCAGAATAGAAATATTTCGGAAGTAAACCCCTTCAACTTCAAGCATTTATCAAGACATCAGTGTGGAATTGGAGTAGACTGCCTAAGTCTTCAAGAAAGCCCCAGAACTATCAGTATTACTCTAACCCAGTACTACAGTGTGTGATGTCTTTCATGGAGGTGGGATTGCCATTAAAGAGTTTGAGAAGGATTGGAGTGGGGAGACATTGGAGGTATTGGAGGGCAAGCACTGCTAAAGATTTGTCAATAAAGTTGTTGGTGGCACTGCTGTCAACCAGAGTGGAGATGGAGTTGATGGAGAAGAGGTGGGTGGTGTGGAGGAGGAGGGTATAGGAGGAGTGGGAGGGGAGGTGTGCTGGGAGGTTGTTCAGAGAGAGTACCATTGCATGGAGGAGTGCAGCCAGGGTGGAAAAGATGTTGATGTCTGATCCATGGTCTAGTGCATCTTTGAGACCTAAACTGCTGACTTGTTTTCTATAAATGATAGTTACAGTCTTCTCTGTTGATAGTACATATGGCACATCCCATCACCTGGTGTTTAGGACAACTACCAATGAAATGTCCTTGCTCACCACATAGGATGCATGTGCCCTCCTTCTATTACTTCTCCTGAGCTTCCTCCAGTACATCAATCCAAGGCCTGTTCCAAATCTTTTTTGTGCATAAGGCCTCTTGATTGTCAGCAAAGTCCAGAGTGTTGGCAAGGTTCTGGAAGTCATTGGGGTTGGCATCCAGGGGCTCTGGAGCTTTGTGGAGGTTGGTAGCATTGAGTTGGGCAGGTGGGCAGGGTCCTGGGGGTTGATTGACACTGGGGGGTCCTTGGCCTTGAGGGAAATGGGGTGCAGAGTTGGCAGAGTTGGTGGGGAATATGAGTAAATTGCCATTGGTTGCTCCAGCCTGCTAGTTGGGTGCTGTGTTTTTGCTCTGATCTTCCCAGTATCATTAATAGACCTGTATAATTGGTGCTTTGTACCCATCATATGTGGTTTGCTTGGGGGTGAGGCAGAGGACATCCTTGATGCATTGGGGAAGAGCACAGCAGAGGGCATTGTAGTTCCATCCTGTTTTGTAGGCCTCTCATTCAACTCATATGAAGAAGGTTGTGAAATGCTCATTGTTCCAGATCTGAAGGTTGAATAGGTTCTCCTCTGCCTCTACTACAGTGTTAAATATGCCAAACTCACTGGAGAACTCCTGGGTGAAAGCAAGCCAGTTGGAGAGCATGGGGTTGTTGGAGTCAAACCAGAGCAGCACTGTTTGGTGGTTGAAGGCAATACCCTGTAAATACAACACAGCAAAGGCCACTTATGAGCTCTCAAGCTGGGAAGTAATAGGCTTAGCTTGGAACATTGTGAGGCATTTGAGGCATTGCATTAGGAAAATTCTCCATTTCTGGGAGTTGCAACCAGTGAAGGATTCCAGTTTCTAAATATCAAGCTTGCCTTTTCAAGCCAGTGCATCACAAGTGTTGTTCTGAGTGTTCTGGCATAGTAGTAGTAGTAGTAGTAGTAGTAGTAGTAGTAGTAGTAGTAGTAGTAGTAGTAGTAGTAGTAGTAGTAGTAGTAGTAGTAGTAGTAGTAGTAGTTTCCATTGCTCATTGCTGTGCTGAGGGGGGAACTTGTCCATGGCCTGGAGGTTGGCCAGCATTTCCTGGGGGAGGGCCCAGGGCCCAGCAAAGGGGAGGAAGTCCTCTAGGAGTGGGTGGTCCAAAGTAATTGAAGTAATTGTTGTTAGCAGGGAGATTGGGCAGTGAAACTGGCAGGTGAAACTGGCAGAGGACAAGGGGGGTTGTTAGGGAAGAAGCATCAAGGTGCTCCAGGGCTTGTGAGTTGATGCAAGGAGCTGGGGCATTTTGGCAGGGCTGGGGGGCATTGCCATAGGGAGTGCAAAGGTTGAAATGGGGGGGTCTATCTTGGAGAGGGCTGTTGTGTGGAGTGGGTTTGTTGCTGGGGTTGCCAGGTTTGTCAATGTAGGAGAGAGTTTAATTGTTATTATTGATGCATGGAGGTGGCCTCTGAGTATGGGGCTCAGGAATGGTGGGTTGGTCCCAGGTATGGAAGGCACTGGGGATGGAGTTTGCCTGGGAACTAGTGGAGAGGGCTAGGGCAAGAGTGGCGGGTTGGTCAAAGAGTCCCCCAGCAGAGTTGAGGTTCCTCAGGATGTTGGATGCAGCATTGAGCTCTTCTTGCTGATGGAGAATGGGGGGTGGAGCTTTGCTTGGTGCTCTGGTGGGTTCCTCTTATTGTGCATGGAAGGAGAAGGCAGGGTCCAGAGGATCTCAAACTGATGGGGGTTTGGGCTGGTATAGATTTCTTTGACCAGGGAATAGAGCTTGTTCTGGAGATTGGTGTCAATTCCCAAGGTGCCTTGCATAGTTTTGGGAAGGTTTTCTTGCAAATAGCATTTGTGGAAATTGAGGAGGCAATCTGCCCAGACCTCCAGAATTGCTGGGGTGTTGTGGTAACCTAAGCTGACAAGGAGGGCACAAGTGCATCCTGCAAACTCCACAGAGGAGAGGCAGAGGTAGTGGAGGACTTCATTGTGCTGCTGGATATAGGCTTCACCTCATTGCTGTCTGGGAAAAGAAGGGATTAGAGTGGAGAATGGCAATCAAGAGGGGGAATAGTTATCTAGTTGCTCTGGAGGAGCTGGGGCTGCAGCAGAGATGGTATACACATAACAGTGAGTGGATGGAAGGTAGGCAGGGTTGGGTGGTGCTGGGGTGCTCTAGGAAATCCTCTGGGGTACATGTGAGAGTAATTGCCATTGGCAGAGAATGTTGAGGAGCAGTGCTAGCCTGGGAGTATTTCCACACTGATGGAGGAGGTGTAGAAGGCCTGGTTTGGGCCTGGGGTCTAGTGATGGGGAATATAGTGATCTGCAGGTGAGCCTGGATAGAATGGTGATAAGACCTACTTGTTGCTGAGCACTATTTTTGGCATTTCTGATTGGACAGCAGGTGATTATATTGACATGACACAAGTCACAATACAAGTCACAATACTCAGCACATGAGGCCTAGCCCCAAAGTCTGGAATGACATAGCTTTTGCACAGGATGTTAGCAACCACAAGACTTGTTGATTACAAGCTGAATTATGTGGAGCCTGGACTTTGGGTCTAGAACAACAAGGCTGAGACCTTTTTTAGCAATGGTTGCTAGCACCTTTCCTGGCAACAACACTGCCTTTCCTCCAAAAATAGAGATATTGACAGTTGTGTGATTTTTTTTTTTTTGGTAGTACTACTATGAATAGTAGACAGTTCACAAAGTCAACCTCTAAAATCTGGGGTGTTCAGCTTGTTACCTGATTTTAAGTCTGGAGCCACTCCAAAGGAAATGCTCTTACACACATCTGTGTGGGACTCAGCCCTTCAGCCTATACCCACTAAAACCTCTGCTGCCTTTCTCCATGACTTTAGGGGGTTGCTATCTCTGGGCAGAATGTATTTCCATGTGTTTTGGACTTTATTGACTTTTATTGCTTTGTTGCCCAGTTTTTCTTTATCTGTAGTCAAGCAGTCTATTTTAAGTCTCCTTGTTATTGCTGCATTAAATTTGTTTAGCACTTCCTTTCTGCTTGGAAGTCTTGTGGAGTCAGCCTCTCTTGTGATCCTCCATTCACATTGTATTTTCCATATTAGATGTGTGGCTTCTGAGACCACTATAGTTGAGAAACATTTTGCTTCTGTTGATTTCCTGCCATCCTCAGTAAGTCTTGAGATCATTGCACACCCCAGTTGTTTTCCAAGGGTGGGTTTTGTAAATGGTATTTTCCTCAGTGTGTGCAGCTTCTTTGTCATTTCCCACACCTCCCTCTGTCTTGATACTTCACACTCTATTAGGATGTGTTCAAGTGTTTCTGTTGTCCCACATTGCCTACATAGGGCCCTGTGTTCATATTCAGGTATATTTTCCCAGTACTTTCCAATCTTGTATGCATTATGCATGGCTTTTCACAGGAAGGCCCTGACTTCTTTTCTCATGGCTTTGTCTTTCAATGACAGCCATATTCTTGTCAGGGGATGTCTCACTTGTTTCTCCTTCTCCTCCTCCAGTTCTTGTCAGATTTGCTCCATTATAGTTTTCCTTTATTCTCCTTCCTTTTCCCTATCTATTGGTCCTAGTTTCAGCCTTCAGGCTGCACCAGTTCTCTGTCAATAATTCAGACAAGTGTGCCCCTTTGACACTGCCACTGGCTTATGTAACTGCTGACCAATTGCTGACACATCACTTGTGTCTTTTTTCTCTGTCATACTGTACAGTTGTTTCTCACGCTTCTGAAGCCTCTGAAGCATCACACCTGGCCTAGGGAATCCCCAGACTTGTTCTCTTTGGATTTCCCTTTGCCAGGTGAGTAGTTATCTCAGTAGACACTGTACAGTACTGAATAAACTTTGGATTCCCCTTTGCCAGCTGTGTGATTGAGCCACAGCCTCCAGAAGTTGCCCTTACAGCAGAACAAGTCTCCAGATTTGGTCTGGGAGCCCCCTTTTTGGTTACTTGAGCTTCTACTTGGTTCCTCAAAAGGTCTCTCCCCCACCAGTGTCTTAGTGTCCCTGTGCTCTTTCTATGACCCAGCCAACCCCTCCAGCACCTCCTCCTGACGCTTCAAGCCCCCAGGATGATGCCTGGAGTCGTTTACTGTCCCTGGAAACACAGGTTCAACTTACCCAAGCCTCCCTTACTTCCCACACAGCTGAACTCACTGGACTCCATCAAACTACTGAAGCAGTGTCCCTTTCTCTACAAGCCCTTCTGGAACATCTCCCCCTTGCTCCTACCACTCCTTTGATGCCCCCAGCAGATGCAGAACAGTTTGTGTCTGCACCTAGCTCAGGCTTGTTGGCTCCAGCTGCTGTAGAACAGTTTGCATCTGCATCTGGCTTAGGCCTTTCAGCTCGTCACTCTAAACTCCCTCGTCCTGCACTCCCCAATGTATACAATGGAGATCGTAAGGCTGGAGAACGTTTCCTCCAGTCCTGCATTACCTATATCCAGCTGAGTGGTGAAGCCTTTACCTTGGATGCCTTGAAAATTGCCTGGGTCCTCTCCTATATGAAGGCTGGTCTAGCCTCAACTTATGCACTGCGTATCTTCCAATGCCCAGGAGGAGTGGAGAGTTTTTCTAGCTGGACAGAGTTTGAGAAGGAGTTTCAAGCAGAGTTCTTCCCCCTTGACCCAGCCAAAACTGCAGTGCTTTCCCTTCAAGACCAAACTCAGTATGGTCAAGGAAAGTGGTCACTTGATGAGTACATTGACTCCTTTTGTGCCTTAGTTGAACAGGCTGGATATCTGGATGGTCTACAACTCTGCCTAACTTTCCATGACAGACTCCACTCCTCTCTCAGGAATCATATAGACAGTATGGCAGAAGGGCGCCCAGATGATGAGCAGGTCAATACCTGGTACAAGGTGGCACGTGAGCAGTGGCAGCTCATGGAACTGCAATGTGAGCTGCGGCGGATGCAACCCCCAACCTTTTCTTTTCCTTGTGGAGGGTTCACCCCCTGAGCTCTCTCTTCTGCACTGGCCCCCGCATCCTCATGACCAGGTGCAGCTCCTTTCTTCATGCCTCATGCTGCTCCTCTGCACTCCCTACCCCAAGGAGTCCCAATGGATGTTGATGCTTCCCAACAGCGGTCCACCACCCCCTTGCTATGTCAACACTGTGGGAAGGCAGGTCATTTTGCCTGTTACTGTCCTCAAGGGCTAGAAGTTTACTACTTGTCAGCATCAGAGCAAGAAGAGTTGCTCATCCAACTCCTCGCAGCCTGGGATGCCACAGGAACTCCCTCTCTGGACGCACCTATAGCTGTCCATTCTGAGGAAGTGGCCAATGGATTGGAGGAGGTTCCTACAGAGTCTGAGGATTTTTAAAAGAGCAACGGATGACCAGTACACCCCCGTTGCCCAGTGCTAATCGTTTCGCTCCCTTGTCCATAGAATCAAATATATCTGTTGCCATTGTTGATACTATGCCTGAAATGATAAGCCCCTCCTCAGACATACAAACTCTCCCTCCAGCTAAAGTCTTGGCCAGGAACACACCCCCCAGCACATGCCCTCACATCCCTGCATGGGAATGCTACCTCCCTCACCATTATGTTGTTGCTTCTACCCCTTCTACCAACTTCCTGAAGCTACAGGTGGAGATTGAGACAATGGACACCCAGCAGATCCAAAGTGTGGTTGCCCTCCTTGACAGCAGTGCAACAGGCCTCTTCCTTGACACTGACTATGTGCAATGACATTGCCTGACCACTCGCCCCCTCTCTCATCCTATCCCTGTATACAATGTTGATGGCATGCTCAATGAAGCTGGCTCTATTCGCTCTGTGGTGAACCTGGTCCTCCGCTATCAAGACCACTCAGAGCGAGCTGCTTTTGCCGTCACTAGTTTGGAAAAGCAAGACATGATCCTGGGGCTCACCTGGCTATGTGAACACAATCCAGAGATTGACTGGACTAAGGGTGAGGCAAAGATGAGTTGTTGCCCACGTTGCTGCATTACCTGTGCAGAAGAAGCCTGTATAGAGTGGAAAGCCAAAGTTCGTGAACGTGCTGCTGTGCGTGCCTGTCATGCTGGGCATCTCCCTTATGCTGATCTTGACCTCCTGAGTCCCCCCCCTCTGGCATTCCCTTATGGAGAGGCCCTCTATGAGGATGTCTAAGGTGTTGGGTGTGAATCTCCAGAGGAAGAGGAAGGAGGAGGAGAATGGACCCATACTCCAGAGGCAGAGTCCCCAGATGGGAATATAGAGGTGGGTGATCAGATCTATGCCACAATCCTTGGCCTCCCTCCTGCTGTGGTGGAGATTTGGGCCAGTCAGACAACTTCTCAGTGTTTGGCTGAGGCATTTGTGGCAAATTCACAGCCCAAGCCTTTCCATAGCACTGTTCCCAATCACCTCCATGACTTTGAGGATGTATTCTTCAAGGCCTCCTTTGATTCACTTCCAGAGCATAAGCAGTGGGATCATGCGATTGAGCTGATACCAGATGCAGAGCCCTCCAGTTGCAAGGTCTATCCACTCGCACCCCGTGAACAGGACAAGCTGGACGCTTTCCTGCAAGAGAATCTTAGCTCAAGACGAATATAACCCTCCAAGTCTCCAATGGCCTCCCCAGTCTTCTTTATTAAGAAGAAGGATGAATCTCTTCATCTGGTTCAGGATTATTGGGTCCTGAATGCGATGACAGTGAAGAACTGCTACCCTTTGCCACTCATCTCAGAACTTGTTAACAACCTTCAAGGTGCATGCTATTTCACTAAGTTGGATGTCTGCTGGGGCTACAACAATGTACACATCAAAGAAGGGGATGAGTGGAAGGCAGCATTCCAAACTAATCATGGACTTTTTGAACCTTTAGTAATATTCTTTGGTCTCACCAATAGCCCAGCCACCTTTCAGACTATGATGAATGACATTTTCTGTGATCTGATTGCAGAAGGTGTCATCTGCGTGTATCTTGACAATATCCTCATCTACACAAGAACTCAGGAGGAGCACTGCTAGGTCACATGCATGGTCTTGGAATGCCTCTGCCAACATCAGCTCTATTTAAAGCCTGAGAAGTGTGAGTTCGAACAGACAAAAGTGGAGTACCTGGGTTTGATCATTTCACATGGAACTGCCAAGATGGACCCCATTAAAGTGGCTGGAGTAGCAGAGTGGCCTGAGCCAAGGAACAAAAAGGAAGTTCAGGCCTTTCTTGGGTTTGTCAATCTCTATCAGAGGTTCATACAGGATTTCTCCCACCATGCATGACCCCTCTTTGATCTCACAGTTAAGGATACTGCATGGTGGTGGGAGCCCCCACAGCAAGCTGCCTTTGATGCCCTCAAGCATTCCATGACCTCAAAGCCAGTCCTCCTGTTCCCTAATGATGACTCTCCATTCTGTGTGGAAGCAGATAGCTCAGACTTTGCTACAGAGGCAGTCCTCTCCCAGCAGTCAAAAGAGGATGGCAAATGGCACCCAGTAGCCTTCTACTCCAAGAGCCTTAATGCAGTGGAACGGAACTATGAGATCCATGACAAGGAGATGCTGGCAATTATTCAGTTCTTTGAAGAATGGAGGCATTTCCTTGAGGGTGCACAACATAAGTTTGAAGTCTGGACAGACCATAAGAACCTGGAGTACTTCTGTTCCGCTAAGAAACTCAATTGATGTCAAGCTTGGTGGTCTCTGTATCTGGCCAACTTTGACTTCTCACTGCACCACAAACCAGGATGGAGCATGAGCAAACCCAATGCACTGTCCAGGCAGGCGGACCATGGCACTGGAGCTGGAGATAATGACAATATTGTCCTCCTCAAGCCAGAGCTCTTTGCCATCCATGCACTAGAAGGGATTGTGGCTCAGGGAGATGAGGCAAACATCCTTAGAGACATCCGACAAGGGAACCGGGAGGGTGTGCAGGAGGATGCAGTTGCCCAGGCTGCACAGGCCCTACAAGCTCGATGGGCAAGGGGAGTCAAGTCAGTGCATGCAGATGAGTGGGGTCTTCAGAATGGGCTGCTGACCTTCAGAGGACGCATTTATGTGCCTAACATTCCAGAACTTTGTCAGCACATTGTAGAACAACATCATGACTCTTGAGTGGCTGGACATTCTGGAAGGTGGAAGATGCTAGAGCTGGTATCCTGAAACTATTGGTGGCCACAGATCTCCTGATATGTAGGCACCTACACTAGCACCTGCAACCTCTGTCTCCACACAAAACCTCGCCGCCAAGCACCCATGGGCCAGCTCCACCCACTTCCCATTCCAGCTGCTTGCTGGAGTGTTGCATCAGTGGATTTCATTGTGGAGCTCCCAGACACTCATGGGTATGATGCCATGATGGTGGTGGTGGACCTCTATGGCAAACGGGCTCACTTCATACCTACTCACACCACATGCTCTGCCTTGGGAGCGGCCAGCCTGTACCATAAGAATGTCTGGAAACTCCATGGTCTGTCAGATGGATATGTCTCAGACTGGGGCCCCCAGTTTGTGGCAGAATTCACTCAAGAACTGTATCGCCTGCTAAGTATAAAGCTCCATACCACCATGGCCTATCACCCTCAGTCAGATGGGCAGACAGAATGTGTCAACCAGGGACTGGAACAGTATTTCCACCTGTTTTGTAATGAGAGGCAGGATGACTGGGATGAGCTGCTGCCAGATGCAGAATTCCAATACAACAACCACATTCACTCTTTCACACAGATGACTCCATTCTTCCTGGACACTGGCAGGCACCCTCACATGGGATTTGAACCTCAGGCATGCCCCTCAGAGAACAATTCCATCAATGAGTTTGTGGACCAGATGAGAAGGGCACAGAAGGAGGCAAAAGCTGCATTGGTGAAGGCCAAGGAAGACATGGCATGGTACTATGATCGCAGATGGACACCTGTGCCAGTTTACAAGCCTGGGAACCATGTGTACTTGGACAGCTCAGACATTAAGACAACAAGGCCATCCCCAAAGCTGTCACATCGTCATCTGGGCCCCTTCATGGTGGAGAAGAAGGTAGGGCCTTTGGCATACCAACCTAAACTCCCAGCAGGCCTGCACCAACTGCATCCAGTCTTCAATGTGGTCAAGTTGTTTCCAGCTTCAGAGGATCCAATCCCAGGCTGTTGCCCTAATCCACCCCCACCACCAGTCCTGGTCAATGATGAGGAAGAATATGAGGTGGAGGAAATCTTGGACAGCAGGGTATTCTGAGGGAAATTGCAGTTCAAGGTGAAATGGAAGGGATATGGCATTGAGGACATCTCTTGGGAACCACAGGCTAATGTTCATGCACCAGGCTTGGTCCAGGACTTCTACTGTAGGCATCCCAATGCCCCCAAAGCGATTTGAGGCATCTACTCTATTTCACCAGCTGACCATGCAATTCATAACTTCTTCTACTCAGTGCATTGAGGTGCCGCATCCTAGAGGGGGGGTGATGTCAGGGGATGTCTCACTTGTTTCCCCTTCTCCTCCTCCAGTTCTTGTCAGATTTGCTCCATTATAGTTTTCCTTTATTCTCCTTCCTTTTCCCTATCTATTGGTCCTAGTTTCAGCCTTCAGGCTGCACCAGTTCTCTGTCAATAATTCAGACAAGTGTGCCCCTTTGACACTGCCACTGGCTTATGTAACTGCTGACCAATTGTTCACACATCACTTGTGTCTTTTTTCTCTGTCATACTGTACAGTTGTTTCTCACGCTTATGAAGCCTCTGAAGCATCACACCTGGCCTAGGGAATCCCCAGACTTGTTCTCTTTGGATTTCCCTTTGCCAGGTGAGTAGTTATCTCAGTAGACACTGTACAGTACTGAATAGACTTTGGATTCTCCTTTGCCAGCTGTGTGATTGAGCTACAGCCTCTAGAGGTCGCCCTTACAATTCTATTGTCAGTTGGTGCCTCATCATTTGTAGTTTTCACAGCCCATCTAGTCATGTCAAGGTGTGTCACTGTCCCTCTTCTGTGTGGGGTCTCCAGGTTCTCAATGATTCCTTTGTATATCATTGCTTGTGACACTGCAGCAAGTTTGGCCCCCTGAATATTGAAGGCAGTTGGAATTTTGAGGTTGATGGATGGGTCTGGGTTGGGTTCTTGAGCTCCTTCATCTGCAAGGGCATCTGCACCCTCATTTTCTTCCACACCTGAGTGGCCTTTTACTTTCTCTAGAGTTACAATACCTTTCCTCTTCCTTAAGTTAGCTACAAAGCATTTCATCAGTTCTTTGTTTTTTGAGCCTATTCATCCATTATCTTCTCTCTCTTTGAGGTTCTTAGTCAGGCCATTGATCACTAGTTGTGAGTCACTAATTATATGCAGGGAAGCATCCTGTGGGACTTTCTGTGTTGCTGCTAGGACTGTATAGGCCTCCCCTGCATTGTTTGAGTGTTCAATGGTGGGTGGGAGTCTTAGGGTTAGGTTCCTATGGTCCCCTGGCCCAAACCATGCTCCTGCTCCTGCTCCTGCTACAGCTTCAACACTCCCATTCTTCTGGCATGACCAATCTGTGTATACCACTACCCTTGTGGGGTAGTTGGGGGTTCTCCTTGTGTAGTCTTCATTGTCTGTTCTTGAATATTCTTGCTCCTTTGTAAAGAGTCTGAAGCCCTCCCCTAGGTTTTCCTTTATCATTATTTCAGAATTAAAGACAAGAGACCTCTCTCTTCCATGTATCTCTCTATCTCCCTCTGTGATGTGCCTAGGCATCTCTGGTCTCTTTGGGTTCTATTGTAGGCCTAGTTTATTTAGCATGTTTCTTGTGAAGATACCACATTTGTTGGGGTTTTCAAACCCTCTCTGTCTTTCTGCTCTACAGCTAACACATGCACAGTTCTGCCTTCCTTTGTGCTGTGTATTCATTGTGGAGTCTATCTTCCTTTCCAGTACCTCTGCATCATCTACAGTTGCTACTTTGTGGTTTGCTTTAAGGCAGTGTGCTGTGGAGGAGTTCAGCCAGAGGTATTTTGTGTTTTTCATCTCTAAATGGAACCAGAAGGGCATTTTGCCTTTCAGATTCTGGTTCAGCATTAATGGTTGGAAACAGACTTCATACTTGCATGCTGTTTTAAACATTCTCCTCAACAAAGTGGGATTCCATCTTCTTTTGATCTTGCATCTACATCCAGGTATTGGAGAAAGGTATTCTGGAAAAATGTGCTATCTGATGCCTTCCATTTCTTTGCAATATTTAGTCCAATTAATCTGTCTGCCACTGCTGCCCATGTGGGTCTGCTATGATCAAGCTTAAGGTATCTTTTTATCTTCATAAGCTCAATTGCTTCATTTCTTAGTTTTATGTTCAGGATTTTTTTCCCTCCTCTTTCATGGGGAAGGTGCAATGTGCTCAGGCCTATTGTTGGAGTGGTGCCTTCTCCCTATACAAAATCCCTCACCATTTTTGTTAGCTGTTCTTCTATCTTTTTTGGCATTTCCTGCACACATGTTCTATATTGAGTTCTTCCTCCCACCACCATTCCTATGATGAGTCTCTGTCCTTCTATTGTTGGATTTCCTTTGGCCCATCTGTCAAGGTCCTTAGCCACAGCTTCCACAGTGGGAGTCTGTAAGGGCAACCTCTGGAGTGACAGATCAGAGTCATGTGGCTAGAAGAGGGGAATTCAAAGTATATTAGCAGAGTAGATGATGATACAAATCAGTAACTAATCACCTAGCAGAGGAGAATCCAAAGAGAACAGGTCTAAGGATCCCCGCTGCTTGGTGCAGTGCATTAGCAGGTGGTGGAGGCATGGGAACTACTGTACAGATGACTGGAGCTACTCCTAACTCTAGGGCAATGGTTGCTGAGGTAATACAGAGAACTCCAGGGTTCCGGAAAGAGCTCCAGAGACATTGAACAAGCTGTGGAGGTGGTGGAACTAGTCATGGAGGTTGGAAATGGAAGTCCCCTGACATCACTCCCCCTCTAGCATGTAGCGTCTTGACATGCAGGGTAGAAGAAGTCCCTGATTGCTTGGTCTGCTAGTAAGATAGAGTAGATTCTTTGTATAGTGCACAGCACATCTGGATGTCTCCAGTGGAACTCCTCAATAAGTCTGGGGGTGTGTACATTCTCCTGTGGCTCCCAGGAGATATTCTTGATTCTGTAGCCTTTCCACTTCACCTTGTACTGTAGTTGTCTCCAGAATAAATGGCTGTTCAGGATTTCTTCCACTTCATACTCTTCATTGTTGTTGACCACCACTGGGGGTGGTGGAAGTGGCAGACATCACTCTGGAATAGGATCTTTAGGGGCCAGGGTAAGTTTGACCACATTGAACACTGGATAAAGCTGGCACATCCCTGTGGGGAGTCAGAGTTGATAGGCCAAGGGTCCTACCTGTTGTTCCACTGTGAATGGCCCTAACTGGCAGTGTGACAGCTTCTTTGAGGGACAGGTTGTTGTAATGTCAGAGGCATCCAGGTAGACTTGATCCCTGGGCTGATATCTGCACTCTGGGGTCCTCCCACAGTTGTAGTATTGTGCCATGTCATCTTTTGCCTTTGCCAGTGCAGCCTGGGCCTCTTCTTATAACCTCTTCATTCAGTCCACAAATTTGTTTATTGCCTCATTCTCCAAGGGTTGGGCCTAGGGTTCAAAACTCATGCATGAGTGCTGTCCAGTGTTGAGGAAGAATGGGAAAAATTGGATGGATGCATGAACATGGTTGTTGTACTGGAATTCAGCATTGGGGAGGAGTTTGTCCCAGTCATCTTGGCACTTGTTGCAGAAGAGGTGGGGATACTGTTCCAACTCCTAGTTTATATGCTCCATCTGGCTGTTGGACTGTGGATGGTAGGCAATGGTGGTGTAGAGCTTTACTCCAAGCAGTCAGTAGAGCTCCCAGGTAAACTCTGCCACAAATTGTGGTCCCCAATCTGAGACATAGGCATTGGAGAGGCTGTGGAGCTTCCAGATGTTCCTCCAGTACAGGTTTGCAGCACTCATGGTGGAGCAGGTGGTGTGGGTTGGAATGAAGTGCACTCTCTTGCCATACAGGTCCACCACCACCATGATTGCATCATAACCATGGGTGTTGGGGAGCTCTATGATGAAGTCCACAGATGCTATGCCCCATCATTCCACAGGCACCAGTAGCAGGTGTAACTGTCCATAGGGGAGTCAGCATTAGGGCTTGGTCCAGAGGCAGAGATTGCAGGTACTAGTGTAAGACCCAATGTACTGGGACATCTGAGGCCACCAGTAGTTCTGTGATACTAACTCCAGTGTCTTCCACTGCCCAGGGTGCCCTGCAATGCAGGAGTCATGGTGTTGCTCCACAATCCTCTGACAGAGCTCCAGGATGTTAGGGACATAGATATAGTCTTGAAAGGTCAGGATTCCATCTTGAAGGGCCCATTCATCAGTGCAGACCACCTTAACACCAGTAGCATGCCCCAACTTCAGCATCTGAGCAGCCTGTGCCACAAGCTCTTCCTGTCAACTGTCCTTATTACCCCATCAGATGTCCTGGAGAATGTCTGCCTCTGCTCCATCAACAACTAGGCCTTTCATGGCTTGGATCACAAACAATTTGGGGTGGAGGAGCATGATGTTACTGTTATCCCCTTCCCCTATTCCATGGTCTGCCCTCCAAGACAGGGCATCTGGTTTCCCCATGCTCTAGCCAGGCTTGTGGTGCAAGGAGAAGTCAAAGTTGGCAAAGTAGAGGGACTATTAGGCCTGCTGGTGATTGAGCTTCTTGGCTGTCCAGAAGTATTCAAGGTTCTTGTGATCCATCCAGACCTCAAACTTGTGCCACATGCCTTCCAGAAAGTGCCACCACTCCTCAAATGACTGGATGATGGCCAACATCTCCTTGTCATGGATCTCATAGTTCTGCTCCACCGCATTCAGGCTCTTGGAGTAAAAGGCCACTGGATGCCACTTCCCATCCTCTGGATATTGCTGCAAGAGCACAGCCCCAGTGGCAAAGTTGGAGCTGTTGGCCTCTATGTGGAAGGGAGAGTTGTTATCTGGGAAGAGGAGAACAGGTCTGGAGGTCATGGCATGCTTGAGAGTGTTGAAGGCCATCTGCTCTGAAGGTCCCCAGCTCCACATAACATCTTTTCCTGTGAGGTCAAACAGCAGGCAGGCATGATGTGAGAAGTCCTGGATGAATCTCTGGTAGAAGTTTGCAAAACCAAGAAATGCCTGTACCTCCTTCTTGTTCTGGGGCTCTGGCCACTCCACCACACTTGCTACCTTCACCAGGTCCATCTCTGCAGTTCCATGGGAGATGATCAGGCTGAAGTACTTGATCCAGGTTTGTTCAAACTTGCACTTCTCTAGCTTGAGGTAGAGCTGGTGCCAGCAGAGGCATTCCAGAACAAGATGAGTAATCCAATGGTGTTCCTCTAGCATTTTGGTGTAGATGAGGATGTCATTGAGGTACATGCACACTACACCCTCTGCAATGAGGTCCTGGAAGATGTTGTTCATCATGGTCTAGAAGGTGGTTGGGCTGTTGGTGAGACCAAAGAGCATAATGAGTGGCTCAAACAATCCCCAGTTGGTTTGGAAGGCCACCTTCCACTCATCTCCCTCCTGAATGTGCACATTGTTGTAACCCCACTGGACATCCAGTTTAGTGAAGTATCACATGCCCCAGAGGTTGTTGATGAGCTTGGAGATGAAGGGGAGAGGGTAGCAATTCTTTACTATCATGGCATTGAGTACCCAATTGTCCTGTACCAGTGGGAGGGAGCCATCCTTCTTTTTGATGAAGAAGACCAGAGAAGCCATCAGAGATTTGAACAGACAAATATGACTGGAGTCCAAGTTCTCCTGGAGGAAGGCATCAAGCTTGTCCTGCTCTCTGGGCATGAGGAGGTAGACCTTACAACTGGAGGGTGCTGAGTTGGGCAGCAGTTCAATGGTGTGGCCCCACCTCTTATGCTTCAGAAGCAACTCAAAGGAGGCCTTGGAGAACATGTCCTCAAATGCATGCAAGTAGGGGGGTACTACATCCCAGAACTCTTAAGGTGTGGCATTGGCAGCAAAGGCCTGGGCCAGCTGCTGGGATGTAGTCTGGCTAGCCCTGATCTCCATAACAGAGGGCAACAGATGGACAGTAATAACATAAATTTGATCCCTTGCCTCTATTGCTTCATCTAGGAGCTCAGGTTCATGTATACCACCAAACTCCCCTCCACACTCCTCCTCTGGGGCTCTACCATTGCTCCAATTGTCCTTATAGAGGGCCTCCTTACAAGGGAACGCCAGAGGTGGGGGGTCCAGGAGGTCTAGATCAGCAAAGGGGAGAGGGCATAACATGCTCAGATAGCTGCATGCTCTCAGACTTGAGTCCAATGCTCTGCTCTGGCCTCTGCAGTGCAGGCAGAGCACTTTTGGGGCATCTACTCATGGTTACCTCTCCTTTGGTCCAATTGACCTTGGGGTTATGCTCTCAGAGCCACATGAACCTAAGGATTATGTCTTGCCTTCCCAAGCTGGTGACAGCAAATACAGCATGCTCCATGTGGTTCCAATAATGGAGAACTAGGTCAACCATGAAGCTAATTGTGCTGGCTTTGTTGAGTGTTTTGTTGATGTTGTAGACAGGAATGGGCTTGGGAAGGGGCTGCATGGTCAGGCCATGGCATTTGACAGAGTCAAAGGCATTCCTGCTGAGGTGGATGTAGGTGAGGCAGGACTGTAGAAATCTCTCTCTACCAGATCAAGTGCCATCATATGCATCTGGCAGCACTGGGTAAGGGATCTGTGGCTGCAGGGTCACTGGAGCCACTGGAGCAGGTGCCATGGCAGGCAGAGCTGGTTTCTCAGCCATGGAAGGGGTGGAGTTAGGGCTTAGGCATTCTAGCAATGCCTGGAGGGACTGGGAGATAAGATCCATTGTCTGATGGAGGGTAGAGAGTTTGGTCATATGGTGGGTGAGAGATGATTGCATTAATTGCACCTGGGTTTCTAGGTAGAGCAGGCAAGTTCATTTGTCCTGTGGGGCTGGGGCCTCCAAGAGTGTGTCTGAGTTGGCAAGCTGAGACATAGAACTCCACAATGCTTAATCATAGCAGAGAAGTGACAGATAGCAGCTCAGAGGTTCCTTGCAGCTATATGGAGCTTCTGGGCCAGTTTTAGGAGACTTGTTCTACTATAAGGGCAACCTCCAGAGTGACAGATCAGAGTCATGTGGCTAGCAGAGGGGAATCCAAAGTATATTAGCAGAGTAGATGATGATACAAATCAGTAACCTAGCAGAGGGGAATCCAATGAGAACAAGTCTAAGGATCCCTGCTGCTTGGTGTGGTGCATCAGCAGGCAGCAGAGGCATGGAAACTATTGTACAAGTGACCGGAGCTACTCCTAACCCTAGGGCAATGGTTGCTGAGGTAATATGGAGAACTCCAGGGTTCTAGATGATGATGATGATGATGATCCGTTTTATTTATCTTTGAGGCCTATTTTACACATGACCTTCGTGTTCTAAGCCCCAAGAGCCCCAGAGACATCAAACAAGCTGCAGAGGTGCTGGAACTAGTCATGGAGAGGTTGGAAATGGAAACCTCCTGACAGAGTCTAGACACTAATGCTGTTTGTCCTGTTGCCAATGAAGGCACCTAGAAGGCGTGTGGCCTCTTCATCCTTAGCTATTCTAATATCCTCAAGTATTATTGTGCTCCGGGGATTAGACTGTCTTGTTGTAACCACCTGTGATCTGTATGCTTCTATGCCTACTGGCACTATTACTGTTTTTGAGATGTTGAATTTTGCTCCTAAGGCTGAGCACCAGGTTTTCAGGATCTCCTCCAGGGTCTCAAAGTTATCTTTTTCTGCCAGGTAGGCTGTTGTATCATCTGCAAAGAGTGTTGCAATAAGCCTTTTCATACTTTTATCAAGGGAAAAGCCTTCAAGATCTGACATTCTCAACATTTGTGCCAGAGATTCACTGGCAATGTTGAAAAGAAGGCATAATAGTGGGTCACCCTGCCTGACTCCTCTTATTACTATGTAAGGTTTGCTCTTCTCTCCATTTAGGATTACTGTTGTGCTGGCTTCTGAGTACAGGGCCTGGATTGTTTTTATGAAAGTTTCAGGAAAGCCAAACTTCCTGAGTGATTTCCACAGGAAGGTATGTAGGATCCTGTCATATGCTTTTTCCTAGTCAAGGCAGATGATCATCCCATTTCTTTCTTCAGTCTCACACCATTTTATTATCATTTGGGCCAGTTCTGTCTGGTCCTCAATTCTTCTGCCTGTTATGAAGCCTGCTTAGTCAGGGTGGATGATTGATGGTGCTACTTTGGTAAGCCTGTTTGATAGCACTTTAGTGAAAATTTTATAGTCAGTATTGAGCACTGTTATTGGGTGGTAGTTTCCTATGTCTGTTCAGTCACACTTCTTGTATATGGGGCATAGCCATCCCTTGTTAAATGCCATACTGTCATCATGCCATTTGTGACTATGTCATTAAATACTATTTGTTTGGAGCACCCTGGCCACATTAAAGCCAGGTCTTTCTGTCTTCACAGCTTCATCATGCATGTTCTGGAGTTCCTGCCATACTTCTTGTATTATACCATCAAGACCCACAGCTTTTCCATTTTGTAATGATTTAATAGCTGTCTCTACCTCCTTTTCCAGGATAGGTAGCCCCACTTCTTCAGTGTCTTTTCTGGTGAGAATTTTGTTTAGGTAGTTCAGGACCTCCCTTGTTTGGAATGTGTGAGTGCCCTTGTCCTCAGGCAGTTGTAGGTTCTGGAGTTCTTCATGATGGGCTCAAGCTAGTTCTGCCATCTTTTTTGAGTTTCTCTCTAGCCTATTTCTGGGTGTGGCCCTAGCTTTCAGTGCAGCTATCATATCTCTGGGTTTCCACTCTTTATTCAGGTTTATCCATGGCCTGGCGAGAGACTCGCCATTAACAAAGAAATTTGTTGCCACAGTGTCCCTTGCCTTTGCAAAGCATCTTATTTCAAGCATTTTTATTCTATCATCTAGTAAAGCCAAGTTCATCTCTCTTGTTTCTATGCTTATTTCAGGATCATTCAAGATCTTTCCCTTGTCTGCTCTCAGAGACCTTAGTTCTTTTTCAATCTTTGGGATGTTTTGCTTGGAGAATCTTCTGATTTCCTTTATCACTTCAGTTTTGAAGGACTTGTGGAGGCTTTGTGGATTTATCTCTTGTGTTCTTATACTTTGAGATTGTTCCATTCTTTCTTGGTGTTGCATACCCATTCTCTCCAAAGTTTGGAGTAGGTCTGGATCTTTTGCTAGGTATGCTGGCATTGCATATCTTCCACTCCCCATGTACAGTTGCCATGGTTTTAGTATAGTTGCTGTCACCATTAGGTGGTCTGTGTTTATTCCTGTTTGTTCTATGGCCCAGTCCCAGCTATAGGGCAGTGAGGATTCCTTAATATAGATTTGGTCAATTTGGGATTGGATTGATTGTCCTGCCATGTAGAATGTATCCAGAGTTGTTGGGTTCTCCCTGCACCACCCATCTGTTAGGTGGAAGAGGTTCTTCAGCTCACTAAGTGTTTCTGTAGCTGGCTGGTAATCATCATGTGCAGGCATGTGGTCTGCTGCTTCCTCTACTAGGTTCATATCTCCTAGTATCACCTCCACCTTAGGCTTGTTTTGGTTCTGCCTCCATTTGTCTTTAATTTTTGCCCAGAACAGGCTGTTCTCTATAGGATTGTTTGGTGTGTAGACATTTAAGCATCTCATTTTGCATCCCTCAAACTAGGGGATTTCTAGAAGGATAGCCCTTCCTGGCAGAATCACCTCATTTGTAGCTTCTGCCCATCTTAGAGTATCCTTGTTCAGGATAAATGCAACCCCTTTTGCATTGGGATGGGTTTTGTCAATACTAGATAGTATTACTATTCTTTGTTCAAAGAGTGTATTTAGGCTCTCCCTAAGAGTGTCACTCATGTGTGTCTCCTGAATGGTCAGTATATCAATCTTTCTCTCCCTTATTAACTAGCACATCTCTAGCCATTTCCTTTGTGTTGACTCTGATCCACCCCCTTTCATGCTCAGGGAGGCAATTTGTATGGCCCTCCTCTTTGACTTTCCTTTTTTTTGTGGTGTGGGCTGTGGGGGATCATCTGCCAGGATCTGCTCCCCAGAGTCATTACTTGGATAGATCTGCCTTATCCATTCACCAGGGGACATCTGTTCTTGTACTTTGTCTCCAAAAGACTGAAGAGAGCTATCTGCTCCAATGCTAGGTGCATTTTGGGGTCCACCTCCAGAGCCTCTATAGCCCTCCTCAGGAGCTTGGTTGGTGGTTGGGCCATTGCCCCCTCTTGCCATAGAGGAGCTTTGATCATTGCCATTGGCCATGATCAAGTTATTTCTTGGATTCATTGCATCCTGGGGTCTGCCTCCAAACCATCTCTGACCATCCTCAGGAGCATGGTCAGCAGTTGGGCCAACACCCCCTCCAGTTAAAGAAGGGCTGTAACCATTGCCATTTATATTTGTCTGCTGTTGTGTTATATTTCTTGTTGTGTTAGGAAGTAGTGTGGGTTATACTCAGATATAATCGTGAGTTTAAGCAGGAGCACTGCATAGCACAACCCTTGTAAAAACAATGCTACCTGAACTTGCCTAGTTCAGACAGGAGGCCCCATTGAGATTACCTGTTGCCTTTTTGGCCCAGTAAAATCATCTCAATATTAGGCCTTACATTGTGGGGGGGTCATAAGCAAAATCATTAGAGGAGGGGGGACATATATTTGGTGTACATTTACTTAGGATGTGTACAATCATTTTTTAATATGTATACAACTGTATATTGTTTGAACTAATTTAGCAGTGTTTGCATTTGAAGTTTCCATAGGAGTAGCCATGACCCCTGCCAAATCCTCCTCCACCTCTATTTTCATAGCATCTCTGTATGCTCACATTTGTTCTTTCATTCCAGCTGGAAGTTATGAATTCTGCAGTTTCTTCTACTGTCTCTATTGCCTTATTTCCATACCATCCCTCTAGTTTTACATAGTCGCACTGAGCCAGGTTGTGATTGGCACCCTTACAATTATAGTAGTGCAGGCAGCTCTCCTCATCGACTAGGGTAGCACTGCCACAGTCCATGTCTATAAAATGGATGCCTTGGATGTATTGCAGGATTATAAAGTAGCTTGTCCATGTGATGGGGGGGAGTTGCTTTGAAAAAGACATTCCAGAGAGGCTTTTTCATACCAAATTTGGCTGTGCACACAATTGTTTCCTCCCCTTTTGCAAGTCTGACTTTGATTGAGTTGATGACTTCCAGTGGGGGTTGAATGTTGTGTTGGGAGGTACTATTATCTATGATCTTTCCTTTCAAGAGCATAATGAAATCCTCATTGTTTGCTAGAGTCCTACATATAATTGTTGTCACAGATAATTCAGAGTCCTTGATCACTTCTGGTCTGCAAATGCTCAATGTGAATCCCTCCAGTGTGCATAGGAAACAAGGAGTAGGGGGGCTGTATGGTAAAATGAATGCTGATGTGTCTGGAGTTGATATAATTGGGTTTGCCAGGAGAATTTCCTTTGTATTATTGGAAATTCCAGAGATTAAAAAATGTTATGGTGGTTTCTGTTGTTTGTTCTGGCATTTGCTGCCAAGCTCCTTCTCTTGCTGTGGAGTTGAGAGCCTTACTTTTTCACCTGTCATATGGTTGATGAGGTCCTTCAGTGCATCACTGGTTGCCATCAAATCCACCACTTTACTTACTTGCCAGTCATGGACCCAGAGTTTGGGTTTAGGGTAAGTGTTGAATATGTTTCTTTGTTTTGGGAGGAGGTTGTACCAGGGAGGAGTAGAGAGGTGTATAGTGGGGAAACCCCCAATAGGTGAGGGGGTTTGGGTTAGGCTCTTTGGCAGTTTGTAGAGTTTGGGATTTAGAATTGGGAGTAGGTCATTGGGAGCCCTTTTCTGTGCATGCCCTTGTAGGGTCCTTCCTGTATCCCTGCTGGCTCAAGCAGTTTAGGGGGTCATGGCTGGGGATGGGGTGTGGCAAGTGTCTCCTTCTGCATTAGTACATCTGGGTTTTCTATGCATGTTCATTTGACTATCCATGGGGGGTCCACCCTGTGCATTAGGAGTTTGGGGGCCTGGGGGGGGAGCATCCTGTCTTCTGCACTCATATTCTGCCTCAAGAGGGGAAAGAGGGGGGGATACTACCATAGTTGTGTCCCCTTCATTGTCACTTCTAGAGGGGGGGATATGGTGAATTTGTTTAGGTTTGGAGGGGGGGATAGCTAGTGGGGAGGGGCTGGCAATGTTTGTTTCACTTTCTGAGAGGTTCATGTCTGATGTTGTGTGTCCAGCTCCAGTGTCAAGTTTTTTTTTATTGTGGGCACATACCCCCTATTGTTTTTTGGGGCTTGCTGACTGGAGTCACTTCTTTGGGTCCTCAGCATTGGGCATGAGGTCATTGCTCTGTCAGTAGAGGGTGGGCTCTCACTACTTCCATAACTTTAGGGGAGGTAGGGTGTACTTGAGGTTTTTAGCCTTGGCGATCTTATCTTCTATTGATTGATCTCTGTCTTTATCTTATTTTGTCATTGTTTGTCTAGTTTTTAGGGATTAGTGAGCATTTGTTCATATTGAGGGGGGTGCATTTGTTGTGTCTATATAGCCATACATATGGTGTGTGTTGTGTATTGTGTAGTTTTCATGATTGATCCTGTATCCTCATTTTTGTATACTTCTTAAAAATGCTATATTCAACATGTAGTAGTAGTACCTTCATTCTTCTTCACTCCTGTAGTTAGGCCTACTCTTTGAATCAGCTCAGAAGAAGCCTCTCCTTGCTGCCATTTCATGTATTTTGTCAATTTCTTTTTTGTTGAACCCTATAGTGTCATATAGATCTATAGGTCCTAGTTTGAGGAGTGGGTTCATGAGACGTCTTTGTATGCCCTTCCCATAGTCTTTCATGAGCCTAGGCATTCCTGTTACCCAGGAGATATGTACTTGTATAATGCATGTCACCCCAGTGTTCATATCCTTTGCCCAGAAGGAGAACTACTTAGGGTTGGGTGGACAGTTGCATGGGTCAACTGGCTCTTGGAGTTTTGTCTTTAGGTGAGGCATGTTGTTTGTGTTTATAGCAGGGGGTGGTGGATATATACTGACTTCATTGCCCTCTCCCATAATGTTTATTGTGCAGCATGATCCATCAGGTAGGGTTTCCACCATGCTGGATATGACCCATTCTGGGACCTGGTATCTGATGCTCCCAGGTGATACCCCCCTCTCTCCATATGTTTCCAGGATCCAAACTGTCTGGCAATGCATTATAGATATATGATTGGTTGATAAATAAGCTTTCAGCAGTGAATTAGAAGAGAAAAGTGATCCTCAATCAGCCAAATTCAAAGACCTAGCCACAAAGTGAGGTTGGGTCTGGATTTCAGTATTGACTTAGAAAATTCAAAGCCAAAACTGAAAGGTGTGAGGTTGGAGCTGGGTCTTAACATTAGGTGAGAATATCAAAGACCTAGCCAAACAGAGTGAAGTTGGCCTGGAACTTAACAAGAATGACAGGCCCATGTTCAGGGCAGACCATAGCTTGTGCATTGATGTGTGACAAACTTTCCAACAATTTTTAACATACCTCTGGATAATATATCAACTTGTGGAAAATACCCCTTTTTTAATGTTGATTATTTGAGATATTTAGTATTCCCACTGTATTGTAAACCCAGGCTTGGGCCCGAGCTGAGCCAGGACCAGCCCTAAATGAGGGATCAGGGCTTGGCTCAAAGCTTTGGAAAGCCCTGACACTCTTGAGCCTGGAAATTTGAGCTGATACGGACCTTGCAAATCACTACTTGTAAGTTGCCATTAAGATTTTCGCGAGTGTCACAGAGAATTATGCTTGGGCACGTGATGCACAAGCCATGAGTTGATCCTCGTTACTTTCGTAAGAGACGGTCGGAGATCTAAACTTACCCCCGCCGCCGTTCTTCGTTGTTCATCGACATCAATTGTCCAAGGTGAAATGGTATACCGCACGCTGTCTGTACGTAATCGTCTCCTCTTTTCACAATCTCTTTTCATTACGTTCTATCACAGCGTATGCAAATCGCCGCACGTATACCATTGAACATTTCGCGGAACGTTTGGTTTAAGTACCGTTATGGTTCAAATTTTCGCCCCACCAAGACACTTGACTAAGTAATTTGCTAAGGTTTCCCAGCGACGTATATCAGCCTGGTCATCGCCTTTCGGTTGAGCTTCGAGGAGGTAAAGCGGCAGAAGTGGAGATCATTAAGGCGTTTACTCCGTTTACTTGCTCTGCTGTCCTTCTAGTTCGTACACGGACTAGTATGCATAGCTTGGGACTTCCGGACCGTTTCATACTGAAACTGGCAGATCGTCGAGTCTCTGACGTATGGAATTTACAAGAAGAAGAGGACTATCAATCAAATATCAGTAAACATGGAGCATCCTTTGAACTCCAAGACGAGGAGGATTTGTTACCGTGGATGGAATCATTTAGGTCATGGCAATATTATGATGCCTTACATGTCAAGGAGCGCGAGGCATATAGTTATTTGAAAGAGGCTCAGGCTTCTGGGTTAATCCCTCGTTTCTTCGGTACCACGAAAATCAACATGATGACAACGGCTCCCCATCCATCTCTAAGTCACATCAATGGCCTTCTACTCGAGTACATCCCTGGGCGTCCAATGGCAAAAATAAGGCCAGGTATTACAATCACATTCGAGGAGGCCGAGACTATTTCGCAACGTGTCTTGGAATTGGGGCGGCAGCTCCGTCGTTTTGGTGTTCGCCACTCTGATGTCCATGTTGGCAATGTCATCCTTCGAGCAAAGGACAACTCCCCAGTCCTGATTGATTGGGGTCTCGCGACGTTACCTGCTCCGGGTGCCTCGTTGATTGAACGATGGAATGATATCGGTGCTAAGACGGATTTTAACCGAGACCTACGCTATTTGCTTCGAAGTGGAGTTTATTACGAAGGTCCCAACGATGATGAAGTCCATCCCCCAATCACGGCTGGCGGTATATGGCATCGCTTCAGAACTCCACTGTCTGATGAGGAACAAATTCAATACGCGCAAGACTGGGGTTATCACTCGACCAATTTGGAAATTGCTCGTCTACCTGAAGAAGAAAAGGCCCTCTTCTATGATGAAGACATGAGTGTAGACATTGATCATGGGTTGCGGTGGAAAGTCAAGAAGGGTGTGAAGACCAGGGAACTAGATGATCCATGTCCAGCAGAATAAAAAGTTTGAATAACTTATCTGAAAACCCTTCCAGAACGGTACAGTTCATGTACTTGATATCAATGACTAGTTCGGCAACTTTTTTCTAGAATGTTTCAGCTAATTCTTGAGCCATCTTGATGAGGATAGTGGTAACGAACTCCATCTCCATGGCGATTCCAAAGTGTAGCTCGCAACCGTGACATATCCTGAGTATCCAGGATCCCAGCCTGGGTGAAGTGTGGTAAGATATGATCCACTTGCACCACATGCATTGTAGATGACAGAGAGTCATGCAGTTGACGATCGTGACATAGGTCAGAACACCGGATAGTGCTTACAAAACAAGTTTACGAGTTAACCCCTCAATCATCGATTCATCTTTCTATACATTTGACCATGTCTTATCATCGGTCTACAATTTACATCGTTCTTGAATTCTTGACAATGTCTTCCTTTCCTGTAATCGGACTTAAGATGAAGCAAAACAAAGAAAAAGAAAAACTCTTTTCAGGGATCCCCTTCATTCAAGTCCTTGTGAATGCCTCGACCAAATCACAATGGCTGCCCTCCAGCATACTCTGGAATTGATACAAAGGCCCATGGTACCCCAACCAGTGACATCTAAATCCTCCAATCAACTCCGTCACCACTCCAGACTCAGCTGCTGCTGCCCTGTTGCCCACCCCCGTTGACTCCAGAAACCTTGACATTAAAATCATTGGCACCATCCCCTTTGCACACATCTTTTCTATACAAAGTAGTTCCACTGGAGTATCATGAATTTGCTGACATGTTCTCCGAAGGAAGTGCCAAGGAACTTCCTCTGCACTGCTCCTACAACCACAAGATTAACCTCAAGATGGCACCTTGCTCCCATTTGGCAAGATCTACAACATGTCTGAGATTGAGCTCTGGGCCCTGAAGCAATACCTCAACAACATGCTCAGCAAGGGCTTCATATGCCTGTTGATCTCTGCTGCTGGTGCTCTGGTCTTGTTTGCCAAGAAGAAGCATGGATCACTCCAACTCTGTGTAGATTATCAGGGACTCAACAAAGTCACCAAAAAGAACCAGTATCCCCTCCCCCTGATTGGAGACCTCATCAACCATCTCCACAGTGCAAAGATCTACACAAAGATAGACCTCTGCTCTGGCTACAACAATGTCTGGATTGCTCCAGGACATGAATGGAAGACTGCCTTTTGCACCTGCTACAGCCTCTTTAAGTACCTCGTAATGCCCTTTGGAATGACTAACTCTCCCGCCACCTTCCAGTATTTCATGAACAACATCTTCCACAACATGAATGATATTTTCATTATTGTATACCTGGACAGCATATTGATCTACTCAAATTCACTGGAGGAGCATTCAGAGCATGTCTGCCGCATCTTAGAACAACTCCAGGAGTACCACCTCCATGCCAAAACCTGAAAAATGCTCCTTCCACATGATGGAGGTTGAATACCTTGGAGTCATTGTCACTTCAAACAGTGTGTGCATGGACCCTGCCAAGGTCAATGCTATACTCAGCTAGCCCCCACTGTGGAATGTCAAGAAGGTACAGTCATTTCTGGGGTTTGCTAACTTTTATTGCCAATTCATTGACAACTACTCTGGAATCACCAAACCCCTCAACCAACTCACACAGAAGGACACCCCTTGTGATTGGGAAAGCAAGTGCCAAAGTGTATTCCTCCTCCTTAAAAAGGCCTTCACCTCTGCCCCAGTCCTCTGCCATTTTGATCCCTCCTTGCCAATAGTACCTAAATACAATGCCTCAACTACACCATTGCCAGAATACTCTCCCAGTCAGACTCTGGAGGCAAGGACCTCTGCCCCATTGTCTTCTACACCCATTCAATGCTCCCCACAGAGCTCAACTATGACATCTACAACAAAGAACTCCTTGTGATTGTCAAAGCCTTTTGTCAGTGGCAGGCCTACCTTGAGGGATCCCTGCACTGCATTCAAGTCTACTCTGACCACAACAACCTACGATACTTCACAACCACAAAGCAACTCAGCTGCTGCCAAGCTCAATGGTCCAAAACCCTCTCAGAGTATGACTTTACCATCCACTACTGCCCCGGATGACTCAGCACAAAGCCCAACACCCTCACTTGGAGGTCAGATGTGTATTCAAAAAAGTCATTTGAAGCCAAGTGGAACACATTCAACTATCAAGTGGTAATCCCCCCCAAACATCTACATGCCATGCTGATTTTAAACAAAGAAGGTATCCTCCATCAAATTAGAAACTCACCCCTGGACTCCTTCTTCACTCAGCATGACCCCTGCAACAACTCTGCCAACAAGTCCAACACCAAAAACCCCTTCACACTGTCTCCAGACCACCACCTCTTGCTCTGGAGCAGACAAATCTATGCCCTGGACCACAAGTCCATTTGCCTTAACATACTCTGGCAACACCATGATCACAAGCTCCATGGACACCCAGGGATCCATAAGACTCTTCAGCTCATCTCCCAGACTTACTTTTGGCCAGGAATGAAGAAGGACATCATGCAATACATAAGGGCCTGCAAACCTTGTCTCCAGGCCAAGGTACCCCACCACCACCCTCATGGATTATTGAAACCCCTCACCATTGGTTGGCACTTCTGGTCCTCCATTTTGATGGATCATATCATTGAACTCCCTGACTTTGAAGGTTTCAATGCAATCCTTGTCATCATCTGCTACCTCACCAAGCAAGCCCTCTTCATTCTCTGCTACACCACCAACAATGCTCTCAAGTTTGCAAAACTATTCCTCAAACACATATTCTCCAAGCACAGACTCCTGGATGACATTGTCTCCAACTGCAGACCTCTGTTTGTATCCCATTTCTGGCAATTGCTATGCAAGGTGCTTGAAATAAGGACCAATCTCTCCACCACCTATTACCTGGAGACCAACAGACATTGGAACAGTATCTCCACTTCTATGTCAACTATTTACAGAACAACTGGGATGCAGAACTCCCCCTCACTGAGTTTACCTACAACAATATGCCCCACTCCACTACTGGAGTTTCCCCCTTCTATACCAACAAGGGCTACAACCCTCAACTCACACTATCCCTCAAGGATATCCCTTCCCATGTTGCCCACAAAGTTGCCAAGGACTTTCAATCCCTTCACCAGTTCCTCTGGGATGAGATCAACACTGCCAATCAAGCCTACTCCAAGCGTGCCAACACCCAACACAAACTGACCCCCAATTGGTCCCCTGGCACCTTGGTCTGGCTTGATCAACAAAATTTCAAGACCCAGAGGCCCTCCATCAAGCTCAATCACAAACATTTCAGCTCTTTCAAAGTCCTTTGAAAGATCTCCATGCATACTTATGAGCTTTACCTACTTCTGGGCCTGATGGGCCTCCACCCCATGTTCCACATGTGACTCCTCAAAAAACATGCTCCAGACTCCTTCCCTGGTCCGCATCCTAGTTGACTGCTTCCCATCAAAGTTGAAGACAAATATTATTATGAGGTCAACCAAATCCTTGACTCTCATGTGGTCCATGGCCAACTCTAATACTTGGTCCACTGGAAGGGCTATGAGCCTGAGGATGACACTTGAAAGCCTCGAAAAAACCTTGACAGAGCCCCTGACAAACTGCAGAACTTCCATTGACAACACCCCACTAAGCCCTGGGACCCCCAGGACTAGCAAATACAGATGGCAATAGTGGGTGTAACTCATGCCTCTGGATTTAACAGGGATTCAACTCCCATGAGTAACCTCTTATATGTTTTCATTTACTTTCCCCCTCACTCAATCTGAACCTTCCCACACTCAGCAGAACTGCAAAAAATCAAGATATGGACAATGCTACAAGTACAAAATATAGAACCAAGAGGAGTGCAGGGCAGCAAGAAATTAAAAGTCTGAGATCCCCTCACTCTCCCCCCTCCTCTGACATCCTCTATATCCTAGCCCCGACTAAGTCCACCTCCATCTGCATGACCACAATGGCAAGGACCTCAGGCTGCCCTGGCAGTGGCTTCCCCATATTGGTTGCTACCTCCCACCATGCTCTGGAATCTGCTGCACTCCTCTACTGGTGCCCCACCAACAGTTGCCCCATCTGCCAGAACTCCTGCTCCAGCTCTGACAGAAGCTCCCCAGGCATCTGTGCCAACCCATCCTGTATTGAGGCATGGGCAGCCAATGCCCTGTCAAGAAGGACATGGTGTTGTTGGACCAGTCTAAACAGTTCAGTGTTAGCAGGGTGAAAGGAACAAGAAGTAGAGGGACTTACACATCACTCCCCTATACCCTGAGGCTGCCTTATTAGCCAGCCACTCCTCATGCTGCCTCTCTGCCTCTGCCCAAGTCCTCTCTGCCTCCACAGCTCCTTGCTGAACCTCTGCCCACTGCTCTGCCCACACCTCCAGCTGCCCTAGGCACTCCCACAACCCCTGCACCTCTAGCAAGCCCTTCATGATTGTCTGCATGGCCTCCCCCAACTTCTGTTGCACCATGTCCCAGTTCCTCCTCACCTTATCACACTCCTGCTGAATCATATTGTGATTCCCCTCAACTGCCCAAATCTCCTCCTCATGCAATGCCAGCAGTCAGGACAATGCCTCTATTCACTACTGCCAGAATGTTTCAGGAACTACTGGGGACAGACTGTAGACTCCACCAGAACTCTCCACTAGAACCCCTAACATGAGAGAATACACATGCGGCCTCAAAGGACCCACCATTGACTCCTCCCCCCACAGCTGCTTGCTAGGCCCCACCTCTGGTGAAGGTGACACCCTTTGTTTCTCCTTGTCTTGCACTGACAAAGCTCCCTCCCTCCAACTACCCTGCAGGAGTCCCACCTTCATCACAGGCTGCTCCACACTGGCCCCACCCCCCACTCTGGAACCCCAAACCAACACTCTCCCCTTGCATCCCTCAAGTATCTGCACAGCCACCCACTCCATGTCCCATCCCTGCTCCTCCAACATGCATGCCACTCACCAACTCAACAAGATAGAGCACTTCTCATGCCTCAAATGACAAGAGATGCATACTAAAGTGTCCTGCCAGGACCCTGGTGCTTGCTCCTCAAAACTACAATAATTCCTGTGGCAAGCACAAAGGGCACACTATGAAATCAGATCAGATCAAAACTTGGTGCAAAAGACACTAGATGCTCACTGGAGCCTCTGCCTAACACCACTCCAGGGTCAGGGGACTCCACACCTGCCCCACTGCCTCCACAAACTGCTCTGGAGTCACCTCTGCCTGGGGAACCTGCAATGCCTCTGGAATGGCCTGGATCTCCCCCAGATTGAAATTGGGCTTTGAGGATTGCCCTGCTGACACTGATACTGACCCTGCTAGAACTCTGCCTGGGGATGAGACCCCCAATGGGCCAGCCACAGCTGCAGACAATTCTGTCAGACTAAATCAGCAACTCTGGAGTATAGAAGAAATGAACTTGCACTCATGGCTATGGTACATTGCTTCCACCCACTAGTGGCCACAACAAGAACTGGACTCCTCTGAGGAAGAAGGGTCAGGGGATGCAGAGGATGACACTGATGACATGGACACTGTTGAGGAGTATGCAGAGAATGACATTGCAAGAGTTGGAGAACTCCAGGGTACATCTGATCCCTTTTATTGACTTGGAAAGAACCTCCTGGTGAATGGCAGCCATGCTTTGACTTTGTTCCCCTTGCTACCACTACTTGCTGCAGTCTGATCAATATTGCTCAACTTTGATTCCCATGCCCCACCAATCCCCAAACTGCACCCTGCATCTTGAGGGTCTTGATACTGAAGGGGGGGTAATGTCATGATCTGCTCCCTGGACCCCCGACATTGTTCCCAGCTCACTCATTCCTCCAGAGTCTCCTGTAATGCCCTGTGAAACTCCCCCAGCCCTTGCCCATCCCCTGTGCCCACACTGGGTAACTCCGACACTTCTCTGGCAAACCCTGTCAGCCTCCTAACCAACTCTAATGCCTTCTTTGCAGCCATCAATACTTCCCCTGAGCCCCTAGAACCCTCCTCCACTATTTCTGGCCCTGTCATACACCTCTGACCCACTGCCCTAGTTCACCTGACCTGCTCCAGAGCATCAGGATGACTCTAGAGTGGCCTATGTCCCCAGCTGATCCCATCAGAATATCACCATGGCCTGCCCCTTGATCATACCTGACACCCATCAACTCCACACAGCTCTGTCAAGCCCCACTGCCATACACACTGTCCTTCAGAGCTATCCAGTAGTCAGTATATAAGTCATAGAGTGACTCCTCATACTCTAGTCTTGATATTACCTGCATTAACTGGTTACTTGTGTCTTGTGTTTCTTTCTGTCTCTGTTTCTATCTTTAGTCTTGAATCTATTCTTTTCTCTGTCTCATCTTGCCTCATCTCCATCTCATCTCAATTGTCTCTATTTTCTTTGTTTCTCTAAGTTCTTTTTCTCTCCAATGTCAGTATGAACTCCACACACATGCTATGAACCCCAAACATTCTTATGACAACTCCAGACCTTACTCCACACTTGGCCCCACAACCCATCAAGTCTTGATTGACCCCCCATCCAGCCCTGGCTCTGCCCCCATCACTTGCAAAGCCTCTGCATACTCTGCAGTCTATTTGCATGCCTACAAACTTGTACCTGACACCTGCCCAAGCTAATGTCTAATATACTTGGTCTTAGACTTCCCTAGATCACTCTGGACTTGCTCAGATCACTCCCCCTAGCTTCTCCTTGCAAGTCCCTATACTCCACATAAACTCTGGAGTGCTAGGTTATAAGTGCAGGAAATCATGTCTGCCTAATAAGGACTCACCTAGTGTAGCTGAGCCCCTGTAGTCAGCAGAACCTGACAGCAGTCTTGGCAGGGTCTAATGGAAAAAACTCCACATGGAAGTCCTCCTCAAAGGTGGTCCAGTCCAGAAAGCTTCCAACACCTCCAGAGTGGCAGAAGACTCACAGCATGTAGGTAGAGGCATATCCGGTCTTTATGTATGACAGCACCCAGGCTATTTTCAATGCATTGGAGTCCAAGGCATCCTTGCTGAGGTGGATATAGGTGAGGCAGGACTGCAGGAATTGCTCCCTACCAGAGCAGGCACCATTGTATGTGTCTGATAGTGCAGAATGTGGAATCCATGGCTGTAAGGTCATCAGAGCTGCAGAGATGGGTGCAGATGTGGTCGGGGCTGGTTCTGTAGCTGCAGGAGGGGTGGAGTAGATAAGATCAGCTGTTTGACAGAGGGTAGAGAGTTCAGTAGTATGGTGGGTGAAAGATGATTGCATTAATTGCACCTGGGTTTCTAGATGAAGCAGGCAAGTCCAGGCTCTATTCTGCAGAGCTGGGGCCTCTGAGGGTGTGTCTGGGTTGGCAAGCTGAGACATAGAACTCTGCAGTGTTTAGTCCTGGTGGAGAAGTGATGGGTAGCAGCTCAGAGGTTCCTTGCAGCTATAAGGAGTTTCCAGACCAGTTTTAGGAGACTTGTTCTGCTGTTAAGGGCAACCTCTGGGGCAGCAGATCAGAGTCATACAGCTAGCAGAGGGGAATTCAAAGTATATTAGTGGAGTAGACAACAATACAATCAGTAACTAATCATCTAGCAGAGGGGAATCTGAAGAGAACAAGTCTAAGGATCCCCACTGTTCAGCATGGTGCATCAGCAGGCAGCAGAGGCATGGGAACTGCTGTACAGATAACCAGAGCTACTCCTAACCCTAGGGCAATGACTGCTAAGGTAATACAGGGAACTCTGCAGTTCTCTGGAGAACTCCAGGGTTCTAGAAGGAGCCCCAGAGACATCAAACAAGCTGTGGAGGTGCTGGAACAAGTTGTGGAGGTTGGAAATGGAAGTCCCCTGACAATTGCTACCATTGCTATAACCATCCTCAAAGCAGCTTAGTGGGCAGTAGGGCAAAGGTCTTGTTGAAATTGACACTGGGCTGCTGGCTAAAGCCCTGTGCCACCACACAAGCTTTAAAATGGTCAATCCCTTCATTAGGTAGGTGTTTAACCTTCAAACATCCAGTGCAACCCAATTGCTTTTTGTCCTGGGGGGAAGTAGACATCATGCCAAGTGCCATTGTTCTTAAGTGAGTTCATTTCCTCACACATAGCCTTGAACCACTCCAATGCATTCTCACTTGCCATTGCCTCATGATATGAATGGGGGTTAGTATTGTGTGCTCCAACCTTATAAGCATGGGCTGTATGTATGTGTCAGGTTCCGCTGATGACGGGGGCTCAGTACACTGGCGAGTCCTTACTAGGCGGACGCGATGTCCTGCGCTTATAACCAGGCGCCGGAGTTGGAGCGGAGGTGGGGAAAGCTTGCGAGGGGTCCCTAGGGATAGCGGCCCGAATAAGTCCTGAGTAATTCAGAGGGGTCTAAGACCAGAGTTACTGGTCGTTGACCCAGGGCGGGTGTCAGAGCTAGTTAGTGGGCGCACAAGTAGATTGCGGGGTAGGCGGAGGCTTCTCGGCTGTTGGGGGGCGGGGTTGGGTTGGACAGGGGATTACCGGGGCTTGGGGGGTTCCGGGGCCGAGCGGGTAGCGAGGTCCGGGGTTGTCGTTAAGAATGTTCAGGTCGTGGCGCGTGCGCAGAGTTCGTACTGACGTAGGGAGCAAGGGAACTTTCAGAGGAACAAAGGAAATATGTACAGTCGAGACGAGACGGAGACGAGACGAGACTGAGAAAAGATAGATTCGAGGCCTAGAAACAGAAATAGAGATGATACAAGAGACGAAACATAGGAAACCGGTAAAATGTAATATCAAGACTAAGGTTCGAGGAGTTATTCTATGACTTATATACCGACTACTGGGTGCCTCCGAGGGCGGCAGATATGATGGCGGGGGTCAACGGAGCTGTGCTGAGTTGACGGGTGTCGGGTACAATCCAAGGTCGGGCCGCGGCGGTATTCTGATGGGATCAGTTGGGGGCGCGGCCCCTCCGGGGACGTCGTAGCACTCCGGGACGGGTCGGGTGAGCTAGGGTAGGGGGTCGGGGATGTATGACATGGCCAGGAATGGTGGGGGAAGGTCTCAAGGGGTGTTGATGGCTACGGGTAGGGAGTTGCCATCGGGGTTTGCCGGAGAAGCGTCGGAGTTGCCCAGTGTGGGCGTCAAAAGTGTGGGCGGGGTTCCGGGGAGTTAGGCGGGAAATCAGGAGGGGTTGGGGGCAGTGTCTAGGGATCTAGGGAGCGGGTCGTGACAGTATGCAGAGGCACCCCAAAACCCTCCAGACTAACCCTGTGCTCAACATAAGCATGACCAGCAAGCAGATTGGCTTGACTGAAGTGGACATCCAAATGCAAGGTCTATCTCCTGCTCCCCATGGTGGTTGACTTCTCCAACATTGACATTCCACAGGTGCTGCTGTTCATTGGGGGGGGCTCAAGGAAAGGCAAAGGAGCTGGTAGCTAAGGTGGCTCTTGGACAAGGGGAGATCCTCCATTCTCTTGCTGTTATACTGTGTTGTAATATTCAGTGTTAGGGTGCATTGGGATGTGCAAGTGCTAGTGGCTTAGTTTGCATGGTGGTGGCAAAGAGTGTGGCTGTTGCAGCATGCAGGCTGCACAAGAAGGATCTGGGGCAGGTGGTAGAGGAGGTGTGGGTGCAGGGTCAGCTGCCTCAGCAGTGTCATTGGTGTCTCCTACCAGTTGGGCTATATCTCCCACCATTTGCACAATGTTGATGGCTCCCCCTGCAAGGGGAGTGTTAGAGCTGTCTGCTACTGCAACATCATTGACAGGCTGTACCACATCATCAAAGTCATATGGTTCACAGAGTGGCAGTCTGTCAAATGCACTCGGAGGGGGTAGGCAAGGCACTCCCTTCTCAGAGAAACCAGGGAAGGAAGTTTCATCAAAAATAATGTTGTGAGAGACTAGAGTTTTTCAAGTACTAGGGATGTAAATTGTCCACCCAATATGAGCCTCAGGGTACCCAACAAATATGCTGGAGAGTGTGTGGCTTTGTGCCACTTTTCTCTTCTTTTTTAGCACAAGCACATAGGCTGCATACCCAAAAATGCACAGGTGGCTGATTTGCAGTTTTTGGTGCTTGTAGGCTTAATATAGTGTCATGTTGTGTGGGAGGGCCAATGTGGAGCAGCAATAATGTATATGGCAGTATGCATTGAGAGCATAGATTCAGAAGCTTTGTGTCACTGCCTCCAAGATTGTTCTATTCAAACACTCAGCTATGCCATTCTGCTGAGGTGTTGTAGTGTTTGTGTACTCCAAGCATATTCCCTCCCATTTGCAGTGGTCAAGGAGCTCTCATGAGATGTATTCTCTCCCTTCATCATTGTGAAAACACTTGAGCTTCCTGCCTGTTTGCTATTCAACTTGTGCTTTATAAGTCTTGAACAACTGGAAAAGCTCACTCTTGCACAACATGCCATAGACCTGCATCCAATGAGTGTTGTCATTAACAAATGTTGCCCACTATTGTAAACTTGCTTAGTGGCCAGCAATAGGCATTGGTCTGTGGACATCACTGAACACCTGCCCTAGAACTTCAGTGGTGTGGTCCAATATATGCTTGAAAGGAGCTTAGGTTGGCAAATTCTGGGGAGGGGAGTGCTTGAGGAGATCTTCAGGTCTCCTGATCCCATCAAAATATTGCCGCAGCCCACCCCTCAATCACAACCAACACCTGTCAACTCCACATGGCTCCATCAAGCCTCACCACCATGCCCACTGCCCCCCAGAGCTCTCCAGTAGTTGGTATATAATCCATAGAGTAGCACCTCATACTCTAGTCTTGATATTACATTAACTGGTTACTTGTGTCTTGTGTTTCTTTCTGTCTCTGTTTCTATTTCTAGCCTTGAATCTATCTCTTTTCTCAGTCTCATCTTGTCTCACCTCTGTCTTGTCTTGATTGTCTCTATTTCCTTTGTTTCTCTAAGCTCCTCCTAACTCCAACATCAGTATGAACTCCATGCATGTGCTACAATCCCCAAACATCCTTACAACAACTCCAGACCTCATTCCATGCTCAGCCCCAGAACCCATCAAGTCTTGATTGACTCCCTGTCCAACTCTAGCTCCACCCCCATCACTTGCAAAGTCTCTGTGTACCCTGCAATTTATTTGCATGCCTATGAACCTGTACTAGATGCCCACCCAAGCCAATGTCTAATATACTTGGTCTTAAACTTCCCCAGACCACTCCAGACTTGCTTGGATCACTCCCCTTAGCTTCCCCTCACAAGTCCCTACACTCTGTGCAAACCCTGGAGTGCTAAGTTATAAGTGCAGGACATTGCATCTGCCTAGTAAGGACTTGCCCAGTGTAGCTGAGCCCCCATAATCAGTGGAACCTGACATAATATCAAGACTCTCCCTTACCCCATTTGTGATGTCTGCAATCAACTCCACACACACTTCTGTTGGCACTCTTGCTGTCTATGGTCAGCCCATACCTGCATCTTGAGGAACCTCAACCCCATGGGGGGACTGTTTGACCAACCTGCCGCCTACACTTTGGCCCTCTCCACTTGTCTCTGGGCCAACTCTGTCTCCAGTGCCTTTTATACATGGGATCAGCCTGCTGTCTCCAAACCTCATGCACTATGGCTACCCCTGTGCATTGATGACAACAATTGGACTCTTTCCTATATCAACAAGCCTGGTAACTCTGCCAACAAGCCCACTCTGAGCAATGGTCCTCCATAAAAAAGACCTCCCCACTTTGATCTCTGTGCTGATGAGCCTCAGTTACCACTGAGCACCATTTTCGGCATTTCAGCATTTTTGACCTAGCAGCAGCTGACTACTTTGAATTTGACACAAGTCACAACACTCAGCACAGGGGATCTAGCCCAAGAATTGGACCGAAGCACGAGACTCTAGTGACCACGAGACTTATTGAGCACAAGAAATATTATGTGGAGTCTGGAACTTGGGCCTAGATCATCAAGGCCTAGACCCCCCTAGCAATGATTATTAGTGACCCTAGCGATCCTGGTGACAAAACAGCATTCTCCTACCATATATGGACAAATTATCAGACATGTACCTTTTTACTATCATTTTGTTTGCTAGGCTTACCAACATACTTGAATGGCGTCTATGCTTCAGGTGTTGACATCAAACTCGTTTCTTTTTGGTTTTTATTAGCAATTAGGCAGCGCCAAGACTTTGCCTATGATTTTTCACTTAGTTACAGACTGATGCCATGAGTACGCTTATATTCTTGTCGCTTCTCTAGCAACACTGTCACCTTTCCCTTGGCCTTCTCCAACTTCACCCCGGCTCCCAGTCCAGTATCCACCACTGTTAAGGCCTTTTGCCAGCAAAGGAGTGCTGCCAAGTGCTTGTCGGTAAACGTTTCTTCAATTTGATCCTGCAAGAAAAGTTAGCAATTGTCGCTAAGAGTTAGTGAAAAAGAAGAAAAAGAGACTCACCTCAATATCCTCGTCCTCCTTGTCTCATGCCTTTCCCTTCCCCTTCTCTTTGCTCCTTGGAGTTGTCGCCAATCTTGGCGACACTGCCAGCTGCAGCCTTGAGAGTCGAGGGGCCCACCTCTTGAATGTCCCCACAATTCACCGCCTCTTCACCCCCACGACCCTTGCTCCATCCCTCCCCCCTTGCCACTGCTAATGCACCTACCGGGTGCTGGAAGAAGAACTGGTCATTTGGCAACAATTCTTCAAAAAGCTGACATACCTTAGCAGTGTTGCTAGTGCTAGCAACTGCCAGGGCACTTACCATCATTCCTGCCATAAGGTCATCCATTAGGAACTCCAAGAAAGGATCGACCAGAGCCTAGTGATCTCGTCAGAACTGTTGCTAAGAAGAAAAGAAGAAACTTACAAAATGAACATCAAATGGGCAAACCCATTCCTCCCCCTTGTACTGCTTGTACAGTTGGTGACACTCCTTCTCAACAGTCGCCAACTCCGGCCACTCAACTCCACTCCCCATGGTCTTGAACCATTGCAACCATGTTTGGAAGATGGCGGTGACCACCAAACAAGGATCCTTTGCTAAGGACACACGGGCCACCATGAGCAGTCTGTTGACCCAATTGAGAAAAGCATGGGCCATTGTTATCTTTTTGAGTTGAGACACAAGATCAGACATAGCGATAAGATTGAGATATTGGAGGAGATTAGATGGAAAGGAAGTAGGGTGATGAAGTTCAAGCAATACCACCAGCTGTTTTGATTTGAATCTCTCTGGCGCATGGACCAAGCGATTGAGCACATGACTTTGAGGTTGACTGAGGACAGTCAATATTTCAGTATGGGGGAGGATGATGAGCCCCAGTTACTGCTGAGCACCATTTTCAGCATTTTGGCATTTTGGACCTAGTGGCAGCTGACTACTTTGAATTTGACACAAGTCACAACACTCAGCATAGGGGATCTAGCCCAAGGATTGGACCGAAGCACGAGACTCTAGTGACCACAAGACTTATTGAGCACGAGAAATATCATGTCGAGTCTGGAACTTGGGCCTAGATCATCAAGGCCTAGACCCCCCCAGCAATGATTATTAGTGACCCTAGCGATCCTGGTGACAAAACAGCATTCTCCTACCATATATGGACAAATTATCAGACATGTACCTTTTTACTATCATTTTGTTTGCTAAGCTTACCAACATACTTGAATGGTGTTTATGCTTCAGGTGTTGACATCAGACTCGTTTCTTTTTGGTTTTTATTAGCAATTAGGCAGCGCCAAGACTTCACCTATGATCTTTCACTTAGTTACAGACTGATGCCTTGTATGCACCATAAACACAGTGACAGACACCATCGTTAGTGGTACTTATTTGTTTACTTTTGCATACTATACTTGGAAACATATAAATACTGACTGTACATAGATACTAGAGGAGAGAAGAACAGAGAACCCCCTTCAGAGTCGACTAGCTGCTCTCTCTAAGCCTACCAGCTTGAGATTTCACTTTGCCTTTCTTTCCCTTATCTCATTTTTGACTCCGGCTTAGCAACAAGCCTCCTTGACTTTGACTTTGACTTAGTTTGGTACCAACTGCAGGTGCCTATTTGCATTAATTTGACTTAACAATGCTAGCGACTACAGCTAGTGACTAGTTCATGTTCGTCCCCTGGTTTCAGTCCTTCCCTTACTGCCTTCTTTCTCCCTACTCTCCTCACCACTGTTACGAGTTTACTTTGTCTTAGCAATGTTATCTGTCTTCCCCCATTTCTCCTTATTGTCAATAGTGACCTCAGCTAGCAATAGTGACTGCTTTCTACTTCACTCCACATCTCAACTTTCGCTCTAGTTATCTGGGACGGTTACTGATTTGCCCTCAACTATTAACTTCCTACTGCCAGCTACCCTATCTAGTGGCTAGTGTTAGGTCCTCTTTTTAGGTTTCCTGCATGGCACTAGGCAGCATAGGAGCACATCAGTGCTCTCCATATCAACATTCCTTCAGTCCACCAGAACATCCCAGCCTCTCTGAGGCAGCCCACAGGCTCTGAGGCACCCCAATTCCCTTTTCCCACTAACTCCCCTTATCTTCCACCCATTCTGATGACCAACCCTTCCACCAACACTAACTATGGACCCCCCACCCCTGGGGGACCCCTTTCCTCTTGATGGGCCCTGGGGCCTCCCCCGGGCAATGTGGGCCAACTCCCTGATGGCAGGCCTCCAAATGGCAGACCACTTAGAGAATGGGGCCTAGCCATGGACAACTTCCTCCCCCCCAGCATGGGACCAGAAACAACTACTATTACTACTACAATGCCAGACCCCCACTCTGAACTCAAAACACACAGGATGACACTTGTGACACACTGGCTTAGGAAGGAAAACTTGACATTTAAAAACCCAAACTCTTTACTGGCTGTGACCCCCAGAAGTGGTGCATTTTCCTAACCCAGTGTTTAACTATATTCTAAGCTAAGCCCATTACCTTCCAGCTTGAGAGCTCATGTATAGCCTTTACTGCATCATATTTGCAGGGTATTATCTTTGACCATTACATGGCATTACTCTGGTTCAATCCCAATAACTCCATACTCTCCAACTGGCTTGCTTTCACCCAGGAATTCTCTAGTAAGTTTGGCATCTTTGATACTGTAACAGAAGTGGAAATAAATCTCTTCAACCTCCAAATGCATGACAATGAGCATTTCATGACCTTCATTGTACGATTCAAATGGGAAGCCTACAAAACCAGGTGGAATTACAACACTCTCTGATTTGCCCTCAGTTGCACCCTGCCTCAGCAGATCAAGGACATCCTTCATCTTGCACCCAAGCAAACTACCTACAACAGATACAAGGCACTTGTTACCCAGGTCAACCAACATTACTGGGAAGACTGGAGCAAGAACATGGCATCCTGGACCTCATGGAACACCTCCAGCACCAACTAGCAGGCTAGGACAATCAACAGCAATCAGCCATTGATCCCTGTCAACCCTGCCAACCCCACACCTCTTCTCCTTCTGGGCCAAGGATCTTCCAGTGCCAATTGACTCCCAGAACAGCACCTACCTGCCCAACTCAATGCCACCAACCTCCACAAGGCCCCAGAACCCCTGGATGCCAACCCTGACAACCTTGAAGACACACCAGATTCTGCCAACAACACGGAAGCCTTATACACAAACAAGATTTGGGATAGGCTATGGATCAATGTATTAGAGAAGACTTAGGAAAGACAACACAAAGAGGGTGCATGCATCCTATGTAGTGAGCAGGGACACTTTATCCACAGTTGTCCTAAACAACAAGTGATGGGATGTGCTGTGTGGACAATCAACAAAGAAGACTGTGATTACCAGTTTATGGAAAACAAGTCAGCAGTTTAGGTCTGGAAGATACACTAGATCATGGACCAGACCCTAATGTTTTCTCTGCCTTGGCCACACTTCTCTGTGCAACAGTACTTGCCCCAAACAACTTCCCAGCACACTTCCCCTCCCACTCCTCCACCACTCTCCTCCTCTGCATCACCCTTCTGTTCTCTGACAACTCTGTCCCCACACTAGTTGACAGCGGCACTATGGATAACTTCATTGACAAATCCCTGGCAGTGCTCACTCCCCACCACCTCCAATGCCTCCCCACTCCAATCCTCCTCAAGCTCTTTAACAGTGACCCTCCCCCCACTAGAGATATCACACACTGCCTGGACACAACTGTAACCTTTGCTAATGGATGACAGCAAGGACTCTAGCTACTTGTTACAAAACTACACTCCTCTGCCCTTATTGTCTTGGGCTTTTTCTGGCTCCACTCCACCAATCCCCACATCAACTAGCCCAGCCTCCTCCTCCACCTTGACTGGGACAACCCAACCAACTCCAGGCTAGTGCCCTTCAATGTCTCACTCCACTCTGAGAACCCTGAGACTACAATTGGCCAACCTCTGACTCCCCCACAGCTCTGCTCAAGGTCTGCACGGTCATTCATTATTAATATCTGACTTGACAGCTTGCCCAAGGTCCTCCCTGCCCTCATCAACAGCAGCACCTCTGGCACTTTCATTAGCAGTCAACTTGATCTCTGGTGCAATGACCTTGACAAACTCCTTGAGCTCCAACTCTTCAATGGAAGCCCCACCATGACAGGGATTATCCAGTACTATGACAACACTCTCACCCTTGACAATGACCTGCAGTTTCAGGCCCAGCTTCTTGTCACCCAACTCCCCCCATCAACTCCAATCATGCTCAGACTTCTGTGGCTGCAAGCTGTCAACTCCAATATCAACTGGAAGAACCTCATCATGTAATTTCCCAGCCCCAAAGCAAGTCTAGCAGCTGCCATCCCCCTCCATCTCCAGTCTATCTCAGGCTCCAATATCTCCAACCCCAGCATCAGCACTTCCAAAGCAACCCAAAGCCCCTCAACTTTTGACAGTGACCCAGAAGGTGAAGAAAATGCACCCCTGCCTTAGTCACCCTTAACTAAATCACAATGGCTGCCCCCCAACATACCCTGGAATTAATACAAAGGCCCATGGTACCCCAACCAGCAACATCTAAATCCTCCAATCAACTCCACTACCACTCCAGACTCAGCTGCTGCTGCCTTGTTGCCCACTCCTGTTGACTCCAGAAACCTTGACATTAAAATCATTGGCACTGTCCCCTTTGCACACATCTTACAAGATGGCACCCCTGCCTTTCAGTTACAAATCATGCCAGCCCTACTCAAGGAACACCTCTATGCAGGAACTACTCTACTAGAGTGCCAAATGGAGGAGCAGATTCTATACAAAGTAGTTCCACTGGAGTATCATGAATTTGCTGACATGTTCTCTGAAGGAAGTGCCAAGGAACTTCCTCTGCACTGCTCCTACAACCACAAGATTAACCTCAAGATGGCACCTTGCTCCCATTTGGCAAGATCTACAACATGTCTGAGATTGAGCTCTGGGCCCTGAAGCAATACCTCAACAACATGCTCAGCAAGGGCTTCATATGCCTGTTGATCTCTGCTGCTGGTGCTCTGGTCTTGTTTGCCAAGAAGAAGCATGGATCACTCCAACTCTGTGTAGATTATCAGGGACTCAACAAAGTCACCAAAAAGAACCAGTATCCCCTCCCCCTGATTGGAGACCTCATCAACCATCTCCACAGTGCAAAGATCTATACAAAGATAGACCTCTGCTCTGGCTACAACAATGTCTGGATTGCTCCAGGACATGAATGGAAGACTGTCTTTTGCACCCACTATGGCCTCTTTGAGTACCTAGTAATGCCTTTTGGAATGACTAACTCCCCCACCACCTTCCAGTACTTCATGAATAACATCTTCCATGACATAAACAACATTTTTGTTATTGTGTACCTTAACAACATATTGATCTACTCAAATTTTCCAGAGGAGCATCTGGAGCACATCCACTGCATCTTAGAGCAACTCTGGAAGTATAACCTCCATGCCAAACCTGAGAAATGCTCCTTCTACACAATGGAGGCTGAATACCTCAGAGTCATTGTCACTTCCAACAGCATGTGCATGGACCCCACCAAAGTCAAAGATATACTCAACTGGCCCCTGCTATGGAACATCAAAGAAGTACAGTTGTTCCTATATTTTGCTAACTTTGACCACCAATTCATCAACAACTACTCTGGGATCACCAAACCCCTCAACCAACTTATGTGGAAGGACACCCATTGGAATTGGGATAGCAAATGCCAGAGTGTATTCCTCCTCCTCAAGAAAGCCTTCACCTCTGCTCCAGTCCTCTACCATTGTGACCCCTCTCTGCCAATCATGCTTGAATGTGACACCTCCAACTATGCCATTGCCAGAATACTCTCCCAGTCAGACTCCAGAGGCAAGTGTCACGACTCACTCTCTGGACCTTTGCATGTCATTCCTAATCTGCCCACTCCCCCAGAGCCTCCCCCAATGCCTTGTTGATCTCCCAAAACCATTGTCTACCCTCTGCACCCACCCTGGCTAACTCTGACACTTCTCCAGCAAACCCCAAGGGCCCCCTGGCCAGCTCCGATGTCTTCTCCACAGCTATCAATGCTTCTCCTGGCTCTCCTAAACTCCTGGAACCATTCCCTGACATTCCTGACTCCATCATTTGTCACCAGCCCATCAACTTGGTTCACCCAACTCACTCCAGAGTATTCCAACTACCTCAGAATAGCCCATGTCCCCAACTGATCCCATCAAGATATCAATGCAGCCTGCCCTCTGATTACAACTGACACCCATCAACTCTACTAAGCCCCATCAAGCCCTGCTGCCACACCCACTGTCCTCCAGAGCACTCCAATAGCCAGTATATAAGTCATAGAGTAGCTCCTTGTACTCTAGTCTTGATATTACCAATTGCTTAACATTACCTTCTCTCTTGTGTTTTGTGTCCTGTGTTATGTTTCCTTTACTCTCAGTTTTCCAGTCTTGTCTTGTCTCTATTCTGTTATTGTCCTTGTTATCATTTTGTATCTCTGCCTAAATCTATTTTTGTTCCCATCTCAATCTCATCTCAACTCTGTCCTGCTCTGTCCTGCTCCATTTCATCCCATTTGATCTGTTTTCCTCCTTGTGCTCAAGTCCTTTTCAATTTTCTTAATGCTTTCATAAATTCTACACTTAAAATTACAAACCTCAAGCATTCTTTAAACTAACTCTGGACCTCACTACTCACTCAGTTCCAAACTCCATCAACTTCCATTGATCCCCCACTAAGCTCCAGCTCTGCTCCCATCACTTGTATAGCCTCTGCTTCTTCTGCACCCACAATACTCACTTATGGACTTCTACCTGACACCCTGCCAAGCCTGTTCCTTTCCCTGCAACTTGTCCTACACTCTTTCAGACCACCCCAGACTTGCTTGGATCACTTCCCATCACTTGTCCTTACAAGTTCCCCACAGTTAGAACTTCTCTGAGTGCCCAGTTACTGGTGCAGAGAATCATGTCTACCTAGTAAGGATTTGCCCAGTGCAGCTGAGCCCCCATGGTCAGCAGAACCTGACATGATATCAAGACTCTCCCTTATCCTATTCATAATGTCTGCAAGCAACTCTGCACACACTTCTGTTGGAACTCTTACTGTCTATGGTTGTCCCATACCTGGAACCCACCTTGACTTGGTTGGCTCTGCCCAAACTACCAAGGCACATTGAATTGTGGACCTGACACCAAATGTCCCCTCTGCTCCAATCACACCCACACAAATAGCTCTCCCCACAGACCTCCTCTCCAACCCAACTCTGCACTCACCTCACTAACACCTCCTATGCTCTCCCCACCTTCTCCATCAGCTCCAGCTCCTATCAAAGGTTGATTACAACATCTCTGGACCAGCACCCAACCCACCCTGGCAATAAATCTAGTGATTGCTTAATGACTTCTCCAGTGCAACATCTATGCCCTTCCTCAACAACAATAACAACTTCCACTAAAGGAAATCACTTGTTGCATAGAAAACCAATCACCATCCCTGCTAGACAGCAAACAAGACCTCCAAGAACACACTTTCCCAAACCCCACCTTTAGACCCACTGACCCACTGCAACTCTACACATCATCAGGAATAAACCCAGCAAGTTTCCAACAGCACCAATTCTGCCCACAATATAGTAACAGAATTCCGCCACCTTGCCAGTAGAGCATCTGACCTCCACACCTCACTCACAACAACTCTGAAAGGCCCACCCCCATCCAACAACTCAAGATGCTACTCACCAAACCCAGAAGCCCACCCTCAGAATCAGCTGGGGCCCCTCAGTCAACTTGGCCATCACTTCCACCTAACATTTGGAAGGACCCAATGCCACCAACCCAACTCCAGCAACTCTGGAGCAAGGCACAAGAATCTCCAAGCCTGTAGGTGGCCAAGGAAGAAAGGAATATGCACCTCTGTCCTGCTCCTTGAAGCCCACCAACAACCTCTGAAGTCAACATGGAGAACCACAACACCCCAGCCCTCAATACAAAACAACTCTGGGCCCCTCTGCCACAACTACAACACCTTCCTCCATCCAATCCAGGACCTCCAACATTGAAGATGCTCAATGCCACTCCTCTCTACACACTCACCAGCAGATGGGACCCCTACTCCCTGCCATCAGACTATGTCACCTCCAGCAAAAGAACCCCCAGCACAGAAGTCACTCTGCCAGAACAAACTATAGGGAAAAAGAGAATCCCACACAAAGGAGTTCTCTTGGAGTACTCTGAACTTGCTGATATGTTCAGATAAGGAAGGGAGAAGCCCCACCATCACCTTTGAGACAGTACAGTGGACCCCACACCCAACCCTCTTGAGCCCAGGAAGCCCCAACAATAAAGGAAGTACACTTGATATGCCCTTGAAGGATTTCTTCCGTCAAATAACTCAAGAGTCCCAATGACTCAGACAACCCTGTACCAGGTCCAAGAAGCCTCAACCCACCCCTAAGTTGCTCCAAACCCTTCCATGCAACTCTGGACTCTGGCAATACAACTCTGGAACCCCTGCTTCAACTCCAACATCCATCAAGAGGATCCATGATGCCAACCCAACAACAATGCCCCTATAGCACCTACTCCACAAGGACAAATTATTAACTACCAGCTCTGTATTACCCTGCCCTTACACCAGAAGACCTCTATCAAATAGGGACTACACCCCCAGAGTACTCAGAAACAAACCCCATACAAAGTAGTCTCTCTGGAATATCATTAAGTTGCTGATACTTCCCTCATGAAGTGAGTAGTGTTCTCCAATCACTACCTGCCTCAAGCCAACCTTGAGAAGACACCACTAACCCCACCTAACAACACTGAAGAAAGTGCTGCCCCACCCATAACCAGCAAGAACATTACACACCACAACCCTAGCCATGGAGTCCCAGCCCCACTGCCATCCTACTCTTCTCCCCCAATAAATTGCTTCCCCAACAAAGGGATACTCTCTAGGACCCTCAAAGTAGTCTCCCCTGAATTCCACAACACCCCCAGCAAATCAGGCCACACCCAATGGAGATTGACCCAGATGCCAAGGATAATGAATGGCTCCTCCAACTCCACCCCAACAATCAAGGGACCAATGATGCCCTCCAAAGAGGTGGTACCTTTTTCTCTGATCAGAAACTTAGTTGATTGCCCCACAGTACCAAGACCTACTCTGCCTCCATTCATAGTGACCTCTAGACTGCTCTGGAGCATAAATGGAAGATTATTCTACCCCCCCTCCCCACAACCCCCTTAGAGTCTCTAGTAATGCTCCCATACAACTGACTCCCCCTGCCACCCTCCAGCACCTGTAGACAACCACTCACCAACATGAAATAAGTGACCTTGAATATCTGGACAATGGCCAGACCCATCCAAGCTCTTGGAGAACTACTAGAACTCACCCAGCTGGTCCAAGCATGACTCTGGGGGCCACAGCCACTTATTTCAACAACTTTGCCACTCAGTGGTAATTTCCATTAAACATCTGCATGTTGTGCTGATTTGAATAAAGAGGAAAACTCCACTCTGGAACCTCCTCTTTGACCAGCGTCATCTCTGACACAACCCTACCAACAAGGCAACCCCTCCTCACATTGACTCTAGACCTCTGGTTCTTGCAATGGGAATGATGGACTGACAAAAACATGCCCTGGACTTCTTTCTCCACCCCAGACCACTTCCACAATCAACTCTAATAACAAATCACCCACCAAATAACCCCCACACTAACTCTGGGATGCTAACTCCCACCCTAAAGGAAGAAGCAAAGTTCTGAGCTCATCCAAATCCATCCCACCCTTCCCCATCAAAACTAGGAGAGCTCCACTAGCAAGTCAACACCCTGCCTACCCTGCACCATCTCTGCCATGAGCTCCACCCTGGAAAAGGACAAAAATCACTGCCTGAAGCTCCAAGCTCACCTCCAAATCACCACTGACCCAGCCCACCAAACCTAAAAGAACTCTGCCAGCAAAGTCAACACTCTGCCAATCCTTGTGCTACCTCCATCTGCTAGCTCTGCCCTGGAAAGGGATAAAAACCCATCAACCCTTGCACTACCTCCATTTGCTGGCTCTGCCCTGGGAAGAGATGAAAACCCACCAACCCTTGCACCACCTCTGTTTCACTGGCCCCATGCAACTCTGCCAACAAGCCAACAACCCCTAAACCCTCAATATAATCCTTGATGCAACTCCGCCAACAAGCCAATAACCCTTAGACCCCCAATGCAACCTCCAACCCACATACTACCACCTGCCCTAACCCCCAGTGATCCATGAAACAACAACCCCAAACTCCTCCCTCACCTGAAGTACCTCTGCCAGGACAAGCCACTCACCAACCAATCCCCACACTGCCTTCACCAAAAGGAAGCATCCACCAATACAATTCTAGCAGCACTCCAAGCTTTAGAGAATGCTAAATACACATAAGACTCCTCTGCCTGCCTCTGAACTTACCTTTGGCCATAGATGGCCTAGAACCTACCAACCCCCAACCCTGGACCAGAAGAAACTCAGTGGGACTGGTCATCCCAAACTCCACCTCCTCAGCAATAACACTCTGAAGCATAGCAAAACCCCAACCACACATGCCCTTCACTAAATGCAATACTCTGGAATGTGATAAAGCTCCAACCCAGCACACTTTTGACCAGAACACAATACTCCGGAGCACAGCAAGACCCAAACCAAGTACATCTTCAATGAAAAACAATGCTCTGGAGCTTGACAAACCCCCACCATGCACAACCCCACTAAAATGCAAATACTACTAACCAAGGGATTGCAACCCACACTCTAAGGGAGTACCTCTGCCCCTACACTAATTCAACTTACAGCATAGCTGGCACATGAAACAGTTCCCCACTGAGTTATCACAAAGACCACCCCCACCTTGGAACTCCACTGCTATGCTGCCAAGGGCTTCCACCTTTGACTGGCCATGCCCCAAGAATCACCTTCCCTCTGCCACTCCCACCATCATCAAAAAGGACCTCTGCCACCCCCACTAGCCACATTGGCACAAGGTCAACCCACTAGACAATCTGCACCCTCTCTGTCAGCCATATCAACAGAAAAAACTAAAGCTGCCATCAAGCATGCTTCAAAGATTTGGAGGTCCACCCCTCCAAGCCAGCACAATGCTTGACTCCACTGCAGATCTGAGGACAACCCCTACCCAAAACCCTAAGGAGCAAGCCCAAACATTGCCACTCATTTATACCCCAAGATATGCTGGAGCTCTGCAGGAAGACTTACAACACCCCCACTGGACCTTGGGACTCCCTCTTATAATGCTCCACCAAGCCCCAACAACCCTGGGACTAGCCAACACAGATGGCACTAGTAGGCTTAACCCCCACCTCTAGATAACCTCAGGATTCAACCCCCATGAGTACCCCTACATATTTCTGCTCAATCACCCTTTGCACAAACTCAAACCTTGCACACTTGCCAGGACTCCACAAAGGATTGGTATGAACAATTCTAGAAGAGTACAGAATCTTACAAGCAGAAAATACATGAAGCAACAAGAAGACAGCAGGATGAACAGCAAGAAAAGGCTTGAGCCCTAGACTCCCTCACACCCTCTCCCCCTCTAGAGCTCCTCCACTTCCTTGACCTCCAAATCAACCTCCATCTGGGCCCACACCATGGCCAGCACTTCTGCCAGCCCAGGCAACCTCCTCCCCTGCATCTGCTGCCACCTCCCACTATGACCTCAGGGCCACTGCATTATGCCACCAGTGCCCCACCAACAACTGCCCCATTCTCACCACCCCCTGGTCCAACTCTGGAGGATGGTCTGCAGGCATCTGTGCCAATCTGTCTTGGATTAATGCAAAAGTGGCAGAAGCTCCAACTATGAGGAACTGGTGCTCCCAGACCCAGCCTGTTCCACACCCATCAACAGAAGTTAGAATGCACAAGGGGACACTTACACAAGATCTCTGCACACCCTGAGGCCGCCTCCCTCACCAGCCACTCCTCTCGTCATCTCCCAACCTCAGCCTCTGCTCAAGTCAAGCCTCCCTCCTCCAAGCCCTGCTATTCTTCTACTTCATCTGCAAATTGTGTTTCAAACTGTGCCAGGCATTCCTGTGGACCCTGCCCCTCCAGTGCCCTTGCTGTGGCCATCTGCACTGCCATATCATAGTCCTGCTGCAACACATCCCTCTCCCTCTACACCACATCACAATCCTCCTCCACTCTCCAGAGCTCTCTCTCTTGTGCTGCCAATATTCTTGACAACCCCTCCACCTAGCAACAAAGGAATGTTTTGGTAATAGAGAGTGCAGGCTCAGAGAAACTTGAGGGACACGCCCTCAGCATGCCCACATCAGGAGAATATCCATGGGGCCCAGGAGGCCCTGCCATTATCTCCTGGCCCTGCAGGCCCTGCCTCAAGTGGCAGGGAGGCACTCTGCTTGCCCTTGTCACATAATGCTGCCTCCCCTCCCTCTGCCCATTTTGTAGGGGTCCCACCTTCTCCACTGGCCACCCTGTGCTCTCCTTGCCCTCCAAACCTGACCCTTAGCCTGACACCTAGGCCTTCCAACTCTTGCTCAGCTGATCCCTCACTCAACTCCTCTTATCTCTGCTTTGCAGCAACATACACAGCATGCCACTCTAGTCAAATCGAACATTTCTTGTGCCTAGCACAGCATGGAAGACAGACTGAGGTGTTATGGTGGGACTCCATAGTTGGCTTGTCAAACTCATACAATTCCTCCTACTGAGCACAGAGAGTACACTGGAACAACTGATCAGCCAACACTGGGAAAAGCAGTAGGGACTTACCAGAGCCTTGCTCTAGCACTACTCTAGGGTCAGAGGACCCTGTGCCTGCTCCAGTGCCCCCACAGATACCTCCAGCATCATCTGAGCTTGCAGAATCCTCTCCACCTCCAGAACAATATAGACAATCCCCACCCCCAGGCTAGGCCTCACAGAACACCCTGAGGCAATGGAAATGGAACAACCAGTGGGCCCTGACTTCCTCATACATGAAGAACCCTCAGAGGAGCCCACCACTGCCAAGGACAACTCTGCAGAGCTCAATCAGCAATTGCAGAGCAAGAAAAACATCACACTCATGATGGCAGGTCATTGCCTCCACCTTTCTATGGTCCTACTGCTGTTCAACCTCCTGCTGACAATGCTCATACTCTGCCCAGATTGCCACACAATTATCACCAGAAGGGGGAGGGGTTGGCAATGGAGAATGCAATGATGGTGTGGAAGAAGACATGGCAAAAGATTTGGGAACTCCAGAGTACACATGATCTTTTAATGACTTAGGAAGAGCCCCCGGACAAATGGTAGCCATGCTTTGACTTTGTCTCCCATGCCGCCACTGCTCACTGCAGTTTGATCAATATTGCTTGGCTTCAATTCCCATGCCCCTCTTGACCCCAACCTGAGCCCCACATCTTGAGAGTCTCAATGCTGAAGAGGGAGGTGATGTCACAAACTGCTCTCTAGACCTCTGCATATTGTTCCCAACCCACCTGCTCCCCCAGAGCCTCCCCTGATGCTCTGTTGACCTCCCCAAACCATCATCTACCCTCTGCACCCACTCTGGCTAACTCTAACACTTCTCTAGCAAACTCCAACAGCCCTCTGGCCAGCTCTGATGTCTTTTCCATAGCCACCAATGCTTTCTCTGGCTCTTCTGAACCCCTAGAACCATCTCCTAACATTCCTGACTCCATCATTTGTCACCAGCCCATCAATGTGGTTCCCCTGACCCACTTTGGAGCATCCCAACTACCTTGGAATGGCCTGTGTCCCCAACTGATCCTGTCAAGATATCAACATGGCCTGCCCTCTGATCACAACTGACACCCGTCAACTCTGCCAAGCCCTGCTGCTACACCTGCTGTCCCCTGGAGCACTCCAGTAGCCAGTATATAAGTCATAGAGTAGCTCCTCATACTCTAGTCTTAATATTACCAATTGCTTAACATTACCTATGGTCTAACTGTTTCTCTCTTGTGTTTTGTGTCCCATGTTACATTTCCTTTACTTTCAGTCTCCTGGTCTTGTTTCATCTCTATTCCATTATTGTCCTTGTTATCATTTTGTATCTCTGCCTGAATCTATTTTTGTTCCCATCTCAATCTTGTCTCGACTCTGTCCTGCTCTGTTCTGCTTTGTCTCATCTCATTTGATCTGTTTTCCTCCTTGTGCTCAAGTCCTTTTCAACCCTAAGTCTGATATGCATCCAAAAAAGTCATTTGAGGCCAAGCAGAATGCATTCAACCATTGAGTGGTAATCTCCCCCAAACATCTACATGCCATGTTGATTTTAAATGAAGAAGGAATCCTCCACCAAATCAGAAACTCACTCCTGGACTCCTTCTTCACCCAGCATAACTTCTGCAACAACTCTGCTAATGAGTTGAACACCAAAAACTCCTTCACACTATCTCTGGACCACTGCCAACTATTTACAGAACAACTGGCATGCAAAACTCCCCCTTGCTGAGTTTATCTACAACAATATGCCCCACTCCACCACTGGAGTTTTCCCCTTCTATGCCAACAAGGGCTACAACCCTTGACTCATACTATTTCTCAAGGATATCCCTTTTCATGTCACCCACAAAGTTGCTGAGGACCTCCAATCTCTTCACCAGTTCCTCTGGGACAAGATCAACACTGCCAATCAAGCTTACTTCATGCATACCAATGCCTGACACAAACTGGCCCCTGACTGGCCTCTCTGGCACCTTGGTCTGGCTCAATCAACAAAATCTCAAGACCCAGAGACCCTCTGTCAAACTTGATCACAAATGTTTTGGCCCCTTCAAAGTCCTCTGAAAGGTCTCCATGCATGCCTACAAGCTCAACCTACCCCTAGGCCTGAAGGGCCTCCACCCCATGTTCCATGTGCAACTTCTCAAAAAACATGCTCTGGACCCCTTTTCTGGGCAGTGCCCCAGTTAACTGCCCCCTGTCAAAATCAAGAACAAATATCACTACAAGGTCAACCAAATCCTCAACTCCTGCATGGTCCATGGTTGACTCCAATACTTAGTCCACTAGAAGGACTACAGACCTAAGAATGTCACTTGGAAACCCCAAAAAAACCTCAATGGAGCCCCCAATGAGCTCTGGGACTTCCATCAAAGGCACCTCACCAAGCCCCAGGACCCCCAGGACTAGCAAACACAGATGGCATCAGTGGGCATAAACCCTGCCTCTGGACTCATCAGAGATTTAACTCCCATGAGTAACCCCTTACATATTTTATTCATTCCCTCCTCCTCACTTGATACTAAAAAGAGACACTCATCCAGGCTGAATATCCAAAAATGGCTGTATATATAATATTACATAATATCATAAAAGTACAAGCAGGCCTGGAGCATAAGAAGTTAAGTCCAAGAAAATCCCCTACTCCTCCTCCCCCTTTGGTTCTACTTCCACTATCCTCCCCACCATGTCCACCTCCAATTGCACCACCACCATTGCCAGGACATCTGGATGTCCTGGGAGAGGCTTTCCCACATCTGTTGCCACCTTCCACCATGCTCCAGTGTCTGCCATTGCCCTCCACTGATGCTCCACTAGCAGATGCCTCATCTGCATGATCTCTTGCCCCAGTTCTAGTGAAAGGTCCCTGGGCATCCTCATCAGCCCATTGTGGATGGACTCCAGCTCTGCCAATGCTCTGTCAAGAAGAATGCAGTGCTTCCTGGCCCAGTCTGCCAAAGTGAGATTAGCTTAGTATAAGAGGGGAATAGAGAAAGGAAAAGGAAGGACTTACAGAGCACTCCCCACTGCCCCAAGGCCACCTTGTTGGTGAGCCACTTCTCCCACCTCCATGCTCTCTCTGCCATTGCCCAGGGCACCCCCACGTTAGGTCCCCCCCAAGCTCCTTGCACCTCCAACTCCTCTGACTGCTGTGCCACCATCTCTGCCTGCACCTCCCACTGCTTTAGACAAGCCTGCAACTCCTGCAGCCAGATCAACCACTCCATGGCCATCTCCATGGCCACATCTTTATCCCTCTGCACTGTATCCCTGTCCCTCCACACCTCATCATGCTGCCGGCACATTGTGTCATGGTCCTCCCTAGTCCTACAGGCTTCCTCCTTGTAGGTGGCCAATGTCTGCTCCAACTCCTTGACCCAATGCTGCAGGACAGCCTAGGTGACCAACTACAACTCTCCTATGGACTGCTCAATTGGAGCTCCAGAGATTAGAAAATATACTGTGAGGCCCAGGGGGCCCACCATCATCTGCTCCCCCCATATCTGCTTGCTTGGCCCCACCTCTAGCAAAGGGGATGCCTTCTGCTTGCTCTTGTCACATGCTGCAGGGGCCTCTTCTCTCCACCCACCCTGTAGGGGTCCAACCTTCATTGGTGGATGCTCTGTGCTGCTCCCACTCTCAGCCCCCTGAACCCTCTCCAACACCTTATCCTACCATCCCTCCTCCATCTGTGCCACAACCCATGCCTGGTCCCAGCCTTGCTCCATGGCAATACAGGCAGTGCACCAACTCAATGTAACAGAGCACCTCTTGTGCTGCAAGCAATATGGAAAGCACACTGATGTATCCCACTATAGCCCCAGCATGGGCTCCTTGAAGTTGCACCATTTCCTGCATCAAACACAAGACCAACACTGTGGGAATAGATTAACTGGGGAAAAGGTAGAATCACATGATTCACTCACTGGGACCACCCCTTGGCACTACTCAAGAGTTAGGGAACCCCTTGCCTGCCCTACAGCAGCCACAAACTGCTCTAGCATCACCTCTACCTGCACAATTCTAAAGGCAGAGGAAATAGGCCAGACCACCCCAGGGCCCAGGACAGTTCTGGATTGCAAGGTGGGGACTATGAGGCCTGCCACAGCCACAGACAACTCTGTTAATACTCTATCAGTGCTTCAGAGCATGGGAACAAAACTGCACTTATGGCTGCAGTACATTGTCTGTACATGCCTATGATTTTGACAACCTTTGGAATCCTTAGAGGAAGAGGAGGAAGATCATGCAGAAGGAGATGGGGATGCCACAGGATAGTACTCGGAGGAAGACATTGCAAAAGGTTGGGCCTCCAGGGTACATCTGACCCTTTTAATAGTTTGGGAAGAACCTCCTAACAAATGGTGGCCACACTTTGACTTCATTCCCATGCTGCTGCCACTTGCTGAGTTTGATCAATATTGCTTGACTTTGATTCTCATGCCCTGCTGATCTCTGAACTGTGCCCTGTGTCTCGAGGGTCTCAATGCTGAAGGGGGGGTAATGTTATGACCCACTCCCTGGACCTCCAACATTGTTTCCAGCCTGCTTGCTTCTCCAGAGCCTCTCCTCCAATGCCTCATCAAAGCCCCCAACCATCAAACACTCTCTGTGGCCATCCTAGGTAACTCCAATGCTTCTCTAGCAAACCCTGATGGTCCCCCAGCTAACTTCAATGATCTTCTCCACAGCCATTAACACTTCCCTTAACTCTCCTGAGCCCCTGGAACCCTCCCCCACCATTTCTGACCCTGTTATGTGTCATTGGCTCACCACTCTGGCTCACCTGACCTCCTCCAGGGCATCACAATGACTCTGGAGTGATCTATATCCCCAACTTATCCCATCAGAATATTGCCATAGCCCACCCCTCAATCACAACCAACACCTGTCAACTCCACACAGCTCTATCGAGCCCCGCTGCCATGCCCACTGCCCCCTAGAGCTCTCCAGTAGTTGGTATATAATTCAAGAAGTAGCACTTCATACTCTAGTCTTGATATCACATTAACTGGTTACTTGTGTCTTGTGTTTCTTTCTGTCTCTGTTTCTATTTCTAGCCTTGAATCTATCTCTTTTCTCAGTCTCATCTTGTCTCACCTCTGTCTTGTCTTGATTGTCTCTATTTCCTTTGTTTCTCTAAGCTCCTCCTAACTCCAACATCAGTATGAACTCCATGCATGTGCTACAATCCCCAAACATCCTTACAACAACTCCAGACCTCACTCCATGCTCAGCCCCAGAACTCATCAAGTCTTTATTGACTCCCCATCCAACTCTGGCTCCACCCCCATCACTTGCAAAGTCTCTGTGTACCCTGCAATTTATTTGCATGCCTATGAACCTGTACTTGATGCCCACCCAAGCCAATGTCTAATATACTTGGTCTTAAACTTCCCCAGACCATTCCAGACTTGCTTGGATCACTCCCCTTAGCTTCCCCTCACAAGTCCCTACACTCTGTGCAAACCCTGGAGTGCTAAGTTATAAGTGCAGGACATTGCATCTGCCTAGTAAGGACTTGCCCAGTGTAGCTGAGCCCCTGTAGTTAGCAGAACCTGACACTTTAATCAGTTGTTCTAGATGGTCCTCTCCCAAATGGCACATTCAACAATGAAGTAGGGATCTGTCAACAACACTTGCAGTATTTACAGCATGAGCAGGGGAGGATATCAGAGCCTTGCCATTCAGATATGAGGTCAATGACTTGTCAATAGTGGCACTGAACACTGGGTTGCCTTGCAGATTGAAAAAGACCCTACATCTAACACAGGTAATGGAAAACCCACAGCATACTGAGAGAGTGGTGATGGAGAGGAGGTAGTTGGTTAATTCTAGTATGGATAACACATCAGTTATAGTAACATCTGGAAGCTTCTCCTCATTTCTATTCTTCCCTTGTGGACTGAGCCTCACTGAGCCTTTTCCCACAGAATAGACAATCACATTGTTGGCAAGGTGAATAGGCACTTTCCATGACTTGAAGGAGCTGGGTAAGAACCACTCTTGATGCAGCATCATATGACTCATGGCTCCTAAGTCTGTGTTCCATAGCATGTCAGTGAGGGGGGATGGTGATGATAAGGATCAACAAATAGCAGCTTCTGCTTTGATAGTGGGTCCATCACATCCATTCCCTGCCTTGGCTTTTTCAGCATCTGCTTTGGCAGTGTCTGGCCTTCTGCCCCAATGTGCTCCACATGGCTTTCTCCACTTTAACTCTCCATTGTCCTTTTTTATGTGAGTACATGTGCTCTCAAGGTTTGGGCAATCTTGTCCTCTGTGTGGCCCATGGCATAGAAAACAGGCTATTTCATGGGTGGCTGCAGCAGCCACAGCAGCAGCTTCCTCTTTGCTAGCCCTGCATTGCACCTCCTCAGTGCAAAAAGCCTTAAGTGTGGCAGTCTTAGTTAGGCTATTAAGCATGAGGATGGAAGAAATGAATGCTGCATAGTCCTCATGGGGAAGCACATGTAGCATTGCCATAATGGATAGCTCATCATTTGGGATCTTGATTGTATACACCAGTGTGATAGAGCCATTTGAGCCAATGATAGGTGGAGGGCAGAGAACATGGATGCAATTCATTGCTCCCTCAATGAATGTACAAAGCTCTGTAAGTGATTTTTCTTCTCATTTCTGTATGCTGAATAGGTTTCTTAGAGAGTTAAAATGTGCATTGGATGCTGACATCAAGTGGATCTCTGTAAGTTTGGCCCACATGGTGGCTGGTTGATTGTGGATGCTGTTAACATAGATTTTATTACCTTTGTCCAGCCACTGATAGATCTCTCCAGTGGTGTGATCACTGTGCAGGAGGTAGGCATTGAACAGTTATATGGAGGTAGGATTGTTGGGGTCAAGAATAGGACTTTGCTCTTTGCCTGTCACAATGCAAGCACTGCAAAGTGACATAAGTTGTCCAAACATTGATTTTTCCCATTCAGTGTATTTTATTGTGCTGAGCTTTGACATTGGTGATTGAGAAGCATACAAAGTGACATTGTCCATGATGAGTGAAGATGCCACAGTTGACAATTGTGGGAACAATATGAGTGTAATGGGAAGTAAATATCAACTGTATTGACAAGCTACAACATTTGCAAATGGAGTGTATAATATAAATCCCTAGTGTGTACATCTGTGGGCCAGGGCCCATAACCTGTTGCAGCAGGCTCAGTGGACAGCACAGAATTAAACCACAAGGATAAGAATGAGTCTAATGGTGTGCAATGAGACTGGGGTCCAAACATTGTCAATAGTGCATTAGACTGAGGCAAACAGTACATGCATACCTGGGGTCCAAATATTGTCAATAGTGTATTAGACTCAGGAGAAAAAGGACCACCAGGGAATGAAAATATTCTGATCATCACATGGAAGTTGGATGGATTGTCCAATGAGAGTTGTGGCATGACATCATACTGTATCTTCAACAATTTGAACATTAGGTTATTTCCACTGCAGTCTCAATATTGAAAGCTGTATTTCAATGTCTCTGTCAAGTTGAAAGGAATCAGGGCAAATGTACTTACCTTTTTTGAACAAGTTCTTGTGTACCTTTCTATTCTGTGTCTCAGTGATATAAATCCTTGATTATCCTCTTCTCCATGCTAGACAATTTGCAATGTACATACCATAATGCCTTTATGTTGATTACATAAAGAGATGGATAATAATGCCCTTTGATAAGAGAATCACAAGGGTCATATTGTGATGCATTGATGAAGGGCAGTTGTTGTTGGATTGTCAAGACTCAATGAATAACTGTAAGGGAAACTTATGGAGGCTATGGCTCAGTCACACAGCTGGCAGAGGGAGATACAAAGGTCTATTCAATACAGTAAGTGGCTACAGACATAACTACTCACTTGGAAGAGGGAGATCCAAAGAGAACAAGTCTTGGGAACTCCATAGGCCATGTGTGATGCTTCAGAAGCTTTAGAATCAAAGGATACAACTGTACAGTATGACAGAAAAAGAAAGAGAAAAGTGATGTGTCAGCAATTGGTCAGCAGTGACATAAGTCAGTAGCATTGCTAAAGGGGTGATGCTTGTCTAAATATGCACAGAGAACCAGTGCAGTATGAGGGCTGAGACTGGTACCAATAGATAGGGAAAGAGAAAAAAATAAAGGAAAACAATAAGGAGGGGAACCCAAGAAGGAATGGAGGGGGAAAAGAGAGAACAAAATGGGGAGTACCCTGACAATAACTAGGTTTGACATGTCTAACCTTTTGTAGTTACTGTGTTATTCCTACTGGGCAATTTGTTGGCTGCAAGAGGAAAGGTCTGGAGATGAGGATTCATAGCATCTGGATCACTTACTTTGCAACCCACCTCAGTGGGTGAAGTACCTGAGTATCTAGACAGGATGACACATCAATCTGTTAGCAACAATGTTTCTAATGAAAACAGACCAGCAAACAAAAGGCAAAACAAGGTGGGAGATACTGTTTCCATTCTGATAGTGATTCCCACCTCAGCCATTGGTACCCTTCTGGTGCTTGTGAAAAGGGAGCCTTCAGTGTCCCACAGGGAGATGGTAAGGAGACTGCAGATCCTAGGCCAGCACATTTGAAACTACCCATCTCTGACATAGAGCTGTGTACATTCACACTGTCAGGTACTGCACCCTCTGGGACTAGTTTGAGGTGCCCAAGCAGGCTTGCACTACAGTGGCAAAAAACTGTCCCAATGTTTTATACTTTTTGAAAGATGAAATTGGCATGAAGAATTGGAAGAATTTGAAATTCTGATTGAGTCATGTAAAATACTATAATATCATAGATACAAATTGCATTGTAGTTTATGTAATTTGAATCAAAACTGATGGAGTAATGGCCATTTTAAAACATTCACTCATTGGGGACAGTTTTTTAAGCATCTCTAATTTTGGTATTTAGTACTTTGTATGTTCTCCATTTGCCTTGATAACTGCTTGCATCCTTCTAGGCATGATTTTTATCAGTCTTTGGCATACCTCTGCTAATATTCCATCCCACTCCTTTGCAACACTTTCCCACAATTCATGCACACCATAAGAAGGTATTTCATACTGCCTAAGCTGCTTCTTGAGGTACTCCCAGAGGTGCTCAATAGGGTTGAGATTGGGGCATTGGGCTGGCCACTAGAGGACATCAAAGTTGTTTCTTCAAACCACTTGTTAGCCCTCTTGGAGTTGTGTTTTAGGTCATTGTCCTGTTGAAAGTAGCAGGCACTCTCCTCCATCTCCTCATAGCTTCCACAGATACTGCTTTCCATCTGACCCAATCCTGTTAATCTTTGTCTCATCTGACCACAACACTCTTTTCTAGTTCTCCACAGTCCAGGTCTGATACTCTTGAGCCCATTTAAGTCATAGTTGCCAATGTTTAGCTTTGAGCATAGGAACTTTCCTCTTTGTAGCAGACTAATACCCCTCCTCCTTCAGAACATTCCAGACAGTCTGAGGAGAGACAGGGTTGGAAACAATGTTGTTGATAAAATTGGTGGCCTGAACAGCTGTATCAAGTCTCCCAGTTGAGATTTGTTGAACAATAGCCTGTTTATCACATGGAGTAAGCTTAGCTGGACAGCCTCCAGGATGGTTTTCCTTGTCCACCTCCAACTCTCTACCAATCCTCCCAATAGTAGACTTCCCCAGACCAGTTTGAGCCTCAATCTGATGCAGAGAATATCCTTGAGCAAGGCAAGAAGCCATTGTGCAAGAGAAGTAGCTTTCATGATGGTGGTTGAAGGTCAAGATGTGGTTCAACCAACTTGAACCACTCTCAAATATACCCAAACATGATCACATGACTCTGTTGATATTCCCACTAAGGCATTGCCTTACTTGCATACTCATAGTCCAAAATCATAACAGGTTTTGACTTATGGGTTGTGCATCAAAAGCTACAAGCTCCAGTCTCTTTTAATAACATTGCCAAGTTTGTAGCAATGCTGCCAGTGACTTACCATCATCTCCATCAAAACCAGGTCTTCAATTTCATACTCCAACAAAGCCATTGGAGCTTAGCAATGATTTTCATGACTGATGCAAAGAAAAAGGGGATAATACTTACAAAGTTCTTGGTGAAAGGTGCCATCCATCATTTACTAGCATAGTAGATGGATATAACTCATGACACTGCCTCTCCACCTTGGTGCTACCAACCCAATCCACTGTGGCAGCCAGGTTGGGAACCCTAGCACTGCCACAATCACTCTGATCACTTACCTCTGAAAATCATTGGCTCTACCAATCACTGGCTACCTCTTATTTTCTCTACTTACAATTTTCACCTGGAAACTTCCTACTTACAATTTTACTGCTTATGATACAAATAAACCTATGTACTATGAAAACAAGCCAAATAGTTACAAAATGACAGGAGTTTTTAATCTGGTTAACTACCTCTTGAAACTTACCTCTTCCCTCTCATGTTCTGCCATTGCAAACTTTGCCTGGCATCAGATATTTCTAACCTTTGAACTCAAAGCTACTTGCTTACTGACACTGCATTCATTGGATGATCCTCAGTTTGATCACCCAGGCCACCTACATATGTGAGTTGTCATCACCCAGACACAGCTGATAACATTTGCCTCAGATGGCAAATATGCAAGGAATGATTGAGAATGATATCAAGGATGGACCCTTGAATAGAACCAATCTAGGAAAGTTGGCAGGGACTGACTTGGGGCCAAAAACCCCTGAAAACTATGGAAAGCCCCATGAGTTGACAAAATTGGAAAATAATCTACCTGGAAATTTGAGCACAATCACTGAATGTACAGAAGATTCAGAAGAATTTAGTTTAGGACCAGTAAAAGATTGGGCTACAGAGATGGAACTTGCAGATGTGCAAGAGAAAAGGAATGAACACACCACTGAGGCCTACAAGGCATTACTAGCTTCTGATAGAGTAATTAGTAATGTTTGAGAACATACTATGAGAAAATTAGAACAAATGAATTCAACTCCAGAAGAAAAGGAAGAGTTATACCAGATACTGCAGCAAGGCCAGGACCTCTAATCTCCCATGACACTTGAACCTATAACAACTGAAAACAGGAAATCTGTGAACCCATGTCTCACCAGATTGAAGGAACAATTGACCAGGTTACTTGGCAATCTACACAAAAGTCAAAGCATGAGGAGCAACAAATGATCCAGACTAGTGAAAGGGTGGATGGTTGCACCTTTCTGGGACATGTCTTCCAGCAATTAGAAAAGGGAAAAGAACTGGATCCAAGCTACCTGTCAGACAGCAGCAAAAGTGATGATGATGGCATACCAGGGAAACCACAAAATCACCTAAGGAATCTGAATAGGTCTGAATCCAAAAACAGTGAAGAAGAAACTGGAAAAGCTCACAGCAAGAGAAAGAATGGAAGTTATGGGGCAATCCAGCCCACTCCTGAACAATACAATGGGGATCCTGACTCACATAAGTACTTCAAATTTGTATTGCAAATTGCCACATACTGCAAGAAGGGACAAATTCCCAAGGAAGACCAGGTGCAGGAAATATCTTATTTCTTGACTGGGGAAGCCTACAAGTTCTACCTAAATGAGGTAGCAATGGAGGAATATAAATGGGACATAACAAGATTTCTGAAGGGACTCTTCAATCATTGCTTTCCCCTGAACTACCACATAAAGGAGCAACAAAAGCTTGAACAATTCAAACAGGGAAAATTGAGGGTTTGACCCTATGTAGCAGAGCTGGAGAATATGTATCAGATTGTAGGATATGCTCAGAAAAGGAAAAAGGTATGCAAGTTGTGGAATGGACTGCAGCCACTAATTCAGCAAAAGCTATTTGAGAATTGATTTGACCCAGAGCAATCCAAGTGGGGTGAGATTATTGACATTGCTGAGATGTATGAGATTGCTCAAGAAATGGGGATCAGTGATCTAGGAATGCAGAAGGATTTCCCTTCATCACAGGGGCATCAATCCAAGAACAATGGTAACCAAAGCTATTATAAGGAGCCCTATACCAGAAATCATAACAATGAGCCACTGCACCAGAAGTACTGAGGCAGTGATAATAAATCTAGTGATAGACCTGAGAAACCAAGGAACCCTAGTTATGAGAAAAGAACCTATAAATCAAAACCAAACTGGCTTACTGAGGCTGAAGCAGCTTGATACAAAGCAGAGGGACAATGCTTCTGGTGGAGAGAAAGGCCACCCATCAAGCAACTGCCCTGATAACACAAAGTAAGCTCCTCAGGGTCTGGACCACTAGGTGTTAGAAGCAACCACATAAACTTTGACCTTCAAGAGACTGAGGAGATATGAGAGGCATGCATTCAGACATCTGAAAATCACATCAAGATTGCTGCAATTAAGTTTGGGGATGTAACCATTAAAAAATGCCCCTGAGGCTGAAATCACTAGAGACAATGTAGGATCTCCAAGAACCATGAAGAGCCTCTTATATGCCCAAAATTGGGAAGCTTGGGGGAAATAACTTCAAATGATATTGGACTGGAAAACCCTGAACTCAAGGAATTAATGAACAACTCATTTCTCTAAGAGCCACCTACATGCTCAATTGGCAGGAGCATGGAAATCAAAATGTAAGCAATATTAATCAAACTGCAGCTGCTGCTATGGCATGGGTAACAAAGTCAAATCAGAATTGTTGCCCATCAAGAAGCTTCTATAAGAAATTGAAAAGGGTCAGGATGTACTCTGGGGCTCTCCAGACTTCTCCCATGTCCTCCTCCACCTATTCCCCAGCAGCATCCAGGTCCCCATCCACATACTCCCCCACTTCTGAGGAGTCTGAGGGACATCAGGAGCACAAGCAAGTAGAGGCAATGTATTGCAGTTGTGAGCATGATTCCATCTCTTGCATTTCAGGATTACCAACTGAGCCTTGACAGAGTTATCTGTTGCAGTGGCAGGTCCATTGGGAGTTTCATCCATGGGCAGATGTCATGACCCAGTCCTGCACCTCTGGACCCCCCCCCAGGACACCATGCCTCCCTGAAACACTCTCCAATGCTCCTCCCAACTTCCCCCACCTTTGCTGACCCACAGTGCCTGCCCCAGCTAACTCTGACACTTCCTCAGCAAACCCCAACAACTCTCTAGCAAATTCTAACACATCCCCCATGGGTCTTGTCAGCTCCTCCTCTTGCTTACAAGGCCCTCAAGCCTCTCCAACACTTGCCCTGACCTAGACACATATTGTTTGACCACCCCTGCAACCTATGCAACCCCTCTGGAGTTCCCTAATATTTATAGAATGGACTGCATTCCCATCAGAATATCACTGTGGCTGGCCCTCCAATCAAAACCAACACCTGTCAACCCTGCATGGCTCTGACAAGCCCCACCATCACAATCTCAACCCCTGGAGAAGGTCCAGTAGTTAGTATATAAAAACATAGAGTAGCATTTGTTACCTCAATCTTGATATTACATTAACTGGTTACTTGTGTCTTGTGTTTCTTTCTGTCTCATCTCCATTCTGTTTTTAGTCTTAAACCTATTTCTTTTCTCCATCTCATCTTGCCTTGCCTTTGTCTTGTCTTGCCTATCTCTGTTCCTTTAATTTTCCTAAGTTCCTTTCATCTCTAATGTCATTACAATCTCTGTGCATGCACTATGACCTTCAAACATTCTTATGACAACTCTGGACCTTGCCCTACACTTGGCACCAGAACCCACCAGTCTTGATCAATTCCCTGTCAAACTCTGGCTCCACTCCCATCACTTGCAAAGCCTTCACTTACCCTGCAATCCATTTACACACCTACAAACCTGTTCCTGATGCCTGCCTAAGCCCAACATTTAATATATTTGGTTCTAGACTGTGTTGGCCTCTGCCTTGTGTTTCAGGCCCAGCCTTGGTCCAGGAGTGGTTTGACCCATTTCCAAGGTTTATAGGGTTGCACAAGTGGAGATGATGCTGGAGCAGTTTGTGGAGGTGATGCTGGAGCAGTTTGCAGAGGCTGTTGAGCAAGTAAGGGGTCCCCCAACTCTTGAGTGGTGCCAGGTAGCAGCTCCAGTGAGTGATCAGTATAATCTTACTCTATCAGAGCTAACTCAGCCTCATAGTGTGTGCTCTGCACTTGACAGGCAAAACAGTGCCAGTTTAAGGTGCCAGTGCCAGAGTTGTGGTGGGACACATTGGTGTGTCTCCCATGTTGTTTGCAGCACAAGAAGTGCTCCATCTTGTTGAGTTGGCATGCCACCTGTGTTGCTATAGAGCAGGGTTGGGATTGAGAGTGGGTTACAGTGCAGCTGGGAGAAGAGTGGAGGGACAAAGTGTTAGGGTGGGGCTCTGAAGCAGAGGGTTGGGATAGCACAGGGCAGTTGTTGATGAAAGTCAGGCCCTCACAGGGTGGGCAGAGAGAAGGGGACCCTACAGTGGGCTGAGCAAGCAAGTTTGGGGCAAGTAGTCAGTAGCAGGGCCCCTGGGCCCTTAGGTGTATTCTCTGAGCTCTGGAACTCCAATCAAACAGTCTGTGGAGGCATTGTGGTTAGTCACCAAGGCTTTCCTGCATTATTAGGTAGAGGGGTTGGAGAAATTGTTGACCACCTGTGAGGAGGAGGTCTTGAGGATCAGGGAGTATTGGGATGAGATGCAAAGGGAGCAGGACAAAGCACAGAGGGATAGAGATGTGGCATAGAGGGATAAGGAAATAGCTGTGGGCACAGCCATGGAGCAGCTGTTGCAACTCCAGGAGTTGAATGTGTGGATAGAGCAGTTAGAGGTGCAGGCAGAGATGGGTGTGCAGTGGTCAGAGGGGTTAGGAGTGTGGAAGAGTTAGAGGGCACCCAACATAGAGGTGCTCTGGGCTATGACAGAGGTAGGCAGGAGGCAGGAGGAGTGGCTTGCCAACAAGATGGCCTTGGAGCAGTGGAGGGTACTCCATGAGTTTGTGCTATTCCCTCTCTTCACTGGGCTAACACATTCTAATAGACTGGGCCAGGGAGCACTGAATCCTGCTCAATGGAGCATTGGTGGTGCTTGGGTCCATCCACAATGGGTTGTTGAGGATGCTTGAGGACCTTCCACCAGAGTTGGAGCAGGAGGTTGTGTAGATGGGGCACTTTCTGGCAGGGCATTGATGGAGGACCATGGCAGACCCCAGAGCATGGTGGGAGGTGGCAACAGATGTCAGGGAGCCCCTCCCAAGCCACCTGGAGGTCTTGGCAACAGTGGTGCCTCAACTGGAGGTGGACATAGTGGGGAGGATAGCAATGGTGGATTCAGAGAGGGAGGAGGAGTAGGGGGTTTTCTTAGACTTGTTTTCTTGTGCTCCATGCCCACTTGTACTCTGTAACATTATGTAGCATTGTAGTGTGTATATACAGCCTTTTTCAGACATCCAGCCTGGATGATTAAACTTCTTTCAGTTTTAAGTGAGGAGTAGTAAATAAAACATATAGGGGTTTAGTTGGGGGAGTTGAATCCCTGATGAATACAGAGGTGGGGGTTATGCCCACTAATGCCATCTGTGCCAACTAGTCCTGGAGGTCCCAGAGCTTAGTGGGGTATCATCAATAGAAGTCCCAAAATTTGGCAGAGGCTCTATCAAGGTTTTTGCAACACTTCCAAGTGTTGTCCTTGGGTCTGTAGCCCTTCTAATGGACCAGGTAGTGGGGTCCACCACAAACCAAGTGCAAGTCAAGGATTTAGTTGACTTTGTAGTGATATTTGTCCTCAACCTCAATGAGGGGCAGTCAACTGGGGCATTGTCCAGAGAAGGGGTCCAAAGCATGTTCTTCAAGGAGGTGGACATAGAAGATAGGGTGGAGGCCCTTCAGGCCTGGGAGTAGGTCAAGCTTGTAGGCATGTGTCAAGACCTTCTAGAGAATCTTGAAGGGGCTGAGTTGCTTGTAATCAAGCTTCACAAAGGGCCTCCAGGTCTTGAGGTTTTGTCAATTGAGCCAAACCAGAGTGCTGGGAGACCAGTCAGGAGTGGGATTGCATCAGGTGTCAGCATGTTTGAAGTAGGCTTAATTGGCAGTGTTGATTTCATCTTGGAGAAACTGGTGAAGTGATCAGAGGTCTTTGGCAACTTTGTGGGCAATGTAGGAGGAGATATCCTTGAGGGATAGGGTGAGTCAGGGGTTGTAACCCTTTTTGGCATAGAAGGGGGAAACTCCAGTGGCAGAGTGAGGTGTGTTATTGTAAGTAAACTCAGCAAGAGGGAGTTCTGTGTGCTAGTCATTCTGTAAATAGTTAATGTAAAGGTGGAGATACTGTTCCAACATCTGGTTTATTTGTTCTGTCTGCCTATTGGTCTCTGGGTGGTAGGCAGTTGATAGATTGGTTTTCATCTTGAGTGCCTTGCATAGTGACTACCAGAAGCAGGAGACAAATAGTGGACCATGGTTGGAGACAATGTTGTCTAGAAGTCTGTGTTTGGAGAAGATGTGTTTGACAAATAATTTGGCAAACTCTGGAGTGTTGTCAGTGGTGTGGCAGGGGATGAAGAGGGCTTGCTTGGTGAGGCAGCAGACAATGGCAAGGATTGCATTGAAGCCTTTGGGGTCAGGAAGTTTGATCCATCCATTGAGATTGAGGACTAGAGGTGTCAACTGACAGAGAGAGGTTTTATGGCATGCAAATGTTCAGGGGGGATTACCACTCAATGGTTGAATGCATTCTGCTTAGCTTCAAATGACTTCTTCAGATATATGTCAGATCTCCAAGTGAATGCATTGGGCTTTGCACTCAGTCATCCAGGGCAGTAGTGGATGGTGAAGTTGTACTCCAAGAGGGGTTTGGACCATCAAGCTTGGCAGTGGCTGAGCTGTTTTGTGGTTGTTAAGTACTGCAGATTATTGTGGTCAAAGTAGACCTGAATGTGGTGTGGAGATCCTTTAAGGTAGGTCCTCCACTGGTGGAAGGCTATGATGATAGCAAGGAGCTCTTTGTCATAGGTGTTGTAGTTGGGCTCCATGGGGATCATTGAACAGGTGTAGAAGGCAACAAGGCAGAGATCCTTGCCTCTGGAGTTTAACTGGGAGAGGATTCCAGTGATGGTGTAGTCAGAAGCATTGCATTTGAGGATGATTGGTAGGGAGGGGTCAAAGTGGCAGAGGATTGGAGCAGAGGTAAAAGCTTTTTTGAGGAGGAGGAATACACTCTGGCACTTGCTGTCCCAGTTCCAAGGAGTGTCCTCCTACATGAGTCAATTAAGGGGTTTGGTGATTCTATAGTAGTTGTCAATAAAATGGCAATAAAAGTTAGCAAACCCTAGAAACAACTGTACTTCCTTGACATTCCTTAGAACTCTGCAATGCTTAATCCTGGCAGAGACGTGATGGATAGCAGCTCAGAGATTCCTTGTGGCTATGAGGGGCTTCCAAACCAGTTTGAGCAGACTTGTTCTGCTGTAAAGGCAACCTCCAGAGCAGCAGATCAGAGTCATGTAGCTAGCAGAGGGGAATCCAAAGTATATTAGCAGAGTAGACAACAATACAATCAGTAACTAATCATCTAGCAGAGGGGAATCCAAAGAGAACAAGTCTAAGGATCTCCACTGCTTGGTGCAGTGCATCAGCAGGCAACAGAGGCATAGGAACTACTGTACAGAAGGCCAGAGCTAGTCCTAACCCTAGGACAATGATTGGTGAGGTAACACAGAGAACTCTACAGTTCTCCAGAGATCTCTAGGGTTCTGAAATGAGCCCTGGAGACATAAAACAAGCTGTGGAGGCACTGGAATAGGTTGCAGAGGTTGGAAATAGAAGTCTCCTGACAGAGGGCTCTGGGATCAATGGGGGTGGGTGATGGGGTGGCAGCAGCTGAGTCCAGAGTTACAGTGGAGTTGTCCAGAGAGGTTTGGTGCCATTGGTTGGGGTACTACAGGCCTTTGTATTAATTCCAGAGTATGTTGGAGAGAAGCCATCAGGCTTTATTCAAGGGAGACTGGGGCAGAGGCATGTTTTCTTCACTTCCTTGGTCATTGTTGAGGGTTGAGGGACTTTGGGTTGCTCCAGAGGTGCTAGTGTCAAGGTTGGGAATGTTGGAGTCCAAAGTGGACTGGATGCAGAGGGGAATGGTGGCTGCTAAACTTGCTTTGGGGGCAGGGAATTCCATGGTAAGGTTCTTCCAGTTGATGTTGGGGTTGACATCCTGCAGACATGGGAGTCCAAGCATAATTGGAGCAATGGGGGGGAGCTGGGTAATGAGAAGCTGGACCTGGAACCTTAAATTGTTGTTGAGGGTGAGGTGTTGTCATTGTATTGAGTGATTCCTGTCAAGGTGGGGTTTGCATCAAAGAGTTGGAGCTTGAATGGTTTGTCAAAGTCATTGTGTTAGAGGTTCAGCTGGTTGCTGGTGAGACGTCAAAGGGGATTGGTCTAGAGTTGGGCAGGTTGTCCTGGTCAAGGCAGAGAGTGAGACTGGGCCAGTTGATATGGGGATTTGTGGAGCAGAGCCATGAAAAGCCTAGGATGATGGGAGTGGAGAGGTATAGTTTGGTGATGAGTAATTGGAGGTCTTGGTGTCATCCATTAGTGCAGGTCATGGTCATCTCCACACAGTGTGTGAGATCTCCAGTGGAGGTGGGGTTGCTGTCAAAGATCTTAAGGAGGATCAGAGTGGAGAGATGTCAGAGGTGGTGGGGAGTGAGCACTGCCAAGGATTCATCAATGAAGTTGTTGGTGGCACTGCTGTTGATCAGCATGGGGATGGAGTCAGTGGAGAAAGGGACAGTAGTGCAGAGAAGGAGAGTGTGGGAGGAGTGGGAAGGGAGATGTACTGGGAGGGTATCTGGGGTGAGTACCATTGTGTGGAGGAGTGCAGCCAGAGCAAAGAAGACATTAGGGTCTGGCCCACTTCAAGATCTAAACCACTGCCTTGTTTTCCATAAACTGATAGTCACAGTCTTCCCTGTCAATAGTCCATATGGTGCATCCCATTACCTGGCATTTAACATAGGATGCATGCACCCTCCTTCCATTGTTTCTCCTAAGTATCCTCTAGTACATTGATCCAAGGCCTGTTTCAAATCTTGTTTGTATATAGGGCTTCTTGATTGTTGGTGGAGTCCAGAGCATACTTCTACTGGAGTAGCACTGTGTAGTAGTCACAGGTGATGCCCTGCAAATATGATGTGGCAAAGGCTACTCATGAGCTCTCAAGCTGGAAGGTAATGGGCTTAGCTTGGAACATGATTAGACACTGTGTTAGGAAGATTCTCCACTTCCAGGGATTGCAACCAGTGAAAGGTTTGTGCTTTTGAATGTTGAGCTTTTCTTCCTTAGCAAGTGCATTGCAAGTGTTGTCCTACATGTTTTGAATTTGATGCAGGGGTCCAGCATTGTAGTAGTAGTAGTTGTTGTTCCTATTTCTGCACTGAGGGGGGAAGTTGTCCATGGCTGGGCCCCATCTGCTAGGAGGTCTGCTATTGGGAGGCTCACTGCTGGAGGGTTGGCCTGTATTGCCCAGAGAAGGCCCTGGGGCCCACCAAGGAGGAGGGGGCCCTCTGGGAGTGGAGGGTCTGAAGTAATTAGTGTCAGTGGCAGGGGTTGGGCATTGGAACAGGCAGGGGATGAGAGGAGTTGATGGGAAAAGGGGGTCAGGATGCTCTAGGACCCATGGGTTGCCTCAGGGGGAATTCTAGCAGGGTGGAGGGGTGTTGACATGGGGGGCATGGAGGTCAAAATGAGGGGGTCTGTCTTGGGGAGGGCCATTGTGTGGGGCAACCTCATTAGTAGGGTTACCCAGCTTGTCAATGTAGGACAGAGTTTGGTTGTTGTTGTTGATATGCAGGGGCAGCTGTTGGATATGGTGTTTGGGAATGGTGGGTTGATCCCATGTACAGAAGGTGCTGAGAACAGAGTTTGCCTGAGGGTGAGTGGAGAGGGCCAGGGTGTGAGTGGTGGGTTAGTCAAACAAATTCCTGTGAGGTTGAGGCTCCTCAAGATGTTGGATGCTGCATTGAGCTCTTTTTGCTAGTGGGGAATGGGGGGCAGAGCTTCACTTTGTGTTCCTATGGGCTCCTTGCTTTGCACATGGAAGGAGCAGGAGGGGTCCAGAGGGTCTTTGAATGGTTGGAGGTTTGGGCTGGTATGGATCTCTTTGACCAAGGTGCAGAGCTTGTCTTGTAGATTTGTGTCAATTCCCAGGATGCCTTGCATGGTTTTGGAGAGATTTCCATGCAGGTAACATTTGTGGAAGTCAAAGAGCCAATCTGCCCAAACTTCCAGAGTTGTGGGAGTGTTGGGGTAGCCTAAATTGATGAGGAGAGTGCAGGCATGCCTTGCAAACTCTGCAGGGGAGAGGTGGAGGAAGCCAAAGACTTCATCACACTGTTGAACATAGGCTTCAACCCTTTGCTGTCTGGGGGAAGGAGGGGTTTGAGTGGGGAATGGCAATCAAAGAAGGGAATAATTATCTGGGTGCTCTGGAGGGGCTGGGACTGCAGCAGGGACTGGGTACATGTAGTAGTGAGTGGGAGGAAGGTAGGCAGGGTTGGGGGTTGCTGTGGTGAATTCTCTGGGGTACATGTGGGAGTAGTTGCCATTGATGGGGAATGCTGGAGGGCAGTGCCAGTCTGGAGGTATTCCCTGGCTGATGGAGGGAGTGTAGAATGTCTGGTTGGGGTCAGGGTTCCAATGGTGAAGAACATACTGATCCACAGGTGGGCCTGGATAGAATGGGGCATACTAATTTTCAGGGACCAGCTGACCATAGGAGTCAGTTAGGTAGCCAGCAGGGTTGTACACAGAGTTATACACAGACATTGAGAATGGGATAAGGGAGAGTCTTGATATTATCTCAGGTTCTGCTAACTATAGGGGCTCAGCTATCCTGGGCAAGTCCTTACTAGGCAGATGCAATGTCCTGCACTTATGACCTAGTGCTCCAGGGTAGACACAGACCAGAGGGACTTTCAAGGGGAAGCCAAGAGAAGTAGTCCAAGCAAGTCTGGAGTGATCCAGGAAAGTCTAAGACCAAGTATATTAAACATTGGGCTTGAGCAGGCATCAGAGACCCAGTTTGTAGGCATGCAAATAGATTGTGGGGCAAGCAGAAGCTTCACAAATGATGGGAGTGGAGCTGGGGTTGGTTGGGAGATCAATCAAGACTGATGAGCTCCAGGGCTCAGCAAAGGGCAAGGTCCAGAGTTGTTAGAAGAATGTTTGAAGGTCATAGCACATGCATGGAGTTTGTACTAACATCAGAGATGACAAGAACTGAGGGAGACAAAGGAAACAGAGACAGTCAAGGCAAGATGGAGATGAGATGAGACAGAACTAAAAAAAAAGAGATAGATTTGAGACTAAAATAGAAATGGAGATAGAAAGAGACACAAGACACAAGTAATCAGTTAATGCAATATCAAGACTAGAGTATGAGGTGCTGCTCTATGACTTATATACTAACTACTGGAGAGCTCTGGGGAACAGCAAGCATGGCAATGGAGCTTGATGGAGCTGTGTGGAGTTGATGGGTGTTGGTTGTGATTAAGGGTGGGCCACAGTGATGTTCTGATGAGATCAGCTGCAGATGTGGGTCACTCCAGGATCATTGTGATGCTCTGGGGTTGGTTGGGCAGACCAGAAAGGTGGGCTAGTGATGTGCACTGGAGTTAGGAACAGTGGAAAGGGTCCCAGGGGCTCAGGAGAGTTGAGGGAAGCATTGATGGCTGTGAAGAAGGCATTTGAGTTGGCCAGGGGGCTATTGGGGCTTGCTGCAGAAGCATCAGAGGTATCTGGAGTGGGCATGGAGAGTGGACAATGGTTGGGGGGGTTTTGGCAGGGTGTCAGGGAGGGACTCTAGAGAAGCAAGCAGGTTGGGAATGGTGTTTGGGAGTCCAGAGAGTGGGTCATAATAGGGAATGTCAATTGAAAAGAGAAATCATTATCTGGATGCTCCAGAGGGGCTGGAGCTGCAGCAGGAATGGGGTATGCATAGTAATGAGCAGGTGGAAGGTAGGAAGGGTTGGGGAGTGCTGCAGGGAATCCTAGATTATACAGCCAATATGAGCAGTTGCACTGACATACCATTGGCCCAATTTCATTCTTCACCCCTCCTTCTCCTACTTCTCTATCCCTTGAATCATTCCTGCAATGGCGTTTCCTGTCTTCAGGACCTCAGTCATGGAATCCTTGCAGAACCTGAGCAGTTTTAACTTTTAGAGAGTTACAGTATTGTTAATGAGTAGAGATTGCAATAGAATTCTCAAATTTAGTATTGCATCCAAGACATTGAGGCATTGAGGAGTGGTAGAGAAATCAAAGAGGGAAGTTCAATAACTGTCAATAGTGACCAAAAATGGAAATCACTCATGTGAGTGAATGTGTCAATCTTTGCTCTCTTCCACCATGCCCTCCCATCAGTCTACTGACCATGCTGATAGAGTCATCAGTGACTTGAGAAATGGAACATCTAATAGGTATTCCTTCAAAATTTTTGAATGAACTTTTCTAATCTCCACTACCCATGGAGCAAGAAGAACAAGAATGGAGATGGGCTTGAGGTTTATACTAACTTGGCACAGTGGATACCACTTTCAGTTGATCCTTTCATTGACATTGGCTATGTGCTACTTGCAGGAATTGATCAGAATGATGAGTATGTGTTGCCTTATTCTTATTTCAGCTCAACATTCTTATTTGTGCATAGTTGTGATGATGCAACATGGGGCTTATACAATATGATTATTTCCATTCAGCCCAAGCTTGAAGATGTTCTAGAGGCACTCAGTGAGGATCTGAGTGAATTGCAGCAGTTCACTAAACATGTAAGTTTATATATGCACATTTGTCAGTCTGATTTTGATTCAATAACATTGTCATAGCTCAGAAAAACTATCAATTCTGCAAAGACCAATGATACCTCTTCTCTCAAAGCTGCTATCTCTCAATATGTCAAGGAGGACCCCAACAACACAATAATGTTGCCCAAAAACAAATCTTCCTGAGGCTTCAGAAATCAATGTTCTGCATGTCTATTGTGCCCAATGAAGTGGCTAGCTGAGTTTGATGCTGACCCTGAGTGAGTCATTTATAACTAATGTTGTATCCACTTTGACAACACCATATCAGATCATTTATAAATAATGTGAGTGAAGGAAAGTACATGATAAAGGCAGGAGAGTGGCCAGCCTTTCTTTATGACACTGGGATTATCAACTCCAATGATCCATTGAAGGGATTCATGTGGGGAAAAGTCCTTGTTTGCATCAGTCATTGAATGTCTGAATTTAATCTTGGAGTCGCCTTATTTTATTTAGGTCTTCCAACACATATTTACTGGCCCATCTTCTACAATGTCTGGAACTTGCAATGCGACAAAACCAGCCAAGGCCCACATTCATGGTCTGACAAAGCCAATGGGGCAAACACTTGGATATGCAGCTGTCCAGGTATTTTGTCATTGTTTACTACCCATTAGGTAGATTAAAGGCATGCTTTGCCCTCTCCTCCTGTGAGAAATGGAGGCCCAAGGATGGATCATTCAATCAGCTGCACTTCTTCAAAAATATTGTTACAGCTTTTGAGGCAGAATTGAATAACACATGGGTACAGGAAACACTTGAATGGTGGAAGGAGTACAGTTAATTGCATTCATGTGAAAACTGATTTAACTGCATTTATGGTTTGATAGGCAACTACCAGACTTAGCTCCAACTACAAAGAGATGCCAAAGGAGGGCTGTGGATCAGCAGGAAAGCAGCAATGATGAGGGTGCCTTGGATGTCTTATCATGTCTCAAGGGACAAGAGGTATGTTTTGTCCAAACTGTTTTCTCTTCTTATTTGTGCTGTCAGTCCACTCTGTTAACAGCAAGTCAATCTGACAAAGATGGTCATTCCAGAAATATTTCTAAAGAGAACAAAGATGAAGATGGAAGTGAAGGTGACCCTGAATACAGAAGCAACAAACCTGAGGATGCATGGGAATCTGGACCTGGAACTGTCTGCAACCTTATTCAGTGCTCTTCTCACTATAACAATGCATTTGAATGTTATCAAGTTCTGAAAGGAGTTTGCATACCTTAGCTGCTCCCTTTTCTCTGTACCTTTATTTGACTGTTCTTTCCAAACAGGTCCTATTGTCCACTTCAAGCACCAGCACCAGCCACCATCATGGGAGTCTTTCTCATTGCCTCACAACCACCATGGCAGTACTTTGTTGGAGTCACCACCCCCATGAGCTGTTTTTCAGCATTGTCACTCCAGAAAATCAACCCAGAAAGTCACCAATGTCACTAACAATGACAGCAGCAAATATGATCAACCTTTCAATGATCCTCCAAAGCTCAAATTCAAGCACCTCTCTTGCCCTGGCCCTGAGGATGGCAATTCTTTGCAAAAGTCCAAGAAGAAGAAATAAGTTGGTTCAATCAATTACGCTTATCTTGCAGATTTGTTGCTCATGTCGCATGTATCATCACTGTTGCTATTGACTGCTGTAGTATGTACTAATCAATAAATTTGATTGAAAAATGTATTCATCTGTAAGGAAATACCTATATAATAGAAAGCAAATATATAAAATCAGACATGCTCAGGTATTTGGCATGTATGTCATCTGCATCATATAAGATGTACCATTACAGTACTCAAACTAGCCAGGTGGGCTCATATATGAGGCCTACCTGACAGGTAGCTTACAATTCACTGTTACAGGTCCATTTACCACACCATGTACTGTGTACTACCTTGCAGGTAGCTCAGGTAGACTCAGGTACATCATATATTTTGTTTTATAAACAATACATATGACTGATGATATGCTGGCCTCAAAACTGAGGACTGACAAAAAGTGCTTAAAAATAAAAGAATGTTTTCTACATTAGATGGCTGAAAACTGTAAGCCAAACATCAAAAACTGTAGACGTGAAAACATACCTTTAAAAAACCAATAAGTACTACCACCCTTGTAACACAAAAAAGATGACTAGACCAAAGCAAATATGTCAGACTGACAAAGCACCAAGTCTGTGGCAGTGCTCAGGCCAAGATGCTTGGATCATAATCCAAGATCAGCCATCAAGGCTGATGAACCTCTGCAATAAACTGCAAAACAATTCCAATGATTAAAACACCTACCACAACACATGTATTTTAAATTCCTATGCTATGCTATTGAGTCCCAAAAAATGGCCATAAACAGTTAGAAAAAAAAGGAGTAGGGAAGGAAAGAATAAAAACCATGGAAATCTTGGATAGATGGAATGATGCAGGAGAAATGACATGCAGACCAATTATTGCAGCACAATACCATGTGGAACACACTAGTCCATGCATGGACAATGGGGTATAAAAGGGATAGGAGAATAGGGAGAAAGGCAAGCAGACTATGTACCATGGCTCGGAGTTCCCCAGGGAGTGGAATTCTTAGGCTTAAGAGTGCATTAGTTGCTTCGGGAGTAGTAAATATACTGTTGAGCCCTTTCTTTAGCGCAAGACTGTCTCAAGCTTAGAATCAAATCATTAAAATATTAACTTGCTTCTCTTCTATTGGAGTTCTAAGTAAGTTTGAGTGTAACTAAAAGCCTCCAAACAAACTGTGAATAGAAAGTTTGATAAGTTGATCACATCATTGATGGCATCAAACTTACTTTTGCATCATCTGGAGCCTACCACGAGGGGCTTTTGTTGCACAAAAACTTACTTTTGGATTTCCTTGAGGAAGTCCAACCCTTATGAAACATTAGTTTTGCACCACCTGGGTCTTGGCCCAAAACACCTGAAGTTATTGCAACCAAGGTGAAAAACTCTGTTACATTAAGGAAAAGAGAAACTAGGACCAATAGCAGTAGTTCAAAGTCCTTTTTGCCTGACTCTAAAACCTTACTCAGAAAGAGAAAGCTTCAGACTGAGAAAGTAATTTCAAGCTCTCCAAAAGAACTGTACCCTACTACTCAACCAGTTTCTACTGCCTCAATTATGGAGCAAAATATCAGATACAAACTACCACTGCCTGACAGCAGGGATGCACCTAAGCTTAAGCACACTGAGCCCTCTGAGGTTCATTGCTTTTTACAAAGGATGATCTCTCTATTTGAGCATGCTGGAATCCAAGGAGATAAAGAAAGGAAAAAGAGAATCTTGGAGTATGTGGATGCTCAGACTGAACAGGAATGGCTGGGCTTTGATTTCTTTGGAGATGACTATACTTGGTCTGCTTTTGAGAAAGAGATCAAGGAGTCTTATCCAGAAGCAGTGGATGACACAGGTAGTGTTGCAAACCTGGACAGAATCTGTAGAGAACATGCCAGACTTAGTAGGAATGACACTACAGAAATCCATTCTCTGATAAGGAAATTTAGAGCTGAGGCTAAGAAGTTGGCTAATGTCACTGGAAATGGGTCTCTGGTAGACAAATTCCTGGGGTGCTTTACACCAGCTTTTGGAGATGTGATTGAGGAGAGGTTGATCAGTAGATATGGCCACTACAAAGACCCTGCTAGGAATAGGCACAAGGACAACAAATATGACCTATCAGAAGTGCTGACAGTAGTGGGGACCTTGATAGATGGTGCTACTGTAAGAAGCCCTAGAGAGGAAAGAGTAGAGAAAATGGAAACTAGTAGGGGAAACATTAAGGAGGAGGAAGTAGAGGAGAAAGTGGCTCATCTACAAGATGCTGTGGTTACCATTGGGAAACAAATGGGGAGCATCCAGAGTACCATGCAAGCTTTGCAAGCTGGTCAGTTGGACATGCGCAATACCTTCTTAAATACCAAAGGGAACCAGGATATAAGGACAGAAGGGCCTCCTACATTTCCAACTTCTGGAAGAAGTGGTGTTACTTGCTTCTATTGTTGGCAAACTGGGCATAGAATCTCAGAGTGTGAAGTCATCAAGGGAGATGTACAAAAAGGATAGATCATCCTACTGGAAGGGAGAGCCAGGCTACCTAATGGTGCTCCTTTACCTAGGGATCCCGCTAGTATATCTCCTCATGCTAGATTAGCACAAGTACATGATAAGCAGGTGAACATATACTTTGGATGGCCAGAAGATGACCCTCCAGAGACAGTCACTTACTCTACCTATATGAACTCTGCTAGAGATACAAGGGATGATATGCTAGAGCGCCTTCAATATAAGGAGTCAGATCACTTGGGAGACTTGGAGAAAGGTTTCAATAAAATGGCTGAGATACTCAGTGTGTTGATCAACACCAGAAACACAGCCAGTCCTGAGGGACAGAAATCTTCCTCTAAGGATTTTTAAATAACTCAATGAAGGCAATTAGGAAAGAGGCATCTCAATCAGAAGTATCCTCATTGCCAGAGAGAACCCCTGAAAAACCCTAGAAAGAAAAGCTAACTCTGGTGATTCCACCTAGAGCAGCACCAAAACTGGACCTACCTTTTGAGAAGGTTCCAGCCCTTAATGAGGGACCAGACTTGCCAGTGCAGGACACTGCTAAAAGTTCCTTAACAGGAACAAGGAGGAAGGAGTGGGATAGGACCATTGATAGGCTCTGGGAGGCTACTATACCTTTCAGTACCGAAGAACTGTTAGATGTGGCTCCTGGATTAAGAGAAGCAATGATACAAAAATTGACTCTCAAATCAGGGATTCAGTCTAGGGACCCAATATCCCAAAGGTAGCAGTTCAACAGCAGACTGTAAGGGAGAAGAAACCACCTAACAAAGCAGATGTCAATGACCTACCAATGGCAACCTATTTCATTGCAGATGGAACACAGGATGATTTGCCTACTGGTGCAGTAGTGCATCAGGATTGTGTAGCCACTTACTTGGAAAATATCCCTCCGGGAGAAAAGCCAGTAGTGGTGTATGTGGCTAGAGATCTGCAAGTGTTGAGATCCTTGAATCCCATTGTCAATCAGAGGGAACAAGTAGAGACAATTCTACATAGTGGTTCTCAGATAGTCTGTATGGCACTAGATGAGGCACTTCATTTAGGATTGACTTGGGATCCAGACATATGCTTAAGGATGGAGAGTGCCAACAGTCAAGTGAATACATCAGTTGGTTTAGCCAAAAATGTGCCATTTACTTTTGCTGAAGGCTTCACTATTTATCTACAAGTGCATATCTTTGTCAAGCCAGCTTATACTGTCTTGTTGAGTCATCCATTTGACACACTGACAGAAAGCAACATACAAAACCTTCAAGATGGCAGTGCCATCATAACTATCAGAGATCCTAATACTGGTTGCCAGACAGCCCTGCCCACTCTTCAAAGGGGGAAGGTGCCAAAAACAGGTGTTGGAGGAGATAGTGATCCAAAATTTTAAATCTCAATGATCTGGTCAGTGACCAGGGAGAGGTGGCAGTAATGATTGGAGAGAAGAAGAATGGTGAAGTAATGGTGACTGGATACACTATAAATCATAGTAGATTCAAGAACCAGGAGTTGAGAGATGTGTACCTGCAGGCCTTTGCTGCAGAGGGGGATGTGGGAGGAAGAGATGAGAAGACATTAGCAGCCTATCTAAATGGGCAGCTGTGTCAGATACCAGAGAAGTTGGAAGAAATCTTAGTACAGCAGGGAAGCCTAGAGTTAGAAGCAGGTGTGGAGGAAACTGCACAAGTATTTTCTAAGAAATACAAACCTGTTGCTAGAAAGGTGAAACCTGTACTAGGAACCTCTCCTGAGGAGTTTAGAATTGAAAGGTGTATCACTGGGGATCCACTAGCAGACATGCCACAGTTAGACCCAAACTCACCTGATTTCAAACCCACAGGGAGGTACACTGCTGAGTGCAAGGAGATTATTGACCAAGCACATGGTGATGGTTTCTTGTGGCCAGAGGAGATGAAGGCAGTACATCATCTAATGATGCTGCAGAATAGGGCTTTTGCATGGGATGATTCTCAAAGAGGTAGGCTCAAGGAGGAATTCTTCCCTCCTGTGGTGATGCCAGTAATTCCTCACACCCCCTGGGTATTGGGGAACATTCCCATTGCTCCTGGACTCAGAGATAAAATCTGCCAGATGATGAAGTAGAAAATTGAGGCAAGATTGTATGAGCCATCCAACTCTTCATACAGATCCCAGTGGTTCACAGTATTGAAGAAGGATGGTGAGAGCTTGAGGATAGTTCACAGCTTGGAACCTTTAAACAAAGTGACCATAGCACATTCTGAGTTGCCACTAGCAACTGAAGAGTTAGCTAGTCATTTTTCTGGCAGAGCTTGTGGAGGAATCTTTGATTTATATGTGGGATATGATGAGAGAGTGTTGGATGTGAGGTCTAGGGACTATACCACCTTTCAGACACCCTTTGGTGCTCTAAGATTGGGAACCCTGCCAATGGGCTGGACAAATTCAGTACCAATCTTTCATGATGACATTACCTTCATCTTGAAGGATGAGATACCTCATGTAACTTGGCCATATATTGATGATGTGCCAATTAGAGGTCCACCTCACAGGTATGAATTGCCAGATGGAGGCTATGAGGTTGTTCCAGAAAATCCAGGCATTAGGAAATTTGTATGGGAACATCTGCAGAATGTAAACAGAGTGTTACAAAGAATCAAATATGCTGGAGGAACTTTCTCTGGGAAAAAGTCAGTAGTCTGAGCAGATGAGATTGTAGTGATTGGACACAGGTGTTCCTATGAGGGACAGAAGCCTGAGACCAAGCAGTTGGCCATTGTTATGGGGTGGGGTGATTGCCAGGACAAGTCAGATGTCAGAGCTTTCCTAGGTACTTGTGGTACCTTTTGGATGTTCATTAAAGACTATGCTAAAGTGGCTGCACCCATCAACAAATTGACTCAAAACCACACACCATTTGTTTGGGGTGAGGAACAACAGTCAACAATGGCTTAATGAAAGAAGTTGCTAGTTGAAAGTGCACCTCTAAAACCACTTGACTATGAGTCAGGAGGGGCAGTAGTCCTATCAGTTGACACTTCTTGGATGGCAGTGGGCTTTGGGATATTCCAGGAAGCTCCAGACAATCCTAAGCAATGCACTTGTGCTAAGCTAGGATCCATCACTTTGAATGAGAGGGAGGCAAGATTCTCACAACCTAAAAGAGAACTCTTTGGTTTAATGAGAGCCCTGCAAGCTAATAAGTATTGGCTAGTTGGTTGTAGGAAGCTTGTAGTGGAGACAGATGCCAAGTATTCGAAAGGGATGCTAAGCAATCCTGGAGTAGGACCCAATGCCATCATTATGAGATGGATTGAGGATGTACTACTCTATCATTTTACTTTGAGGCATGTGCCAGGGAAGACCTTTAGTGTTTATGGCCTGTCTAGGAGGATCAAGCAGCCAGGAGATGAGGAGTACCCATCTGTTAATCCAGAGTTGGTGGACAACCCAAAGACTATGCACTTTGAATATCCAGCTAAAACCAACAATGAACCAGGCTGGGAGGATTGAGAACCCTTAGCACTTGAAGAGTTTGCAGATCAAATTGACACTAGAGGTGGCTATCTACATGCAGTAGCCACTGAAGTAGCAGACTTTGAACAAGAACTTGATAGAGCAAGGACTCAAGAGGTGGAACTTAGGAAAGCAGTTCTAAGTCAGCAGCAGACCTCTAGAATAGATCCTGTTGCAGTACTATCTCTCTCTCAGCCTCTGCTACTCACAGAAGGTACTGAGGAAGAAAAGGAAGCAAACTTACAAGCCTACTTAGAACATAGGAAGGGTGGTGAGAGTGAACAGTGGGATGACTTGCTACCAATTGTACAAAGCTGGCTACAAGACCCAAGCAAAGAACCTGAAGGTTTGAAGGGTTGGGACCCAGACAAGTTCAAGAGGTTTGCAAGACAGTTCTTCTTTGATCGAAAGGGAAGACTGTATAAGCACAATCATGAGGCTAGGCATAAGCTAGTAGTTAATATTGATAAGTGAATGTTCATGCTTAAATCAGCCCATGATGCCTTAGGGCATAGAGGGACTTATGCAACCAAAATGTTAATACAAGAATGATTTTAGTGGCCCGGGATTGATGGAGATGTACAGTGGTATGTTGGGACTTGCCACAACTGCCAGATATGTCAGAAGACAGTTGTAAACAGAGCTCCCACAGTAACCTATACACCCTCTATCTTCCAAACAATTCACATTGATACCATGCACATGACTCCAGCTTCAAATGGCTGCAAGTATATTGTCCATGGTAGGTGTGCATTATCTTCATGGATGAAAGGGAGGCCTCTGCACAAAGAAAACCATAAAACAATTGGTCAATGGTTGTTTGAGGATGTGATTTGTCGCTGGAGTTGCATTGCAGAAATCATCACTGACAATGCTGGACAATTCAAAAAGGTCACAGCTTGGATAGAGAGTAAATATAGAACCAGAGGCATTGCCATCTCTCTATACAACTCTCAAGCTAATGGCAAAATTGAAAGACCACATTGGGATGTCAGGCAAGCCTTATTCAAAGCTTGTGAAGATTGCACTAAATGGTTTTGGTTCTTCTTCCATGTAATGTGGAGTGATCGCATTACTATCCAGCAGAGATTTGAGTGTTCACCATACTTCATGGTCACTGGAGCTCATCCAACTCTACCTTTGGACTTACTAGAGGCTACCTAGTTGATAGAATTACCAGAAGGGCCATTATCTACAGAGGAGTTAACTGAGTATTGTGCTAGGGCTTTAGCCAAGCACCACCAGCATGTAGAAGAGATGAGGGAGAGAGTTGGGAAGGACAAACTCCAATGGGCCTTGAAGTTTGCAGAAGAGCACAAAAGCTCTATCAAAGACTTCAAATTCAAGCCCTTGGATGTAGTCTTGGTCAAGAATATGATTACAGAAAGTTCACACAGTGCTAAAATGCTGCCTCATTTTCATGGTCCAATAGTAGTAATTGCTAGGACCAGGGGTGGTAATTACATTGTGGCAGAGCTGGATGGGTCAGTTTGGCAGACCAGAGTTGTGGCTTTTAGAGTAGTCCCTTACAAAGCTCAAAAGTGATTGGAGTTATCCCAAAGCCTAGAGCAATGGGTAGACATCACTCCAGAAAAGTTGAAAGAGCTAAGGGAAGAACTACAAAGGCCTACCATAAATGCTATGTCAGATCTGTCATTTGGATCTATAAGGCCTCATGAGCCTCTAGATCATAACATGATTTAAGCTGGACAATAGCCCCAAAAGTTGATGAAAAAGTTTAAAGTTTTTGCTTAAAAATCAAAAATAAGTTCAAAGGACTTAGGTCACATATCTTTGGGGTTAATGACATTAGATTTAGGGTTATGGAATAAGGAATATAGAGGGAATTTCAGTACAAGTGGGGGTGTCAAATTATGACACCACTATGTAAGGCAGAGGCAAAGCATATGTTTACAATGCAGGGGTTGATGGAAGCTCTAAGGGATTTTGGGGCTCAGCTACTGAAGGGTTGGCAGGTTTGACATCAGAGTCTTCAGGGGCTGACTAAGAGACAAGGTTAATGGCAAAAGAAGATGGAAGAGAAAAAGAATATACCTCGAATGAAATGTTAAGTACAGTAAGGAGCAAGCTGGCAAGATCAACGTTGATGGGGGATAAGGCTTTGTCCAGACAGGAAAGATGAGCCACAATGAGCTTGTATGTTTGAAGGGTCATGTCCAGAAGGTGGAGCTGCTGTTCCGCCACTAGCTCCACTGTGTTGCATTGCTTCTTGAGGTCCTCAAGGGGAGCCAAACTGTGGCTGTCAATGACAAGGTGAGCCTCAAGAAGGGCATTGATCTGGCCCAAAAGGAGGAGAGCAGTCTCTCTGCCAGGCTTATAGTTGGCTAGGGCAATGAGTAAGATAAGAGTCAGGAAAGAAAAAAGGGATGGAGTAGACAAACCAACAGAGGGAGTAATTTTGACCTTTTTTGGCTTTGACTTGCTGTCAAGTTTGGACTGGGGAGAAGAGAGGAACAAGTTGAGGGTATCAAAGCAATGAGCAAGGAGGTCAAGATGGGAAGCTAAAGGCTCACATTAGCTTTTCATTTTGAGGAATGAGTGGAGAATGGACCCAACATTTTGATGTTGTGGTCCTCATGCTTGCAGCATTGTTTCTGGATAAAGGAACAAATTAAGAGAAAAGATTGATGGGAGAGAAGTATGGACAGGCTCACCGCAGCTGCCTCACATTGACGCTGGAGTTCACAACAATTGTTTTCAGTCTTGATAATGGCATTGGCAAAGACAAAAAACAAATTGATGGCAGCAGAGTCTGTGGCAGCCTTGCAATTGAGAACATCCAGAGTAGCAGAAAGAGTGTCATAAAGACCCTTTTGGTCGGCAAGGAGGGGGAAGTTGGCCTGATTGGTGAAGGTCTAAAAAGGGAATTAAGAAAAAGAGGGCAGGAAAGAGGAAGAAAATGAGAGGCGTACCCAGCCAATAGAGCCCAGGTACCTAGCGCAATCAGTGGGAGTGCTAGAGAAGGCTGCTGCTGTGTTACACAAGCCAATTACAGCCTGTGCAAACAGAGGGTACTGGAGGACAGCAAGGATGACTTGATGGGTGTCTCACTTGACAGCATGCTGGAGCATCCCATAGAAATCAGGAGGTGAGGGCATATAACAAGGAGCAGGGGTTGGGCGAGGTGATGTGGTAATCACCACTTGGGGATGGACAACCTTGGAAGGAGGCATTTTGCAAGGGGTGGTTGGGACAGTTTTTGGAGACATTTGTTGAAGAGAACAAATGGCACAGCAAGGTCTTTATAAAACAACTTGTGGCAGGAGTGACCAAACAGGAAAAACAAGACAGAAATTTATTTTCTGACTTTTAAAGAAGGGGAAAATAAATTTTTCAGATCAAAAAAGGGCAGGGACAGACGTAGGCTTACCAAGGACAACTAAATGACTGAGGGCAGTCATCTGAAAGTGTGGGGGAGGTGATACGCCGGCCTCAAAACTGAGGACCAACAAAAAGTGCTTAAAAATAAAAGAATGTTTTCTACATCAGACAGCTGAAAACTGTAAGCCAAACATCAAAAACTGTAGATGCAAAAACATACCTTTAAAAAACCAATAAGTACTACCACCCTTGTAACACAAAAAAGATGACTAGACCAAAGCAAATACGTCAGACTGACAAAGCGCCAAGTCTGTGGCAGTGCTCGGGCCGAGATGCTCGGATCATAATCCGAGATCAGCCATCAAGGCCGACGAACCTCTGCAATAAACTGCAAAACAATTCCAACAATTAAAAACACCTACCGTGACACATGTATTTTAGATTCCTACGCTACGCTATTGAGTCCCGGAAAACAGCCATAAACGGTTAGAAAAAAAAGGAGTAGGGAAGGAAAGAATAAAAACCATGGAAATCTCGGATAGACGGAATGACGCAGGAGAAATGACACGCAGACCGATTATCGCAGCACAATACCACGTGGAATGCACTGGTCCGTGCATGGACAACGGGGTATAAAAGGGACGGGAGAATAGGGAGAAAGGCAAGCAGACTACGTACCACGGCTCGGAGTTCCCCAGGGAGCGGAATTCTTAGGCTTAAGAGTGCATTAGTTGCTTCGGGAGTAGTAAATATACTGTTGAGCCCTTTCTTTAGCGCGAGACCGTCTCAAGCTTAGAATCAAATCATTAAAATATTAACTTGCTTCTCTTCTATTGAAGTTCTAAGTAAGTTCGAGTGTAACTAAAAGCCTCCAAACAAACTGTGAATAGAAAGTTTGATAAGTTGATCGCATCATTGACGGCATCAAACTTACTCTCGCATCACTGACTATTTTGTAGATGCTGGATAAACATTATACAAGGGGGGATACCCCCGCACAGAGCATGGAAGTCGGCAAGCAGGGTTTTAGTGGGAATGGAGGCGGAACGCCCCCCGGGCCGAAATAGATAAGTTCGGCTCGAGGATATCATAACCTGAGCCCCACACGTCCTGCATAAAAGCATTTCCCTGTTGTGGGCTGACATACGAAGAAAACTCGATACGAGATGTAATCAGTTTTACTATCTCTAAGAAATCCCTTCTAATCAATAGCTGGAGCGTATCAGACAGGCTGCCTACCTAATACCAAGAGGTGAAATGAAGAACTATCAAATTCATTATGGATCCATTCCATTGAAATGAGATACGAGATAATTGTTACAGGAGCGAGTGGAGTCTCCATTACAAGGGTCATCAGGAAAGTAAAATCCCAAGACATCATCGACATCTCAGTCCCATACTATACGGTAAAAGTACAACTGTCAGCGCCCAAAACAAAGAATCCGAACAAGTGACCCGATCCTGAACCACAAGCAAGCAGAAATACAGAAACACATGAACATGTGTCACCGGCCCTGCATCCCACCCGTCGCGGCTGCCTTCGCGGTCGGAATCTGTTGGGGAATTACCTGTCCGTTCATCCGCGCCTGGTACTGGAACATGCGCTGCTGCATCTGCGGCGTCATCTGCTGACTTTGCGCAAAGTTCATCGCAGCTGTATAGCCATACATCTGTGGAGGAATGTACATCCCCTGCTGCTGCTGTTGCTGAATTCCTGCAGCGCTTGGTGGACGTTGGCCCTGAGCCTGAGCCTGGGCTTGGGCCTGAGCAGCTGCTGCCGCAAGATGTAGCTGCGGGCTGCCATGGACCATGCCTGGGCGAAGCTGAGCAGGGTTGTATGATGGGGAAAATGTATGCTGAGGGTGCTGAGCGGGATGTGGCTGTTGCTGTTGCTGCATCGCGAGCGCCTGTTGGACAATCTGTTGCTGTTGTTGTTGAGTCGTTGGAAGTTGTGTCGCTGGAGGCATGGGTGATCGTACTCCCAGTGATTTGGGAAGTGCCATCGGGCTGCTTCGAGTGACAGGGGCGGCCGTTGGAACATTTTGGCCAACACTGAGCTGTGCTGGCGTGGCCCGCCCGTTCTGTTGTGCTGCCCTCTGCGCCATCATGACCGCATGCGCCTGTGATTGCCTTTCTGCATAAGTCGCGAAGTTTTGCTGCCGGTATTGTGGATGGAGTTTGACACCATTGTTCTGAGGTGCTGCCTTCGGCATCCCACCACGCGTAGGCTGAGAGAAGAATGGTGCTGGAGGCTGGAAGGTGGGGTTTGCGGCACAGGGTTGGAGGCTCTGAGTTTGTTGTTGGACGGGAACGGATACGGATACAGGTGCAGGGACAGTTGCAGGTACCCCTGGGGGTAGCTGTGGTGAATGCGCGTACTGTTTAATTTGAGCGGGTGTGGGGGTCCTTTTCGCTGCCTCTGTCGCTGCTTTGACGTTTGGATAGACTTGTGGGAGCATCGGAGAATGCATGCTGGGCGTCGACGGGTGGGTAGGTGTTGCATTGATGAATTGGTGGGTGGAAGGTTGAGGCACAGGGGTGACGGAACCACTGGCCCTTGGAAACGCAGGTGTGGTAGGGGCCGGAGTCGGTCCTCTGGCCTTTTCTGGAGAAACCGGAGACTGTGCCTGCGACACAGTGATGGATGGAGTAGCTGATTTTGTCGGTGAAGGGGCCGCTTGCGTCGAAGCGGGTGTTGAGGTTCGATCGGGATTTGCTTTCTTCTCACGCCATTTCTGCATAGCATCCAACATTCGGTAGCTATATTAGTATCAGTACTTATATAATGAACAATGTACAGCAAAAGCTGACCTTGGTGCTGCCCGATTTTGTCTCGAGTTCATGAATGACATGATCTTTGCTCTCCTAGCCTTGTCTGTCTCATCCTCTGCTGGGTCCAAATTCGTGGCCTTTCTCTTCAAAGATGTCGGAACTGTGGGGGTAGACACTCTCATGACATGATTGGCTACTCGAGCAAGGTGTGGATCGGGGTCAAGACAGAGTGGTGGGGAAGTGGCAAGCTAAAGGGAAGAATCAGAATCGGACTTGATCCTTGCGAAATCATGACAACACGTACAAGTAGACGCGCTTCAACTTCAAGCGCATCGCGATCCGACCATTTACCACCGAAACGATGGTTCATAGCACAAATGTCTGCCCATAGAGTCTCTGAATTAGGATGAAGTACCACTCGTGTCCGTTCTGGTTTATCGGGTGGAGGCTCTTTTCCCCGCTGCGGCCGATAGTCCAAAAGTTCAACTATCATGCATCCTACCGAGAACAGGCATTCAGCGTGCTGATACAAAATTACCAGCATAAGCGCCCATACCGTCATAGAACGGGACCTTAGCCGCCTCAAAAAGATCTAAAAAGTCCACGGGTATTCGGTGAGCTCTGACATCATCTAACAGCGACTTTTTTCATTTGTTAGCGGAACAAAATGAAATATCACAGGGGGTAACGAACAGCAATTTGGTTATTGTACAGAAACTTTGACCCATTGTTCAAAGTCCAGTGTTCAAGATGAAGATGGACAGTAAACGATGGTGGGAGAGACGCGGTATTCTCTAGCAGGTCCTCAACAAAGCGTGTCGTGTTATAGCTCGCCATGACTGCATGAAGAAGACAAAAGAGGTCGAGGGTTCGGAAACAATGAAGGTGGCGGTGAAGTATTAATAATTTACGTAAGCTTGTGTCGTTTCAGCAATTAGCATCACGTGCAGTAAATTCTTTATCACTATGGATGCTCAGCTCCGTGAGGTGAGCGAGACCGGCAAAAACGAGGACATTTCAGCTCATGCCTCTGCATCCAGCTCATTCCTTTCTTGCGCGACCGTAATCCCCAGGTTCGCCAGATCGCGCTGTCTCACCTTCTACCTCAGACACCTCCGGGATCGTCTCATAGAAACATATTTTTTGCGGGACTTCAGGGAGGAGGACTCCAAGCAAAGCCAAAGGATACAGATATCATCCGAGATCTGAAAATTCTTTGTAGGGATCAGCTTGTCAGTCTACGATCTACGTGTTCATGACTGTCTCAATGCAACTTCATCTATAGAGCATCGCCCATGATGCATTTCGCGCCCTGGTCAACTTATCAGACTCTCCTTTAATTGTCGCATCTCTATCGGAACCTAGATTCTTAACATTTATTGTTTCCTATATCATAGTATGTCGACTTTTCTCGCTGTTCAGCCAACGCTGATGAAGAGACTATAGCATCCAGGTTCAATCCTCGCGGACCTCGCATCCATGCTCCTTTCAAACCTTACCTCATCCTCTTCAGCATGTTCTACATTAATTTCCTTACATGTATCTATAGTACTAGGCACCGATTTCTATGCGACTCAATCAAGATGTGGGACCAGTGCCCCTCCCGATCCATATCCTGCTGGCGAGGCAAAAGACGTTCTAGCATTACCACTGTTACTTGATGCCTTTGCTACTGTCGCCGCTGAATCTGATCCGTCCACACGAAAACGAAAAGGGGATTTGCACTTCCTTGCAAGTGTATTTGCGAATATTAGCGTGGTACGAGATTGATACTCTTTGATGATGAAAGATTCTCAATGATTTCAAGGCACCAGCAGGCCGTAACTACCTCCTTTCCGCACAACCTGCCAACGTCTCGAACCCTAGCGAGCTAGAGTATCCCCTTGCCAAAATAATGTCGTTTACAGAACACAAGGACACCATACGCAGAGGAGGTGTTGCATCCACGCTCAAGTCGGTCTTACCTTTCAAGTATACTGTGATTCGACCTGATCTGATATGCTATAAGAAATTGTGCTTTCCACGCACCTGGCCATAAAGCAATCCTGTCGCCAGAGACGGACAAGGTCGCTGTCCCACCCTCAACAACACTCGCGCCAGGCGTTGATGCACTCCCTTATATTCTCTTGCCTCTTGCCGGTCCCGAAGAATTCGAACTTGAGGTCAGCCCCCATCGAGTGATCACACCATCGCAATCGATGCTAATGCATCTCAATACTAATCGTAGGATCAAGAAAAACTTCCAGAAGCACTCCAGTTCCTCCCGCCTACCAAGACGCGTGAGTCCGACCCAGCCCTTCGACTGATGCACGTCGAGACGCTACTTCTCCTTTGCCACACGCGCTGGGGACGCACTTATCTTCGTGAGCACGGTGTGTACGAAATCATCCGGGCTGCGCATTTGGCAGAGACTGTTGACAAAGTATGCTTCGATCGACATTGTTCTCTTGCGTTGGAAGGACTTATTTCGTTCTGTAGATATCCGAACACATCGAGAGGCTGGTGACACTGATAAAGGGCGATGAGCCATCCGATCCGAATGAGCTGGACGAGAGTGGTCCTGAGACCATTCGAGACGCGTCTGTTGGTGTTCCAGAGGGTGTTGAGAGGAGGCAGATTGCCTCTGCACCTGTCGAAGAAGATGATGAAGATAACAAGATCGAGGAAGTGTAGATGATGGCTCGTGGTATTTTGGATGTCAGAGCTGAGGGGATCTGTCGTACGACTGACTGCATCTTATTTGATTGAATGGAGATGCTTTCAAGTAATGGGTTCCTTATTCCTTGTTCCTTGGATATATTTTGAAGTTCAAATAAGGTTTATTTATGGACAGGTCAGGTCGCGCAGCCGGCGCAGGTTGAATAATGCTAATTGGCTGATGGATAATGTCGAGATATCTACCTTAGGCTGGAGCCTTCTATCAAGTATCCGAAAAGTCTTATGTTGATTTATGAGATGATTGTGCAGGACAAATACAGTAGATGATTTCACTGTCCGATAACTGAGCGCTGACACCTTCCATGGATCCAACTTGAACAAACAGATTCGTTGTTCCTTCTCCATTGTTTCTGTACTCAAATGAATGCGTCTTCTGCCAGTGTTTGGCCGCATGGCGGTTGGAGTTGAGAGCTGTGATATAACTTAATCGGTGGCTGATCATTCGACTGCACTCCTATCATCATAAGCATTCCCATTCCCACCTTCTAGTAGCACATGAGGCAGATTATGACTTTCAAGTTGACCGATCTGTCCATCCGACAATGTTAGCTGCCTCGTTGCGTATCCTCACTTGTTCTCATAACTGCAGTTCAACTGCTGCCATACACACTTTCATCCTTTGTTCTCTATCCGTTCTCTATTCTTATGTATAAAAATACGACCGCAGCACCGGGTCACCCGAAGCATGCCGTCATTAGTAAGCCACTCAAAGAAGCTTCAACTCAGTTCTCAACAATAACGACCATATGCACGTTGCCTTTGTCCTGGGCTGCGCAGCGTGGTGTCTCACGAACTTCTCCCGTTGTTCAAACTATTTTGAGTCACTAGCTTCTTCTGACTTATTGTCGTTGGACTTTAAAAGGACTGAGGAGGTTCCGTATACATGTCTCCTCAGGCTCTTCTTTCCTTTCCTTTCCTCATCTCATCTCCTTTCCCTCGATCCGCGATCGAGTTGTCTGTTTCTTCAATCCTGTGCCGACGTCTGCTCAACGCTGTACATTCTTTCGACCATCAATCCTAGACCAGTTCCTCTTTCTCCACCTGCAACAAGATCTCTTGCAAAGCGTTGAGCGCCTTCGCAACTCAAAAACTCGGATTTATTAGCACGGACCACTGCCTTGATCCAATCCACCAAAGGAGATCTTTGAGAAATGCTCTTCAGGTACTCAGTTCTTCCCCTCCTTGCCTGCATCATAAGCTCGACACTCGCTGTCCCTCACCCAATCTTTGTAAGTCGTTCAATTTCAAACTCGATATAAAGATTGCTTACATAGTCCCCTGAATATGAAGGTTCCGGACGCTGCAATAGTAAGTCACTTAAGAGGAAAAGGAAGCAACTTTGGAAACTTACGAATGCCGCAAAGTCCGATACTGACGCTGTCGCGATCAACAACACCGCTCTGACCAACAACCTCTCCGTCTGTTTCGTGCACTTCGTGCCACCTGTACCTATCTCACTCACCTGTATTCTAGTCGCCCAGCGCAACCTCGTCTGCACTCAACCCCAGCGTCTCTGTGACGCCGGCGATTATCGTCAACGGATTCACCAACGGATCCACGGTCGCAAACAACGGAAACTCCAGCGGCACAGTCAACGGCAACGGCAACACCAACGGCATAGTCAACGATAACGGTAGCATTACATCCATCGACACCAGTACCAGTACAGTGGGCGTTGGAAATAGTGCCAACACTGTCACTGTCACCGTGACCGTGGTACATTCTATCTCTTTGACATATAGCACGAGATTACTGAATGATATCCTTCTTCGAAGGCGCCGGCTTCATCCACTATCAATAGTAATCGGAATGCAAGTGGTACAAACCGCACAACTCGGGCAGCTCGGGTTAGCCAGTCTGCCGTCACCACCGCTGCAGCTGCAACGACCACCTCCGCCTGTGCAGCGAGTGCTACAACGGATACAGCTAGTGCCGCCAGTGCCACTTCAGCTGTCGGGAATACCCAATCCGACAACGCAGGAAATGTGAGTCGCCCTCCACGCTGGCAGTGTCAACGCGAAGGATTAATCTCTACAAAAGGTTAACGTGTCCAGTCGCGCCTACTATTCGAGATTCATGAAGAGACGAAATTGGTACGGTGCATAGAAGTCGAGAAGTTGAAGATCGAAAAAAATCCGATGTACTTCAGATCAGGCAGGATCTTTTGGATTTTGCCAGGCAACCGTTCGTAAGTACGGAATAAAATGAGTGGGAACGAAGCAAAGGAGCTCGGTGCAATGAGTCAGATAGTCTGAAAGGGTTTGCTCGTAGGATATAGCCTGTAAATTTGGTATCATAGCCAATTTACACTCGTACCCGCCCCAAGAATGATCAAATATACTATACACGAGACCGAAGAACACGTCAGGCGACGATCAACCTACTGCTCGCTTTTGGGCTCCGCCGTCGCCTGTTTTGTTTCTCCCTTCTTGACGATAGCCTTCTCAATGTCGGTGTGATACTGGAGCAGTTCCTGGAAAAAGCCGTGAATAGAACAGGCGCTGCGTGACGTGCATGAGGGCCTACGTTGTTGTTTGGTTCGAACGACAGTCCAAGTTTCACAGCCTCTGCTGCGTCGCGTAATCTATGGAGTCCAACCAACGCCTTTGCTTTCCTAAAGTGACCCTTGCTCCACGGTTTCCGTATTTGAAGAACAGCCTCCGCGTCTGCGAGTGCTGAGATGTGATCGTTGGCTTCAGTGAAGGCTGCAGAACGGTTGGAAACAACAGTAGAGAGCTCTTCACGCATGACCTGGTTGTTCTCCCAAGGCGGTCGATTGATGGCCAAGTTAGCGGCAGCGGAATAGCGGTTTACAGCAGCAGTGTGCAGGCCACTTTTGAATAATGACTGAGGCAGTGTATCAGCCAATGTGAGAGCAATCTCATAGGTTTTTGGGAAAACGCACGTTTCCTTCGTCTTTCGTCGTGGTCACCATTTGCGATAGCTTCTGTGTCACGACATTAGATGGTGGCGGACAGAGGAGGTTCGGGTTGTTTGCGAGCAGTATTGAAAGGCGGTTGAGGTTGACAAAGTCAATATTGCAAGCATCACATTTTTCGAGACGATGTTCAAGGCAATGAGCTGTGTTTCGGTCGTCAGAAAGTGATAGCGGAACGGGTCTGAAGTCCTCGTCGATGAGTGCCTGAAGTGCAGGGTCTGGTGTAGGCATCATGTGTGCCTGCGGGCTCTGCGGACTTTGTGGAAGCTCATGTGAGTGCGTATGGGAGTGCGTCTGGCCTGGTGCGTGCGAGTGTGAGTGCGACATGGTAGCTGGGCAGAATGATGAATGACGCGTGCCACGTCTCGTTAATCGTTTGTTTACGTATCGCCAAATACAACCGGCCCGGAGTGGCGTAGGTCTTGCAAAATTTCACTCCAAGTTATCGTGGTCTATCTTTTCTCTACTTGTCTCCACGATAACTTGGAGACAAGTAGAGAAAAGATCAAAAGATCTATGACCAGATCTGTAGTCCAGGGGGACATAGTGAAGCTCACGGAGGAACACCGTGAATCCGTGATCTGTAAGACTACATGTTGATATCTAATTTCTCAAAATTTACACTCATGGCGGAAGTGCACAAAATTCTTCCATGAAAAGAAAAAAGCCCACCGCGAGGGTCGAACTCGCAGCCTTCAGATAAATACCTTAACGTAAAAGTCTGACGCTCTGGCCGATTGAGCTAGGCGGGCGGTGAATCATGTTTCATATATGTGTATCTGTAGGAAGTGTCGCGCAATATACTTTCAGATTCACTTCCACACACATAAGCGGTCGCTTCAACCATGTAACATTGTGAAAGAAAAAAGATTCAAGGAGGTTAACCAAGAAAGAAACATAGCCCACCGCGAGGGTCGAACTCGCAGCCTTCAGATACACCTGCCCAAAGTAAGAGTCTGACGCTCTATCCGATTGAGCTAGGCGGGCAATAGGTCTCGGTTTTCATAATTGAAAGCTATGAGCGTAGCGACCCCGATACGCAGAAGTTCCAATTTCGGACCCGTGTCACCCTAACCAATACCTAATAGTCAAGCACTTCCGTATCTGAGGATTGATGCCTGCATATGCTTGCGGTAAGTATCATTGAGGAGCTTTGTGGGACTGCAAATCAAAAGATTGATCATAAGCGAACAAAATCCCTTTCCTTTCTTCAGCTCAGGCCCCACTTCATTGCTCACATCAATTACCACTAACACCTTGACTTGGATATCTACTTGACTTTCATCCTCTTGCCTCAGATCTTGCGATTTATGTAGGTACCTGAGAGAGAATGATTGATGGCCATTGGAACGATGACGAGCTAGAGATGGCAAACAAAGTGTGTTGAGTCTGCTGAATATGTCAAATCAGATATTATACAGTACTTAGATCCATTGGCCATGATTATGCTAGGCGAGTTACACCGTATATCATTCTGAATATATGGATGTGTAAAATGCGAAAAAGTTTGTCACGGATAGCCTTCCATCTCCCGTGTAGATGGATGGAATCCAGATTTCCACATAATGATGCTATTTCCTCATTGAAATGGGTTTGTGCACAGGTAATGAGCCTCAAAGACCTCGTATGTTCTTGCCAGGTACATACTAAGTACCTAAGTACCTTCCACATGACCTTACCGTCACCTACAAGCGAGAGCGGCGCAAGTACTCATACGGGACCGCCAGCGTCACACGTGGGAGACGCGGAAGTGATTTGGATTTCGTGCGAATTTCAATTGATATTGATGGGGTCACTGGAAGAGGGGACCTGACTGGGAGAGGCTTCCACATGGTACGTAGACTGCGTGCGATAGTGTAGCATTAGAGGCGGTGTGACAGCAATGTTGTGTTCTGGCTTCCTAAAACCCTAGGCTTCGATCATTATCTCTTCCTCTCGCTCTTCCCTCAACATACCCGATGTCTCCACTGTCCTCCATTTTTCGATGCCCACGATCAATGATTGCGATCTTGATCATTGTAACCATTGCCCTCCTCTCTTTCTTTTCCTGGAGCCACGGATGGTCATCAGCCAAGGACCTTGTTGTATCTTGGTCAACTCATCATGAAAAGAAACCTAATGGTGCGATCATCATTCTTCTTCCACCTTCAAGAGTGCAACAGGCTACAATGGCACTCAGGAACGTGGAAGATCGATTTAACAGTAGACTCAAATACCCGTATATCCTGTTCATGGCCGAGGGAGAATATGATGAGGTTACGGAGGTACAGAAGGAAAGGATAGCTTATATCACTGAGGGCCGAGCGAAATTCGGTGAGTCCGTTTTGGCTGACTGTTCAAGTCCACATTGACAATATTTGTCAGCTGCGGTGCCCAAATCTCAATGGGACACTCCAGATTTCCTCGATAAGTCGCTCGTCGAGTCATCGATAGAGAATATTGGGTACGCTTGGAATCCTTTTCAAGATCTGTTTCTAAGCTGACATACATGCTCAGGTTCTCACAAGGATATCGAGCGATGTGTCGATGGTACTCAGGTCAGTAATGATACATCTGATGATCTGATGAGCGTTACATACCTTATTAAACAAGGCTGCCATAACTGACTTACCTATCTTGACGTAGGTTTTTTCTGGAATCATCCAGCATCCCAATCCTATGATTGGTTATGGCGGCTCGACACAGATATCGAATTCCATTGTGACATTGTGAGTTCTTGGATCATTCATTGGAGAATCTCACACTTGTTAATATGCCCTAGTCATACGATCCCATCCAGCGTTTGATCGACCATAAGGCAGTTTATGGTACATCAATGGTCATTGCGCCACAGTCACTTTCAATGACCTGATATACAGGCTTTGTTGAGGTAGTTTACGATGGGGATTGGATTCAGCCGACGCTAGCGTCGAATGTATCTGCATTCATGGCCGAACATCGTGACGAGTTTCCACCTGATGCCAACCAAGGCTTCGTATGGCGTGGCAGTGACGGTGTGGCGAAAGCCTTGCGCGGTGAAGCAGGAAATTCGGAGTGGACGAACCACTGTATGTATGTGAGTGTTTTTTTCCTTCAACGGATCTCGTTCGCTTTACCATGTTCCTAGAACAACTTTGAGATCTCCCACCGAAGTGTATGGGAAAATTCTATCTACACGCGTTTTTTCGAGTTCCTAGACCGAGCCGGCGGTATGTCAATCTTCAATCTACGTCGTCTAATCGTTGATTTAACCATAACATTGTCCTCTCATAGGCTTCTTCTACGAACGATGGGGCGACGCTCCGGTTCATTCATTTGGACTTGCGATGACGCTTCGGAAGGACCAAGCTTTTCAATTCAAAGACATAGGGTCCATCACTTTTCTGATCTTGTGATCTACCGTTGATAACCTGTAGTCATAGCTATCAACACCAAGGTTGGGAGTATGTTTGTCCAGTGGAGTCTTCATTGTGCACGTGTGTACAGGAAAAGGAGTTCGAGAACTTCCAAGATGGTGGTGAACGGTGAGCCTGAGTAGCCTAATCTCTATCGCTCGAGCTTCCATTTCTTTCTCTGTTAAGTACCATATCTCAATGTATGTTCCTTATAGGTGGTTCAATGCTTCGCAATAGCCATAGAGATGTACGGCCTACCGACCAACCATCTATCTCGTCGTCTCGATCTGGAAATTTAACTTGAAGTTTTTAATCGTTTGAAGTTGTTTTTAAGTTTGCGGACATCCATCTTGCATCTATCATTAATTAGGCTGTTTATACCAGTATAGTACTTACAAGTTGCCTATGTAGTGCGCTGTTGTAACTTGCGACTTAGATGCAAATTCGAGTCCGATCATAGATCAATTGTTTTGCATTGTTTAGGTATCGCCTTTCTTCAACTCTCCAGATTGTCGACATTGTGGTCACCATGCAAGATGGACGTGCTCCACGGTAAAACCTATGATCAAATCTTTCTTGTCGATGATATACTGATGTTGTATTGAAAGAATAAAAAATCGCGCTCCAGCAGCGATTCAGGTAAGCAAAATGGAACAACTTGTTGATACAGTGAATTCTAACAATATTCATGTAGATTACAGCTGAACAGCTGCTTCGAGAGGTCTATATAGCGTCTACCTATGTTACGAACCGAATGAATGATTACTTTTAGGCTCAAGAGCGACAAGAATCTCAATTTCGCGCGCCAAAGCAACGAGTAGAGGACTTTGAAGAATTGCATGAATACCGTGGTCGCAAACGAAAGGAGTTTGAGGAGCGGATTAGGCGGACAAGAGGAAGCATGTACGTCAATTGATTCTTCCTATTCTACTCCTAAACTCAGGGTAAATCTAGAAAGGAATGGTTGCAGTACGCCAACTGGGAGGTATGTCTCCTTTGAACGAGTCATAATCCTCCCTTCATATCACCTCAGGCCAGTCAAAATGAATTTGCGCGGTCTCGGTCAGTTTTTGAACGTGCACTTGATGTCGACCCACGAAGTGTTCAGCTCTGGTTGAGCTACACCGAAATGGAGCTCAAATCACGAAACGTCCAGCATGCTAGGAATTTGTTCGACCGCGCCGTCACACTCCTACCGCGAGTCGACCAGCTCTGGTACAAGTATGTCTTCCTTGAGGAACTCTTGCAGAATGTTCCCGGTGCACGTCAAGTGTTCGAGCGCTGGATGCAATGGGAGCCGGATGATAAGGCGTGGCAGGCGTATATCAAGCTTGAGCAGCGGTATAATGAGCTGGACCGTGCCAGCACGATTTATGAACGTTGGATTGCGGTTAGACCTGAGCCAAGGGTATGGGTGAAGTGGGGCAAGTTCGAAGAGGAGCGAGGGAAATTGGATAAGGCTCGGGAGGTGTTTCAGACTGCGCTTGAATTCTTTGGAGACGACGAGGAGCAAATCGAGAAAGCGCAGGCCGTGTTTGGTGCGTTTGCAAAGATGGAGACCCGGTTGAAGGAATACGAACGTGCCAGGGTAATTTACAAGGTATGTGGTTCTATTACTCTCGCCTTCAACTTCAAGTCCATCTCACTTTTGCCTTAGTTTGCCCTGTCACGGATACCCCGGTCAAAATCAGCTGGACTATACGCATCATATACTAAGTTTGAAAAACAACACGGGACACGCAACACACTAGAGAACACTGTTCTTGGCAAGCGGCGGATCCAGTATGAGGATGAGCTGTCCCAAGATGGGCGCAATTATGACGTATGGTTTGACTATTCAAGATTGGAAGAAGGTGCTCTACGGGATCTCAAAGATGAGGGTGCTACACCTGAGGAAGAGGAAAGCGCGACAGCTCGTGTTCGGGAGGTTTATGAACGCGCTGTTGCGCAAGTGCCGCCTGGCGGAGAGAAACGCCATTGGAGACGATATATCTTTCTATGGTTGAATTACGCGTTGTTTGAGGAGATCGAAGCCAGGGTAAGCATTCATTGATACATTCGATCTCTGACAGCGGATTCACTTCAAATAGGATTACTTTCGTGCTCGGCAGATTTATCAGACTGCAGTCAATCTCGTTCCTCATAAGCAGTTCACATTCGCGAAGCTCTGGGTCATGTTTGCCAAGTACGAGGTTAGGCGACTTGATCTTGCCGCTGCCAGGAAGATTCTCGGGACGGCGATCGGTATGTGCCCCAAAGAGGCCCTGTTCAAGGGATATATTGAACTCGAGATTGAAGTGGGTGGTATGCATTTGAAATGTTTTTGATACTCTTATAGTTGTTTTACAGCTCCGGGAATTTGATCGTGCTCGGACGTTGTACGAAAAATACATTGAAGCATGTACCAGCCCTCTGCCTCAATCTTCTTGTCTTGCTGATCTTAATCATAGTTCGACGCCGCCAATTCTCCCGCTTGGATAAAATTCGCCGAGCTCGAGTCTCAATTACAAGACTTCGACCGCACCCGCGCCATCTTCGAACTCGGCATCTCCCAACCGTCACTCTCTATGCCCGAGCTGCTTTGGAAAGCATATATTGATTTCGAAATCGAGGAAGGCGAGCGCGAGACTGCACGTTCATTGTACGAGCGCCTCGTCACTCTAAGTGGGCATGTTAAAGTGTGGATTGCGTATGCGCTATTTGAGGCAGAGCCTATCCCCATACCACGCACAGAGAGAGAGGACGAGGACGAGGACGAGGACGAGGGGGCGGAGGTACGGACTGTGCCTGGTGATCCGGCTCGTGCGAGGGCAGTATTCGAACGAGGGTATAAGGATTTGAAGTCCAAGGGCTTTAAGAGCGAGGTGAGTATATACGTATTACGTACACCCACACGCGAACCGACGCTAACTCTAATCATCATCATAGCGTGTCGCTCTTCTTAGCGTATGGAAGAATTTTGAGCAGATGCACGGTACAGAGGCGGACGTGTCCAAGGTGGACGGTATGATGCCAATTAGCACCAAACGCCGTCATGTCGACCCGGAGACAGGAGAGACGGTCGAAGGTTCGTTTTCTTTCCCTTTTCTCCATATTGCAATCTGATTGACCATTCTTGTTTGCAGACTGGGATATTGTATTCGCGGACGACGAACGTGAGGCAAACCCTACCTCATTCAAATTCCTCCAGATGGCGCATGCATGGAAGAAGTCACAGGCAGGTAAAGACCTTGGTATCGGTGGCGGTGGCCGTACAAGCGTTCTTTCTGGATTTACGGCTGCTTCCAGTAAGACTGAAGACGTTGATGCGTCAAGTGAAATGATTAACCCGTATGGAGGTGATAAGGATGACTAAAGATAGATTTCGCTATCGCGTTTTGAAGTTTGTCCTGTATGATAAATGCATTTGAATGAAGCCGACCAACTGACACTCGAAGTTGAGTATCGACACTGCAAGTAAAGCCTACTTGTGTTTCACCCAACAAGACTCGAATTCGGTTTATATCATGTTACAATTTCCACTTTATGTATAGTGACTTGACAATCTGTTTGCCTTTTTGTCGTAATGGTCTTGATGTCTAGTGTGACTCTGTCATGGATTGGCGCTCAATGACTATGGCCGAAGCATGAGGCAGGAATGTTGTGGTATTGGAAGCTGGGAACCAGTCATTTTTTGAATGTCTAGTTTATACTACTAGTCATCCAGCAATTCATTGGGTTGGTGAATTACATCGGGAATTTCTTGCCCGATATCTCTGCGTATACAGGACCATTGATGGCCATGACGCATAACAGGTTGCCATTTCATTGGTGCCCCATTCACCAAAGGTGTTTTGACATAATCAAGAGGATCTGTGCCAAAACAGCTATCATATGGCCAATTGATCCTTGTGACAAGGATCCTATTTGGCTGATATGTGACACCTCAAAGACAGCTGTCAGTGCTATGTATGGTCAAGGACCTAGCTGGTAGAAATGTTGGCCAGCTGGGTTCATGTCAAAAAAGTTCACAAATGCCCAGCAAAACTATGCTGTGCACAAACTGGAGACATTGGCTATCTTAGAAGCCCTTCTGAAATGGGAGGATAAGCTTCTAGGATACAATTTCCATGTAATCATGGATCACAAAGCCCTTCAATTCTTCAAAACTCAACAGAATCTGTTTCCTTGTCAATGACAGTGGATGGACTATATGTTGAGATTTAATTTCAACATCACATATGTGACAGGGAAGCTAAACAAGGTAGCAGACTGTTTATCCTGCTACTTTGACAGCAACTCTCCTCGAGATGTGCATCACATCTACAACTATTGGTACACTGGCCTCAAAACTGAGGATCAGTGAAAGTGCCAAAATCAAAAGAAAGTCTATTCTATATACCAAAGAGGCTGAAAACCATAAGCCAGAAATGTCAAAAACTGTAGATGGGAAAAGACCTACCTTGAGAAACTAAGTACTGCCACCCATGAGACACTAAAAGATGAAGTAAACCAAAGCAGATACATCAGAATTACAGTGATTGAAAAAGATCATGTGCTGACAGAAGCTGAGTCCATGGCTATGCATAAGCTGAGACAGCAATATTGGATCATGATCCGAGATCAGCCATCAAAGCCAATGAGCCTCTGCACAATTTCCTTGACCGTGTTCCACTAATTCACGTCCTAGAAACAACAAATATTTAAGTTCACGAAAATACTATTAAGTCCCACTGAAATGACTCAGAAGAATTTAACAGAAGGAGAAAGCCAAAATCCTAAGCTGGGACAAGTGCCAAGGATAGCCTCAGGAGACCAGTGTATAACATAACTGACCAGCTACAAAAACACATGGATAGCATGTTGGTCCATGTGCCAACAATGAGCTATAAAAGGAGGAGGATTTTGAAGGAAAAGGGCAGGCAGACTATGTACCACAGCTTGGAGTTCCCCAGGGAGCAGAATTCTTTGGCTTATGAGTGCATTAGTTGCTTTGGGAATAGTAATTATACTGTTGAGCCTATTCTTTAGTGTAAGACCATCTCAAGCTTAGAATAAAATCATTCAAATATTAAAACAACTTTCTATTGAAATTCTATGTGAGTTTGAGTGTAGCTAAAAGCCTCCAAACAACTGTGAATAGAAAGTTTGATCAGTTGATCTAATCATTGATGGCATCAAACTTACTTTCACATCACTATGTTTATGCAGATGTGCAAATAGACCAGAGGCAGATGATTTGCCCTCAATGTTCCTGCAAGAAATGCAGGCTCAACTGGATCAGATTTGCACTCTCTGCAACAGACCAAGCTGTGGAAGCTGTTGGGTGTGGGATCATCACAAACTTTGTGATGTGGAAGCACAGGTTCTTGCCAGCATTAATGATGGCATAAATCAATCAGTCCAAGCCCAACAGGGATCAGAGATCCCTGAGGGCAAGGATGATATGACTCTCAGCAAGGCCATCCTTGAGATGGCCCAGGCACCACAACCACAGGATCAGTCTGACAGAGAGTTTCTCTGTTGGATCCAAGCTCTGTATGGCAAAGAGAAGCTCTTTGCTGAAATTATGAGTTGGCTGAAAGACAAACTTATTTTGACTACCAATCTCATGGGCCATGAGGTACTATGTATACCTTATGAATGGGAGATGGTAACCAAACTCCTTGACCAAGCACACCACATAGTTGGGCATTTTGGCACCCAGAGGACAACAGAATACATCTGTCATTGGTACTGGTGGCCAACTGTGATTGCAGACATGCAAGCATTCTGTACCACCTGTAGACTGTGTTAGTGGGCAAAAGGGAGCAATCAGATCCCTTCGGGGAACCTGCACTCCCTGCCTGTGCCAGTGAAGCCATGGGATTCAATAGGAATGGACTTCATAGGTCCATTGATGTGCTCCTATGCCACCTAGCTGCCATGCAGGAAAACAAAAGAATATCAAACACTGGCAACCAGATAGGATAGCTGGCAATAGGAAGTAGTGGGGAAGAGTTGGTAAACATCCCAGAAAACTAGAGCACTAAAAGGGTCAGGGGATGAAGGAACAGTGCAAGTAAGAAAGGCTGCTATTGCTAGCCTGAGTTGTTGAACTGTAATGAAAAGTTGCTAAGTCACTGGGTAATAAGAGGAGAAAGGGATGAAGACAAAAGAGTTGCTAAGAGGAGTGTAGGAAAAATTGCTAAGAAAGGGGGGGGACTAAGCAGTAGGAAGTAAAGATGTCAGTAGTGATGAAGAGGAAGCAAAGCTGCCAAAGACAGGGAGGATGGGCAAAAGGAGAGGACAAAGATAATTTGCTAAGGTTGTTAAGGACCTGGTGACAGGGCAGAGATGGGAAAAAGAGAATAAGTGATGTCAGTAAAGGCTGGAGGATAAACACAAACTAGTTGCTAGCCATAGTCACTAACATTGCCGAGACAAAGACACTATAGAGTACCTGTAATTGGCACTCACACTAAATTGAGTCAATCAAGTCTGAGGTTGCTGGGGACTTGTTGCTAAGCCTTTAACAATGACAAGAGTAGTCAGAAAAGAAGTCTGAAGCTGGTAAGCTGAGGGCTACTGAGGGGGAACCATATGCTTGTTGTTCTTTTTGTCTCTATGTACAGGCAGTATTTATACTGTCCATAGGTATAGTATTTAGAAAGCAAATATAGTCATCACCAGTGATGGCATCTGCAAAAGTGTCCATGATACATATTGGATGTCAGTATGGTAACCAAGTATTTGTATGCAATGTCAACAAGATGCATAATAAATGCCAGTAACAAAAAAAAGAGCATACCTAACATCAATATCTGAAGAGTAGACACTGTTCAGGTATGTTTGTAAGCAAGACAAGAGAAATGATAAGTGAGGGGTTACATGGCCTATAATATATCTGTTTTTGAGGAGTATCATTGTTGCTAGCAAACATTGCTAAGGAAAGGTCTCAACCTCATTGTTCTAGATCCAAAGGCTAGATTTCATGTAATGAGGTTCACAATCCAGAAGTCTCATGGTTGCCAGGTTCCCATGCAATGGCTACATTGTTCCAGACCTTGGGGCTAGATCCCACATGATAAAGTCATGTGACTTGTCCACACTCATACTGTGTCCACATCAGATGCTGCCCAGATAAGATAGTCCTAGCTGTCAGTAATGGTGCCCAGTGACAGTTGGGTCTTATCACCATTCCCTGAGTCCAACAGGTATAACTACCTCTGGGTAGTTAGTTATCTGTCAGATGACAAGCATGGTGTACTTGATTCCAGTGCACACAACCATGACAGCCTTGCAGCTGTCATAGATTTACATGCAAGAGATTATGAGACTACACAGTCTCCCAAGCTCTATTGTCAGCAACCAAGACTCTAAGTTCACATCCAAATGGTGGTGTGAACTGCACAAGCTATCAGGAGCACAGCTCCTGATGTCAACATTGTTCCATCTGCAGATGGATGGACAAACCAAACATGCTAACAGAAACATCAGCCAGATCTTGTGCACTGTAGTGTGTCCAGATCAGAAGGATTGGCTAGGTAGAATAGACCTAAACAAGTTCACAATCAATGCAAGTATATCTGAGACAAACAAGTATGCACCATTCAAATTGAACAATGAATACATGCTGTCAATGATAAGGGAGATCTGGTTAGACTTTGTGATTCCTAAAGGAATCAAGCAATATGCCTGCCAAGCTCTTGAGAACTTGGATGTGGCACACAATGCAATTATCAAGGCACACATCTTCCAGACATGCACTGCTAACTCATCCAGGATTGAAGAAAGGTGCACTGGTGTATCTTGCAACCAAGAACCTCAGCTTCCCAAGAGGCAGAGCTAGAAAGCTCTGCCCAAAGTGGGTTGGGCCATACAAGATATTAGAGGCCAACAATGAGACCTCCAATTATGTATTGGAGTTGCTCATGGCACTCCAGGAACATAGGATACATTCTAAATTCCATGTGTTGCTGTTGTGGCCATATAAAGCCAGCAACAATGCTCTGTTCAGCAATGCTAGAGCCATACAACTTTGGTGTGCTGGACAATCAGGAATGGTTTGTCAATAACCTGATAGGTTATTGATGGGTAGGTACAAACCTTGAATTCAAGGTTCAATGGAGTCTGGGGGACACCACTTGGGAGTTCTTAGCTACATGCAAGAACCTTGAGGCTCTTGACTGTTATATGGAGCTGCAGGGCATATGGTGCCCTGTGCAGCTGGCCAGAAGGACAAAGTCAAGTTGACTTAGCCCAGAAGTTGGAGAGGCTGCCATTCTGGTGGCCATCAAATATTATATCAGCCAATTTTTTGGCTGGCTGCAGAGCTAACTACTTTTTGTCTTCCACTACTATGTTGGTGACATGCCAACACCATATTTGTAACTCTCCTCTATTTTATCTTTGTCTCTGGTTTGCAGTCAATTGATCAAAAAAATTGAGGTTATTAGTAGACCATTGCTGGTCTGTGTGTATTGCTTATAGGTTTGTTTCTTTTCTGTTTTGTCCTTAAACTAGTGATCCATTGCCATTTCCTCCTCCCTTCTTGATTGCCTCTTTGTTATCTGTACCCCTGTGTGCTTATTACTGCTGTATTGTATATCAATCTTCTATCTGTCTTCTCTACTATGACTGGATGTGAATCACTCAGCTTTTCCTTTAGTATGCTTCATTCTTCTCATAGCCATGAATATTGAATGATCCTTTTCTTACATATTACTTCACATTGATGAACCTTTCACACTATGTACTGCTTTGTCCATCATGTGTTGATTTACCATTCAATGTTTGGAATTAATAATATGACAGAAATTTTGAAGGCACAGATGTCTCAGATAAAGACACAATTGACAGGGGCAGACTACATTTGATGAGGTTTCTATGCTTTCATGTTGGGATATGTACAGACTATTGACTCACTCGGCTCAAATCATGGATCAGACTCACATACCATTTAGTGGTATGAACATAGTTTTTTGCTGGTGTTTTGCCCAGCTTCTACCTGTCATGGGAGGATATACACACAGCTTTATACAGTAGGACAGTTGGTATGAGGACTAACAATTTGAAACAGCAAGAGATGGCCATTGGAAAAGCCTTGTAGTACCAAATAACCACTGTTGTTTTGTTAAGAGACAATATGTGTCAGTGTCCTCAGACTGTCCAAGATGCTGCTCTTAGAATGGTACTAGAGAACATGCAATATGAAGCATGCACTCCCAAAGTCTTGCAGTTTCTAGAGAGCTTATGCATCTGTTGGAGTGACTGCTGATCTTCAATAGCAGCTCACCTAAATGCTTCATGTTGTTTAATGGAAACCCAGTTAGAGCTTCATGAGGCACCATCAAGTTCAAGGAAAACTCACTAGCAGTGAGATCTGTTACCAAGCAAAACTCAGATGAATGTGGTCTTGTGACAGCATAAATCAGTCAACTGGTCATTGAAGGGAATAGATGTTTTCCAAAGGAAACCAAAAACCCCCCTTTAGTGATTTCAATATTTCTCTGCATTCTTAAGAAATTTTCTTCTGCAGGATTAGTCAGTGAGGTGGATGACATGTCCCAAATGGAAGGATAAGTATTAGGATGTGTGTTAGCATAAGGCCAGAAACCCTCACATAAACTTTGAACAACTGATTTCACAAAGGGCTCATTGGGATGGGAGTGTCAGGTTCTGCTGACCACAGGGGCTCAGCTTAACTAGGCAAATTCTTACTAGATGGACCCCACATCCTGCAATTATAACCTGTATCCTGGATAAGTCTGGATGTTAGATACTTGTAAGGATAAGACAGGGAAGCAGTCCAAGCAAGTCCAGAGAAGTCCAGAGAAGGCTAAGATGAAGTGCAGATAAGGGTCAGGCTTGGGGGCTTGTCAGGTACAAGTCTGGGGGTGGATACTTGGAGTGCAGGGCAACTGGGGGATTGTGTGAGTAGCAGAGTGGGACTGGGGTTTGATGGGCAATCAGATGAAGTTGATGGATTCCAGGGCCAAGCATAGGACAAGTGTACAAGCCATAGAGATATAGACAGTGATTGGAATGGAGATAGAGTTAAAAGAAAATCAGGCAATGTGAAAGGAAACTGAGGCAGACAAGACAAGACAAGGTTGAGATGAGAACAAAATAGAATTGACAACAATACAAGACAAGATGAGAACAAAGAGACAGAAACTAGAAACAAGACCAGGAAACCAAGATGTAACATAATACAAACATAAGTAATATCAAGACTACTGTAGCAGATGTTACTCTCTGACTTAAATACTAACTACTGGGCCTCCTCCAGGGATTGTGGGTCTGGTGGAAGGGCTTGTTGGAGCTGCACAGGTGTCAGATCTGATAAGGTGGGCTGTGGTGACACACTGGTGTGGGTCTGTGATGTGTCCTGAGGTTCAAAAGAGGTGGTGGGGATACCCAGGAGTTCTGGGAGGGTTGGGGGAGTGACAGGGCCTGCAGGGAAAGCATCAGAGCTATCCAAGGAAGCATTGGAGTTGGCCAAGGGAGTGTTGGGGTTTGCCAGGGAGTGTGCCAGGGTGAGCAAAGGTTGGGGGTGGGTTGAGGGGGCCAGTGGGTACTCTGGGGAAGTGGGGGTTGCTTGGGGAGAGGTCCAGAGGTCCAGGGGTGAGTTGTGACAGGGAGTGTCACAACCCGCTCCCTAGACACTGCTCCCAACCCCTCCCAATTTCCCATCTAACTCCCCTGAACCCCACCCACACTTTCGCGCCCACACTGGATAACTCCGACGCTTCTCCGGCAAACCCTGATGGCAACTCCCTCTCCATAACCATCAACACCCCCCTGAAACCTTCCCCCACCGTTCCTGGCCATGTCATACGTCCCCGACCCCCTACCCTAGTTTACCCGACCCATCCCGGAGTATCACAACGTCCCCGGAGCAGCCGCGCCCCCAACTGATCCCATCAGAATACCGCTGCAGCCCGACCTTGGATTGTACCCGACACCCATTGACTCCGCACAGCTCCGTCGACCCCCGCCACCATATCCGCTGCCCTCCAAGGTACCCAGTAGTCGGTATATAAGTCGTAGAATAACTCCTCAAACTTTAGTCTTGATATTACATTTACTGGTTTCCTATGTTTCGTCTCTCGTCTCGTCTCTATTCCTGTTTTTAAGTTTTGAATCTATCTTTTTTTCTCAGTCTTGTCTTGTCTCCATCTCGTCTCAACTGTACATATTTCCTTTGTTCCTCTAAGTTTCCCTTGCTCCCTATGTCAGTACAAACTCCGTGCACATGCCACGACCCAAACATTCTTACGACAACTCCGAACCTTGCTACCCGCTCGGCCCCGGAACCCATCAAGCCCTGGTAATCCCCAATCCAGCTCCAACCCCACCCCCATCACCCGAGAAGCCTCCGCTTACCCCGCAATCTATTTGCGTGCCCACGAACTAGCCCTGACACCCACCCTGGGTCAACAACCAGTACCTTCGGTCTTAGACTCCTCCGGACCATTCAGGACTTACTTGGGCCACTCCCCCTAGGGATCCCCTCGCAAGCTTCCCCCACCTCCGCTCCAACTCCGGACGCCTGGTTATAAGCGCAGGACATCACGTCCGCCTAGTAAGGACTCGCCAGTGTACTGAGCCCCCGTTGTCAGCGGAACCTGACATAATATCAAGACTCCCCCTTACCCCGTTCTCAATGTCTGTGTTTAACCCCACGTACAACCCTGTTGGTTACCCAACCAATGCCTACGGCTGGCCCCTACTGGAAAATTCCTATGCCCCATTCTACCCGGGTCCCTTTGCGGACCAATACATGCCCCGTCATTGGACCCCTGACCCCAACCAGATGTTCTACGCCCCCTCCATCAGCCAGGGGGTACCCCCGGGCTGGCGCTGCCCTCCCGCATTCCACACCGATGGCAACAACCCCCGTATCAACCCTGGAGGATACTCCGCAGCCCCCCCCAACCCCGCCTACCTCCCCCCTGCCCATTACTATGCGTACCCAATCCCCTCTGCAGCCCCAGTCCCTCCGGAGGCCACGGATAACTATTCCCCCCCCTGCCCACCATTCGCCGCTCAAACCCCTCCTTCTCCTAGGCAGCAAAGGATTGAAGCCTATGCCCAGCAACGCGACAAAGTCCTCCACTTCCTCCGCCTGTCCCCCATGGAATCTGCAAGGCATACCTGCACCCTCCTCACTAACCTAGGCTACCCCGACGCCTCCGCAACTCTGGAGGTCTGGGTGGATCGACTCCTTGACTTCCACAAACGCTACCTGCAAGGGAACCTCCCAGAGAATATGCAAGGCACCCTGGGCATCGACGACAACTTACAGAATGAGCTCCACGCCTTGGTCAAAGAAATTCACACTAGCCCGAACCCCCGCCCCTTCGAAGACCCTCTAGATCCCGCCCGCTCCTTCCACATGCAATGTGAGGAACCCGTCAGGACACAAAACAAAGCCCCATCTTCCGTTCCCCACCAGCAGGAAGAACTCAACGCGGCCTCCAGCATCTTGAGGAACCTCAACCCCGCAGGGGGGTTGTTTGACCAACCTGCCGCCCACACCTTGGCTCTCTCCACCCGGCCCCGGGCCAGCTCCATGCCTAGCGCCTTCCAAACCTGGGACCAACCCGCCGCCTCCAAACTCCATTCCCAACGACCGCCCCTACGCGTCGACAACAATAACAGGACCCTCTCCTATATTGACGAGCTGGGCAACCCTGCCGATGAACACTCCCCACGCAACGGGCCCCAACGAGACCAACCCCCCCACTTTGATCTCCACGCCCCTCATAGCAATGCCCCCCCGCCCCATCCCAACGCCCCAGTTCCCCCACGACAGCCCATGGGCCCCGAGGCGCCCCAACCCCCTTTTTCCGCCAACCCCTCTCGTCCCCCACCCGCCCCGATGCCTAATCCCCCCACTGACGCCAACTATTTCGGACCCCCGAACCCCGGAGGACCCCCTCCCCCTCGATGGGCCCCAGGACCCGCCCTGGGTAGTGTGGGTCAAAACCCCGGTGGAGGACCACCCAATGGCAGACCCCCAGGAGGATGGGGCCCAGTGATGGACAACTTTCCCCCCCAGCGTGGAAACAGAAATCACTACTACTACTACTACAATGCTGGACCCCCACCTCGAACTCAAAATTCACAGGACGATACCCATGATGCACTGGCCCGGGAGGGTAAGCTCAACATCCAGAAGCCCGAACCCTTCACCAGCTGTGACCCTTGGAAGTGGCAAATCTTCCTGACCCAGTGTTTAACTATGTTTCAAGCTAAGCCCATCACTTTTCAGCTTGAGAGCTCATGAGTAGCCTTTGCCGCATCATACTTACAGGGCATCGCCTTTGACCACTACACCATGCTACTCCGGTTCGACCCAAACAATCCCATACTCTCCAATTGGCTCGCTTTCACCCAAGAGTTCTTGAGTAAGTTTGGCGTCTTTGACACTGTAGCGGAGGCGGAGGAAAATCTCTTCAACCTCCAAATGCGCAACAATGAACGCTTCACGACCTTCATCGTACAATTCGAACGAGAGACCTACGAGACCGGCTGGAATTACAATGCCCTCTGGTTTGCCCTCCATCATGCCCTACCCCAACAGATCAAGGACGTCCTTCACCTCGCACCCAAACAAACCACCTACGACAGGTACAAGGCGCTTGTTACCCAGGTCGACCAATGTTACTGGGAAGACCGCAGCAAAAACACGGCACCCCGGACCTCTTGAAACACCTCCGGTAACACCAACTGGCAGGCCAGAGCAACCAATGGCATCTGATCCTCAATCCCCGCTAACCCTGCTAACCCTGCACCCCGCTTCCCTCCGGGCTGAGGAGTCCCCAACACCAACTGACCCCCGGGGCAGCGCCCACCCGCCCAGCTCAACACTGCCGACCTCCATGACACCCCAGTACCCCTGGATACCAACCCCAACGATCGTGATGACATCCCGGACCCCGCCGATGATCAAGAAGCCCTATGCGCAAACAGAATCCAGGACAGCCCATGGATTGACGTGCCGGAGGAAACGCAGGAGAAACGACGGAAGGAGGGTGCGTGCATCCTATGTGGTGAGCAGGGACACTTTATTCGCAGTTGCCCTAAATGACAGGTGATGGGACGCGCCATGTGGACGGTCGACAGAGAAGACTGTAACTACCAGTTCACGGAAAACAAGTCGGCAGTTTAGGTCTAGAAGACACACTAGACCGCAGACCATATCCCGATGTCTTCTCCGCCCCAGCCACACTCCTCTGCGCAATGATACTTGCCCCAGATAACCCCCCAGCACACCTCCCCTCCCACTCCTCCACAAACCTCCTCCTTCGCACCACTCTCCCCTTCACCGACAAACCTGTCCCTACACTAGTTGACAGCGGTGCCACCGATAACTTCATTGACAAATCCCTGGTGGCGCTCACCCCACAACCCCTCTGCCGCCTCCCCGCCCTGATCCCCCTCAAACTCTTTGATGGAGACTCTACCCCAGCGGGAGACATCACTCATTGCCTAGAAATGACCCTGACCTTCACTGACGGACAACAGCAAGAACTCCGACTACTCGTCACAAAATTACACCCCTCTGCCCCCGTCGTCTTAGGGTTCTCATGGCTCTGCTCCACCAATCCCCGCATCGATTGGCCCAGTCTCACCCTATGCCTCGACCGGGACAACCCCACCAACTCTGGACTGGTACCCTTCAATGTCTCACCCCCCTCCGGGGACTTTGAGACCACAATCGACCAACCCTGGACCCCGCCACAACTTTGCTCTAGGTCTGCACAATCGTTCATCATCTACGTCCAACTTGGCAGCTCGCTCAAGATACTTCCCGCCCTTGTAGACAGCAGCGCCTCCGGTGTCTTTGTCAGCAACCAACTCAACCTCTGACGCAACAACCTTGACAAACCCCTCGAGCTCCAACTCTTTGACGGGAGCCCCGCCACGACAAGAATCATGCAGTACCATGACAACACCCTCACCCTCAATAACGACCTGCAGTTCCAGGCCTGACTCCTTGTTACCCAACTACCCCTGTCAACCCCGATTGTGCTTGGACTCCCATGGCTGCGAGACGTCAATCCCGACATCAACTGGAAGAACCTCACCATGCAATTCCCCGGCCCCGAAGCAAGCTTAGCGGCCACCATCCACCTCCGCTTCCAGTCTATCCCTGATCTCGACGTCACCCCGGACCCAACTACTACACCTACGGTACCCAACCCTGTCGACTCCAGAAACCTCGACATTAAAATCATTGGCGCCGTCCCCTTTGCGCACCTCCTACGAGAAGGTACCCCCGCCTTCCAGTTGCAAGTCATGCCAGCCCTACCTGAGGAATACCTCTGCGTGGAGACTACCATGCCAGAAAACAAGACGGAGGAACAGATCCTATCCGAAGTAGTTCCCCCAGAGTATCATGAGTTCGCTGACATGTTCTCCGAAGGAAGTGCCAAGGAACTCCCTCTGCACCGCTCCTACAACCACCAGATTGACCTCAAAGAAGGTACCTCACCCCCATTTGGCAAGATCTACAACATGTCCGAAATCGAGCTCCAGGCCCTGAAGGAATACCTCGACGACATGCTCAGCAAAGGTTTCATACGCCCCTCGATCTCCGCGGCTGGTGCCCCAGTTCTGTTTGCCAAGAAAAAAGATGGATCCCTCCGACTCTGTGTGGACTATCGGGGACTCAACAAAGTCACCAAAAAGAACTGGTACCCCCTCCCCTTAATTGGAGACCTTGTTGATCGCCTTTGCAGTGCCAAGATTTACACAAAAATTGACCTTTGTTCCGGCTACAACAATGTCCAGATTGCCCCAGGACATGAATGGAAGACTGCCTTTCGCACCCGCTACGGCCTCTTTGAGTATCTCATAATGCCCTTCAGAATGACTAACTCCCCCGCCACCTTCCAGTACTTCATGAACGACATCTTCCATGACATGAACAACGTCTTTGTCATCATATATTTGGACGATATCCTGATCTACTCGAATTCACTGGCGGAGCATTCGGAGCACATCCGCTGTGTCCTGGAACGACTCCGAGAGTATCACCTTCACGCTAAACCCGAAAAGTGCTCATTCCACACAGCGGAAGTCGAATATCTCAGGGTCATCATCACCCCCGACAGTGTGCGCATGGACCCTGCCAAGGTTGATGCGATACTCAACTGGCCCTCCCCGCGGAACATCAAGGAAGTACAGTCATTCTTGGGGTTTGCTAACTTCTATCGCTGCTTCATTGACAACTACTCCGGGATCACCAAACCCCTCAACCGACTCACACAGAAGGACACCCCTTGGGATTGGGACAGCAAGTGCCAGAGCATATTCCTCCTCCTGAAGAAGGCCTTCACCTCCGCTCCAGTCCTCCGCCATTTTGACCCCTCCCTACCAATTGTGCTCAAATGTGATGCCTCCAACTACGCTATCGCCGGGATACTCTCCCAGTCGAACTTGGGGGGCAAGGATCTCCGCCCCATCGCCTTCTACACCCGATCAATGATCCCAGTGGAACTCAACTACGACATTTATGACAAGGAACTCCTCGCAATCGTCGAAGCCTTTTGTCAGTGGCGGGCCTACCTCGAGGGGTCCCTGCACCGCATCCAAGTCTACTCCGATCACAACAACCTGCAATATTTCACGACCACGAAACAGCTCAGCTGCCGCCAGGCTTGATGGTCCAAAACCCTTTCGGAGTACGATTTTACTATTCACTACCGCCCCGGGCGACTCGGTGCAAAGCCCGATGCCCTCACTCGGAGACCCAATGTGTATCCGAAGAAATCGTTCAAAACTGAATGAAATGCATTCAACCATCAAGTGGTAATCCCACCCGAACATCTACATGCCGTGCTGATTTTAAACAAAGAAGGAATCCTCCAGCAAATCAGGAATTCACCCCTGGACCCCTTCTTCAACCAGCACGACCCCCGCAACAACCCTGACAAGTTGATTGTAGACAACCCCTTTTCGCTATCTCTGGACCACTGCCTCCTGCTCCGGAGTGGACGAATCTACGCCCCGGACCACAAGTCCATTCGCCTCAACATACTACGGCAGCACCACGATCACAAACTCCGGGAGCACCCAGGAATTCATAAGACCCTTCAACTCATCTCCCGGACTTATTTTTGGCCAGGAATGAAGAAGGACGTCACGCAATACGTAAGAGCCTGCGAACCCTGCCTATGGGCCAAAGTACCCCGCCATCGCCCCCACGGATTACTGAAACCCCTCCCCATTGGTCGCTGCCCCTGGTCTTCAATATCGATGGATCATATTGTCGAACTCCCCGACTCCAAAGGTTTCGATGCAATCCTTGTTGTCGTCTGCCGCCTTACTAAACAAGCCCTCTTTATTCCTTGCCACACCACTGACACCGCCCCGGATTTCGCCAAACTATTTCTAGAACACGTATTCTCCAAACACGGACTTCCCGACAACATCGTCTCTGACCGCAGACCCCTATTCATATCTCATTTTTGGCAATCGCTGTGCAAGGCGCTTGAGATCAAAACCAGCCTCTCTACCGCCTACCACCTGGAAACTGATGGACAAACCAAGCACATAAACCAGACGTTAGAACAGTATCTTCGCCTCTACGTTAACTATTTACAGAACGACTGGCGCGCGGAGCTTCCCCTCACCGAATTCACCTACAACAACACGCCTCACTCCGCCACCAGAGTTTCCCCCTTTTATGCCAACAAGGGCTACAATCCTTGACTCACGCTGTCCCTCAAAGACATCCCTTCCCATGTTGCCCACGAAGTCGCCAAGGACCTCCAATCCCTCCACCAATTCCTCCGGGACGAGATCGACACCGCCAACCAAGCCTACTCCAAGCACGCCAATGCCTGTCGCAAGCCAACCCCTGACTGGCCCCCTGGCACCCTGGTCTGGCTCGACCGACAAAATCTTAAGACCCGGAGGCCTTCCATCAAGCTCAACCACAAACGCCTCGGGCCCATTCAAGATCCTCCGGAAGGTCTCCACCCACGCTTACAAGCTCGACCTGCCTCCGGGCCTGAAGGGCCTCCACCCTGTGTTCCACATTTGACTCCTTGAAAGGCACGCTCCAGACCCCTTCCCCGGCCAACGCCCCAGCTGACCACCCCCCGTCAAAGTCGAGGATGAGTATCACTATGAGGTCAACGAGATTCTTGACTCCCGGATAGTTCGCGGCCGACTCCAGTACTTGGTCTACTGGAAAGGCTACGGACCTGAGGACGACACGTGGGAACCCCAAAAGAACCTCGACAGAGCCCCCGACGAACTCCGGGACTTCCACCGACAAAATCCCGCCAAGCCCCGGAACCCCCGGGACTGACCCAACACAGATGGCAATAGTGGGCGTAACCCCCGCCTCTGGGTTCACCAGGGATTCAACTCCCACCAGTACTCTCCTATGTGTTTCCACTTACTCCTCTTCTCGCTCTATCTGAAACTTCCCACACTCAGCAGAAGGACCAGAGACTGTATAGGAACAAGCAGTGTACATATATATACTCAAACAAGAAGGGGCAGAGAACAAGTCAATGACAGGGTCCGAGTTCCCCTCACTCTCCCTCCTCCTCCGACCCTAACCCTGCTACTCTTCCCACCATGAACACCTCCAACTGTGCCACTACCACCACCAGAACCTTGGGTTGCCCGGAAAGCGGTTCCCCCACATCTGTCGCCATCTCCCACCACGCCCCGGGATCTGCCGTCGCCCTCTGCCGATGCCCTGCCAACAGACGCCCCATCTGCGTAACCCCTTGACCCAACTCCGGCGGAAGGTCCCCAGGCATCCTCGCCAACCCATCATAGATGGACCCCAGTGCTGCCGACGCTCCGTCAAGAAGGATGCGATGCTCCCTGGCCCAGTCTATGGAACCTGAATCAGTGCTTAGGAGACGAAAGCGGAGAAACCACTCACAAAGCACTCCTCACCGGCCTGAGGCCACCTCGTTGGCAAGCCATTCCTCCTGCTGCTGCACCCTCTCCGCTGCCGCCCAGACTTCCCCAGCACTGGAACCCTGCTGGGTCTCCCACACCCCTGAGCCTCCTGCCTGCTGCATTGCCACCTCCACCGCCTCCACCCGCGCCTGCAAATGCACTGTCCACACCTCCAACTCCTGCAGACGAGACAATTGCTCCGCGGCAGTCCCAACGGCGACGTCCTTGTCTTTCCGTGCTAAGTCCTGCTCCCTCTGAACCCCGTCCAACTCCTGTCGAGCCCCGTCCCTCTCCTCCCATACTTCCTGAATCTCCTCCTTGCAGGTGACCAACAACCGCTCCAAGCCCTCTACCCGACGCTGCAGATAGGCCTCCGCAACCAACCATGACCCATCCGCGGACTGCTCAACGGGGGCTCCGGATGTAGGGGAATACACCGCGGAACCAGGGGGGCCCCCCATTACCTGCTCGCCCCGCGCCTGCTTACTGGGACCTGCCTCGGGTGAAGGGGACGCTCTCCGTTTCCCCTTCTCCTGCATGGAAGGGGCCCCCTCCCTCTGCCCACTCCGCGGGGGGCCCACCTTCATGACAGGCACACTAACCCGTTCCCCTTCCCCAGCCCCGGAGCCCCTCCCTGACACCCTGCCCTTCTGCCCTTCCTCCAGCTGTGCTGCAACCCAACCTCGATCCCACCCTTGCTCCACCGTGATGCAGACAGCCCGCCAACACAGGGTGACAGAGCACTTCTCATGCCGCAAATGGCATGGAAGGCACACCGACATGTCCCGCCATACCCCCAATGCAGGCTCCTCAAATTCACACTGCTCCCCTTGTTGGGTACAAGATGCACACTGCAGGGGCATGTTGGTCCGGGAAACATGAAGCTAAGTAGCCACTCACCGGGGCCGCCGCCTGACACCACTCAAGGGTGGGGGGACCCCTTGCCCGACCCACCGCCTCGGCAAACTGCTCCGGCATCACCTCCGCCTGTACCACCCTCGAACCCTCTGGGACAAGCCAGACCACCCCCGGACGAATGCCAGACTTGGAGCGCGTAGAAGGGGCCACGCCCGCTGGTGGCTGCATTGCATCCGCGCCAGACGGTGGCCCTGAGGGACCAGCCATGGCCACGGACAACTCTGCAAAGGGACAATCAGTGTTCTGGGGTACATGAGATGGACTGCACTCACAACTACGGTACATCGCCTCGACCCAACGGCGATCTCAGCGACCCTCTGAATCTTCGGAAGATGACGGCTGGGAAGGCGGGGACGGCGACCTAGATGCTGTGGGAGAATAAGCTGAAGCAGACATTACAACAAGCTGGGGGACTCCCGGGTGCGTCCACCCCTTTAATAACTTAGGAAGGGGCCCCTGACGAATGGCGGCCGCACCTCGACTTCCTTCCCCACGCTGCCGCCGCTTGCTGCGGTTTGATCAATATTAATCAACTTCGATTCCCACGCCCTACCGATCCCCGACTCGCTCCCCGCGTCTCGAGGGTCTTGACGCTGAAGGGGGGGTGATGTCATGACCTGCTCCCTAGCTCCCTAGACACTGCTCCCAACCCCTCCCGATTTCCCGTCTAACTCCCCTGAACCCTGCCCACACTTTCGCGCCCACACTGGACAACTCCAATGCTTCTCCAGCAAACCCCGACGGCAACTCCCTCTCCGTAGCCATCAACACCCCCCTGAAACCTTCCCCCACCGTTCCTGGCCACGTCATACGTCCCCGACCCCCTACCCTAGTTTACCCGACCCATCCCGGAGTATCACAACGTCCCCAGAGCAGCCGCGCCCCCAACTGATCCCATCAGAATACCGCTGCAGCCCGACCTTGGATTGTACCCGACACCCATTGACTCCGCACAGCTCCGTCGACCCCCGCCACCATATCCGCTGCCCTCCAAGGTACCCAGTAGTCGGTATATAAGTCGTAGAATAACTCCTCAAACTTTAGTCTTGATATTACATTTACCGGTTTCCTATGTTTCGTCTCTCGTCTCGTCTCTATTCCTGTTTTTAAGTTTTGAATCTATCTTTTTTCTCAGTCTTGTCTTGTCTCCGTCTCGTCTCAACTGTACATATTTCCTTTGTTCCTCTAAGTTTCCCTTGCTCCCTATGTCAGTACAAACTCCGTGCACATGCCACGACCCAAACATTCTTATGACAACTCCGAACCTTGCTACCTGCTTGGCCCCGGAACCCATCAAGCCCTGGTAATCCCCTATCCAGCTCCAACCCCACCCCCATCACCCGAGAAGCCTCCGCTTACCCCGCAATCTATTTGCGTGCCCACGAACTAGCCCTGACACCTGCCCTGGGTCAATGACCAGTACCTTTGGTCTTAGACTCCTCCGGACCATTCAGGACTTACTCGGGCCGCTCCCCCTAGGGATCCCCTTGCAAGCTTCCCCCACCTCTGCTCCAACTCCGGATGCCTGGTTATAAGCGCAGGACATCACGTCTGCCTAGTAAGGACTCGCCAGTGTACTGAGCCCCCGTCGTCAGCGGAACCTGACAGGGAGACTAACAGTTGTTCAAAAAGTTTGATATTTATAGGTGTGATGATTTTGAACAACAGCTCACTATGTTCTCTGAGGTTGCTCAGCAACCTTTGGTTTGTTAATTCATTCACAGGTGGCCTTAGTACAGGCAGAGCTGTTTTGGACCAATCAGCTATAGTGACTGAAAGGTCTAAATTAATGTCATAAGTAGTTGTATCTGATATGTATTTTGGTCTGGAGTCATGAGCTGCTTCAATTTTTGCTAGAATCTGGGCATTGCAGCTTGGGATGTGCACCTCCACAAGACTTACAGACATGACTCCAGTAGGACTGCTTGTTTACTGCGGGCACTGCCACTTGATTCCGGATGCTTTTTTGCTTCCGTAATTGATCCCATCAACATCGAGTGTTGAAATTTGAACGTTGAACGTTGAAACGTTGAAGCTCTGAGATCAGAGAATTCGTGACCCGCGGGACGAGGAAGACACACACCATGGGAGGCCAAGATACCCCGCGTACGCAAAGACACAGGTACTTCGCGATGTGACCACGTCAAATATATCCGCCACGTAAACCTCTGCGAGGAAAGCTATACTACCGAACGCTAAAGACCAAGAATACCACAATGACGGTCAAAGTTTACATAGCAGGCGTAGAGCACAAACCCTACTCTACCCCTGCCTCTTAGCCCTGTATTGCGGCTTGCCGGCGGAATAAACAGATTTCTTCTTCTTCTTCTTCTTCTTCTTCTTCTTCTTCTTCTTCTTCGAATTCGTGATGGTCGGTTACGTAAGAGAGAGCCGGGGATCCGAGCAGAGCTGTCGCACGTTCTGAAGTTCAACGTTGCAGCTTTGGCTAGCGGCGGTTCATCAATCTTCCAAGGTGAATGGTATACTGCACGCTCTCTGTACGTAATTGTCTCCTCTTCTCATACTCTCTTTTCATTATGTTCTATCACAGCGTCTGCGAATTGCCGCACGTATACCATCGAACACTTCGCGGAACGTTTGGTTTAAGTACGCTATGGTTCCAATTTTAGCCCCTCCCAGACGCTTGACCAAGTAATTTGATAAGGTTTCCTAGTGATGTCTATCAACCTGGTCATCGCCTTTCGCTCGGGCTTCGAGGAGGTATAGCGACAGAAGTGGAGATCATTAAGGCGTTTACCCCTTTTACTTGCTCTGCTGTCCTTCTAGTTCATCCACGGACCAGTGTGCATAGCGTGGGACTTCCGGACCGTTTCATACTGAAACTGGCAGATCGTCGAGTCTCTGACGTATGGAATCTTCAAGAAGAAGAGGACTATCAATCAAATATCAGTAAACACGGAGCATCCTTTGAACTCCAAGACGAGGAGGATTTGTTACCGTGGATGAAATCATTTAGGTCATGGCAGAATTATGATGCCTCACATACTAAAGAGCGCGAGGCATATAGTTATTTAAAAGAGGCTCAGGCGTCTGGGTTAATTCCTCGTTTCTTCGGTACCACGAAAATCAACATGATGACAACGGCTCCCCATCCATCTCTAAGTCACATCAATGGCCTTCTACTCGAGTACATCCCTGGGCGTCCAATGGCAAAAATAAGGCCAGGCATTACAATCACATTCGAGGAGGCTGAGGCTATTTCTCAACGTGTGTTAGAATTGGGGCGGCAGCTCCGTCGTTTTGGTGTTAGCCACTCCGATGTACATGTTGGCAATATCATCCTTCGAGAAAAGGATAATTCCCCAGTCCTGATTGATTGGGGTCTCGCGACGTTACCTGCTCCGGGTGCCTCTTTGAACGAACGATGGAATGATATCGGTGTTGAGACGGATTTTAACCGAGACCTACGCTATCTGCTTCGAAGGGGAGTTTATCACGAAGGTCCCGATAATGATGAAATCCATCCTTCAATCACAGCTGGCGGTATATGGCATCGCTTCAGAACTCCATTGTCTGATGAGGAACAAATTCAATACGCGCAAGAGTGGGGTTATCGCTCGACCAATTTGAAAATTGCTCGTCTACCTGAAGAAGAAAAGGCCCTCTTCTATGATGAAGACATGAGTGTAGACATTGATCATGGGTTGCGGTGGAAAGTCAAGAAGGGTGTGAAGACTAGGGAACTAGATGACCCATGTCCAACAGAATAAAAGCTGTTAGATTAGTTGTGCTTCCCTCAAAGCCCTTCCAGAATGGCATAGTTTATGTACTTGCCAATTCTTGAGCCATCTTGACTCTAACGAGTCAATGAGTCCAGTTTAGAGATGTGCAAGCTGATGGAAATTTTCAAATTGTGTGATAATCTTGTCTTTCTTTTATAAACCAGACAACCATTGCGTATATGGTAACACGTTAGAGACGATATCCATCCACATACACCTGAGCTCTATGGGCATCAGACTTTTTGATCCTAACCTACCTTGCCAATGAATGTTACCGCAGAGTGATAATCCCATTATATTTCGTTGCAGAGGTAAATTTTTTTTTTGCCGGTCAACTTTTCACCAGTTTGGAGGCTCGAAAACATACCTCGCAACTCAATCAACGCCAACGGAGATATTCTGAGTTACAGTCTCCTTACAGGACCACAGAGAACTGTGAGATGCGAAAAACATAATGTCACAATGGGAGTTTTGGAAGGGAATAACAAATAATCGATCTCACCCGCCTGAGATAATGGATGTCCGATTTTTGACCTTCGTCATTACTTGAGTAGATTATCGTATAACCGGAATTGTTCGAAATTCTGTTCTTGTGTGAAGAAAACAGTAAAGAAAACACAAGATACTATGGCCGGCTTGTGTGTTGAACCATTGAACTTTACTTGAGCCTAATTTGACGTGGGTTTCCGATTGTAGTTCGGAGAGGTCAAGTGCGGACGCTCCCAGTGTACCTATATTCTAAAAGCGGCATGGCAACCATCTTTGTCGCCTTGAATTGCACACGTTGATCATGAGGCGTCGCAAAAGTTTTAACTCCGATGATGATTTCTCAGGATGAGGACACTTGGTAAATATTGATCGAATTAGAAGGCTATCATTCAAGGATGAGGAGCGGAACCTGCTGGAGATAGTATTGATTTGGAACCAATTACTCGATACGTCCATAAGAACCCACCAAAATAAAGAGCCATATACCATGACAGGTAATGTAGGTGACACCATGAAGTCTTGACTGAGTCCAGTCGTGAATTCCGGGTAGTTAGCTTGTGATCTTATTAAGTTATATAATGCCGTGGTGACACCCTACTGAAATACCACTCTAGCAACCTAGTAACGGTAGATTGTGATACGTTCGGCTTGAATTGTCTATAAATACAAGAGATACTAGAAGAATACTGATCAGAAAGGAACGTGACAAGACAGCACACGCTTACCTTGGTCCTTACAACTTTGCTGGCAACCTCCCTGCCCCACTAAGCCTGATTGTCTCGCCATTAATATATGCACAATCTAAAATCCATCGCACCGTCCTCGCAAACTCCGAAGGTTGGCCGAAACGCTGGGGGTATACAATACCGCCCATCTCAAGACTACGTCGTGTTTTTAGTGGCATGTGTGCAGTCATATTGCTCGCAAAAGCTCCAGGAGCGATGGTAACGACGCGTACGGCGTGCCTTGCAAGGTCACGTGCCATGGGAAGGGTCATGGAGCGCACGGCACCTTTCGTAGCAGCGTAAGCGGTCTGACCGGGTTGACCCTCATACTATACAGCCATGCAATGTGTATTAGGCCCAGAGCGCTAGGAACAGAAGACAAAACGCACAGCGGCCGCACTAGAAACGAAAATCACCACCCCACGCTCACCGTCTGGCGTATCTTCTGGCTTAACTTTCACAAGATGTGGCAATGCCAGTCTCGTGAGATTGAACGATCCTGTCAAGTTGACAGCAATGGCAAAATCCCACAGATCCAAATCATGTGGTTCGTTCGATGCGTTGAGGATCTTGGCAGCCGTACCTACACCCGCACAGTTGATGATACCGCCAAGAGGGGCACGCGTTTCCTCAGTCCATTGGACAGTCGTGTCGACTGCTTTCTGGATCTGGTTTACGTCGGTGATGTCGATTTGAATATATCGCGTGTGTGAGCTGGGAAGAGTAACAGATTCCGGTGGTGGTGAACGATCTAGAATGGAGATGTAGGCATTTGAGGCGAGAAGGTCAAGGACGGTAGCTAAGCCTAGACCAGAGGAGCTATGAAGAGAAGTGAGAAGACTGTGAAGAGGGGTGTCACTGGCACTCACCCGCCAGAAATTATGAAAGTACGATTGGCAATCTTCATGGCGGTTCCGTGGTGATGATAGTCGCTTCAGTTCTTGTTGGACCTGAGTGCTAGGGGTTCTCCGGAACCGTGACAGACCCTGAGATCAGATGATAGTCAATCTCTGAATCAGGAGTCCGGGTTAGCCTGGGTAAATTGTGGTAAGAAATGATAAACTTGCACCGCATGCTTTGTAGATTATGATTATGGAGGATGCAGTTGACAGATCGCGACATAAGTTAGAACACTGGATAGTGCTTGCAAGACAAGTTTGCAACCATGACCAGTACATTTGGTCATGTTTGGGCCAGAAGGAACTGGCCTCATAGGGCTCGGGTTCATCTCTCTATACATTTGACCACGTCGTATCATCAATCTACAATTACATCGTTCGCGAATTCTTCGACGATGTCTTGCTTTCCTACAGCTGTGTTCGGACTCGGAGATGAGGAAAAACAAAGAAAAAATCTATTCAAGGATCCCCTTCGTCCGGTTTCTTGTGGACATCTGGGGAGCTATTTCGGACAATGATCTCGATCAATATGAAAATACAAATCACAAACCAGAAGAGGCATTCGCTACAGTTGCTTCTGACCTACTCTTAAAGACCACAGAACGCCCCCAGTCAAATTCAACATCCACGATCCCCCTGTGGCACAAGCAAGGATCTCGACCTCTCCCAAGTCCTATGGTAAAGCGCAAACCTGATATTGCTGTCATAGACAAGCCTTCTGGGCCAGCACCAGAAAGACCACACTGGTGTTTGGTTCGTCGAGTCCAGTTCTCTTTCGGGGAGTTTGGATGTGGCATCTTCAACTATACGAGGTCTTCCTTAATCGTGTCACCTTCACCTGTAGGCTTATCTTTAGATGCATCCAGAGTCTCATCGCACTTTTGGATCTCGTTTCAAGTGCAGCCGCTCAATAAAACCAATACGATATTTTGAACGGGTGGCATCGCCACACCCCAGCACGTCTTGTCCCGTCGCCTTTGCTATTCCTCCACCCACTGCAAGTCATAAACGTATAATGACCGAGAATCAGAGTGGTGGTGGCACGAATTGCCGTCGCATCCAGAAAATCACTACCAATCTGCACAATCTCACCAGGTTGACTCCCGAGCATCTTTAACGCGCTACACTTTCACTGGAGGTCCTGGCCACCTCAATGCGGTACTATTTTTCTGGCCTTTGGATCGATAAGTCTGACATCAGTCTCTGGTGGATATCGCCGCCTTAAGGCAAGTATTCTCCAACACCTGCACGCTTCTTTGTCTGAAGTATGGCGTGAGCATGTCACTGAAGTTACTTACTCGTGTACTCTGAATGTTGACAACCTCGGCCTACCCAGCGTCAAACTCTCGAATATGTCAACCATCGGAAGGTTCGAGGATCAACACTTGCATGCTCTTAGCATGAAGCCATACAAGGTTTGGGAGGTTGCGAACGCAGAGAATTCATGCACATATATGTTGATTGTCTGGAAGGTGAGCTGCCTTCCCTCCTGTAGGTCTTCTAGCTCATCTTCTTCGAGGCCATCATTATGCATACAAGCGGAGATGGGTTCTACATAGGACCTCAGCGAAAATCACCTGATGTTCAAATATGGGGTGGACGGTAAACCTATGGGTATTCTATATGTTAACGAGAACGATGAAATTGAACTAGCAAATTTTACTCATCGTACAGGCACTGTCCAATTTATGGCATGTGACCTATTGGTTGACGAAGCACCACCTCCACACCTCTATCGCCATGATCTCGAATCATTCTTCTTCATCCTGGTCTGTGCAGCTGTTCACTATCAATTTGGCAAATAACCCAATCCTATTCCGACAATAGCACTATTTCGAGATTAGAATTACACCGTTCCATAGAGCTAGAGATTCCAAATTACTTTTCAAGTTGTACCTGCGAAGAAAGTTGAGCTTCTTAAATTGGTGCAACCCGAATGTTAATCTTTACTTCTTTGGATTGAGTCTCCATGGATGATATTGAAACAAGCTGCTTTCCAAGAACAGAATGATTTGGTGGCAGGACGGTCAGACTGGGACAAAGATACTCTCAGTGGCTATGATTTTGATTTGATTTGATTTGATTATTTCCTATACCCGTTGGGGCCTTGCCCTATGTCGGGTTCTACACTATGTGGACATCTACGTACTATCCCTGTTGTTATGGGTCCTCTGTCTAATAGAAGGGATGGCTGCGCCCGGATTTGGGCTGTGTACCATATTATGCCGATGTGGCGAAGCGTGCTAGAGCGTAAATAGGACCGTAAGTAAGTAAGCGAGTGCCCAATCGTTTTCATGTCGCTATTTCCGACTGTGTTTCTTCTTCCTCTTTTTCGGCGGCGTGCTTCCCTCAGTGTCGTCGGCCAAGAATAGGTCTCCGTAGGGTCTCTCGAATCTTCGTGTGCTATTGATGAAGCGGAACAGGATTTTCACTGCGTCGGCGTCGCTCAGGAGCGTGCTGAGAGCATCCGGTCCTGTGCTCGTGGTTCTGCGCATCTCCCCTCGATGTCTGTCGTGCGCTGGGCAGTCCAGGATGTAATGTTCGACTTTCTCTGGCGCCTGGCTGCATGCATTGCATGTTGGCGTCTCTTTCCTGTTGAATCGGTGTAGGTACTGGTTGAGGGGGCAGTGGCCCGTGCGGAGCTGGATCAGAATCGAAGCGTGTCTTCGCGGTAGACCCTCGGCGATCTGGATGTAGGACTTCATCTTTGGAGCTTTGGGGTCGATGGCTTGGAGCCTCTCAAACCTCGGTGAATTTCGTATTTGTTGCTCTGTCTCCTTCCGCCATTTTTTTTGTGTACTGCCATGACTGCCGCTTTGGATAACTTCAGGGGTTTCCTCAGGATGTGCAGTTCTTTGGTTTCGGTTTCGTCCCCTTCGGCTGCTTTTTTCGCTTCTTTGTCTGCCCTCTCGTTGCCGGGGATATTCTCGTCTCCCGGCGTCCAGTAGACCTCACTTCCGATGCGCGCGTCGATCTTCCTGACCCTTTGGATTCTCTTCAAAACCTCGTCCACTAGGTACCTCGCTGTTCCTCTCCCTGTTGCTTCTAACGCCCTCATCCCAGCCTGGTTGTCTGTTCCCACTGCTGTGTCTGTTATCCTCTGCCTCCCCCTCACCTCCCTCCTTAGCAGCTCCATTCCCAGCATCTGCCCCACGCACTTTCCCTCGAAGACCATTGATACACTGGTCTCAACAATGAGATCGGCAGAGGAAAAAGTCTAGTCAAAGTATATTATAAAACAATATACTTTACAAATAAAAACAGCTGAAAACTGTAAGCTGGTGAAAAACATTGGAAACTGTAAACGTAAGGCATACCTCAAAGTAAAACCTCCCATGTAAAACCAAGGATGAACTCAAAAGTCAGTCGACAACAGCTGGGAAGCCAGCCATCAAATTTTGATGGCAGGGGCCAAGAATTGATCTCAGCTAACAATCCGAGTTTCCCCTCAATCCAGGGCTAGCCCCTCCCTTCTCTGACCAACCAACTTAAAATAAACAGCCCTCAAGTCCACATTGATAAGGATCAGCAGGCAGGAGGAGAAGACAAAGGGGGAGGAAAAGAGACAGACAAAAGAGCAGCCTAGGCCTCGGCATGATCAAATCCAAATTGCCGATGCCAAAAATAAGTGCATGCCAAGGCCTGACCATGCAGCCCAGCCCACCAACCGGTTGACCACACTCCCGGATGATGATGAAAACATGTGGAAAAGCCATGGTCTGTGCGCAGACTGAGGAGTATAAAAGGAGAGGATTTTTGAGCCTATTGGACAAGCAAAATACTAGCTACAGCTCGGAAATCCCCAGGGAGCGGGTTTCTTAGGCCAATAAACTATTATTTTCTTCAGGCTTAAAATTTATTATATTTTGCTTGAGCCTTGTGATCAGACTTGACTCAGTTGAGTTTGTAATCTAAATCAATTAAAAATCTACTTTGTATGACACTTTTAGAGTGAGCTACGTGAAACAAAGTCCTAAACACTTTTGTGTGTCGGAGTTTTGAGCTGAGTTTGAAAACTAAGCCAATTTTGCTGATTTCTCATCACCATGTGTTCCTTGTCCGACCCCAGGCACTTCCTCATCACTCTCACTCCTCTCCTGAACATCCTGTACAGCACCACTGCCACCCCTATCCTCCTCCCATGTCCTGATCCATCTGTACATATCTTTATCTCTGCGTCATTGTTCATCTCCCTTGCCTTTGCTGCTTCCACCATTTCATCTATCGTTACTTCCACTGGGCACTCCCACTCTGGTGACTGTCATACTATGGCCATCATCTCCATGTCATTTAGGTGTCTGCCAAATGCCTTCATGATGTAGTGTAGCAGCGCCCTATGCCTTCTGACAAATGTGACTGCTCTCCTTGCTGGTTTGTATAGCAGGTGCATGTCCAGCATTGTTACAATGCATGCCGCTGCCTCTATGCATATCTTTTTGACTCTTGTGGGTATGGGCATCAGTCCTGCGTGTGTGTCTACCATGTTGTTCAGTGTCATCCTCAGTGCCCCTAGGATCTGCAGTGCGCACATTCTCTGTACCCTTCCCAGCTTCCCCATGAACTTCCTTGACCCCTTCACCACCTTCCCACTGCACTCTACATCAGGTGTGCACCACACATCCGCTGCATACATCATGCTCAGTACTACCACTGCCTCATACATCTTCCTCATGAAGGTCCCCTTCACCCCCCCGTTGATTCTGGCTAGTCTCCTCACTTGTGTTGCTATCATCATTCCTTTTCCTTGCACATATGCCACATGCTCCTTGAACTTCAGCTCGTGGTCTAGGATGACCCCTAAGAACTTGTGGGATGCTTCCATCTTGATTCTTGTTCCATTCAAGGTTATTGTTGGCTTCTCTGCTGGCATCATCTTCCCCCACCCCTGTCTGTCCCTTTCCTGCCTCCTCGTGAACCTCACACCCACGAATTTTTTCATCTTATACAGTGAATGGTGTCTCTCCACCCATTTGTTTGCCCCTCTGCTCCTCTCCATCATGTCTTCCACCTTCTGCACTGCCTCTTCCATGGTGTCCCTCTCCGCCACCACATATGTGTTGTCTGTGAAAGATCCTGCTAGCTCCCTCACTCTTTCTATTGCTCCCTCTATTTGCCCCGCATTGTAGAAGTTATAACACAGGCCCAATGTGTTGCACCCTTGGTTGAGCCCACTTTCCACTGGGAATGTCTGCGAGGTATAGTCATCAAATGCTATCACCATCCTCCACTCCTCCAGCTTCATCTCAAACCACCCCACCACTTTGTTGGGTACCCCTCTCCTCCTCATGTCTGCTGCCAGCACTTCTGGTACTGTGTTGGGAAATGCCCCCTTCATGTCCAAGAACACTGCCACCACCTCCTTTCCTCTCCTCCACACACTCTTAATGAATGTCATCAGTACATGGATAGAATCCATTGTCAATCTCCCTGGTCATCCTCCAAACTGTAGTTTTGGCAGTATGTTTGTTTTCTCTGCTCTGTGTGCTAGCTTAGTCTTGATGCACAATGACAGCACCTTAGCAACCATGTCCAGCAGCATGATGGGCCTGTAGGAGTTTGGGTTACTGTAGTTGTCTCATCCTAGTTTCCGCAGTACCACCATTTTGAAGACTTTCCACCACTCCAGATAGACCTCCAACTTGAAGGTGGCTTTGAAAATGGGCCCCAGGTATGGCATGATGATATCCTTGGTTTTCATCAACACCACATTTGGTATCCCACTTAACCCTGATGCCTTGTGCAGCTTTAGCTTTGCAATTGCAACATGGATCTCCTTGTCCATAATTGGTCCCCACTCAAATGCTGGCTCCCTGTGTTCCTCCTCCCTCTTGCCATCCTCCCACCTTGGTGCTTTGTAAAAAAATGCTTTGTGGAACAACTTGGCCTTCTCTTTGTTCCCCTCTCCCTCCTTCTCCACATTCCCCACTTTCATTCATAGTGTTGGTGTTCTTGCCTGCCTTCCATCTGTGGTCAGTGCTGTGACAAAGTTTTTTGTGTCCCAGATTGTTTTCACATTGACAGATCCCAGCCATTCCTCCCAGTGCTCCCTCTTTGCTTTCTTCAAGGCTTGGCTGTAGTTGTTTCTTGCCCTCCTGAAAGCTTTGTGGGCTTTGTGACCATCTGTGTGAATCACCCTGGCTGACTCCCTCCCCAGTGCCTTTGCCCTCAGCCTCATCCCCCTCAATTTCTTGCCCACCACCTCTTTGCAAATCCCATCACTCTCTTCTCTGGGACTGCCACCTCCACTGTCCTCTTCAATGCCTCCATCACCTTGTCCAATCTCCCCTCCACCTCCTCCTTTCTCTCCATCCTCTCCATGCTTACTCCCTCCAGTTGCCTTCCCAGTTCCTTCCCAAACTCCTCCCAGTCAACCTCCCTGAAGTTCCTCCCCACCTCCTCCACATTCACTTCTGCTGTGAGGCTTAATACCATTATGATTGGAAAGTGGTTGGTGTTCAGTGGTGAATCACTTTGCAGCACCTCACATCTCATTATCTGTCCTATCAGGCTATTAGTGGTAAAGATGTTGTCAGGTTCAGGTCATGTCAGATTTTTGGTGTTCATTGCTTCCAGCATTGGGACACCCAGCCTCAGAGTCATCACCATTCTATGCCTTGTGAGCATGGTTATTAGCTCATCTGCAGTGTTGAGGTTGCCTCTTGTGAAGAGGTGGCCATTCCTCAGGTGATCCCACATTGGGTGGTGACAGTTAAAGTCCCCTACCCACATATATGCTCTGTTCCTCCCTCTTTGTGTCTGACCTTTGGCACTTCTGAGATAGAAGTCCAATGCCCTCATGCTTCTGGCATGCTTGCCATTGTTGTAAACATTGAAAATTCTTACTGTCCTTTCCTCTGTTTCAACACTGATGCCCACCATGTCTGGGCTTTCTACATCGATCCTTCTCCATGCATTTGTTGCAATCCTTCTGCTCACTAACATGACTGCCCTTGTCCTATGAGCATTCCTCTCATCATGGCCTTTTGGGTATACTGGTTGCCAAAGCTGGGTCACTCTAGACTTCTTGTTGAAGTCAAAATAGAGTTCCTGCAAACAAACTATGTCAATATCTTTGCTCAGCATGAACAGTGCTGCATGCTTGGCCATGAGCAATTTGTTCACATTCAGCTGCCACACTGTGAGTACTCTCCTCCTCCTTCCCCTGTCATCCCTCCTTGTTCCCCCTGCATTGTCACTCATTGCAATGACTGCAGGGTGGCCTGGCCAATCTGCTCTGTCCTGTTTCTAACTACCCCCAGCTCCCCCATGCCTTGCTCAACCTCATTGTCCCAATTGTACTCCCTCTGGAGGCCCCATCCTCCCCTCTGGAGTTGTGGTGGGCTGCTTCCCCAACTGTACTGATCAAGTGTAGTTTGTGTACCTTTGGTGGCTGTGACCTCTCCAGTCTTGTGCCCACCCCCCCATAGTTTGTCCCTCCACCTTGTTGCTTGCCTCCTCGCTCCCTCTCATTCCCCTTGCTAGCCTCCCTTGTCCTACCCCTCTTACCATGAAGCCTCCCAGTGTGCCTCCTGTGGGGACATACTGGTACTCTCCTCTGGCTGCTGTCCCTGCCCAGTGTCCTTTGTTGACTTTCTCCTATGTCCAAGGTTAGTCTGTAGGGAAGTATCTGTACTTCATCTCCAGGGTCCTACTTACCATCCTGTCCTTGGCCTCCATAAATGCTGGGCACAATCTCGCTGACAATGAGTGGTTGTGTTGGACCCCCCTGTTCTTGCAGTTGATGCATGCAAATCTGGAGAGGTTGATTTCCTTGCACTCTTTTGTTCTGTGTTCCTTGGCACATATTGCACATGTATCCTTCTCCTGTTTACACTTGTTAGCTAGATGCCCTTTTCTGTACCTCTGGCACTTGAGGCATTGCCTTGGTTTGTGGTCCAGCTTCTGGGCCATTACTTTCTTCCCTTTGATGACTATGCCATGGTGGATGATATGATTTGCTCTCCTGTCTGTGGCACACAAGACTACCAGGTGGGCAACCTTCTGCCCTTTGTTCCTGGTGTGTGGCAGTCTCACCCATCTTGCAGCTATGAGTGCACCTGGATGTAAGTTGTTTCTAGCCTTCATTGCCTCCAGGCCCTCCAATGCTGTGTCCCCCAGCATTACTGGTATGAACTCCATGAAGATGTTATGTACCTGGTCTTTGATGGTTGCTCCAGTGCCAGAAACACCTTCTTCACTCCCTCCTTAGCCAGCCACTCTGCTGCCTCTGCTGTCCCCAACTCATATAGTACACCCCCATTCTTCAACACCCATGCCATGGCAAATTCCATCTTGGGAGCGTCCAGCCCCTGGATCCTCATCATGTCCTTCATGATTTTGGCTTTTCTGATGAGCTCCTGTTCCGTGAGTCCTTTCCATCCTTCCCCACCTGGCATGTTGTCAATGATAATTTGCTTAGTCTTGTTCCTTGCTCTCTGTGAGATGTCTTCCCTTTTTGCCCATCTCACTGCATCTGCATATAACGTTTGGCCCCCCACCTCCCTGTGTTGTGTGCCCCTGCCCCCAATCCCAGCTCTTGCCATGCCTCCCACCCCACTCCCTGCCTCTGTTGACTGCCCCTTCTTTATCCTCTCCATTGTTTCCTTTGCTTGTTCTACTATGCCCGTCAGTGACTTCATTAATGCCTCCACCAAGTTTTCCAGCACCTCTCTGCATTCTTCCATTGCTTTTTCTACTGCCTCTGTTATCACCCTCTCTGTTTTCTTCACTTTTTTGCCCTTCAGGCTGTAAGCTATGGCCCTGATTCCCTCCCTAACTTGGCTAGGTGTGTCTGCCTGTCTTGACATCTGCAGCTGTACATTTTTCAGTGTGTCCATCTTTATCATGTCATTGATGCTATCCAGGTGCCTGTTGGTGTTCAGCCATCTCCTTGCATTGCCTGCATTGTTCATGGTCAGATTTTGTGTTTGTGCCTCCTCAACTTTGATGGGGGGCAGTCAACTAGGGCATTGCCTGGAGAAGGAGTCCAGAGCATGTTTTTTGAGGAGGCGCACATGGAACACAGGGTGGAGACCCTTCAGGCCCAGGGGTAGGTTGAGCTTGTAGGCATGTGTTGAGACCTTCTGAAGGACCTTGAAGGAACCAAGATGTTTGTGGTTGAGCTTGATGGAGGGCCTCCAGGTCTTGAGGTTTTGTCAATTGAGGCAGACCAAAGTGCCAGGGGGCTAGTTGGGGATAGGGTTTCATCAGGCATTGGCATGTTTGGAGTAGGCTTGATTGGCAGTGTTGATCTTGTCCCAGAGGAACTGGTGGAGGGATCAGAGGTCTTCAGCAACTTTGTGGGCAACATGGGAGGGAATATCCTTGAGGAATAGTGTGAGTCAGGAGTTGTAGCCCTTGTTGGCATAGAAGGGAGAAACTCCAGTGGTGGAGTGAGGCATGTTGTTGTAGGTAAACTTGGCAAGGAGGAGTTCTGCATGCTAGTTGTTCTGTAAATAGTTAATGTAGAGGTGGAGATACTGTTCCAACATCTGGTTGACTCATTCTGTTTGTCCATTGGTCTCTGGATAGTAGGCAGTCAAGAGGTTGGTTTTCATTCTGAGCACCTTGCAGAGCAATTTCCAGAAATGGAAGACAAATAAAGGCCTGCAGTTGGAGATGATGTTGTCCAGGAGTCCATGCTTGGAGAATACATGTTTGAGAAACAGTTTGGCAAACTCCAGGGCATTGTTGGTGGTGTGGCAGGGGATGAAAAGGGCTTGCTTGGTGAGGCAACAGACAACAACAAGGATTGTGTTGAAACCTTCAGAGTTATGAGGAGTTCGACAATGTGGTCCATCAAGATTGAGGACCAGGGGTGCTGACTGACAGGGAGGGGCTTCAACAGTTCATGAGGGCAGTGGCAGGGTACCTTGGCTTGGAGACAAGGTTTGCAGGCCCTTATGTATCACATGATGTCTTTCTTCATTCCTGGCCAAAAGTAAGTCTGGGAGATAAGCTGAAGGGTCTTATGGATTGCTGGGTGCTCACAGAGTTTGTGGTTGTGGTGTTGTTGGAGTATATCAAGGCAAATGGACTTGTGGTCCAGAGCATAGATTCATCCACTCCAGAGTAGAAGGTGGTGGTCTGGAGACAGCATGAAGGGGTTCTTGGCATTTGACTCATTGGCAGAGTTGTTGTGGGGGTTGTGCTGAGTGAAGAAGGAGTCCAGGAGTGAGTTTCTGATTTGGTGTAGGATTCCTTCTTCATTCAAGATCTGTACAGCATGCAGATGCTCAGGGAGGATTACTACTTGATGGTTGAATGCATTCTGCTCAGCTTCAAACAACTTTTCTGGATACACATTGGACCTCTGAGTGAGTGTATTGGGCTTTGCACCAAGTTGTTTGGAGTGGTAATAGATGGTGAAGTCATACTTTGAGAGGGTTTTGGACCATTGAGCTTGGTGGCAGCTGAGCTGTTTTGTGGTTGTGAAGTACTGCAAATTATTATGGTTGAGTAGACTTGAATGTGGTGTGGAGATCCTTCAAGGTGGGCCCACCACTGATGGAATGCTTTGACAATTGTGAGGAGTTCTTTGTCATAGATATTGTAGTTGAGCTCCATGGGGATCATTGAACATGTTGATACAATGTTGTCACACCATTAGGAACATAATAAACACCAGAAGTCAAAACAAACATTTATTAAGGCTGAAAACTGTAAGCCTCCTGATAAAACAAGTCCCAGCAACATTATCCCTTTAAATACACCAGAAGAAATACAGAACAGGATAGGACAAGAACTATATTAGACTATACACTTAATAATAGTCCAATCACTGTGATGGGAGGGGAAGCATGGGACTGGCAAAAGCACCTGAGTAGCATCAATTCTGGCAAGATCTAGATCTGATCTAAGAATAACCAGATTGGAATGTTGACTGAAAGGAGGTAAAGGGGGAATGAATGAGAAAGAATGGAATGAAGGGAAGGGAAAGGAAGATGAATGGAAGAATATGAAATGAATGGAATGAAGGGAAGGAAAAGGAAGATGAATGGAAGAATATGAAATGAATGGAATGAAGGGAAGGGAAAGGAAGATGAATGGAAGAACCTGAATGGAGAAGAATATGAATGGAAGAAATACAAAGGAGGGAGAGATCAATGGGGCAAATAGAAGCTAAGAATGCAAAGGAGGAATGATGGAATCAGGAACTGGCCTGTGGCACTGAAACAGGCATGCCAAAAGGGGGAATTAGAATAACAGTTATGAATAAGGGGCTGGAAAGTATGGAACCAAAAGTCACATGTAGGGGGTGGTCTATGCACTGTAGAAAGAGGTATAAATAGCCCAAGTAGAGTAGCAAATAGACAGGCAATTAATAGGCAAAGGCTTGGTGGTTCCCAGGGAGTGAATCACTTAGGCTGGAGTTTGTTGAAACCCCTCTGCATTCAGAATAGAAATATTTTGAAAGTAAACCACCTCAACTTCAAGTATTTATCAAGACATTAGTGTGGAATTGGAGTAGACTTCCTAAGTCTTCAAGAAAGCCCCAGAACTATCAGTATTACTCTAACCCAGTACTACAATGTGTAGAAGGTGATAGGGTGGAGGTTCTTGCCTCCAGAGTCCAACTGGGAGAGTATTCTGGTGATGGCATAGTCAGAGGTGTTGCATTCAAGTACAATCAGCAGGAAGGGGTCAAAGTGGCAGAGGATTGGAGCAGAGGTGAAGGCTTTTTTGAGGAGGAGGAATATGCTTTGGCACTTGCTGTCCCAATCCCAAGGGGTGTCTTCCCACATGAGTCAGTTGAGGGGTTTGGTGATCTCAGAGTAGTTGTCAATGAATTGGCAATAAAAGTTAGCAAACCCCAGAAACAACTGTACCTCCTTCACTTTCCATGGTGGGAGCCAGTTGAGGATGGTTTCAACTTTGGCAGGGTCCATGCATATGCCATCAGGAGTGACAATAACTCTGAGGTATTCAACCTCTGTCATATGGAAGGAGCATTTTTTGGGTTTGGCATGAAGGTTGTATTCTCAGAGTTGTTCTAGAATGTGGCAGACATGCTCAGGATGCTCCTCCAGTAAATTTGAGTAGATCAAGATGTTGTCCAGGTATACAATTACAAAGATGTTGTTTATGTTGTGGAAGATATTGTTCATGAAGTACTGGAACATGGTGGGGGAGTTAGTCATTCTGAAGAGCATTGGTCTTCCATTCATGTCCCAGAGCAATCTGGACATTGTTGTAGCCAGAGAAGAGGTCTACTATTGTGTAGATCTTGGCACTGCAGAGTCAGTCAACAAAGTCTCTGATCAGGGGGAGGGGATACCAGTTCTTTTTGGTGACTTTGTTGAGTCCCCAGCAATCTACACAGAGTTGTAGTGACCTATCCTTCTTCTTGGCAAGCAGGACCAGAGCACTGGCAGTGGAGATTGATGGGCATATGAAACCTTTGCCAAGCATGTTGCTAAGGTAGTCCTTCAGAGCCCAGAGTTCAATCTTGGACATGTTGTAGATTTTGCCAAATGGGGGTGAGGCACCTTCTTCAAGATTGATCTTGTGATCATAGGAGCAATGTGGAGGAAGCTCTTTTGCACTCCCTTCAGAGAACACGTCAGTGAATTCATGATATTCTGGGGGAACTACTTTGTATAAGATCTGCTCCTCCATTTTGCATTCTGGTGGAGTAGTTTCTGCATGGAGGTACTCCTTGGGTAGGGCTGGCATGATCTGCAGCTGGAAGGTGGGGATGCCATCTTGCAAAATGCATGCAAAGGAGACAGCACTGATGATTTTGATTTTGAGGTCTCTAGGGTTGACAGGGGTGGGTGACAGGGCAGCAGCAGCTGAATCCAGAGTGGTGGCAGGGTTGTTCAGAGAGGTTGAGCATCATTGTTTGGAGTGCCACAGACCTTTGTATCAATTCTGGGGTATTTTGGGGGGCAGCCATCATGATTTGCTTGAGGATGACCAGGGCAGAGGTGTATTTTCTTCACTTTCTTGGTTGCCATTGAGAATTGAAGGGTGTTGAGTTGCTCTTGAGGTGCTGGCATTGGGGTCAGAGATGTCACAGTCCAAGGTGGATTGGAGGTGGAGGTGAATAGTGGCTGCTAGACTTGCTTCATGGCCAGGGAATCACATGGTGAGGTTCTTCCAATCAATGTCAGGATTGACGTCCTGCAGCTATGGAAGTCTGAGCATGATTGGAGTTGATGGGAGGAGCTGGGTGACAAGAAGCTGAGCCTGGAACCTTAGGTTATTGTCAAGGGTGAGGGCATTATCATGGTATTGAGTGATTCCTGTTATGGTAGGGCTTCCATCAAAGAGTTGGAGCTTGAGGGGTTTGTTGAGGTTGTTATGTCAGAGGTCAAGCTGGCTGCTAATGAATGTGCCAGAGGTGCTGCTATCAACAAGGGCAGGGAGGACCATGGGTGAGCCACTGAGTTGTACATTACTGTCAACCAGTGTGGGGACAGGGTTGTCAGAGAAGGGGAGAGTGGTGTGGAGGAGGAGAGTGGTGGAGGAGTGGGAAGGGAGGTGTGCTAGGAGGTTGTTTGGGGCAAGTACCATTGTATGGAGGAGTGTGGCCAGGGCAGAGAAGATGTTGGAGTTTGGTCTACAGTCTAGTGCATCCTCAAGACCTGAACTGCTGGCTCATTTTCTGTAAGCTGGTAGTCGCAGTCTTCTCCATCAATGGTCCATATGGCATGTCCTATCACCTGGTGTTTAGAACAACTACTGATGAGATGTTCCTGCTCACCACATAGGATGCATGCACCCTCCTTCTGTTGTTTCTCCTGAGTCTCCTCCAGTACATCAATCCAGGGCCTATTTCAAATCTTGTTTGTGCATAGGGTTTCTTAGTCATTGGCAGAGTCCAGAGTGTCTTCAAGGTTGTTGGAGTGGGTGTCCAGGGGTTCTGGGGTCTCATGGAGGTTGTCAGTGTTGAGTTGGGCAGGGGGGCACTGTCCTGGGGATCAATTGGCACTGGGAGGTCCTCAGTCTAGGAGGATATGGGGTGTGGGGTTGGCAGAGTTTGTGGATTTTGAGGGTCAGTTGTATTGGAGAGGGATTGTGGGGCACGTGACGTGACGCCGCCACCGCAGAGGAAAAAGAGGAACTGTATAGTTTGGAAAACCATAAGGATTGGAACGGATGTTGGACCACCTCAGTCGTTATCACACAGACTGAGGTGGGTAGCATATTTATACCAGTCCATGTATATATACTGATTGACAACTTAGTTATTCTGTGCCTAATAGGTACATTCTACTAATATCAGTCGTTATCACACAGACTGAGTTATTCTGTGCCTAATAGGTTATTGGCCCCGTGCCACTCAGTAGACGGCTCACCAGAAATTTTTTATTGACCCCAAAATCACTACAATACACTGAAAATGTCCCAGAACCCCTCTCTGTTCTTGCTACCCATGGAAGACAGATTCGATGGATCCAACTGGGTCGTTTTCCGGACAACAGTCACCGAAGCCGCGCGTGGTTGTGGTTTACTTGGCTACTTGACCGGCGAAATTAGAGAACCTGAACCAGAAACGTATGACCCTGGAGAGTCGAAGGGAGCCCCAATCAAAGCGAGCCACACCTCCACATGGTGGGGCTCGGCAAGTCCCTCTCTCGACGAGTGGCTCCAACGTGATGCCTACGCAAGGAGTATGGTCACACTCAATGTTGTAAACCCTGTAGGTGCTGGAGTCAGGATGGATGGCACCGCTGCGGACGCATGGAATTCACTCACCAGTCTGCATGATGCTAAGACGGACCTGGGCCTCCTCCACGCCGAGGAGGAATTGAGTTCCATCAAGTATACAGATGGTACGAGCATCGAGGCCCATTTTAAGGCTATGCGCACTGCCTGGGCCAAGGCAAATGATCAGGGTGCTGAGATAAATGACCGACGTTTCCGAGCATACATCATAAAGTCGATGCCGGCCACCTGGGCCGCTGTGACTGGTTCGTTGATGGGCGAGTTGACTTCAGCCGAGGTTATTGTCCGGCTGACAACCCATGCCCTTCTATTGCATGGTGCAACCGCTGTAGCGGCCATGAAGTCTCCCCAGGCCCTGTTTATGCAAGGAAATCGTCAGGGGAAAGACAAATCCACAACGTGCTCAAACTGTTTGCGAACTGGCCACACTCATGACAAATGCTTCCGTAAGGGAGGTGGCATGGAAGGACAATATCCTGACTGGTGGCAAAAGGGCCGTGGCGCCACAACCACACCAGCAACACCTAGCACACCTCAAGCCACTTCAGCCACGACACCACAAGCAAACTCGGCTGTAATGTCAGCCAACAATGCGGACAATCCCCAATGCCTCGCTTTCTCAACCCTGACGAGCACCACAGGAGAAAATGGACCCGTCACCTATGCGGATTCTGCGGCCAGCCAGCACTTCTTTACAGACAGGCGGGATTTTGTGACGTACCATGAACCCAGTGCCGGAAACAAGTTTGGGAGGACTGCAAGGGGCACTTTTGACATTGCAGGGTGTGGCAGAGTCCAGAAGTGGGTGAAGTATGATGGTGCAGTCATTGAAGTCACTTTTGAGGATGCGCTTCATGCCCCAGGTCTGGACCATAACCTGGTATCTATAGGCTGTCTTGTCAAAAAGGGTGTTCGACTTGGCATTGATGAAGATGGTGCCACGCTTAGGGCCCCTGACGGCAGACCTTTTATGAGGTGTCCCATGGCTGGTACCATGTTCGTGGTGGAGTTTGTCCCACCCCCCCCAAGTGCTCTAGCCACCCATTCCCTCCACCACCCTGTCGATCTTGAGACGTGGCACCATAGGCTGGGTCACATAGGTGAAGGTACCATCCATGACATGATTCGAGGTGAAATGGTTGAGGGCCTCGCCGTGACGAAAATGTCGACAAATGGAAAGTGCGAAGACTGTATCATGGGGAAGCAAGTCAGGCGCCCTTTTGACGCAGTGGTGGAGCCTGAATCCAAACCTTTTGAGCGCGTTGCTCTTGACCTGTGGGGCCCTGCACGAGTTCAGACCACAGGTGGAAAGGTGTGGATGATGGTGGCAACTGACCAAGGTGGCGCAGACTGCGAGGCCTGGTATCTTGCCCACAAGTCCAAGGAGGCGTCACTTTTCTGCCTGGAGACCTATGACTTGCAAGTTGAGACTCAGTACAGCGCTCGCATTAAGGTTGTTCGCACTGACGGCGGTGGGGAATTTGAAAACAGCCTGTGGGAAGAGTATTGTCGAAAACGGGGGATCAAGCATGAAGTTGTCTCACCTCACTCCTCATCCGCAAATGGCGTAGTCGAACGCAGGAACCGCACTATACTTGACCTTGCCCGGAGCATGTTGAGTGACTCCCGCCTACCAGCTCATTACTGGGGTGAGGCTACCTCAACGGCCATCCATGTCCTCAACCTCATACCCAGTTCGAGACACCCTGGAAAGACGCCTTATGAGATATGGACAGGCTCAAAGCTAGAAGTGTCATACCTGAGGCCCTTTGGCTGCACGGCGTATGCAAAGGTGCTGAAGGAAGATGGTGCCAGCAAGCTCGATGCTTGCTCGGTAAAGTGCATGATGGTTGGCTATTTTGGGAGAGGAGATTACAAACTTCTTGAGCGCACCACAGGGCAAATTTTCCGGTCTTGTGATGTGGTCTTTGAGGAAGGCCTGGCCCACCGGACCCTGCCCAATGCCCGTGATGGGCCAGCTGTTGATCTGTTTGAGATCCTGGATATTCCCACCATCGAGCCCTCTTCCCGACATGTGAACCTAAGCGAGCAGACCATGTCGAGTGGGGACAACGCACTGGTTGCGCCACAGACCACCCAGACGCCACCTGGACCCGATCATCCTGCACCTGCTCAAGAGAGAGTACTCATCCCTGCTGAACCTTGACGTTCTGAACGCCTGGCGGCGAGAGCGGCACCCTCAGGCGCCCCCGCCGCAGGGTTTTCTCCCCAGACACCACCTGATGACAACCCGTCCGACTCTGAGAGTGAGGAGGAGACCTACGCAAGCATGCCTGGTGCGCTGTCCATGTACGTGGGCGACCCGGACGACATGTGGGTCCCAAAGTCATATTCTGAGGCAATGAAGAGGCTGGATCTATGGAAGGGTCCCATGGATGAGGAAATGAAGCGGATGGATGAACGCAAAGTGTGGAGGCTGGTAGAAAGACCTGTGGGGGCAAGGACCATGAAGAACCGATGGGTCTTTGCCCTGAAATACAACGTGGATGGGAAGGTGATTGGCCAGAAGGCAAGACTGGTCGCAAAGGGTTTCTCTCAGATCCCCGGAGTGGATTACTTTGCGACTTACGCATCTGTTGTGAGGTATGAGTCTCTGCGCATGAACCTCGCTGTTGGAACGGTCCTTGATTATGAAATCTGGCACATTGATTATACAAGTGCTTACCTCAATGCGCCGACCCAAGTTCCCATTCTGATGGAGCAGCCGGAAGGGTATGAAGTTAAGCCTAGCCAAGTTTTCAAGGTGGATCTTGCTACGGGTGAACGGGTTTGGGGGAGCGTAGGTGGCGAGAGTGACTGCAGTGGTGAGGACCGAAGTGGAGGCGTTGCTGAAGACAATGAGAAGGAACTGGTCTCCCTTCTGGATAAAGCCCTTTATGGCATGATGGATGCGGCAAACAATTGGTGGGGGACACTCAATGTCGACATGACAAGACTAGGCTACAAGAGATCCAAGGCAGACCAATCAGTCAGATTGAGAGAGCGAAATGGGGAAAGAACAATCACCAGCACATACACGGACGACACCTCCAGCATGTCATCTTCAGAGGAGGAGGCGGTTAGAGCGCGCAAGGAGCTAGGAGAGAAATATGAAGTGAAGGACCTAGGTGATATCAAATTTATCCTGGGAATTCGAGTGACCAGAGACCGTACTCAAAGGCTGCTAGTCCTAGACCAGGAGGAGTATCTCAGACGGACTCTGGAGAAATTTGGAATGGCCGACTGCACACCAAAATATACGCCACTTCCTTTGGGTGTCATACTCAGTCGATCGCAAACACCCAGCACAGAGGGAGACCATCACTATATGAGGGATAAGCCATTCAAAGAGGTCCTTGGCTTGCTGATGTACGCTCAAATCGGGACAAGGCCAGACATTTCTTTCACCATCATGTCTCTCAGTCGTTTCATGTCGAACCCCAGAAAACCACACTGGCTTGCTCTGCAACACGTCATGCGGTATATTAAGGCCACGCTACACTACAGGTTGCGATATGGGGGCGAGGGCTACCAGGATTACACGCCACAGGGATACTACGATTTGGATTACGTGGCGGACATAGACACGAGAAAATCAGTCTCAGGAGGGGTATACCTGCAGGCAGGCAGACCAACAAGCTGGAGCTCAAAGTTCCAAGACACAGTGTTGACGTCAACTACCGAGGCAGAGTACATTGCGTTAGCAAAGGCAGGGGAGCAAATTCAGTGGATGTATTCTGCACTAACTGAAATAGGAATGGTAGTTCACTATCCAGCCAAACTCAAGGGTGACAATAATGGATCCATTTCCATCGCCGAGAACAAAAGGAACCACAATCGAGTCAAACATATCGATGTTCACCATCACTTTATACGCCACACAGTCGAGGAAGGGAGAGTTAGCATTAGCTACGTGCCGAGTACCGAAAACCTCGCGGACATATTCACAAAACAACTTGCGAGACCCCAACACCACAAGTTCTGCGTCGCCATGCGCCTAGTCGAAAATTGACGCGTGCCACAATTCTGGGGGAGTATTGGAGAGGGATTGTGGGGCACGTGATGTGACGCCGCCGCCGCAGAGGAAAAAGAGGAACTGTATAGTTTGGAAAACCATAAGGATTGGAACGGATGTTGGACCACCTCAGTCGTTATCACACAGACTGAGGTGGGTAGCATATTTATACCAGTCCATGTATATATACTGATTGACAACTTAGTTATTCTGTGCCTAATAGGTACATTCTACTAATATCAGTCGTTATCACACAGACTGAGTTATTCTGTGCCTAATAAGTTGCTGTTGGTTGCTCCAGCCTGCTAGTTGGTATTGCTGGAGGTATTCCATGTGGTCTGTGGTGCCATGTTCTCGCTCCAGTCCTCCTAGTAATGTTGGTTGACCTGGGTAATGAGTGCCTTGTAGCTGTCATATGTAGTTTGCTTGAGTGTGAGGCAGAGAATGTCCTGGATTGGTTGAAGCAGAGCACAACAGAGAGCAAATTGGAGGGTGTTGTAATTCCATCCTGTTTTGTAAGCCTCCCATTCAAATTGTATAATGAAGGTAATGAAGTGTTTATTGTTGCACATCCAGAGGTTAAAGAGATTCTCTTCTACTTCTGCTATAGTATCAAAGACAATGAACTTACTGGAGAATTTCTGGATGAAGGCAAGCCAATTGGAGAGCATGGTATTGTTGGGGTCAAACTGGAGTAGTGCCATGTAGTGGTTGAAGGCGATGCCCTGCAAATATGACATGGTGAAGGCTACTTGTGAGCTCTCAAGCTGGAAGGTAATAGGCTTAGCTTGGAACATGGTTAGACACTGTGTTAGGAAGATCCTCCACTTCTGGGGGTCATGACCAGTAAATGGTTCAGGCTTTTGAATGTTGAGCTTTCTCTTCCAAGCCAGTGCATTGTGAGCATTGTCCTGGGTGTTTTGGCTTTGGGGCAGGGGTCCAGCATTGTAGTAGTAGTAGTAGTAGTAGTAGTAGTAGTAGTAGTAGTAGTAGTAGTAGTAGTAGTAGTAGTAGTAGTAGTAGTAGTAGTAGTAGTAGTAGTAGTAGTAGTAGTAGTCATTGTTCCCATTTCTGTGCTGAGGGGGGAAGTTGTCCATGACCAGGCCCCATCTTCCAGGAGGTCTGCCATTGGGAGGCCTGCTGCCAGAGAGTTGGCCTGCATTGCCCAGGGGAGGCCCTGGGGCCCATTGAGGGGGAGGGAATCTTCTGGGAGTGGGAGGTCTAAAGTAATTAGTGTCAGCAGGGGGGTTGGGCATTGGAATGGGTGGGGGATGAGGAGGGTTGATGGGGAAAGGGAGTTGGGGTGCCCCAGGGCCCATGAGTTGCCTTGGGGGAACTGGGATATTCTGGCAGGGTGGAGGGTCATTGACATGGGGAGCATGGAGGTTGAAGTGAGGAGGTCTGTCTCAGGGAGGGTCATTGCATGGGGCAACCTCATCAGCAGGATTATCTGGCTTGTCAATGTAAGAGAGGGTTCAGTTGTCATTGTTGATGCACAGAGATGGCTGTTGGGTACAGGGCTTGAGGACAGCAGGTTGGTCCTATGTATGGAAGGTGCTGGGAACAGAGTTTGCCTGAGGACAAGTGGAGAGGGCCAGCATGTGAGCAGTGGCTTGGTCAAACAATTCACCTATGGGGTTGAGGCTTTTCAAGATATTGGATGCTGCATTAAGCTCTTCTTGCTGGTGTAGAATGGGAGGCAGGGCTTCACTTTGTGTTCTGACAGGTTCCTTGCATTGCACATGGATGGAGTGGAAGGGGTCTGTCAGGGGACATCCATTTCCAACTTCTATGACTGGTTCCAGCACCTTCACAGCTTGTTCAACATCTCCAGGGCTCTTTCCAGAACCCTGGAGATCTCCAGAGAACTCCAGAGTTCTCTGTATTACCTCAGCAACCATTGCCCTAGGGTTAGGAGTAGCTCCAGTCACCTGTACAGTAGTTTCCATGCCTCCACCAGCCACTGATGCACTGCACCAAGCAGTGGAGATCCTTAGACTTGTTCTCTTTGGATTCCTGTCTGCCAAGTGATTAATTACTGATTTGTATTGTTGTCTACTCTGCTAATATACTTTGGATTCCCCTCTGCTAGCTGTGTGACTTCAATCCATCACTCCGGAGGTTGCCCTTACAGCAGAACAAGTCTCCTAAAACTGGCCTGGAAGCCCTGCATAGCTGCAAGAAACCTCTGAGCTGCTATCTGTCACTTCTCTGCCAGGATTAAGCATTGTGGAGTTCTATGTCTCAGCTTGCCAATCCAAACACACCTTCAGAGGCCCCAGCCCCACAGGACAAAGCCTGGACTCACCTGCTCCACCTAGAAACTCAGGTGCAATTAACACAATCATCTCTTATCCACTATACAAGCAAACTCTCTACCCTCCACCAGACAATGGATCTTATCTCCTAGTCCCTTCAGGCACTGCTAGAATGCCTAAGCCCTAACTCTGCCCCTTCTGCAGCTGAGGAACCAGCTCCACCTGCCATGGCACCCACTCTGGTGGCTCCAGTGACTCTGCAGCCATGGATCCCTTGCCCAGCACTGCTAGACACATACAATGGTGCTTGCTCCAGTGGGTTGTGATTTCTACAGTCCTGCCTCATCTACATCCACCTCAGTAGGGTCACTTTTGACTCCGATGCATTAAAAATAGCCTGGGTACTGTCATACATGAAAACCAGACATGCCTCCACCTACGCGCTGCAAGTTTCCTGCCATCCTGGAGGTGTGGGGAGCTTTCTGGACTGGGCTGCCTTTGAGAAGGACTTCTGTGTGGAGTTTTTTCCATTGGACCCCACCAAGACTGTAGCACTGATGCTGCATAACAGAGAGCAGTATGGACAAGGGAAGCATACATTGGATGAGTACATTGACTCATTCCAAGCCCTGGTTGAACAAGCTGCCTACCCTGATGGCCTCCAGCTGTGCCTCACCTTCTAGGATGGCTTGCACCCCATCTTGGTGGAACACATTGACAACCTGGCAGAGGGTCACCCCAATGATAAAGAAATTGAATTGTAGTATAAGGTAGCCCAGGACCAATAGCAGCTCATGGAGATATGGAGGAAGCTCCGCCACCCCCATTCTACAATGTGCTCCATTTCAGTCAGCAACTTCCACCACCCCACACCTACTCACCCAGTGCTGGCCCTTGCTCCAGCTGCCTCCACTGCTTGTCCCCTACCCCTGGGGATTCCCATATATGTGGATGTGGCCCAACAACTCCATGCAGCCCTGCTATCATGCCAGAGATGCAAGAAGCCTGGGCACTTTGTATGGCACTGTCCCCTGGGCCTGGAGGTCCACCATCTTTCTGCAGTGGAGCAGGAGGAACTTCTCCTGCAGCTCCTGGCTGCAAAGGATGCTGCTAGAGCTCTGTCACTAGATGAGCCCTCATTGGAGTTGACCCCAGAGGAAGCCAACATGAGCACCTCACCTCCAGAGCTAGAGGGGGATTTTTAGTCAAGTGATGGATGAGGTGTATGCCTCTGTTGCTGGATGCTAACAGGTTCTCTTGTTTGTGGATAGAAAATGAAACTGCCTTTTCCAATGCCCTTCATTCTGAGCCAGAAGAACCTCAAAGCCCTCTTCCAGACATACAAACACTAACTCCAGAGCCCCTGCTAAGCTCTCTGACACCTCCAAAGGTCCAACAGCACAGCCCTGCTTGGGCGCACCAAATGCCCCAACAGTACATGATGGCCTCTGGCTTGTCTGCCCATTCCTTGTGCCTCAATGTGGAGATCAAAACAACAGACACCCAGCAAAACTGCAGAGTCGCAGCTCTCCTGGACAGTGGAGCAACAGGACTTTTCTTGGACTTGGAGTTTGCCAAATGCTATGGCCTGACTATACAGCCCCTTCCCAAGCCCATTCCTGTCTACAACATTGATGGAACACCCAATGAAGCTGGCACAATTAGCTCCATAGTTGACCTGGTTCTCTGCTACCAGAACTACACAGAGCGCACTGTATTTGCTATCACCAGCTTAGGAAGGCAAGACATGATCCTTGGGTTCATGTGGCTCCAAGAGCATAACTCCATAGTTGATTGGATCAAAGGAGAGGTGACCATGAGTAGATACCCCAGGAAGTGCTCTGCCTGCACCATGGAGGCCAGGGCAGAGCAATGGACTCAAGTCTGAGAGCATGCAGCCATCCAAGCATGTTGCACTGGCCCTCTCCCCTTTACTGATCTAGACCTTCTGGACCCCCTGCCTCTGGCATTCCCTTGTAGGGAGGCCCTTTATGAGGACAATTGCAGCAATGGCAGAGCCCCAGAGGAGGAGCATAGAGGGGAGTTTGGTGGTATATGCAAACTAGAGCTCCCAGATAAAGCAATAGAGGTGGGGGATCAAATTTATATTACCACTGTCCACCCATTGTCCCCCATCATGGAGATCAGGGCTAGCCAGACTACATCCCAGCAGCTGGCCCAGGCCTTTGCCACCAATGCCATACCTTGAGAGTTCTGGGATGTAGTACCCCCCTACTTGCATGCATTTGAGGACATATTCTCTAAGGCCTCCTTTGACTCACTTCTGGAGTGCAAGAAGTGGGACCATGCCATCAAACTGCTGCTCAACTCAGCACCCTCCAGCTATAAGGTCTACTCCCTTGTGCCCAGAGAGCAGGATGAGCTCAATGCCTTCCTCCAGGAGAACTTGGACTCTGGTCATATTTGTCTGTCCAAATCCTCAATGGCTCCTCCAGTCTTCTTTATCAAACAGAAGGATGGCTCCCTCTGACTGGTACAGGACTATTGAGTACTCAATGCCATGATAGTGAAGAATTGCTACCCTCTCCCCCTCATCTCCAAGGTCATCAACAACCTCCAGGGTGTGCAATACTTCACTAAGCTGGACATCCAGTAGGGTTACAACAATGTGCACATTCAAGAGGGAGATGAGTGGAAGGTGGCCTTCCAGACCAACCAGGGATTGTTTGAGCCACTTGTTATATTCTTTGGTCTCACCAACAGCCCAGCCACCTTCCAGACCATGATGAATGAAATCTTCTGGGACCTCATTGTGGAGGGTATAGTGTGCGTGTACTTCAACAACATCCTCATCTACACCAAAATGCTGGAGGAACACTATTGAATCACTTGTCTCATCCTAGAATGCCTCTGCCAGCACTAGCTCTACCTCAAGCCAGAGAAGTGCAAGTTCAAACAAACCTGGATTGAGTACCTCAGCCTGATCATTTCCCATGAAACTGTGGAGATGGACCCAATGAAGGTAGCAGGTGTGGTGGAGTGGCCAGAGCCCCAGAACAAGAAGAAGTGCAGGCATTCCTTAGCTTTGCAAACTTCTACCAGAGATTCATCCAGGACTTCTCACATCATGCCTGCCCACTGTTTGACCTCACAGGAAAAGATGTTACATAGAGCTGGGGACCTCCAGAGCAGACAGCCTTTGACACTCTCAAGTGCGCTGTGACCTCAAGACCTATTCTCTTCTTCCTGGACAACAACTCTCCCTTCCACATAGAGGCTGACAGCTCTGACTTTGCCACTGGGGCAGTGCTCTCACAGCAATCTCCAGAGGACAGGAAGTGGCACCTGGTGGCCTTTTACTCCAAAAGCCTGAATGAGTGGAGCAGAACTAGAAGATCCATGACAAGGAGATGTTGGCCATCATCTGGTTGTTTGAGGAGTGGTGGCACTTTTTGGAAGGTGTGCAGCATAGGAAGAATGGGGACAACTGGGTGGATATGTGAATATGGTTGTTGTACTGGAACTTGGCACCAGGGAGGAGTTCATCTCAGTCATCCTGGCATTTCTTGTAGAAAAGGTGAAGATACTGCTCCAACTCCTAGTCCACATGCTCAGTCTAGCCATCAGACTGCAGGTGGTAGATGGTGGAGGTGTGGAGCTTCACTCCAAGCAATTGGTAGAGCTCCCTGGTGAATTCTGCTATAAATTGCAGCTCCTAGTTAGAGACATAAGCATTGGAGAGGCTGTGGAGTTTCCAGACATTCCTCTGGTACAGGTTTGCAGTGACCATGGTGGAGCAGGTGGTGTGAGTCAGAATGAAGTGCACTTGCTTGCTGAACAAGTCCACCACCACCATGATTGCATTGTAACCATGGGCATCAGGGAGTTCCACAATGAAGTCCACAGATGCCATGCTCCATTGTTCTGCTAGCACAGGTAATGGATGCAGCTGTCCAGAGGGGAGGCAACATTGGGGCTTGGTCTGGAAGCATATATCACATGTACTAGTGTAGGATCCAGTATACCAGGACATCTGGGGCCACAAGTAATTCCGCAATAACAGCTCCAGCATTTTCCAACATGCAGGGTGCTCTGCAATGTGGGAGTTGTGGTGTTGCTCCACAATCCTCTGCCAGAGCTCTGGAACATTGGGCATGTAGATACAATCCCTAAAGGTCAGGATTGCATCCTGGAGGGCCCATTCATCTGTGTGGACCAACTTAGCACCAGTGGTACACCCTAACTTCAGTGCCTGAGCTGCCTGCACCACAAGTTCCTCCTGCTGACCATCCCAATTGCCCTGCCGGATGTCCATCTCTTCTTCATTGACAGCTAGACCCTCCATGGCCAGATCAAAAACAGTTCTTGGCAGAGGAGCATGATGTTGCTGTATCCTCCCCCTCCATGCCATGGTCCACTCTCCAGGACAGAGCATCTGGTTTCCCCATGCTCCAGCCAGGCTTGTGGTGCAGCAAGAAGTCAAAGTTGGCAAGGTAGCAGTTGAGCTTTTTGGCTGTCTGGAAGTATTTGAGGTCCTTGTAATCTGTCCAGACCTTGAACTTGTGCCATGTGCCTTCCAGGAAGTGCTGCCTGATAGCCAGCATCTCCTTGTCATGGATCTTATAGTTCTGCTCCACTGCATTTAGGCTCTTGGAGTAGAAGGCCACTGGATGCCACTTCCCATCCTCTATGGATTGCTGTGAGAGGACTGCCCCCATAGTGAGGTTGGAGCTGTTGCCTTCCACCTGGAAGGGGGAGTTGTCATCTGGGAAGAGGAGGACAGACCAGGAGGTGATGGCATGCTTGAGGGCATTGAAGGCCACCTGCTCTGGAGGTCCCCAACTCCACACAATGTCCTTCCCAGTGAGGTTAAACAGCAGGCAGACATGGTGCAAGAAGTCCTGAATGAATCTCTAGTAGAAGTTTGCAAAGCTGAGGAACACCTGTACCTCCTTCTTGTTCTTGGGCTCTGGCCACTCCACCACACCTGCCACTCTCACTGGATCCATCTCCATGGCTCTGTGTGAGATGATCAGACTGAGATACTTGATCTGGGTCTGCTCAAACTCACACTTCTCCAGTTTGAGGTAGAGTTGGTGCTGGCAGAGGTGCTCCAGGATGAGGCAAGTGATCTGACAGTGTTCTTCCAGTGTCTTGGTGTAGATGAGATATACACACACTATGCCATCTGCAATGAGGTCCCACAATATGTCATCCATCATTGTCTGGAAGGTGGCAGGGCTGTTGGTGAGTCCAAAGAACACCACAAGTGGTTCAAACAATCCCCAGTTGGTCCAGAAGTTGGCCTTCCACTCATTTCCTTCCTGGATGCACACATTGTTGTAGAAAAATAGGGCATAAGGCAAAGGCTCAGGGTATGCCAAGTGGGAATGAGTAGAAGACAGTGGAGGGGGTGGAAAGAAGGACTCAGCAAGAGCATCAGCCTTATCAACATTGGTTGTTGCAAGTCCTGGGACACTACCAACCTCAGTTTTGAGATCCAGCACCCTGACACATGAGAAGTCAGATGGTATGTGTACAAAATACTTGTTTGTGAGGTAAATCTGCCTTGTGTTGATGGTCTCTAGCCACTCTTGCAAGTGCTCCTCCTTTGCATGCTTGATATCAGCAGCCATCTCCCTGGAAAGCTGCACTGCATGTGCTTTGGAGGGATGATAGGAATATCATGAAATTTATAAGCCTGGTTATTGGCAAGACACCTCTGGGCCTCAAGCCATGCAAGGTTGTTGTTCCACCAGTGCTTAGTGTAAGGGCAGGGCTCTTTCATCAGACCAATGTTGTTGTCAGGGATGACCTCCTATACACTCTGCTTCCAAGGAGATGCAAGATGCTGGGAGGTGAGTTTCCAGATGCTTCTTCAGAGCAACATTGAACTTGCCCTAGTTAATGGATCTGAAGTCCTTTGATAGTGGGGCAGAAGAGCATAGGATTGGGAGTTCAATCTCCATTACTATGGGAAGGTGGTCAGTGATACAATAGCAAAGTGAGGGAACAACATTGCAAGAGATAATGGGATCAATGCTAGCATGAGAATGCCAGATGTTATCTGTACAAGTCCAGTTGTTGCCCACTGTCTGCAGAGTTGGAAGACCCAGGGGGAGTGCTAGCTCCATCTCATATTCTGAGAGGAGGTCAAGCAAGGGCTGAACAAAGTCATGGCTATTGTTCAGGTGGCAGTTATCCACCATTTCCTGCATAGGGTGGTGCCTATTAAAGTTACCCACCCATAACATATGATCAGTGGGGGCAGGGCAGGCACCAGGGAGGAAAGAGGAGAGATAAGAAGAAGAGAGAGATGTAAGGACATTGTTATGCTTGCAAGCATTGTAAATGTTAAAGTTAGAAAGATGGCCAAATTTTCCAGTGAAGTCAACTGCCATGATATCTGTCAAGCAAATGATCAATGGGGTGGTGTCAGGTTCTGCTGACCATGGGGGCTCAGCTGCACTGGGCAAATCCTTACTAGGCAGACATGATTCCCTGCACTGGTGACTGGGCACTCAGAGGAGTTCTAAACATGGGGGACTTGCAAGGATGGGTGATGAGAAGTAATCCAACCAAGTCTGGAGTGGTCTGGAGGAGTGTAGGACAAGTTGTGGGGAAAGGGACAGGCTTGGTGGGGTGTCAGGTACAACTCTGTAAGTGAGTATTATAGGTGCAGAGGAAGCAGAGGCTACACAAGTGATGGGAGCAGAGCTAGAGCTTGGTGGGGGATCAACAGAAGTTGATGGAGTTTGGGGCTGAGTGAGTAGCAAGGTCCAGAGCTGGTTTAAAGGATGTTTGGGGTTTGTAATTGTAAGTGTGGAGTTCATGAAAGCATTAAGGGTTGAAAAGGACTTGAGCACAATGAAGGAAACAGATCAAACAAGATGAGATGGAGCTGAACAGAATGAGGCAGAGTTGAGGCGAGATTGAGACAAGAACAAAAATAGATTCAAGCAGAGATGCAAAATGATAATGGGGACAATAATGGAATAGAGACAAGACAAGACTGGGAGACTGAGAGTAAAGGAAATGTAACACAGAACACAAAACACAAGAGAGAAACAATCAGACCATAGATAACATTAAGGAATAGGTAATATCAAGACTCGAGTACAAAGAGCTACTCTATGACTTATATACTGGCTACTGGAGTGCTCCAGGGGACAGCAAGTGTGGTGGCGGAGCTTGGCAGGGCTTGGCAAAGTCAACAGGTGTCAGTTGTGATCAGAGGGCAGGCTGTGTTAATATCTTGATGAGATCAGTTGGGGACATGGGCTGTTCCAAGGTAGTTGTGATACTCCAGAGTGGGTCGGAAGAACCAGGTTGATGGGCTGGTGATGAATGATAGAGTCAGGAATGTTGGGAGATGGTTCCAGGGGCTCAGGAGAGCCAGGGGGAGCATTGGCAGCTGCAGAGAAGATGTTGGAGTTGGCCAGGGGGCTGTTGGAGTTTGCTGGAGAAGTGTCAGAGTTAGCTGGAGTGGGTGCAGAGGGTAGACAATGGTTCAGGGAGGTCAATGGGGTGTCAGGGGAGGCTCTGAGGGAGCAGGTGGGTTGGGAACAATGTGCAGGGGTCCAGGGAGCAGGTCATGACAGGTGGAAGAGTCTGTGGAAATGTTAGCATTGATAAACAGTATGGAGCAGGAATGGGTGCTCCCATCTTGTTGGTGATTGGAAGGGTATATTACTTGCCAGTGGCTTGAGGCCTTCATATTGCCCACATGGTCAAGGAATTGCTCTTGGATAGCAAGCATGTCCCAGTCCTCAGGGCTTGCCACATTTAGCATAGCTGCTTGGGCAGTGTTTGACTTATGGCATATTTTGTTGCTGGATGTGGAGCTTGCCTGGGGCCTTGGGGGAGAGACAGTTCATCATTTAGTAGAGGAAGCAGAGCCAGCAGTACATGTCTCCCTCTGATTTCCTGATTTTCTTTGGAGGTAAAGCCAAACTCCCCTAGGTTGCCTGTGCAGCTTGGCACATGGCTGCTTGTAGTGCTCACCCATTCCAGCAGCTCCTGTGTGGTCACTGGTGGAGGTGTGGGGGAGCAGGGACAACTTAATGATGATTGTGGTGGAGGTGGCAGTGTGTGTGAGGAAGCCATCATAACTGGCTTTCTCAGGAGTGCTGTAACCCAGGTTGATGCATCATCAGTTGGAAAGTACAGCATATGGTTCTTAGGGAAGCAAAGGTTGAAGTCCATGCAATGCTTGGAGAAGGCTGAGCACCTGCAATCCAAACTTGCATGAGCAGAGTCCTGGCCACAGGTGATGCACCTATACTTCACAGCTTCACAGGTGGCTGCAGATTGACCACTACTTGTACACTTGGTACAAGATCCTTCATTCTTGCAGTTGTCACAGAAGTGACCATACTTCTGGCATTTGTTGCAGTGGATAGGCTCACAAACATCCTTGTGGATGAAGACTTGGCATCTGCCAATGAAGATGCACCCTCTGATTATGATGTTGGCCATCTTTGGGTCCTTGCAAGTTATCTTGAGGGATGCCACACTTTGCTTGGGAGAACAGAGTTCTGGTTGCTTCAGCTACATTGCCAAGGCAATGTAATCAGCAGCCAGGCCATTCTCAAGCTCAATGGTGCATAGGCAGATGTGGTCATCTGGCTCAACAGTGCTGTTGCAGAGCACAAACCTTGCAATAACATTGTATGCCTTGTCAATGATGTCCATGCATTTCCCAAATATTTTGTTGGAGTTGGTCCATTCCATCATGGCATAGTGGCAGAACCTGGCAGCTGACCCAGCAGTATCAAATTCAGTGAGGTATGCACTTTTGCCAACAAGCTTCAGGCCAATGGTGTGCATCTTGGGGATGTTCAGGTCAATTTTGCCATTTTCCACCTCTCTAATGGTCACCCCCTTTTTGTGAAGGGTTTTGAGTGTTTTGTTGAGGGTATTGTGAAACTTTGAGGTGCCTGTTGTGGAATGGTCCTCAGGAGCCATGATGTCTAGAGGACCACACTGGATAAGGACTGTCCAAGCATCTTGTACAATGCATTGCTATACACAGGTGAGTTTGTCTGGCAGAAGGGTATTGGCTGCTGCTGTACCCTGGGGGGCTGGGGTGACTGGAAGGCCCACAGAAGCTTTGGCAATCAATGCCTGGGTTGGAGTGGCACTAGCACTGGGGAGTGCATTCATGAGTTTAGATGCCAAAGCACCCAGTAAAGATGTTATCCCACCCCAGGGTCTCAAACATTGCCTTGAGCATAAGGGTTGACTCAGTGCACTTGGCATTGTTGGCAGTGAGGAAATCAGCTGTGGAGCTGAGTTTTGTTATTAGGCCTTCAAACTGTCCTAGTGCTTTGGTTGTGACTGCCTCCATCAGAGAGTCCAACACATGGTCTGAGATGTCAGTGTCAAGCAAGAAGGCCACAGCAATGGCAGCATGCTTGAGATCTGGAGTTTTGGGTCCAAGGGTGGCAGTTACCAAGATGTTAACCATCTTGATCCAGTTGTACAGTTTGGTAGCAAGGATTCAACCCCAAGTCTCCAGCAACTTATGTGTGTCCTGGACCAATTTGATTGATCTGGTGTCAATGGCCATAAGCAATTTAAGGTTGGAGTGAGTCAGGAGCAAGCACAAGCATTCTCTTGGCTGGGACTGCCAGCAGAAGGCCTTGACAAGGTTCTGGATGTAGGGGTCATTGTTGGGCTAGCAACAGCAGAGATGAGAGGTAGTAAAAGCAAGAGAATGAGCCTGGAGGAGATTGGAGCACTGCTGGGCCAAGAAAGTGCAATATATGCTAGCTACAATCCAAAGACTATCAGGACCCCAAAAGGGATGATGGGAGTAAAGGATCAAGAAGCCATCAATGAAGTGTTTGCAGAGAGAACAACAGTCTTAGCAGGGTGAAGAGAAAAGAACTCTGTCCAAAAAAACTGCTTTTCAAACACATTTCAATCTGTAAAGCTATTGACACTCTCAGGGTGGCAAAAAGCTCAAAGTGTGTATGTACACATAGTGGCTTGTCATTAGAGGTTGTTACAATAGAAGCTGATTATTGAGGGAGACATGCAGGGTTGCAACAAAGTCTAAAGGTCTGTTATTTCCTTTTTTGTATTTACTTCTATTTCTGGTTTCTGCCACTGCAAGCCTCATGTTGTTGCACCAACCATGTTTACTATTCTTTACTAAACTTTATTTTCTGCACCTATATGTAGAATGACTGGGGATGAGATAGCTTTACTATACATTTTCAGGCACTTTATCTTGCTCTAAAAGTCAATATACTCAGCCATCTCAATATCCCATGGAGTAACTGAGGACTGATACTATTATCTTACCTACCCACACATCAGCTGGATGGTGGCTTGCCTATTGTATACTACTTATGGAAACTCACATTTCAATTTTTGCTTTTTTCACCATAGAAAGGAGTGACTTTTGTATACTTCAACAAAGGACTCTAATAACAGTGCTTATTTGCCAGGTGAAGAGATCCTATCAAGCACACAATAACACATCTAACTTTCCTTGTTATTTCAGAAATACAAAGCTTTCTTTGATGTACACCACATACACTTGTCTGCAAATGCACTACATCATTAAGAAAGAGGGATCATAGAAAGCAGGAACTGATTCATTAGAACAACACACCTATTGTTTCTAAATATTTGCTGTTGTTCTTGCAATGCCACATTGGCCAGTTTCACAAAGGGCTTTGCCCCAGCAACAATTGACAAATGCTTTTGGCAGTTGCTTTTGTATACTTCAGCAAAAAAACTGTGCTCGAGGTTAGCACAATAATATATAAAACTTTCTTTGTTAACTCAGAAACATAGAGCTTTTGTCATGGACACCATGCCCACTTGTTTGCAAATGCACTTCATTACTAACAAAAGGGATAACCTGAAACAGAAAACAAATTTTTAAAACAATACATCTATTGCTTCCAAGTATTCACTGTTGTTCCTGCAATGCCACATTAGTCAGTTCTGCCAAAGGTTTTTTTGCACTGACAGGTGGCAAATGCTTTTGACTGTCTTAATCTTAAAGTTTGCTTTTTTTGCCATATAGAGAAGAATGTATTTTGTATATTTCAACAAAGACTGTGTTCAAGTCCTTATTTTCCATGTGAAAAGGTCCCACCAAATGCACAATAACACAGAAAACTTTCCTTGTTAATTCAGAGACACAAAACATTTGTCATAGATATCACAAGCACTTGTCTACATATGCACTGTATTATTAACAAAAAGGATAATAGAAAGCAGGAAATGAACTGCTAAAACAATACACCTATTGTTTCCAAATATTCACTGCCATTCCTGCAATCCCAGATTAACTGAATCATATAACAGGAAGCAGAATGATAATTCAAATATCAATCCAATTACTCCATTCACTCTCTCTACTGCCTAAATTCCAAACAACTCACTACAATGTCAATCTCAAACCACCATGCAAAAATGTCAATCAAGTTCATTTTAGGAAACACATACACACAGGTCAGTTTGCCTAGGATGCTTCCTTACTGTAGATCAATCATCACTAATACAAACTTTTATTTCCAGAAATCCCTCAAAAATGATGACTTGCTTGCTTATGTCTGTAACAGCATCTTGAACAAGTTGTTTCTTGACATTAACCAAGAATGGAAACTCTCCTTGAAAAGCAAAGAACCTCAATGTGTCCATGGAGACTCAAGATCCAAGTTTGGAGGAGCGCATTGTATATCAATTGGCAGTGAGAGAGTTCTAGCTGTGGAAGGAGGTGGATGTTACAGGGTATTCACACTGTACAAGGGAGATGAACCTCTCAAAGATAAGCTCATTATCAAGGCTGAATTTGGTGACAAAATTATAGGAAATCCAGAATCGCATGTTGTTACTGGACTCATGTTACAAAACAGTCTGCCTGTTGGCATTAAAGGTACCAATATTTGTTTCTAAACTTATGCCTTTGCTGAACATGTCAGATAGATGGCCAAGTTTTGGGGTCCAAAAGATATGGACAAAAATGAATTGAATGTAGATCCTGAGGTTGGGGACAAGCAGAAATCACTGCAGGTGCCAGAAGTTGATTCTCTTGGAAAAAGGGATAATGAAACAAGTTATGCCATTTCTTTGTCAGCTTTTGGTTTTGGAAAAAGTCATTTTCCATTGTCTAATGCCTTTTCCCCCTTATATTATGTGCATTAGGAATGGCATAATATGTTTCTTTTTCACTTGTTCCAAGGGAAACCACTTTGGGTGCCCACAGTGAATGAATCTCATGCATACAATTGTTTAGATATGTAGTGTTCAAAATTACACATAAACCTTGATGGAAAAGGTCAAAGAGACCAAAAGGTATTCATAGGCTGAGTGCTTAGTAGCAACTGAAAAAAATGACTCAGGCAGATACTTTGATGGCTATTTTCAGTGAACATTTGTATTTTGAGCAAAGAAGTTGAAAGAAATCAAGGCAACATGAGGGGACAAAACATAGTTACCTATTTTGGACAGTGGACTTCTATTTCTGTCTCAGCAAGTATAAACATTCAATTATTGATACTCAATGATCCTGTCTGCAGATAATATACAAGTTCCATATCCACTGAGAGTATACTTGTCCCAGTCTGACTGTCCTGCCACCAAATCATTCTGTTCTCTAAAAGCAGCTTGGTTAAATATCATCCATGGAGACTCAATTCAAAGAAGCAAAGATTAACATTCTGGTTGCACCAAATCAAGAAGCTCAACTTTCTTTACAGGTACAATTTGAAGAGTCACTTGGAATCACTAGCTCAAGAGAACAGTGTAATTCTAATCTCAAAATAGTGCTGTTGTCAGGATAGGATTGTTATATTTGCCAAATTGATAGTGAAGAGCTGCACAGAGCAGGATGAAGAAGAATGATTTGAGATTGTGGTGATAGAGGTGTGGAGGTGATGCTTTGTCAACCAATAGATCACATGCCATAAATTTGACAGTGCCTATACAATGAGTAGAATTAAGTAGTTCAACTTAACCTTTCTTAACATATAAAGTCATGTCCCAATCACTGAGGATACCCATACTCCTGATTCAGCAATTGACTATCATCTGATCTCAGGGTCTGGTCACAGTTTTGGAGAACCCCTAGCACTCAGGTACAACAAGACTGAAGCAACTATCATCACCATGGAACTGCCATGAAGTTTGCCAATCGTACTTTCATAGTTTCTGGTGAGTGAGTGCCAGTGACACCCCTCTTCACAGTCTTCTCACTTCTCTCCATAGCTCCTCTGGTCTGGGCTTAGCTACTGTCCTTGACCTTCTTGCCTCAAACACCTATATCTCCATTCTAGATCATTCACCACCACCAGAATCTGTTACTCTTCCCAGCTCACACATGCAATATATTCAGATCAACATCACCAATGTAAACCAGATCCAGAAAGCAGTCGACATGACTGCCCAGTGGACTGAGAAAACGTGTGCCCCTCGTGGTGGCATCATCAACTGTGCGGGTGTAGGTACGGCTGCCAAGATCCTCAACACATCAAATGAACCACATGATTTGGATCTGTGGGATTTTGCCATTGCTGTCAACTTGACAGGATTGTTCAATCTCACAAGACTGGCATTGCCACATCTTGTCAAAGTTAAGCCAGAAGATATGCCAGACAGTGAGCATGGGGTGGTGATTTTTGTTTCTAGTGCAGCCACTGTGTGTTTTGTCAACAGCGCTCTGGGCCTTACATATTGCATGGCTGTATAATATAAGGGTCAACCTGGTCAGACTGCTTATGCTGCTATGAGAGGTGCCATGCACTCCATGACCCTTCCCATGGCACGCTGTATGCATTGTTACCATTGCTCCTGCCCTGTAGACTTACATATAACTCTACAAGTAATAAACTCAGTCAATCATATATATCTTGGAGTGACTGAGAAATTACATAGAACTCTACATGCTGCTACCAAAGGTGTACTCCATGACCCCTTCCAATGGCATGAGACCTTGCAAGGCATGCCATTACATGTCGTTATGCATTGCCTCTGGAGCTTTTGCAAGCAATATGACTGCACACATGCCGCTTAAAACACAAAGTAGTCTTCAGAAGGATGGTATTGTATACCCCCAGCATTTCAGTCAACCTTTGGAGTTTGTGAGGACGGTGCAATGGATTCTAGATTGTGCATATATTAATGGTGAGACAATCAGGCTTAGTGTGGCAGGAAGGTTGCCAGCAAAGTTGTAGGGACCAAGGTAAGTGTGTGCTGTCATGTCATGTTCCTTTTTGATCCGTATTCTTCTAGTATATCTTGTATTTATGTACAATTCAAGCTGAACACATAACAATCTATCATCACTAGGTTGCTAGAGTGTCAACATGGCATTATATAACTTAATAAGGTCACAAGCTAACTACCTGGAATTCATGACTGGACTCAGTCAAGACTTCATGTTGTTGATGATTCATTTTATTTGTTTCGAGACCTATTTTTACATGGAATAATCCTTGAACATTGTGTCCTAGGTCCCACATATGGACACTCCAGCTAGTTCTCCAGCCCGATCCCTTTTCAGCTGATGCTGGTTATGCCTCATAGCCACTTTTACTACAATTTGACTTCATCGGAGTTCATACTACTTCCCACCCTAAGTCCCACACCATCTGCCATTAACATGCTGTCCCCATTTCTAAACCCAGCTATACTCTGCAGGGCTTACTGAGTGTATGTTGGTTTGTCCTGTGAAGAACTCCGCTTCCAGCTCTAAGCTCCCATTCCATCACACCAGTAAGGATGTCACAACACACCCTTCCCCATGCCCAGACAATACTTTTTGGAAGATTGATCCCAAGATTTGGAACCCACAACAGAATGGCCGGTGGGCTGCCTAGTGACAGACATGCCACACCAATTGGCTAGGCACCCAATCAAACTGGCAACCACAGTAATTACCTCACTGAACCATCTGATGGACCACACAGTAACTTCGGCAGCCTGATCAAACTATTGACTCCTATCCTCTTGCCTACCCATACCTCAACCCACTTGGTCAGCAAGGACCCTGAGACCCTCTCCCAAATCTGTTGAGCCAGGGAAACCATTTGTTTTTGTCATCTGGTCACAAGCGTGGTGGTCACCGTGCCTCATTGTATCACATGCTGATTGGTCATTCCGGGGCGGCCTGACCAACAAAGCCTTCCTAATCATCACGTGCAGGTGGTGGCTTTCCGGCGGCGTTGAGGAACCCACGTGGTGTCTAAGGTGTTTTCCACACAGGCGCACTCAGCCAGAGTCGAAACCCCGACCTTGCACTCGCAGATCATGTGACCCGCTTTGGGACGCTACCTACATTACAAGTCACGGTATATGGCTCTTTATTTTGGTGGGGTTCTTATGGACGTATGCAGTAATTGGTCCAAATCAATACTATATCAAGCAGGTTCCGCCCCTTATCCTTGAATGATAGCCTTCTAATTCGATCAATATTTACCAAGTGTCCTCATCCTGAGAAATCAGCATCGGAGGTAAAACTTTTGCGACGTCTCATGACGAACGTGTGCTATTCAAGCGACAAAGATTGTTGCCATGCCGCTTTTTGTGGGAATATAGGTACACTGAGAGTGCCCGCACTTGACCTCTCCAAACTACCACCGGAAACCCACGTCAAATTAGGTTCAAGTCAAGTTCAACACACAAGCCGGCCATAGTATCTTGTGTTTTCTTTACTGTTTTCTTCACACAAGAACAGAATTTTGAACAATTCCAGCCATACGATAATCGACTCAAGTAATGATGAAGGTCGAAAATCGGACATCCTTCATATCAGGCGGGTGAGATCGATTATTTGTCATCCCCTTCCAAAACTCCCATTATGACATTATGTTTTTCGCATCTCACAGTTCTCTGTACACGGTCCTGTAAGGAGACTGTATATCAGAATATCTCCGTTGGCGTCGATTGAGTTGCGAGGTATGCTTTCGAGCCTCCAAACTGGTGAAAAGTTGACCGGCGAGAAAAGAATTTACCTCTACAATGTCTACAATGAGATATAATGGGATTATCGCTCTGCCGTAACGTTCATTCGCCGCAAGGTAGGCTAGCATCAAAAAGTCTGATATGGAAATATGGAGAGTTTTCACCAATTATTGTGTGATCTCGGCCCATAGAGCTCAGGTGTATGTGGATGGATAATGTCTATAACGCGTTACCATATACGCAATGGTTGTCTGGTTTATAATGGTTTATAAAAGAAAGACAAGATTATCACACAATTTGGAAATTTCCATCATCTTGCATCATTCTGAACTGGACTCATCGACTCGTTAGACTCAAGATGACTCAAGAATTGGCAAGTCCATAAACTATGCCATTCTGGAAGGACTTTGAGGGAAGTACAACTAATCTAACAACTTTGAACTTTTATTTCTGCTGGACATGGGTCATCTAGTTCCCTGGTCTTCACACCTTTCTTGACTTTCCACTGCAACCCATGATCGATGTCAACACTCGTGTCTTCGTCATAGAAGAGGGCCTTTTCTTCTTCAGGTAGAAGAGCAATTTCCAAATTGGTCGAGCGATAACCCCACTCTTGTGCAAATCGAATTTGTTCCTCATCAGACAATGGAGTTCTGAAGCAATGCCATATACCGCCAGCTGTGATTGGAGGATGGATGACATCATCGTTGGGACCTTCGTAATAAACTCCCCTTCGAAGCAGATAGCGTAGGTCTCGGTTATAATCCGTCTTAACACCGATATCATTCCATCGTTCGTTCAAGGAGGCACCCGGAGCAGGTAATGTTGCGAGACCCCAATCAATCAGAACTGGGGAATTATCCTTTTCTCGAAGGATGATATTGCCAACATGGACATCGGAGTGGCGAACACCAAAACGGCGGAGCTGCCGGCCGAGTTCCAAGACACGTTGGGAGATAGCCTCAGCCTCTTCGAATGTGATGGTAATGCCTGGCCTTATTTTTGCCATTGGACGCCCAGGAATGTACTCGAGTAGAAGGCCATTGATGTGACTTAGAGACTGATGGGGAGCCGTTGTCATCATGTTGATTTTCGTGGTACCGAAGAAACGAGGAATTAACCCAGACGCCTGAGCCTCTTTTAAATAACTATATGCCTCGCGCTCTTTAGTATGTAATGCATCATAATTCCGCCATGACCTGAATGATTTCATCCACGGTAACAAATCCTCCTCGTCTTGGAGTTCAAAGGATGCTCCATGTTCACTGATATTCGATTGATAGTCCTCTTCTTCTTGAAGATTCCATACGTCAGAGACTCGGCGATCTGCCAGTTTCAGTATGAAACGGTCCGGAAGTCCCACGCTATGCACACTAGTCCGTGGATGAACGAGAAGGACAGCAGAGCAAGTAAAAGGGGTAAACGCCTTGATTATCTCCACTTCTGCCGCTATACCTCCTCGAAGTCCGAGCGAAAGGCGATGACCAGGTTGATAGACGTCGTTAGGAAACCTTGACAAATTACTTGGTCAAGTGTCTGGGAGGGGCTAAAATTTCAACATAGCGTACTTAAACCAAACGTTCCGCGAAGTGTTCGATGATATACGTGCGGCGATTTGCATACGCTGTGATAGAATATAATGAAAAGAGATTGTGAGAAGAGGAGACAATTACGTACAGCGAGCGTGCGGTATACCATTTATCCTTGGAAAATTGATGTAAGGTTGGCACTTCAGAACGTGTGGGGTAAGTTCAGGCTCCACTTGGATCCCCGGCTCTCTCTTACGTAACCGACCATCACGAATTCTCAGATCTCAGACTTCAACTGTTCAACGTTCAAATTTCGGCTAGATAATGGTGTTGATTGCGAATAGCGATCGCTATTCAGTGTACATATTTGTCAATATTGATCTTTATTGAAACTCTCTGACCACATGTCAACGGGTTTGATACTCGACACATCTGGAATCCAGCTACGCCACTGTTGCAACCCGACCTACCTTTATTCAACTTTCTATCTATGCTTGCAATAATACCTTAGTCAGATATATCTTCAAACCCTTTTTTATCTACTATGCCTGATCTAATTTTCAAATTTGTAACTTTCTCGCCTCACTCAGAGCCTGAGCCATCTCCTATAGATGAAGAATCTGGATACACTGGCTCTCTCCCCACCAAGCGGAAGCCTGGATGACCCCTTCGCTCTACTAATGCAAAAAACAACACGGATTGAAGATGATGGTATGCAGGATCACGTTGAAAAACATCAACCTGGCAGACCTCGGGGCTCTGGGCCCAAGCAGCGCACTATGGCTGGAAAAGCAGGGAGATTAAATGGGTTCCTGGAATGCCTTTGGTAAGTCTTTTATTCAGTTTTGGATGAAACAGACTTCTGACATCTAACAGAGAGTAAAAGGTACAATTCAAAGTCCTTCTTCTTCAACTTCTTAAGATTTAAACATTATTGAGACTTTGAATCCTTTGGAATTGACCACTATCACCTCTTTGGATACATCAGCACAACAAGACACTTAAGAAAATGGTCGATTGACTATTAATCGCATCCGAGATCGTGTTTCTGCCGAGATGGAGCCTAAACCTACTGGTCATTCTGGACTAGTAATACCTACCAACTTGCCAAATAATGATGTCCACATTATTGATGACATTGACAATGAAAACCTGTGTTCCTTTGTTTTGGAAGGCCTAGGACATGATGATTTTGAAGGTAGCAAGGACAAAATCAAAACTAGGACTCAGAAAAGTGCCAGCAACTCTAAAAACCATTGACAGCCCCATCCTCAATGGTTCCAAAAGCTTTATCATGACATTATTGAGGAGATCAATGGTGATTGCAAGAGTTTTCAAGGTTGGTACTTTTTGGCTCCCACATCAAGCAGTATGGTTTCATCTTGCCAAGCAGGATGTAAAACCAACTGATATCTTTCTGCCTGAGTTCTTCTACTGGGACCCACTAGATTTACTCAAGGGGTCTGGGATATTGTGCCCGATTGTGGTCATGGTCTCTCATGCTATGGATCTGTCAATTTCCCTTGCCGTGTTGTGGATATTGATGCATGTTTTTGGTTGATTGGGTCTTTATATAGCTGCAGGAAGAGTGGGGCAGGTGGATGTGGGAAGATATTTCAAAGTTGGGATCAACATATACTTCAGAGATTGCCATGCACTCTTGCCACCAAGTTTCCAGCAGAGCTGACCTGTCATAGTGCCTTGTCACAGCAAGCATTTGGCATTCTTTGTTCATGCATTCAACATGGTATGGGTGCTGGCAAGGTGGCTGAAATGTTTCAAATGCAGCATCTCCGATGTTATGATGAGATCAAACTGCAGTACTTGCATATTGAAGCTGATTGGATCCATCTTCCACATCAAGTACACAAGCCATTTCTTCCATTTGACAATCAATCTCATTATGGCTTTCATGGTTCTACTCTGAGTGGGCAATGGTTACACAATATTTACAATGATGTCATTGAGAGTCATTACAACACTCTCAATCAGCATACAGCCATGCTTACAGTGTGTGTATGTACAATTGATCATAGTCACAAGGTACAGCTTTATTTCTTCCAATGTTATGTTGTTAGCTGTGGCCCACCTGTGGTGATGCAAATTGCATACAAAGAACAAGTACTCATTTTCCAGGTTAATTTTTAAATTCAAAGTATTTAAAGTAGCAAACTGACTTTACTTCTAGATTGGTGAGATGCTATCCTAGAAGAAACCAGGGTAGGGCACTACAAGTGCATGTGTCAGACATTGTAGTGGAACATGTTTTGTATTGTATGCTACATGTCCAGTGGAGTCCTCTGCATTGTAGCAGAAGTTAACAATGTTATGTCTGCAACAATGCCATTGCAATGTTACAATGTGTCATCATAAACACTCTGAGCAGACATCTTTGACTGCCCTCTTGGTTTGCAGGAGTTGTACATTGTATTGTTGTCAATGGTATCAGCAGACATCCACTGTCTGCATTCCATTGCTATATCATGTCCATTGCAAAAAGAAGTTCTGTTAGCCAGTGTGTGCCACCATATAACTCTTTTGATTGTCTCTGCTTTCCATTGCTATATGACATCCATTGCAAAAAGCAGTTCCATTAGCCATATAACTCTTTAGGCCACTCCATTGTTGATTTTTTTGTCTGTTGCCAGATCCCATCACAAAAGCATATCCATTACAGAAGTGTTTCCATTCAATAGCTCTTGGTTTGTCTGTATAGATATTTATTGAAATCTGTCAAAGTGTTAGGCATGGGACACCATCACAGAGGCATTTTTGTAGGGGCAAGAAGCCATCACAGAACCATTCATCCATTGCAAGCCCAGTGGAAATGACCATGCCAATGATTTGGGCACTCTGCAAATGATTTGTGAAAATATCATTCTTGGGACAGTATCATGGCTTAGTGGTTCACAATACCATAAGGTTATCCTTCATCTCTGTCAGGATGAGGGTTTGACTTCCTGATCTGACAATTGCCTACAGATTTGGTCTTTCATTTTATCTATACATTTTATCTATAGCACTTTTTCTCATTGGTTAGAGCACACTCTGATACAAAATACTCTCATGGTTTGTGTATTCAGGCTGGCTACCTGCCAAATCCTTGATTGCTGCAGTGCTCTACAGATGCTCTTAAATTGCTTGTTATAGCAGGTTCTTGTGGCTTAATGGCTTTGAATGTTAGAGGTCTGCTGATATCTGCAGCCTCATATGCTCAAGCTGAGGGTTTGAATCCCTTGCTTGACATTCTGGTATGGAAACTTTTTTTAGTCATCATTCTAATCAACCATTGTTTGTTTCATAATTAACTTGCCTGATGTGACAGGCCCTTGTGGTTTGATGGGTTAGAACGTTAGAGCTCTGCCAATGTCTGCAGTCTCATATGCTCAGGTTGAGGGTTCAAATCCCTTGCTTGACATTTGTTGTCTATAAATTTGTTCTTAATTGTCCACTGTTTGCTAAAGTCCAAATACCAACACACATGCTTCACCATGGTATTCACAATGTATACCATGCCTCATTTCTGAGAATTCATCATCCCAACAATGATTGACAGTTCCCTGACAGACCATACTCACAAGTTGTGGCAGAAACCAAGCCAGAACACAAGACTGAGTGGGCAGCCAACAAAATTATCAGTCATGCTGTTCAAAAAATGATTTGATATTTGAGATACTCTAGCTTGCTGGTGACAGAACATGGCTGCTACCCAACCAGGTACAACATCTTAATTTACTCCAGCCCTATCTTGAGGTGCAAGGGGTGAATAATATTTCCAAATTGTCAATAGGTACTGGAAAGCCCCCTATCAATGACCCTCAAACATTCTCATGGTCCATCTACTTTAACATCTATAAAGCACCTTTGTTCCAGCTACCTATCTATTACAATCCTTCCCAGCTCACTTCCCATCATTTACTTCCATCTTATCTCAAGTTGCATTCTCAGTCTCACTATAGTCAGCAACATATGACTACCACTGCCAACTCCAACTTGTTCTGGCCCAAGGACCATTGTAAACCCCATCCCCTTCTGGTCTCAAGCCCTGACAGCCTAGTCTAGCTCACAGCTATCAATCCCAACCTTGTTCTACATCCAGTCCAACTTCTTGAGTACATCAAGTATGACAATGCAGTCCATTGTTGTAATGTCACTATCAATACCTACATGCCTGCCAGTTATATCAAGTTCACTGCCACCTATAACTTATCCAAGGGAGATAACCCCTGCAAATTTGCTACCTGGAATGAGACAACATCTTCTTACAACATTGACAACTTCTCCATTCCCCCCAGTCTCCTAACTTTCCCCCTTCTGCAACAGCCAATACAATGACTTACATGTATTCAGATTGCTTGAGTCTAATGGAGATATTGATCAGGATCAATGGGAGATGACAAAGGACACTCTTCTTTGTCCCCACTGTAAAGCCATCAAAAACCAAGCTCACACTAACTCATGCAAGGCAGAAAAGGCTTGGAAGAAATGTTGCTATGAGGAAGCCCACCCTGAGGGGTTCTCAGTTGGATGCTCCAAGGGCAAATTTAGCCGCCAGAACAAGAAATCCCATTGTTCTTGCAAGGGCAAGAACATTCATTATTCTTCCTCCTCCTCTGATGGCAAAGACAATGAGAAGATGGCTGAGGACAAATCTGCCACATAATCATTCTCCTCCCCATACCACAGTCTGATTCTGTTTTGATACTTTGCACTTACATACTTGACACTCATTCAAACCTTGTAAACTTCAAATCCAAAATTGAGTGTTTGAGCCCAACTATACACTCATTCATCATTCCAATTCCTTCACTAGCCCTATTAAAACTATGAGGCATCCATCACCAAGTTCACAATACCTGGAGGGCATATGTAGTGACCATGACTGGTCTCTAGTTATTTCAGACTCACCTTTGATCACCTATTCCTCCTATATTTTGTGCCTTCCCATTGCTTACATCTTTTGAACTGTTGTGGAACTACACGTATATAAGCCCTTGTGGTGTACTAAGTAGACAGTACTTCCCAATTCTCAGAGCTTACACCCATTCTATTATTGTGCAAAGACTCTTACTTCTTGTGTGACCTCACTGTTACCTCACACTGAGGTTACATTCACAGCATCATACCCATGAGCATTAGGGAGTTTCATAATGAAATCTACTGACACAACACTCCAGCAAGCCATTGGAATAGGGAGAGGGTAGAGCTGGCCCATAGATGCCTGGCAGCCAGGCTTGGTGTGGAGGCAGAGATCACAGGTGCTAGTGTAGTTGCCTATATATTGGGAGATTTGAGGCCACCAGTAATTCCAGGATACCAGCTCCAACATCTTCCACCTCCCAGGATGTCCAGCTACTCAAGAGTTGTGATGTTGCTCCACACTGCATTGGCAAAGTTCTGGAATGTTAGGGACATAGATGCATCCTTGGAAGGTCAGAAGTCCATCCTGAAGGCCCCAATCATCTGCATGCACAGACTTAACTCTGCTTGCTTGTTGAGCTTATAGGGCCTGTGCAGCCTGGGCAACAGCATCCTCTTGCACACCCTCCTGGTTCCCTCTTCAAATGTCTCTGAGGATGTTTGCCTTGTCCCCTTGAACCACAATTCCTTCTAGAGTAAAGATAGCAAAGAGCTCTGGCTTGGAGAGGACAATGTTGTCATTATCCCCTGCCCCTGTGCCATGGTCAGCCCACCTGGACAATGCATCTGGTTTTCCCACGCTGCATCCTCGCTTGTGATACAATGAGAAGTCAAAGTTGGCCAGATACAAGGACCACCAAGCTTGGCATTGATTCAGCTTCTTAGCCATATGGAAGTACTTGAGGTTCTTGTGGTCCATCCAGACTTCAAACTTATGCTGTGCACCCTCACGAAAATGCTGCCATTCTTCAAAGGACAAAATAATGGCAAGCATCTCCTTGTCATGGATCTTGTAGTTCTGTTCTACTGCATTAAGGCTCTTGGAGTAGAAGGCTACTGGATGCCACTTGCCATCATCCTTTGACTGCCAGGAGAGGACTGCTCTCATGGCAAAGTCCAAACTATCTGCTTCAACACAGAAGGGAGAGTCACCATCTGGAAACAGGAGGACAGGGTTTGAGGTAACTGCTTGTGTGAGGGTGTTGAAAGCAGCTTGCTGTGGGGGCTCCCATTGCCATGCTGCATCCTTGCCTGTGAGGTCAAAGAGGGGATGTGCATGGAGGAGAAATCCTGTATGAATCTCTGGTAGAAGTTGACAAACCCAAGAAAGGCCTGTACTTCCTTCTTGTTCCTTGGCTCAGGCCACTCTGATCAATCCTGAGTACTCCACCTTAGTCTGCTCAAATTCACATTCCCCAGGTTTTAAATAGAGCTGATGTTGGCAGAGGCATTCTAAGACAATGTGCATGACCTGGCAGTGCTTCTCTAAGGTTTTAGTGTAAATGAGGATATTGTCAAGATACACACAAACAACACCTTCCACAATCAGGTCACAGAAGATGTCATTCATCATATTCTGGAAGGTGGCTGGGCTATATGTGAGGCCAAAGAACATCACTAGAGGTCACTAGAGGTTCAAAGAGTCCACAATTGGTTTGGAATGCTGCTTTCCACTCATCTCCCTCCTTGATATGCACATTGTTGTAGCCCCAATGAACATCCCACTTGGTGAAGTAGCATGCACCTTAAAGGTTGTTGACAAGTTCTGAGATGAGTGGCAAAGAATAGCAATTCTTCACTGTCATCACATTCAAGACTTGATAGTCCTGAACCAGACAAAAAGACCCATCCTTCTTCTTAATGAAAAAGACTGGGGAGGCCATTGGGGACTTAGAGAGTTGTATTTGTCCAGAGCTAAGATTCTCCTGTAGAAATGTGTCCAGCTCATCCTGCTCATGGGGCACAAGAGGATGGACTTTGCAGCTGGAAGGTTCAGCATCTGGTATCAGCTCAATTGCATGATCCCACTGCTTGCACTCTGGGAGTGAGTTAAAGGATGCCTTGGAGAATATGTCCTCAAAATCATGGAGGTGTTCAGGAACTGGGGTACAAAAAGGCTTGGGCTGGGAGTTTGCCACAAATGCCCTGGCCAGACATTGAGAAGTGATCTGACTGGCCCAAATCTCTGCCACTGTAGGAGGGGGTCACAGGTTTGTAGCATAGATCCTATTACCTACCTCAATGGTTTTCATCTGGAGACTGTGAGTCTAGAGTGCTGGTGGATTCTTCTTTGCCTTCCTCTTCCTCTTGAGGTTCACACCCAGCACCTTGGACATCCTTGTAGAGGGCTCTCTAGGAGGGAATGCCAAAGGGGGGAGGATTCAGGAGGTCAAGATTATCATAAGGGAGATGCCCTGCACAACAAGCACATATGGCAGCATGCTCATGAACCTTTGCTCTATGCTCCTTACTGGCTTCTTCAGCACAAGTTGTGCAACAACAAGGGCAGTGACTCATTTCACCTCACCCTTTGTCCAGTCAATCTCAGGGTTGTGTTTATGCAGCCAGGTGAACTCCAAGATCATGTCTTGTTTTCCCAGACTAGTGACAGCAAAAGCAGCTATCTCAGTGTGGTCTTTGTAATGGAGGACCAGGTCCACCACCAAGCAAAGAGAGCCAGCTTCATTGAGCATGCCATGAACATTGTACACAGGAATAAGATGGGCTAGGGGGCAAGTGGTAAGACAATGTCATTGCACACAGTCTGTGTCAAGGAAGAGGCCTATTGCACCACTGTCAAGCAGGGTGACCACACTTTGGGTCTGCTGGGTATCCATCATCTCAATTTCTACCTGGAGCTTTAGAGAGTTGGCAGAAGAGGTGGAAGCCACAATGTTACAACAGGGGAGATGGTGTTCCCATGCAGGAATCCAGAGGCATGGGTTAGGAGGTGTGTCTCCAGCAGAGACTTCAGCTGGGGAGGGGGTTTATACATCTGAGGAGGAGCTTATCATTTTGGGTGTAGTATCAAGAGTGACAATAAATATATTTGATTCTACAGACAAAGGAGCAAAAAGATTAGCACTAGGCAATGGTAAAAGATTAGCACTAGGCAATGGTGGCATATGGTTCATCTGTTTCCCTTTTTAAAATCCTCCTCCAACTCTGCAGGAACCTCCTCCAGTACATTGGCCACCTCATCAGAGTAGACAGCTATAGGTGCATTGGGAGAGGCAGTTCCCATTGCATCCCTTGCTGCTAGGAGCTGGACAAGCAGCTCCTCTTGCTCTTATGCAGACAGGTAGCAGACATCTAGTCTTTGAGGACAGTAGCAGGCAAAGTGACCTGCCTTTCTGCAGCATTAACACAATAGGGGGGTGGAGAATTGCTGTCAAGAGGCATCAACATCCATTGGGACTCCTTGTAGCAGGGAGTGCAAGGGAGCAACATGGGATGGAAGGGGAAAAGTTGCACCTGCTTGTGGGGCTGCTAGAGCAGGCATGGAGGAGGGAGCTCAGTGGGTGAACCTGCCATAAGAGAAAGAAAACATTGAGGGTTGTGTCTGCCACAGCTCACATTGCAGTTCCATCAACTGCCACTGCTCATGTGCCACCTTGTACTGTAAGTTGAACCTGTGTCTCCAGGGACAGCAAACAGATCCAGGCATCATCCTGTGGGCTTGAAGCATCAGGGGGAGGTGCTGGAGGGGTTGGTTGGATCATGGGAGGAAGACAGGGGACACTAAAACACTGGTGGGGGAGAGACCTTTTGAGGAACCAAGTAGAAACTCAGGCAATCAAAAAGGGGGCTCCCAGACCAAATCTAGAAACTTGTGCTGTAAGGGCAACCTCTGGAGGCTGTGGCTCAATCACACAACTGACAGAGGGAGATCCAAAGTCTATTCAATATCTACAAGAAGTTCTAGAGTTCTAGCTACTCACCTAGCAAAGGGGGATCTAAAGAGAACAAGTCTAAGAATCCCCAATGCCAGTGTTTGGAAAATTTACTCTAGAGCTTCTGGAAAAAATACCCAACAACAACCAAATCCAAAGTCTGATCAAAAAGTGGAAATCCATTGTAAAAACCACTTGACTATGAGTCAGGAGGGGCAGTAGTCCTATCAGTTGACACTTCTTGGATGGCAGTGGGCTTTCAGATATTCCAGGAAGCTCCAGACAATCCTAAGCAATGCACTTGTGCTAAGCTAGGATCCATCACTTTAAATGAGAGGGAGGCAAGGTTCTCACAACTTAAAAGAGAACTCTATGGTTTAATGAGAGCCTTGCAAGCTAATAAGTATTGGCTGGTTGGTTGTAGGAAGCTTGTAGTGGAGACAGATGCCAAGTATTTGAAGGGAATGCTAAGCAATCCTGGAGTAGGACCTAATGCCACCATCATGAGATGGATTGAGGATGTACTACTCTATCATTTTACTTTGAGGCATGTGCCAGGAAAAACCTTTAGTGTTGATGGCCTGTCTAGGAGGCTCAAGCAGTCAGGAGATGAGGAGTACTCACCTGTTAATCCAGAGTTGGTGGACAACCCAAAGACTATGCACTTTGAATATCCAGCTAAAACCAACAATGAACCAGGCTGGGAGGATTGGGAACCCTTAGCACTTGAAGAGTTTGCAGATCAAATTGACACTAGAGGTGGCTATCTACATGTGGTAGCCACTGAAGTAGCAGACTTTGAACAAGAACTTGATAGAGCAAGGGCTCAAGAGATGGAACTTAGGAAGGCAGTTCTAAGTCAGCAGCAGACATCTAGAATAGATCCTGTTGCAGTACTATCTCTCTCTCAGCCTCTGTTACCCACAGAAGGTACTGAGGAAGAAAAGGAAGCAGACTTACAAGCCTACTTAGAACATAGGAAGGGTGGTAAGAGTGAACAGTGGGATGACTTGCTACCAATTGTACAAGGCTGGCTACAAGACCCAAGCAAAGAACCTGAAGGTTTGAAGGGTTGGAACCCAGACAAGTTCAAGAGGTTTGCAAGACAGTTCTTCTTTGATCAAAAGGGGAGGCTGTACAAATGCAATCATGAGGCTAGGCATAAGCTAGTAGTCAATATTGATAGGCAAATGTTCATGCTTAAATCAGCCCATAATGCCTTAGGGCATAGAGGGACTTATGCAACCAAAATGTTAATACAAGAATGATTTTGGTGGCCAGGAATTGAGGGAGATGTGCAGTGGTATGTTGGAACTTGTCACAACTGTCAGATACATCAGAAGACAGTTGTAAACAGAGCTCTCACAGTAACCTATACACCCTCTATCTTCCAAACAATCCACATTGAACCCATGCACATGAGTCCAGCTTCAAATGGCTGCAAGTATATTGCCCATGGTAGGTGTGCATTGTCTTCATGGATGGAAGGGAGGCCTCTGTGCAAAGAAACCCATAGTACAATTGGTCAATGATTGTTTGAGGATGTAATTTGTCACTGGGGTTGCATTGCAGAAATCATCACTGACAATGCTAGACAGTTCAAAAAGGTCACAGCTTGGATAGAGAGTAAATATGGAATCAGAGGCATTGCCATCTCTCCATACAACTCTCAAGCTAGTGGCAGAATTGAAAGACCACATTGGAATGTCAGGCAAGCTTTATTCAAAGCTTGTGAGGATTGCACTAAATGGTTTTGATTCTTCTTCCATGTAATGTGGAGTGATTGTATCACTATCCAGCAGAGATTTGGGTGTTCACCATACTTCATGGTCACTGGAGCTCATCCAACTCTACCTTTGGACTTAGTAGAGGCTACCTGGTTAATAGAATTACCAGAAGGGCCATTATCTACAGAAGAGTTGATTGGTTATTGTGCTAGGACTTTAGCCAAGCACCACCAACATGTGGAGGAAATGAGAGAGAGAGTTGGGAAGGACAAACTCCAATGGGCCTTGAAGTTTGCAGAAGAGCATCAAAACTCTATCAAAGACTTCAAATTCAAGCCATTGGACTTAGTCTTGGTGAAGAATATGATTACAGAAAGTTCACACAGTGCTAAAATGCTGCCCCATTTTCATGGTCCCATGGTAGTAATTGCCAAGACCAAGGGTGATAATTATATTGTGGCAGAATTGGATGGGTCAGTTTGGCAGACCAGAGTTGCAGCTTTTAGAGTAATTCCTTACAAAGCTTGGAAATGCTTAGAGCTATCCCAAAGCCTAGAGCAATGGGTAGATATCACTCCAGAAAAGTTGAAAGGGTTAAGGGAAGAACTACAAAAGCCTACAGGGAATGCTATGCCAGATCTATCATTTGGTTCTATAAGGCTCCACAAGCCTTTAGACCATGATGAGAATGGGTCGGACAATAGCCCCAAAGGTTTACGAAAAATTAAAAAAAAAAAAATTACTTAGCAAAAGTAAAAGAAAACTTGTTCAAGTCACACTTTGTTTCAGGGTTAATAACATCAATTGTGGTGAGATACAAGGATTTTAGGGATAGCTAAGAGTATGGCTATACTACACAAGGCAGAGGCAGAGCTGGTGCTTATACTGGGGTAGCCGACAATAGATCCATGGCATTTTTGGGGCTATCTGCTGGGGAATCAGTGAGCTTGATGTCAGAATCATTGATGGGGGCCTGGGAAGCTGGGTAAATAAAACAGAAGAGGAAATAAAGGAGCAGTAAAAACATACCTCAGGAGAAACTTGGAGGTCACTGAGAAGAGAACTGGTCTTCTCAATTTCAGAGGACCCAAGGACTTTGTCCAAACACTCGAGCCATGCAGAGATATGGTGGAAAGTCTGGAAGCCAAAGTCAAGGGAATATAGTTGTTGCTGCACAGCAGGGTCAATTGCTTCGCAATGCTTTTGAAGTTTGGCAAGTGGGGCAGCATTGTCCTCGTCAAGAAGGTGATTCTCAAGGGCCACATTGATCTGACCCAGCAAGGTGAGCACAGCATCACTGCCGAGCTTGAAGCTAGCTAGAAGCAGGAGTCAAGGAAAGCAAGGCAAGAAGCAGTCAAAGAGACTGACTCAGGGAGGGGGTAACCTTGACCTTCTTTGGTTTGGATTTGCTCTCAGGTTCCACCTGTAAATGGGGCAAGAGAAGTATTAAGTGATTGAGGCGCCACGTGAGGAACACCACTTGAGAAGCTGGCAAACTTACATTAGCCTTCTGTTTGGAGGAGTGAACAGGGATCAAACCAAGCATCTCAGTGTTGCAAGCCTCGTGCTGATGGCACTGTTGCTAGAATAAGTCAGAGATAAGGGAAAAGGATAGAGGGAGAAGCAGGACAGACCTCCTGTATCTCATGTTTGTGCTGTTCCTCACGCCGCTTCTTGACTATAAGAATGAGCATGTCAGCAAATGTGAAGAAATGCTGGATGTCAGAGGCATCATTGGTGGAGAGGCGGTCAAGTGTAGGGAGGATCTGGGACAATGTGTCTATGAGCCCTTTCTGCTCCGACAGCCTGGGATAATCAGACTTGTCAGTGATGAGCCCCAGTTATTGCTGAGCACCATTTTTTTGGCATTTCAGACTTAGCAGCAGCTGACTACCTTGAATCTGACACAAGTCACAACACTCAGCACACAAGACTTAGCCCAAGGATTGGACCAAAGCACAAGACTTTAGCAACTGCAAGACTTACCAATCACAAGAAACATCACATGGAGTCTGGAACTTGGGCCTAAATCATCAAGGCCTAGACCCTCCCTAGTGACTCTAGTAACAAAACGGCGTCTCTTACTATATATGGACAAATTATCAGACACATACCTTTTTACTATCATTTCTTTTGCTGAGCTTACTAACATACTTGAACAGCATCTATGCTTCAGGTATTGACATTGGACTCATTACTGGAGCACATCATCAGCAAAGTGCTAAAGCAAGCATGAGGAAACAAGATGATAAGGGGAAGGTGGACTTACCAAACAGGTCGTACCAATGTATTGGGTACAGTCACTGTCCAATCCTGGAAAAGCTTTGGTGGTAATGCAAATCCTGATGAGGGCAGAGGCAAACAGGGGCAGCTGGAGGATAGCTACAATAGCCTGTTTACTGTCATGCTTTATAGCACGTTTGAGGTTGGCAAAATGGTCAGTGAACACGGGAGAAGCAACAGCAATGGTTGCAAGGGGTCTAAAGGCTCAGCAAGGGGCAGTAGGGATAACAATGCTAACAGAGGGAGCCATGAGGGGAGAACTGCAAAGACAAAAGGCTTTTGTACCTGGCTAGAAAAAGTTTTTTTTCTGTGGAAAAAGAGAAAGATTTTTTTTAGTACAAGGGCAAGGCTTGGCAAAGCCTACCAGAGTAACTGAGCTGACTGAGGGCAGTCAGTAGTTGGTGTAGGGGAGGTGATACAATGGGCTCAAGGCTACAAGACCAGAGGAAACACAAAAAGTCCAAAAAAGCAATATATTGTAATAGATAATACAATATAGCTATGCTAGGCTGAAAACTGTAAGCCAATAGCAAAACATTGAAAATGGTAGATGTAGGATGCACCTCAGAAAGTATCCCTCCCATTGAAACCACAAAAGACTTGACCAGAAAGCCAGTTACGGCCAGGAACAAATGAGGCCAGGAACCTTGGCATGATTGGAAATGCATAGCCAATGCCAAGTTTGGGCACCAGCCCAAGCTCACCATAGGCTGACACCTGGTCCAATGAGGAGCGTGCAAAGCAGCCATCCCACTGGCAAAGTTGTAATATAAGTCTTGCTGCCCTTGAGGGATAAGATCACGTGCTGAAGACAGGAAACAAGCGGGAGAGGAAGGGAAGAAAGAGGGACATAACTATAAGTTGCCAAGCCCAGCACACGTGGAACCCTGATGCCCAGACCAACCATCAGCCAACTACATGACTAAACAACAACAAGTAAAGCATGCCATTGTGAGGTCCATGCACAATAGGAGTGGTATAAAAGGGAAGGAAGGTCAAGCAGTGAGGACAAGAAAGTAATTGCCACAGCTTGGAAGTCTCCAGGGAGCGGATTTCTTAGGCTTACAAGCATTACTTACTCCGGGATCATTAGTATAATACACTATCTGTGCCCCTTTGCTTGTTTTGAGAACTGTCTTGAATTAAGTAAATAAAATCAATAAATTTATTATTTGGACTACTAGTACAGTGGGAACTTGTAATTAAGAACCCCCAAAACCTTGCAAAGTCTAAGTCAGACATGTTTGGCCAAAGTTTGTAACTTAGAGCCACAGTCAACTTTAGCTTTTGCATCATCATGCTCCTCCTGGCAACCCTTGTATGTGACCACACATTGACCAAATTATTGTCCAATGCAGGGGGGTTAGGGATGCCAATAATGTAGAAGCTGATGAGGAGGCAGAAGAAGACATGGGGAAAATGGGTTTAGGAACTCTAGAGTACATCTGACCCTTTTCAGTCGATTGGAAAGGGCTCCCTGACAAACAGCAGCCATGCTTCAACTTCATTCCCCACACTGCCACCACTTGCTGCAGTTTGATCAATATTGCTTGGCTTCACTTCCCATGCCCCCACTGATCTCCAACTCATGCCCCACACCTTGAGAGTCTTGATGCTGAAGGAGGAGTGATGTCACAACCTGCTTCTGGAGCCCCTGGACCCCTTTCCAAACCACCCTGCTTCCTCAGAGTCCCCCTCAACACCCTCTCAACTTCCCCAATCTTTGTTCACCTACAACACCCACCCTGGCTAACTCCAATGCTTCTCCAGCAAACCCTGGCAGCTCCCTGGTAAACTCTGACACTTTCCCTTTCTCTCCTGAGCCTCTGGAACCTTGTCACTACAGCTTCCCCAGAATATCACAATAACCCTAGGGCAGCCTGCATTCTTGTCAGATCCCATCAGTGTATCACTACAGCCTGCCCACTGATTGTAACCAACACCTGTCAACTCAGCATGGCTCTGATGAGCCCTGCCACCAGACCTACTGTCTCTAGAGCTGTTTCAGTAGTCAGTATACAAGTTGTAGAGTAGCATCCCTTATTCTAGTCTTGATATCACTTTACTTGGTTACTGTTTCTTGTTTTGTTCTGTGTTTGTTACATCTCCCAGTCTTCTCTCCATTTTCATCTCTAGTCTCATATCTCTCTCAATTCTATTTCATTCTTGTCCCTGTCTTGTCTTAACTCTGTCTCACCTTATTTGCCTCAGTTTCCTTTATTGTTTCTAAGTTCCTTTCAACTCTGATGTCATTACAAACTCTGCACACATGCTTATGACCCTCAAACATTTATAATTCACTCCAGACCTTGCTCTATGCTTGGCCCCAGAACTCATCACTCTTAATTGATCCCCCCCTGAAACTCTGGCCCTGCTCCTATCACTTGCAAAGCCTCCTCTTGCCCCACAGTCTACAAATTTGCCTCCAGACTTGTGCCTTACACACCCCCAAACACAAACTCTATTCTACCAGGTCTTAGACTTCCTTGTACCTCTCCAGACTTGCTCAGACCACTTCCTCTAGCTTATCCTTACAAGTATCTAAAGTACAGACCTCCCTGGAACACTAGGTTATAAGCACAGGACATTGCATCCACCTAGTCAGGACTTGCCCAGTTAAGCTGAGCCCCTGTAGTCAGCAAAAACCTGACAGAATTGGATACAGTTTGATGGGTTCCAGGGCCAATTGTAGGACAAGTCCAGAGTTAGATATGAATGTACAGAGTTGTAAATGTGTGAACAGAGATATGTACAGATATCAGAATGGAGTTTAGAGTTGAAAGGAAATCAGGCAATGTGAAAGGAAATTGCAGCTGATAAGACAAGACAGAGTCAAGAAGACAAGAGACAAGAACAAAATGGAACTGAGAGATATAAGACTAGAGGTAACAAGACAAAAGACAGAAACAGAGACAAAACCAGAAACAAAACATAACAGATACAGATGTAAGAGGTAATATCAAGACTACCATAGCAGATATTACTCTACAACTTAAAAAATACTAGCTATAAAAACTCCTCTGGGGACTGCAGGTCTGGTGGTGGGGCTCATTGGAGCTGCACAGGGTCAATGGGTGTCAGTTCTGATTAGTTGGCAGGCCATAGTGATATACTGATAGGAATGCAGGTGCACAGTGGTTGTTGGGATGTTCTGGACTGATCAGGCAAGTTGTGGCAACAAGTCAGTGACATATGTCAGGATCAGGAACAGTGTCAGAGGGGCCTGGGGGCTTGAGAGGAGAAAGGGAAGTGATGGAGCCTACAGGGAATGTGTTGGGGCCTTCTGTGGAGTCTCTAGGGTTTGCCAGGGAAGCATTGGAGATTGCTGGGGCAGGTTCCAGGGTTGAACAAAGGTTGGGGTAGGTCAAGGGAGTATTGGCAGGTACTCTGGAGAGGCAGGCATTGCTAGGAGAGAGGTCTGGGAGTTTAGGAATGGGTCATGACATCATCCCCCTTCAGCATCAAGACCCCTCCCCCCAGGTGTGGGGCATGAGTCAGGAATTGGCAGGGGCATGGGGACTGAAGTTGGAGCAGCAGCAGCAGCATGGGGAATGAAGTTGAAGCAAGGATTGTTGTCCATCAGAAAGTTCCCCCAAGAAATCAAAAAGGGTCAGGACATACCACAGTGGTTCCCAACTTTTTTCCTATGTCTTCAGTAGCTTCCTCATCAACATCATCAGCATCCATGACCCTCCTTCTGATGAGAATCATATGAGTGTCTGGGCCAAATACAAAAGTGTTGTCAGGGTGAATTTGATCAATATTGGCATCAGAGGAGAGTAGACTCAATGTATTGTTGTCATGAGTGCAGGGGTTCAGTGCTGGATGCCATACTGACTGAGCTTGACAAAGTTGTCCATAGCAGTGGCAGACTCATCCAGAGGTTCTTCCTACAGGAGAGGGTTGGGGCAGGTCATTCACATTGCCCTGGTGCTGCCAGCCCATTCTGCAAGGCCAAGCCTAGGGGCAGGAATAGTGCAGGTCATTCCAGAGGGTAGTTGGGTGCCACAGGCAGAGGTAACACTGGAGATGTTTGCAGAGGCACTTGGGTGGGTGCAGGGCTCCCCAATGCTGGAGTAGTGTCAGGGCAAAGCTCCAGTAGGTCCTGGAGTGTGCTGGTATTCTGGGCTGACTGACTATCCTTAGTGTGCTCTCTGGACCAGGCACAAAGAGGCTTGTGTGTTTGACAGGCCCATGTCTGGGTCTTGTTGTGATTTGTTGGTCTGTCTTCCATGTTGCTCCCAGCACAAGAAGTGTTCCATTTTAATGGAGTGGCATGTGGCCTGCATAGCTGCAGAGCAGAGATGGGAGCTGGACTGAGTGAGAGGGCAGCTGGGTGAGGGGCAGAAGGCCAGAGCGCCAGAGAGTGGGGGGAGGTTGGCAGGGAAGGTGGGTCCTCTGTGGGGGAGGGGGGGGAGTTGCAGGGAGGAGGCACTGGCCACACTAAGTTGCATTTATCAAGCCATACTAGAGTTACAGTGGGCAGTTGGGAGTGGGGTTGCATCAGGCATTGGCATGCTTGGAGTAGGCTTGTTTGGCAGTGTTGATTTTGTTACAGAAAAACTGGCAGAGAGACTGGAGATCTTCCATAACTTTGTAGGTGATGTGGGAGGGAATATCTTTGAGCAACAGGGTGAGCCAGAGGTTGTATCCTTTGTAAGCATAGAAAGAAGAAACTCCAGTGGTGGAGTGGGGGGTGTTGTTGTAGGTAAACTTGGTGAAGGGAAGTTCTGCATGCCAGTCATTCTGTAGATAAGCCCAATGTTGGAGATTTGATGTGCAGCAAGAAGAATTCTGGAGACTGGGTCATTATGGAGAGACTTGTTTAGTTTGTAACCAGGATTGAAGAGGGACACCTTAGGTACTCCCAGTTTGATATATGCCATTGGTTTGCCAAACAAGTGAGGTGGATGCCCTCCAGAATAAGGACCTGGGAACTATGGAGGGACAGCAGGGAAACACCATTAGAGATACAGCCCTGGAACTGACCCTTCATCTCTAGAACATCTTTACTCTAGAGGATGAGTACATGTCAGCCCTCAACCCAAACCTTCCTGATGATGTAGAAGCTTTGGAACTGTATGGGTGGCAGGTTGAGAGAGGAAGTTACCCTGCCCTTTAAGGGAACAATGCTAGGGCTAAAAATGTTAGTTGTAAGGTCTCTAAGCTGTTAGTTATAGTGGTCAAGCTGAGTGGACATTGTGTTTGTGCATTGCTGGATTCTGGATCATTGAGCAACTTTGTGCCCACTGCCACAGTGGAGCAGCTCAGGTTATCAAAGATCATACTAAATAAACCAGTGCCTGTGCAACTGGTGGTGTAGGACTTAAGATCAAGAGTAAATTATAGTGCTACTGCTCATTTCAAGTATCAAGAGATTGTGGGGCCACAGTACTTTGATGTAATGAACCTACAGAGTTATGATGTCATATTGGACACACTGTAGATATACCAACATAAAATTACCTTGAGGCTGAATCCAGCTAGGGTTGTGGTGAGAAGTACAAGTGTGGTCTCCATTAGTCAAGGGCATTGGAGTGTTGAGACTGGCATCCTGAGCTATAAAGACCTATGAAGTCAGCTTAGAATTGGTAAGAAAGGAACTGCTCAATTAGACTGCACAGCTGTGCAAGGAAGCAGGAAACATGCCAGATACCATTGATAAATGAGAAGATTTACCTGTTAAGACCCTCATAATGCCCAGAGGCCCTAAAACTCCAATGAGATATCAAATGGGCAGCTTATGTCAAGTCCAGCTGATGAGAAGTAACTATGGCAGGTAATGCCACCCCCATGATGTTTCTAAAGAAACCTGGAAAAGCCAAGGAGCTGCCAAGGTTAAGAGTAGTAAGTGACCTGCATGCTCAGAATGCTAACACTCACAAAAAATCTTCACCACTTCCAGACATGGAAGAGATCTTGAGGTGGGTGGCTCAAGCCAAGTATAAATCTATTATAGACAGCCAAGATGTGTACAAGCAAATCCATGTCAAACCAGAGCATGTTAAATGAATAGCAATGATTATGCCCACAGTAACATGGTTAGCTATGTAATTCAGCAGGGGGACTGTAATGCCCCCACTACTTACCAGGCACTGATGAACTACCTATTTGTGGCCTATCTGGGTCACTTTATGGACATGTACTTGGCTGATATTGTAGTATACTCCAATACCCTAGAAGAACACATGGAACATGTTAAAATTGTATTGGATATACTGAAGAGGAAGAGTGGTACCTTAGTGAGAAGAAGCTGAACTTCCTGTGTTGTGAGATGAAAGTATTGAGTTGTGTGGTTGATGATGAGGGGATCTGCATGGACCTTGACAAAGTGGATGTGTTGTTCAGGTAGAAGGTGCCCACTAATCCGGACTTACTTCAAGGTTTTCTCAGGGCTGCAGGTTACTTGGCTGAGAAAATTGATTGGGTAAGGGTACCTATGGGAATCTTGCACTCTTTAATGGGTGATACCATTCCTTTCAGGTGGGAGTTCACTCACCAGCAGGCATTTGAAGATGTGAAAAACTTGACACCTGCATGCTGGGACCATCACTAGAAGCCATTGGATTATGGCCCAGTAGTGCCACCAATAAACATGGTCACAGACAGGTGTGTGACTGGGATCACCAGAGTAATAAGTCAAGGGGAAAAATGGAGAACAGCAAAGGTAGCTGCCTTCTTCTCTGCTAAGCTAAACTTGGCTCAGCAGAACTACCCTGTCCATGAGATCAAGATATTAGCTGGAGCAGAGACAATGCTAAAGCACCAGGACTTACTGCATGGAATAGCCTTCAGGTAGTACAAGAACCACAAGGGATTTATCCATCTGATGGACCAGAAAAACCTGTCCAGATGCCAGGCATGCTGAATTGAGAAGATATCCAAGTTTGACTTTGAGATAGTGTATGTACTAGGCATAGAGAATATCCTGTCAGATGCCTTGTTCTGCCTCTACTCTAATGAATGGGCAGGGATGGTAAGGACCAGGAGTGAATATATGTATTTTGACATTGTGGAAAATGATGATTTGGCACTGCAACTGGTCACCATGCCTGTTCTGGTTGGCTTAGAGGGTGGGAGCCCACCAAATTTGCAGGAAGAGTAGCAGGAGACCGCAGCTATAGATGAGGCTGAAACCCAAGGGGAAACTATAAGGGCAACCTCCAGAGGCTGTGGCTCAGTCACACAACTGGCAGAGGGAGATCCAAAGTCTATTCAGCACAGTACAATGTCTACAAGTAGGACTACACACCTGGCAGAGGGAGATCCAAAGAGAACAAGTCTGAGGATCTCCAATGCCAGGGTTCGGAAAAATTACTCCAGTCACATGACCTTGCCAAACATGTGCATACCTTGCCATGTGGGTTCTGTGCAGAATGCATATGGCAACTGATTATGTGACCAAACACATGACCAAACACATGCATTCACATGACCTTGCCAAACATGTGCATACCTTGCCATGTGGGTTCTGTGCATAATGCACATGGCAACTGATCATGTGACCAAACACATGACCAAGCCATGCACATGCATTGGCAGTTCCCTGACAGAAACCATAAAAAAAGGCAGGCTTACCATACAAAAGTGGTGGAAACTGCAGAGACAGGTAGGCCTGAGACTTTGAAAGAGTTTGCCTCCAGGGTTGCACCACCATTTGTTATTTTTGGCCCACAGGAATGCAACAAGGGGGGGAGGAAGGAGAACACCCCTCAGAATCAAACACATCAAGTAAAATCAGCAGCAAGGACAAAGAAAACAGCAGACTTATAATCAAGCTGCCTGGGAGAAAGAAGCACATCTTACCTAATGACATCACATCAAGGCTAACACCCACAGAGGCAAACTGAAACAAGGAATTAATGGCCATGCAGCAACTATGAGAAAATTATGAGGATCTCACACATGCCTGATCTTGCCAACATTGCTTCCATCAAAACCATTGAACAATTACTATATGCTGCCAAAATGATGGATAACCACATATCTCTTGATCTGGAAGATGAGCCGCATACCTAAAAGGAGGCACAACAGTCACCAGATGCAAAACAATGGGAAGAAACCTACAAAGAAGAGCTGGAGGCACTTAAGGATATGGGTGTGTGGAAATTAATTCCAAGGGGAGGAGGTACATCTTAGTCAAAAAATCTGGAAAGGACATCCTGTGTTCAAAATCAAGCAAGATGAACATGGAAAGGCTGTGCAATTTAAGGTGCAACTCATATTCAAAAGGTATGAACAAATTTATGGACAAGACTACACAAAAAACAACCTTGCCAACTGCATGCATGGAGTCCTGGTAGGTTCTCTTGCACCTAGCTGCCACAGAGGGCTGGTATGTGGCACAGATAGATTTAAAGACAGCATTCTTGTATGGGCTACTCACAGATGATGAAGTACAATACATGGAGCAGCCCAAAGGATTTGAAGAGCTAGGGAAGGAGAACCATGTCTGCTACTTGGTACATGGTCTCTATGAGATGAAACAAGCTGGACAAATCTGGAATCATATACTTAATGACAACAGTCGTCTTAAGGTTACCTGTCCAGGATTCAAACATCGGAAAAGAGAGTCGGGGATCCAAGTGGAGCCTGAACTTACCCCACACGTTCTGAAGTGCCAACCTTACATCAATTTTCCAAGGATAAATGGTATACCGCACGCTCGCTGTACGTAATTGTCTCCTCTTCTCACAATCTCTTTACATTATATTCTATCACAGCGTATGCAAATCGCCGCACGTATATCATCGAACACTTCGCGGAACGTTTGGTTTAAGTACGCTATGTTGAAATTTTAGCCCCTCCCAGACACTTGACCAAGTAATTTATCAAGGTTTCCTAACGACGTCTATCAACCTGGTCATCGCCTTTCGCTCGGACTTCGAGGAGGTATAGCGGCAGAAGTGGAGATAATCAAGGCGTTTACCCCTTTTACTTGCTCTGCTGTCCTTCTCGTTCATCCACGGACTAGTGTGCATAGCGTGGGACTTCCGGACCGTTTCATACTGAAACTGGCAGATCGCCGAGTCTCTGACGTATGGAATCTTCAAGAAGAAGAGGACTATCAATCGAATATCAGTGAACATGGAGCATCCTTTGAACTCCAAGACGAGGAGGATTTGTTACCGTGGATGAAATCATTCAGGTCATGGCGGAATTATGATGCATTACATACTAAAGAGCGCGAGGCATATAGTTATTTAAAAGAGGCTCAGGCGTCTGGGTTAATTCCTCGTTTCTTCGGTACCACGAAAATCAACATGATGACAACGGCTCCCCATCAGTCTCTAAGTCACATCAATGGCCTTCTACTCGAGTACATTCCTGGGCGTCCAATGGCAAAAATAAGGCCAGGCATTACCATCACATTCGAAGAGGCTGAGGCTATCTCCCAACGTGTCTTGGAACTCGGCCGGCAGCTCCGCCGTTTTGGTGTTCGCCACTCCGATGTCCATGTTGGCAATATCATCCTTCGAGAAAAGGATAATTCCCCAGTTCTGATTGATTGGGGTCTCGCCAGGTTACCTGCTGCTGGTGCCTCTTTGAACGAACGATGGAATGACATCTGTGTTATGGCGGATTTTCACCAAGACATACGCCTTTTGCTTCGAAGGGGAGTTTATCACGAAGGTCCCAACGATGATGAAGTCCATCCCCCAATCACAGCTGGCGGTATATGGCATCGCTTCAGAACTCCATTGTCTGATGAGGAACAAATTCAATACGCGCAAGAGTGGGGTTATCGCTCGACCAATCTGAAAATCGCTCGTCTACCTGAAGAAGAAAAGGCCCTCTTCTATGACGAAGACATGAGTGTAGACATCGATCATGGGTTGCGGTGGAAAGTCAAGAAGGGTGTGAAGACCAGGGAACTAGATGACCCATGTCCAGCAGAATAAAAGTTGTTAGATTAGTTGTACTTCCCTTAAAGCCCTTCCACAAAGGCACAGTCTATGTTCTTGCCAATTCTTGAGCCATCTTAGTCCAGTTTAGAGAGGTGCAAGATGATGGAAATTTTCGAATTGTAAGATTTTTTGTCTTTCTTTGATAAAACAGACAACCATTGCATATAGGGTACACGTTATAGACAGTATCCACAATACACCTGAGCTCTATGAGCCGGGATCAAACAACAATTGGTGAAAAATCTCCATTTTTCCATATCAAACTTTTTGATCCGAGCCTACCTTGCCATTGAACGTTATAGGCAGAGTGATAATCCCATTATATTTCGTTGAAGAGGTAAATTTTTTTTTCGCTGGTCAACTTCTCGCCATTTCTGAGGCTCGAAAACATACCTTGCAACTCGATCGACGCCAACAGAGATATTCTGGATTACAGTCTCCTTACAGGACCGTGCACAGAGAACTGTGAAATGCGAGATTGCGTCGTGTTTTCTGCGGCATATGCGCAGTCATACTGCTTGCAAAAGCTCCAGAGGCGATGCGTAACGACGCGTAACGGCGTGCCTTGCAAGGTCTCGTGCCATGGGAAGGGGTCATGGAGCGCACCTTTGGTAGCAGCGTGTAGAGTTATATGTAAGTCCTCAGTCACTCCAAGATATATATGATCGACTGAGTTTATTGCCTGTAGAGTTATATGTAAGTCTACAAGGTCTGGTTAATCTAATCCTAAGTACGAAGTAAGTGAATCGGCTCACCCTCAGTCACTCCAAGATATATTGTTAGAATCCTAGCAGGGACGTCACACTATAAAGTCAATAAGTATATAATCTTCAGTCGGATACAAGTGACTGAAGTCTATCATACCTATAAAGTCAATAAGTATATAATCTATGGTATGATGTCAGTCCGAGATATGTGCGATACGTGGAGTTTTACTCACCCTCAGTCGGATACAAGTGACTGAGGGTGTTATGTTCTATCTACTTGTATATATACGTGTCTATGTAACAATGGTGCCATTGTAGTATTGCGGTGGCCAGGGGAGTCCATTGTGCCACCAGGGACACATGCATTTGCCACTGTGATGAGGTTGACGGTGCATCACAATCGGGGTTCCAACACTCCTCCTCACCGGAAAACTCATCTCCTCCTCGCATGGAGTTGTGCTGTCAGTGTAGCCCGAGCAAGGCGCGGAGACGGTTGAATCGTGTGGCTGGCAGGGCCTTGGTGAAAAGGTCCGCTATGTTATATTTCGTGTTGATGTATCGTATACATATTTCGTCGGATTGTGCCCGCTCTCGAAGGAAATGATACTTGATGTCGACATGTTTCACCCGTGAGTGTAGGGTAGGGTCCTCAGAGAGCTTGATAGCGGCGTTGTTGTTGCAGAGGATAGTGGTGGGTTTTGCGGTAACGTCATATCCAATCCCCTTTAGTAGAGTCCACAGCCATATACATTCCTGGGCACTTTCAAACGTGGCCATGTATTCGGCTTTGCAGGACGATGCGGCAACTGTCTTCTGTTTTCTTGCCGCCCAAGACACGACACCTGATCCCAGACTCCATGCATAGCCACCTATGCTGCGTCGCATGTCGAGGCAGTTGGCCCAGTCTGAATCAGTGAACCCAGTGAGACTGATCAGCTTCCTGTTGCCTCCCAGTGTGAGTTTTAGATTGCGAGTTCCTTTCAGGTATCGTACCAGTCAGATTGCTGCGTTCCAATGCGTCGTGGCATAGGAGTCGACACACTGTGTGAGTTGTTGTATGGTGTAGGCAATGTCTGGTCTGGTGGAAATGGCTAGGTAGAGTAGACACCCTATAAGAGAGCAATAGGGTATGCATTGTAGCATTAGTTGCTCATCCTTTGGGAGAGATGATTGATCAACTTTGCAAAGTTTGAGACCAGGTTCCATTGGGAGTGACAGAGGTGCCACGTCCTTCTGTCCAAATTGGTGTATAATCTTGTCAATAAGAGCAGTTTGTGAGAGAGATACTGTGGCACTATTGCAATCCCATTTGACTGCAACACATACAACAAATCTTGGGAGTCCAAGGTCTGAGATCAACCATACCATCCACATCTGGTCTTTGAACCTGTTGTTCTCCGCTTTACTGCTCGCTATAGACAACACATTGTTGACATGGACTGCTGCTATCATATCCCGGTGTCCGCTTTCTGGTAATAAATGCATGACTTGCATGGAAGATGTGTAAACCTCCATTTGACCATATTGTTGTTGAGCATGTAGTTCCAGATATGTCCTGCTTGCTTCATTCCATATAGGCCTCATAGCAGACAACAGACGTGCCCCTCCTTTCCAGGTTCCTCAAATCCTTCAGGTTGTTCCATGTACTGGATTTCATCTTTGGTTAGTAGCCCATAAAGGAATGCTGTCTTTACATTGACCTGCATGGCATCCCACCCCTGTGTAGTGGCCAGGTGAAGCAGTATCCTCCATGACTCCATGCGTGCAGTTGGTGAGGTGGTTTTTGTGTAATCCTGTCCATAAACTTGCTTGTACCCCTTAAATACCAATCTTACCTTGAATCTCACAGCCTTCCCATTCTCGTCTTGTTTAATCTTGAATACAGGGCAACCTTTCCATATCTTCTGACTAGCCAGCACTTCCTTCCTTGATACTAGCTTCCATACACCCATTTCTTTCAACAACTTCAACTCCTCCTTGTATGCTTCTTCCCACTGCTTTGCATCTGGTGATTCTTGTGATTCCCTCCAGGTATGTGGCTCATCTCCAAGGTCAAGTGATCTCAGGTTCTCTAATGACTCAGCAACATGAAGAAGTTGCTCAACGTCCTCGGCAGATACAACATTGGCAAGGTTTGGTATGGTTTTGTTGGTTTCTGTGGGGTTGTTTGGCAGGCATATGTCTGGAGCATTTTCAGCTGGGTTCATGGTTTGTGCCACTGTGGCAGTCCACTTCTTTTCTGCCCTGGCTGCCTTGATTTGCTCACCTGCTTTGCATGATTCTTGGACTGCTCACTCTACCCATGTGGTAGGTGGGTGGTCTGGATTGCTATGTGCCATTGGCATGGGTACACAATTTGATCACCTCAGTTCTGGGTTTGTTTCACTTTCCTGTGATTCTTCAGCTTGCTGAGGGGGTATTTCCTCTTGGGGTAATACATGTAGAGGTGGCTCATCTTCATCTTCAATGGTAAATGGTGCTTCTGACACTGAGGCTTTGACTTGTTCAATGGATGTGAGCTGCTCCTCCTGAGCTGGGTTGGTGTCAGCAGCATTTGGGCTTACAATGTCAGGGATGATGGGGTGTCTGTCATGTTGCTCCAGAAATTGAACATGATAGGATTCATATATCTTGCATGTTCTTGCCATATCCTATGAGAGCACATTCAATCCCTTGGTCATACAATTTTGGGTTGTGCTGGTTTTGAATCAGTACAAGAGCCTTACAACCTATTTCCTTCATGTAAGAGTAGTCCAGCATCTGGTTGTACCATAACTGGAAGGGTGTCTTGCCATTGAGAGATTTGGTTGGTGTTTTTGTGTGTAAGTGTGTCATGGTTAAGTAGAATTTGTCCCATAAGTTCTCAGGGCATCTTGCTGCTAAGCACATTGTCCTGGCCTTCCCTTGAAGCATTCTGTGCATTTGTTCCAATGTGCTGAAGTATATGGTGCTCCAAATTGTTGGCATAATTCTGTAGACACAAGCCATGTGTTCATTTTGTTGCTCTTGAGCTCCCCATCATGGCCTGTACAATATACCCTGACTTTCCTTCCAGTTTCTAGTTCTCAAGCCCTTTTCCATGTCTTGAGGGCTGGTAGAGCATTATTTTTGGACTTAAGTGGTATAGACCATGGCATGTTTGTATGGTCATCAACAATATCCATCATGTATTTGTTGCCTGTACAAGATTGCATGCTCATAGGGCCAGCTAGATCTATCCAAACTATGTCCAGTATACCCTCTGCTCTATGCCATTCCTCCCACACTTTAGCTCCTGGCATTCTTGTCTGTTTTCCAAGAATGCAAAGATCATATTTGGGTTGTGCAAGGAGAGAAGTGGAGGGCATACCTGGGAGCAGGCCAGCACATGCCATAGTTGCCACCACTTGATAGCTGGCATGACCTAGGTGCCAGTGCCATGTGTCAAGGCAGACATGGTGCTGGACTGACAGGGCATGTTTGGCAAGAGCATTCTGGAGGTTGAGCATATACAGGTGTCTGCCTGGAATAAGTGGTCCTGCTGCAAGGAGTGTCCCACTATTTTGGTCTGTGATAATGACTCCTCGGTCATCAAATGTGATGGATGTGTGTGCATAGATGGCAAGAGTGCTGACAGAGATCAGTTGTACAGTTGAATGGGAACATAGAGAGCATTTTGAAGTTTGATCTTGACCTTGCCTTGTACATGGAGGCAAATCTTCCCAACTCCTATTGCATTGATTGATGAACCTCCAACTCCTCTGATGGGGCAAAGATGGATAGGTTGAAGTGTGACAAAGTCAGACATGCATGAGGAAATGTGTACAGTGGCTCCAGAGTCAACAGAGAAGGGTTTTTTGTTTAATGACACAAGCAGTGTGTGTTTGGCTTGGTTGAGTGGTGCTACAATGGTGGTGGCTAAAATGGATGGAACCGTATAATTGTTCCAATCAATGGATGCTTGTGGTTCATAGTCATTGATGTCTGCCATGAAGCCATTATATTCAAAAATCTTGATTCAATTGGGGTTTGTGGGGGTGAAAGAGGCAACTCCTGCAAATTCATTTGGGTTAGGTGTTGTGGAGTACAGCTGTATTTTCTGGAGATGTGACAAGTCAACCATGTATGCTTGGCCATTGAGGCCCTTAGCTGCAATGCCACTCTTGAGAGTCTGTGCTCCTCCTGTCTTTGATTTTCCTCCTCCTTGTGCAGCCTTGCGTGTGGCCTTTGATTCCTCAATTGTCTTTTCAGCCATCCAGCCCCTGGGGCAAACACATCACTGTTTGGTATGGCCATGGCAAGGTTGGTTTGACATGCAGCACACCTTGCAGCACAGCTGTCCAGGACCATGATTGTGGCCAGGAAGGTTCCCTCCACCACCATACTTAGTGGTGAGAGCAGTGTCAGTGTTTGAGGTTCTCAAGAGAGTGGCAAGGCTGTCTAAGGTTTGGAATAGTTTATGGATGTCAGAGGAAGTGTAAGGTTTCTCCTTGGTGGAGTCAGTGAGGCCATGGGAGACTTGAGTCTGTACAGATTCAAAAGATTTGTTGTTAATGCAATTGAGTAATGCAATGCACTTCAGCAGGTCCTTGTCAATTGTGCTTATTGCAAATGCATGGTCAATGAGGTCACAGATCTTTCAAGCTGTAGTCTCAACTGGTTATGCAACAGGTGCATAGGTGGTTAGAGCCTTGCAAATAAGTGCAACCTGCCTAATTGGTCCCTTGTGCTGAGCTCTTGTCTTCAGTGCACTGTAGCACTCTTTGGCAGTCCCATTGGTTTTCAGGCCATCTTGCTTGGCTTCAGACACCACTGCTCAGATGATGCCAATAATGAGGTTGTTGTTTGCCAGCCAGTTGGCATAGTCAATGGGCTCAGTGTTCAAATTGGGCTCAGTCACAAGACAATCCAGCTTGCTCTTTGGTGTGAAGATATACCAATCTAGTCTGCTCTGCTGGAGGAAGATCTCAAGTTTGTTTGACCATTTTGCAAATTTGCCAGTCATACAGTCAAAGGGTGTAACTGACATAGGCCAGTGAGCATTGAGTTTGGTGGGGCAGATGCAAGGAGAGGCAGCATTGGTCACAAGCATTGTGGGAGATGTGTTGGAGACTGATCCCATGACTGTGATAAAGGGTGAAGGATTCGAGGGTCAAAGGTTTATATAAACAAAGAGGTCCAGGGACCAAAGGCTCCAGAGAACAAAGACTTCCTAGAAGACAAGAGTTTTGTCATGTAGAGATAAGTTAAGTATGCATTTTATGAACATGATCAATTGGGGCTCAGGGCCCAAGAATGTGATATGTGTGAAGTATGCAGGGATTTCCAACATCATACTTCTTAGCCAGTATGGCAGCAAATTCCCATAACCTGTTAGAATCCTAGCAGGGACATCACACTATAAAGTCAATAAGTATATAATCCTCAGTTGGATACAAGTGACTGAAGTCTATCATACCTATAAAGTCAATAAGTATATAATCTATGGTATGATGTCAGTCTGAGATATGTGCGATATGTGGAGTTTTACTCACCCTCAGTCAGATACAAGTGAATGAGGGTGTTATGTGCTATCTACTTGTATATATACATGTCTATGTAACACTGGTGCCATTGTAGTATTGCAGTGGCCAGGGGAGTTCATTGTGCCACCAGGGACACATGCATTTGCCACTGTGATGAGGTTGATGGTGCATCACAATTGGGGTTCCAACATATATATGGTCAGCTGAGGGTGGTGTTTGTGTATCATAGATTATCTCTACGAAAAAATAAGGTTTGTATGTAAAGTTTAGCAAATACCAATTGTGCACCACATTTGATGGCATGCTCAGTAAGTACCCAAAAGAAAAATAAATAAAGATAGGAATCACATATCTGTGTCTCATATATGTCATTCCTCAACACAGCATAAGTGGTCTGACTGGGTTGACCCTCATACTATACAGCATGCAATGTTTTTAGGCCCAGAGTGCTAGGAACAGAAGAGAAAATGCACAGTGGCTGCACTAGAAAAAAAGATCACCACCCCATGCTCATCATCTGGCATATTGACTGCTTTCTGGATCTGGTTTACATAGGTGATGTTGGTTCAAATATACCATGTGTGTGTGAGCTGGGAAAAATAACAGAGTCTGGTGGTGGTGAACAATCTAGAATGGAGATGGAGGTGTTCAAGACTAGAAGGTCAAGGATGGTAGCAAGTACATGGAACCTGTTGGTTGCACCCATCATAATGACACAGGTGTTGAGATTATTCCTGCTACTTTAGTAGTGGGTTTCTGTTGGTCCAGGCAAATTATTGACTAGCCCTCATTTTTTTTCACATCATGTGTGCTTCCCATGCTCTCCACCCCTCCTTCTACAATAAAAGATCTTTTCCCCCCCTCTTTCTTAAGATCCATGTATAGCATATTTTGACAGACAATGATGGAATTGAGTGGTGTTTGTAGCTGGAGTATAGTACACAAGGGAATTGATAATATTCCTGTAGCTAAAAGTAATATCTGGATAGGAACAGTATATTTTAGATGACAATAGATAGTTCATGACAACAGTGCTGTGGAAATCAAATATGGGGTGCATAGGATTGTTTGATGAGGAGATGATGACATTGACAGTCCAGTTAGGGTTGACTGGATCCCAGAGAGTCAACACATTATCAGTATTGGGGAACTGGCTATAAACATGATTGCTCTTGCGCATGGAACCACAGACCTCCACAAGCAGGAATTGGGTTGTAAGGGAAGTATGCATATAGGTTTCCTGCAAACAAGGAATGTAAATGTCAAGATTGTGTGGGTGGAAAGTCCAGAGATTCAATAGAACAAGCAGAAAAGAACCAGATATGACACTCCCTGTTTGGTGCAATAACTCTAGGAGTAGAGTTGTAGTGAATCTGATTCAGTGAGGGCATGGTCAAGCATGGTGGCAATATGGCAGTGTGAAAGAGTGCGGAGTTGCATATTGACCTGGGATAATATAGATCTGTATACTGAGCTGTCTGAGGATGCAGAGAAAAATGTCTTCAGGTATGCTAGCCAATAAAGACATTGAATCACACCCTGTTGGATATGTGTATCAATGAAATGTTGGAAAAATGGTTGGGCTGACAATGATGCTGTGTAGTGCAAAGAAAGGATTAATGATGTATTCTGGTTCTTCTATGTATTGAATAGGAGCAAGTGGGTGGCTGACAGATAAATTAGAGTGTTGTAAGAAACAGTATATTGTTGAGTCAGCAGCAGGCACATGTGATTGCTAGAATTGATTGTCTTTATTTGAAAAGGAAAGGGTGACAAGTAGTGGACTATGCAGTTGGATCTTAACTGCCCTGTGGAGTTATATTGATGGGAGTACTACCAACTCTTACCACATTTACTTCTACAATTGTTCTGATACTCACATGACTGTACAGACAATTTTCAGTCCTGGAGAGTTTGCAGTTCTTCATTCTGAACCCACAAACCTCCAGGTGAGTATCTTATTATTGTCAGGTTCTGCTGACCATGGGGGCTCAGCTGCACTGGGTGAATCCTTACTAGGTGGACATGATTCCCTGCACTGATAACTGGGCACTCAGAGAAGTTCTAAATGTGGGGGACTTGCAAGGATGAGTGATGAGAAGTGATCCAAGCAAGTCCAGGGTGGTCCAGAGGAGTGTAGGACAAGTTGCAGGGAAAGGGACAGGCTTGGCAGGGTGTCAGGTACAAGTCCATAAGTGAATATTGTAGGTGCAGAGGAAGCAGAGGCTATGTGAGTGATGGGAGCAGAGCCAGAGCTTGATGGGGGATTGATGGAAGTTGATGGAGTTTGGGGCTGAGTGAGTAGTGAGGTCTGGAGCTGGTTTAAAGAATGTTTGGGGTTTGTAGTCATAAGCACAGAGTTCATAAAAGCATTAAGGGTTGAAAAGGACTTGGGCACAATGGAGGAAACAGATCAAATGAGATGAGATGGAGCTGAACAGAATGAGGTGGAGCTGAGGCAAGATTGAGACAAGAACAAAAATTAATTCAGGCAGAGATACAAAATGACAATGAGGATGATAATGGAATAGAGACAAGACAAGACTGGGAGACTGAGAGTAAAGGAAACATAACACAGAACATGAAACATGAGAGAGGAACAATCAGACCATAGATAACATTAAGCAATAAGTAATATCAAGACTAGAGTATGAGGAGCTACTCTATGACTTATATACGGGCTACTGGAGTGCTCTGGGGGACAGCAGGTGTGGTGGCAGGGCTTGGCAGAGCTCAGCAGAGTCAATGGGTGTCAGTTGTGATCAGAGGGCAGGCTGTGTTGATATCTTGATGGGATCAATTGGGGACATGGGCCATTCTGAGGTTGTTGTGATGCTCCAGAGTGGGTTGAGGGAACCAAGGGGATGGGCTGGTGACATATGATGGAGTTGGGAACATTGGGGGATGGTTCCCGGGATTTAGAAGAGCCAGAGGAAGCATTGGCGGCTGCAGAGGAGATGTTAGAGTTGGCCAGGGGGCTGTCAGGGTTTGCCAGAGAAGTGTTGAAGTTACCCAGAGTGGGTGCAGAGGGTGTACAATGGTTGGGGGGTTTGAGGGGGCATTGGGGGGAAACTCTGGGGAAGCGAGTAGGCTGGGAATGGGGTTGGGGGTCCAGGGAGTGGGTTGTGACAATTATCAGCTATACTATATACACAATACATTCATTCTGCACCCACAAACCTCCAGATTTTCTCACTGCCCATGCCATCTGATCTCTTGGTTATTATTACTCTGTCACTCTTTCCTGTGCATGTATAGTGGCAACAGGTCATGGGCCCCAGCCCACAGACTCATACACCAAAGATCAATCCATGCCTGTTCATATTTTACTTTGCTCCATTCTCAAATGTCATAGCAGAACAGCTGAATAAAAATTCACTTTCTATCAATACATTTTGTGCTTCTCTTGTGCTTGTCCATCTTGGCACTTGTAATTATTATGGACAATGTCACACATACTTCTCAATCACTGATGTCAAAGCTTTGCATGATCAAATAGAATGAATGGGAGAAATCTATGTTTGGCTGACTGATGTCAGTTGGAGGTGCAAGGATTGTAACAGGCAAAGAGATTTCCTCAGTACTGGAACCAAGCAATCCCACTTACTTCACCACATGGAGTTTCTTTCAGCTTTGTAGTGACCAAGCAGCAGGCAAAATTTACCAGTGGCTCAACAAAGGCAACAAAATCTACATGGACAACATCTGTGACAAGCCAGCATTGATGTGGGTGAAGCCCCATGAAATACACTCCAAGTTTGTGCCAAATGCACATTTCAATTCCCTAAGCAACCTCTTCACTGTCTTGCTACATGAAGAAGAAACACTTACACAACTTTTCACATGTGTCAAAGGTGCTATGCAACATATTTGGTCCCTTTGCTCCCTCCCAATCACCAATTCTGATGGGACCATCACAGTCACATACACATTAGAGATGCTGGATGACAAACTATGCACCATGGCCATGCTTTGTGCCCTCCCTTGGGAAGATTATGGACCTTTTGTCTCTTCTGTCCTTATGCTCAACAATCTTGCTAAGGACACCATCAAGGAAGCATTCCATACCAAAGAAACCCAACATGCCACAGCTGCCAAAGAAGTCACTACTGCTGCTTGTGTCATTGTGTGTTACCTCTGCAAAAAGGAACATAAAATAACCAAGTGCCCATATCTAGCCACTGCACAGTCTCATATCAACAAATATGATTTGTACAAGTCAAGAAAGTGTGGTGGCTGCCAAGAAGGGAATAATGCAGCAAAAGCCAATGCAGCAAAAGCCTCCACCTCCCCAAAAGTTGAAGAAAGTTGCAATGGGTCAACTGAGAAGGCCAATGCTGCCATTTTTCATTCCTTGCTCTCATCCCCATACCCTCTAATAGGCTTTGGAACACAGACTTGGACACCACAAGTCATATGACTCCACACCAAGAATGGTTTCTTCTAGACTTGTTCAGGTCCTGGAGAGTGCAAATCTGCTTAGCTAATGATGCCACTGTATATTTGGCTGGAAAAGGATTGGTGAAGTTCAGGCTGGCAGGGAAAAATTGAGCTGGAAGGAACCTAGATGATGTTATTATCTTGAATGTCTTATTTGTACCAGAGCTCACAAATAATCTCCTTTCAATCACCACTCTTTTGGTCCACCATGACTTTGTTGTGACATTCTCTGGGCACAAAGTATTCTTCAACATGCAGAATGAGCTTGTGTTCTCTGCAAGCATTGATAAGACATTGACATCCTACCTCAATGGGATAACCCTTACCTCATCACCAACACACACTGCAAATGTAACCTATGCCAGACCTACTACATCCTTAAGAGTTGACAAACCCCTGCTCCACCAACACCTGTGTTATCTAGGCAAGGATTGCTTGGATTAACTGATCATAGAGAACCTAATTGCAGACCTGAAAATAAGTCCCACATTTGTCAACTGTGTTTAGAAGGGAAATAGCATCAAGCACCTTTTCCACAGACATTGGAGCAAGCAACTAAGGTCTTGGAATGGATCTTCAGCAATGTGCATGGCCCACTGCATATTGGAAAGTGCAGGACATGTACAAGAAAAGTGATACCTTTGACACATTCAAAGCATTCAGAGCATGTGCAGAACTTCAGACCAACAAAAGAATCAAATGTATTCACCATGACAAAGGAAGCAAGTACATCTCAAAAGCTTTTCTAGGATATTGTTGAAATGAAGGAATACAAGTCAAGTTCACAAACAGAGCCACCCCCCAGCAAAATGGTGTAGCCAAACACCTGAACAGAACTATCAAAGAAGCCATCACTTCAATGCCAGCCAAAGAAAACCTCCTGCAAGGTTTCTGGATGTATGCACTCAGTATGTATTGACATGTCCAACATCATCACTTACCCATGGCATCACACCTTTTGAAGCATATAAGCAATGAAAGCCCCACATCAGGCACCTACATGTGTTTGGTTGCACTGCTTATGTGCTAGTTGGCTGGGATAAGCATAAGGGACTACAAGGACACACTCTTGTTGGTATCTTCATTGGGTATCTAGAGAATCAGGTAGGCTGGCATATATACATTCCAAGCACAAAGAAAGTGCTTGTGTCAAGGGACGTCATTTTTGATGAAACCCAATCCCCTGGCCTCACTTCCTCACAAGTCCCACCTCTGCCACTACTTGCAGCATTCAATGATCTTGTGGAATGTGACTATGATCTTGATGACCTGATCACCACCTCTGCCCAACCAGCACCACCTGAACTGGGCCTTGTACCTCTGCCACCATTTGAAGTTGATTCTATTATTGACAATGGCCACCCTCTCATGCCAATTGATGAATATGACAACAAAGCAGTGGGAGCCAAGGGCCATACTCCTGAGCAAAGCAATTTGCCACTACCACCTCCTATGCCCACCTGCACACACTGCCAAGCAAGACTACTGCCTCCACCTTGTGAGCCTAACCAGCATACACAGATCCCAACATGCAATCCTGATGCTAATTACTATGACACAATACAATGGCAAGAGAACAAAGAGTCACTGTTAGTACATGAGCTGCTGCCTCCACTGCCTCCCTCACCACACCCAGAAGCACCCCCAGAGCAGCCTCTGTGAAACATCAAAATTGGTGATGTTGATGCACATCGGGAGCAGGAGGTGAACCTTGTCCTGGATGTTAGTTTGGATGAGGCCTTAATTCTCACAGGGCATGCTTACATTGAACATGGCATTGATTTTGGAGGGCTTGGTGTGACTTGTGCAAATGTAGCATCCACTTACAAGGTTGGATTGCACAACACCAACCCTCAATCCTATAAGGAGGCCACAGCAAGTGATAATGCTGCAGAATAGCACAGAGCAATGTGCAAAGAGATGAACTCATTGCATAATAACAGAACATAGCATGCCATCTACCTCCCTCCTGGGCAATGAGCAATTGGGTCACAATGGGTGTTTAAGGTTAAATACCTCCCTGACAGTGCAATCAAATGGTTCAAGGCACATGTTGTAGCCCAAGGTTTCAGCCAACACCCTGGGGTCAACTTTGATGAGACCTTTGCACCCACTGCACAGTGGGCTGCTATCCATACCATTCTTGTGTTGGCTGCACTAAAGGATATGCATCTTGAGTCTGTCAACATTTTGTCTGCCTTCCTCCATGGCATTGTAGATGCAGAATTGTACATGAGGTTTCTGGAGGGCTTTAAGGAAGAAGTTCCACCAGACATCCAGCACCAGCCAGGGGATGTGCCAAGCTTGAAAAGGGGATCTACAGTCTGAAGCAGGGAGCAAACCTTTGGAATAGGAAGATGCATGAAGTTTTGTAAAACTCAGTTTCATTCATATCACCTCCAATCCCTGTGTGTATGTTTACATCTGCAAGGGAGTGTGCATTATTATTCCTGTGCACCTCAATGATATGACCCTGGCTTTGAAATCTAAGGCAGCCATCCTAAAGGTAATCTCCAAACTATGGCAACACTTTGCACTACACCACCTTGGACCTACACAGGTTTGCTTGGCATTTTTGTCAGCAGGTAAAGGCAGCAGTGCAAGCTTTGGATTGATCAATGAGCTTATGCTGTTGAGGTCCTGTCCCACTTCAACATGCTTGACTACAAGGCCATGGCAACTCCACTTAAACCCAGAGTGCACCTTTCAAAGGCTGACTCACTGTCAACCCAGGAGGAACTTGAAGAAATGCATTCAGTGCCATATATCCAGGCCACAGGAGCCCTTCTTTACCTTTCTATGTGCCTGTACCCCAACATTGCCCATGCCATGAGTGTTCTATGCTGTTTCAATTCCTGCCCCAGCCCTAGGCACTGAAAGGCTGTCAAGCACTTGATGCACTATGTTTGTGGCATGCTTGACTACAAGATTGAGTACTCAGCAAGATATGCTTCCACCTCCCCATTTTCCATGCCTTCACCAATGCAGATCATGGGGAAAACCTTGACAATGGGTAGTCAATGACTGGATTGGTGCTAATGGTAGCTGATGGGGCAGTGAGCTGGATGTCCAAGCTCCAAACCATCATTGCCTTGTCCACAACAGAGGCAGAATTTGTAGTGACAAGCAAGACTGGCCAAGAGCTATGCTGGCTGCAAAATTTTCTTGCAGTTATTGGTCTACCACAAATGGCCCCTTTAATCATGAATGTTGACAATCAATCAGCCATTTTGGTCTCAAAGCAACCCAAACACATGAGTCATCTCAAGCACCTTGATCATGATTAGTTCTGGTTGAGGCAGGCCATCTCAGATGGAAAGATTGCACCTGTGTACATCCCTTCCAAAGAAATGGTCGCTGACCTACTTATGAAGACCCTATCATGCAATGTTGTTGACAAGCTACGCAGAGGGATGGGCATTGTTGGGAAATTCACCAGGCAAACTTTGGTGACATTGTGGGCACTCCGTCAGGTGGGAGTGTTGAGATTATATTGATGGGAGCGGGAGTACCACCAACTCTTACCACATTTACTTCTACAATTGTTCTGATACTCACGTGACCGTACAGACAATTTTTTTTTTTTTTTTTTTTTTTTTTTTTTTTTTTTTTGGAGTAGCGAATACAGTGGGAAAGAACTACGCCCTTGGCATGTTCCTCTCACCCGCTGGCTGCTCACCTGGGATCAAAACCAGGTTCCATACTGGGCAGCATCTATTTTGGCTCCGCAAGAAAATGCCTTTATGCACGTATGTGGGACTCAGCTCCTCTATCCTATACCAGCTCTTGAATCCTGGCTACTACCCACTAAAACCCCGCATGATGTCACCATCTGTGACCCTTGCCATTTGCTCGTATTGATTACGCACGTGCCAATCCAAGTATCTAGCACTTGAGATATGGGGATTGATTTCTTCCCCAGTTTCCTATTCGTCAGTTTGAAGTCTAGCTCCACCCTTCTGCCAAGGGCTGCAGTCCATCTATTTGCAACCTCTACCCTACAATGTGGTTCATCGCCATTCCTTATTACTCTTTCACATCTTATGGCCCATACGAAGGAAGCTGCCTCCGTTACTACTAGTCTATATAGACGCGTTAGTCCTTGAGATGGCCTCCCGTCCTCATCCTTAATTACTGATGTGGGGCTTCCAAGAATGGAGCCCATGCACTGCTCTGGGAACATAACGTTTGTCCTATTTTTCCACATATTACGGATTGATTCCCATACTAACTCCTGACCTATACATTCACACTTAGTTAAAATGTGCTCCAGAGAGTCGATTTCGCCATCATGCTTACACCTACTTCGCTCCCTAAGGATTGGGTCCATCAACTGTTTATCCCAGTATGTCCCCACTTTATACGCATTGTGGGCACACTTCCACAGGAATATCCTTAGAGGTTTTGAGAAATCTTTGCTACGCAAGCTTGACCATACTTGTTTTCTGCTCGGAGATCTGCTGTTTGCCTCCTTTACACGTCTTATGATTTTCTCCATCACTTTTTCCGTTCGTGGCCTGTCATGTACACATCTTAATTTTATAATATTCCTGTATGCTATTGACTGTGTGATTTTTGAGAGTTTCACTCCCGTGAGGTGTAATTCAGTGGGGATCAGAGGTAGGACCATCGGTCTTTCATTTCTTATTGCCCCCTTTGCTAGAGATGCTGCTTTCCTTTTGAGGACTGAAACTTGGGATCCATCCAAATCCATGAAGGATACCAGTGCCGCGTGCATCCTGAGCCTACCTACTACCGTCCTGAGGAGGCCTGAATTCATAGAGTTTACAAAACCGGAATCCTCTTTCTCCTTTAATTCATCTGTTAAAGACGCTATAACATCCCCAGCTCTAGTATTGATTATTAGCGGTGTTCTGGTCCCTGCTTTTATTGATGTAAGTAGGATTGCCAGTAGGTCGCTTCCCCTTTTTGGATCATTTTCCTTTCCAACCCACATCTCACTAACGTTTAGGTCATCCCTACCTTCGAAGCATACTCCTGCTCCCATGATTTGCTCATCCGTCGCCATACTTAATTTCTTCGCCTTTCCCCCGGTATATGCGACCAGTGGCTGGGCGTCTTCAGTGGAGATTTGTGGGAGGAAGACTTGGTTATATGTAGGGCCAGTCGTGAATATTCTGAAAACATCTGCTAAGCTTCCTTCTGTCGCCAGCCTTGCGTTAAAGGGGACTTTTGGAGTTAGTTCACCATCGTAGCTTTCGTTACATCTGTTGTCTATCCTGTTGTCTGGCTGCTTCGCCCTTGGATCCCATTTACTTGGGAGGGTGTTCAGCATTTCTTCCGCTCTATTCACACATGAGTGAGGGTGGAGGCACCCTTTGGCATCCTCCAGTGCCATGCATCCCGGGCACTCACACTCATCACTGTCAGTGTGACCACATTTGAGAAGACTCTTCGTGAGTTCTGACGTCTCCCCCACAGTCATCATACGATGCTTTGTCTTCAGGCATTCTGCAATTTTTCCTTTATTCATTCTGCGTATTTTGGGGTCCGCAGCGAAGTGATACCACATCAGTAACTCATTTAACGTCTCCCTTTTAAAGGCCAATCCTTCTGGGCGCACATTGAACTCTTTTGCTGTTTTAAACAGGTTCGTGATATCAGAGCAGATTTCCTTACAAGAGGAAACTATGGTTTTCCATGACTGTAGGAGGGGGTTTACCTTCACCCTATCATTGACTCCGCCTTCTAGTTTAGGGACATTACTTGCAATCAGCGCATCTGCGATCTTTGCCCACAAAGGACGCTCATCTCCAAAATTCAAATAGGATTTTAGCCACATCACATTAATGGCTTTGTTTCTACTCCTTATGTCAACCATAGCTCTCCCTCCTTCATGTAGCGGCCTAAACATTGTTTCCTCATTTACTAGCGAACTTTTTCCTGCCCACATGAATTTGTTTGCTCTCCTTGTCAGAAGAGTCTCGACGTGCCCTGGAATACCCTGCACCTGAGCGAGGTATTGTGTCATGCCGGCAATTACCATTTGTATTATCAGGTGTCTTCCCTCCATCATGGGGTTACTTGTATTCCATACAGCAAGGCTCTTGTCAATCTTTTCCAGAACGGTTGTCCATGGAGCGCTTAGGTCTGCATCATTTCCAAACCATGCACCCAGGATTCTTATTGAAAATCCATCCTCAACAATGTGTACGCTGTTTGGGATCCTCGGACCACCTATTCTAGTGGTTCTATCCCTTAAAACCATCTTACGGTATTCCTTTGTACCTATTGGAATTATTTGTGTCTTATCGGAGTTGAAGTTAGCTCCCGATGCTATGCACCAATCATCCAATATGATGTTCAGATCTTCTAGGTCATCGTCTTTTGAAAGGAAAGTCGTCGTGTCGTCCGCAAACAGGTTTGCAATCAGTTTGTCTACTTGACCTGGGATCTCATACCCTCTTAGGTTCGATTTTCTCAGGCTGGCCGCTAGCGGCTCGATTGCCAGGTCAAAGAGAAGGCATGATAGTGGGTCGCCTTGTCTTACTCCTCTCGTAATTCTCCATGGCGGGCTCAAAACTCCATTGATCATTATTCTAGTTTCAGCTCTTTCACACAGTGATCTTACTACGTTCGTGAAAGACCTTGGAATTCCAAACTTATCTAGGGTTCTCCATAAATAGTCATGGGTGATTTTGTCGTACGCTTTTTCCTGGTCTAATGCAACTATTAGGCCATCTTTTTCTTTTGCCTCCGCATAGTGCATCATCATTCGTATGAGTTTTGTCTGTTCTGAGATGCTGCGGCCTGGGATGAAGCCTGCCTGGCTCGGATGAACCAAGTCACCTATCACGATGGAGAGTCTGGTCGCCAAGGATTTAGTATATAACTTATAGTCTGTATTTAAGCAGGTAATCGGTCTATAATTTGATATGTCGGTTCTGTCATTCTTCTTGTACAACGGACACATCCACCCATCTGAAAATGTGGAGTCTGGGTCAATTCCATACTTTTGAATATCTTCGCATTGCAAGGTCAGAAGTTTCATTAAGTTACATGTCACTCTTTGAGATCCCCCTCTCTGATTTAGCCTACAGTCGTTAACGTACTGTCCTTGCATTGACTTCCAAAAATCGTAGGGGATTCCATCTGGACCCGGGGCGGAGCTACTGTTTGCTTCCTTGAGGGCTTTTCGTAATTCATCTTCTTCTATAGTTTTGCCCAATTCGGAGCTCTGGAATTCAGTGGTGTGGGCATCAATGTTTGCCAGTACCTTGCTTATCTTCTCCTCCCTGATTTCCGTTGACACTTCTCTAAATTGATATTGTAGGTTGTCGTGATATTTCATCGCTAAGACGGCCATTTTCTTAGAGTCTTTCTCGTAAGCATGTTCAGTTTGTGCTGCGTTATCAATCTTAAGTGCATAGATCATGTCCCTTGGACTGCACTTTTTATTCGACTTGGTCCAGTATTTGCATAGTGTCTCGCCTTCGAGCCTATTTTTAATCCTTATTCTCTCTCTCGTTGTGTCATGTTGTTTGCTCTCAAGGTCCATCATCTTGCTTGTTAGTTCTCTCAGGTTATTTCTAACTTCGTCAGCATCCAGGTTTGTGTTCGATAGTATGGTTTCTCTCTCCTCTTCAAGAGTTCTCTTGACCTTCATGTACTTTGGAGTTATCGCTTTATCTCTACTCTTGGCCATCTCAATTATTTCCTTTTTCCATTTTGAGTATATTTTCTGGGGGTTACAATCCCGGCTACGAAGTTCTCTCATTCTCTCTATTTCTTTCACCGCTTCCGCCCCCGATCTTATAACAAATTTCCTGAAAGTCTTATCATTCATTACGTGTTTTTTTAGTGTCCACCTGCCCCTGCCTACAATTGGGGCATCTGCATGCGCGATTTGGACAGTTGTTAGATGGTGGTCAGTGCCGGGTATTCCTGTTGGCAATATATTCCAGTCGCGCGTTGATACGGACAGTGCATCCGTCATGTAAATCCTGTCAATTCTTGACATTGAGGATGAGGCGTTCTGGACAAATGTAAAGGTCCTCCTGGCTGGGAAGGTTTCCCTCCAGGCATCTTTAATATATAGAGTTTGTTTTAGGTCATCGAGTGCTTCTATCGCTTCGATCGGGTCATTTCTTGCAGGGGTTCTGTCTTGTGAGTCCTCGACCATATTCATATCTCCTGCTAATACATCGACTCGTATATTAGGGTTATCAATGAAGTATTGTTTCAGTTCTCTCCAAAAGGATCCATTCTCTCTACCATCATGTTCAGTCACGTTAGGTGCGTATACTACTGGTCCTGGAGAGTTCGTGGTTCTTGATTCTGAACCCGCGAACCTCCAGGTGAATATCTTATTATCAGCTATACTATATATACAATACATCCATTCTGAACCCACAAACCTCCAGATGTTCCCACTGCCCGTGCGATCCGATCTCTCGGTTATTATTACTCTGTCACTCTTTCCTGTGCACGTATAGCTGCAACAACAGGGCAACCCTACACAAAAAACCCCCTTCTGCCCCCCTGCACTCACTGCCTCCAGCACTGCTGCCTTGATCTCCACTTGCCATTCTGGGCACTGACCTATGAGATGCCCGACTTTACCACACTTGAAGCACTTATCTGGATCCCTCAACGGCAGAGGTGGGGCCAACCATGTGGGTGTCACAGCAGCTGCCACCATCTGAGCATTTGCAGTTGAAGTGTGCAGTCCCCCTGAGCTTGAGCCCTGCCAACGACCCTTCCTCCTCACGATGTCTGCGCAGAAGTTGTATGGGGGTTATCCCAAGGCCGCAAGTTCGACCCTCGCTGTGGGCTACGGTATACTCCCTTCCTCTTTTTGATGTTTGTACTAATTCACCGCATTTTAATAATACTCAAGGAACATTGGACACTTTGTAATACTCCTATTGACATCTAAGTCAAGAATGCATAGCAAACATTCACATGTTATCACTGCGCACGGTCATAAGTAACTGCTGCCAGCGGATTGCACACCGGCGGTGACCAAGACTCCGAGTGGCAACATGTAAATCCTCACGGTGACATCGTGCATTAGAGAACTTGAAATTGGTCTCAACCTCTCATATGACCGACAGGGTAATTAGTAAGTTATCATACAATTGGTACTCTATGGCTCCGATATGCCAGCGCTTGTTCCCAAGCGCCCCTGTCTCCCGTATAGACTGACAATCGTCACCTCACGGTCTAGGCCTGCACCCACCAACTCCATCCAATCTCTACCATGCAGTCCATGCCATACATCTCTCATATCCCTTTCTCTCCCAATGAATCGCCCAACAAATCCTAGATGGTGCCAAACAAACCCACCAACTCCCCACACAGTCCATGCCACACATCTCTCTCACCCCTTTCTCTCCCACAGCAGCAGGTAAATTTTCCTCGATGCACTGTACATTCGAATCTTCAATGTCTAAAGAAACGACAGAGGGAACTTTCAACCTCAGAAGCGACAGGTGGAAATGTCCTACCAGACATAAGCTCTGATAGTAGTCCCGATAATGAAAACGAAACATACGAAAGAGTACTGACAAAATGTCAGAAAAGCAGCAAAATTTTCAACAAATCGACAACCGTTTGAATCGCCCAACACATCCTGTATGGTGCCAAACAATGCAAGCATACCAATGTTAAGACCAGGTCGCTGTGAAATAAAGAGTGCACAGATACTACAAATCGTTTGCGATGTTGAAATGATGAGAATGTCGAACGGGGGCGGGGAAACCTACTTCTTTTGGCGATCTTCTTTTTCGTCCTAGAACGCAAAGTTGATCAGAGAGATGATGAATCGGCCACGCAACAAAAGAACTACAATGTTGGCGCTCAAGTATCTCATCTATGATATCCAGCACTCGCGGAAAGCTGATCTCTTCTTGACGTCGTGTCAAGACAATTTGTACCCACGAAGCAGGCGGACGAAGGTCTTTCTGCGTATGACCTTCAAGACGACGCACTACGTCGTCAATCGTTGAACGAGCCATGGGGTCATGAACCCAGCATTGCTACATCAACCTCCAGATGCCTCTATGAGGCCCCATCGTGTCCAAAGAATGCTGTCAGAGGCTGGGCGCGATGGCTGTAATCCATTCATTACTATCTCAAGTATCTGAAAGTATAAGGGATACTCCAAATGAACGCGCAGGCGCCGACGAACTGGCCATGACAGGAACCTCGAGCCTCTCTGCGTATCTGCGCACCCCTCTCCGCCCTCTCCGTATCCGGCCAGCCGTAGTATATCTCGAAGAAGTCACTAACAAGATGATTGGTGGTCCGTATTCTCGAGAAGAGGCTCCGTCAAAAAATTATGTGTCTGATGAAATTCCTCGGCCCCTTACATTCAACAAACCTAACTATACACCTTGAAATCCATCACATCCGCAAAGCCGAATCGCCTATGTACCACTGTCATTGCCACTTGACCTCGGCCCTCACGCGCGAGGCAGTATAAGGAGTTTAAGCTTGAGGTAATAGCGAGTCTATGAGGAGTATATGGACAGCGAGCAGCCGCCAAAGTTCATAGCAACGTTTGAATAAGGTCTGAGTCGTTCTACAATCCGATACCATCAGAAAAGGTCATCCCTCTTTATTTGTCCCCTTCTGTTCGCTGCTCGTCGTTAATCAGGATGTTCGTTTCGTTGATTGTAGATATCTGTCATCTTACAGCGTTTCCGAGATTTGTGAAACCAGTCAACTGAAAATTCTTCGCGTCTTACATGCGCACAGAAGTCTGAAATGTCGACATGCACTGAAGGATCAGGTAGAAATAGAGTAGTCGAAACAGAACGATGATTAAGGGTGTCAGCTCCCAGATGCTTGACCTCCTCCACCAATTATCTGCACCTGCATATTCTCTTTCTCCTCACCTTCCTCTTCTTTTTCTTTCTCCTTCCCTTTCCCTTTCCCTCTTCTACGCTTTCGCGTTCCAGCTTTTCGTTCAGGATCCGCTTCTGCTTCATCAACAGACCGCGCAGGAGGTAAATATATCGCACTGTCCCCATTAAGATTCGCCCAGGGCCGCACAGGATCTACTCGCGCTTTACCCTTTCCAAGATTCACATCAGGACGAGGCTCGCGAACGGGCTGGGGAGACGACGGCCGTGAGTCTCGAGTAGATAGTGTAACAGACGCTTGTGGTCTTGTCGTCGTCGTTGTTAACATCGTTCTCTTCGTCTTCGAGCCAATCGAGAGGACTTTGTATGTCTGGGGTTCAGGGGGTGGGGCGGGGCGGTGGGATGAGGAAGGCGGTGGAGGATATGCAGAATTATAGCTTTGAAGGCTTGGAAAGGCACCTGCGGCTGCACGACGCTCTTCTTCTGCACGTTCGCGGGCGAGTTGTTCCCTGAGAGTAGTATCGGCAATCTCTGTCTCGATACGTGTAATTAGATCGCTGCGTTGGTTTAGAGTAAGAAGAGGTTCTTTGCAAGAGGGACAGAGATGTGCCGGTGCTACGAGATCACAGAGAGGTAGGGCACAAGCAGTACATATTGGAACATATCGCGAAAGAGGATGTGTACGTGCTGTTGGACGTTATCAGCACTACAAAGGATAAGCAGCGACAGCTACGTACCTTGACAGAAACAGCCTCCAGTAGGATCTGGTGTTGTACTCGTGGAAGGGTCTCGAAGAGAAATACACAGTTCATTGAGTAAACGCAAAGCTTTGCTTTGTGGTGGCGCAGGTTCTTGATTCAATTGAGAATTTTTGGACCGAGAGGGTGCCAGTGAAGGTTTGGGACGCAAGCGATCGGATGGAAATGAAGAAGGCGCTGGATTTCTAGTCCATGGTGTTTGGCGCATTGTAGATGGGATGCTCGAAGCCGTCACTATCACATCTGTCACGTTGTATTGTAACTCTTGGCTGTAACCTCCCTTCAGGCTGTAACCTCCCATCTCACTAAACTTGCCTTAGGCACGGTAACTCATACTCCATGGCCTAGTAGACATGCTCAAAGGTGCTGCGGACGGAAATATGGTCCTAATTGGGGTGTCCGACACAAATCTTTCTACATTGCAACGGGGACAATGCGTGAGGACGATACGGGCGGATGGAATAACTTTCATTGTGTGCTTACTATGCTGAAGGAAAATTCAGGTTGTGAACTTTGATCAACCTTCATCTTTTCATGTTGCACCATCGCTACTGTGCATTGGACGCCAATGGCAATCCTCAGCACGGTTGCCGCAAGGCGAATAGTAGTCCATCGTTACAGCCTCTTCAAAATCGGAATCTGATTGTGGAGATGGGTCTCTGGGTGTCGTTGCCCGTGGTATTGGTGCATATAGTGCACAGGTTTACGAGGGTGAGTAATGGCATATATACACTGACATAGTTGCGCACTTACCCCGGGATCCACTCCATCGACAGTCTTTTATCTGTATTGTACCGCCGCCAATGCTCCGCTATTTGTATCAACGTCAATGCTCCCCATGCTACCTTCCCTATATTTTAATATGATCACATCGCAACAAAGCGGGGCACTGCTTGATCTTGTAAGGGACACATCTAATCTCATCTCATGTGATTGAGTGCTTTTATTATGTTCTTGGAGTACGCCTCTCCTATTAGTACTTGGGTCACAGGTAGATGGATGTTTATCCTGACCATCCGTGAATCCATACCATCAATCAGAATTGCCACTCGCGATCTCGTGTATTGATTGCGCTAATAAGTACAGAAGGCACCTGTTTCCTCTGAGTTTGAATGACAAGATTGTAGGGAGTCCGCACGTTCTCTTGTCGACTTACACAGGCAGGGTCCGTGTCCCTAATGAGGGCTTGCCCATTTTCGTGCTTCAAGGAGATACGACCGATCCATTCCAAGGCGAGTGATAATGACGAAAATTCTCGAATAGACATGTACTAAGCAAAATAACTGCTCCGACAACCACGCATAGCCCACCGCGAGGGTCGAACTCGCAGCCTTCAGATACTCTTGCGTAAAAGTCTGACGCTCTGGCCGATTGAGCTAGGCGGGCAACAAAGGTTAAACGTTAAGCATCCATTCAACCATTCCAGAAGACAGGATCGACCTACTTTCATTTGCACTCCTCTCCCCATAAACAACAAATCGGGAAGGCCTGGGACTTTCGCCGCTTGAGGACAGTGTACGGGAGACAAAAAAGTTACCAACGTAACACAATGTAGCCCACCGCGAGGGTCGAACTCGCAGCCTTCAGATACACCTGCCTAATAAGAGTCTGACGCTCTATCCGATTGAGCTAGGCGGGCGTTAAGAACATTATCGCTTTCACTGACCCAGTGATATCCGAGTACAACTTGATTAGCCTTCCATGTGGGTGAAAAAATGTTTTGAAGTAAAAATTGTTCTTAATACATTGAAGCAAGCTCATACAGAGGTGCTGCCTCAAAGGGGCAGATAACTGCAAGTGAGAGTCCTATAGGCTATACTGGCCATTTTCCAAACAAAACAGTATGAAACTCATCCTATATTCTAGTCTTGTTGAAACAATGCCAATCAATCATGTCTCTGCAGTGTGGCACTATGGATATTTTTCGGGCCACATCAACCATACAATTGGTTATAACTCATGGCAATGTAACACAAAAATTGGATTTCATTTGTGACATTGTGAAATCATGGTGAAGCCATTGAAGAATGTCACACTTTCAATTATTCCCTAGTCATATGATCTCACCTACATCTATTCAACAATAATTCAGTTTATGGTAGATTAATGCTCATTGCACCACTTACAGTCTGCTGAGAGACCTGATCTACTTCTTCTGTTGACATAGACATTGATGGAGCTTGCACTAGGGTTGAATTTACCACATATGGTTGATCATTGTGATGGGCTACCACTCAATGCCTACCTTGGCTTCATATGGGGTGATAGTGAAGGTGTGGCACAAATTATGTATGGTCAAGGTTTGCATTGTGGAGCAGGAAATCTCATAACCAATAGCCCCTCTGTGGAAGCCAAAAAGTATTGGTTATTAAGGGCTATTGGATATGAAAGTAGTCATTATAAAGACCTTGTTGAGGCTTGATGCTACCTATAAATAGACTAGATATATCATTGAATCACTGTTTATGAATTTTTTATGAAATATTGATTGACAGTGGTAGGGTGAAGCTCAAATTCCTCCAGGTGTGTTTAACACATAAAGCTCTTCTAAGTGATGTGCATATGGCTAGTCCATATCAAAGACATGATACTTCAGGATAATTGAGGCTGTGTTGAGTGCTTCAGTCATGCAAGAAGATCTTTTTTACATGGCTCTACCTGACTTCAGTCAAGAAATGCTTGCTTTGATGATTTCAAGATAAGCATTTCTGTAGCTGACAGGCAAAATTCCATTTCTTTGGTCAGATCAAAGAGAGCAGAGTATATGCAAATACACATTTCTTCTTCTCAATCAGCAAATACCTATCCTTGACTCTAAAAGAGAGCTTCAAGATTTGATTACACTCTGTGCCAATCAAGTTACAGATGTGGTGGTCCTTGAAGGCTGTATACATGCCTGACTTGGTCTGCATCTGAAATCTCTTTATGTTGGAAAAGGTTCATAGAGTAGTTCACAATATTCTGTAGTACTCAGGGGTCAGATCACCCTCTGTTATAACTGGTTCAAGTTCTTCTCTTTGCATATAGACAAAATTGGCAATGGCCATTGTGGTAGGGAGGACAGGATTGGAGATGGCAATGATGATGAAACTTCTGTCAAGGGTGATGACCACTGTAGTTGTTTAGCCCAGCTCAATGGATTTCTCAATCTGTCCAGCTATCAGATCATCACCCAGGCCATGGTGGATGCTCACAAAGCCTCACATGCTCAGGCATCTAGGACATCACCTGTATCCAAACTGATCACTGCTGTAGCACCCACTTCATCTATGTCCATGTGGACTGTGGAGTCCATTGCATCCATCAAGACTGTTGCTGCTGTTCTGCTGGAATCACCTGATTTATTGCTCACTGGAATTCATGCTGACAAGGCAAATGGGTCTGATTTGAGTGATAACTCTGTAAGTTGTGCTCCATCAACCATCCCTCATTTTGTCTTATAAACTCTGGCTCACATTTGGTTCTGACTGATTCAGGCTTAGTCAATCATCTGGGTATTTGTTGCCATTGTCTGAATAAGTCTATAAACATTGATTTTGCCTTGAAAGACAGATTGAAGCAGTGCACCACTCTGTCTGAATTCTGTAAACTTGCTGTTGCCCCACTGGATCAGTCATGGACTTCATGTACATTACAAACTGTGATCATGCTAAACCTTTGTGTGCCTATGATACTCAGACTTCCATTTCAGAAATCAAACTCTATTGTAATTGATGTGTCTGTGGATACTGTAATTGATAAACAAAATAATTACAATTTGCTGAATCCCACTCCTATTTCCCACTCTCCACCTCAGATTTTTGTTCCAATGAAAAAGAAATTCCAGCAAATACTATATGACTGTAAAGAGATGGTGAAGGAATTGAACTTTTTGTGTGGCTTGTGACTGGAAAAATTGGAACATCTGGGCCTGTTCAAACCAGTTGCTGAAGTAATGTAGTGACTGCAGTCAGGTCTCAAATAGAGGAACTTGCATTTGTGGAGACCTTGGCTGGTCTGGTTAACCAGATGAAGATGGAATTCAAGGATATTTTTGAGCCTATTGCTCATGTTGATAACCTGCCTTGAGATGTCTTGGCTGAAATCTGTCTCCAAAATGCAAACTAAACAATCAAGACTTGCTCATATCAGTGCCCATGGAAATACCATGAGGCATGGAAGGCATTGATTGATGAACACCTCACAGCTGGCCATATTAGATCATCCTCATCTCCCTTTGCATTGTCAGCATTCATCATTTCCAAAGCTGACCTGACAGTGCCTCCACAGTGAATAAATGACTATTGGGAACTGAACACAAACACCATCCTAGATAAGCATCCCTTGCCATTGGTGGAGGACATTCTGCATGACTGTGCTAAGGGGCAAATCTTTGCCATCATTGACCTCACCAATGTATTTTCTGAAATGCCTATGCACCTGGATCACATCCATCTGACTATGTTTGCAATGCTGTTTGGCTTATATAAATGGCTTGTGATGGCCTATGGGCTTATCAAGCACAGCTGCAATTCATTAATGCTGTGGTTACTGCCACCTTATTGGATTATATTGGTTGTTTCTGTCACATCTACCTCAATGATACCATAATCTGGTCAGACTCACTGGATGAGCACCATGAAAATGTTTGGAAAATACTATTGTCCCTGCAGGAAGCTCATTTGTATATTGACATGAAAAAATGCCATCTGTACCTTACAAGAATCAATTTCCTTGGACATCACAATCTCCACTGAGGGGATTGAAGCTGAGTTGAGCAAACCCTGGTGTGGCAGATGCCAACATTTGTTAAAGGAACTAGGCTACACAGACACCTTCAAATCTAATACATACAAACATCTTTCTATACTTGATGGCTTCTCCTGTAATTTCCTTTCTTTACCCTCAATACACTTATTGTTGTGTCCCTGCACTGGCCGAGTCAAGCCAGCATTGGCCCCACATGACCACCTTTTCTTAAGACTTCATTCATTTTGCCTCTTCAAAGGTGGCTGCACTCATGCATCACACACTCATTCTTGTGCTGTTCACTCACCATTCCTGACCTCAGCAATGACCTGTTCAACAACATCAGCAAGAGAGGTTTGATCATTCCTGGGTCTTGTCTGTGAAATTGATGTGTTCTTGCTATGCCTAGCAGAGCACACAGGTGTACTACATGAATTGACAACTCATGAGTCCAACCTCATTTTGCCTTGTTGGATAGCTCACTATCAGCATGCATTCTCATGAGAGTGCCTAATGACTATTTACCACTCAGATCCATCCAAGACAATCTTTGTGGCCACCAATGCCAGTGACCTATGTTCTGGAGCTGTCCTATCCTTTGGACACACTTGGGATCTGCATGCCCAGTGACTTATGAAAGTCAGACTTTCAAGGGTCCTGAACTCAATCATCCTGTGTATCATAAGGAATTCCTCTCAATTGTCTGCACACTCAAGAAGTTGCAAGCTGAGTTTGGTACTCCTTTTGCCATGGACAAGCTGACTCAACAAATTGACAACAATCTATTCCAATTGTTTCACATTCAAATCTTAATGTCTTTAAAATATAGACATTGCATCAACGAAACCTGCTATTGTGAATCCCACTGAAATAAGAGATATTCATGCAAGCCGCAAGAAAACACAAGAATGGTCAAGGTATGGTCAAGGTGAGACAACCCATTTTAAATGATACGACTCACTCAAATACGGGTTAATTATTCACCATCGCCCGCCTAGCTCAATCGGATAGAGCGTCAGACTCTTACTAGGCGTCGGTATCTGAAGGCTGCGAGTTCGACCCTCGCGGTGGGCTATTATGTATTACTTGATCGTTTTTGTCTTTTTGTGCAGAGGAGTGGCCATATTTCTATCCCTTGAAGTACTCGCTTGCAATACTGCGAATACCATTCCGATTCGCAAAGTTTGTCTGAAATACCATTTTAAATGTCCTGACTAAAAGCTGCCCTTAAGCACCTCTCCCTTTCGAATTTAGATCATACCATCATCGACAGGTCCAATAGGGCCTGGAACATCTACTAACTTCAGGAGGGGATGTTAGAGTCGACAGCAATCTGCCAGTGAGAGGCAGTCGTACCTGCAATTACATACAAAGCCAAAACCACTAGAGTTTGGACAATCACGAACTTGCCGAGTATCCAGAGCCTTATCAGACTGCCAAACTCTAGTCAAAACCCGGTTCTCATTGATGCCCGGAGGCTATCCAGGACTTGAATCGCCATTGTGAGTATATACAAAATTGGTCTTGATCATTTGGACTATGGAACGGGACAACAGATACCAGGAAATAGTACCTATATCCGTATATCCCTTGTTCTATTATAAACAGTTGTACATGATCGATGTTGGCCTGGAAAATCCAATTGTATTGGTGCTCGGTCGTTGATCAGAGGTTCAATAAACTCACCTGAGGAATGAAACGGTAACACAGAACGAGAAAAATATATCATTATCAGATGTCTAAAAGCGGAGGTTTTGGGTCTCGGAAAGACGTAACAGAGTTTATGGGGTAAGGCACATCTTGAAGACGGAAGAGGTGTTGATAAAGGAAAATCAAAATGGTCGCAGTGGTGACGCGTCCTTGTCTACGTGAATCTGTTCGCGCCGCATGCGGAAGAGTATAAGTGAATCCGTAAGTTCATTCAGGCAGGCGGAGGAGATACGGAAGCCCCCCTAGGTGGTCGAACCATTTTTATCTGTCCATCGCCTTCGTCTTCTTCCATTTCTGGCTCTCCCCTCATCTCAGCCGCGTCCTGTCCCTCTGAAGAAGGATCTGGGAAGGTGACCAAGGTAGAAATCAAGGGAGTAGCAATCTCCATCGAACGTTCCCCACCCTCTGTAACGTCCCCATCACTACGTCCATCTCCGACAGCGTCGAATCCAATATCATGACCTAGTGGAACGTCATTAGGATGTTCTTCAAGGACCACAGCCCTTCCGTGTTCAACATCAGTCTCTGCATTCACAACGAAAGGTTGGTCCTCATCCGTATCAGAAGAGTCGAACGAGGAATCTCTGCGGAGTAAATCTGGGGTGACAGTCACTTCTTCTCTTTGCGACTGAATAACGCGAGAAAGGGCGACACGCTCGGTCCGAAGACCATCAATCTGTATCGACAAGAGACGGACTTGCTCGGTGAGGTCCTGAACGATGTTCGCAGGGGGAGAAGCGGTCAACGAAGATGATCTTGGTGTCGAGATATGATCATGAGATTGTGAACGTGTGCGAGATTGTGATTTCGATGTTATGGCGAGTGGTTGATCGGGAGTGTATAATAAGCGCCCTCGATGGGGACTCGGAGAGACATGTGATAGATGACTGGATTGGCGGCTGGATTTGGGGCTGGTAGTGAGAAGGGCTGGCTGAGAAGGATGTCTATCGAACTCTATGGTGCTGGATGAAGGCACTGGATATGCGGGATGATCGTTAGAAAGGTGAATTGCCTGGGACGAGGATGTCGGTGATGTCGGGCGCTGGACAGGCCCAGTCGCTCTTTGTAGCGTCTCCACCTGGATAAATTGAGATGAAGGCAATAATTCGCTCGATTAGAGAAAGACAACGTACATATCGAAAAAGTGAGAGTATCTCCTGCTCTAGAATCCTGTTTTTGGCAGTCGTCTGATCATACAAAGCCGAAATTTCCGAGCTATCCAAATCTGGTGGTATATTTGACTTGCCCTTGCCCTTGCCATGCACATGAATTCCACTAGTTGAAGGGGCGAATGGACTGCCAGCGTGCTGGACCCTTTCTTCTAGCGCGGCATCACGACTCGCGACTTGTGCAGAGAGAATATTGACGCGCGCGCGCGTCAATGCATGGGCCTTGCGTTCATGGTAGAGTTCGCGTTTGAGAAAATGGACAAGTCCATCAGCACATTGTGACGCGTGTTCACTTCTGGGATCATCCACAATGCATTGCTCCCTAAGCAAGTCTGTTCGTTATTCAGTGAACGACCGGCCCTCATGGGGAACAAGACGTACCCACATGGTTCGAGAGCTGGAGCTTGCTGTAAGGCCAGTGTTTGAAGTCGCCATGGCTTCGCTCTACTAGACGCAATCTGCCAGATTGGTTCACATGCTCAGCGGGAGAAATAAGACAGAAGAGCGCACCTTTTGTGATGAGTCTGAGTACCACTTCCCTATACTCGTCTCTTTCCGTCTCCGCTCCCCTCAGCTGGTCCCTGACTTTCTGTAATCTGGACTGTGCTACGTTCCTAGCATGGAGCGCTTGTTCCAGCTCCTCCTCGTAGCGCTGTCTGATTTCGTTGAGGGTGTCAAGCGATGACAAATGTTCCTGTTGGAGGAGTGACGTCCTGGCTTTATACGCTTGTAGCTGCGATTCAAGATACTTGATCTACAACAGTTATTGTCATTCTGGGCCTTGGTATTAAGTATGCATAGGTGCTTGCCTGATCGTCACGCTTGCTAGTGTCATGTCTTGCCTCTGCCATTGACATAACCACAACAGAAGGAACCAACTTCGTAGTTCTAAAGATAGATTTGAACTTACACACCATGATTCTTATAGAACTAACTACTATAATAGTAGTACACCACCATTTGGATCAAGTCCCTGAGGCCCGCCTAGCTCAATCGGCCAGAGCGTCAGACTTTTAAGTGAATGTATATTCGACAAACTTAAATCTGAAGGCTGCGAGTTCGACCCTCGCGGTGGGCTATTGCTTGGATTCTCGTTTGTTTTTCTTCCCAACTTATTTTCCCCTCCTGCGTCCTGTCCTTCCTGATTTTAATACTCTCACTGATTTGGTTGCGAACATATAATCCTAAGTCATACTCGCTACATATTAAGATATATTGTTTGTCTACAGTTCTAATATCTGTTTCTTACGATGAGAAACACTGTTCGAGAAATGGTTCCAGCAAATTAACCCCGGTAACTCCCAAAATGCCCTCAAGCCTTCCTCTATCCAAAATCTCATCAAACTTGAACACCACCCCAAATCCCCCCACATCAACTCACTCCCATTCAAACGACCCATCCCCATCCTCACCTCCCACCTCCCCACCTAATCAAAACACCCGTCAGTCACCAAAACCATCCACAACTATTAACAAACCCACAAGATACTCACCCTCATCTAATAACGCAAACCCCGTCAAATCCGCACTCAATAAAATATCTCTTAATGTCATGCTCCCCTCATCGCCTGCGTACTCTCCTTCTCCGTCCCCATCCCCATCCCTGCTCTCTCTACATCCCCCCTCTTCACCCCCAGACACTTCCTTAAACCCATGCCCATCAAGCGACGGGAGCGATACAACAGGCTCGCCAAACACACCCAGGAACGACTCCTTCGGCGGACGGGCGCCGTGTGTTTGTGTTCGTGTTCTCGAGCCTGTGAATATCCGGTTCACTTTTACCTTCTTGGCGTTCGGTGGCACCGCGTCCTTGTTTTTGTTTTTTTCCTGAATATTGTTGTTAGCGTTAGTGTTGATAAGAGGTCCGTCGTCGTCAGCGCCACACTCGTGCTCCGTTGAGGTATCCGCGATACTATGGATCATCTCATACACGTCCTCATCTTTATCTGCATCTTGGTGGTGGGAGGGGGTTGGAGCAAAAAGCTCAGGCCGGCGCTGTGCACATGCAACGAGCGATACTCTTATCGATTTCCTCGTGCTCTGCTTCTGCTTCTGCCCCTGCTCATATCCCATATCCCCTTTCCGCTTCTCCACCCCCGTCCGTAATTCCACGTTCTTGTTTTTATTCTCGTTGTCGTTCTTCGTAGTACCCACACCCCGAGGTCTACCTGCATCTGATGTCGACGTCGTGGGAGTGAGTACTGTTCTTCGCGGCGCACCACGCGGAATCTTCAGATCGGTATAGCCCCTCTTCTCCTTTTCCTTCTCCTTATCCACTTCTCCCTTGACCTCGATCTCGAAATGCGGAATTCGCGGCGCACCAAGATCAACCGTCTCCGGATACTTTGTCAACATCCTCTCGCGAATCTCATCGATCCGTGCTTCAAGCCCCCGGTCTCTTTTGTAATCTTGGTCTGGCGAGGCGTGCAGGGAGAGACCGAACGAAGCGAGGAGCTCAGGCGTCGGTTTCGTCTGTGTTGCGGTTGTTATAATGAATGTGAATGAAGACGTATACTTATAGAAAACGAACCTCGAAATCTACACTATCACCGACAGATTCAGGCTCCCACAAATCCAGCACGAAAGCCTGAGGCATCTTCTTCTTCGACCCACGGACGGCTTTCGCCTTCGCCCTCATATCCACCTTCCTCCTCGCCTCAGACTCATTCGCCCGCTTAACACCCTGCACTCTCAGCAACGCATCTCGCAGCTTTCGTGCGCGTGTCTGCGAGACCTCTAGCTCGTCCAGCACCAGAACCGGGGCAGGGGTGGGCGCGTGCGATGTAGATGATGTGGTGTCATTTGTACGTCGGGTGGAGCGCGGGAAGAGCGGTCTGCGAAGTTTGTGTAAATGTGTGGGGTGGTGTGCTGCTGCTATGGGCAGCGGTTGCGGTTGCGGCTGGAGTAGCGGCTGCGCCTGTGGTTGCGGCCATACGTCGAGTGTGTCGGCTGTCACACCCTGGACTCGAATCGGAACAGGCCACTCAACGCCCGCAGCCTTTATGACAAAATCCAGGGCCTCCTTTCCTCGTTCCCCAGCCCACGCCCCATGCATGCGTGTACTAACCAAGCCCGCGTATGTGGATTCGACGAGCGCGATGAGGCGCGGTGTGGGGATATTGGTGTATTTTGAGGAGCGTGGGGACGATGAGGCGGTGATGAGGTGGTCCTTCGTGTAGTGGTCAGCATAAGCATGCGTAAGACAAGGGAAGATGTACTTTGAGAGAGTTGAGCTCCGCCTCGCGCTTGAGAAGTGTAGACGCGGAGTGAGCCCATGTGCGGCGTGAGTATGTGGATTGTGTGAGGAGGGCGGTGTAGATGTTTGGGTGGGTGCAGAGGGGTTCCTGTGTATTAAGCGTTTGGTAGTAGTTTTTATTTATGGAGAAGGAGGAGCGTACATACGTTCAGGTTTGTCGCGGAAGCTTTGAAGAGGGCGTGTGTGGATAGAGAGAGTATCAGACGTTCGAATCTAATCGAAATTTACGCTCACTCTCAGTTCGACGTTGCAACGAGAAAAGAGAAGCGTGAACATACCTTTCGCCTGCACACTCTTCCAACAACGACTTGCGCACGACAACGTCTTTCCACCACCACGCGCCTGAGCCCACATCCGACTCAGTCTTCGTATGCGCATGCTCTTTCGCGTTGCCTTTCGACTTGGTGGTGCCAGCGGGGGCTTTTGATGTGCTAGGATATATCGAGCTATGCCGTAGCGCCTCTACATACTTTGACAGCGACGTCCGGAACGCGACTGTGTCAGATGGGACGAGACACGGGTAGGTCGCTAGGATCTAAGTACTACCATCAGCATGCCACCGAGGGCCGACCGAGAGCCGCACACAAAAGGCACTCACAGTTCTCGCGTTCCCCTCGAGCCTTCCGACTAGAAAATACGCGACATCCTCGAGAATTTTCGTTCGTTCTTTGAGCCCGCGCACGCGCGGATCGAAGATGTTATGGTCGTATTCGGGTTTGTTGGCATGCGGGTATACGAGGATGTGTAGATGGATAAGGAGGATGAGGGGTATGGGGAGCGTGTATACGGTGGCGGACATCGCGTATGTAGCGTCTACATCAGATATAGACGATCGCTAGGATGATCTTGACAAATTGTGACGAACGCGAGTGAAAGAGATCGGCGTGAGATTGGCGTGAGAGGAGAATTCAGGAGCCGATAACCGAACAAATGATTCTGAATAACATATTGTGAACAAGTTGAAACAAGATACATTCTTTGCCATTCTAATCCCACACGTCAGGCTTGAAAATGGATAACTACCTGATATAGTCTACGCTGACCGTCTGTTTCGACTCTCTGCGGCGATTCGCGGCGCATAAAATCAAGTGGCTCTGCCGTAACGTCCATCCATATCCATATCCATTATCCATACTTCCACGCCAACAATCTGGATGTTGACAGTGAGTCTGGATATGACAGGCCTATGCCTAGCGCGTCTATGTATGTACAGCTATTTTCATCACGTTAGGTTCCGCCTGACCTGTTTAGCTGGAGCTTTTCGTCTACAATTAGCGCAGTTATTTGTCTACTTTCTCCCTCTCGAGAGAGTTGAAGAATTTGATATTACGACTGGCACTTGTGAGCACAGGAGCCGATAACCCGAACAAATGATTCTGAATAGCATATGGTGTTGACATTCTAATCCCATCCGTCAGGCTTGAAAATGGATAACCACCTGATATAGTCTAACGCTCACCGCCTGTTTCGACTCTCTGCGGCAATTCGCGGTGCATAAAATTGAATGGCTCTGCCGTAACGCCCATCCATGTCCATATCCATACTTCCACGCCAACAATCTGGATGTTGACAGGGATTCTGGATATGACAGTCGTAGGAGGGCGTCCATGTATGTACAGCCATTTTCATAAGGTTCGCCCGACCTGCTTAGCATCCCAAGCTGCGATGGCCTGGCTTGCTGAAGAGTAGGTACTCGTAAAATTAACGCAGTTATTCACTCATTTCTTCATTTAGATAGGGTTGGAGGAACTGATATTATGACCGGCTTGTGAGTATCTTGGAAGTCAGCAAGAGCTAATGTAACTCACTATTATACAACAGTTTCTGAGAGTTTTACCATGACATCTACTTTTCGGCAAGCTCAGCATTGCAGATATCAGGCCAAACCAGGCCGGGCGGCACTCAAAAGGAACATTATCAAAACGTCGGTTGTAATCTTTGTCTACTACGCTCCAATCCGAGATGAAAGAAATGGTATCTGCAAACTGCTTCCGACACGCTGTTAGAAAGAACGATTAGATCCGTAAAATGCTTCCAGCTCAAAGGTGCATACTGTAGCTGGGAGGGAGTTTTCCGCCATTCGCGGCCTTGGAGTTTTCCGCCATCGCTGCGGCCTCCACAAGGATCTATCATCAGTACTTCTGAATAGTACTATTAAGGTATTTAGCGCTGCCCTGCGGAACGGACATTGCCGCTTGCTTCTGCCCAGCGTTCTTCCTTGATACAAGATGTTCTGCACAAAGTCCTGTCCTGATCCAGCCGCTTCCTTCTAACGCCCGTGCAGTCAATGGCTAAAGTCATTCTTGGCCTTGGCCTTGACCTTGGTTTGCGAGCTCTTCAAGCCTTCTTTCCAAGTGATGTCAGACCCATAGTGAGTGCGGAAGCTTAATACTTTCAGAGACTGTGAACCAAGATTGTGAACGTTCATCACTTTTATACTGTCTAGTTAAGCCAAATCATGTGGTATCATCCCCAAAAATAACACATCGTATGGATTATGGGGTACGTCAGAGTGATGCCAATATCTCTGCACGACTCCTTGGATAAAAATTCCCATGGTACGCCATGGTATGTGTCATCTCTCCCATGTGTCAAAACAGAATTGAGTCTCAACTATATCTGGTAGTCCTGCTGGATCTGGCGTCTCAGGTCAACAATCATTCCCAGTGTCTCTGTGATGTCCACTGAACCTGCGAAAATCTTTCGATCATCAGTCGCCGCCGTCGAGTCGGTTCATCTTTCTCCATCTGGAATCTCTTGCAAAGCGCTGAACACTACAACTGGACTTTCTTGCTCAATCCTTCCGAACAATGGTCCAACACCAAATCTCAGACCTTTTGAGCCACCTACAGGCATACATAAAACCTAAAAACCCGAGCAACAACAACTTAGAAGCAGAGCTAGAGCTCGTTGTCTACCCAATTTTGGGTAGTGTAGATGCCAGGATTTCAATCACAATCACTCCAATCGGGCCCCTAGATCTCTTGCAAAGCGCTGAGCGCATCGCAATACATTATCAGCGTGTCACAATACGTTATCGGGCCTCCTATTTCTGCACCTTTTCGCTGTTCGCGATATCAGACATGAAATATGTGCACTCTCGGCCGTATATCCTGCTGGCCCACCGTAAGCACATTGACAGCTCCACAACTCGCCATCGGGCCGCTTCCTTTTTCTGTACTTTTCTCGCTGTGCCGGGATAACAGCCATGAAACGTGCGTAATTTTGGCCGTATAACCTGCTGATCCCGTTTGGGAAGCGTAAAAACATTCACACCTTAAAACCTCGAGGATTTGCAAGAACACCTCCTTCCAAACAATGGTTCAATTCCGCATCCCAGACCTCTTGAGCTGCCTGCCTGCATGCATAAAAGCTACAAACGCGGACAACGACATTCTACAAGCAGGACTTGTGGAAGTGATCGACCAGTGTCACTTGACTGATCATTACAAAAAGGTATCGCCAAATTCTGTAGTTAAGTTTATATGACAGCACTGAGTTTCCACTTTTCTAGGATTTGAAACGTGCACAAATACCTCATCTCGCTATCAGAGCATTCCCAGGATCGGATCTGAAATATTTGCGTATTTGCGTCGAATATTTAATAGCTGCTTTTCTGCTAGACCGGCTAACGTGAGTACTAAGAAAACCTAGGTGTTAAAGTAGTAGTGAACATACAACTAAGTGATAAACCCGCAACTGCTGCTCAGGCGCAGGAGTGGGCGGATATTTACAAGCAATATTTCAGAAAGACACTCCAAGGAACCAAAGGGCCTGCAAGGATCAATCAATAGTTAGGTGCCTCAGTAGTAATCTCACAGCAGCTTACACAACTCTTTTGGTCAGCCTCACCAAGAAATGTGATATATACCCGCAAGCGTTCAGCAAGACGTTCGAAAAAACTAAAGGACCTGCAGAGATCATTAAATAGTTGCGTACCCCAGACCAGTCTCACAACAGCTTACACAACTCTTTCAATCCAGTTTGACCAGCCACATGTCGAACACCATCAAGGACCCTTACTGGTCTTGTCTGGTCGAAAACAATATCCTCCTAGCAGACGGCATGGCAAAAGAAGCTGTCGATCGCGAAAATCCTGGTACTGAAATGGATCTGGAAACATATATAAAGGTTCGAAGAGACACGATCGGCGCTCGCCAGCTATTCGATCTCGGGCGCTGGATCCATGAACTAAACATTACGCCGGAGACTCTGACTCACCCTGATATTGTTAGAATGGAAGAACAGTTCATTGACCTTATTTCTCTTGCAAATGTCAGTCACTGTCCTGTCCGAGCCCCCGGGATCATAATCACTGAATACTAGTCATTCCCCATAGGATCTCTATTCGTACAAGAAAGAATACCTCGCGAAAGACGCGAAGCATAATTACCTCACTATTGCCCTTAGAGATCCTACTGCAGACCTGCACGAGAACGATTTACAGGGCGCGATCAACTACACTTACGATAAGTTCTGCCAAGTCTTGACAGATTTGGAACATCAAAAGAAAGTGTTGCCGCGGTTTGGGAAGAGCGAAGAGGCCAAAGTTGACAAGTACTTTTGGTTGATGATGAATGTTGTCATTGGGACGATTCAGTGGAGTCTTGAGTGTGAGCGGTATGGTCATTTTGTGGATGTAGATGGACCGAATCAGGGAGATGTAGTCTTTAATCTTTAATTTCTCTGAGAGTGCCACAAGCATTCCTTCATGGTACGTTTATTCAGTTATTTCTGCAAAGGCTTATATCACTGCGTGAAATATGAGATTACGAAAACTACCAATGTGTCGGGTATCTACGGATTTCAGTCATATTACCAGCTCGTTCTATGCAAATTCTCAGAATCTAGTATTTACCTTCAATGTTCAAGATATAACCATATAACGACCGAAATCCAGTTAAGTTTTGCTGAAATTATATTTCATTTGTAATTTGACTGCACAATATATTTGCTTGCTCCGCATCCTGGATCTTGCAGCTGCAGGTGTTACTGATTGATATTCGCTCGCAGGCCGAAGCGCTAGCTCGATGCTGCTCAAATCTACAATAAGTTCTGATTACGGGTTAAGATGATGCATATGAATTCGAGCGGCTATGGGTACATATGCATAGAGTACTAATTGAAATATAAGCAATACTCTGGATCCAACCAATGCCATCGGGATGTATAGCTGAATGGATATCAAAGCATGCTGGATAATTGATGACCATTGAGAATTCTGAGTCGAATTCGAAGCGTCGTGTGCATAGTTTTGACAGCTGTAGCTGGTGACGTTGATCAGTATGAATTTTATCTTCCTGTAACACGTTCTTTACTCTTGGACTTGCTCCATGCCACAGTGCCATGACATCCAACAAACGTTAAGCGCCTGGATACTGTCATCACGAACTACGAGGAGTTACAGAGTGAATTCTATCAGTACAAGGTAAGATCCGAGGAACAGATCAGAGTCTTATGAGCAAGGACCGATGCATTAGAAGAAAGGCTTGTGTATCTTGAAATGGTGGTGGGAGTTGACAAAGACATGGATGAAGATACTGGTTGTGGAACTCAGGAAGTGGATCCTGCAGAGAATACCCAAGAGAATGGAGTGATGCTTGATGAGGGCACATCGACTGAAAACTTGTCAGAACACATGTTGGCAACTCCCAATGACAAGGAGGATGAGGACTACAGAAAGAAGCAATTGCGGAGTGGGATTGCAAAGAAATACAAGCCCATCAAGGTGCAAACACTCACCTCATTGTAACCTGGTCTGCTGATGAAAATCCACCTGAAGGATGTTGTCAATAAATTCTTTCAACACTTGATGGGAATTGACAAACTGGATGCGAAAACCCTTCCTTTGTATCCCCATGGGATTGACCGCACAAATTCAGACTGGCTGAAGGATCCTGCAACATCAAACCCTCTACTTTGTTTCGACTGGAAGAAAACACACCGCCAACCACCAAACCAAGGTCAGCTGAGAAAGGTATATAAATACATTGTAGCAAACGGTGTGAGACTCGTTCCTGAAGCAAAGGAAAGCCTGGTAGATATCACACAGGACAGCTTAATGGATAAACTTCAGTCGAAGTGGACTTACATGGCAACACAGTGGAGAAATTTGCAGAAGGCTGAGAATGAGCAAGTGGAATATAGGCAAAGGGAGGAAGACTTACAAGATGAGGCAGAGGAGGAGGAGAATGATTCTTAAGCACTCAACCGGGCAAAGAAAAATTCCCGGGCAGGAGCAGTAGGTGTTTTGACCATTCATTAATCAGCTAATCAATTCCTGGTATCAGGTTCTAAAAGCACAAATCAGAAAGCAAGTCAAGTCAGAATATACTGACCCAAAATATGACAGTGCATTCATCTTGAATGCAATGTCTGTTTATGAAGATGTCCCTGAGTGACAACTTGATGAACCATCATGCTATGTCAGGAGAGTGCCAGACTATCAAAGTGACAATGTAAGATATCAGTATCATCCTAGACAGAGATTCAACTCCAATCTAAAGAAATAGGTCATCAAATTGTATGAGGAGATTGATAAGCCATCTGACCCCTCACCAGACAAAGGAAAGGCAATGACAATGTGTAAAGATGGACAATAATCAAGAACTCTGAGCCTCCAAAGGCCCAATTGCTCTCAAGCTAATTTGAGCTTGGCAAGTCAAAGCAGAGCTTTTAGAGGCCCATACATACTGGTTTGACAGTAAATGTGTTGCAAAGAGTGGAGTTTCATGGGGGGACCCTGAGGATCCAGTAGAAGAGAAGCCAGAAGAAACAAAATAGCAATGAGGCCAGTGATAAATGGTTGATTGAGCAAAAGAAGGCTGTCAATAAAGATGGGAAAGAAAGGATTGTGAAGGCGAGCAAAAAATTTCAGGAAGTTCTCCATGGGAAAAGCCTTGATGATATTTTTGCCTCATGACTGACCATAGTTCTCATATAGAATGTTAACTTACAATCAAAGTTCACCCTCATCATCATTAAGTTGGTCCCATGTGTCAATTACTTCATCTCCAGTGTGCCAATCATAAGTAACAATCAAAAGATAGAATTATTGGCCTGACAGAGTCAAAAGAATGAAGTACCCTTAGTGGTTTGTCAGGGTACTCATGACATGCCACAGGAATAGCAGCTACTGGTGTGGCAAGAGCAAGTGATGGTATCACTTCCATCTCACCCAACAGATCAGCATACACAGTATATATGCCAAGATCATTGGCACTAGAAACCATGTGAGATAATAGTCAATGTCAGATAGAACACATACTAAAGGTCCCAGGGCATGGTTGATATTAGATCATCAGCAACACAACACCAAACAATGGAACAAAGAATGGAAGGCCATGTATCAATGGTCAACTGAAAATGGTATATAATTTGACAGGGATAACAGTTGCCCTGAAGGTCAGCACATGCAAATTGATCAGCTTGAGTCCATGTGGCTGTTGAGCACCATATCTGACCCCATCTTTGATGATAAAGGGGCATGCAACTGCAGAACCATTTGCTAGAAAAGGCACTGAGTTTGGTTCTGAAGAGAAGTCATCAACAATGTTCTGGTCCAACCATACAGCTTGGGCATAAGTAAGCAGAAGTCTGTATATCTTGTCTGGAAGTTGGCAGAGGTTGGTGGTCTTCTTTGTGCTCTTTGGCTTCAAAACTTCTGGGGAGCACAGCAGATGATTAGTTAGATGTTACCTCAATGAAAAAGATGTAAGTGACCTTGTGAAAATCCAGCAATGGGACCTTTTGGGGTTCCTTGAACTCTACCATGAGAAGAGACAACATGTTCCACTAGCTTCTGCTTGTGTAGAGTTGTGTCAGCTGGTGGAGACAATAGCTGAAAGAAAGTGAGAAGATATATATACATAGGACATAAAATCAAACCAATTCTTCAAGCCACTGCTTGAGATTTCAATCACAGAGCAATGTCAACTCCATCTCTCCAGCTGCATGTCCATTGAGATTTCCCAAGTTGACCATTGAATCATTCAAAAGCAAAAAGCCACCATGCATAGGCAGGACCAAAGCACTTGAATACTTGCTTGTAGTGCATTACAAGATGATGATTTGGCTTGAGATGGATACCAAGTTCAAGAGTGCCTCAACAGAACAGTTGAAGATAATGCCGTGCTTGGTCAACATCATAGAGTGTAATGGAGCATGCAGCCAGTAATTGTTCTGCTATTGATGAGTAAAGTACAAGATGATATACCTGTTGAAGATCCCATTGAAACTTTGGAATATTGACCATTTGAGGAGGTACATCTGGTGCAATGTTTCAAATCTTGTTATCAGTGGCTTTTTGCCATGCAAGCCACAAAACAGTGGGCTGTACATTGCATAGTCAATGCCATTGCCTTTTGAAGAGAGTGATTTGTTCCAAGCTAGAAACATGTATGTCAGATTCACTCAAAGAAACAACAGAGATGAAAACATTATCAGGAAGGCAACCAATTCCTGATGGCCAGATAATTCCATTAATGTTCTTTTCAAAATCTCGCCATCTGAGAGCATCAAGGAGGTGTCCAGCCCCAATTACATCAGCCCAAGATCATGGACAATGCCTAGAGATTGTCAGGGGATGTCCTATTCCCCCTCTGTCCTGCTCTCCCTTCTTATGAATTTCCATTATTCTCCTTTGCTTTCCCTGTCTGCTGTTTCCAGTTTCAGCCCTCAGGCTGCACCAGTTCTCTGTCCATAATCCAGACAAGTGTCACCCTTCCACACAGCCTCTTACCAGACCCCCAGATTATTTCCCTTATTCTGAGACAACTGCTCATTTCAGGCCTCCCATCTTTGGGCCACAAGTACTTTCAACCAAGGGCTATCTTTTGGTTATATTTGTGTGGTCACATAATGGGAGGCTGGAGACTGAGGCCATTTATGATGGATTTCTGCTTTTGATCAGACTCTGGATTTGGTGGTTGTTAGGTTTTTTTCCAGAAGCTCCAGAGTAAATTTTCTAAACACTGGCATTGGGGATCTTTAGACTTGTTCTCTTTGGATCTCCCTCTGCCAGGTGAGTAGCTAGAACTCTGGAACTTCTTGTAGATGCTGAATAGACTTTGAATCTCCCTCTGCCAGTTGTGTGACTGAGCCACACACAGCATTCAGAGGTCACCCTTACAGAGATCTGCAAGTCTATGTTGACACATGACATTGCATTTCAAACTCACCATAGAAATTATGCATGAATTCTAATGGCAAACATTGAATGGGAAGCCAACCTGGCATAAAATTGAATTCTGAATGTTGACACCCATGGTCATTGAGAATTTTCTTGCATTCCTTCATGGTTGTTGCATGATACAATTGAAATGAATACTTCAATTGGTCCCAACCATTCTTGAGATGAAAGTCTGGAAGAAAATGCTGAATCTGATAGAAATCTGACTTTGCAGTGACATACTTGAGATATTGTAGCCAGCAGGGTTATTGATGTCATCGTGAGAAATAAAGCAGAAGTTACAAGGATGTGATTTATGGGCATGTGCAGCACTTCCCATGAATTTACATGATGTTGGAATATCAGAGGTTTCAAATGCTGCTACTGCATGGACTATGACAGGTAATCAGCACCTGTACATCTGCATTAGCATGCCTGATTGATATACAAGTGAAATACTTCCCTCCCATCAATCTGTCTACTTACTAGCATATAATTGCTTAAGCCCATTGACAAGTGGAACAATTAAATAATTGAGCTGTTCAAGACTGGGTTCATGAGGATCTGGAATTGTCATTGCAAAATATACATTTCCTGATAAGAAGTGAACAGTGCAGCATAGATCATTAAAAACAGCACATATTGCACCCATTGAATGAGGACAATTGTCTATAATACCAAACCTAGAAATGACACATTAAATGGAAGCTTGCATTACAAAAAAGCCTACCAATCTATATTGAATGTGAGACTGAGCTCCACATCACACATAACAAGGGCTCTTTGGGATCCAGCACTGATTTTGACATTGTGAATGGTATCATTGTCTTCTATGATCTGGCATAAACCAATTTCATCTGAAGTCCATCTTTCCACATCATGGATGTCATCTAAGACAGTATGTTTGGTGATTGGAGGCCAGTTTATATCTTGTTTGGTGTCTTGTAAATTCTCAATGAAGTCTTTACAAAGCAGGAAATGTGAGATAGGTTTCTCTATGGGCAAGTAACAATGGATTTTGGCAGGAATCCATATGATAATTGGTTTGTCATCACTGTTAGCATCTCTTGCAAGGTGCTTCTCATAATAGAATTTTCCTGAGCAGCATTGTTTGGTACAATTTGGGTGTGAAGCAATCCAGATGTCATCCTCAGTGTAGGGCTTGAAGCATACCATACAAATAGGTAGTCATTTGATATATGTATCTGCATCCAGGCCCAATCATCCTTTAGCAGTTGCCAGTGTCCTTGTTGGTTTTGGAACAGTAGAAGGATCAAGAAAATTACAGAGTGATTATATCTAGACTGTCAAGAGGTTGTTCAATTGATTTGAGTACTGTCCTAGAACCAAAAACATTTCTGAGGACTGTCTGCAGATACAAAAGATGCAGTGGCTGGGCTTCTTGGAAAGCAGGAGCCAGCATACTAGGTAATTCATTGATTACTCTCAGGCTCAGATTCCAGATTCATACTAAAGCAAGAGGAGGAGGCATTCAGCTTGATGGATCAATACTAGAATCAACAACTTGTTCAGCATGATCAATGGTAGAAGTTGGAATTCTGGGTGGCTGTTTGTCTTCTCCTGTATCCAGTGTGTTGGGTAGCATATCAGGTAGATCTTCTGAATCAATGTTGGGAAGTTCTGTATCCAAAATGACTTGATCTTGCATCTTGTCAAAGATTAGAGCCTGTTCATCAAGTTTGGTGCTTCCAGACAATACATGTGCTAGTATAGAGTCTATGGAGCTTGAGGCTTCTTGCTGTGCTACAAGGCTTGAGGAAGAGACAGAGATAGACACTGATAGATTCCCAGATAATGATACATTCAGATTTGATGAAGTTGTGGCTGAAGTTGCTTGCAGAGCTCTCTTGTCTTTTTTCAAGTGGCAACTATAAGTAACAATTGACTTGTAATGGAGTGCCCATTACCCCTCAGTAGCAATTACTCCTTAATATTAATTTATTCATATTATTATTAAGTAGTGTCACATGATGCTACCTTTAAATACTCATATCATAATTACATAAAGCAGCACCTTACTTCATACTTTGTAGACAAGATCAATAAACTGGTTTTGACTTATGAGGTGTGAACCATAAGCTGTGCAAACTGTAATGGAATCATTGCATATTTTCAAGTCAAACAAGCATGTACTCATTTGCAGAGCAAGAAGCCAAACTTCCCAAAAGAGAAGTTCACTGCTACAAATTATGATCAGAACATTAAAATTTTAATGTACACCTTTTGCAATGGGCACAGTGGTGACTAGAGAAGTTCAGGTGTTCAGACCTAGGTCTGAACTGGAGTTTGATGGAACAGTGCAAACTGTTACACATGAACCAATGGGTGTTGCCATGCCACACTATGGAATCAGGAGAAAGTGGAGTGATGCCAGGAAGACTGCCAGTAGTTACTTCTGTTCAACCATCCTTGACTGGTCTGATGAGCTCCACTATGGAGGACACTCAAGTGCCCTCTGCTTAAATGTACCTGACAGTGGAGCCAGAGAGTGCAGTGGGGGTAGTAGGCAAGGGGAAGAACTCCTTGCATGCACCTACTGCACTGCAAGTGGAATGGTTGAGATCCTTTCCAGAGGCCACAGGAGGTCATAGTGACTCCTCAATGGTAATTACACTGCTGAGGAGTGAGGAAGAAGCTCTTCACAGGGCCTGTGGCCCTATTTGGTTGCAAGTGGGATCAATGCTGGGCTTGCACACAGCAAGTTCCTCAGCATTCATTGAGACAATTCCAGAGGATGTTGGAGACACTTCCAATATGGATGGTTAAGTGAACCCAGATGACATCCTCCATAGGAGGGTGTTGGAATTCTGGCAAGAGCAGGTTGAGGTCCCAAAGACTCCAACTCAGCAATGCTTAGCTGCAACAGTAGCTGAGGATATCACAATTCAGCAGTCATTGAGTGAGGGAATCATCCCAACTGACCTGGTAAAGTTCATGGAACTTTATATAATTTTTCCAGTGCACAAGGTAGCAGACTACCTCCAGCAGAAGAAGTTACAGGAATTGCAGGCATTGTCTGCTATGCCTTTGCCATTTGTAGATGGGGCTCATTTACCCCCACTGTCTCCAGTCAATGAAGTGTTGACCCTATTACAGGTGCCACAACAGCCTGAAGAAACACTGTGTGACTATGTGGCACAACAGGCTGCAGTAGACCATCAGAGACAGGCTACATTGGGCATGATTGTAGCTCCTGACCTAGCTTCTATAGAGGTTGGGTCAGTAATTATAGTTGAGCAATCTGTAATGCATCTGAAACCTGCTGAATCTATGCATAGAGCATTGACTTGAGAAGATAGAATTGTGTTGCAACAATTCTGCAATGGTGACCTAGAGGACTTTGGGCAGTTCTACATGGATGACCAAGGGGTGGTGTTCCAGGGGAATACTGCCTATGATGCATGGCCTGAGGACTATGTTCTACTAGAATGTACTAGGCCCATTCAAAGGGAAGAGCAAGGTTCTCATTCTCTCCTAATATATGAGCATGTTGGGACTATGAGTAGCTCCACTGCATGTCAACATCCAGCTGACCAGGGAGAGAACATCCCCTCAAGTTGGTCTAGTGACAAAGCAATGGGTGGAGTAGATCTATGATGGAGATCACCTGGAGGTGATCCTATGTCCACTCCACTCTTGACACCTTGTTGTCGACTGCCTGGGCCAGGTGAAGGTGGTGGGGGACCCAGAAGAGGACTAGCTTTTCCTGGTTGAAGGCCATCACTACTCCTGGGAGGAGGTCTACCAGATTCAAATTGACCAGGTAATGGTCCAGCAGATAAAGCAGATGATGTGGGTCATAGAGCTTGTAGGAGGAGGACTACAGTCCTCCTAGAGAGACAGCCATAGCAGTTTTCAATGCCACCACAACATTGTGGATGATTCACTACTACTGGAGTGAAGGAGGCCCATGAGTATCACCACCAGACAATGCATGATTGTCTATGGGTGGTGATGGAGCAGTTGCTTGCTGTTTGACTAGCAATTCCAGAAGGACTCAAGCCTAGAAGGAGTGATCCATCAAAGACAATCACCCCATATGTTGGATCTGCTAGGTTCAGTGAACTTGAAGATTGGCTAATGAGCATCTGTGTGTTTTATGCAGTAGCCCAGTATGGTGGAGATGGGGGTGATTGTGATAAAGTCCTGATCCTTATGGACTTCCTCATTGTAGGTGCACTGAAATGGCACCTATGACATGTGATACATGTCAATAGGGTCCAGTCCCACTGGAGGTTCAAGAATGTGATCCTTGGATTGTACAATCAATTTGTACAGCCCTTGACAATGCAGGATGCATGTGATACATTCTGTGATGTGGTGTATGCAGTTGAAGAGAGAGTACAAGAAGTTCATGATGCCTTGCTTGACCATGCTTAAAACATGGCCATGTTTCCTGATGAATTCACCATTCATAAGCAGTTCCTGGAGGGGATACCCTCTGACATGCTCATGGCATTAATATGCAATGATGGGCTTGCTCCCACAGTGAACACAGTTAAGGAGTTTGTCTTGGAAGTGAAGGCCTATAAGAATAGCATCAAAACTGCTGTGCACCACTTAGAGCGCAGAATGAAGAGTCAGTCAGGACAGCAGCTGTTGTTAGCAGCAGTGCAGTCTCCAAAGTTTGGGGCTGCCTAGGCTAAGTGGACAGAGGTGGCCAGACACCATGTCTGCCCACAACTGTCTAAGTTGACAAAGAGGCCTGCTGTACATGTGGCCTCAAGGCCTATACAACCACAAGTCAGTCTATGCAAGCAGACCATTTCACTATATATAGAGCCAGTCAGCATGTTCAACAGCTTGGACATTGTGCTCTTTTGGGCCAGTTGGTTGAGCACTTGGACTGGCAAGTGTTTCTCTCACAGTCTGGGCCTAGGCCCTTCCTGACTTGGAGGTGCAGTACAGGTAGCAAGAAGACATCCTGCCACAGGGAAGAATGTAGTGGTCATAGCATCTGGCCAACTAGGTAAGGATGCTGAGCAATCTTCTAACTGTTACAAGTAGAGAAAGGTCAGGCATTTTGCCTGCAAATGCAGGGAGCCAGCTAAGCTAGCTCCTCAAGTGTTTATGCAAGCAGCACATACTGCTGCTCCCTCAGATATGGGAGATGCCAATGATGAGCTGCTGGAAGAGCCTGCTAAGGCTGACAACAATAATGCAGCTGAGTCTGCAGAAACTCAGAAGAATGATGAGGAGTATGAAGACTGGTTAAGTCAAATAGACTTAACTGAGTTTGTAATAAATGCAAGCATTTCTGAGACAACATGTTTTGCACTGTTCAAGTTGAACAGTGGCTACATGCCATTGATGATACACAAAATCAGGTTGGATACTGCTATTCCTAGGGGAATTCAGCAATTTGCCTGCCAAGCTCTTAAGAACTTGGCAACAGCACACAATGCAACCATTGAAGCACATGTCTTTCAAACATGCCTTGCCAACTTGCATTGTAGACCTGATCCAGAACTGTAGAAAGGTGCATCGGTGTAGCTTTTGACAAAAAACCTCAACCTCCCAAAAGGCAGAGCTAGGAAGCTCTTTCTAAAAGGCCATATAGAATCTTGGAGGCCTACAGTGAGACCTCCAATTATATGTTGGAGCTGCCTACAGCACTCTGGGAACAAAGAATACATCCTAAGTTCCATGTGTTGCTGCTGCAACCATACAAGACCAGCAACAATGCACTGTTTCCCAACAGGGCAATACTAGAGTCATACAACTTTGGTGCTCCAGACAACCAAGAGTAGGTTGTCAATGGCCTGTTAAGCCATTGTTGGGATGGGGAAAACCTCAGATTTGAAGTGTGTTGGAGTTTGGGGGACACCACTTGGGAGTCTCTTGCCACCTACAAGGACCTAGCAGCCCTTGACAGGTATTTGGAACTGCAGAGCATCTAGCACCCTGCACAGTTGAATATTATGTTAGCCAATTTTTTGGCTGAGTGTGAAGTTCAACTGCTCTTTGTCTTCTATGATATTGTTGGTGCTACATGCCAACAGTAGCAAAGAGGACTCTTTGCTCAATGGGCAAGAAAAAGAAGCAACCTGGCAAGGTAGATGCAAGTCTGCCAGGATATTTGTTGAGCTCTGAACAGAGCTCAAGAGGAGGAGGACCAGGGAGTAGTTCACTCCCATAGTTTGGTGGCTTTGCTGCATTGGCATGAGGTTTAGTGCTTGGGGACATAGCACCCCTAGCAATGAAAAGAGTGGCTCCAGCCCCAAGGAAAACAAGGCCCATGAGCAGAGGACCCACAGCAGTGCCAAGAAATGTGGCCCTGCCCAGCTATACAGTAGCAATGCAGCAGTTGCCAGTATGGGGATATGGTGTGCCTCTGCAGTGTGGTGGTATGGAAAGAGGATATGGGGGATGTTAGGTGCCCCTACCAATGAACTTTTGGATACTCTGTGGACCCACAGCCTGTGTAATCCCAGAAATTTCAACAATACATGGTGCTACCATATAATGTGGCCCCACCAACAGTCACTGGCCCCAGCTGTACAATGGGCACAGCAGGTCAACAATGACCTGCCACTATATCACCACAAGTAGGGATTTTTGTCCCTGCATCCTCTCTATCAGAGGCAATGCAGGTGGATGACAATGGCCCAGAGTTGATCATGGCTCTGATGCAGTCCTTGGCCCCTCCACAGCAGTCATACCTGCCATTGCCCACTGTAGTGCATTCATTGAATGCTCCAGCTTCAGCTTCAAGTGCATCAGGGCATCCAGTGGCCACCTTGACCAGCAAAGAAAGGAAAAAGTGAATGCAATATGCCACCTGCACTAGCACAGGGGAGTAGCACTTCCTCATTGACCACCTGGAAGATAGTCAAGTGATGCTGCTCTAGAGAAGAGCAAGGGCAAAGCAAAAGAGCCTGAGCCCTCTACTGCTATGGATGAGCAAATTGCTCACCTCCTCCAGTGGCTTCATGAAACTGGAGTATCAGAGGACATCAGGGCTGACATCCTCAATAATCCAGTAGTGCAGTTAGCACTAGCTCAAGTTCTGAACAAACTTGACATTGTTTGAAACCAAAGAGATGAGGCCCAGATGGGTTTCTTTTGCTTAGCCTTGGAGAAGGGAAAGTGGGTAGCATCCCCTCCCCAACCCCCAAAAGCAAAGAAGGCTTGCATGGAGCCTTCTGTGTTTGTCAAAGGATCCTCAACTCAGAAAGCACAGCTGATGCCCTATGATAATGATGTGCCTGCTGGTAATAACTAGAGAATGGACAAGTGCCCTGACTTCAAGGTGTCTCCATCCACTGCTGGACTATTGACATTAGCAGCAGCCAAAGCTGGGCTGCCAAAACCAGCAGTGGCTAAGGCTGGACCATCTAGGTCTGCAACAGTAAAGGCTGGCACTGCAAAGCTAGCCAACCCTGTGGTCATTGCCACTCTGATTGCCTTTTCTGCAAATGTGCTACAGGGATCAGAGGCAAAAGTGATTGAGGTCCTTAAACTGAGGACCTATGTTATCCCTACTGCTCTGTTCTACAGATACTTCCCACCAGTGCATTGGGACCCCCACAATGAAGAATTCTTTGTCACCCAAGTACAAGCTGCCCAAGCTGCCATGAGTGCCCCAGTGGCATCTGACTTGGGAAGCAATGATGATGATGATGTCCCAACATCTAAACAATGTATTTTGGACAGTGACTCAGAAGACAACACTGCTGAGTGTTGTTGCAAGAAGCAGCACAATGCTAATGCCAAATAGCTGTTAGCTATTGATGCTGAGAAGTCCAAACTGGACCTCAAGCATCTGAACAATACAGTGCCTGACCACCTTCCAGATGGCTGGGAGATGTCACGACCCGTTCCCCAAAACCCCGCACATCGTCCATCAAACCCCCGAACCCCCAAAAGGACCCCCAACGCTCCGCCGAACTTCCGCCCATGCCCACGCCTACTTCGGCTAACTCCGACACCTCCCCGGCTAACTCCGACGGCCCCCTGGCCAACTTCGGTGCCTGCCCCGCAGCCACTGACACTTACCCTGGGCTTCCCAAACCCCGAGAACCACCCCCGCTATTCCTGATCTTCGCCCACCCATCATTAACTCAACACCCTGCTTCCTCCGACCTATTCCGGAATATCACGACAACCTCGGAACAACCCGCGATCCCATCAACGTATCAGCGCGGCACGATCTTCGATCACAACCGACACCCGCCCACTCCGTCAAGCCCCGCCAAGCCCCGCCGCCACAGCCGACGTACCCCGAAGTCCTCCGGTAGTCAGTATATAAGTCATCGAGTAGCTCTTCGTACTCCAGTCTTGATATTGCTTAACGTTACCTATGGTCTGATTGTTTCCTTTTTTTGTGTTTTGTGTTCGTTTTCGTGTCTCTTTCTCCTTACTCTCAGTTTCCCGGTCTTATCTCAGTCTCCCGGTCTTATCTCAGTCTCCCGGTCTTATCTCAGTCTCCCGGTCTTGTCTCGTCCCCTTTTCGTTATCGTTCTCGTTACCGTTTCGTACCTCCACTCGAATCTACTCTTGTTCCATATTGTCTCGTCCAACGCCGTCTCGGTGACGTCGTCTGACCCTTGTGCCCAATTCTTCATCAACCCTAACGACCTCACGAACTCCGCGATTATAATTACGAACCCCGACACTCCTTACCAGGTCCGAACCTCACTCTTCGCTCGGTCCCAGACTCCATCAACCCCAAATGATCTCCCATCAAACCCCGGCTCCGCCCCCATTGATCACACAGCCACCTACTCCCTTGCTTCCGCAAATCTCCCGTACGGCCTTCTGCTTGAACCCCGCCAAGACCGTCTCATTTCCCCACAATCCGACTTCTCCGGACCTTCCCGGACCTGTCTGGATCACATCTCCCCAATTACCCGCGCAAACCACCAGGACCCAGAACGTCTTCGAGTGTCCGGTCACCAATGCAGGGGGATCACGCCCGCCTAGTAAGGACTCGCCCAGTGCAGCTGCGCCCCCGAGGTCAGCGGACCCTGACAGGAGACCACATTGGTATGCAGCCACTTTGAGTGCCAAAACAACTTCAGGAGTATTCTTCACCCCAATTTCTACTGGTCACCAACAATTAATGCAGTCTTTGTTGGTGATGAAGCAGTCTTTGCCTGCTCTACAGAGATCGCAGGGGTATCTTATATATCCCCACATTATGAATTGTTATATTGGTGGGCTCTACAAGGGATGCCCATAAACCCAGAACAGCTGTGGCTGATCCTAAAGCTCATTCAGGATAGCTGGGCTAAGATTACTATGAGGGAGTGGATACATGCTGCTCTCCTCCTTCAGGAGTTCCACTGGATCTCCTTTGACATGGCCCCAGACATTAGAGACCACACCATGTGGCATGTCATGGAGTTGACTCTGGAAGAATTGGAAACATCTCTTTCTAGAAGAGACCACTATTGACAACCAGTGCCCTTGCCTTCACACTCATTGGCCATGCTTGGCCATACAAATAATAACACACAGGGAGCAGGACTTACTGAAGTCCCAATCAGCCATCACTTCAACATTGATGCATGGGCACAGTATATTCTGCACCATGGCCACCCAGGTTTGCAGAACCTGTACTCAGATGTGACCATTAATGCTTCATTATGCATAGACCACCACTTGGTCTTTACATATGTATTGGGTTAGGCACTTGCCCTGACTATGCTACATGCACAAATGGCCTATATAAGGCTGTTCACTATAGTGGCTTCTCAACCTCATCTCTATCAGGACATGGTTGATGTGCTCATGTAGGGGAGTTTACTCCTTTTACCTCCTACATCTTCACTCTGCATAGGTTGCAAGTGCTGCCTATGCATATTAACAACCTCAGTAAAATGGAGGTGATACATCACCTCCTGATAAACTGCATGCCTCCTACATGGGTGAATCATGCATATACCTATGGTATATGCTTCCTCAATCACCACTGGTCAGGGAGCATACTACACATGGATCTGTCCATAAGAGTTGACAATGAATGCCATTGTCAACTCCAGATCATCAGTGTGCCCCCTGCTTTGGAGGGGTATGATGGGTGGTATGCCCCCACCACTAATGATCAGGAGCACTTCTGAGTGCTCCATGAGAGCTGTGGCCACTCCTCACTCAGTGCAGCCAAATGGCTGTGCTATAGTGAGGTGGCCATCTTCACTTACCTTCTGCATCACCCTGCAGAGGTGGTGAGAGCCTCCATTGCAGAAGTGGAGGAGCCCTTTTCCATAGTTCCTCCACCAATTGCAGCTCCAACTGAGGAGGGGCCTTCTTTATCAGTGGCCTCAGCCACTACAAACCCTGCTGCCAGCTCTATTACATCCTCTCAGGATGCACCTACAGAGGAGTCCATGAAACTGGACTATGCCAACAACTCTTTGGTGCCCACAAATTCCCACCCAACAATGACTCCACAAGTTGTTCCTAGCCCCTGAAATGTAGCCATAGTGACTAACACTGCTACCCTGGCCACTCCTGAGGCTGGATCAAGTGGCTCCACTGATATGGCTAATGCTACATTGAAATGCTGGGCAGACATCATGAGCAACAAGGAAGCAGCAGCCTTGAAGATGGATGAACAGGCAGGGTGAACTACCAGAGAAGTTCACTATTCAAATTGGAAAAATGAACACAGGCTTACTGAGTGCCCATCTTGTCACCCAGTGCAGTTGTGCAGCACATTGGGATGGTACTATGTCCATCTTATTGAGTAGGACCATTTGATCCTGCCACTATTCTAACATAGAGATCTGTGTTCAGATTCCAGTGAGACTTGCAGGTGGGATGCCATATCCCACCCCCTGATTTGTGTTCTGATTTTCCATGAGTCTGTTGACAGACTCAAAAGGGGGGTATGTAATGGAGTGCCCATTACCCCTCAGTAGCAATTACTCCTTAATATTAATTCATTTATGTTATTATTAAGTAGCATTACATGACACTACATTTAAATACTCATATTGTAATTTTAAGGAGCACCTTACTTCATACTTTGTAAACAAGATCAATCAACTGGTTTGACTTATGAGGTGTGAACCATAAGCTGCATGAACCATAACAGAAACATTACATGACTGGTACATGAAACCTGATGGACTTGAACTGCATTTGGTGCACTGACATTCAACAAGGTGTTTCTAGTAGGTTGACTGTATCAATGCACTGTAAGGTCACTCTGGAGCATGGTTAATAGATTTACTGACCATGAGTATCCAGTGTCTGGTGGTAGCTACTGGGACAGAGCTCAATGAAGGGAGACAATTGCAAGAACAACAGGACTTGGTAAAGTTAAAGTCATGCACATGCATCATGACAATACATGAACACATGCAATTAATGTGTATATATATATCAATGTCTGTGATAGCTAGTGCTACCATGGTCAGAGCAGTAATTTTATTAGAATGTATGTAAAATATGTGAATTCTAGTGAAATACTATAAAATTAGATTCTAGAGGTATTCTGAGAGGAATCTGGGTGAAATGCATGGAACCTAAACATATAATAACATTTCATAATCTCATATTTCATGCAGTGCAGTGAAAGGGATTGGCATGACAGGAGAATTCAGGAGCTGATAACCAAACAAATGATTCTGAACAACATATAGGGCTGCCTCAATTCATGTGGTACAGTTTGAAAGTGGTACAGCTTGAGCATGATTCCAAGTCTGCTGTTGGCCAAGTATGGCTGCCAGCAACCATCCCCAACATCAGGTACACTTGGCCAGGCTGGCAGGTGCAGGCCTCAACTGTGCTCAGTGCTGAAGCACTGAAGTCCAAACAACATGTTGCGCTACCTTCATCTTTGTTGATATCAACTGTCCTTAGAATCTACATTCTTTCTACATTTCCCTATTCAATGTGTTGTAGGTTTACAGAGGAAAAAATCGTAGTCTTGATCAATGTATGTTGCCACCGATAAGATCATCTGGGTTATCCGAGTTGGGGATAGAGAGTGGCTGCCGTAAAGATGGATTTTGTAGCTGGATTGAAACAATGAGAAGGAGCTCGTGAGGGAGAAGCTCAGAATTCATTAAGTCTGACAAGAAAACCGAGTCGTCACTAATCATTCAATCAGCGACGGGCCATCGTAAGTATTCTCAACCGGACGGCAACAGTTCCCATTTGTGGAAGGCTCTGCTAAACAACCCGAAAGGGTTCCTGGCGGCATACTCGGCCAACAGCGGACTTGGAATCATCCTCAAACTGCACCACTTTCAAGCTGTACCAAACTGTACCACATGAATTGAGCAGCCCGTATGGTGAACAAGGTTGAAACAAGGTACATTCTTTGCCATTCTAATCCCACATGTCAGGCTTGAAAATGGATAACTACCTGATATAGTCTACGCTGACCGTCTGTTTCGACTCTCTGCGACGATTCGTGGCGCATAAAATTGAATAGCTCTGGCGTAACGTCCATCCATATCCATATCCATACTTCCACGCCAACAATCTGGATGATGACAGAGAGTCTGGATATGACAGGCCTAGGCCTAGGGCGTTTATGGATGTACAGCCATCTTCATAACGTTAGGTTCCGCCTGACCTGTTTAGATGGAGCTACTCGTGTAAAATTAGCGCAGTTGTTTGCTTACTTTCTTGCCCTAAAGAGAGTTGAAGAGACTGATATTACGACTGGTTTTTGTGAGCACAGGAGCCGATAACCGAACAAATTATTCTGAACAACATATGGTGAACAAGTTGAGACAAGTTACATTCTTTGCCATTCCAAACCCACCCACTGATGTAAGTCAGGCTTGGGAATGGATAAGCAACAATCTGGATGCGCTGACAGAGAGTTTGGATGGCGTCCCATAGCGCTAGTTCCGCCGGGAATCTGCCGACCTTTTTAGCTGGTTGTGACATCCCGATGGCCGGGCTTACCGAAGAGGAAGTAATCGCATAAAATTAACGCAGTTATTGACTTCCTTGTTCGAGTGAGGGTTGGAGGAACTGAAATTACGACCGGTACTTGTGAGCATTCTGGAAGTCGGCAAGAGCTAATATAGTCAACGGTTTCTGAGATTTTTATCGTGACATCTACTCTTCGGCAAGCTCGGCATTGCGGATATCATGCCAAAACAACTACAGTGAACAGGCCGGGCGGAACTCAAAGGAACGTTTATCGAAAAGTTGATTGTAATCTCTATCTACTACGTTCGAATGGAAGCAAGAATATCTGCAAACTGCGTCCGACACTTTGTTCGAAAGAAGAATTAGATCCGTAATGGCTTCCAGTTCAAAGGTGCATACTATCGCTCTCCAGGAGCTCGGAGTTTTCCGCCATCGCCGCGGCCTCCACAAAGATCTAATCTGTATGTCTGGCGTTGCCCCGTTTGGCGAAACGGATATTTATGCTTGCCTCTCTGAGATGTTCTGCCTCAAGTCCTGTCCTGATTCAGCCACTTCCTTCTATCGCCCGTGCAGTCAATGATTGAAGATGTTCATTCTTGGCCTTGACCTTGGTTTGCGAGCTCTTCAAGCCTTTTTTCAAGTGATGTCAGACCCATAGTGAGTGCGGAAACTTGATACTTTCAGAGACTGTAAACCAAAATTGTGAATATTCCTCACTTCTATACTGTCTAGTCAAGCCAAATCATGCGGTATCATCTCCAGAAATATCGCATCGTATGGATTATGTGGTACGACAAAGTTATGCCAATTTCTCTGCACAACGACTCCGTGGATAAAAATTCCCATGGTACGTCGGAGTATATGTCATCTCTCCTATTATGCGTCAAGACATAATAGAGTCTTGACTATATCTGGTTGTCCTGCTACGATTGGGCGTCTCAGGTTGACCAGTGTCTCTGTGATTTTTTGGAAATGCCAAGTCAATTGTCCACTGAACCTACGAAATACCACTGTGCATTCTTTCGATCCATCAGTCACCCCCATCGGGCCGGTTCATCTTTCTCCATCCTGGGATCTCTTGCAAAGCGTTGAACGCCTTTACAACTTCAAACCCGGACTTTCTTGCGCGAGATACTTCCAAACAATGGTTTCATATCATATCCCAGACCTTTTGAGCAGCCTACAGGCATACATAAAACTCAAAACCCGAGCAACGGACAACCCAAAAGCAGAACTAGAATCCATTATCTACCGAACTTTGGGTAAACTGAATACCAGCAAACATTCATTCGATCATCAATCGCTTCATCGGGCCGACCTCTCTTTCTACACCCTTGATCTTTTGCAAAGCGCCGAACGGCCGTCACAAACATTCGCGATAACAGACATGAAACGTGTGTACTCTCGGCCGTATATCCTGCTGGCCCGCCGTAAGCACATTGACAGCTCCACAACTCGCCATCGGGCCGCTTCCTCTTTCTGTACTTTTCTCGCTGTGCGGGGATAACAGCCATGAAACGTGTGTAATTTTGGCCGTATAACCTGCTGGTCCCGTTTGGGAAGCGTGAACATATTCAAACCTTAAAACCTCGGGACTTGCAAGCACACCTCCTTCCAAACAATGGTTCAATACCGTATCCCAGACCTCTTGAGCTGCCTGCATGCATGCATAAAAGCTACAAACGCGGACAATGACATTCTACAAGCAGGACTTGTGGAAGTGATCGACCAGTGTCACTTGACTGATCATTACAAAAAGGTATCGCCAAATTCTGTAGTTAAGTTCATATGACAGCACTGAGTTTCCACTTTTTTCTAGGACTTGAAGCGTGCAGAAATACCTCATCTCGCTATCAGAGCATTCCCAGGATCGGATCTGAAACATTTGCGTATTTGCGTCGAATATTTAATAGCTGCTTTTCTGCTAGACCGGCTAACGTGAGTACTAAGAAAACCTAGGTGTCAAAGTAGTACTCAACATACACTAAGTGATAAACCCGCAACTGCCGCTCAGGCGCAGGAGTGGGCGGATATTTACAAGCAATATTTCAGAAAGACACTCCAAGAAAACAAAGGGCCTGCAAGGATCAATCAATAGTTAGGTGCCTCAGTAGTAATCTCACAGCAGCTTACACAACTCTTTTGATCAGTCTCACCAAGAAATGTGATATATACCCGCAAGCGTTCAGCAAGACGTTCGAAAGAACTAAGGGACCTGCAGAGATCATTAAATAGTTGCGTACCCCAGAGCAGTCTCACAACAGCTTACACAACTCTTTCAATCCAGTTTGACCAGCCACATGTCAAACACCATCAAGGATCCTTACTGGTCTTGTCTGGTCGAAAACAATATCCTCCTAGCAGACGGCATGGCAAAAGAAGCTGTCGATCGCGAAAATCCTGGTACTGAAATGGATCTGGAAACATATATAAAGGTTCGAAGAGACACGATCGGCGCTCGCCAGCTTTTCGATCTCGGGCGCTGGATCCATGAACTAAACATTACGCCGGAGATCCTGACCCACCCTGATATTGTTAGGCTGGAAGAACAGTTCATTGACCTCATTTCTCTTGCAAATGTCAGTCACTGTCCTGTCCGAGTCCCTGGGATCATAATCAATCACTGAATACTGGTCATTCCCCGTAGGATCTCTATTCGTACAAGAAGGAATACCTCGCGAAAGACGCGAATCATAATTACCTCACTATTGCCCTTAGAGACCCTACTGCAGACCTGCACGAGAACGATTTACAGGGCGCGATCAACTACACTTACGATAAGTTCTGTCGAGTCTTGGCAGATTTGGAACATCAAAAGAAAGTGTTACCGCGGTTCAGGAAGAGCGAAGAGGCCAAAGTTGACAAGTACTTGTGGTTGATGATGAATGTTGTCATTGGGACGATTCAGTGGAGTCTTGAGTGTGAGCGGTATGGTCATTTTGTGGATGCAGATGGACCGAATCAGGGAGATGTAGTCTTTAATCTTTAATTTCTCTGAGAGTGCCACAAGCATTCCTTCATGGTACGTTTATTCAGTTATTTCTCCAAAGGCTCATATATGGATCACCATATGTCGCACTCTTGTAATCTTATGATTACGACCACCTTACTAGACGGTCTACTACTAATATTATATATATATTCGCCGTTCCGATCCCATGTAGTTCCTTTTGCCGCTTTTGACTTCGTACGTACGCTCTCGAACTCGCTCCTGTAGTTATAATAGGAAATGGTGCATATGGAAGATAAGACAGAGACATGCAAGTTGGGTGTCAAGCTGAGCAATACTGAACATAGAAGTACTACATTGAATGATGCACCCCGTGACTGCCCCTCCCAAGGACAAGCAAATACTACCAGAGACCGAAACTGCACTAGTCATTAAATAGCTGCATACCCAAAAGTAGTCCCCGCGATAGCTTACACAAATTCTTGATCCAATTTCGCCGACCACTGGCACATTTCGAACGCCTTAAGGGCCAGGGAAATTCAAACCAAATCAATCATTCGGATTGTGGGTAGGTTGATGTAGGTGTTAGTCTTGTATATCTGTAGATGCTTTTTGTCCATGGACAGTGCTTATTGTACAGTTGAATCAGATTGATTCTTATCTAAGTATGGTTGAATCAAGCTTTCGTTATCTCTCTGTCCATCGTTAGAACTTGGAATCATCGACTGCCAAGAAGAGGAATTATGCGAACAAGCTGAAGGAAAATGACGATCTCAGCTAGTCTGATCCCCTGCTGAGAGAGCTTTGATCCGCGCTGACTGTTTCTACGCACACGAGATCTTTTTCAACAGGTAACATCTAGCTAATTGGTATTGTACCGAGGAAGAAACAACCTTGAGAAACTCGTTCGTTCTTAAAGCTCCCCGCACTCACGAATCAAAGATATTGTGTCGTATTCGGGTCTGTTCGCGTGCGGGTACGAGTATGAGGGATATGAAGCGTATATACTGTGACGGACGTCGCGTATGTACGTGCGTGACATGTCTACATCATATAGATATATATATATACCATGAATGAATGAATGGGCTCTGTTTAACGCCGGCAAGCCACAACTAGGGCTAAGAGGCGAGCTGTAAAGGCTAAGGTATGAGATATTTGTAATTCTGCATTTGACCCGGTCCCTTCCTGGTGGAGCTGGGTTTCGTCTTTGTAAGGTAGGGGTGGCGAAGTGTCGTAGTGTAGCAAGATAATAAATATGAAATAAGTAAAGAATCGGAAAATTGAGAAAGATGTCCCTTTTGCTTGCTGGCTAGTCGTCGCGTGCGCGCGGTAGCGCGTCCTGTGATACCCCGGTACCAATGTTTCTCTGTGTGGCCATTTCGGCCATGGATGTTCTGTTCGTCGTACGTGTTCCTCGTCTCACTCTCCTCCCTCCTCCTCCTTCCCTCCCGTCTCCTCCTCCCTATCTTCGTCTTCTACCCTCCCCCAGTACTCGTCTTCTTCGGCCTGCCCCCCCTGGCACTCCCACCACCTCTCTTCCTCCTCGCCATTCATCTCCTCTTCCCCCTCTCTCGGTTTCGTTCTTCCTCCGCTCTTGGTAATCCGGTTTTGGTGAATGCCCCCGGATCTTGTCAGGAACTTTCCCATCGCTGCGAGTCCTTCCTCGGTGCCTAGGATTTCTCCCAGGTCCAGGTCTTTTTGTCTCAATGGGTTTCATAGCGTTCACAATCCTTTATGATGTGTTCGCGTGTTTGGTACGGTTCCCCGCACGGGCAGCTGGTGCTTTCAGTAGGTACGAATTTAGCATAGTACTCACCAATAAATGAATGTCTCGTCCTGCACTGGACCATTCTGGCAAATACTTCCCTAGCGCACCAGTACACGTGTCTCCTCGGCTTCGCTGTGTATATATACCATGATCCTGGCCTTGGACAAATGTAGTGAAAGAGATTAGATAGTGAAAGAGATTAGATCCGTAAGATGGTAAGTATCTCACGCTTCTTTTCTGCTTCCATCTCTTGAAAATCTTTTTTGAGTCTCTTCATTTGCTTTTTTCATCGTTGCAAGTTGCAAAGTACTTATGTGTTTAAATCGGTTCCACGACAAATGCAGCAACTGCGCGCTCAAGGAGAGGTCGCAAGTGCACTACATCGTGCCACTTCCCATCCAAGTTCTCAACGAGCCCTTCCAAACTAGGCTCAAGTTAGCTCCGCTCTTTGTGCCGCAGAGTACTTAGCAGTGGTTGGCCGAGCAGTATGTGAGGGCCCGCGACTCTCTCTTGACCAAAAACCTCGGTCTCTCCCTCTTCATCGACTTCCTTAGCTCAGGAGACTCCTAAGCTCTCTCATACAACAGTGTTGAGCATAGCAACTCGGAAGTCTTGTGCAAGTTTTTCCGTATCCCTTGTTATTGTTTGATTTTTACTTCCGCCCCTCCGAGATGATCGGCAGTCTATGGAATCTCCGAACACTGTGTGCGACTATCGTACGCTCAATATTCTTGCGATCAGGGAGAGCGAGTTTTCAATTGGCATTGCTGAAATTATGAATGATTAGGTTCAACTTGATTAGGTTCAACTTCAAGAATCGGTCTCAAATTTTGAAACATTTGTATTGAATCATCGCGTTCATCATCGGGTCAGTATGCTAGGATAGAATAGGATCGGCAGCGGCACGAGAACGTACACGAACAAACACGTACTCTGGCCTTTTGTGGGGCCAGTCGGGGGCAATTGATGACTGAGACTCGTGGCCCGAAATGTGTCAGAAAGGACGAGTTTCCCTCTCGTCTCCAAAGTAATCCACGGGAGTCGGACGGGCTTGTCCAATTTGACGATCGATGAGTGAAGTACCGACCTGGTTCATCAACAGTCCAGGACGACCTATATAACCTCAGGACACACTTCGCAGCACAGTACAAACATGCGCCTACATCTGAGACATATAACTCCCTTCCTTCTCTTGACCGGCTCACGCGTCGTACACGGTTTTGCCATTCCAACTCGGGAACCTCAGACCTACTCTGCGAACTCCACTACGAAGGTCCTCGTTTTAGGAGGTGGTGTAGCAGGCGTCATTGCTGCACGCACGCTGCACGAACAGGGAATCGACGACTTCGTCCTCATTGAGGCTCGGGACGAGCTCGGTGGTCGCTTGCATAGCACACCGTTTGGCGGACATGTCGTAGAGCTTGGGGCGAATTGGATACAGGGAACGCAGACAGGCAACGGACCGATCAATCCTATTTGGGAATTGGCACAAAAACATGGGCTCAAGACCCATATCAGTGATTTTTACGGTAGTTTAAGTGAGTTCCTCTACTTGTCCAGAGATATGGACTGACGTCTGTGACTTCAGAAACGTTTGATGAGACCGGCGAGGTAGACTTTGTTGACGTCTTCAATGCAAGTGTCAATAATTTTGACAAATACGTCGATTATTCTGGTAGGTCGCGTTCCAAACTTTTGCTCTATCCACGCTTTGACGTTTCTCTCTGCTCTCCAGGAGAACGCTTGTCCAAAGATCTGGTAGACTTGACAGCCAGAAGCACATATGATTATATTGGGAAGAGACCTCGTAATGCTCATGAGATGGCCGCTGAATACATGAACGTAAGAAAGCATATTACTGCCCTGGGATCTTCTAATTTATTATTGTTCGTAGTTCGACTGGGAATATGCTCAGACTCCACTTCAATCATCCGGAATTGCCACTGCGAGGGTGAGTTGTAAACTTTGCTAATGATGACGATCTCAACCTCGATCTCACGCCCCATTAGAACTCCAATTTTACGTTCGAACCGGCTGCAGGTGGATTCTCCGACGATAACATACTGAGCATCGATCAACGTGGCTATAAGACGTTCATTCAACAAGAAGCGAAGTCTTTCCTCAAACCAGAGCAACTTCGTCTGAATACCCTCGTTAATTACGTTGAATGGTCCGATTCCGGCGTCAAAGCTGTCTTCAGCGATGGGTCCTCAATTTCTGCAGATTATGCTATCTGTACGTTCAGTCTTGGTGTTCTTAAAAACGACGACGTCAAGTTCGTACCTGATTTTCCTGGTAAGTTTTCCTACTCGTCATTGGTATATCTTGTCTAAATTACTGCCACCTAGATTACAAGACAGAAGCTATTGCAAGCATGACGATGGGAACATATACGAAGATATTCCTCCAATTCCCGCAGAAGTTTTGGTTCGACACTGAGGTTGGAATCATAATTTTACCATTTATCAAACCGATATCTGATTCTATCATGGTCGTACACACACAGTTCGGTCTTTATGCAGATTCTGAACGTGGACGATATCCCATATGGCAGAGCCTTGATAAAGAGGGCTTTTTGCCTGAATCTGGAATTATTTTTGTAACGGTCACCGTGAGTCTCCCTTTTTGGGATTTCACAACGCTCTTTCTTAGTTCACGGACGACAGGGCGACTTCTCGGAGAGAATTGAAGCTTTGTCAGACACAGAGGTCAAGGAGGAGACCATGAGTGTTCTCAGAAGTATGTATCCTAATATCACGATACCTGAACCTTCGGACTTCACGTTCCACCGGTGGTTCAACGACCCGTTGTACCGCGGCTCGTACTCGAATTGGCCCCCAAGTTTTGTGAGGCAACACCATGACAACTTCAGGGCGGACGTAGGGAGACTTTACTTTGCTGGAGAAGGCACAAGTCAGGATTATTACGGTACGTCGTTGTTTTTCCTTCTGGAAACGTCGAGTTCGACTGATCTCGTACTATTCTAAGGATACCTGCACGGAGCTTACTTTGAAGGCCGTGATATCGCGGACGTGGTAGCAAAATGTGTCCATGGTAATGGTTGTGTGTCACTTCAGCGTTATGAGGAGGTCAAGAATACTGTACCGTATTGATTTTAATTCTACGGCTTTATCTTTATCAGACGTTAATGTTTATGTTACTAGGCTCCACTTAGAATTTTCACCGATAGTATAATTACTGTAAATCAGGTCGAGCACAGCAAAGTTTTGGGAAGGGCCACTCTATGGGAAGAAAATAAAATTACTATTACCCGAGAAAAATTGATTGCACATATGTCTTGTCGTCAACTTGCTTTTCTTACCATGATCGCCTGTGCCTTTACATGTACATACAGAGTATTCTACAAACCCGATTCTGAATCCAGTTTTCATGCACAATGCAGCATACTGTGGCGCGTACACTGATATATAGACGTCCCAGCGAGATGGACATCAATTCGCTGCAACTTCGCGTGAAGATCGGACTCAATCATGACTGCTTCAGGTTTGAATATAAACATCCAAAAAAGAAAATCGATGTAATGTATCCCAATGGAATGGACGTATGTAGGCATATGCCAACGTGATAATAGATTGGGCAATATCAATATGTATCTTCGAAGACGTGGCTTGACTTCGAGTTCTTACCCGTTGTCCCAGATCACCATGGATAGTAAAGTAACTCTCCGTTGTTTTGGTGGTGTGGTTTGTTTGGACTGCAAGCTTGAAAAATTATCAAAACGAGCAAGTTCTAGCGTTGAGCATCCATGCTTGGGGTTGATCCTTGAATGTAAAAGTACAACCGCAGCTTGTGATTTCCAAGAATCCTAAATATACCCTTATGCATCAAATTTACTCGCAGTGAACTTGGATATATAGGATATATAGTAACTCTCCCTCCCCCAAGTCCATATCATCATCTGGCAGGGACAAGCCTAAGATGAAGATATACTTTCGAATGTAAGTAATGATCACCTGCACCTGTTCATCATGTTTGAAAATTCCCTTTGTCACATATGTACCATGAAAGTCTTGATACAAGGCATGAGCACTGTGGCTACACAGGCCGCCTAAGCCTGAGATGTTCCCTGCATTAATATTTGGCACAAATCGCTTCCCATTACATATATGTTCAGTGTCTTCTGCAAACTCAACTTTGAATCAAGTTTTCCGAATTGAGTTTCAGGCATAACACAGCATGTTGCGGCACATGACTGAAGATCAGACTCAATAATGCCTGTTTTACACTGGTTAATGAGAAGAAAATACCAATGAAATGCCAGTGATATTCGATTTGGTAGTATTAATGGGTGTTTTGAAGATGTGGCTTAAGTTTGAATTCTTACATATATTAATTATCCTAAATCATTATGGATAATAAAGTAACTCTCTTTGGTGGTGTGGTCACAGTCCAGGTTAAGCCACAAGGAGGCAAAATGTCATGAAATGGGCAAGTTCTTGGAATGCTTGATTTTGAAAGAGTGCCAATAAGTAAATGGCAGGGCAACCACAGCATACTAAATAGACAATACTATTTTCAGGCTTGCTTAAGCATTCAAGTCAAATTGACACACAAATTTTTATTAGATGACTCTCACTGCTCCCTGCTTGCATGTGAAAGTATATTACAGTGTCTGCTTGCAAGGTGTGGTGAAATCATAGACTGGTGGGATTTGAGACTGGTAGTGGGAAGTACTGGGTGATAAGAATGTCTATCAAAATCTATGGTGCTGGAAGAATGCACTGAATATGCAGACTGATTGTTAGAAAGGTGAATTGCTTGAGATGAGGATGTAAATGATGTTGGGCAGTGGGCAGGCCCAGTTGCTCTTTATAGTGCCTCCACCCAGATAAATCAAGATGAAGGCAACAATTCACTCAAGAGAAAGAAAACATACATGTTGAAAAAGTGAGAGTATCTCCTGCTCTAGAATCCTGTTTTTGGTGGTTGTCTGATTATGCAAAGCCAGAAGTTCTGAGCTATCCAAATCTCATAGTAGACTTTCCCTTGCCCTTGCTATGCTCACAAATCTCACTAGTTGGAGGGGCCAAAGGACTGCCCAACTTATGACTTGTGCCCCCAAACCTACTCCCAACATTCCTCCACAACAGGCCTGTCCCAGTCAGTGTCCCAGCAATTTGTCAAGCCGACCTTGTAGTGATGCAAGTGCTCTGGAAATGCTGCTAGAAGAAGTTGCTGAGGTTCAAGCCCATTAGCAAGTTGGACAAGTCACTCCTTTTGAAGAACTACATGTGGCTCATCAGATCCCTCAACTGCTAGCAGTCTGCCATCCTTACACAGTTCTTCACTGGGCACCTCCCCCTTAGCCAGCACCTATTCCACATCGACAAGGTCAAGTCACCCTCTTGTCCACACTGCCTGGGCATCACCATTGAAACTGTGCAACACTTCCTGCTTGAGTGCCTGCAGTATGAGCACAACACCATGTTCACCTCCTGCACCCACTCAAGTGCAAAGCTGAGTCTATCACACACTTACTTTCCTCACCAGAAGCCATTAACAACCTCATTCATTTTGTCAGAGCCACTACATGCTTCCAAAGCACACTACAGCCCACACTGCACCACCCACCCAGAGGGTAGTTGCTGCTCACTGGCCCCCCAAAATACTTTGTAACCTCAGCACATCAACATACAGATGCCACTACATGCACAGCCCACCAAACTCTGATACACACTTAAATTCTACTTGTTATCTACTAATAACAGCACTGGGCATTTGACCCCCCTGTCCACTACTGACCTTTCTAGCTGTAGTGGGGACCATGGCCCAGCTGCTCATCCCAACCCACCTGCCCAGCAGGCACTTGTTATACCAGTACCCCAGCCTGACCCCAAACAATGGCCTGCAATGTCTCAGGATTTACCAGGGGAGTGTGGCCTAAACAGCACTTGGAAATGCTGGCCCACTCATTCTTCACATACATGGGGGGGGGGGGGTGTGGAATTCCATAGCTCTTGTAGTGGTAGATACTCTGTCATAGCACTGTGTAGAATGGGTGCCATGCACCCCATGCATGTCAAATGAATTCAAAAAAAAAAAAGAATGGTATGATCCAGGTAATATTGATCATCTTGATGGTGATCCATATGAGGATAAATGGAAGAGAACCATCCAGTGACAGAATTGTCATCACAGATCATAGTTTCTGGAAGTTGTACTGTTTCTCCAGGCCCAAGATTTTTGCCAGCACCAACATCCAATAACCAAGCTGCATAAGCAATGTTGTCAGGAGTCTGATCCAATCTCATGTTTTAGACCCAAGTGGTGAACATGGATCTGATTCCAAAGTCTTTTGAGTGAAGTAGCAATCATCTGCTGCCTAAGTTCTTGTTGGATAACTGGGAGAGTTTGCCAAAAATCTCCTCTAAACACCACAGTCACTCCACCAAAAAAAACATCCTTTTCCAGGATGTCTCTGAATCTTTGATCCACAGAGTCAATGGCATTTCTGTGTTGCATTTGGACTTCATCCCAGATGAAACCTCTGGTCCAGAGTAAAAGTTGAGACAACTGAGTTCCTCTCTTGATATTGGCAATTGATGTATCCAGAGCAGGAATGGGGATTTTGAACCTCCTTGAATGTGCAGTTCTACCAACCTCTCCAGCAATAAGGCAGCAATCCCAGATGATGCTACACATAATGCCACATCTCCATTGGACCAAACAGCAGAAGCCAAAGTGTTGTAGACAAATGTTTTGCCACATCCACCTGCACTGTGAATGAATATCATCTTGCTCAAATTATTGTTCACAGAGTCCATAACTTCATTGAAGGCCCCCAGTTGTTCACCATTAAACCTGGCTTGGTTTTCATCCACTTCTCTCTTCAACTCCTCAACATCACAATCAGTTTCTTCTTGCAATAGTTTATTCCTTAAAATCAGTTGATTAGTATTGATGTCAATTTTTTATACAATGGCCAACTTGCCTGGAATCACATTCTAAACCTGTTGGGATTCTGGCATGTTGGGAAAGTCTTGAAGAGTCTTGCTACAATTTTTCAGTTTGTCATTGATCAGATGAAGGCTATAGTCATAGACATCTTCATCAGTAAAGACTCTACTGCCAGATATTCTCCAATTTGTGTCAAAGATCATCACAAATGGAGTGCTTGAGTCCATTTTATAGAGCTGCTGGAGTGGTGGGAGCACAGTGTAATAGGATAGTGCAAAAGAACTGTCTGAGAGCTGATCCTGATTGGATTGGAGCAGCTTCAGCAAGACATTGCCTCCATTCTGCATCATCTTCCAAAAGACCAAGGGCCTTGCATGCCTCCTTGTGAGTAGGATAGGTGTGGCCATTGACTGTTCTGAGATCAGTCCATGATGTTGCATTGGTCAAAATGTCAAGAGCATCCTCAGGTAGAACCTTTCTCCCTGTTGGGTTGAAGCAAAGTACATCCTCCCAATAGCTGTCCTCTTTGCCTCTCCTTCCAAGTCCTTTTGAAAGCTTCATAGACAAACTTGGTTGGAAAGCTCTGATAGGTGGTGTTGTGATTAGGGAATCTGGCATTGACTTCAAACCAAGCAGTGAGTGCAGTCTTGTTTGCATTAGGCCTGGCAGCTACCATCTCCAAAGGCTCATTATCCTGAAAGTAGACTTCATGTTAGCCCTCCAAATGCACAAGTAATTGATACACAGGGGGATGTTCTCCATGCATATTGAATTCCAAGATGGATGTGCCAGCAAGCCTCAGGTGCAGAGATGTATCTGGCATCCAAGTGTTCCTTGATCTCATCTCTCTGCTCTCCAGCAATCTCCAAAGTTGTCCTATCATAGCCTTTGTAAATGTACTTGTTAATGTACTTGATGGCTTCCACTGAAGCACAGACCTCTACATTGATGTGGCATTTGTACTTGGCTGAGATAAGGATTGTATGGGACAACATCATGATTGTCATAATGATGACCATTCTTTTCACAAAGAAGTGCCCATTGTCAGGTCTGGCATATTGAGAATAGCCATTATCCCCATACTGGGTAGCCTCTTGAAATTCTTCTGGGTATTTCTTGGAACATTTTCCATCTATCATGCACCTAGCATTGGGTTTGGCAGCTCCATATGGACCATGGACCATGTTAGTAGTAACAACCTAATAACAAAGATAAGTAACTGAATCCAAGATTTAAACAAAGCCAATACCTGGTACAGTTGAGGCTGAGCAACTGGATCTGGAATTTGAGCAGAGACAATGGAATCCACATCAGGTGCATCATTAATCCTGTAATGACAATGGAAAAAGATCAAGATGTGCATATGTGGAAGTCCTCTCTTTTGGAATTCAATTATATGAACATAAGCCACACAGCTGCTAAAGAGACCTTCCTTGATCTCCTTCACCACAGCATTTTTCTTGAGTGCAAATACTGTGGCAAAAATATCAGGTTGATCAGCAACTGTTTGCTTCTTCCCATTGACTGCAGGTTCCTTCAACAGAGCTTCCTCAATTTCTAACCACTTTGGATTGGCAGTTATAGTCAAGAACAGATCAGGTGTTTCAAGATTCCTGCAAGAAAGCAAGGACAGCACTCTTAGTGATTGTAGGATAAGGTTTAACAGATAAGTAAGTTCTTGTCTCTTACTATAAGTTCAACCATTGTCTACTTAACTTGCTTGACAGGAATTTTGCAATGTGAGATTGGTTAGAAAGGCACTCTGGCAGAACCCAGGCCAACCTCAAAGATTTCTTCAAAATTTTGTCTCCGACTGCTCAAAAGGTAGATGCCTCACTGCTTTCCTAGAACACAGATTTACAGAATGATTCATCACAGAACTTTGAATCTCAAGTTAAGCAAAATCAGTTGTAAGTATGCCACTGTTGTCGCCTTCACAATGGTTAATATGATGATTTTACATGAAAAAAAACTCACTTCAGAAGCAAAAATGGGCTACAGAGAAACTCAATCAAGGTCATTTCTGAGACCATACTCTTGTCTCGCTTCTGACCCGTGTCTATGGCAAGCATCATGGGAACTGCCTGAGGAACAATTGGTAGGTGTCATTCACTTCAAGGCTGTTGCCAGGGGCAATTATCGGAATACCTTAGGAGCATGCAGTCTGTGTTGGGCCTATGAAGTCTATTGTATGAAGGGTGTGGTGGCGGAGGTACTGTAGTTGCTGGACATGATTTTGGAAGCGAGGAGTGAGGGTAGCGGAAGTAACAGGGCTTCTGGGTATCGGCCCGATAACATAGAATAACGTCGAACAAAGTTCTCCGCAGACCAAATCAAACTTTAAACTTTAAGTTTTCGAACAATTTAAAAATATCTTTGAGTTTGAAATCGTTTCTCATTACTCTGATTGGTCCTTGACATCTTGTTTCACTTTGTCTTAATTGAACGCATGGTAAATTGACATGAAGCGAGATAATACTCGACTTCTGACCGGGAGCAATGATGTTTATTCACTTCAAGACCGTTGCCAGGGGCAATTATCGCGATACCTTGGGAGCGTGCAGTCTGTGTTGAGGGTACCTCTTTACGAAGCCTTTGGTATAAAGGGTGTGGTGGTGGTAGTCGCTGGACGTGATTTTGGAAGCGAGGTACGAGAGTAGCAGAAGAGACATGGCTTCCGTGTAACGGCCCGATAACATAAAATAATGTCGAACAATGTTATCCGGAGTCCAAATTAAACTTTAAGCTTTAAGTTGCATTGTTCGAACAATTTAAAAGTATCTTTAGAGTTTCGAAATTGTTTCTCATTACTTTAATTGGCCCCTGACACTTTATTTCACTTTGTCTGACATTGATTGCGTGGGAAATCGACATAAAGTGAGATTATACCCCGACTTCTGACTTGGAGCAATCGATTTCGTCGGACCACTCCCGAAGTCAGCTTGTGTTTCGCAGTGGTGACTCCCGGGTCGAGCACGGGTCGCCCGCACTCGTACCCGCCGCAACCCATAGTTGTCGAGGATACGGGTACCCGTTCCCACGGGTGAGGGTGAGTTACCCGCGAAACTATACATACCGGGTATGTAAAAGTGTCATTAGACAAATACAAAAAATTGAAGGAATGCATGATACCATGACAATATGTAGTAATGATCACTTTCTGTGTGAGTTGAGCTTCTGAATCCTGGCAGGTGACTGGCATTTATTTTGTTCTTTGATTCCTTGCTTAGGTACCCCTTGGTGTGTTGGACAAGTCGGATCGAGGGTCAAAAGAGGTCATCACCCATATCCGTACCCGCCGCCACCTGTACCCGCCACCCACGGGTTTCTACATACTCCTTGAGATACACGTGAACACATTTATGTGGCGGAATTGCGGCAGGGCCGCGAATGGACGCCACACCTCGCGGACTTTACTCTTTAAAATGTTACTTACCTTTTAACTTACATACTTACATCATATAAAACATTTCAGCAAACATATATATAGTCTTAAATAGTTATCGAGAATACAACTTGGCTTGAACCTGTTCTGTCTCGTCCGAACTCGACCTCGACCTCGAACTCGTGTGGCGTCACTGGTGCTATTGTCACCCTACTGCTACAATTTACAACTTTTGAAAACCTCAGGCTTTCTTGCAAGAATACCTCTTTCCAAACAATGGATCAATACCACATCCCAGACCTCTTGAACTGCCTGCAGACATACATAAAACCTACAAACCCTCACAACGACGTTCTAAAAGCGAGACTTGGAGAAATGATCAACCAGTCTCACTTGACCGATCATTATAAAAAGGTATCGCCAAGTTTTATAGTCAAGGTTATATTACAGCATTGAGTTTCCTCTCCTCTAGGACTTGCAGCGTGCAGAAATACCTCATCTCGCTATCAGAGCATTCCCAGGATCGGATCCGAAATATTTGACTATCTCCGTCGAATATTTAATGGCTGCTTTTCTGCTTGACAGACTAACGTGAGTACTAGGAAAACATAGATGTCAAAGTGGTACTGAACATACACCAAGTGATAAACCCGCAACTGCCGCTCAGGCCAAACTATGGGCGGATATCTACAAGAAAGCGTTCAGAGATACACTTCAAGAAACCAAAGGACCTGCAAGGATCAATGAACAGTTACGTGTCTCGATAGTAATCTCACAGCAGCTTACACAACTCTTTTGATCAGTCTCACCAAGAAATCTGATGTATACCCACAAGCGTTCAGCAAGACGTTCGAAAAAACTAAAGGACCTGCAGAGATCATTAAATAGTTGCGTACCCCAGAGCAGTCTCACAGCAGCTTACACAATTCTTTCGATCCAGTTTGACCAACCACATGTCGAACACCATCAAGGACCCTTACTGGTCTTGTCTGGTCGAAAACAATATCCTCCTAGCAGAAGGCATGGCAAAAGAAGCTGTCGATCGTGAAAATCCTGGTGCTGAAATGAATCTGGAAACGTATATGAAGGTTCGGAGAGACACGATCGGCGCTCGCCAGCTTTTCGATCTCGGGCGCTGGATCCATGAACTAGACATTACGCCGGAGATCCTGACGCACCCCGATATTATTAGAATGGAAGAACAATTCATTGACCTTATTTCTCTTGCAAATGTCAGTCGTCACTCCCCTGTCCGAGTCCCTTGGATCATAATTAATCACTGAATACTGGTCATTCTCCATAGGATCTCTATTCGTACAAGAAAGAATACCTCGCGAAAGACGCAGAACATAATTACATCACTATCGCCCTTAGAGATCCTACGACATACCTGCACAAGGACGATTTACAGGGCGCGATCAACTACACTTACGATAAGTTCTGTCGAGTGCTGGCAGATTTGGAACATCAAAAGAACGTGTTACCGCGGTTTGGGAAGAGCGAAGAGGCCAAACTTGACGAGTACTTTTGGTTGTTGATGAACGTTGCCGTCGGAACGATTCAGTGGAGTCTTGAGTGTGAACGGTATGATCATTTTGCAGATGCAGATCAACCAAATCAAGGAGATGTAGTCTTTAAGCTTTAATTTCTCTCAAAGTGCTACAAACATGCCTTAGTGGTAATCCAGTGATTTCTCCAAAGCTATATGACTCACTATATGTCGTACTCTTGTAATCCTATGATCACGACCACCTTACTAGACGGTCTACTAATAATATGATATATATATATATTCGCCATTCCGATCCATTTACTTCTTTGTTCCCCTTCTCACTCACTGTCTTCCTGACTCGCTCTCGGAAATACAGCGAGGTCCAAATACAACGAGGTTCTATCGTTTGACGGCTCGATCAGTGATGGCCGCCACCGTCCTTTTGAATAAGAAGTACGTGACATCTTGTGTCGCGCATTACATGTCGTATTCGGGTTTGTTGGCGTGATCGGAATCCGGAGCCGAGCGTGGCATTCCTTTTGACATCCACTACACTTATATCCTCGCGCAGACGTCGTACTCTGACAAACCTTCTGTATTGATGATATCAGGAAAAGCATATCAGCGCCCTGGGCCAAGCGTTGGACATCGGGAAGACGCACAGCCCAATGAGGGCATACATAAACGGCGTGGACGTGTGCCTGCTATTGTGCCTGCTTCGTCGTCGTCGTCGAGGAGTAGACCATTTGGTGCGCATGGGAACACACAGGGGAATGGAAATAAAGCATGGAGGAATCCCAATTATCGCAGCTCGCTCCAGCGAAGACTTGACGGCTCTCGGCAGGCCGGTCTTTCAGAAGACATCATCCGCCTGAACCTCCAAATCCGCCACGCAGCGCAGCACCGCCCCGGCCCGGCCTTGTCACGGCCCCAGCCAGCTTTGCCGCCCAGCCCCAGCCCGAGCACATCCCCGCCGCTCAAACCCCGCAGTATCAACGGCGCCACCGAAATTACGCCCCCCCAGATCAAAGCAGAACGCAGCCCCTCCCCCGTCCTCTCCACACGCAAACTCGTGTCCCAAGCCTGCGCACTCTACCCCCTCCCCGCAACCTGCCGCAAATCACACCCAGCCTGGTTCAAGCACCGTAAAGCCCTCGTCGCGCGTGAGAGAACTGCGCTACAAGCGCGCGGACTCAAGACCGTCAATGTGCTTTTTCGGTACGTGTGTCGTGTTTATGTATGTGGATATAGTTCGTGATGCTTTTTGTAGAGACGATGGGATGGTTATTGAGTGGACGAGCGATGTGCCAGTGTGGTCTGATACGCTCTTGCCCGAGTCTCCAGCTCCAAATACAGACAAGTATAGATCCCCACGAGCTCTCCCAAAACCCGTACCCAAGAAGCCCAACAAAACACAGATAGAAATAGAAATGGAGATGGAAGCGCAGGAGGAAGTGGAAGTAGAGGCAGAGTTATTGGACGATACGAACCTGGACTCGAATGGACCGCTCCTCGGATCTCGTGAAGGAAAGGAAGTGGATGACTTTGCGGGCACTTCTACGTCTTCAACCCCGCACCCGACGACCTCGAACGTAGCCCTTACGCCTCCCACCAAGCGCCAAAAAACAGAATTAGAAACAAAAGTTAAAGTAGAAGACCTAGAAATGGAGATGGACTTGGAATCGTCAGAATGGGTGGAAGATCTGCATTCAAAGTCAGAGCTGCAGGTGGAGTCGTATAAACCGAGTAGCGACAACGACAACTGGAACATATTTGGGACGGAGCTGGGGGCGTGTGGTTCCACTTCCGCCTCCATGAATTCGAACTCGAAATTGGATGGAACACGCGCGTCTGGGAGGAATAGGAAGCGGAAGGAGCGAGAGGTGGACGAGGATGGTGCGGGCGCCTCTACGTCCACGTCCCCGTCCACCTCCGCTGCTCGCGTTCCCGTTCCCGTTCTCGTGTCCTCAGACTCAAACGCCCTCACCTCCCCTCCCAAGCACAACCACAACCACAACCACAAGGAAGTTGAATTAGAAGATATGGATATCGATTCGGATTCGAATGCCGATGTGGAGGTCGAGTCGTACAAACCAAGCAACCAGAACTCTTGTACGCCCTCGGACTTGTTCGGGAAGGAGCAGGGTGCGTATGGTGTGCCGCATGCTTCCACGCTGGCGAGCTCGAACTTACAATTGAATGGAGCGCCTGCGTCGCCAATAAGACCTCCTTGTCTGCCTCCCGCTCCCCCTCCAGATCCCGACGTAGAAAAGGTCTCCCCTCCGCCTTCATATTCGACGAAAGACAAGGGCAAAGCTAAAGAAGTCGTCCCGCCCATCCCCACTCCCGCCCTCGTACCACCACCATCACCAACCCACCTCCGCCCCCGTCCCCGCCCACTTCCAAAACCACAACCACGCTCGCACGTTCACCAGTCTCCGGCTTTGGATATCATCGATGTGGATGTGCAGGGAGATGCGGGTGCAGTTGCGCACGTGGACGCATATGTGGAAATGAACGACCCACCACAGGTTCAGGTTCAGAATGTATCGGACGGATGGACTATCGATGAGCAACAAGAGTCGGAGTTGGAGAACGTCGAGCCGATGGCGCTTGATTTTTTACACCGGTGCGTCTTCCTGTGTTAGGACTGATACGTTTTTTTGTTGAAAAAAAAGTGATGATTGTGTAGATATATTAAAGCGTTCGATACGAGTATGTCCCTACTCACACACGCCTATGCTCCACACGCGCTCGTCTCATTCCGTTTTCCCTCTCCCTCCTCTTCGTCTTCGTCTTCGTCTTCGTCTTCTTCACATCCCACACACTCCGCACAAACCCCCTCACCCACCAACCTCACCCCGCTATCAGCCTACAAATTCCTCCCGGAAGGCGCACCGCGCACCGCACAGTTCTACTACGACGTTGCACCGCTGTGTCGCGCGGCGGGCGGGGGTGTGTTGTTGAGTGTGTATGGGGAGATCGTTAGGGTGCGTGCTGGTGCTGGTGCTGGTGCTGGTGCCGGGGACGAGGTAATGGGTCTTGATCAGGCGTTTGTGTTGCATAAACCTGTTAGTATTGGTGCTTCTGCTGCTGCTGCTGCTGGTGCGGAGGGACGGGAGGGGTGGCCTTTTGTTGCGGTGTCGCATCAGATGAGGTTTAGGAAGCTTGAGTGTGAAGGGGGAGGGGAGGGGAGGGGGAAGGGGAAGGGGAGGAGTGTGGTGAGTTGGGAGGAGTTTGAGTGGTTGAGATAGGTTTTTGAGTTTGGGGTTTGGGGTTTTGGTCTTTTGGAGGGATGTGGGCATTAGGGAAGGATGGATGGAAGATGGAGTGTGTATGATAGTGTATGATAGTGTATGATAGTGTACTCCACTAGCTGGGATGTAGAATGTGCCGACTCCCCAGTCTATCCATAGTTACTTGAACTTTCCCGAGGCAGTGTTACGCAGGTGTGAGTATGGGGGTTGGTGACCGGGGAAACTATGTGAGGTATTTAAGAATATACTATGACGATATCTACCGTTCAACAATGACAGCGTCGACGACTAAGGATACATGAGAATAGGTGAACCCACAGGTAAATTACAAGGTGTCTTTGCCACTCCAGTCAGTATTATTTGTCCGATCGGGCACATGAATGAAGGTGGAGCTAAACAGGAACTTCAATCAATTAGGCTTGGGCTTCCGAAGGCGCGAAAAATTTTCTGCAATCAGCCGGAAGCAACTGAGCCTCCGAAGTAGTGCTTTTTCTTGTAATGCAAGGTACCAGGAATTCCCAAAAAAGATCCATCTCACTGGTCTAGTATATCCTTGCGAGGTACTAGGGAGACATCGAGAGACGCCCTATTGAATGACTTTTGAAACCGAGTCATACACTCATGGACAGCCTTTAGAAATCTAGGCTCAACTTACAATATCCCTTGGCTGGCAGAACTTACATCCAGAGTAGGAATTCATTGGAATTCATTGACGCAATTCGAGTTCAGGACTCCAATTGGTTTTGGGAAGTGTAATTGTCCTTTCAAAGTTAAATAAAATCATAAAATAAGGATCGGTACTTCACGCGTCCATTGCTTTGAATCGCCAGCTCCGCAGACTTCGGAATCCCCAAGTTACATACTTAATTTCGTCAAGCCGCCACTTGTCCGAGTGGAATCAAGTCGAGCCGAATTAATCAACTTTTGTATCATCGCCGTCCTTTACATATCACCAAGCCATGTGCGAAGAAACTACTATGTTCAACCAATAACATGACGCTTGATACACGATCATTACTGACGAGGGTGTCCTGAGTCACGATCCGAACTGTGAACTTGGTGGCCAGCGTCGACAATGCCCTTTGACCTCGATACGGGAAGTTGAGTGTGCGTAGACCCGTAACCCAAGAACAATCGTGTTTTCCTTACAAGGGTCGAGAAACTTTGGCAATTCATCGTCATACTCCGAGTCACAGACATCCTCGTCGGGGTCATACACTTCTTCATCTCCAGGCCCGATCTTGTCTTCATCGTTCTCTAGGCTCTCGCCACGGGGAGTCGCAGAATCGACAGTTTCTACATCTTTTCTTGACATTCCCTCTGATGGCACGTTGAATCTTTCTTCATCATCGTCAAGTTCTGATAAATCCTTTCCAGCCAGTGTATCAAGAGGTATCGAGAGATACTTCGAAGCCGTGCTTCAGAAATTCGTGTCAGCAGGCCCACTAAGAACTCCATTTTATTGACACACCTTTTCTCGAAGTCTAGAACATTTCAATCAAAAGTTGTCGAAGATGGTTACCATGAAGTTTAAACTGGTCACATACTCAATGCAGTTGACTGACTCCTGATTTTCTCTGCCAAAATGCGATACAAAGTACGTCGCTAATTAGTTAGGAATATCAATTAGGACGTCTCAAAGGCATTTCTCTCTCTGCAGGAAGGACTCACTGAAAGAGGCAAATTCTTGGCCTCTTCACTTGGCCCTGACATTGACAAGGACGATTTCCGATTATTGAAACGAACGTCACGTGGGGGTAAGCGTTCATCAAGAATCGAGAGAGATTTTTTGGCAGGAAGTTTATCTTGATTTTCGCTTGAATCTATGGGCTTTGACAGACTCTGTTTATCTAAGCGAACCTTACACGAACCTTGAGGCTGATTAACAATCTGAAGTAGATCAAGCTTACGTGCACGATATACTCGCCAGCCGGGAGATTTTTCAATTCCGCATTGACACTTCGTTGATCGAAAAACACGGCCGGCAACGAAGCAGCTACAGGATTCTTTTCCCCACGCTTGAAAACCAAGAAGTCAAAAGTCCATATTGAGCGACTCGGTAGCTGCCTAAAGTATCGATCATCGAGTTTCGAGAGAACTATTATGACAGGTGATGTCTTTGCAAGAGATACGGTGACTATCCCAACATAAGTGGACCATCCCCTATAAGAATTTCGAGAGCACATACACGATACGTCTCCGTAGCTCCATTCAAGACGAAGACGCGGCTTGATCTTCAGCCATTGTGACGACAAGATCCAAGTAGAGTTGAACAGTAGAGTCCTGTCGATCGTTTCCCACTTCTCAAGGAAGTCCTTGTCTATTGGTATATTAGATAGGCCGCGAAAAATCAGCCCTAATACTCACATTCCATCACGAATTGGCCATCGGCCCCAAAAGAATGACCTAGCTCCTTAAGTGCAGGGAGCCAATCAGCACTCCATTCCTTTGACCCATCTGACCATGGCCCCTTCCACTCACGATTTCCCCACGGGTTCCGTAAAACGATAAAACGCTTGCCGTTATATTCCTTTGCACGAAGAATTGCATATGCATGCCCTCCAATAAGACCATTTTCACCGATGGATTCAACGCCGCGGGTTTGATTTTGAGAGTCGAAGGAACACGCGAACAGCCTGTCTTCATGTGCGTAGGAGAGCTCATTGTGCCAGAAGTCATCTGGCGATAGGATATCCTGATGCATCGTAAGCTGAGAGAATTCCAATCACCACCTCATCAGACCTTGGTTGAAAACAGACTTGTGACACCCCTGATGATCAAACCGTTTTTAATCCAGACTTGACGGGAGAAAAAAAAAAGTGACTATACCCTGTTAGGTCTTCAATGGCCTCGCCAGCATATCCACCATCCAGAGCAGCATAATTCCCATGCAGTTTGGCGTAAGCTTTCTCATATAATGGCACCCAAGTTTCCTCCGGGTTCTCAGGCTCCGATTTCGCAAAGTGCAAATTTTTAGCGTGCCTTCTGGCGATATTGTTGTAATTCTCCTCATTGTTATGGTAAAGCTGCCGCTTTCTAGAAGAAAGCTCGTCGAATGTGGGAACGGATGTGTAGAGGAAGCTTCATGATATGTATGAGCCGTGACACTTTTTTCAATTGTAAGAAACACGGCACGGACTCATCAATGATGACAGCTAGCCATTTGGCATCGCGGAAGAATACAAAGCCATAAACTCCAACTTCTTCGTCGCGCTGCAGGGAGAAGGAAATCAATTTTGGCTGAGCGTGTATTTATATGCCAATCTAAAGAATCACATACTTCAACACAAAACTGTTCTACGAGGTCTTTGTTGGTGGACATCGTTGCCAATGCTGACAAAAACCAACAGTCTCCCAGTTTGCCCTGGATGATGTCACTGGGATTGGCGCCACCAACGTAGAAACGCGGCTTCTTAAAAATCGCGGTCACTCGCTGAGCATCGGAGGGTTTATACGTATCCGAAGAATCTTGAGCAAGGCCACGCAAACATCGTTCTCGATCCCTTTCGAGATCGAATTCAACATCTCTAGTCAATTGGAGATTCACTTTTCAGTCAGGTGAATTACTTTGATCGGCAGAAAACAGACCTGAACTTCATGTTTCTTGCTCGGCAGCTTGCAGCGATTGCTTTAACCCGGTCTCTGCACTCTTTTACGACACTCTCGCGTTCTTCGGATACAAGTACCCCTGACCTGGGCTGAGTGCCGTCGAGAAGGTATGGAGCTCTATTGATAGGCGGTTCCCTGGCCCGCCCGCGCTTGTGCGTCTTGTTATGTTTTTTCGTCATGGTCGCAATTCGAATGGTCTGCAAAAAAACATCAACCGCTAACTCAAGCTTTAATAGGCCTTGTACAAGTCATGATTCCGATAGAACTGTCGAAGACACTCACACGATAAATAAGCGCTGAGAAGAACTAACTCCCGATGATCACGTCTGTGGTTGAAAAAAGAAAGAAAAAAAAACGTAGTCGTCGTCAGCATGCGCCTGGGACATTTGTTAAGGAACTTGAGGTTAGTTCAGGAACACAATCAGGATCAGAATACGTATTCAGGAGGACGACAAACAAGCGCTCGAAAAAAATAGGAGGAATACGTAAATAGGACTTTTGACGCTGTCAGAAGCATGATAACGGACGCTCGAAAAGGATAGAACGATTCTCTGAGCGCTGTAAGACCTCCCAAGCCCGAAGACATCACCAGATAGATATTTGAAACACAAGCCGAGAGAATGGTCAGCAAGTCAAATCCTTGATGTTGCAGGCTGGGTGAATTGGACCCTGTCAGCGGCGGAGCAAAAAAGATTGAGGTTGAAAATCGCAATTAGCTCTTTGTACTTGGCATCACGTCTAGATTTTTGGGTATGGTCTCGTACGTTATTCTGACAAGACAGGCCCGGGATTGAACCATTACAGATCACTGTAAGCTTCGCCTCCTGCTGCTTTATCAATCTCGATCGCGTCATCAAGACCTGACCGAGGTCAAATAAAGGTATTACACGAGCCACTTTATCTTAGCTTACCCATAACCTGGAAAAATTGTTTTGGACCCATGCCCTTCGCAGTTGAGACATCGGAGCCCGTAGTCTTCAATGACTGGAAGGCCGCGCGAATCCCATGGACCGCCGAAACTGCAGAAATCATAGGGAAGACTTGGCAAGAGATCAACTTACGAAAGAGAGTTCTGAGGATGCACAGACTCACTGACAATCTTTACACCGAGAGCTTTAGCGTCCTCAATCGTAAAGTCCGGGGTAGAACCACCATGTACCACATTCAGAAATACCTGTATCCTTTCTCAGACTTGATTGGTGGATGACACAGAAAGACATGGTACACACAGGCGTGGGTGAGAGCTCTTCGATAGTTCGAGCCAGTTCTTCGTGACTTCTGACACCTTCCACAAAAGCAACTTGTGCAAAAATTCGAATCAGACGCCTAGTTAATAATCATTATGGTATACCCATTGACATACCATCGGCGCCCGCTTTGATTGCTAATTTCAACCTCTTCAGCGCCTCGTCCATACCAAAACCTTGTGCAGCATCCGTTCTGGCGATAAGCACTATGTCACAGCCGGGAAGTCTAGCACGAGCTGCAACGGCGGCACGGATACGTGCAATGAACTCGGAAACAGGAGCGATTTGCTTGCCGAGGAGGTGACCACAGCGCTTTGACTGGACCTATGAGTGACAATGAGTCGCTTGAATTGGAAATATAGCGTCTGGAGTCTCACTTGATCTTCAATATGGAGCCCTGCAATCCCCGCGCGTGCATAGGCGGTGACTGTTCTCGCTACCATCACAGGACCCCCGAAACTGAAGATATCCCTTGTTCAATATACACAATAGCGGGATTGGAAGATTGTTCACCCTGTGTCGGCGTCACATATAATAGGGGTCTCCGGGGACAGCCCAGCAATCATAGTTGCATTCTACAGTGGATTCAGACATGGCCGTTCTGCGTGTGCGGGAAGTGTCTGAACCTGAACGAAGTCATTCTGTGTCGCAATCGCCAAGTCGGGCTGACCGAGCATCGAAGCTGTCGTCGCAGCACCGCTCATATACAAAGTCTCAAATCCAGCCTCCAGAGCCAGGCGGGCTGATATTCCATCGTAAACACCGGGTGCAACCTAGTGAGATTCCTGCTCCACTGCTTCCTCTCGGAATATCTGAGCAGGCATACGTACGATTATACCACCAGATTTCAAACCCCCTCACCCGCTATCAGCCTACAAATTCCTCCCGGAAGGCGCACCGCACAGTTCTACTACGACGTTGCACCGCTGTGTCGCGCGGCGGGCGGGGGTGTGTTGTTGAGTGTGTATGGGGAGATCGTTAGGGTGCGTGCTGGTGCTGGTGCCGGCGACGAGGTAATGGGTCTTGATCAGGCGTTTGTGTTGCACAAGCCGGTTAGTATTAGTGCTCCTGCTGCTGCTGGCGCAGAGGGATGGGAGGGGTAGCCTTTTGTTGCGGTGTCGCATCAGATGAGGTTTAGGAAACTTGAGTGTGAAGGGAGGAGCTTGAGTGGCTGAGATAGGTTTTGGGTTTTGGGTTTTGGGGGGATGTTGGCATTAGGGAAGGATGGATGGAAGATGGAATGTGTATGATAGTGTACTCCACTAGCTGGGATGTAGAATGTGCCAACTCCCCACTCTTACTTGAACTTTCCCGAGGCAGTGTTACGCAGGTGTGAGTATGAGGGTTGGTGACGGGGAAAACTATGTGAGGCATTTGAAACGGAACTATACCGTTCGATTATAACAGCTGTGGCCGGTCTATAAGGATACATAGACCACATACCGCACTAACCAGTAGGCCATGCTTGCTGAGTGAGTTGGCATTCAATGATTTATACAATTATCACGAGTAAAATGAACATGTTACTAGATCGATGCACCATATCTATTGTTTTTTGTGTTTCTATAGACCACTAGGCGTTTCTACAAAGTTAGCTTATGAGAAACAAGACCGCTGTTACTGTATCTAGACTTGCTGCGATGTTTGTTTGGTGTAGTCAGCCCACCACAGGGAAATACCATTATGCACCAAGTGTGGAACTCAGGGAGTACTATCAATACTAGTAACATGAATTATTCAGCTTTTCACCAATCACTAGGTGATGAGATAAACTATGCGAGGAAATTGTTACCATGTTACTGTATACGAAATCTTACCGCCTACAATGACAGCTATGGTCAATCTACAGGATAAGGACGGTACATAGACAAAGACAAGTTGACAACCAGTCAATCACCGGGTCTCCTTCCAAATCCATCCAAAAACGTGTTCAAATTCCCACACTCACGGCCCACCGCCACCAGATCCACATCCCCCCCAAAATCTGCCCCCACCCGACACCGACACCAAAATCCTCAAGAAAACGACGAGATGGTGAGTCTATGCTGCTTCATAGCGCTGTTCTTGGGGCCCTCGAGTCTGTATCCGTGCAAGAGGGGACGGTGGGAGAGATGTGTTAGGTGGATTGGGCTGGACGGGTTTGGATGTGGTTCGGTTGGCCCTACGGTGTTGGGATCTTCGGGCGGTCGACTCGAGGGCTGCTGCGTGGATGGCGCTTGTCTATGTCCGCGTGTGTATAGATGCTGATGGTACCCTCCCCTCGTTTTTCTAGACGAAAGGTTCGCTTGCAAATTTTTTCGTTTTGATCCTTTCCCGCATGTCTTTACCTTGGGCCCCTTTCTTCGTTGCTAGGTACCTCGTCCTTTGGTAAGAGACACACCAAGTCGCACACGCTCTGCCGCCGCTGCGGTAACCGTGCCTTCCACAAGCAACACAAGAGTGCGTATGCTTATTTTTGTACATTATTCAAAACATGCCACGAAGTGCTGAATAATGCATATAGCTTGCGCACAGTGCGGATACCCCTCTGCTAAGCTGAGATCGTACGAGTGGGGTCAAAAGGCTAAGCGCAGAAAGACTACCGGAACTGGAAGGATGCGTTATTTGAAGGATGTGTCGAGGCGGTTCAAGAACGGCTTCAGGTGTGTTTTCTATTAGATACATAATACCTCATGACATCCCTCGGCGGACCACTAATGCGGGCTTTTGATTCGTTTGTGCAGGGAGAACACAGTGGCCAAAAAGAGGGTTAAGACGACCACCGAGGCATAAAGGGTTACCAGATTTCGCTATCCAGTTGACGTTTATATACGTCCGTCCGACAACGACCCCATATTGCATACCGATACTATGTGCCATATGTTCATGCAGACACAAATATTATGCATCGCCTTCTCTTGTACCATCTGACATAGAGTGTGCGCGTGATTTATCGGATGCTTTTTCCCAGAAAGTATAGTGTGAGGTTCCTGGCAAGCCTGGAATGCGGGCAATGGCTCTAACGGTCTGTTTTGTTCTCATGAGCTTACATGAGTGTAAGAGCGTGTGTGCAGGATGTGCTGGATACGAGGTACCCTCCGAATCATGCAGCCAATGGATCATTCTACATTATAAGTGTCAGCTGGTGACGTGCTTTAAATTTCCTCGATTCGTAACGAAACCCATTTCGCTTGATACCATGAACGCTGCCACACGTCTCCGTCAACAGCTCAAATCTGGTGGTATAATCGTACGTATGCCTGCTCAGATATTCCGAGAGGAAGCAGTGTAACAGGAATCTCACTAGGTTGCACCCGGTGTTTACGATGGAATATCAGCTCGCCTGGCTCTGGAGGCTGGATTTGAGACTTTGTATATGAGCGGTGCTGCGACGACAGCTTCGATGCTCGGTCAGCCCGACTTGGCGATTGCGACACAGAATGACTTCGTTCAGGTTCAGACACTTCCCGCACACGCAGAACGGCCATGTCTGAATCCACTGTAGAATGCAACTATGATTGCTGGGCTGTCCCCGGAGACCCCTATTATATGTGACGCCGACACAGGGTGAACAATCTTCCAATCCCGCTATTGTGTATATTGAACAAGGGATATCTTCAGTTTCGGGGGTCCTGTGATGGTAGCGAGAACAGTCACCGCCTATGCACGCGCGGGGATTGCAGGGCTCCATATTGAAGATCAAGTGAGACTCCAGACGCTATATTTCCAATTCAAGCGACTCATTGTCACTCATAGGTCCAGTCAAAGCGCTGTGGTCACCTCCTCGGCAAGCAAATCGCTCCTGTTTCCGAGTTCATTGCACGTATCCGTGCCGCCGTTGCAGCTCGTGCTAGACTTCCCGGCTGTGACATAGTGCTTATCGCCAGAACGGATGCTGCACAAGGTTTTGGTATGGACGAGGCGCTGAAGAGGTTGAAATTAGCAATCAAAGCGGGCGCCGATGGTATGTCAATGGGTATACCATAATGATTATTAACTAGGCGTCTGATTCGAATTTTTGCACAAGTTGCTTTTGTGGAAGGTGTCAGAAGTCACGAAGAACTGGCTCGAACTATCGAAGAGCTCTCACCCACGCCTGTGTGTACCATGTCTTTCTGTGTCATCCACCAATCAAGTCTGAGAAAGGATACAGGTATTTCTGAATGTGGTACATGGTGGTTCTACCCCGGACTTTACGATTGAGGACGCTAAAGCTCTCGGTGTAAAGATTGTCAGTGAGTCTGTGCATCCTCAGAACTCTCTTTCGTAAGTTGATCTCTTGCCAAGTCTTCCCTATGATTTCTGCAGTTTCGGCGGTCCATGGGATTCGCGCGGCCTTCCAGTCATTGAAGACTACGGGCTCCGATGTCTCAACTGCGAAGGGCATGGGTCCAAAACAATTTTTCCAGGTTATGGGTAAGCTAAGATAAAGTGGCTCGTGTAATACCTTTATTTGACCTCGGTCAGGTCTTGATGACGCGATCGAGATTGATAAAGCAGCAGGAGGCGAAGCTTACAGTGATCTGTAATGGTTCAATCCCGGGCCTGTCTTGTCAGAATAACGTACGAGACCATACCCAAAAATCTAGACGTGATGCCAAGTACAAAGAGCTAATTGCGATTTTCAACCTCAATCTTTTTTGCTCCGCCGCTGACAGGGTCCAATTCACCCAGCCTGCAACATCAAGGATTTGACTTGCTGACCATTCTCTCGGCTTGTGTTTCAAATATCTATCTGGTGATGTCTTCGGGCTTGGGAGGTCTTACAGCGCTCAGAGAATCGTTCTATCCTTTTCGAGCGTCCGTTATCATGCTTCTGACAGCGTCAAAAGTCCTATTTACGTATTCCTCCTATTTTTTTCGAGCGCTTGTTTGTCGTCCTCCTGAATACGTATTCTGATCCTGATTGTGTTCCTGAACTAACCTCAAGTTCCTTAACAAATGTCCCAGGCGCATGCTGACGACGACTACGTTTTTTTTTCTTTCTTTTTTCAACCACAGACGTGATCATCGGGAGTTAGTTCTTCTCAGCGCTTATTTATCGTGTGAGTGTCTTCGACAGTTCTATCGGAATCATGACTTGTACAAGGCCTATTAAAGCTTGAGTTAGCGGTTGATGTTTTTTTGCAGACCATTCGAATTGCGACCATGACGAAAAAACATAACAAGACGCACAAGCGCGGGCGGGCCAGGGAACCGCCTATCAATAGAGCTCCATACCTTCTCGACGGCACTCAGCCCAGGTCAGGGGTACTTGTATCCGAAGAACGCGAGAGTGTCGTAAAAGAGTGCAGAGACCGGGTTAAAGCAATCGCTGCAAGCTGCCGAGCAAGAAACATGAAGTTCAGGTCTGTTTTCTGCCGATCAAAGTAATTCACCTGACTGAAAAGTGAATCTCCAATTGACTAGAGATGTTGAATTCGATCTCGAAAGGGATCGAGAACGATGTTTGCGTGGCCTTGCTCAAGATTCTTCGGATACGTATAAACCCTCCGATGCTCAGCGAGTGACCGCGATTTTTAAGAAGCCGCGTTTCTACGTTGGTGGCGCCAATCCCAGTGACATCATCCAGGGCAAACTGGGAGACTGTTGGTTTTTGTCAGCATTGGCAACGATGTCCACCAACAAAGACCTCGTAGAACAGTTTTGTGTTGAAGTATGTGATTCTTTAGATTGGCATATAAATACACGCTCAGCCAAAATTGATTTCCTTCTCCCTGCAGCGCGACGAAGAAGTTGGAGTTTATGGCTTTGTATTCTTCCGCGATGCCAAATGGCTAGCTGTCATCATTGATGAGTCCGTGCCGTGTTTCTTACAATTGAAAAAAGTGTCACGGCTCATACATATCATGAAGCTTCCTCTACACATCCGTTCCCACATTCGACGAGCTTTCTTCTAGAAAGCGGCAGCTTTACCATAACAATGAGGAGAATTACAACAATATCGCCAGAAGGCACGCTAAAAATTTGCACTTTGCGAAATCGGAGCCTGAGAACCCGGAGGAAACTTGGGTGCCATTATATGAGAAAGCTTACGCCAAACTGCATGGGAATTATGCTGCTCTGGATGGTGGATATGCTGGCGAGGCCATTGAAGACCTAACAGGGTATAGTCACTTTTTTTTTTCTCCCGTCAAGTCTGGATTAAAAACGGTTTGATCATCAGGGGTGTCACAAGTCTGTTTTCAACCAAGGTCTGATGAGGTGGTGATTGGAATTCTCTCAGCTTACGATGCATCAGGATATCCTATCGCCAGATGACTTCTGGCACAATGAGCTCTCCTACGCACATGAAGACAGGCTGTTCGCGTGTTCCTTCGACTCTCAAAATCAAACCCGCGGCGTTGAATCCATCGGTGAAAATGGTCTTATTGGAGGGCATGCATATGCAATTCTTCGTGCAAAGGAATATAACGGCAAGCGTTTTATCGTTTTACGGAACCCGTGGGGAAATCGTGAGTGGAAGGGGCCATGGTCAGATGGGTCAAAGGAATGGAGTGCTGATTGGCTCCCTGCACTTAAGGAGCTAGGTCATTCTTTTGGGGCCGATGGCCAATTCGTGATGGAATGTGAGTATTAGGGCTGATTTTTCGCGGCCTATCTAATATACCAATAGACAAGGACTTCCTTGAGAAGTGGGAAACGATCGACAGGACTCTACTGTTCAACTCTACTTGGATCTTGTCGTCACAATGGCTGAAGATCAAGCCGCGTCTTCGTCTTGAATGGAGCTACGGAGACGTATCGTGTATGTGCTCTCGAAATTCTTATAGGGGATGGTCCACTTATGTTGGAATAGTCACCGTATCTCTTGCAAAGACATCACCTGTCATAATAGTTCTCTCGAAACTCGATGATCGATACTTTAGGCAGCTACCGAGTCGCTCAATATGGACTTTTGACTTCTTGGTTTTCAAGCGCGGGGAAAAGAATCCTGTAGCTGCTTCGTTACCGGCCGTGTTTTTCGATCAACGAAGTGTCAATGCGGAATTGAAAAATCTCCCGGCTGGCGAGTATATCGTGCACGTAAGCTTCATCTACTTCAGATTGTCAATCAGCCTCAAGGTTCGTGTAAGGTTCGCTTAGATAAACAGAGTCTGTCAAAGCCCATAGATTCAAGCGAAAATCAAGATAAACTTCCTGCCAAAAAATCTCTCTCGATTCTTGATGAACGCTTACCCCCACGTGACGTTCGTTTCAATAATCGGAAATCGTCCTTGTCAATGTCAGGGCCAAGTGAAGAGGCCAAGAATTTTCCTCTTTCAGTGAGTTCTTCCTGCAGAGAAATGCCTTTGAGACATCCTAATTAATATTTCTGACTAATCAGCGTCGTACTTTATATCGCGTTTTGGCAGAGAAAATCAGGAGTCAGTCAACTGCATTGAGTATGTGACCAGTTTAAACTTCATGGTAACCATCTTCGACAACTTTTGATTGAAATGTTCTAGACTTCGAGAAAAGGTGTGTCAATAAAATGGAGTTCTTAGTGGGCCTGCTGACACGAATTTCTGAAGCACGGCTTCGAAGTATCTCTCGATACCTCTTGATACACTGGCTGGAAAGGATTTATCAGAACTTGACGATGACGAAGAAAGACTCAACGTGCCATTAGAGGGAATGTCAAGAAAAGATGTAGAAACTGTTGATTCTGCGACCATCCCTGGCGAGAGCCTAGAGAACGATGAAGACAAGATCGGGGCTGGAGATGAAGAAGTGTATGACCCCGACGAGGATGTCTGTGACTCGGAGTATGACGATGAATTGCCAAAGTTTCTCGACCCTTGTAAGGAAAACACGATTGTTCTTGGGTTACGGGTCTACGCACACTCAACTTCCCGTATCGAGGTCAAAGGGCATTGTCGACGCTGGCCACCAAGTTCACAGTTCGGATCGTGACTCAGGACACCCTCGTCAGTAATTAATTCGAAGCTGTGATATTTGGAGGACGACGAGCGGGGATGAGGAGCGAGGTGGTGAATCAGGAATGAAAGTAATAAATGATGAAGTCCAGAACTTAAGTTGTCGCCGTGCGTTGTGGAAAGAAATGCAATTTCTTGAGTCCAGATAAGTTCTTGAGCGACGGAGCCCACTCCTGAGGGAGGGGGGCTGAAGACTCAAGCCATTGGAGTATAGTAACGTAGAGCCAGAGGTTCAAAAGGGATGAAGTGGTTAGAGGCCATGTGTAGGAGGGAGAACAAGTGCAGGATCCTGGCGGGATCATTTTCTATGTATAGTTTGTATGAATCGCTGTGCCAGCGGCCGAGTAACTGGATTTTGTAGTCAGAGTAACCAGCCGCTGCTGCTGCTGAGGCTGTGCCACACTGAAAGCTGTGGCCTGCATAGAGGCTGGGACTGAAACCAGCATGGGAGAGTGCATTGCAGATAGCATTGACAAAGTATGTATATGCCAGTGCTTTGCCATCGGGCTGCTCGAACAGTGGCACACTGCCATCTCTAGGGGATTTGGTAAACATCCTCTTGAGAGCTGCAATGGGGCAAGTGGTGCAACTGGGGGCCACTGCAATGGTGATTGTGACTCCTTTGTGGAAGGGGTCAGTTTTGGAAGCCAGGAGTGTGAGGTGGGCATGAGTGGCATGCTCAAAGTTTGGGAGGAATTGAATGGACTGGTGGGAAAGGTTGAGGCTTGGTGAGTACCTACCTCCTTTGCCAACTGTGAACTTGCCACTCTGCAGGAGGCCTGAGTATGTGAGGCAACACGCTGCATAAATGGTGCTGTGCCTGGGTACTGACCCTGGCTGGAGCTGTGCAAGGAGGCTGGTGAGGATGGGAAGGGTGACTGGCTGGACTGGGCACCAGTTGCATTCCCCATGGTATCGCTTAATTCCTCTGATGAGGTGTTGGATGAGGGGGGATTCCATTGCAGTGGAAGAGAGGTTAGTGTTGATGTAGAGAGAGTGTACTGTGGATAAGTAAGCCTTAATGGTTTTGGGTTGGACTCATCCCCCAAGACTTGTGACCCAGGAGAGGATGGCAGGCTCTGAGGCAGGTAGGATGGAGCTGTCAGCATTGTAGAGGCTGTTGAGCTGAGTGTGGAGCAGAAATTGATGCTGGCCAGTGAAGTAGGTGGTTGGGTGCTGGTGGCAAGCCCATGCCAAAGGTAAAAAGCGATGGTTGGGGGTGATGCTGGTTGTGTTGATACCACCAAGCTGGAGGCACTTTAAACTTGGTTTCTGTGTCAGCCAAGGTGCAAGTGAGAACATGCAAGAATAAGCAGAATGAGAGGCAGCATCAGCAATGCAATTCTGAGATGAGAAAAGCCACTCAGAAGAGAAAGAAAAATCAAGGTGACAAGCCAGGGCAATCAAGTGCCAGACAAACTTCATGGTAGCCACAGACCATATGGTTGAGTTTTGAATTGCATTGAATACTGCTTCATTATCTATGTGAAAAATGATCTGATGCCCTCTGAAAGAGGGTCCCCAGCAGAGGACTGCATATACAACTGCAAACATCTCTTTCACCTGTATGTGCTCCTGTCAGAGGCAGTGTGGGCAGCAGGCAGCAACCCACTCTGTCCCAAAGTTGCTGTCAAGGCCTTTTGCACCACTAGCCTCAGTGTAAATGTTGATTGTGAGGTGAGAAGGAGAGAGGAAATGGACTCCATTCCATGCCAGTGCCACCACACTCCACCAGCAGATGTCCTGGTGAGCAGACTTTGGAATATGGTGAGATGCAAGTGGGTAAGTGGAAAAGGTGCCTGCAAAATCATATAGGTTGCAGATGAAGGTGTGAGCTGTGGGGATGACTTGAGATGCAAATTGAAGAAACCTGGTGAGTTCATTGAGTTCACAGTGTGTGCATCTCTGCTGTGAGTCCCAGGCTGATGTGAGGTCCTGCAGGTAGGTCAGCTTTTTGGAGAGAAGTCACACTTCCATGGCAAGCAAGTCAAGCTCGAGTCCTAGGAACTTGATTGTCATGGCTAGGCTCATGATTTTCAAAGACTGAAAAGTTAGGCTGAACTGCGTGCCAAAATTGAGCACAGTCAGGGATTTGTCAATGACAGGGAGTGGCATAAGGCATGGGAAAATAGTAAGGAAGTCATCTAAATAGTGGCACATATAAGCTGGGAGGTTGTATTGGAGAATCCAATGCAGGGCCTCTGCAAACAAGTTGAAGATGTAAGGGGCTGAGTGCATGCTGAACACAAGCATGACATTGTAGTAGAGCTGGCCAAGCCATTCAAAGCCCAGGAGAGGCCAGTCTATGGAGCAAACTGGGATGTGATGGAAAGTGGACTCAAGGTCCAGCTTGAGCATCAGAGAGCCTGGTCCTGAAGCAATAAGGTCATCTATGGCCCGATCAACCATATCGTATGCTATAGAGGCCTCAGCATTGGATATGCCATTGTTAATGGAGCTTCCATCCAGCCATGAGAGGTGATGGATGGGGCACACCTTCATGGAGTGCTTGCAGTGTACAGCCCCAATGGGCAATGTGTGGAATGTCTTGAAAGGGGCTTTGCTGAATGGCCTATGTGTTTGACTATTGGTGACTTGTGTGGTGATATTGGCAGATAGGGCTGTGATGACTGAGGTGTCAGATAGTGCAGATTTCAATTTCATAGAGCACTGACTCAGAGTGTAGTCTCCTATGAAACCCAAATTAGTGCCAAATTTAATAATTTGCATGATAGAAGATACAAAGGATTGTGTAGGATACTTGCACAAGTAATATGCCCAGGCTGCAATATTTAGGGAGGATATGGCTTGAGGCAATGACTTGGTGTCTGTGAGAGAATTGGCACAGGGGTTGGTGTTGGGGTGGGCATTGAGAATAGGGAGGGAAGCAACAATGTGTTTGAGAGGAACAAAATTGAGAGATGGAGCAAATTCACCTGAGGCACAGCCTGGGTGAGTCATGGGGGCAAGAGAACAAAGACTCACCCTGCCAAGAACCTAATCTTTGTTCTGGGACTTGTTGTGGTCCACTTTGCTGCATGAGGAGCATGTGTGAGGCCAGCCCCAGGGGCATGGGGTGGTCATGCAATGTCCTTCATTGAATTTGTGGCAGGGATTGCTGGGATTGGACATCATGTGGGGGGCTGAGCTCTTAGGCTGTTTCGAGGGTGAGGGTTTGCAGTGGGCATAAACATGCTTAGAAAGGAGATCACTATCCTGCCGACCCCATTGTGGGTAGTCCCTGGCCACCATCTCAGTGCGACAGCAGTTAAAGAAGACCAAGTGGTATGCATAAACCACTGACCACTTGTACTCAGCAACTAGCTCAAGGAGCTGCTCAATATAGGCCCAGAAGGATTCAGTAGCAGCACAGTCATTTACATGAAACATGAGAATTTGGAAGTAGGACTGGAGAGGGATGAGGACCAAGAAGGGGGTCTTGTACTCTTTGGCTGCCCAGTTACTTATCTTGAATTGATTAGTCAAGCCATTGAATGTGTATGTGGTTTCCCTGTCGCGGTTGGTGGGGTCAAGCTTATGGAGGTCTGCGGCTTTGAAGTTGTGGGTGATGATCACCACAAGCACCGACGTGTCGGCATCGGGGAAACGGGAGTGAAGGGGGAGGGGAATAGCTGATGATGCACCGTAGGTTCCAACTGCCATGATCGTGGGGACAAACGAGGCGGCAGTTTGCCCAGCTGCTGAGCTGGCAGCGTGAGAAGCGGGGAAGCTTGGTTGGGAGCCGTTTTTCTCGAGAAGTTGATTCATAAGCACGATGATCTGAGTGTGAGAGTTGCGTATCTCAGCTACTTCCTCCGTGGTGAGGGAGGCTGGTTCGGACGAGGCCGGTGGTGGAGTCATGATGCGGGAAGATGTCCTGGTAAAATGGCCGTCCGGAGCTCTGGGTGGCTGCGAGGCGTTCCTCACTGGCATACAAAGCGGGGGACGCGACAAGGATAGATTAGATAGCGATCTAAATCGACGAGTGACGTAACGATGTCTAATCTATTTCTCGATCTGCGAGCGCAGTGTGAGGATGACTCCGTGTTGGTAAAGGAAGAACTTACCTGCGAGCGCAGTGTGAGGACGACGAAGTGTCACGCTGGCGCTCGCAGGAATATATGTAGAATTGGAACAATGAGAATAAAGCAAAAGTGGCCAGTGGCCGGAATGTGATAATGTGACGGGGTCGGCGTATAGTTCTTCACCCGAATTAACCCCGGGCAACCCCCCTTCACTTTGCCCGATCTATGATCGTGTATCAAGCGTCATGTTATTGGTTGAACAGAGTAGTTTCTTCGCACATGGCTTGGTGATATGTAAAGGACGGCGATGATACAAAAGTTGATTAATTCGGCTCGACTTGATTCCACTCGGACAAGTGGCGGCTTGACAAAATTAAGTATGTAACTTAGGGAATTTGAAGTCTGCGGAGCTGGCGATTCAAAGCAATGGACGCGTGAAGTACCGATCTTTATTGTATGAGTTTATTTAACTTTGAAAGGACACTTACACTTCCCAAAACCAATTGGAGTCCTGAACTTGAATTACGTCAATGAATTCCAATGAATTCCTACTCTGGATGTAAGTTCTGCCAGCCGAGGGATATCGTAAGTTGATCTTAGATTTCTAAAGGCTGTCCATGAGTGTATGACTCGGTTTCAAAAGTCATTCAATAGGGCGTCTCTCGATGTCTCCCCAGTACCTCGCAAGGATATACTCGACCAGTGAGATGGATCTTTTTTGGGAATTCCTGGTACCTTGCATTCTACGAAAAAGCACTTCCTCGGAGGCTCAGTTGTTTCCGGCTGATTGCAGAAAATTTTTCGCGCCTTCGGAAACCCAAGCCTAATTGATTGAAGTTCCTGTTTAGCTCCACCCTCATTCATGTGCCCGATCGGACAAATAATTTTGGCTGGAGTGGCAAAGACACCTTGTAATTTACATGTGGACTCACCTTTTCTTATGTATCAATTGATATTGACTACGAGAGCTTGGGCATTACACATATGCGCTCAGCTTCTAAAGGTTACATCGTTCACGAGGCAACTACCAACTCTTAAAGATAGTAATCTTCCGGCTCCCCCTCTTCCATCACTGCCTCTCTGTTCCATCCGTGGCTATCTACTGGGACTTATGAGTCCTCTCGGCTCTGGACCAGGTGGAAAGCCTCTCTCTCGACCTCTATGCGCGAATATCGTCACTGAGGCGACTCCGCCCTCTCAGCGTACAAAATTTGGAAATCAAATGTGCTCTAAGGTCAGTACACGATACCAGACTCCTACTTTGTTTCTCAGGAATTGCTTATAGTGTCACCTTGTTCAAGTATGCGGATCATCGTCCATTTTTTCGCTCGACTAGCGCCAATAGCAAACAAGTACTGTTCGAAGGACTGTCAAATGCAGCATTGGAAGGCACACCGTATCTATTGCAAAGGGCCTTTAATTAGCACTTCGTGGCTTCCGGCTTGGGCTAACCAAAGAAGATCTCCGGCATTCATGGACTTGGACTCTCAGGCTGAATCCCCAACGCTCATGCACGAGAGTTTTGGTCTGCCCTTTGCTTACCTTTGGGGGAATCTTCCAGCTATTGATTGCCTAAATCTTTCCAACAATGAAAGTTCATCCGCAACGACAGACAACTTCAAGATATGTTTCGTTGGTGGGTGGATAACTGATTGCGTTTTTTGGCGACATGTCTGGATGGTCCTTTTGTTTAGCATCCGGCGATCTCCGTAACCTGCTCAGAACGGTCAACTGTCTTCCTGCAGAATATGATGGCCAATGTGACATTCTGTTCAACGATTCAAATCCTCTCGTTGTTGGACACAATCTTGTGGTGTTATGGGCTCTTCTCAACCCAGAGCTAGCGGTCGACGACGCGGCAGAGTTCGCTCTCCATCTTATGTACTCATCAATGCTTACTCCTTCAATGTCGAACTTCCTTTCTCGAAGCCTTGACGTCATAGATGGTCTGTTCGATGACAACAATTACTCTATTGGTTTCAATGGGAGAGGTACGCTTAATGTTAGGTTGGCCCATGACGATCTTGATATCACGAAAGAAATGTTACAATCGAAATACGGTCAATGTGCCGCCATGCATACTTATACAAAGATCATGTGTAGCCCAAAACGTCGTGACTATACTGATAGATACCTCAATTCCTTGGAGCCTGCTCATCGCCTGTCCTTTACACACTATCGAACTTCAGGTATTCTCGTTCCGTTCTGGCTGGATATAAGCAAATTTGTGGAACCGAATCGGTGAGTGTAATGTCAAGTTAACAAAAATAGTACCTTATTTTTGTCAATTGGTTTACTGTAGTTTGATGTTCTCTTCAAGCGGAGACTGGCTTCTTCGTGACAGCGATAGCCCATTGCATGGCTGGGACATGACCCTTGTTTTTGCGCACGGTGAAAAATGCGGGCTCAATAGAGCCGACTCTTACGGGTGCCTCTTCTTTTATCTTAAAAACGAACTCTCCAATTTTGCAAAGAGGTTGCGTGATTGCCGGATTGACACCACAATGACGATGTTTGATGCAACAGCGCTTCCAAGTGTTCTTTCTTCATCTTCACTGGAGCCCTTTTCACCAGGATGTTTTGATCGAATAGAAACGTCGAACGTGGCAGACTATATATCTGCGCCGAGAATCCTTCGTGACTGGGCTCCATTGCTGAATCGCAGCAATAAGTTTGCGGCAATTCTGATCGATTTTCTGAACTGGCAAAAGTATCATCTTGTCCAGCTTGATGTGAAAGCCGCAGGAAAGCGGGCAATGGAGAAATATGTTTCCATCATGGTGTGTGGGCTCTCAGTGGTATTTCACGACTGACACAAGGCTTGCTCTCAAGGGTATCAATATGCAAAGTATATTACCTAGAGAATGGTCGAACTTGGCTTCCCCTGTTATGACACGTTTATACGGAGGATTGTGTGCTTTTGCGGACGATCACGAGCAATTTCAACTATTCCTTCGAGACCAGAACATAATGAAGACTGCGACCCTTTGCGGTGTTAGACTGAGGAACACAAATCGAATCCATCCAAAGGTTTGTTGCAAATCGCTATCTTTATATGACTTTCTGAGATCTCACAGCGAGCCGGGGTGCCATCGGATTCGCCACGATTGACAATACCATCGAAACTCACGAAATTAGAGTTTTATAACACGTGTGAGTACTCGCTTGGTGATTTTTCAGTTCTCCCTCCGGTAACCTTGCATCTTATATCAGATTTGATTGGAGGGTCAGAGCCTACGACACGCTTTGTAGAATTTGGGTTGAGCGGCTAGATTTGTCTCACTACTACTCTTTGCTAGCCATAGATCTATGAACGCGACTTTTGTAATCATGCTTCGCGCAATCAAATCTCACCTCACCAACCGACAAGTTATCGCGCGAGTTACTCAAATTCTCGGAAGAAGTCCTTTTAAGTCCACCCAATACGTAACTATGGCCTCGAATGAGCGCGACTCTCTTCCCGTTTTGGTTCCAGTTGGAAGGACAGAGGAGGTCCGTGACTCGACTGCTGGCTTATAACGCGCACTATGTGATGAGAATGGATACTACTCCTGGACCCGGACGACGACATAGTTGGAGTTGAGTATGCCCATACTCATCTCATGGTTGGCTCACATTCGTCGACCAGCACTGCGAGCAAAGAAATTACACACCAGGGGGTTAGAAACGTTCTTGTCCCTTAGTTTGGGGTCTGCCACAGAAAATGGACTTCTCCAAGATGCCCTGTGCAAACCATGACGCAGATCCATGTTCTCATACAAGAATTGTGTTATGTTCCAAGGTAAGATATATAACGACTCTAGGGCTCAGTGGTAGTACCTGAACTATCTCGCACGGAGCCAGCTCGTCAAGGTACAGTACACTGTAATTTAGATTGTGACCTTACTACCAGAGACCGCATCGGCCAAAGTTTTGAATGTGAGCATCCCATGTTACATTCACGCTGGGAACCGGGCTGGATTCAGGAGAAACGTGAGCCTCGCTTCAACATTGCACTTCTGACGACCTTCCTGCATACGATTGTCTGTAACTCAAACATGACGAAACCAAGAGAGATGCTACCAATCGCGACTTCGAACTATGCTTTGCGGGTACGTCTAGGTTCTGAGGGTGCGTGCCATTCAATTTTACTGATCGATGTGATATAGCCTCAGGGGGCCTTCGCAACATCGTTCAGACCTGGCAAGTGTGATATCCTGCTGAACGATGTCGACGCAATATCTTTGTGAATAGAAACCTCGTGATCCTCTACGAACTGCGGGGATCCCGTCTCAATTGAGCAGTCGGCAGAAATTGCAATTCACTTTATGTCCTCATCTGCACTCCTCCCAGCAATTGCAGCGTATCTTGGAGGGTGCGTCCGTGTTACCTATGGCGAGGGGACAAATGAAGGGAAGATGCTGTTCGGTGCCCCTTAAGGACGCAAGGACAAGGAGAAATTTATTCGATACAGAGTACAATGGCCATGGGACGACTTATATTAATGGAGATGTGTTGTCCTTTGACAACCAGAGCACCTGAATTGCCACACCTCAGGCATCTTTTGTCCAAGGTGTTCAAAAAACTAATATTGATGGCGTTGAACGAATATGTGTACCAAGCTCACTCGTGCACTGCTTCATGAGGATGAGGGGCAGTAGAGCAAGTTCTCATTTCCTGGATTTCCTCAACATTCTCCATCTCACAAAGTGCCTCGATCAAGAAACACAGATAATCTCGGCAATCATGATACAATCTATTCTATCGTGCCAATGCTCCTCCAATATGAAACATATTCCTCGAGGTGCCTTCTATCCAACGCTGTACTTTTCACCATGGTCAGCGAGTCTGACCGCGCAGAGGTCATGCGCAGGATCACAGTTCCACCGGATATCATCTCAAAGTCCCGCTCCAAGAATGGCAGAATCTTGTACGCCACATTTCGTTTGGGGTCGTCACCGAGATCGCGAACACGGCCAAGCCATGTCGTGAGGGGTATCAAAGGAAGAGGCTTACCGTGGCATTCACCGAGTATAGCGGAAAAGTTACTCATGACTCCCTGCCATGATTGTCGTGAAGGATTCTCCATATGATAAAATGGTTTCAATCCTTTTGAGAATAATAGTTCCATGAGAATGTTACTCGCACGATTGACGGGTAACCAGGAGAGCGACTGCATGAAATTGAGCTCTAAGCACAGTTTTCAAAACAGAGTAGAGTAACTTACGCCTTCGAGCGCTGGGAGCGCGCCCAACTGTTGAGAAGTGCGAACAATAATAGGGAAATGTTCAGATTCATTCCAGGCTCCGGAACCTTCGGGCCCGGTCATTTGTCCAATGCGAACACTACATCCCTGCATCAACGGTTCGTCGATGCCGGAAGAATCACCATACAGCTCCGAAGCGCTCGAGAGTAAACGTTCGCAGACCCACTTGGCTTCAGAGTATCCGAACTCGGCACTATTGACTGCATCAAGGAGCCTTTCAGGCACCTCGTACGGTCCCTGCGTGTGGAGCGACGGAAACCGACCAGCTACGGCAATAGATGAAGTAAATAGGATACGGGTTGGTGCGGACCCGACAGCACGTCGACCGGCGCTGAGTAGGGCTAGACGCACGAGATTTGATAGTGCACAAATGTGAGGTTCAAAGGAAGCGAGACTGCGGTTGAAGTTTACGGGCCATGCATTATGGATGATATGCGTGGCGCAGAGCAACTGGAAATGACAAGATGGGATGAGCTCAGTACTTGATTCCTACTATCCTAGGTATCACGTACCTCTGAGAAATGATTCTCATCAAGTCCGAAATCATATCTACTCAGGTCCGCCCCGTGGAGTACGACTTTGTCCCACGCTTGATTTGACATGCATGCGCCACGCTTTGACATGAGGTCCATTTGCCGCTGGCGTGGTGACGTAGTACCTGTGTGAACGCGATTGAGACAGATAACTTTTGAAATATAAGGATTGTTTGCTAGGCGTGCGAGGAGGAAACACCCGAGGCTCCCAGTGGACCCGGTCAGTACGACAACTTTCTTTTGTCCGGCCGCCGGTCGACGTTTCAATCGTAAAGTGTGCGCGTGTGCCGCAAGGCTCTCGAAGCTGCGTAACACGTCGTAATACTTCTCGAACATGTCCTCCATTGCCCGAATGCGACGCTCCTCCTTGGTCTCACGAAGTCCGTACTCGTCCTGCGATCCCGACATGAGGTGTGCAATGGCAAGGTATAACTTCTCAATGGAAGAATTCTGGAAGCAGAAATCTATCTCTATGTTTTCAATGGGAATGGGAAGGTCAGGTGTGACGCGGAGTCCGTTCAAGATAGCACGTCGAAGTCGGCTAGCCTGTAAGCTGTCCATACCAGCTTCGAATAGGTCCATCAAATCAGTAATGTCATCATTGCAGGCGATACCGTGTACGAGGACACGAATAGAATCAAGCAGTGCGCAGCCACCGTCGTAGAGCGAAGGGAAGGGCAAGGCATTCTGCATGTCAACTTTCTCATAACATGATTTTATTTCCTTGTCAAATGCGGCGAGGATAGACTTGCGTGCCAGACTACCTTTGTCAGTACGGATAAATGGCTTTGTCGTTTCCCGAGTCAATACCACCATCTCGTTTGAAATCTTGCCGTGCTTATCGGTGAACGAGTTACCTCGTTCAAGGTATGTTTGTATAGAGCTGAGGATGACGGCACGGGTCTCTGGTTGATCAATGTCGGCAGAGTCAAAGCTATTAGCAGAAAGCTCAACCAGAAGTCCAAGGCAGGCTTGGCCGGCACCAAAAGCCAAAACATCCTTGATGTCAGGATGTTCCATAACTTTCTGCTCGAGATTAGTAGGGCGTACTTTCTCTCCGGTAGAGAGAACGAGTAGGTCATCAGCACGGCCCATGATCCTGTATTGTGTACTATCATGGGGGTTTACGACGAGAAGATCCTGGACTTCATAAGGCTTGGACCAGCCAGGCGGGTACCCGACCAATCGGTGAGATTGACTTCCATCATCGAGCGGCATAATCGTAATTCTTGTATCCGTCCGCGGCTTCACGTAATGCCAGTCATACCCGCCAATGATTCTCTCGATGGGAACAATTGGACCGAGTTCTGTGCAACCTGAGAGATGCAAGGACGATCAGAACATGGAATATGCATGCGATGATGAGACTGACCCCAGTGATTCAGAAGCTTGACCCCCGCCGATGAAACTTTAACGCCGGAGCTTTCCTTCATGGGAGCTCCCCCAGTTACGACAATTTCCAAGTTTTTCAAAGTTTCGAGTCCCAGGCCACCTGGCAAACTTATTATTTCTTCGAGAATGGAGGGAACCGTAAACAAGTACTGTGCCCCATTTGTTTCAATAGCCTGCAATACCGTTTTTCCTGTCGGAATTACGGACGCCGGTGGCAAGATGAAGGGCATTCCGATCGAAAGCGATAGATGGAGGGCAAGGAAACCAAAGCCCTAAGGTGTGTTAAAACACAGGATCGAGATGGCAGTGTCCACACCTACATGGTACAGGGGTAATGTGGATACTACATATTGGAAAGGCTCCTGCTGTTCGGGAAGACGGTGGCAAGTAGCAAACATGAGAGGGTAGGTTTGTCCATGATAGATAGGCTTTGGTAGCCCTGTCGTTCCCGAGGAGTGCATGATGAGAGCGTCCAGGTCATCGCGCTTCCAACTTGTGTACATAGAAGGTATCTGGATAATGCTCCTGTCGTGGTCAGGAGTCAGGAGGTCATCGTACCCAAGAGCGTGGACGAAGGTCGGAACAGGAAGACCGCCTTCTGATTTAAGTATAACAAGAGCATCTCTTAAAGATTTGGCGACATGAGAACTGATCAAGACGCATGAAGGCGATGTCTCTTTCAACAAATGAGCGATTGCAAGTGGGGTCAACCGCGCAGAAAGTAAAAGGACCTATATGAAAACCACGTCAGAGTAGGTATAAGCTCAGCCATAAGCTTCAGCAATTCCTCACTGGTGTCCCAATCCGTAACAATGCTGTCATATAAACGAAAATACCGATGTCGCTTCCGAGGAGGATCGCTACTGGTGCAGGTCTTTGATCGCGGCCTGTGCGTCCAGTTGTACATCCACTGCTGACCAACCAGCATGACGCATACTCGACTGCTGCCCTAAGCTGTAAGAATGTAATCTGACAAGGTGAATTGTCACCAGAGCGAGTCTGGATGCCAAAGATGTGGTTGGGATTATTCGAGGCAGCGAACTCTACAAGCTCGGGGACAGAATTGACACCGATGGGATGGTCCGGGCCATACCCAAGATTTATGTGTGGACGAATGAAAGTACCGCCTGGAAGTGTCGGAAACATTGAGAGTGTGTGGTCACGAACACTCGGATGGAGAAGAAGGGCAGTCCTTCCGGATAGCTAGCTGCGTTTAAATGGCATGTCAGCCGCGTCGGTTTGCCATCCACAGGAACCAACTGTACGCAAAGGCATGTATTACTATAAATTCAGGGTAGGAGATCGAATCTGTCGGATCGAAAGTGATTTCTGCAATCGCTTCGTTTGAGTTCAGCGTGGAGTGAAGAGGGACGGAGTTGCGCCTTGTTTGGTAATAAAAATATGCATTTCAAATCCCGCTCACGGATGAACCCAAACACAAACAGGACTCTGGTCCGGTTGAAAGTCCACTGAAATTCCGTTGCAAATCCGTTGCAAGGGTATGTTGTGGAAATTTTGAGTTTCGGTCGCCTCCGGACTTGATAATCATTTCTTCATGTCGACTCTTGGCGTGACGGCGAAGCTGCATATTGATTGGTTGATGCAGAGGTTGACGAGACGAAGACACTTCTGTCTTAACGGGTTTATCCTTGAACGTTTGAACCCTTACTTAAGTCTGGCCGAATTTATGTGACTTGTATCTCCGATACTCTTGACTTCCTAGCATTAGAAATATGGCAACGCAGATGATGATCAACCTCTCTCCAGACAGAGATTATGCTACTGCTATAAGATCCGGGTGTCCTACACGGTGATTCTGCACCACACTTACGTAGTTGTATCAGTTTGGATAGGTCTGCCCAAATGCTCAACCTCATGTTCTAGCTTACCTGAGCAATCGCATAAATAAATTTCTTTGGAAAAGTTGCAATGATACTACATATGCGATTGTGTGGACAGGGTTATTATGTTATTCTTGTTGACATAAGATTCGGTTGTCCGACAGCAAGAACTGGATAAAGAGAGAATTCTAACACTTATGGAGTTCCTGAACGCATTTTTGACTTAAAAGATCTCTTTGATTTCAGCTTCACGGAGGCAGTAAGTATGTACATACTGAAATCTCACGGCGGCCCTCAGGATGCAGGCAAGTGAGGGTTGGTTCCTATTTACAACACATCTTTATCTATCTCCATATTTCTGATTACATATATTGATTATGTCACAAGTGTCTGTTAAGACATTTCAGAGGGACGTGATAAGTATATGTTTGAGTACTTTATGTTAAAACTATCAGAAGCCACGGTTAAAAGTGGTAGCAGTAAGGGGTGCTCAATTATTCCCTCGATTCTTTCAGTTCACATTTTTTGATGCCGCCGGACATCCAGAAATTTCCGTGAACTTGTGAACAAAGGATTGAGGGTACTGCTTCTGTCATAATGATGCATTATGTCGTGTAAATAGACAGCAAATTGAACCGAGAACTTTTTGATTATAGAAATTTAGACATAACCAGAATACCCACTGGGCTAAACCTGATGCTAGCAGAATGATATAACATCCCCTGTCATGGGTAATTACAGAACTGCTTGTTACATTGATCACCTGTGATAATGTCAACAGCATCAAATGATACCGGTCGGTTGGGAGCTCTCCAAGCTTGTCTCAGATGCAGAATCTATTGTATCCTCATGCTAAGACAGGTGTGGAGGGTGGGTAGCAGTGAGATATGTATGGTAGTTAAGTTGTTAATTAGCTAGAGAGTGATCTATGAGATGGTTTTCTGATAATGTGAATTTTAACTCACTTAGAGAGCAATCTATGCGATGGTTTGTCCCTAAGGATAGGATATTTTGATTGCTCTCTAGGTGGGGGGCACGTGTGTCACGCGACTTGACGTGCACATCGGTTCAAGTGCAAGTACTTCAAACACGACCAATGAGCGCTTCTTGCTGGTCTGAGGTATCTAAAAAGAATACTGGGTGGTTGGGAGGGCTCTTCAAGCATGCCCCAGATGCAAAATATATTGTATCCTTGTGCTAAGACACTATCTCTTATAAAGAGACTCTAGCCAGTGAGCTTGTGATTTTCAATGCAAGGATTATCAATAATGTTACACAACAGAGGAATGGGGATGCATACAGCCACATCACCTGCTGTGTGTGAAGGAGACAAGTAAGCAAATAGTACAGGATAGATACAAATTGTGACTGGCCAGGGCAAAGGGCAAAGGGCAAAGGGCAGACAATCTGCTAATGCATCAAGAGTCTTTCATATCCAGGAAAGGAATCACCAAAATCTGGTGACAAGGTCAGTGTTTGAAACACCAGCATTGTCTCCAGTACATGCCTGCACAAGGCAATAATATGAATGAGACAGAATGTAATATATGCTCAGTGCAAGGGCATGTAAGATGAGAGAATGCTTTTGAGTATATCTTTGGAAGGTGTCTGTGGCCCATCAGCCCATAGCTTGGATGATATGTGGGGTGACACCTGCTTCTGCCAGGAAGGTACCACCCCCTGCTCTCATTGACTGACCAGCAATATATAATGAGAGTGTGTCAACTGTAGGTGTTGTGTCCATGTGATGAATTTTGATGAAGTTGAGATACAAGTTTAGCACTGAACCATATGAGTGAAATGTTGCATCACCTATGGAGTAGCTGAGTGCAATAGAACATTCATGAATGAGATGTTCATCAGATCAAGCAACCCACTGAGGTTGCCTGGATTTCACTCTGTGTGTGATCATTTTTTGGCAGCCCCCAGCAGATCTTGAGGGGGTCTCAATTTGTAAATGGATAGTGAAGGATAAAGATCTTGGGCTTGTTCAAATTTTTGCCTCAAAATCAAGTCTGCACAAACATTGAGTTCACCAGGGATGTATAGGACTTTGAGTTTGTGGCTGTCAGATAGGAGACTGTTGATGGCAAATTTGAGGAGGGGATTGTGTAATGGTTGTGCATGCATAGAATTGAAAATGTCAATTTGTATTGGAATTGTTGAAATAAATTACAATTTTCCAAGGCAAAATTTCAATGGGTGTGTAGCATCTTCTAGTCCTGAAACAGCAGTAAGGCTTCTCAGAAGAAAATGAGTTTGGAAGGTGTGACATTGCATGTTGCATAATAGAACACATCTTGATTTTGCAAATACCAGAATGCCATGCCAGAGGGGCAAGCATCACATTCAATGATGATATTGGCACTTAGGGGATTCCAAGAATGAGATTTGAGGAGATGTACTCCATCAGAAGACTCCATATGTTTAGTTCCCCATATAAGGTTGGCACATATGTCTTGGTTACACCAGATTTGCACATTGGAATTGTCAGGGACTGTCTTGAACTTTGCATAAAGGTTGCATAGGCAAGGCACAAGCAAAGGAAAAACATTGAGTCCTCAGTCAACCTAACCAGCAAGACATTGCCAGTTACATTTAGTATGATAAGTTGACTTCTTCTTTCAATATGATGCAAAGCAATAGATTTTGGCAACAAGATCAGCTTTGGCATCTGTTGGTAGGGTCATGGTCATAGCATTAGAGTCTATGAGAATGCTGATAATTGTTAAGGTTGTGCCACATACTTGTTTTTTTGGGTTTGTGTGGTATTTCAAGGTCATTCCAGAGATGCAACAGGTTTACTTGACTGTGTGGCAATTGAACATTGATACTCCAGCTTGCTCCCTTTATTGCAATAATTTTATAATATTATTAAGTTTCCATGGTCAAGTGGTTATTGTTGTAACAACAATTGTTTTTGGGATTGTGGTCACAGGTTCAATTTCCTAATTGGCAAAATATTTGGCCAAAAATTGTCAGGCATGTGATACTGTAGTTACAGTGCTAGTTATATCACAACTATGCTGTAAGTACAGGTTGTTCTTCTTATAAATAGACTGTAATAGCCTGGGCTAAAAGGCTATTATCACAACTGCAACACAACAAACCAAGTAAGGGGAGCCATGCTCCTCTGAATAACCATTCTGTCCTAGCCTTAAATAAGCCTTAATTAGACCATTGAGTATGGGCCATTGCAAGCATGACAGGCCTGAGATCTAGCAGATATTACTCAGAATCTGATACTTATATGTGTATGACCAACTGTAAAATAATAAAAGCACATTTGTACATGGAAACTTAGACTGATTTTGCATACATTACTGTCAAGAGACATAAATGATCAATATGAAGGCTAAATTGTTGTGAGTTGAAAGATGGAAGCTTTAATATAATCATAAATTAATAAATGACACATTAAGGCATGAAGAAGTGAAACATCTTGTTAATGCTTCACAGACACATCTGCAAGCAGTAAAAGAGACAGCTGAGATACTTAAACAAGCAGGGAATGTACTGGACACAAAAATGCAAGTACCAAAGGCAAGCACTCCCAACATGATGCAGCTCAAGAGAAAGGTCAGAGAAGTTGATAAGATAAAGAAAGTGACTGAGTTTGTAAAGAGAACTAGCTAAACTAGGATGAATGAGGTGAGGACATGTGAGGCATAGAAAACAATTAGACTTGGGATCAGCACAAGATTACATAAACATCAGGTATAATGAACAAACACTGCTGGCAGCCAATCATGTTTCCAAGGGAAAAACTAGGAAAGAAACCTGTTATACCATTTTTGGACAGTGTATTTCCAATGGAAAAAGGCTTTAAACAATGGAAGAAGCCTTTTTTCAAAGGAAAAATCTGTCAAAGGAATGGTATGACAGGTTCCTTTTTCCATTTTCCCACTAGAAACAGGTTCCAGTGCCAGCAGTGAAAGATGATTATGTTCACACAAATTCCAGATAGATAAATCATGTGTGTTGAAATTTATGTGAATATCATTTCTGAAGACAAAATCATGTGGCTAACAATTTTGAAGACACAGCTTGCTGCAGAATTCAGACAGGACAGATAGATCATATTATTATATAGATCATGTAAATCACATTTTTAAAGACAAAAAATCTCAAATCCATACAACCTCAATCTATCCTAGATCTCAGAACCTCTAATCAACCCTGACAAACCTAATGAACCTTGACTCAACCCTAATGAACCTTAACACCACTCAACAGTGCAACAATAGATGAGTATTCATGCTCTAGGACAGTGTGTTTGGTTTGCACATGCTCTGTCCAACTCTGCAGCATTGAGGTGGTCTATTCCCAGTAGAGACTTCAACTGGGGAAGGGTTTTGTATGTAAGAGAGGGCACTTATTGTTTTGGTCACAGAATTGGCAGTAGGAGCAAATGTATTCAATTCTATAGACAGAAGAGCAAAGAAATTAGCAATAAGCAACAGAGGTGCACAGTTCATATGTTGCTTTCCTAACAACCCTCACCTGACTTAGAGGAAAGAGCCTTCTCCATGTCTTTATTTCTGTGATGGTATGTCCAGCAATAGTCAGGGGACCTCACATGTCTGGAGTATCATCTTGTTTCCTTTATTCTCAACCAGCCTCTCACTCCCAGGCTCCCATCTTTTGATCACAAGTACTCTCAATCCAGGGCTATCCAGTGGTACTACTCTAGTGGCATCACATGATCTGTGGCTTGAAATCAAAGCCAAATACAATAGATTTCCAGTTTTTGGTCATGTGACTTTGATAATGGCTTTGATGATGACATCACTGTGGATGCTGGAAGTTGATTCCCTTGGAAAAAGGGATAGAGAAACATTTCATGCCATTTATTTGTTAGCTTTTGGTTTTGGAAAAAGTCATTTTCATTGTCTAATGCCTTTTTCCCCTTGAAATATGTGCATTAGGAATGGCATAACATGTTTCTTTTTCACTTGTTCCAAGGGAAACAACTTCTGGTGCCCACAGTGCATTGGGCTCTGTGCATGTGCAGAATCCAATGTCATATTTCCCATGGTTCATTTCTGTAAATTTGCAGTCCTGGCAATTAGAATCCTCAGACTTGTTCTCTTTGGATTTTCTTCTGCCAGGTATGTAGTTAGTTTCTGCTGTGCCACTACTGTTAATAGATTTTGGAATTCCCTCTGCCAGCTATGTGATTGAGCCACAGGCTCCAGAGGTTGCCCTTACAGCAGAACAAACCTCTAGATTTAGTCTGGGAGCCCCCTTTTTGGTTGCCTGAGTTTTCTGTTTGATTCTTCAAAAGGTCTCTCCTCCATCACTGTCTTACTACTCCCTGTGCTCCTCCTATGACCTAACCAACCCCTCCAGTACCTCCCCCTAATGCTTCAAGCCCCCAGGACAATGCTTGGAGTTGTTTGCTGTTCCTGGAGACACAGGTTCAACTTATACAAGCCTCCCTTACCTCCCACACTGCTGAACTCACTGGACTCCATCAAACCACTGAAGCAGTCTCCCTCTTCCTCCAGGCCCTCCTGGAACACCTCTTCCTTGTGCCTACTCCTTCTCCTAGACCTCCAGCAGCTGCAGGAAGGTTTTCTTCTGCACCTAGCTCAGAGTTTTCAGCATCCCACTCCAAACTTCCTTGCCCTGCACTCTCTGACACATTTGATGGGGACTAAGCTTTTGCCTCTGATGCTCTGAAAATTGCCTGGGTCCTCAGGCAACAGGCCTCTTTCTTGATACAGACTGTGTGCAATGACATTGTCTCACCACTCACCCCCTCTCTCATCCTATCTCCATGTACAATGTTGATGGCATGCTTGATGAAGCTGGCTCTATTTGTTCTGTTGTACACTTGGTCCTTCATTACCAAGACCACTTAGAGTGAGCTGCTTTTGCTGTCACTAGTTTGGGGAAGTGACTTGGGGTTCACCTGGTTACAGAAACATAACCCTGAGATTGACTTGACTAAGGGCAAGGTGAAGATTAGTTGCTGCCCTTGTTATTGCATGACTTGTGCCAAAGAAGCCTGTAAGGAGCATAGAGCAAAGGTTTGTAAGCATGCTGTTATATGTGCCTGTTATGCTGGGCATCTTTCTTATATGGGCCTCAACCTCCTGGATCCCCTCCCTCTGGCATTTCCTCATAGGGAGGCCCTCTGTGAGGATGTTCAAGGTGTTAGGTGTGAATCTCAGGAAAAAGATGAATGTGAAGGAGAATCTGCTAGCATTCCAGACCCAGAGTCTCTATATGCAAACATTGAGGTAGGTGATAGGATCTATGCTACAACCCTCTGCCCCCCTTCTACAGTGGCAGAGATCCAGGCCAGTCAGACCACTTCTTAGCATCTGGCCAAGGCATTTGTAGTAAATTCCCAGCCCAAGCCTTTCATAGCACAGTTCCTGATCACCTCCATGATTTTGAGGATGTATTCTACAAGGCATCCTTTGATTCACTTCTAGAGTGCAAGCAGTGGGATCATGTGATTGTGCTGATACCAGATGCAGAACCCTCCAGCTGCAAGGTCTATTTGCTTGCACCCCATAAGCAGAATGAGCTAGATGCATTTCTACAGGAAAATCTTAGCTTGGGACAGATATAGCCCTCTAAGTCTCCAATGGCCTCCCCAGTCTTTTTCATTAAGAAGAAGGATGAGTCTCTTTGTCTAGTTCAGGACTATTGGGTCTTGAATGCAATGACAGTGAAGAATTGCTATCCCTTGCCACTTATCTCTGAACTTGTCAACAACCTTTGAGGCACATGCTACTTCACCAAGTTGGACATCCATTGGGGCTTATAACAACATGTGCATCAAAGAAGGAGATGAGTGGAAGGCAGCATTCAAAACCAATTGCAGACTTTTTGAAACTCTGGTAATGTTCTTTGGTCTCACCAATAGCCCAGCCACTTTGAGCCAAGGAATAAGAAGGAAGTCCAGGCCTTTTTGAGTTTGTCAACTTCTATTGGAGGTTCATACAGGATTTCTCCCACCATGCATGTCCTCTCTTTGATCTTACTGTGAAGTACACAGCATAGCAGTTGGAGTCCTTGCAGCAAGCTGCCTTTGATGCCTTCAAGCAAGCTGTTACCTCAAACTGTTCCCAGATGATGACTCTCCCTTTCATATTGAAGCTGACAGCTCTGACTTTGCCACAGGAGCAGTGTTCTCACAGCAGTCAAAGGAGGATGGCAAGTGGCATCCTGTAGCCTTCTACTCCAAAAGCCTTAATGCAGTGGAATAGAACTACAAAATTTATGATAAGTAGATGCTTGCTATTATTTGGTCCCTTGAAAAATGGTGGCATTTCCTTGAGGGTGCATAGCATCAAATTTGAAGTCTGGACAGACCACAAGAATCTCAAATACTTCCATATGGCTAAGAAGCTGAATTGATGCCAAGTTCAGTGGTCCCTGTATCTGGCCAACTTTGACTTCTTGCTGCATCATAAACCTGAATGGAGCATAGGCAAACCAGATGCATTGTCTAGGTTGGCTAACCATAGCACTGGGGCAGGAGATAATGACAACATTGTCCTCCTCAAGCCTGAGCTCTTTGCTATTTGTGCTCTAGAAGGTATTGTGGTCCAAGAGGATGAGGCAAACATCCTCAAGAACATCTGGAGAAGAAACCAAGAGGGTGCACAAGAGGATGTGGTTGCCCAGGCTGTGCAGGCCCTACAAGCTCAACAAGCAAGCAGAGTTAAGTCTGTGCATGCAGATGAGTGGGTCTTCAGGATGGGCTTCTAACCTTCTAAGGATACATGTATGTGCACAACATTCCAAAGCTCTGCTGACACATTGTAGAGCAACACCATGACTCTTGTGTAGCTGAGCATCTTGGAAGGTTGAAGATACTGGAGCTGGTGTCCCAGAACTACTAGTGGCCTCAGATATCCTGATATGTAGGCACCTACACCAGCACATGTGATCTCTGTCTCTGCATCAGGCCTTGTTTCCTGGCACCCATGGGTCAGCTCCACCCTCTCTCTATTCCAGCCACTTGCTGGAGGGTTGCATTGGTGGATTTCATTGTAGAACTTCCTGATGCTCATGGGTACAATGCTGTGATGGTAATGGTGGACCTCTATAGTAAACAGGCCCACTTGATCCCTACCCACACAATGTGCTCTGCCATTGGAGCAGCTAGCCTGTATTGGAAGAATGTCTGGAACCTCCATAGTCTGTCAGATGGGTATGTCTCTAACTAAGGCCCCCAGTTTGTAGCAGAGTTTACTTGGGAGCTGTGCTGCTGCCTGCTAGGAATGAAGCTCCATACCACCACAGCCTATCACCCTCAGTCAGATGGACAGACAGAATGTATTAACCAGGAAGTGGAAAAGTATCTCCACCTGTTTTGTAATGAGAGGCAGGATGACTAGGATGAGCTTCTGCCAGATGCAGAGTTCCAGTACAATGACCATGTTCACCTCTTCCATGCAGATGACTCCATTCTTCCTGGACACTGGCAGGCACACCTGCATGGGATTTAAACCTTGGGTACACCCCTCAGAAAACAACTCAGTCTGCTCATTGTTTGGTTGTCCCACCACCATGCTCTTGATGTAGCTCATGAGAGAGGAATGGAGTCCATTGCAGAAGGTGAGGCAGAGTTGCAGACCATTGGAGTATTTTTTCTGCTTGATCAATGCTCAGAACAAATCAATATGCTTGTGCATGGACCACTTCATTTGGCTGGAATGGTCCTGGTTATGGAGGGAGAGGGTAGAAGTCTTAGCAGGGTCTAACAAAAAGAACTCACCTTGGAATTTGTGCTCAAAACTTGCAGTGTGTATGTTAAGGCCAAGCCCAATTTAATGTAGGAGAGGATCCAGGCAATCTTTAGCTCATCAGAGGTAAAAGCTTCACCACTCAGTTAAATGTACATGATGCATGACTGAAAAAATTGTTTCCCAGTTAAATGGGCAGTATTGTAAGCATTGAGGAGCACAGGACAAAGTATTTTTGCATGGGAGGTCAGGGATACATCAGAGCAAGGTGTAGAAGTCCTCTCTAGAGCTGCTGGAGATGTAGGGACAGTGGCTGGAGCAGGTGGGAAGCATTCCAGAAGCACATGAAGTGAATAGAAGATAGTTTTGGTAGTTTGGCATAGTCCAGCAAGTTTGGTAGGGTGAGAGAAGCTTGGGGAATCTGCACCTGGGTCTTCAGTGTCGTGATCCAATGGGTGCTTGGACCACTGCAAGCATTGGCTGTTGGGAGACAAGGGAGACATGGACCCTCATCAGGGTCATGGGAGAACAAAGAGACAAAGGCAAAGAGGACATATATGGCAGACATGGACTCATATCACCCTCAGTCAATTGTACAGAAGTTGTACAGAGAGATTGAGGGTGAGTGGACTATTACTTACATATTTAAGACCACTACTTATGCATACTGCAGACTTTGCTTACACTCTGTGTCTATTAGGTATGTATAATCTGAGTCAATTGTACAGAAGTTGTATAGAGAGATTGAGGACTTTACTTACACTCTGTGTCTATGAGGGTTTGACTTCCAACAGGTTATGGGTAGTTGCTGCTGCTGAAAGACAAACCCAATACTTGACTTGTGAGCAAACAAACTGCTTATTGTATTGTGCTGGACTGATTGTCCAATCTTGTTGAATCTAATCTATGCATCATTATATGCATGCCTCTGCACAGCCACAGCCTAGATCTCTTTTTTCACCCAAAATACACTACAATGTTGACCAAGAGCCTGTGCCTGCCTGTTGCACCACCTGTGTCTCTGTCAGCTACTAGAATTACAGAAATGAGACTGGTAGATAACTTGAGCAACCCAACCATGGTCCCTGTTGGAAAGATTACATCCTCCTGGACAGGACATACTCTAGATAAGGATGACAGCAAGTATGTGGAGTGGGCCTATGTTATGAAAATCAAACTTTCCATGGTCCAACTTTGGGACTACATATTCAACCCACCTCCTGCTCCAAATATAACATACAAACTGTGGGCATATTGTGCATGGACTGCAAAATAAGCAATTAGCATGCTCCTTTGTGAAATGTGCAATCTCTACTTCAGAACAGAAGCTATGTGTAGAGGTAGAGGACCCAGTAGTACTGTGGGAGTACCTGAAGGAATGGCATGGTGGTGCAGTCCCCATAAAGCAGGTACACTCTCTTCAGGAAGCCTTGACTGCCAAGTTCTTGCTGTCAGAACCCCTCACAAAGACAGTCAATGCAATCTACAAGAAGATCAACCATGCCTTCAATGCTGGAGAGGTCTCCAAGGAGCTCAATCTATTGCCATCCTGTTAGCACTGTCTGACAAATTCTTTGCCCACATCCATTCCATCATCTCTCAGGACTTAGGACAGGCTGGAAATGTGAAGAAATATGGACCCCCACAGATCAGACAGTTCCTGGAGGGGGAAAAGACTTTGCTCAAGGTGGATAGGCCTAGTTCTCTGCCTACAGATACACTGCTGATGGCATTTGAGGTGAGGTCATATGCAAACTAAGGGAGCAGGCTCACATGTGCCACATGCAAGGAAAAGGGATGATCACTTCAGGTGTATACTGGCCACACCACCCCATGGTGTATCCTCAAAGGAGGAGAAATGGCAGGAAAGACTATTGAGGAACCTAAGAAGGCTTGACTAGCACATTATGAAAACCTGAAGAGGGACAAGAAAGAGACATCCAAAATCACTGTTATGCCAACCAGAAACAATGCATTTACAGTCAAAGGCAATACAGAGGCAGTTGCAGCCTACTTGGCAACCCATTCTGACACCACCACAAGGCCAGAATTTGCTGTGCTTACCTCAGATATGCTTCTTACAGCAAGATTGATGGAAGAGGTTGAAGCTCTCAAGTTCAACATGTGAATCACAGTGGAAGACGAACCAAAGGTGGGTATTGAATGGGATGAACATATTGCCTTGTTATGTGAGACCATGGCAACAGACCCCTTCTTCCTTGACTCCAGTGCAATGGTCCACATTTCCCCTGATGTAAATGACTTCATTACTATTAATCCCATTGCTGCAAAACCCATTTGTGAAGTTGGAGGCAGCACCATTGCTGCAAGGGGTGTAGGCAGTATTTACCTATACATCTCAGAGGGCTCTCATCTTGAACTTGAAAATGCATTCTATGTCCCAAAGTCCACCATACATTTGCTATCCATTAGCAAGTTGGCTAAGCAACTCAGAGTTGTCACCATATTCAATCACATTGGAGCAACCCTTACCAAAAAAATCAATGGGAAGCCTATAGCCATGGGAACCCTTCTCAAGAAATGCAACTTGTACATGCTCAACCTCCCCTGTACCCAAGCATATGCCATCCATGCAACCCCAAACCTCTACTCATGGCACCTGAGACTCAGACATGCAAACTACCAATCTATGCTCCAGATGGCATGTGCTGGCATGATCAAAGATATGCCCTCATCTTTTTCTTTGAAACCTCCAAAATGTGACCACTGTATTATGGGGAAGCAGACCAGGACACTGGTTCCAAAGGAGAGGGAAGAAGGAGTAGGGCATTGTGCAATGTGGAAATTGGAGACAATATGGGTGGATATAACAGGGCAGTCAGCTGTTATGTCTAGAATGGGGAATAGTCACATGATGAATATTGTTGATGATTACACCAATAAACCCTGGTCAATTCCACTCAAGTTGAAAGATGATGGATTTGGTGAGTTGAAAGCCTGGATCCTAGCCTGTAAAAATGACACTGGTCTGTGCCTGAAGACTCTAAGGATGGGGCATGATGGAGAATTCAATGGGATAGAACACAAGGACTATCAACAGAAGGGGATCTCACTCAAAGTTGGGGCACCCTATACATCAGCCCACATTGGGAGAGTAGAACCAATGCACTGAACCTTAATGGGTAAGGCACATGCAATGAGACTGATAGCAAGGTGTCCACCATTCTTATGGGATGAGTTCTATTTGACAGCTATGCATCTCCATGGAAAAACAAAGACCTTAGTGGTACAAGGTGTGACACTCAATGAACTGTGGTACAAGAAAAAGCCCAACTATTCATACATTTGAGAAATTGGATGTTGAGTGTTTGTTCTAATCCAGAACAGGCATAATTCAAAGATCTACAAATGCTCTATCAAATGGAAGGTTCTAGGGTGCTGACTACTCACCTGGCAAAGTGTCAGGGGACTTCCTATTTCTCCCTCCTTAATGATGTTCCTTTATTCTCCTTCTTTTTTGTGATCTGTTGGTCCCAGTTTCAGCCTTCATGCTGCACCAGTTCTCTGTCAATAATGCAGACAAGTATGGTGCCTTCAGCACTGCCATGGGCTGATGTAACTGCTGACCAATTGCTGACCCATTACTTTTATCTTTTCTTTCTGTCATACTATACAGTTGTTTCTCATGCTTCTGAAGCCTCTGAACCATTGAACCTGGCCTAGGGAGTTCCCAGACTTGTTCCCTCTTGGATCTTGCTCTGCCAGGTGAGTAGTCATGTCTGTAGACACTGTACAGTACTGAATAGACTTTGGATTTTCCTCTGTCAGTTGTGTGATTGAGCCACAGCCTCCAGAGGTTGCCCTTACAGCAGGAGCAGGAGAAGTCTCTCAACTTGGTCTGGGAGCCCCTTTTTGACTGCCTGAGCTTTCTGTTTAGTTTTTCAAAAAGGTCTCTCTGCCACCAGTGTCTTGCTACTCCCTGTGCTCTTCCTATAACCCAAACAACCCCTGCAGCACCTCATCTGGATGCTTAAAACTCCAAGGACAATGCCTGGAGTTGTTTGTTGCCTTTAAAGACACTGTTCCAAGTTACCCAAGCTTTCCTTACCTTCCACACTGCTGAACTCACTGGACTATATCAAACCACTGAAGTGGTGTTCCTCTCCCTCCAAGCCCTTCTGGAACACCTCTCCCTTGCTCCTACCACTACCTCTATGCCTCTAGCAGCTGCAGAAAGGACCTTCTCTGCATCTAGCTTTGGCCTTTCCACTCCCCACTTCAAACTTCCTTGCCTTACACTCCCAGACATATTTGATGGAGACTGTGGGGAATGTTTCCTGCAATCCTGCATCACCTATATTCAGTTAAGTGGTAAAGCTTTTGCCTCTGATTCCCTGGAAGATTGCCTGGGTACTTTCTTACATGAAAACTGGCCAGGCTTCAACCTATGCATGGCACATATTCTGATGCTCTGGAGGAGTAGAAAGCTTCATGGATTGGATGGAACTTGAAAGGGACTTTAAAGTAGCCATACAATTCTGGGGGTTGCCAAGACAAATCAGCACTAGCTCACCCCCTTCTAGAATTACAATTACTTGAGCTCTCCTGTCACAAATTATGTGGTGACAGAGAAGACACCTATTTATGAATATTTTGTGTCTTGGGCTACTAAGCCAAACTCTGCACTAACATATTGATGCAAAGTACCATTGCCAGCTATAGACTCTGCAATTGTAAACTGCTCAATGGAACAACCATTTTGGTGTACAAGTTGGAAATACAATTGGTACTCTTATCCATATATTAAACAAAGAGACATTCCACCTGTAATACCAAAGTAATTGGTGGTGTTGTAGAAGGTTCCTGATCAGTGACATTAGGAGCAGGTGCTGTCTTACAATTGGCAATACTGAGAATAGAATAGAATGCTTTAGGGCTTGTTTATTGAAACTACAGGAGTTTCTGTTTATGTGTAAGCCACCCAAGCACAGAAATTCCCCTCTGAGGAAGGATGATCCTTAGAACATACAAGTACAATGACTAATGTTGCTGAACTAAGAGTAGTGATTGGAGGCTTGGATTAATGGACTTAGTCTTCAATATAGAAACAGAATAGGGCTTTGAGTTATGGACAACCAAGTTATGGACAACCAGGATACAGTTATCTGTACTTTGTATCCAGGTCTCAGGGCATATAATTACTTGGAATAGACAGATGAACCCTTCAAACACAACTGCTCAGCTGGCTTGGCAAAGCTTCAAGGCCAATGTTATAAAAAAGAATTATAGCAAATAGAGGTGCACTACCTTCAACCCAGGAAAAGATGATGCCACTGTACCAAATGGTCACAGCTCCCCAGCTGTACCAGGTGGGCCTAGACATGTATAATCGGCCAATGTATGTCATGTGTTACCATAAGACTCATTATCAGGGCCCACAGGTTTCTACCCAGCTTGAAACTGGGCAATCTTGTGCTAGTTGAACACGTACAAGCTCTAGCACTATTCCCTAGATCATTGAGGTTTCAATGGACACAGATTTCGGCGCGTAGGTAGAACTTTCGTTGTCTAGACAATTTGTGAGGGTGCCTAAATCATGAATGTTATAGGTACCATCCCTCGTAGACTTGATTTTATGACTAAATAAAATTATGGTACCAGCTATACATGCTTATACATTGCCTGGGGTATGTATTTTGTATGTGGAATGGCTTTGTGTCGAGATGCAGCAAAGTGGGTAGGGGTGTGCACGTGACCGGTAAAATGCTGTTCTCACAAGCCTCTCAGCCTCAGCAACCCGATAAGTTATCGCCTGAGATACTTGTGTAAATCCTCGGAAGAAGTCCTTCTAAGTCCACCAATACGTTACTATGGCCTCGAATGAGCGCGACTCTCTTCCCGTTTTATTCTCGTTTTCTAGTTAGAAAGAGAGAGAGGAATATCCGTGGATCGACTGCTGGCTTATAACGCACACTACGGGATGAGCATAGATACGACTCCTGGACCCCGCACGACGACATGGTTGGAGTTGAACATGCCTATACCCATTCCATGTTGGCTCACATTCGCCGACCAACCCTGCGAGCAAAGAAGAACGGAAAATTACATACCGGGTCGTTAGAAACGTTCTTGTCCCTTGGTTTGGGGTCTGCAGAAAATGGACTGACACTTTCCAAGATGCCCTGTGCAAATCATGAAGCAGATCCATGTTCTCATGCAGGAATTGTGTTATGTCCCAAGGTAAGATATGAAGACTCCAGGGGTCGGTGCTAGTACCTGAACCATCTCGCACAGTGCCAGCTCGTCAAGGTACAGAACAACGTAATTTCATGATGAGGGTCGTCTTGAATAAAACTTTGCCTAGTATTGTTCAGCATACTGCCAGAGACAGCACTGGCCAAAGCACCGTTTTGATTGCGAGCATCCCATGTTAGATCCATGCTGGGAACCGCGCTGGATTCGGGAGGAACGCGAACCTCGCTTCAACACTGCCCCTTCCGACGATCTTCCTGCATATGATTGTCTGCGACTTCCACATAACGAAACAGAGAGAGATGCTATACATCGTGACTTCAAACTATGCTTTGCTGGTACGTCTAGGTTATCGTGCCATCCAATTTCACTGATTGATGTGATATAGCCTCTGGGGACATTCGCAACCTCGTTCAGACGATTAATGGTTTGCCAGCGGGATACCGTGGCAAGTGTGATATCCTGCTGAACGACGTCGACACGATTACTGTGAATAGAAACCTCATGATCCTCTACGCTTTGCTGGGATCTGGTCCTTCAATCGAGCAGTCGGCAGAGATGGCAATTCACCTAATGTACTCATCTGCACTCCCTCCGGCGATTGCAACGTATCTTAGAGGGTGCGTCCGTGTTATCTATGGCGAGGGGACAAATGAAGGGAGGTTGTTATTCCGGTGCTCCTTAGGGACGCGAGGACAAGGAAAAATCTACTCGATGCAGAGTACAATGGCCATGCGACGACCGATGGAGATGTTTCATTCCACCTATGATCTTAGGAAGGGTCTGAGGAGTAAAAGGACCACCATTACAGACACCAGACACGTCGACGACGTAGATCGAGCCTTTGCGAGCCTGCAACCAGCTCACCGACTTGCTCTAGCCCATTTTCGCCGAAAAGGGGTTCTGGCCCCGTTTTCGCTATCAACCCGCGGTTTTTCAGAGCCAAACCGGTGAGGTTTAAATTTCTCGTCAGCTCTAGACAAACTGACGTGCTAACTTAAAGGCTGATGTACACCGCGGGTGGAGACTGGCTGGGCCACGCAGGGGTGAACCCGCTCAAGGGCTGGAACGTCTCCGATGTCTTGGCTACTGGCGCGAAATATGCTGTAGATTCAGCGGACATCATAGGTTGCCTTTTCTTCCACGTAAAGGAGGAGCTCATGGAATTTACGCGTCGCATAAAGGAGTTCTACATAGACCTTCACGTCACACAGTTCAGTCCACCATTACTTTCGAAGGGGATATCGATAGGCGTCTTCCCCGCTTTCGCGGAAGGATGCTTTGACCGAGTGGATACAGCCGACATTACCGACCGAGAAGGTATACCAGAGTTGCTAGCCGACTGGGGACCAATGTTAAACCGAAACAATGGACGGGCATGCATAATAATGCATTCTAGGCAATGGCATAGAAACCGACCGAATACAACGGCTCAGTCGAATCCATGCTCCGCGGTGATGCTTATCGAACGGTGTAAGAAGCTTCCATCTTTGGTATGTCTGTATGTCTGTATCGATTCCGAGTGCAACTCTTAAGCTGACCAGGGAAATTTTATTATAGAGAATCAAACTTGCTAGCGTCTTGACACATGGGACCAAGTCACCTGCACTGATGCGTCTACTTGAGTCACTTGATGCGTTTATTGACCACGAAAAGGCCTTCCGTGAATACCTTTGCGCAGAACAAGTCGACATGATTGCCAAGGATCTCGGGCTTCGCGTTCGCCAATATAACCATGTAAATTCCAAGGTTTATTCATATAGTAACAATTTTGTTGTCTCTTCTTGACGTGTTTCTTCTCGATCAGAGATTCGGTGTGTCAATTGATGCCCCCCAGCAGAGATTGCCAAGTCTCTCGCGTAGCGAGTTCTACAATTTGTGTGAGTCATACAGGAAATTTGGCATGTAAGCAACTCATTTTCATACCACGTTAGTCATGATTGGTGGAGGAGATCTCTTGACGCGGTTTGTTGAATTCGAGGCAACACATTAGCTAACAATGTCGTAAGTAGACTGGAGTAGGTAGCTTCTTGTATCCCTTGAAAAACGACTTTGAGCCACCAGAAAAGTACCGATGGAGACATTTCTGACAATGTCACGCCTATTTTGATTTGTGCAACGATCTAGGGTGGCAACTCGTATATCCTCGACGGTGGTATATTAGTGGCAACGTCCGCAAATCTTCTTCGTCTGCATCCCTCGTATCCAATGTCTCTACCCGTAACACTCGAGCTATATAAAGCTCGGAAACTAATGCATCTCCCGGGCTTGAAACATGTGCTTCGCAATGTCCTTTCTCCCCTCCCAGATACTCCAAATCATGCAGAGGTGTAGGTTTAGCTACCAGCTGACAAGACAGTGACCCAAGAGCCCCTTCAATTATGGGGTGGCTCTCCCTTGTGAGCGAATATGAAGTAGAGGAAAATGGGTCCGGATGGAGATCGGCGCGAGAAAACTTGATGGCCATGTCCTCCTGCCCTGCCGACAATAGGTTGATGACCATGTGCGAGGAATCTTGTGGTTGCGTATTATTGAGAATATCGGCCATTCGGGAAGGTACGCGTAGAGCAAATGATATCAGGGGGTACGGGTGCATGGCAATCGAAGTGAAGGACGAGAGAGTCGCGCCGTGGTATGGGTGATGTGAGGTTGCCGAAGGCACTTTCGCTGTGACTACTGCCACGGGCTGAGCTGTATGGCGTAGAAGCTCTCGTAAACGACCCTGGGTATATTCCCCATGGTGAATATCCGTCGCGAGACCACGAAGAAATTTTGTGATTACGGTTCTGCACATAGCCCCTTCAAAATGTAACAAGGAGCGAAAGAGTGAGGGCAAGGTACTTACATAATCCGACACTACAACTCTGGGCTCCCAGGGTTTGGTTTGTTCTTCGACCCCTTTTTCTGTGCGACCACTCTGAACTCCAGCCTGAGGCCAGCCTGAGGCAGACCCGTTCCCGCTATTTTACTTATTCCTCTTGTGGAAGGCTGTTAACTGATTTGGAACACGATTTCGCACTGGTCGTTTGTTTTGTCTTTTGCGGTAACACTTGGACCCACAACTAGCCTACTTGTCTGACCATTGTACTTCGGCCTTTTCATCCTCTGATCGCTAAACCTCTCATTACATGGGAATGACAGCTGCTACGATACTCGATTTTGAACAAGGACGATATCGTTTCGAATTCCGTTAAAGGCAAAGATGGATCTACAAACCTGATTTTCAACAAGACCGATATTGTCTTGAACTCGGTCAAAGGCAAAGATGGATCTACAACTATTTTTCCCAATCTGACAGCCTATATAACTACATATGTATCCTTAGAAGAATTATACCTTTTAACGGTCTGAATATTGTATCTGCAGTTGCACCGTTATGAAACCTCTTCCGAATATATCCGCCTTCGCTCAGATTCGCTCTCAATCGTTCGTATACTTGAATTTACTATGTTAGGAACTGTTGTAATTTATATTAACAGGAAGCTTGATGTATAACCAGCTTCAGCCTCGTGCGCACTCCTTTGCTGATTATCTTCCATTGGATTCACTACTTCTTCAGAGACCTGCTTCGATTTTTTGGAAAAGCACCTTTTGCGCTGCCAGCAGATAAGCGATATCACACTACCTCCGAAAAGTACCCGCAAGCCTGGACAGTTTGACAGACACCTCCATGACCGCCTCAGGTTTAGGCGTGTTGCCAAGCTCCCCGGAATACTTCAAGATCTCCTCGACAATGCGGACCATACCTCATGGTCCTATACTGGAGATCTTCCCCCTCCCAACGCGATTTTCCCCTCATTAAAACGTCTGGAAAGGGCTTCTAGAGAGTATCGACAGGATATTCATAAGGAGATTGATGCCCAGCTTGCCTACGAATTTGCTGTCGCAGAATTTTGCGCAACTGTTGCTGCGACACTCGAGTTTCAGCTCAGTCAGGGGTCGCCAAATTTTCTTGAGTGGTCAACCACACGACTCTCTACCAAGGCTATACCCGGCGTTCGGCGTGATCAGGCACTTGCAGATGGTTTCCTTAACATGTCGGACAAGGGGTCTCAGAAACATCTTGCTCACCCAACTGATCGCGAGCGACTCATTCTTCAGACCTTTCCTGTGATTGCAATATGGGAGTTCAAGAACTTGAATTTTGACATTACAGATGGCCAAGTGGACTTGCGAGCAGAGATCTTTTATGAAATGGTGAATGGATTTCTTGAATGTGTCTTTTCATGGGGAGAGTGTGAAAAGGGAAGTGATTGTGCCATAGTCCATTGGAAGATCGGCACAAACGCGTGCCCCATGGGTAATAACGACGTTCTTTCTTCTTGTGAGTCTTACGACAATGCTCGGAAAGTGGCACTGCCGCCGCCATCAGAACCACCTACAGGATATGAATCCGGAGCGAAGCATTCTGCCCGGGACATTCTTCAGCAGGTGAGTTTTCCCTCTGATAAGATAATCAAGGGAACTCACATCAAACAGGCATGGACTGAGGCATTAGTTCATGATGCTACCTTCCTCGTGAACAACGCCGGCAATGTAGAGATTATTGGTGGAGGGATCGAGTCACTCAAACACTCTATTTGTCCAATGCCTTCTTCCTCGGCGATGCTCATTGAACTTACTTCCAGTTACATACCGGCTTATATGTTTCTGCGATTCGTGATGCCGAAGGCCGTGCAGAAAGCGTTTCACGGAAAGAAATACCGGACACGTGGTACATGAAGTCTGGCCTGGATCCCGATAAGATTACGGATTTATCGAAACCAGAGTTTTGGAGTCAGTAAGGTCAGTAAGGGTGCAAATATAAACCCATGCCAACGCTAATTAAGGTTCAAAATGTAATTTTTGAACTGTTGCTGGAAGCGGAACAACGGCAATGGCTTGTAATTGTGCCTGCTGAGCGTGAACCGTCGCGGTTATCATACACAACGAACATATACAAGCGTATCAAGGAGCTTCCGAATGACTTTCGTATCCTGCGCGGGAGAGGCGTTCCTCATGACTCAGCGGAAGACGAGCCGAAGGCCTCACAGGATTTACGCGACTTGTACTGGGCAACGACCAATTCCCTACTACGTGGGACGGTGTCTTGGTGCTCGGCTCAATCATCAGAATCGCAAACTCCTGGATATTCAAACCCTTCGTCCATGGATGTAAGATATTCGACTCCTTCGACCATAAACGAAATTATGGAAGATGGCCCGATGTAACCACCTTTTTCGAGATTCACGCAAAAGAATCATTTCATGGCCTACGTATTTGTCTTTTCGAGATTCGCGCAAGAGAATCATTTCATGGCCTACGTATTTGTCGAGCAAAACTCGAGATTCCTGCAATCAAGTATCCCAAAATTTTCAAAGACGCTGATAAACCATGGATCATCTTGAAAAACGCTTTTACGGCGGAGGATATTTTTCTTCTGGAAAACGAATCCAAAGTGTATGATGCGTCGGCCCATGTGTCTATTCCCAGATGGTTCGGGTTCTTTTTTTCAATAGATCCCTCGAACACAAATGCAAATTTTGCTGCTTTGCTACTCGAAGACAAAAGGTACTCCCTGTAAGCTCGTATGGTTTTCTTACGCAGACAGAAAACAGAAACAAGACCACGCTATGGATTCGAGAGAGAGAGAAAGCGAGACAGAATGAGCCAAAGAAAGGTGGAACTAGTGTACGGAAAAGAAAGATCTCCTGTCGGTAAGTCCTGTCAGTTCGATAGACATCTAGTGACCATCAAATTTCTGTCAAGTATTCGTAAGTCGTAATCATAGTGACGCACAGGATTACATCCCTCCCCACCAAGAAAAAATGCAACAAGAAAGAAAATGCAAGAGTAATAATGTAATGCTACAAAAACAAACTGCTCATATGGGTGCATCAAAAACACTGTGGGAAAAGCTACTGGTGGCAGAGACATGGCGAAGGAGAAAATACATTAATCTGAACCATTTCCTGCCAACCAGACATCAAGAGCTGCATTATTTTCTAATTCCTTACCCAGCAACCATTCATCATGTTCAGGACTGAAACCCAAGTAATGAACCAAGTACTGTAGACCTCGGCTCCATTGCATCGACTCCACAATCTTCTCAACAAGAAATTCATCACAACCTGTGTGAGGGGCAAAAAAGGGCTTGGGATCCGGGGTCTCATGGGATGGAAATAGGTTTGAGTCGTTCTCAGAGAAATGCAGCAATTTCGAGGAATGATACTGCACATATTTATCTTCCTGCTGTGTTACAAAAACAGTGACATTTGAAGATTCCAGATGGACAGCAGTAATCTGATAAGGTCCATCATACTGAGGCATAAACTTTGCCAACCAGCACTTTCCCTTTTTTTTGTACTGATGACAGTTGTCCTTCATAGACACACAACACCTGCTCACCCACTTCAAAGGGAAAATCATCCAACCATGACCTGTTTGGTTGAGCTGCCTGCTGGATTTTAGCTTGGGTGAGATTGTCCCTAGCCATTGCTGTATCTGTCTTCAGCTGTTCTATTATTGTCCTTGCCACTGTCTTGTCCATGTCTGGAATGGGACTTGGAGCAACTAAGGGGGGAATAATCTGAGGTGTTCACCCCATGTGTAATTGGAAAGGGGAAAAACCTGCAGATTTATTAACTGTATTCATAATGTCAAAATGCACTTGTGACAAGGCTTGATGCCAGCTCTGTTGATTTCAATCCACATGGAAATGCAGTGCCTGATTTATTGTCTTGTTTGAGTGCTTGCTCACCCCATCTGTTTGAGGGTGAAATGCCATTGACATCTTTATCTCAATGCCTGTGAGTGCCATCAGATGTTTCCAGAACTTCAACACAAATAGCTTGTCCCAGTTGCAAACAATACTAGATGGTAGACCATTCTTGCAACACAAGTGTTCAAACAACAGACCCACAAATTCCATGGTGGTCACATTTGTCTGAGTGGGCACAATGCAGATATTGGAGTGAAGTCTATCTGTGATGAAAAGAATACAATCATATCCCTTATCTTCCAGCATTGGGCAAATGAAATCCATAGCCACTGGCTCTCCCTTTGAATCTGGGACAGGCAATGGGTGCAGTGGGCCCATTGGTTTCGAGGTAGACACTTTAAATCTTTGACAATTGTGGCAAGCAGGAATATAGCCAAACTCCAGATTGCAGTGCATTTTAGGCCAATAGTAAGATTCATGCAATACTTTATAGGTTTTGTGAAAACCAAAATGACCCAACAAATCATGAGCCAAACAGAATATTTTCTCCCTGATAGCACCTACCCACAGCACTATTAGTCACAATCCAATGAATCACAGGCCATCATGGCAAGAGAGGGCAGACATACCCTGAGCTGCATCAATCAGATTCTTACACCATGGGTCAGATTTGTAACCTGCCCTGATTTCAGCAAGCATGCCCTCATTCACTGACAATGACAATTGTACAGGTGTAGTAACTGCCATGGGGAGTGCAATGTCTGCATGAGACAGGGAAAAGGCAGCCAAAAATGAGGAGTCAATGCCAACAGGAAGCACTGCCCCAATGCAAGTTGTTATTACATTGTCATCATGAACAAACATAGATGCCATATTTGGAGCCTCAGCAACAGAATCTGTTGTGTCAGGAACATTGTATGGCATTCTGGAGAGAGCATCTGCCACAGTATTGTCTTCCCCCTTAACATAGACAACCTTACAATTGAATTGCAATAAAAATAAAAATTCCATCCAATGTGCCTGCTGCTGGGACAAATCCTGTTGCTGGTCAAAGTTCAGCAGCATTTTATGATCTGTGAATACTGTGAACTGGGAACTAAACAGGTCTGCCTGCCATTTTTTTAGTGCCTGCAAAATTGCCAACAATTCCTTTTTGTGGACTGGATAGTTCAGTTCAGCACCCTTAAAAGTCTGACTCTCAAAGGCAACAGGCTGTGCCAATTCCCAACATTCTCCAAAGGAAAGCACTGCACCTGAGTGTAAATCACTTGCATCTGTTGTCACAAATATCTTCTTTGATGCATCCGAGTGATTGATTGTTGTCAGGCAATCCCAAGAAATCACTATTTCCTTAACAGCATCAAATGCATGTTGGTGATGCTCTGTCCACATAGGAAATGCCAAGTCACATTCATGTGTTGTTAACTCATGCAACACACTAGTGTGCTCAGCCAACCATGGCAAAAATACAGCAATATACCATACCAATCCAAGGAAAGAACACACTTCCTTAGCTGAAGTTGGTGTTGGCCAGGCCAATATACAATCAACTTTTGAATTGTCTGCCTCAATGCCATCAGCTGAGATATGGTCACCCAAAAAATCAATCTCCACCCAATACAAATGACACTTTTTTCTGTTCACAAACAGATGTGCTTCATGCAAAGCCTGGAGAACCTTCTGCACATTCAATTCATGCTCCTCCAGGCTATCTGACCAAATAACAATATCATCAAGATAAATGTGGCAGAAACACCCAGTGTACTCCTGGAGAGCAGATGTAACCCAACATTGATGAATTGCTGGTGCATTTTGCAGCCCCATGGGCATGACTAGCCATTTGTATAGACCAAACAGTGCAGAGACCACAGTCAAATGCACATGATCTGGGTGCATTGGCATCACTGCTGGCACTGAAACATGTTTCCATTAGAAAAATGGAAAAAGAAACCTGTCATGCCATTTCTTTGACATAATTTTCCTTTGGAAAAAGGCTTCTCCCATTGTTTAGAGCCTTTTTCTATTGGAAGTATACTGTTTGGAAATGGCATAACAGGTTTCTTTTTCAGTATTTTCACAGGAAAATCTATTGGCTGCCAGCAGTGCATCTGGAAAAAGGCATTTGTCAGGTCAATCACCACAAATATTTTTCCTTTTCCACAGTTGCAAAGTATATCATGCACCAATGGTAGTGGGTGGTTATCTGAAATTGTGTTTGCATTTAATTCCCTGAAATCATTTACTCAGCATGGGGGAGCAGTCAGGTCTGCCTTTGGGATGATGAATGCCAGCAATGCAAACAGGGATGAGGAAGGCCTGATGTAGCCTGCCTCTAAATGTTTGTCAATCAAGGCCTTCCAGGCTTCACAGTATTTGCATGGGCATTGATACAAACATGTCCTGATAGCCTGATTTGCATCACACAGACTTAACATCTCACAGTAAATCATGTACATGAGTGATCAGCTCAAACACATCTTTGAACTCAGTCTTCAATGCCAGGTCCAACTTCAACAGGGTTTCTATGTGTGCCAACTCTCCTATCCATGCTTGCATAGCCACCATCACATTTACTTCTGTCATGGATTCAAACAGTCCCAGACATTCCAGCTTCTCATGGTGCAATTTGCATACAAAGGTCAGTTCCTTCACCATCTCCCTACAGTCATGCAATGTGCAATTAAACTTCTTGCTCATAGGCACAAAGACACATGGTGAAGTTGGGCATATGGGAGCTAGGTTCAACAGGTTGTATTTATTATGTTTATCAATAACTGTACCACCTGCACTATCAATTACTATACAATTTGATTTCTGAAAAGGAAGTCCTGTAAGGGCAACCTCTGGAGGCTGTGGCTCAATCACACAACTGGCAGAGGGAGATCCAAAGAGAACAAGTCTAAGGATCCCCAATGCCAGTGTTTGGAAAATTTACTCTAGAGCTTCTGGAAAAAACACCCAACAACAACCAAATTCAGAGTCTGATCAAAAAGTGAAAATCCATCATAAGTGGCCTCAATCTCCAGACTCCTGGCACATGACCACATACATATATGACCAAAAGGTAGCCCTTGGTTGAAAGTACTTGTGTTCCAAAGATGGGAGGCCTACCACTCATTGTAGGCCAGGAATACAGGAAACAATCCAGGAGTCTGGTAAGAGGCCATGTGGAAGGGGCAGCACTTGTCAGAATTATGGACTGAGAACTGGTGCAGCCTGAGGGCTAAAACTGGGACCAGCAGACAGGAAAAATGAAGGGGAGTAAAGGAAAACCATAAGGAGGGAGAACAGGACAGAGGGGGAATTGGATATCCCCTGACATCCAAGAATTATAGGCACACACAAATTTGGAGGGATAACAGCTAACAAGGCACATGAAGTCCATGATTGATCTAACAACATTAACAAAACTTTGCAATATTCTGAGAGTGCAGTACTTTGTTTAGTACCATCCTTCAATGCAACATTGATTTTCAAAGGATTATGCAATTGCTGGCAATGCAGACCTAAATGGTCCACTAAACCTGAATCAATCAGAACAATGTGTGAGCTGGAGTCAATCAGAGTTGAAATGGTTAGAGGCAACAGTACATTCAGCCCATCAATTGAGACATTCCAGACAAAATACAGAACAGCAAGGGGCATGCTACTCACAGAATTATTGTTGGTGTCCAAACCATCATCCTCATCTCTATACACCCCCTTAAGTGGTGACTCAGGCAATACCACTGCAATGTTCTCAATGGACACAGTGGACTCCACCACCCAATTAGATGTTGTTGAAGATGGTGCAATTGCAGCCACTGAGTTAACCAATTTGTTAGCAGATGGGGCCTTTGATGCTCAAGCACCTTGAGCATGCAATGCTTTGTGATCATCTACAATGCTTTGTGTAACAACCTGATAACTAGAACTATCTGGAAAACTGTTCTGGCAATTGCATAACACATGACTGGCAAAGGGGATATGGCACTTGAAACAACCTTCATTGGTGGCCAGAAGCTTACATTCATCAGCAGTGAGAGCAGGAAGTCTCAAAATGGTAGTAACAGTAGCAGAGGCTGAGCTGAATGTCAGGGAAATGTTATGTTTTGACATAGATAACAGCGGTTTCTTGGCAGTGCAGACAGCTTCATCTGCAATTTTGCACTGACATTTCTTGGCAAAATGATGGGTGTTGTCAACCACATGGATTGACTCAAGCCAAAGTCCCTTTCTGTACTGTTTCTGTACTGAGTTTCTCAATCTTGTACAACTGATGGACAGACAGGTCCATTTTAGCTTCCAGCTGCATCCGCATCATGTCATTATCTAGATAACTACCTGTGCCCACTAGAAGTGAGTTCAATTTCTGCAGTTGGCATGCAAAATTCCAAAAGGTCTTCTTAGTCAGGTTGAAGGAGGCTAAATATATGCGGATTCACATTTCTTCCTCCCAGTCTGGTGCCAAGTATTTCTCTTTGATCTCCCCCACAAATTCCCCAAAGGAAAGCTTCATAATTTGCCTGCATTCAGCTGCAATCCAGTCATGTATGCAATGATCCTTGAAAGCAGTATACACATGCCTGATCTGATCTGCCTCAGCCACTTCCTTGTTCTGGAAAAAATCCATTGAGTAATTCCACAAAATTCTGCAAGACTTCTGGGGTCAGGTCCCCTCCATTATGACCAGCAGCTTCAAGTCCTTTTCCTTGCATACAGACATAAGAGGAGCCTCCATGACAGGTTTCATTCACCTATTTATGACACAATTGTTCTTGGGAGACGAAGATGATGAAGATGACTCACAGGACAATTTCCTCTGTCATAGGGGTGCTGAAGGGCTTTGCTGGATGGGGGTTATCCTCACAGGCAAACTAGTAATTTGAGCTTGGTGTGCAGGAGATGACGGGACTGGAGATAAGGGGGACAACAATTGAATGTGTTTCGCCCGACTTTGCATCATTAAAGGCATTGCAGTCGACAGTTGACAGGACAGGTTGATCAATCTTTAGTACACAGGTGTCCACCCTAGTCCTAAACTCTGTCACTGCCTGATGACGTGGCACTCAGTCACAAGTGTAGCAGATGTTTCAAAAAAAATGTCAGCTCATATGGTTTTCTTATGCAGACAGAAAACAGAAACAAGACCATGCTATGGATCTGAGAGAGAGAGAAAGCAAGACAGAATGAGCCAAAGAAAGGTAGAACTAGTGTATGGAAAAGAAAGATCTTGGAATACACTCTAGACACCGCACCTGGCTTATTCAACACTGCTGGGCAGCCACCACCTGCAGGTATTGCTGATCGGGATTTGGCCCCACTTCTCATACAACACGGCCCTTTCAAGTCACTAGTTCCATCCTCGCTTCTACGTGTCAAAAGCTCAGACGCGCTTGTCGTGTCGAAGAAAAACTATGAAGCTTATGAATATTTCCGCATCACTATAACCTCCGGAATAGCCTACGGCTCAACAGGGGATGCTCATGCTGCCATGATTGATTTTCTTGGACCAAATGGAAAGACTGTATCTTTCCCTCATATTGCTGTGAAATTCGCGTTCACCGCCGTTCAGAGGAAGAGACTTCGGCATGAATCCAACGTTTATTCTCATTTATAATGCGCCAATGCTCGAGGAATTCCCCATGTGTTTGGCTTATTTGAAGATGTTGCAACCGAAGCCCTCATACTTATTATGGAACATGTAGGACCAACTCTCTGGGATTGCAGACTTTTGGACAAGAGTAATAGACTCAATTTCATGATTTCAGAGTCAGAGAAGTAAGTACTCAGTTTTTCCGTAGTTCTAAGTTATAAGACTCCGGTTTATTCTGTAGATCTGCGTATATGGATGCTTTGAAGTCCATTCATAATGCTGGTGTCCGTCATCGCGATTTGCGACTGGAAAACCTCACGATCAACCACAACGGAGAACCATGCATAATAGATTTCAATCGCACTGAGATGAAAGTTCTTTGCAGCGTGAGCAAGAGAGGCTTCGTTAGCAGTGCTTTCATGGGACAAATTGATGCGGAAGATCCTGGTCCATTTGAGTTGTAAACCCTCGATCTTGTGTGACACAGTTTCACCCAAAACCAGCTTCCTCGGAGTCACCTTCTGAGCCGTAACTTCACTTCATCTCATGTATCAATCACACCCTTTGAAAGTGCTCAAAACTGGAAATCATTGATGAAATCTGAAGGCATCCTTTATCGAGGACGACAAGCCGAAGAAAAGTCGATTTTCTTCCCATCATATCTTGACGTTGAATCACCGCGCAATCAGTTACATAGAAAGACGCAGACCGAATTGTATGTAGACACTGACTAGGATTTGCTTATCTATGTCAAGTAAGAGTGAATCCCGCATACCCGCCCCTAGCACTCTCCTGAATCAGGTTGATGTATAGTGGGAGGCCACCAGGAAAGTTGAGCGCTTCTAAGCGCTTCCCCGGTACATTCGCCCCTGTGTAGTACGACTTCGCCTGGTACCAGAAACCTTTGTTGAAGATGTCGTTTACGCGCTGGACCCAGGCCTATGAGGCTTCCTGCGTTGCGTCAATGCGAGAGCAGTTATGTTCGCGGAGATAGGTGAGACAGTCGATGATCCAGTTACCTTGGACTTCCTGTTGAAGAGCAAGTGTTATTGTGGGTGTATGAGAAGACGGACTTGATAATAGGAGATTTCGTGGTGAAAAAACTCACGGCGCATGTGGGTCCATTGCAGAATGCTGTAGGACCATGAGGACCGTATGGGAAGAACATGTTGGGATAGCCGGTGACTGTCATGCCCAGATACGTCAAAAGTCCACTTTGCTTCCACATATCACCAATAGCGACTCCATTCACTCCCTTAATGCCGATTTGAGATATACTTCCCGTAATTGCATCAAAACCGGTAGCAAGCACGAGCACATCGAGCTCATGCACCATCCCATCCTGCGTCTTCACGCCCTTCGGAGTGATCTCGACGATCGGGTTCTCGTTGATATCGATGAGATCAACGTTAGGTTGGTTGAACACCTCGTGATACCATTGTTCCAGGCTGACGCGCTTAACTCCGAACGGGTGGCGCGGTTTCTCCGGGGCGAGCTTGAGCTCCATGTCAGGGTCTTGAACTCGCTCGAGTACCTTTTTCCTCCAGAACGCATACACCTCGTCATTTACTCTCTGATCATAGAAGATATCCTCGAACGTGCCAAACCAGTAGCGGAATCCTCCCTTCGTCCATAAATCATCTAAGAAGAGATACCGCTCCTCCGGGGACATGTCGTAGAACTTGCCGGGGGGTAGATAGTCGTAATGGAACCCGGTGAAGGTTTGTTCACGGCGCTTAAAAAGGATAGGATAGATGTCCTCTTTCATCTTAGTCTGCATAGCTACGCTGATGGGGCACTCATTCATCATCGCCACTGCAGTGTTAGGAGTACGTTGGAAGACGGTGAGATGAGCTACGACAAGCCCAGCCTCCTGTATCACCTGCACACCGCTTGCACCCGTCCCAATGACACCCACGCGCTTTCCGGTCATGTCAAACCCGTCTTCGGGCCATGATGAGGTGTGATGCACGATGCCTTGGAAGGTGTCGAGTCCTGGTATGACGGGGAAGAGAGGTTTGGTTGCAACGCCGGTGCAGAGAACCATGAAGCGAGGATTAACCGTTACTCCGGTGTCTGTGAAGACAGACCAGCGGTTTGTGGTGGTGTCGAAGGAGGCGGAGGTTACGCGAGTGTTGAAAGAGATGTCACGGCTCAGATCGAGCTTTTCGTCGACGTACTTGAAATACTCGACTAGCTCCTGGCGGCCCGGGAACTTTTCCGTCCAGTTCCAGTCCCTCCATAACTCTTCCATGGAAAGCTGATACAATGCGAAGTCCGAGTCGACGCGTGCGCGGGTAACGGTTCCAATACCAAACACCACCCAAACCGCTGCCAGCCTCAAAGAGCTTGACGGAGAATCCAGCCTTGCGAAGTTTGTGTAGCTGATACACGCCATTGAAGCCCGCGCCCACAATGAGGATGTCGGTCTGGAGTCCGGTCATGACGATTCGAAAATAGTCTCATTTTGCACGAACTGTTGGCATATTTATACCTCAGGCCTCAGGGCGAACATCTCACACGGTCAAATCATTCCATCCAATAGCAACAGATCGCGTCAGCGGCATGGATCACGGAAAAGTCACTTATATTGGATCTCTCCTTGCCGTAGGTACCTTTGCAGTAGGTGTCTTGCCAACAGTAACCTCGGATCGGAGAGATTGGGTTTACCGCAACGGGATACCCTCTTGAAGGGCATGCGGTCGTGCAACCACACGGACCTGAGTTCAGATATGAACAAATAAATGTTAAACGGAATTGACTCGACGTACCACTGGCATTTGTTATACAGAAACAGTCATTCGCAAAAGATCAGCACACGTTGACTTGAATAACACGGCCTTGTGTCCTCCCTTTACCACGAGAAGTCATAGATCACAGACAAAAAGCTCAGCAAATTTACAGAGAGGACCACGAAGTGAGAATATTGAAGGAAAAACGCGTCGAGATTAACAGAGTGGAGGGTCGATTTCCCATGAACACGCGTCTTTAGGTTGGTGGATCAGTGTCAACCGTCGACCGTCACACCGCATCACGCATCAAAATGCAACGTTTTCAAAGGGCGTCAAGATGGACTGACTGTTCACGATCTGGCCCCCGATCCCTTGCAAAAACTTGTCCATCGCCGCCCTTAGAACATTTGATCGTTGTAATCAAGTGCATGGATGGCCCTTTTCCTCTATTCGGTTGGTAAATGTCCACGATAGAGGGGGCGTTGGATGTGTCAATGAGAAGGTGTACTTTGTCACAATCCACATCGTTCAGGAGAGACCCATCGAATGATCCCATGCATATCACCAATGGATCTCTGCCATAACACCCTTATCGCCCGTGCACATGGGTTTGATAGACGTGAGGCTGCGTGTTACATGAAATGGCGTGTACATGTGTGAGAGGACCATCGAATGAGGCTCGGATGGCACACAAATGGCGCAGTAAGTAAAGCGTCTGTGATCTGGATAGGGCGCACGCGGTACATCGGCCGGCGACAAGCTGCATAACCATGCTGATTGAAGAAAACAAACGCATATTCAATATTCAGTGTTCAGCGCCAGCGCTCAGCCTCGAAGTCGACGACACCGTACACTTAATAGGGGACTTCAAAGTTCATAGGTCATAATTGCACGTGACCGCACCCTTACCTCCTGCTACCCCCACTAAACCCCGCCGATGTGACCTACTTAGAAAATGTACATGGTTCCTGATGCTCGATTCTCGTTTCTATTTCTTCCTATCGGTAACTTCACCACCGTACAACCATCCACACAAAAGTCCAAACCAAATCTCATGTAGACACAACTAAGCCTAGAGCCTGGCTCGAGTATCTGTGTCTGAAGTAAGTGTAAAGCCCGCGTACCCACCCCGAGCACTCTCTTGGATGAGGTCGATGTACAGTGGGAGGCCGCCGGTAAAGTTGAGTGATTCGAGACGCTTTCCTGGTACATTCGCGCCTGTGTACCATGACTTCGCGTGGTACCAAAGACCTTTACTAAAGATATCGGTCAAGCGCTTGACCCAGGCTTCTGAGGCTTCCGATGTCGCATCAATGCGGGAGTAGTTGTGCTGGCGGAGGTAAAGGAGACAGTCAATGATCCAGTTGCCTTGGATTTCCTATCAAGGGGAAAACGTTGCGTAAGAACCCGTGTGTCGATGATGAGAAAGAAACTTACAGCGCAAGTGGGTCCGTTGCAGAAAGCGGTAGGACCATGAGGACCGTATGGAAAGAACATGTTGGGATAGCCTGTGACTGTCATACCCAAATACGTCGAGAGTCCTCTTTGTTTCCACATGTCACCAATAGCGACGCCATCCATTCCCTTGATGTCGATTTGAGATATACTTCCCGTAATTGCATCAAAACCGGTAGCAAGCACGAGCACATCGAGCTCATGCACCATCCCATCCTGCGTTTTCACGCCCTTCGGAGTGATCTCGACGATCGGGTTCTCGTTGATATCGATGAGATCGACGTTAGGCTGGTTGAACACCTCGTAATACCACTGTTCCAGGCTGACGCGCTTAGCTCCAAATGGGTGCTGCGGCTTCTCCGGGGCGAGCTTGCGCTGCATCTCGGGGTCCCGAACCCGCTCGAGTACCTTTTTCCTCCAAAATGCATACACCTCATCATTCACCTTCTGATCAAAGAACATATCGGAGAACGAGCCAAGCCAAAAGTGAAACCCTCCCTGCTTCCACGATTCGTCCATGAAAAGATACCGCTCCTCTGGCGACATATCATAAAACTTGCCTAGGGGTAGAAGATCGTAATGGGCTCCGGTGAAGGTCTGTTCACGTCGTTTGAAAATGACAGGGTAGATTTCTTCCTTCATCTTTGTCTGCATAGCTACGCTGATGGGGCGCTCATTCATCATCGCCACTGCAGTGTTAGGCGTACGTTGGAAGACGGTGAGATGAGCTGCGACAAGCCCAGCCTCCTGTATCGTCTGCACACCACTGGCACCTGTCCCGATAATCCCGACGCGCTTTCCGGTCATATCGAGTCCATCCTCAGGCCATAATGAGGTGTGATGCATGGCACCTTGGAAGGTGCCAAGTCCCGGTATGTCAGGGAAAAGGGGTTTGGATGCGTATCCGGTGCAGAGAACCATGAAGTGAGGCTTGACAGTTACTCTTGTGTTAGTGAAGACGGACCAGCGGTTCGTGTTGGTGTCGAAGGAAGCGGAGGTTACTCGAGTGTCAAAGGAGATATCACAACTGAGGTCGAGCTTTTTGTCGACGTACTTGAAGTACTTAACTAGTTCTTGACGGCTTGGGAACTTCTCTGTCCAGTTCCAGTCCCCCCATAGCTCTTCAAGGGAGAGCTGATAAATCAAGTATTCGGAGTCAACGCGTGCACCGGGATAGCGGTTCCAATACCAGATGCCGCCGAGATCACTGCCAGCTTCAAAAAGTTTGACAGAAAATCCGGCTTTTCGTAGTTTATGCAGCTGATACACGCCGCTGAAGCCTGCGCCTACAATGAGAACGTCAAGGTTCTGGTGTTCAGCCATGAAGGTTCAAAGATAGTCTCGTATCCCACAACCTGACATAATTCATGGGAATTTTACTTAAGATAAGCGACAGCTTCTTCGAATAGTGTTTTGTTGAGGTATATAAGCTTGTGTCGCATGGTGTGTCAATGGACCGCATGTGAGTGCGCGTCGGAGGAATCCAAAGTACAAGGAGAGGCATTCTTCAACACCAGTTGATTATATTCAGGTTTTGTGTTCGCACTACAAGTTCTTTATATGATAGAGTTACAGTCTCAAGCCGTGAAAAAACTTACTCAGATATCGCAGCTGTTCTCTGCAGCCGGGTTACTGTCGACGGACTACAGTACACTTATTCATAATTCCCGCTACTTTAGTAGTGCTAGCCCTCTTTTTTTTTCTCATCACGTGTGTTTCCCGCGCCATGTACTCCTTTTCTCCTATGATTTGTTGCGTCGCTTCACACTTCCCTTATTCCCTAAGTCGGCTGTGTTTGACCAGAAATTTGCACATGTGTTGTTTTTCTCCGTGAAGTTTGTTGGAATCCCAACCAGGCAATGTACAAGTGTTTCAGGTAAGCACCTAGACAATACGCGTGTGCGTAAGTATAATGATCTCAGTCGCGTATGATAGTCTATATTGGATGTACCTAGACAATACACGTGTGCGTAAGTATAATGACTAGGTACTTGGTTAGTTACTGTGGTGTAGGATAACAATGATATGGCGTACTCTCAGTTGCGTATAATAGACTGAGGGTATTCTAAGTGTCCGTCATGTATATATAGAGTGGATGAACAAAGCAGTGGCCATCAAAATGGCCCTTGCAGTGGGTCATGGCACTTCATTCATGCATATCACAATGTGAAATCCCAACACTCCTCCTTGCCATGAACCGATGCCTTCACACCTCCTTGTGTGGAATTGTGGTTAGGTCACCCCAAGCATGTGTCTTACTCATAGAAAAAGGGGACAAGGTACTGCCTTTGTAAACATGTCAGCGACATTGTCTCTGGTGTTGACGTATTTTACAGTGGTCTTGCTGTTCTGTGCCTGTTCCCTAATAAAATGGTACTTTATGCCAAAGTGTTTGACTCGTGCGTGGGCCGTTGGGTCTGTCAGGTTCCGCTGACGACGGTGGCTCAGTACACTGGCGAGTCCTTACTAGGCGGACGCGATGTCCTGCATTTATAACCAGGCGCCCGGGGTTGGAGCGGAGGTGGGGAAGGCTTGCGAGGGGCCCCTAGGGATAGCGGCCCGAGTAGGTCCGGAGTGATTCAGAGGGGTCTAAGACCGGAGGTATTGGTCGTTGACCCGGGGTGGGTGTCGGAGCTCGTTAGCGGACGCACGAGGGGATTGCGGGGTAGGCGGAGGCTTCTCGGCTGTCGGGGGGGCGGGGTCGGTTGGATAGGGGGTTACCGGGGCTTGATGGGTTCCGGGGTGAGCGGGTAGTGAGGCCCGGGGTTGTCGTTAGGAATGTTCAGGTCGTGGCGCGTGCGCGGAGTTTGTGCTGATGTAGGGAGCAAGGGAACTTCAGGGGAACAAAGGAAATATGTACAGTCGAGACGAGACGGAGACGAGACGAGACTGAGAAAAGATAGATTCGAAACCTAGGAACAGAAATATAAACGAGACGAGAGACGAAACATAGGAAACCGGTAAAATGTAATATCAAGACTAGGGTCCGAGGAGTCATTCTATGACTTATATACCAACTACTGGGTGCCTCCAAGGGCGGCGGATGTGATGGTGGGGGTCGACGGGGCTGTGCTGAGTCGACGGGTGTCGGGTATAACCCAAGTTTGGGCCGCGGCGGTATTCTGATGGGATCAGTTGGGGGCGCGGCCGCTCCGGGGCGTCGTGGCACTCCGGGATGGGTCGGGTGAACTAGGGTAGGGGGTCGGGGACGTATGACGTGTCCAGGAACGGTGGGGGAAGGTTTCAAGGGGGTGTTGATGGCTACGGATAGGGAGTTGCCGTCGGGGTTTGCCGGAGAAGCGTCGGAGTTGCCCAGTGTGGGCGTCGAAAGTGTGGGCGGGGTTCCGGGGAGTTATCGGGAGGGGTTGGGGGCCGTGTCTAGGGATCTAGGGAGCGGGTCGTGACATCACCCCCCCTTCAGCGTCGAGACCCTCGAGACGCGGGGAGCGAGTCGGGCATCGGTAGGGCGTGGGAATCGAAGTTGATCAATATTGATCAAACCGCAGCGAGCGGCGGCGGCGTGGGGAAGGAAGTCGAGGTGCGGCCGCCGTTCGTCAGGGGCCCCTTCTTGATTCATTAAAAAGGGGTGGACGCACCCAGGAGCCCGCCAGCTTGTTGCGATGTCTTCTTCAGCTTATTCTCCCACAGCATCTAGGTCGCCGTCCCCACCTTCCCAGCCGTCGTCCTCCGAAGATTCAGAGGGTCGCCGAGATCGCCGTCGGGTCGAGGCGATGTACCGTAGTCGTGAGTGCGGCCCGTTCTATGTATCCCAGAACACTGATTGTCCCCTCGCAGAGTTGTCCGCGGCCGTGGCTGGTCCCTCAGGGCCACCGTCTGGTGCGGATGCGACGCAGCCCCCGGCGGGCGTGGTTACTTCTACGCGTTCCAAGCCTGGCATTCGCCCGGGGGTGGTTCGACTTGTTCCAGAGGGTTCGAGGGTGGTGCAGGCGGAGGTGACGCCGGAGCAGTTTGCCGAGGCGGTGGGTCGGGCGAGGGGTCCCCCCACCCTCGAGTGGTGTCAGTCGGCGGCCCCGGTGAGTGGCCACTTAGTTTCGTGTCTCCCGGACCAACATGCCCTTGCAGTGCGCGTCTTGTACCCGACGGGGGGAGCAGTGTGAGTTTGAGGAACCGGCATTGGGGGTGCGGCGGGACACGTCGGTGTGCCTCCCGTGCCGTTCGTGGCACGAGAAGTGTTCCGTCACCCTGAGTTGGCGGGCCGTTTGCGTCGCGGCGGAGCAAGGGTGGGATCAGGGTTGGGTCGCAGCACAGCTGGAGGAGGGACGGAAGGGCAGGGTGTCGGGGAGGGGCTCCGGGGCTGGGGAGGGGGAACGGGTTAGCGCGTCTGTCATGAAGGTGGGCCCTCCGCGGGGTGGGCGGAAGGAGGGGGCCCCTGCCAGGCAGGAGAAGGGGAAACAGAGGGCGTCCCCTTCACCCGAGGCGGGTCCCAGTAAGCGGGCGCGGGGCGAGCAGGTAATGGGGGGCCCCCCCGGTTCCGCGGTGTATTCCCCTACGTCCGGAGTCCCCGTTGAGCAGTCCGCGGACGGGTCGTGGTCGGTTGCGGAGGCCTATCTGCGGCGTCGGGTAGAGGGCTTGGAACGGTTGTTGGTCGCACGCGAGGGGAGATTCAGGGGGTACGGGAGGAGAGGGACGGGGCTCGACGGGAGTTAGACGGGGTTCGGAGGGAACGGGACCTGGCGCGGAAGGACAAGGACGTCGCCGTCGGGACTGCCACAGAGCGATTATCGCGTCTGCAGGAGTTGGAGGTGCGGACGGTGCATTTGCAGGCGCGGGCGGAAGCGGCGGAAGTGGCGGCGCAGCAGGCAGGGGGCCCAGGGGCGCGGGAGACTCGGCAGGATTCCGGCGCTGGGGAAGTCCGGGCGGCGGCGGAGAGGGCGCGACGGCGGGAGGAGTGGCTCGCCAACGAGGCGGCCTCGGGCCGGCAAGGAGTGCTTCGTGAGTGGTTGTCCCGCCTTCTTTTCCCTAGCGTTGACTCGGGTTCCACAGACTGGGCCCGGGAGCATCGCATCCTTCTCAACGGGGCGTCGGCAGCGCTGGGGTCCATCCACGATGGGTTGGCGAGGATGCCCGGGGACCTTCCGCCGGAGTTGGGCCAAGGGGTAACGCAGATGGGGCGTCTGTTGGCAGGGCATCGGCGGAGGGCGACGGCAGACCCCGGGGCGTGGTGGGAGATAGCGACGGACGTGGGGGAACCGCTCCCTGGGCAACCCGAGGTTCTGGCGGCGGTAGTGGCACAGTTGGAGGTGGTCATGGTGGGAAGGGTAGCGGGGTTAGGGTTGGAGGAGGAGGGAGAGTGAGGGGAATTCGGACCCCGTCGCTGACTTGTTCCCTGCCCCTTTCTTGTTCAAGTATATACCTGTACATCGTTTGTGCCTATACAGTCTCTGGACCCTCTGCCGAGTGTGAGGAGTTTCAGATAGAGCGAGGAGAGGAGTAAGTGGAAACACGTAGGAGAGTATTGGTGGGAGTTGAATCCCTGGTGAACCCAGAGGCGGGGGTTACGCCCACTATTGCCATCTGTGTTGGGTCAGTCCCGGGGGTTCCGGGGCTTGGCGGGATTCCGTCGGTGGAAGTCCCAGATTTCGTCGGGGGCTCTGTCGAGGTTCCTTTGGGGCTCCCACGTATCGTCCTCAGGCCCGTAGCCCTTCCATCGGACCAAGTACTGGAGTCGGCCGCGAACTACCCGGGAGTCGAGGATCTCGTCGACCTCGTAGTGGTACTCGTCCTCGACTTCGACGGGGGGCGGTCGGCTGGGGCGTTGGCCGGGGAAGGGGTCCGGAGCGTGCCTTTCAAGGAGTCGAACGTGGAATACAGGGTGGAGACCCTTTAGACCCGGGGGCAGGTCGAGTTTGTAAGCGTGGGTGGAGACCTTCCGGAGGATCTTGAATGGACCGAGGCGTTTGTGGTCGAGTTTGATAGAGGGCCTCCGGGTCTTAAGATTTCGTCGGTCGAGCCAGACCAAGGTGCCGGGGGGCCAGTCGGGGGTCGGCTGGCGGCGGGCGTCGGCATGCTTGGAGTAGGCTTGGTTGGCGGTGTCGATCTCGTCCCGGAGGAATTGGTGGAGGGACCGGAGGTCCTCGGCGACTTCGTGGGCAACGTGGGAGGGGATGTCCTTGAGGGACAGTGTGAGTCGGGGATTGTAGCCCTTGTTGGCGTAAAAGGGGGAAACTCCGGTGGCGGAATGAGGCGTGTTGTTGTAGGTGAATTCGGCGAGGGGGAGCTCCGCGCGCCAGTCGTTCTGTAAATAGTTAACGTAGAGGCGAAGGTACTGTTCTAACGTCTGGTTTACGCGCTCGGTTTGCCTGTCGGTTTCCGGGTGATAGGCGGTAGAGAGGCTGGTCTTGATCTCGAGCGCCTTGCACAGCGATTTCCAGAAATGAGACACGAATAGGGGCCCACGGTCGGAGACGATGTCGTCGGGAAGCCCGTGTTTGGAGAATACGTGTTCTAAAAATAGTTTGGCGAAATCCGGGGCGGTGTCAGTGGTGTGGCAGGGAATAAAGAGGGCTTGCTTGGTAAGGCGGCAGACGACGACGAGGATTGCGTCGAAACCTTCGGAATCGGGGAGTTCGACAATATGATCCATCGATATCGAAGACCAGGGGCGGCGACCAACGGGGAGGGGTTTCAGTAGTCCGTGGGGGCGATGGCGGGGGACTTTGGCCCGTAGGCAGGGCTCGCAGGCCCTCACGTATCGCGTGACGTCCTTCTTCATTCCTGGCCAAAAATAAGTCCGGGAGATGAGTTGAAGGGTCTTACGAATTCCTGGGTGCCCCCGGAGCTTGTGATCGTGGTGCTGCCGGAGTATGTCAAGGCGAATGGACTTGTGGTCCGGGGCGTAGATTCGTCCACTTCGGAGCAGCAGGTGGTGGTCCGGGGATAGCGAAAAGGGGTTGTCTACGCTCGACTCGTCGGGGTTGTTGCGGGGGTCGTGCTGGTTGAAGAAGGGGTCCGGGGGTGAATTCCTGATTTGCTGGAGGATTCCTTCTTCGTTTAAAATCAGCACGGCATGTAGATGTTCAGGTGGGATTACCACTCGATGGTTGAATGCATTTCGTTCGGTTTCGAACGATTTCTTCGGATACACGTCGGGTCTTCGAGTGAGGGCGTCGGGCTTTGCGCCGAGTCGCCCGGGGCGGTAGTGAATGGTAAAATCGTACTCCGAAAGGGTTTCGGACCATCGAGCCTGGCGGCGGCTGAGCTGTTTCGTGGTCGTGAAATATTGCAGGTTGTTGTGGTCGGAGTAGACTTGGATGCGGTGCGGGGACCCCTCGAGGTAGGCCCGCCACTGACGGAAGGCTTCGACGATTGCGAGGAGTTCCTTGTCGTAAATGTCGTAGTTGAGTTCCGCGGGGATCATTGATCGGGTGTAGAATGCGACGGGGCGGAGATCCTTGCCCTCCGAGTTCGACTGGGAGAGTATCCCGGCGATAGCGTAGTCGGAGGCGTCACATTCGAGCACGATCGGTAGGGAGGGGTCGAAATGGCGGAGGACCGGAGCGGAGGTGAAGGCCTTCTTCAGGAGGAGGAATACGCTCTGGCACTTGCTGTCCCAATCCCAAGGGGTGTCCTTCCTTGTGAGCCGGTTGAGGGGCTTGGTAATTCCAGAGTAGTTGTCGATGAAGCGGCGATAGAAGTTAGCAAACCCCAAGAATGACTGTACCTCCTTGACGTTCCGCGGGGAGGGCCAGTTGAGTATTGCGTCGACCTTGGCGGGATCCATGCGCACACCGTCAGGGGTGACGATGACCCCGAGATATTCGACTTCCGCTGTGTGGAATGAGCACTTTTCGGGTTTAGCATGAAGGTGATACTCTCGGAGCCGTTCCAGGACACGGCGGACATGCTCCAAATGCTCCGCGGGCGAATTCGAATAGATCAGGATATCGTCCAAATACACGATGACAAAGACGTCGTTCATGTCGTGGAAGATGTCGTTCATGAAGTACTGGAAGGTGGCGGGGGAGTTAGTCATTCCGAAGGGCATTACAAGATACTCAAAGAGGCCGTAGCGGGTGCGAAAGGCGGTCTTCCATTCATGCCCCGGGGCGATCCGGACATTGTTGTAGCCGGAGCAAAGGTCGATTTTCGTGTAAATCTTGGCGCTGCGAAGGCGATCAACAAGGTCTCCGATTAAGGGGAGGGGGTACCGGTTCTTCTTGGTGACTTTGTTGAGTCCCCGATAATCCACACAGAGTCGGAGGGATCCGTCTTTTTTCTTGGCGAACAGGACCGGGGCGCCAGCCGCGGAGATCGAGGGACGTATGAAACCTTTGCTGAGCATGTCGTCGAGGTACTCCTTCAGGGCCCGGAGCTCGACTTCGGACATGTTGTAGATCTTGCCAAACGGGGGTGAGGTGCCTTCTTCGAGGTCGATCTGGTGGTCGTAGGAGCGGTGCGGAGGGAGTTCCTTGGCACTTCCTTCGGAGAACACGTCAGCGAATTCATGATACTCCGGGGGAACTACTTCGGATAGGATCTGTTCCTCCGTCTTCCTTTCTGGCGTGATAGTCCCTGCGCGGAGGTATTTCTCCGGTAGGGCCGGCGTGACTTGCAACTGGAAGGCGGGGGTGCCTTCCCGTAGGAGGCGCGCGAAGGGGACGGCGCCGATGATTTTAATGTCGAGGTTTCCGGAGTCGACGGGTCGGGTCCTGTGGATGTAGCAGTCGGATCCGGGGTGGCGTCGGGGTCCGGGATAGGCTGGAAGCGGAGGTGGATGGCGGCTGCTAACCTTGCTTCGGGGCCGGGGAATTGCATGGTAAGGTTCTTCCAGTTGATGTCGGGGTTGACGTCTCGCAGCCACGGGAGTCCGAGCACGATCGGGGTCGACGGGGGTAGCTGGGTAACGAGGAGTCGGGCCTGGAACTGCAGGTCGTTGTCGAGGGTGAGGGTGTCGTCGTGGTACTGCGTGATTCTTGTCGTGGCGGGGCTCCCATCGAAGAGTTGGAGCTCGAGGGGTTTGTCGAGGTCGTTGCGTCGGAGGTCGAGTTGATTGCTGACGAAGACACCGGAGGCGCCGCTGTCTATGAGGGCGGGAAGCTCCTTGAGCGAGCCGCCAAGTCGGACATAGATGACAAATGATCGCGCAGATCTAGAGCGAAGTTGCGGCGGGGTCCGGGGTTGGTTGATCGTGGCCTCGGAGCTCTCGGAGTGGGTGGGACATGGAAGGGTACCAGCCCAGAATCGGCGGGGTTGTCCCGGTCGAGGCGTAGGGTGAGACTGGGCCAATCGACGCGGGGGTTGGTGGAGCGGAGCCATGAGAACCCTAAGACGACGGGGGCGGAGGGGTGTAATTTTGTGACGAGTAGCCGGAGTTCTTGCCGTTGTCCGTCGGCGAAGGTCAGGGTCGTTTCTAGGCAATGAGTGATATCTCCCGCTGGGGTAGAGTCTCCGTCAAAGAGTTTGAGGGGGATCGGGGCGGGGAGACGGCGGAGGGGTTGTGGGGCAAGCGCTGCCAGGGATTCGTCAACAAAGTTATCGGTGGCACCGCTGTCGACTAGTGTGGGGACGGGCTTGTCGGTGAAAGGGAGAGTGGTGCGGAGGAGGAGGTTTGTGGAGGAGTGGGAGGGGAGGTGTGCTGGGGGGTTGTCCGGGGCGAGCATCGTTGCGCGGAGAAGTGTGGCTGGGGCGGAGAAGACGTCGGGATGTGGTCCGCGGTCTAGTGCGTCTTCCAGACCTAAACCGCCGACTCGTTTTCCGTGAACTGGTAGTTACAGTCTTCTCCGTCGATCGTCCACACGGCGCGTCCCATCACCTGTCGTTTAGGGCAATTGCGAATAAAATGTCCCTGCTCACCACATAGGATGCACGCGCCCTCCTTCCGTCGTTTCTCCTGCGTTTCTTCCGGCACGTCAATCCACTGACTGTCCTGGATCCTGTTTGCGCATAGGGCTTCCTGATCGTTGGCGGGGTCCAGGCTGTCGTCGCGGTCGTCGGGATTGGTATCCGGAGGTACTGGGGTGTCGTGGAGGTCGGCGGCGTTGAGCTGGGCGGGGGGTCGCTGCCCCGGGGGCCGATTTGTGTTGGGGACTCCTCGGCCCGGGGGGAAGCGGGGTGCGGGGTTAGCAGGGCTAGCGGGGATGGAGGGTCGGATGCCATTGGTTGCTCCGGTCTGCCAGTTGGTGTTACCGGAAGTATTCCACGAGGTCCGGGGCGCCGTGTTTTCGCTGCGATCTTCCCAATAACGTTGGTCGACCTGGGTAACGAGCGCCTTGTACCCGTCGTAGGTGGTTTGTTTGGGCGCGAGGCGAAGGACGTCCTTGATCCGTTGGGGCAGGGCACGACGGAGGGCGAACCGGAGGGCGTTGTAATTCCAGCCGGTCTCGTAGGCCTCTCGTTCGAACCGTACGATGAAGGTCGTGAAGCGTTTGTTGTCGCGCATTCGGAGGTTGAAGAGATTTTCCTCCGCCTCTGCTACGGTGTCAAAGACGCCAAACTTACTCGAGAACTCTTGAGTGAAAGCGAGCCAATGGGAGAGTACGGGATTGTTTGGGTCGAACCGGAGTAGCGCGGTGTAGTGGTCGAAAGCGATGCCCTGTAAGTATGATGCGGCGAAGGCTACTCGTGAGCTCTCAAGCTGAAAAGTGATGGGCTTAGCTTGAAACATAGTTAAGCATTGGGTCAGGAAGATTCGCCACTTCCGGGGGTCGCGGCCGGTGAAGGGTTCGGGCTTCTGGATGTCGAGCTTTCCTTCCCGGGCCAGTGCGTCGCGGGTGTCGTCCTGCGAATTTTGAGTTCGGGGTGGGGGTCCGGCGTTGTAGTAGTAGTAGTAGTTGTTTCCGTTTCCTTTCGCGCTGGGGGGGGGAAGTTGTCCATCGCCGGGCCCCATCCTCCTGGGGGCCCGCCATTGGGTGGTCCCCCACCGGGGTTTTGACCTACACTACCCGGGGCGGGTCCTGGGGCCCATCGAGGGGAGAGGGTCCTCCGGGATTCGGGGGTCCGAAATAGTTGATGTCGTTGGGGGGGTTAGGCATCGGGGCGGGCGGGGGACGAAAGGGTTGGCGGACAGAGGGGGTCGGGGCGCCCCGGGGCCCAGGGGCTGTCGCGGGGGGACTGGGGCGTTGGGACGGGGCGGAGGGGCGTTGCTACGAGGGGCGCGGAGGTCGAAATGGGGGGGTCGGTCTCGTTGGGGCCCGTTGCGCGGGGGTGTTCGTCGACGGGGTTGCCGGCTCGTCGATATAGGAGAGGGTCCGGTTGTCGTCGTCGACGCGTAGGGACGGTCGTTGGGAGCGGATTTCGGGGATGGCGGGTTGATCCCAGGTTCGGAAGGCGCTGGGCACCGAGCTGGCCCGGGGCCGGGCGGAGAGGGCCAGGGTGTGGGCGGCGGGTTGGTCGAACAGCCCCCCTGCGGGGTTGAGATTCCTCAAGATGCTGGAGGCCGCGTTGAGTTCTTCCTGCTGGCGGGGAACGGAAGATGGGGCTTCGTTTCGTGTCCCGACGGGTTCCTCGCGTTGCACGTGGAAGGAGCGGGCGGGGTCCAGGGGATCTTCGAAGGGGCGGGGGTTCGGGCTAGTGTGGATTTCTTCGACCAAGGCGCGGAGCTCGTTCCGTAAGTTCTCGTCGAGGCCCAGGGTGCCTTGCGTATTCTCCGGGAGGTTCCCTTGCAGGTAGCGTTCGTGGAAGTCGAGGAGTCGGTCCGCCCAGACCTCCGGGGTTGCGGAGGTGTCGGGGTAGCCTAGGCTGGTAAGGAGGTGCGGGTACGCCTTGCGAATTCCGCAGGGGACAGGCGGAGGAAGCGGAGAACTTCGTCGCGTTGCTGGGCGTAGGCTTCGATCCTCTGCTGCCTGGGGGAAGGAGGGGTTTGAACGGCGAATGGTGGGCGGGGTGGGGAATAGTTATCCGTAGCTTCCGGAGGGGCTGGGGCTGCAGCGGGGATTGGATACGCATAATAATGGGCGGGGGGAAGGTAGGCGGGGTTGGGGGGTGCTGCGGAGTATCCTCCGGGGTTGATACGGGGGTTGTTGCCATCGGCGTGGAATGCGGGAGGGGTGGCGCCAGCCCGGGGGTATTCCCTGGCTGATGGAGGGGGCGTAGAACACCTGGTTGGGGTCAGGGGTCCAGTGACGGGGCACGTATTGGTCCGTGAAGGGGCCCGGGTAGAATGGGGCGTAGGAATTTTCCAATATGGGCCGGCCGTAGGCGTCGGTTGGGTAACCGACTGGGTTGTACGCGGGGTTGAACGCAGACATCGAGAACGGGGTAAGGGGGAGTCTTGATATTATGTCAGGTTCCGCTGACGACGGTGGCTCAGTACACTGGCGAGTCCTTACTAGGCGGACGCGATGTCCTGCGTTTATAACCAGGCGCCCGGGTTGGAGCGGAGGTGGGGAAGGCTTGCGAGGGGCCCCTAGGGATAGCGGCCCGAGTAGGTCCGGAGTGATTCAGAGGGGTCTAAGACCGGAGGTATTGGTCGTTGACCCGGGGTGGGTGTCGGAGCTCGTTAGCGGACGCACGAGGGAATTGCGGGGTAGGCGGAGGCTTCTCGGCTGTCGGGGGGGGGGGGTCGGTTGGATAGGGGGTTACCGGGGCTTGATGGGTTCCGGGTGAGCGGGTAGTGAGGCCGGGGTTGTCGTTAGGAATGTTCAGGTCGTGGCGCGTGCGCGGAGTTTGTACTGATGTAGGGAGCAAGGGAACTTCAGGGGAACAAAGGAAATATGTACAGTCGAGACGAGACGGAGACGAGACGAGACTGAGAAAAGATAGATTCGAAACCTAGGAACAGAAATACAACGAGACGAGAGACGAAACATAGGAAACCGGTAAAATGTAATATCAAGACTAGGGTCCGAGGAGTCATTCTATGACTTATATACCAACTACTGGGTGCCTCCAAGGGCGGCGGATGTGATGGTGGGGGTCGACGGGGCTGTGCTGAGTCGACGGGTGTCGGGTACAACCCAAGTTTGGGCCGCGGCGGTATTCTGATGGGATCAGTTGGGGGCGCGGCCGCTCCGGGCGTCGTGGCACTCCGGGATGGGTCGGGTGAACTAGGGTAGGGGGTCGGGGACGTATGACGTGTCCAGGAACGGTGGGGGAAGGTTTCAAGGGGGTGTTGATGGCTACGGATAGGGAGTTGCCGTCGGGGTTTGCCGGAGAAGCGTCGGAGTTGCCCAGTGTGGGCGTCGAAAGTGTGGGCGGGGTTCCGGGAGTTATCGGGAGGGGTTGGGGGCCGTGTCTAGGGATCTAGGGAGCGGGTCGTGACATCACCCCCCCTTCAGCGTCGAGACCCTCGAGACGCGGGAGCGAGTCGGGCATCGGTAGGCGTGGGAATCGAAGTTGATCAATATTGATCAAACCGCAGCGAGCGGCGCGCGTGGGGAAGGAAGTCGAGGTGCGGCCGCCGTTCGTCAGGGGCCCCTTCTTGATTCATTAAAAAGGGGTGGACGCACCCAGGAGCCCGCCAGCTTGTTGCGATGTCTTCTTCAGCTTATTCTCCCACAGCATCTAGGTCGCCGTCCCCACCTTCCCAGCCGTCGTCCTCCGAAGATTCAGAGGGTCGCCGAGATCGCCGTCGGGTCGAGGCGATGTACCGTAGTCGTGAGTGCGGCCCGTTCTATGTATCCCAGAACACTGATTGTCCCCTCGCAGAGTTGTCCGCGGCCGTGGCTGGTCCCTCAGGCCACCGTCTGGTGCGGATGCGACGCAGCCCCCGGCGGCGTGGTTTACTTCTACGCGTTCCAAGCCTGGCATTCGCCCGGGGGTGGTTCGACTTGTTCCAGAGGGTTCGAGGGTGGTGCAGGCGGAGGTGACGCCGGAGCAGTTTGCCGAGGCGGTGGGTCGGGGGCGGGGTCCCCCCACCCTCGAGTGGTGTCAGTCGGCGGCCCCGGTGAGTGGCCACTTAGTTTCGTGTCTCCCGGACCAACATGCCCTTGCAGTGCGCGTCTTGTACCCGACGGGGGGAGCAGTGTGAGTTTGAGGAACCGGCATTGGGGGTGCGGCGGGACACGTCGGTGTGCCTCCCGTGCCGTTCGTGGCACGAGAAGTGTTCCGTCACCCTGAGTTGGCGGGCCGTTTGCGTCGCGGCGGAGCAAGGGTGGGATCAGGGTTGGGTCGCAGCACAGCTGGAGGAGGGACGGAAGGGCAGGGTGTCGGGGAGGGGCTCCGGGGCTGGGGAGGGGAACGGGTTAGCGCGTCTGTCATGAAGGTGGGCCCTCCGCGGGGTGGGCGGAAGGAGGGGGCCCCTGCCAGGCAGGAGAAGGGGAAACAGAGGGCGTCCCCTTCACCCGAGGCGGGTCCCAGTAAGCGGGCGCGGGGCGAGCAGGTAATGGGGGGCCCCCCGGTTCCGCGGTGTATTCCCCTACGTCCGGAGTCCCCGTTGAGCAGTCCGCGGACGGGTCGTGGTCGGTTGCGGAGGCCTATCTGCGGCGTCGGGTAGAGGGCTTGGAACGGTTTGTTGGTCGCACGCGAGGGGGAGATTCAGGGGGTACGGGAGGAGAGGGACGGGGCTCGACGGGAGTTAGACGGGGTTCGGAGGGAACGGGACCTGGCGCGGAAGGACAAGGACGTCGCCGTCGGACTGCCACAGAGCGATTATCGCGTCTGCAGGAGTTGGAGGTGCGGACGGTGCATTTGCAGGCGCGGGCGGAAGCGCGGCGGAAGTGGCGGCGCAGCAGGCAGGGGGCCCAGGGGCGCGGGAGACTCGGCAGGATTCCGGCGCTGGGGAAGTCCGGGCGGCGGCGGAGAGGGCGCGACGGCGGGAGGAGTGGCTCGCCAACGAGGCGGCCTCGGGCCGGCAAGGAGTGCTTCGTGAGTGGTTGTCCCGCCTTCTTTTCCCTAGCGTTGACTCGGGTTCCACAGACTGGGCCCGGGAGCATCGCATCCTTCTCAACGGGGCGTCGGCAGCGCTGGGGTCCATCCACGATGGGTTGGCGAGGATGCCCGGGGACCTTCCGCCGGAGTTGGGCCAAGGGGTAACGCAGATGGGGCGTCTGTTGGCAGGGCATCGCGCGGCGGGCGACGGCAACCCCGGGGCGTGGTGGGAGATAGCGACGGACGTGGGGGACCGCTCCCTGGGCAACCCGAGGTTCTGGCGGCGGTAGTGGCACAGTTGGAGGTGGTCATGGTGGGAAGGGTAGCGGGGTTAGGGTTGGAGGAGGAGGGAGAGTGAGGGGAATTCGGACCCCGTCGCTGACTTGTTCCCTGCCCCTTTCTTGTTCAAGTATATACCTGTACATCGTTTGTGCCTATACAGTCTCTGGACCCTCTGCCGAGTGTGAGGTTTTTCAGATAGAGCGAGGAGAGGAGTAAGTGGAAACACGTAGGAGAGTATTGGTGGGAGTTGAATCCCTGGTGAACCCAGAGGCGGGGGTTACGCCCACTATTGCCATCTGTGTTGGGTCAGTCCCGGGGGTTCCGGGGCTTGGCGGGATTCCGTCGGTGGAAGTCCCAGATTTCGTCGGGGGCTCTGTCGAGGTTCCTTTGGGGCTCCCACGTATCGTCCTCAGGCCCGTAGCCCTTCCATCGGACCAAGTACTGGAGTCGGCCGCGAACTACCCGGGAGTCGAGGATCTCGTCGACCTCGTAGTGGTACTCGTCCTCGACTTCGACGGGGGGCGGTCGGCTGGGGCGTTGGCCGGGGAAGGGGTCCGGAGCGTGCCTTTCAAGGAGTCGAACGTGGAATACAGGGTGGAGACCCTTTAGACCCCGGGGCAGGTCGAGTTTGTAAGCGTGGGTGGAGACCTTCCGGAGGATCTTGAATGGACCGAGGCGTTTGTGGTCGAGTTTGATAGAGGGCCTCCGGGTCTTAAGATTTCGTCGGTCGAGCCAGACCAAGTGCCGGGGGGCCAGTCGGGGGTCGGCTGGCGGCGGGCGTCGGCATGCTTGGAGTAGGCTTGGTTGGCGGTGTCGATCTCGCCCCGGAGGAATTGGTGGAGGGACCGGAGGTCCTCGGCGACTTCGTGGGCAACGTGGGAGGGGATGTCCTTGAGGGACAGTGTGAGTCGGGGATTGTAGCCCTTGTTGGCGTAAAAGGGGGAAACTCCGGTGGCGGAATGAGGCGTGTTGTTGTAGGTGAATTCGGCGAGGGGAGCTCCGCGCGCCAGTCGTTCTGTAAATAGTTAACGTAGAGGCGAAGGTACTGTTCTAACGTCTGGTTTACGCGCTCGGTTTGCCTGTCGGTTTCCGGGTGATAGGCGGTAGAGAGGCTGGTCTTGATCTCGAGCGCCTTGCACAGCGATTTCCAGAAATGAGACACAAATAGGGGCCCACGGTCGGAGACGATGTCGTCGGGAAGCCCGTGTTTGGAGAATACGTGTTCTAAAAATAGTTTGGCGAAATCCGGGGCGGTGTCAGTGGTGTGGCAGGGAATAAAGAGGGCTTGCTTGGTAAGGCGGCAGACGACGACGAGGATTGCGTCGAAACCTTCGGAATCGGAATCGGGAGTTCGACAATATGATCCATCGATATCGAAGACCAGGGGCGGCGACCAACGGGGAGGGGGTTCAGTAGTCCGTGGGGCGATGGCGGGGGACTTTGGCCCGTAGGCAGGGCTCGCAGGCCCTCACGTATCGCGTGACGTCCTTCTTCATTCCTGGCCAAAAATAAGTCCGGGAGATGAGTTGAAGGGTCTTACGAATTCCTGGGTGCCCCCGGAGCTTGTGATCGTGGTGCTGCCGGAGTATGTCAGGCGAATGGACTTGTGGTCCGGGCGTAGATTCGTCCACTTCGGAGCAGCAGGTGGTGGTCCGGGGATAGCGAAAAGGGGTTGTCTACGCTCGACTCGTCGGGGTTGTTTGCGGGGTCGTGCTGGTTGAAGAAGGGGTCCGGGGGTGAATTCCTGATTTGCTGGAGGATTCCTTCTTCGTTTAAAATCAGCACGGCATGTAGATGTTCAGGTGGGATTACCACTCGATGGTTGAATGCATTTCGTTCGGTTTCGAACGATTTCTTCGGATACACGTCGGGTCTTCGAGTGAGGGCGTCGGGCTTTGCGCCGAGTCGCCCGGGGCGGTAGTGAATGGTAAAATCGTACTCCGAAGGGTTTCGGACCATTGAGCCTGGCGGCGGCTGAGCTGTTTCGTGGTCGTGAAATATTGCAGGTTGTTGTGGTCGGAGTAGACTTGGATGCGGTGCGGGGACCCCTCGAGGTAGGCCCGCCACTGACGGAAGGCTTCGACGATTGCGAGGAGTTCCTTGTCGTAAATGTCGTAGTTGAGTTCCGCGGGGATCATTGATCGGGTGTAGAATGCGACGGGGCGGAGATCCTTGCCCTCCGAGTTCGACTGGGAGAGTATCCCGGCGATAGCGTAGTCGGAGGCGTCACATTCGAGCACGATCGGTAGGGAGGGGTCGAAATGGCGGAGGACCGGAGCGGAGGTGAAGGCCTTCTTCAGGAGGAGGAATACGCTCTGGCACTTGCTGTCCCAATCCCAAGGGGTGTCCTTCCTTGTGAGCCGGTTGAGGGGCTTGGTAATTCCAGAGTAGTTGTCGATGAAGCGGCGATAGAAGTTAGCAAACCCCAAGAATGACTGTACCTCCTTGACGTTCCGCGGGGAGGGCCAGTTGAGTATTGCGTCGACCTTGGCGGGATCCATGCGCACACACAGCCGTCAGGGGTGACGATGACCCCGAGATATTCGACTTCCGCTGTGTGGAATGAGCACTTTTCGGGTTTAGCATGAAGGTGATACTCTCGGAGCCGTTCCAGGACACGGCGGACATGCTCCAAATGCTCCGCGGGCGAATTCGAATAGATCAGGATATCGTCCAAATACACGATGACAAAGACGTCGTTCATGTCGTGGAAGATGTCGTTCATGAAGTACTGGAAGGTGGCGGGGAGTTAGTCATTCCGAAGGGCATTACAAGATACTCAAAGAGGCCGTAGCGGGTGCGAAAGGCGGTCTTCCATTCATGCCCCGGGGCGATCCGGACATTGTTGTAGCCGGAGCAAAGGTCGATTTTCGTGTAAATCTTGGCGCTGCGAAGGCGATCAACAAGGTCTCCGATTAAGGGAGGGGTGACCGGTTCTTCTTGGTGACTTTGTTGAGTCCCCGATAATCCACACAGAGTCGGAGGGATCCGTCTTTTTTTCTGGCGAACAGGACCGGGGCGCCAGCCGCGGAGATCGAGGGACGTATGAAACCTTTGCTGAGCATGTCGTCGAGGTACTCCTTCAGGGCCCGGAGCTCGACTTCGGACATGTTGTAGATCTTGCCAAACGGGGTGAGGTGCCTTCTTCGAGGTCGATCTGGTGGTCGTAGGAGCGGTGCGGAGGGAGTTCCTTGGCACTTCCTTCGGAGAACACGTCAGCGAATTCATGATACTCCGGGGGAACTACTTCGGATAGGATCTGTTCCTCCGTCTTCCTTTCTGGCGTGATAGTCCCTGCGCGGAGGTATTTCTCCGGTAGGGCCGGCGTGACTTGCAACTGGAAGGCGGGGATGCCTTCCCGTAGGAGGCGCGCGAAGGGGACGGCGCCGATGATTTTAATGTCGAGGTTTCCGGAGTCGACGGGTCGGGTCCTGTGGATGTAGCAGTCGGATCCGGGGTGGCGTCGGGGTCCGGGATAGGCTGGAAGCGGAGGTGGATGGCGGCTGCTAACCTTGCTTCGGGGCCGGGAATTGCATGGTAAGTTCTTCCAGTTGATGTCGGGGTTGACGTCTCGCAGCCACGGGAGTCCGAGCACGATCGGGGTCGACGGGGGTAGCTGGGTAACGAGGAGTCGGGCCTGGAACTGCAGGTCGTTGTCGAGGGTGAGGGTGTCGTCGTGGTACTGCGTGATTCTTGTCGTGGCGGGGCTCCCATCGAAGAGTTGGAGCTCGAGGGGTTTGTCGAGGTCGTTGCGTCGGAGGTCGAGTTGATTGCTGACGAAGACACCGGAGGCGCCGCTGTCTATGAGGGCGGGAAGCTCCTTGAGCGAGCCGCCAAGTCGGACATAGATGACAAATGATCGCGCAGATCTAGAGCGAAGTTGCGGCGGGGTCCGGGGTTGGTTGATCGTGGCCTCGGAGCTCTTGGAGGGGGGTGGGACATGGAAGGGTACCAGCCCAGAATCGGCGGGGTTGTCCCGGTCGAGGCGTAGGGTGAGACTGGGCCAATCGACGCGGGGGTTGGTGGAGCGGAGCCATGAGAACCCTAAGACGACGGGGGCGGAGGGGTGTAATTTTGTGACGAGTAGCCGGAGTTCTTGCCGTTGTCCGTCGGCGAAGGTCAGGGTCGTTTCTAGGCAATGAGTGATATCTCCCGCTGGGGTAGAGTCTCCTCCGTCAAAGAGTTTGAGGGGGATCGGGGCGGGGAGACGGCGGAGGGGTTGTGGGCAAGCGCTGCCAGGGATTCGTCAACAAAGTTATCGGTGGCACCGCTGTCGACTAGTGTGGGGACGGGCTTGTCGGTGAAAGGGAGAGTGGTGCGGAGGAGGAGGTTTGTGGAGGAGTGGGAGGGAGGTGTGCTGGGGGGTTGTCCGGGCGAGCATCGTTGCGCGGAGAAGTGTGGCTGGGGCGGAGAAGACGTCGGGATGTGGTCCGCGGTCTAGTGCGTCTTCCAGACCTAAACCGCCGACTCGTTTTCCGTGAACTGGTAGTTACAGTCTTCTCCGTCGATCGTCCACACGCGGCGTCCCATCACCTGTCGTTTAGGGCAATTGCGAATAAAATGTCCCTGCTCACCACATAGGATGCACGCGCCCTCCTTCCGTCGTTTCTCCTGCGTTTCTTCCGGCACGTCAATCCACTGACTGTCCTGGATCCTGTTTGCGCATAGGGCTTCCTGATCGTTGGCGGGGTCCAGGCTGTCATCGCGGTCGTCGGATTGGTATCCGGAGGTACTGGGGTGTCGTGGAGGTCGGCGGCGTTGAGCTGGGCGGGGGGTCGCTGCCCGGGGGCCGATTTGTGTTGGGGACTCCTCGGCCCGGGGGAAGCGGGGTGCGGGGTTAGCAGGGCTAGCGGGATGGAGGGTCGGATGCCATTGGTTGCTCCGGTCTGCCAGTTGGTGTTACCGGAAGTATTCCACGAGGTCCGGGGCGCCGTGTTTTCGCTGCGATCTTCCCAATAACGTTGGTCGACCTGGGTAACGAGCGCCTTGTACCCGTCGTAGGTGGTTTGTTTGGGCGCGAGGCGAAGGATGTCCTTGATCCGTTGGGGCAGGGCACGACGGAGGGCGAACCGGAGGGCGTTGTAATTCCAGCCGGTCTCGTAGGCCTCTCGTTCGAACCGTACGATGAAGGTCGTGACGCGTTTGTTGTCGCGCATTCAGAGGTTGAAGAGATTTTCCTCCGCCTCTGCTACGGTGTCAAAGACGCCAAACTTACTCGAGAACTCTTGAGTGAAAGCGAGCCAATGGGAGAGTACGGGATTGTTTGGGTCGAACCGGAGTAGCGCGGTGTAGTGGTCGAAAGCGATGCCCTGTAAGTATGATGCGGTGAAGGCTACTCGTGAGCTCTCAAGCTGAAAAGTGATGGCTTAGCTTGAAACATAGTTAAGCATTGGGTCAGGAGATTCGCCACTTCCGGGGTCGCGGCCGGTGAAGGTTCGGGCTTCTGGATGTCGAGCTTTCCTTCCCGGGCCAGTGCGTCGCGGGTGTCGTCCTGCGAATTTTGAGTTCGGGGTGGGGGTCCGGCGTTGTAGTAGTAGTAGTAGTTGTTTCCGTTTCCGCGCTGGGGGGGGAAGTTGTCCATCGCCGGGCCCCATCCTCCTGGGGCCGCCATTGGGTTGTCCCCCACCGGGGTTTTGACCTACACTACCCGGGGCGGGTCCTGGGGCCCATCGAGGGGGAGAGGTCCTCCGGGATTCGGGGGTCCGAAATAGTTGATGTCGTTGGGGGGGTTAGGCATCGGGGCGGGCGGGCGGGACAAAGGGTTGGCGGACAGAGGGGTCGGGGCGCCCCGGGGCCGGGGCTGTCGCGGGGGGACTGGGGCGTTGGGACGGGGCGGAGGGCGTTGCTACGAGGGGCGCGGAGGTCGAAATGGGGGGTCGGTCTCGTTGGGGCCCGTTGCGCGGGGGGGTTTTCGTCGACGGGGTTGCCTGGCTCGTCGATATAGGAGAGGGTCCGGTTGTCGTCGTCGACGCGTAGGGACGGTCGTTGGGAGCGGATTTCGGGGATGGCGGGTTGATCCCAGGTTCGGAAGGCTGGGCACCGAGCTGGCCCGGGGCGGGCGGAGAGGGCCAGGTGTGGGCGGCGGGTGGTCGAACAGCCCCCCTGCGGGGTTGAGATTCCTCAAGATGCTGGAGGCCGCGTTGAGTTCTTCCTGCTGGCGGGGAACGGAAGATGGGGCTTCGTTTCGTGTCCCGACGGGTTTCCTCGCGTTGCACGTGGAAGGAGCGGGCGGGGTCCAGGGGATCTTCGAAGGGGCGGGGGTTCGGGCTAGTGTGGATTTCTTCGACCAAGGCGCGGAGCTCGTTCCGTAAGTTCTCGTCGAGGCCCAGGGTGCCTTGCGTATTCTCCGGGAGGTCCCTTGCAGGTAGCGTTCGTGGAAGTCGAGGAGTCGGTCCGCCCAGACCTCCGGGTTGTTGCGGAGGTGTCGGGGTAGCCTAGGCTGGTAAGGAAGGTGCGGGTACGCCTTGCGAATTCCGCAGGGGACAGGCGGAGAAGCGGAGAACTTCGTCGCGTTGCTGGGCGTAGGCTTCGATCCTCTGCTGCCGTGGGGAAGGAGGGGTTTGACGGCGAATGGTGGGCGGGGTGGGGAATAGTTATCCGTAGCTTCCGGAGGGGCTGGGCTGCAGCGGGGATTGGATCGCATAATAATGGGCGGGGGGAAGGTAGGCGGGGTTGGGGGGTGCTGCGGAGTATCCTCCGGGGTTGATACGGGGGTTTGTTGCCATCGGCGTGGAATGCGGGAGGGTGGCGCCAGCCCGGGGTATTCCCTGGCTGATGGAGGGGGCGTATAACACCTGGTTGGGGTCAGGGGTCCAGTGACGGGGCACGTATTGGTCCGTGAAGGGCCCGGGTAGAATGGGGCGTAGGAATTTTCCAATATGGGCCGGCCGTAGGCGTCGTTGGGTAACCGACTGGGTTGTACGCGGGGTTGAACGCAGACATCGAGAACGGGGTAAGGGGGGAGTCTTGATATTATGTCAGGTTCCGCTGACGACGGTGGCTCAGTACACTGGCGAGTCCTTACTAGGCGGACGCGATGTCCTGCATTTATAACCAGGCGCCCGGGGTTGGAGCGGAGGTGGGGAAGGCTTGCGAGGGGGCCCCTAGGGATAGCGGCCCGAGTAGGTCCGGAGTGATTCAGAGGGGTCTAAGACCGGAGGTATTGTTGGCGTTGAACCCGGGTGGGTGTCGGAGCTCGTTAGCGGGACGCACGAGGGGATTGCGGGGTAGGCGGAGGCTTCTCGGCTGTCGGGGGCGGGGTCGGGTTGGATAGGGGTTACCGGGGGCTTGATGGGTTCCGGGGTGAGCGGGTAGTGAGGCCCGGGGTTGTCGTTAGGAATGTTCAGGTCGTGGCGCGTGCGCGGAGTTTGTGCTGATGTAGGGAGCAAGGGAACTTCAGGGGAACAAAGGAAATATGTACAGTCGAGACGAGACGGAGACGAGACGAGACTGAGAAAGATAGATTCGAAACCTAGGAACAGAAATATAAACGAGACGAGAGACGACACATAGGAAACCGTAAAATGTAATATCAAGACTAGGGTCCGAGAGTCATTCTATGACTTATATACCCTACTGGGTGCCTCCAAGGGCGGCGGATGTGATGGCGGGGGTCGACGGGCTGTGCTGAGTCGACGGGTGTCGGGTATAAACCAAGTTTGGGCCGCGGCGGTATTCTGATGGGATCAGTTGGGGGCGCGGCCGCTCCGGGGCGTCGTGGCACTCCGGGATGGGTCGGGTGAACTAGGGTAGGGGGTCGGGACGTATGACGTGTCCAGGAACGGTGGGGGAAGGTTTCAAGGGGGTGTTGATGGCTACGGATAGGGAGTTGCCGTCGGGGTTTGCGCGGAGAGAGCGTCGGAGTTGCCCAGTGTGGGGCGTCGAAAGTGTGGGCGGGGTTCCGGGAGTTATCGGGAGGGGTTGGGGTCCGTGTCTAGGGATCTGAGAGGCGGGTCGTGACAGGGTCTTCAATAATGATATCATGGCTTTGTCATCACAGAATATGACCATTGGCATCCTTGTAAAGTCCCACCCGATTTCCTT